>LN902845.1:574716-1927632 GCA_000469725.3 Echinococcus multilocularis
AATTGTATTTCTGTTTTTGATAAATAGGGAAATTTTTGTCTTCTTCATTGCTAAAGACATTGAATAAGCATTGCAAATACAAATGCTTGGAGCTAAAAATTAAACAATTCACTTGCTGGCTTTGTCGCTAGTAGTGCTTATAAAATCCTAATAAAGCAGATATAGGTTAAAATCCCTTTGCCCTTACGCATGATATTAGAAAATTACCAAATAAATTTCCTTTCATAGATTTGTGGTGAAAGTTACTGCGAAACTGCAGAAACAAGCAAGCGCTTGACGAAGATCAACTCAATTTGACACTGAGGTCACACCGTAAAAAGCTTCGTGTGCCAGAAGCGTGCACCCATTCTTTATTTTGTGGGCAGTTCTTTTTGCCGTTTCATTGCGACAATCAGTTCAATCCCGTATGTCTCATATTTTGGAAAAATCGTTGCTTGATAACTGAGTTTTGAATGGCCCATTTTTGTGACTTTGCCATCAGCAACACGCATAAGATCCCTGATGGCAGATTTAGGTTGGACTTTCCAAATATACGCATGGGGTTAATAAAGAACCACTCATTATTATTTCTCTTCCTCTTCCTAGACGCGTTCAACAGTAGTATTTATTGATCTATTGCTGCGCATTAAAAATGACTATTATTCTATTTACTGGCTAATTTACGTTCTAACGCTTTCTCTTATTATGCACATACGCCCGTTGTGTTTAAGAAGTGCATACCCTTTCTTTTCCCTAAGACGAGGAGGAAGAGGGGTTGTAGCTGTCATTTTTGTGGTATCTACAAGATTGTGTTCCCACTGCAATCAAATAGCTATAGTGACCATGCTTACTACTCCTTCTTCAGATGTCTTGTTCCACAACTCGACGTGCCTTTTTTAAGGACCTACAGCAACTCTACAAGACAATCGAAGCCTCAACAGATGGTCAGGCGACCATCTTAGGGACTGGCGAGATGTCCGTTAGGGTATCACTGCGACCCAAATCTGGCTGCAACGCGCACGCAGAATTCATTTTAAGCGTAAGTGCTTTTTGCAGCTTATGCAATCCTGATGATATTGCCACGTTTTTAGATCAAAATAGATGCACTTAGAAGTACCTGCAAGTAAACTACTGCATCCGTTTGAAGTTTACCAAGCAACCATCTGAAAATATTGAATTACCATATTAAAAGCAGCAAGGTCTAAAACAAGCCAAAATAATGCATGCAGGTTGGGTTCCAAAACAGCTAATTCTTGTTGAAAGCAGGAGCCAGTAGCTTTCGACTTCTTGGCATGTAGTTTGACATACTTAGGCCCAGTGGCACAATACTGCTGTGAGATTAACGCGTCTCGTTGATGCTAATCACCTGCAGTCATCCTTAGAATGTGCACTTCTTATGAGAACTTGTCTAAAAACATTAGTACAGGTCGACTGACCATCTGCGAGTTTATTTTCGATTTACTTAAGGGAGTAATTGTGCAAATCATCTACACTGATTGTAGGAGACGATAAGCGACGCATAAAGTAAAAAACACGAACAACTGCCCACCTTTTGAGTTGTTCTTGTAAAGATAGGCCTGGGTCACAAAATACGCACTTTGGATGAGCTCATCTCAGCATGATTTGATGCACTGTGTGCTGTTCAAGTGGCCGTAAATAGTACACTCCTACAGTTTACCACTGAGGTCAAGTAGCCTGGTGAGGATGTTGCTCACTAGAGGTCAGTAGGTCAATAGCTTTTGTGGGAATTGTGATCTACATTCTCATTACTAGCTTAGATCAATCCTAACTGCTAGCTTTGAGCTGAAGAGATTCACCGTACCTCTTTCAGATCAAGTGTACTTCCTCTTATCCACGAAACTGTCCTGATGTGACCTTCAGTTCTCCCATATTTCATCCAAACATCGATTCACAAAGTGGATCAGTGTGTCTGAGTCTCCTCAGTGAGTGGCAAAGGTGAGTAATTCCTTGCATGAAACGATTTGTTCGTGACAAATAACAGAAATAGATATGGAAGTATACCAGATAGACAAAGTGATTTCGCAAAATGTTCTCTGAGTACACACTCTCCAAGGTTGATTAAACAAAATGCAAGTTTAAAGAAAGTTGGGGCCTACGCAGAGAGTACAAAAGGCACAGTGCTCTGCATTTAATGCATGGTGCGTGCGACTCAATAGAAATGTATGCGACCACTCAAACTAGGTGGTGTAAGTGCTCCCTATTCAACGTGGAAACTGATTCATATGCATCATCCACATTTGGGCATTTGTTTGTTTACATGTTTGCCTGCTACATGTGCAGCTGCTACAGTCTGTTGGATGTAGTGAAGGCAGTACTGTACCTGATCGAGCACCCCAACTTCGAATCGGCTAACAACTCCCTTGCGATTCTCGAGAACCCGGGGCAGTTGTCTTCAAAGACGGCGCGTCTGCTTGCTGGACTGCCTGTCAATGGGCGCCGTTTCACACCTAACACTGCGTGGTGCGAGTGGGCCCGAGCCAACGGCTGTCTGCCCACCCGAGAAGAGGAGGTGGAGGAGACGGAAGAATCTGAGGCTGAGGCGCAGGGAAGAACGGTGGCGAAGGAGGACAACATTAATGAGGATGATCCTGCAAATGACGTGGGGAGTATCGGTGCTCCTGCTGATACTTCCACCATGGGAGATGAGGTAGTTCAAGCCCGTTGGTGTGCAAATAAGCAACCCTGATTTGGCCTAATTGCAACAAGTATTTGTCAGTGGTATAACCACGCATCTGATGCCATGTGGGCAAAATTGAAGTTGGTTGTGCTCCACCATCAACCTAAGCGCCAAGCTTTAACCGTTTTAATTCGATAAGCAAGCCAAATGCCTAGACGCATCTATATCTGTGCAAGCTTTCTTGGCATTTCAGGAGTCTAATGTGGATGTGTTTGGTGAATCATCGGATGCCACGTCTGATACTGTCCCGTCGTTTGCCAAAATTCGTCACTCCATCGATAACCAGGATGATAACCGAACCGAGTCTTATTACGAATGCAGATACATTCCATACGATGTTGCATCTCAGCGCATTTTAATCTGGGAACCAGAAAGCAACGATAAACTGCATAGGAATTTCGTCTTCTATTTTGTTGAAATTTTGGGCGGTCAACACCATCAAAGTGAATTGGGCCTGCTTTACAGTACTCTCTTCACTGGCGATGTCTTGCACGAAAATCAGATCCATTCAGAATTCAGGCAAACATCCAGCACATGTCCGTGGTATCCATTCTATAAGAATCCGTGCCCTTCCTACTACTCCTATTCACCATACAGTTCCTCCATACAAATTGACAATTTGTTTAGGATTGACGAACCCACTAAGCACACATTAACATCCGACTTTTGCATGTGGTCTGCGCTGGATGGCCAAGGCACTGCTGATCTTTTCAGTCGGATTTTCTTTGAGGGGGAGCGACATGGTGCAAACTTCACTTGCTTCCTGGATGCTGACGGTGACAGCGATAGCGAAAGTGGAGGCATCAGACGTCTGTTTGACGCAAGTTCATCAGATCACGAAGACGCTGCCGAGAGATTCAGTAAACCATCTGACGACTCCGAAAAGCCTGAATCGGGAACACAGAGTGAGACCTCCTACAATGTGGCCGATTTGGTTGCAGAAACTGACTCCTCACCCACGGATGAAGAATTTTCCCATTCAAACAAACCAGCCATCCGAAGTTCACCAGCACCTTCATCTGTATCATCTGAAACTTATGAGGAGAAGTATGAAAGTTATCCTTTAATGAGAGACTGTACGAATTGTCAGTATGATCTCAACACGGTGAAGGGGTTAGTTAATGCGGAATTAGCTCCGCATTGGAAATGGGTATTTCGTCAGACCCGATGGCCGATTCGATTTGCACCACAGCAGAATGTAGACCTCTCAATGACGGACATTTCCATCCCACCATGGCGTATCAGTGTGGGTCGTCTGCTATCGGACGTGTGTCGGTTTGGTGCAAAGAATCGCAAAATGAAAAATCTCGTTCTTCTCGATCCCATGGTGCGTTGATTTGAGGCACCCATCGCTCCTGTGGATGTGTCCATCGATTTAGGCTATTTTAGTCTACGTCCCTCTAATTGCAAAATACGTAGTTATTTTTCGTGGTCATAATGTAGTAGGCAGCACTTCAATTTGCTTGCTGGAAGTTGGAAGCACGTGGTTTAGATCATGCGATTTGTGTGGTTGATCAAGCAGCGCATTGAAGGGGTCTTTTGGCAGTCTGACGTAAGGATTGGGATGTGTTGATCTGAGTGTCAAGCATGAAGTGAATGCACAAGGACTTTCGTGTGTGTGTGTGTGTGTGAGCATGTGATGTGTAGACGAAGAGGAAGAGTAATGGAGTGGTTGATGCATGTGCACAGGCGCTATCGCCGCTGTCGCCTCTGCTCAATCTGATGCGCCACAGTGTGGAGCCGAGGCCTCACCTCACTGGCGTTCTGTGGATGACGCCACTGGACGCCCTCTCACCCTCCTACCGCGTGCCCATTCCCATAACGGGATGGCAGGAGGGGAGAGAAGGCGAGGACGGAGAAGAAGACAACAATCCTTACCCTCGAGCCATCCATTTGCGCTTCCTTGTCATCACCGCCTTCCTCGCAAATTGGGTGGCCTGGCTATCGCGAGTTGAGGCCTACACGACGCTCGGCATATCGCGCCTCTCTCCTGCCTTCATCAGTACCCCTATGGCTGCGTGTGTCCTACAACCCCTCAGTCTGGGCTGCGGGCAGACGCCTCTTCTGGATCTCTGGCCCCTGTGGTTACTCCGACGCCTCTTCACCCTGTCCCTTCGACTCCCCCAACTTCGTCTCCCATTCTTTCGCCATAGACATCACTATCTGCACCTTCTCTTCCCCTTTTCTACACTTGACGAAATTTAAGTCCCTTCTTTCTCCTTCCAGTTCCCCCTCATTTCTCTTCATCTCTCCCACCCATAATACTTCCGTCCTGTAATTCTTTTCCTTGACCTATTTTTTACAGAAACCCTTTCATAGAGTCACATTTTTACTGCGAATTTTGGCATGCTAAATGGGAGTGTTTTATTAAATCTGCTCTGCAATTTAACATTTCTTACTGGAATGCCTGTTGAAAGGTAGGAAGAGGGAAACCGACTTTAATTGATTGTACCACACCAAGGGGCACTTTGTATCACAAAGGGGAAATATCGAATGCCATATTTTAGGCTGTTTGAAGGATAGCTTAAAGGTATGCATAATTACTAGTGACACTTTGATGCGCACTATCAACTAATCCATGCGGTGTTACCGAGTTCTCTCGGCATTGACGGAGGCATGCACGATTATTTAATTTTTCCTTCGTTTAGGGTTGCGTTGGCATTGCATCGAGTAAGGAGTGCTGAACGTTCGCTTGGCATCGTTCGTGGCGGTGACTGAGAAAATAGTGTGATGAGTTGATTGCGAGGTAGTTTCAATTCGGTTTGCACGCACGAACACACACCCTTGAAGCTCTCCTCGAAGCCATTAAGCAATGGGTTAGGGGAGCTATTTACGCGAAATTGCACGTAATTCGAGGATCATGGGAATGTTTTGCTGAGCTACGATGTTACTCGTGATTACTCAGTCAGGCGCAGTGTATTTAGCAGATAGCTGGAAACCAAGTGGCATCGCTTAGCCCCGCTATTGGGTAAGAAGGCGGAATCGTCTACTACTGCTAACAATCGACTCGCAATTCCGTTCCAAGTGTCTGTGAAGAATGCCTGTAAGTGGGTGCCTGGCTGGTGGGAAGGGGAGGAAGAAACGGTCTGTGTTGAAGTTGTGCAAAGAATTGGCCTTCGAATTGTATTCTCGAGTCTCTGGTGCATCGCACTATCACACGCAATACTGACATCACCACCAACATGAGGGAGGCCGTGCAGCTTCCAGTCGAATCTTGATCTACAGGAGGATATTACTTTCCAAGTGTCAGCTTGAAGTTAACCCACTGGACCACACGCTCTCGAGTTATGAGCGCGAATTGGCTAGTGAAGGTGGTAGCAGCTCCAGATAATTCAATGTCACCAAAGATGTGAGTTTAGCTAGGTAGGTCAAAATCCAAATGTGACCCCCACATTTGGTACTTTTCTCACTCAGTTTAGTTGAATGTGCATGATGAAATACCCCAACATGTTTGTTTAAATGCCTTGTTCAGTGCTGGAAAAAGGGAATGTTCATGCGTGCTCAGCTGGAAGAAGTGGGAGTGATCTCCCCTTAGCTCAAGCCAGATGCCATTCAGTAGATAAATCGAATTCCATGCAGACGGGTTTTATTTAATCACACAGCGAATTTCCTAAATGGCCAACTGTCTTTTTCCCAATCGCTTGTTTTGTAGCCGACTGGGACTGCCATTTTATACTCCTAATTGGCACTTTGTCAAATGAATCCTTACCTAATATAAGTTAGACTACTTTCCGAAAATGCAGCTGAACATCACGAGGAGTACAGTCCGATGCAAAGGATCGTCACTTTCCGTGCTCTAATTGCAATTGCTCTCTACAGCTTTGTTCTCTTCTGCTCTGTTGAGTTCCTCTTTGCTGTGTTGTGCGTTGTGTAGCAGTGCGTTGCGGTGACTTCTGCTTGGTTTCGCTCCTACGCCTTTGACTACACCTTCGCCTCTCCGCCTTGTTTTAACAAAGTTTCTCTACCACACTACCGTTTCGCTAAACAGGACAAGGCAATCTGGATTCCTTTCTCGACGCTATCCTGTGCTCTGAAGCCCATGGCGGTTGACGGCATTCGTTCGGTGCTTGACAGCAAGTCCACTCCTAGGACACCATGTTGTGTATCATGTAGTGTATAATAATAATAATGATGATGACGATGAGCATAATGCTAATGTGCTGCCTTTCAGTATCACTCCTCTAAGTTTTGAGGTTAAATTTGATTTTCACAAGTTTTACACCATACCATCCCAGTGGTCCATTGACCGAGTGAGCCCAATAAATGTGGGCGTATGCGCCAGTACATCTGAAGAGCCAACTCGAGGTCGGTGGTGCCCGCACGCGCTCTGAGCAACGGTTTGCAACCACTGAGTTGACCTAGCGTTAGTTTCGCCACATTCGGTCACTGCTCGCATGTCCCTTTTGCAAAACCGCAAGAAATGAGTACTTTCTTTGACTTTAAATTAACCAGGGTTGTGGTTTTTGCAAATATTTCATGTACTGCATTGACTTCCATCTTCTCTGCGGTTACGGAATCTTTAACACGGGGCTACAAGCACTTTTATGAATATTTTACACGTGAATGAACATGAGCACCTCAACAGTTGCCCCTGCAAGTGCCCTTCATGTTAAGCGGTTAAGGGACTAGTACCTTTGCCCGCCAGTTGCAAACAGATGTGGAGAATGAAACCCTTTAGAGAAATGGGAGGATTAGTCTATCGTCAGAGAGTGAAATAATTTCGGCAAATGTCCTGCTGTACTGGAAGTGTTACCAGAACTCCAACATCCAATTTGATCCGCAATTTCCAAGAGACCTTCGACTCACAGATAGGCATTAGTGACTGGTGAATATTAACAGGATGTGAGGGCAATTGGAGAATGGGAAAAAATACAACTCAAGACATCATAGCGCCGGAAGCATGTTGCGATAACGAAAAGTGCGTCTGCAATTGTTTTGTTCACTGGTTTAAAAGCTACTTCATTTGACCCTAACCCATCTAGCGAAGCGTGTTATGTGAAGGACAGAAGGGCTTTAAACACACTTGTCCGGTAGCATTGACAAAACCTGCAATTATGCAATTTTCAATGCCCCTCATGTTTCCGGATCTGACGCCAGTGGACAAGTGTGGGTTATAGAGGAACCGCTTTATTCAGCGCGATGGATTTTTTGCACTTGGATAGGAATGCTGTGCGTTGCAGCCGCACGCAACAATAAGCCTTAACATTTCACTTTATGTCCATTGTTATTTTACATGACGCTTCTCATTCAACAATATCACCAACACAGATTCAGAACTATAATTCTCTGAAAATTTGCTGAATTCGTAATTAACTTGCTGGCACATCTAGACAAGCAGTGATAGGGGGAATCATCCTTGTGTCCTGCAAATCTCTACGTAAGTGTCTGCATTATGATAAACATAAGGTGGGTGAGTGTTTCGTCACGCACCTTTGCTTGTACACCACATTCCGCTGCCTGCCACACCTTCGAATGCTTCGCCCGCATTTGCAGAGCACGTGCGATGCACGATGGGCTGATGGCATATTCCAATGTGCGGTTCCAGTTAGCGAATTATTAGTGACGACAGATTTCATTTGCATTCACTTCAATTTGCTGTCACCTACTGGAGGAAAGTAAGCAATTCAATCAGCGGATCATAAGCAATGTATAAAAATGGTTTGACCTCTTAGTCGAGGTCGGCATGGCTCGCGAAGTGTTCTGAGTGTGGTTCTGATCATCGTGGGTGCACAGTGGAAGAGATGAGGGCCAGTATAGAGCAGTCAATGTTACTGAGGCGATCACCGTTTGGGATTTGTAGAGTGGATTCTGCATTGCAGTTGGCTGCATAGAACAAGGGCACCTCCTCCGATGCACTTTACTGATTGAAGAGGGACAAGGAGGAGGATAAGCCACATCCCCGGCCACAGTGCCACAAACACAATTCCGATGAAATCTTGTCCAGACTCATTCTACCGCATCATGAATATGTCCCATTCGTGTGCTGCAACGTTATCCGACACCAAATTGTCGTCTCCCACATCTTACATGAACCAGATCTCTCCCATCTCATTTTTGGCCTTTTTGAATGCATCCAGTCAAACTGGTGTAGACATTAATGTAGGACATCAGAATGCCAGCCTCCGCTCATCCTTCTTTGTTGTCTTTTCAAATCCGGTGACTGCTGTGAGCTCCATGTGCGCGCTGTTCCACAAACGTCGTGTCAATTTGGTGGTCGTTGCTTCTCTAATGTGTCAGGTGGCTGGTCAACGCGGGTGGTGAGAAGATGGTCCGAATGCAAGAGGAAGATATCCAAGGGTTTGAGATCCCAGTGCACCGTGCGCATGGCGCGAAGACATTGCGGACCGCAAATGATGTGTGGGGAGTAAAATTCTGCATCACCCTCAGGCATGTGATTAAGATGGCAGGTGGGAGCGACGAGGTCGAGGTGGCTACCCTGCGTAGCACGAGGGTAGGAAGTACATAATTTGAGAAAGTGCGAGAGAGTGTGTAGAGAGAGTGGCTTGTGATGGCACAGGGCCAGATGCACAAGAATGCGGTGTAAATGAAGCGCACATAGGAGAGCTATGGAGTTTTGCAGGAAAAATCGTTTCATTGTGTGTGACGTGGCCTTACCATTACCTCGTGTGGAAAGCACCTCGTACCCAAGGCACTGATAGTCTTGACAACCAAAGCTTGCCACATCAAGCGGCGGCGATTGCACCGCCCTAATGGAAGCTTGGCAGAAAAATTAAATGAAAAATTAGCCGTAAGCTGCTTATCTGAACCCATTTAAACCCGACCACCTTCACGGTGCGTCTTCGTGTTAGCCGATTAACCAATTACCTTCCATTTCAGCAGAGGGTAAGAAAATACACTTATTTCGATATTATCAAAGGCGTAATTTAATTGAACACCAATCCACCGAGGTATTATGTAGACTGCAATGACGCCATGATTCTATCTATGGCACACCGTTTTCAATACTGGACTCAAAAGCAAACCAAGGTTGATAAAATTGCATCGGCTATATAAAAATCAACAAAAGTTTGGTGAATTTGGCAATTTTGAGTTATGCTTTCTCTTTCTTTCAATACCTGATAACAAAAATAGATCATTTGGAAGGCTGGAGAAGTTATACTAGTCTATATAATAGTCGCTCACCTGTGCAATAGAATGGGTAAAACACCACCAATTTTGGAGAATATTCAAGGTAAAACCCATTTAAACATTATCTGAACGACATAGAATGTACCCGTCTTAACACGACAGTCCTATCTACGACACCTCGTTTCCACTAATGGGCACAAGGGCTATCCTAAGATTGACCTTAAGCACCAAATCTGGAAAATCATTAGCACACTGTGGCTCACATTGTTGACTTGACCAATGGTGAACTTGTAAAAAGATGCCTCATTGTGGTAAATGTGACAATTATGAGTTTTACGCAGGTTTTCTCCCATAATCCCGAAAATGAGGGATCCGCAATTTAAAGAAGACAACTTTTTCTGCTGATCATAACTAGTTTTAGCCAACCGAAGTTAAAAAAAATAATTGATTCCAGTCAAATATCTTTGCGTAGAGTAATGGAAACAAATTGTCCGCTTCAAAATCAAACAAACTGAAAGTGGTTTTCCTTACGACATCATCACATACGGAAAAATAATGTAGTGATTATTAACAAGCATGAAGACCGCATTCCTTTAAATTCACTGTTTCTGTTCACAAAAAAAGAGATTTAAACGGTCAAATCAAAAGCACAATTTATGTTGCCCTTTTTCAAAAAGAAAATATCATTTGGTAACCTTTGCTGAACATCTGCCTTCCTTTATATGATGATGGTGAGACGGCTACCTCTGCGCGGCACAAAGCGGCATTCCCCCAGGTGGAATTGGGTGAATATGCCACTCCGGGAGCTGCTACCTAACCGATAATCCCCTTTATCCTCACAGTATTTACCAAGCCTTAACCCGTCGTCTTCATCAAACTACCTTCTTTGATCGTTTCTTAAGAAGAATGCGGTCAGTTGGATACAACAAGATCATCAATGCTGCATTGGCTGGACTTAGTTCGGACGTGAGAATTCTGTTGGACGTAGCAGAGGAGGCCCTTCTACCAGATTTCATGAGAAATGCCAGCGCATCATCGAGGGACCCATCATCTCTCCTGGGTCGCATCCATACTTCGTATTTACTCTCATGTCTGCGGACACAACACTGCCTGGACACCGTGGCTAACCTTCGTCAAGTACTTCATTTCCGATCACTATTCGTGCTGCAACCAACACAACCTCCATCCCTGGAACATGAAACGTCAGCGGAGAGACCGACTCCGGATACTGTGCACAGTGACATCGTAGTCCTCATCTTCAGGTTCCATGGCGACGCCAGCTACTTGAATGTCGTTCGTAGGAAGTTAGCGAGGACTTGACGCAACCTTTTGCCTCACCAAACTATGCTGATTGTTGGTGTGATGGACGACAATGGTGATAATGACAGCGGTGTGTGCAGGCACCTTAAGTGCATTTCAGACATTCTCGTCGCGTCGGGGGCCGTGGTAGTGCAGCACTGTCCCAGCTCACAGTGCAGTGGCAAACGTGTTGCCTCCAGTTGATGTATCTTGCTCAATCGCTTGCTTTCGAAATTGCCTCTAAGTTGGCATATCCCCTCCATGAGCTGCCCTCCAATTCATTTTACACCAACAAGTTATTTGATGTTACAAATTGTGCTGTATGCTGATCTGCATGGAAATAGATGGATTTGATGTTGGCCGTTGGGCATGTGGTCCCATTGTTGGCACTAGAAATGCACGCATGCGTGGAGTGGGACGTAGGGGTGGGCGCATGCAGCAGATGGTGGTGTGCCCCAGTGTAATAGTGATGGGGCATGTGATGCGATGCCATGGGATGGCGCGCCCATGGTAGGCGATGATAAGCGCCTGCCATTGACTACTTGGAGTGCACATTCGACGTCGAGTAATAACGCCGAAATGAGACTGCTAGAGAAATCAAAACAGATGCATTTCAGTAAAATGTGCCATGTATCAAAATTTGCCACATATTACTGGAAAGTTAAAGATTAATGCCGCTTAATTCTTAAGTCAGCTTTGTGAAATTTGCTCATTCACGTTATGTACTTCGCAGTAGATACAGCTGGAAAAGAAACGTACAAACTTCCTCCAACTTACGGTTGGTACTTTAAAGTGCTTTTCGTCTAGAAGTCTCCTTGCCTCTTCCCTTACACCACTAAGTCGCGGCTGCAACTATTTCGCCTACACAAAACCTGCAAACGATTTACTGCAGGGTGTTCTATACATTTTCGAAGCAGTCGAGACTGTGCTTGCCATTTAAAACGTGCAACCTCTTGATTGAGGACATGTTTTGTAAACGGCGCTTTACGGTCCATCTGCTGCATCACCGGATTGGTGCAGTGATGTGGCAGAATGAACGCCCCATGAGTCGCGCATATTTGGGCATGTGGGATCAGCAGCCTGCTACATGCTAAAATAGCCCATGCCTCATCAGCAACAGGGACTGAGAGATGATGAACGATAAGTAGGGCAGCTTCCATGCACCAAAAGCAAATCAAAAGTTGTGTAGAAGGGGAGAGTCGTTTCTGCAATCGACGAGATGACTTATGCTCCATCTGGATTTTTAAAGTGTAATGGAAGGGTAAAGAGAAATCGGGAAAATTTTGCAAAGCCTAATGAGAGCGAAAGTGTAGTGCTAGTGTCGAAGCGTTGTACTCATTTTAAAGTTTTCCAAACCTTGCAGCAACGTGAGGATGGCTGTTGCTGTGTCCACGTGTTACCGAATCTCATTTGTGCCATTTGAAGCAAATCAGGTTTGCAGAAATTTGAAATCTAGTTAGAAACTATTTTATGCCACTAGCATTTACGACACCACTTGAAGGGAAATACAGTCGGTTTGTAGGCAGTGTCTACCGGGATTCAGATTAAGGAAAATTAACATGCGAAAGTGGATTAGAGTTTCAGTTTCATCCCAGATTATTGCCCACCCCATGCTATTAATGCCCATTACGTGGAGGTGCATTTTTATGGTGGGTCTACATAAATTTGACAACTTAACGTAGGAGTTTTATAGATTGTAAAATCCTGTTTGTGTAACTCATCGTATTGGCTTTGAGGCCACCTAAGTCTCCGCCCCTGTACTTCCGTTGGGAGGCAAAACCTCCAAACCATGACAGTAGTCCCCAGCCATTCTGTGCCTCAGCAATACATTTTACGTCCTGGTAGAATGACTCTCTTTCGACTTCAAGTAAGATTCGGGATGCCACAAATTAGCTTGTCAAAATAATTGCAGTGAATGTAATAAAGACAACCGTGTAGGGCCGGTTTTGAAGGATCTACTTAGGAGATGTCAAATCATGCGTATATTTACGTCCACCCATTGAGTATTATGACCTTTATCAGTAGTCCGGTTTGAGCTAAATTTATTTAAATTAAATCACTTTAACAAAGCCTGGCTATTGAAGCAATAAAGATATACAGCAACCACACTCACACCGCATATTGACAATGCTTTGAGGAGACGTATATACCCTCTAAACAGCGTGAATTCCTTGTTTTATCCACTCAAGATGCTGCTTGCGTTAATCCACGGGAGATGTAAATGATAGGTAGATGTGGCGATTTTTTCATACAGCTATCCTCTGGTAATGTTAAGGCGAAATGTCCCACTTTGTATTGCTCTAGACCCTCTAGATTCAATCCTATTTGACTTATCTATATTAGTAGTAAATTGAGTAAGCGGTGGTTGAAATGGGCTGACAGTTAGGCACCTGTGCAATTCAACTAACTAAACTACAAATTGAATGAATACCGCTATTGGCTGAGAGAAGTTATTAGAGAAGGCAGTTCATCAGTTTTTCGCCGATGTTTGTCAATAAGTTCGGCAGCTTAACCTGTAAAAATTCTAGTTTATATAGTATTTTTATGAGTCGGATCACATCTACTACGTGAGACCGCACTGTACATTGATGCACCACAGCTGCTATTCGGGAGATAAAACTGAAGTGATTCCATTTTGTTCGTCTTGGCGCATATAGGCGGGCAAAGTGTTAAGCTAGAATAGTCTTTGCATACAGAAGTGATGGGAATCTGCAAAGTTAAAGCTTTGCATTATACCACCATAGTAATGTATACCTGAGCGGATCAGTAACTTGAGAAGTCAGCTTGACCCATTACTCTTAGCAACGCATATCAAACTGAATCATCAGATTTGAATTTGCGGAAAATGTGTGAAGTTATAGGGCTTTAACAGCTTGAAATCTTAGGTTCTCTGAGCTCAATCCCAATTTGCTTGCAATCACGTCCAGAAATTCTTGTAGACTCTAACGCTTGACTGTCCTCTATCAATGGATAGTTTTAACACGCCTTGAGAAGTAACTCAAAATATTTTACTGTTGACACTGTATCAAAACTCGACGAATGGGGACTGGTCACCCGGGCTCAAGAGTTGGGGGCTCAAGCTCGACCTCACTTTTGGGCTGCCAAAATTGGCTTGATATTAGATTCAAATTCGAAAAGGCAAGCAATCTTTTCTAATCCCATTCAAAAAGAGCCGCACGCTCTTCTACCGTATCAAATATGTCACGGGTTGAGGCAAAAACTGTGCTTGGTTTATGGATGCGCATATGACTTTGATCTAAATTTATTGCCTAAGAACTGCGAAGAAAATTATGAAAAATGCGCCTTTATTTCATCTATACTCAAAGACAAGGGCTTAGCCATTGAGCCTCAAACATCAATAGCAACCAGTCGTCTTAAACAAATGCGCACCAATTAATACCTTTCTTGAGTTGCTGGAATTGGCCCTTTCAGACCAAAGTTTGAATAAGCCCAGCAAAAAAAGGGCAGAAGATAGCAAAACAAAGGAAGTGATATCTGGAGAGAATACGGAGGGAAAATTGAGCATAACCCCATTTGATGGGCATGTCCTTCGAGTTGAGTATCACTGGCAGAGATGGCATTAGAAAGAAGGCTTGTGTGGAGGTAGATATAAACAATATTTCTGAGTGGATTGTTACCAAGGGGTGCCAAGTTCTCTGGGCGCTGAAGGAAAAATTCCCTTAAATTAGAATTTCTTCTTAGAAATGCGTATGCATCTGGATAGCGGGAATCGTAGAACATCGGAAAGGTCAAGTGAATGTGTCAAGACATATTGCATAGAAATAGGAAGAAAGATAACTGACTTTGCAAAATTTTGCTTACCTTCTGAAAGTGATCATTCCACTTTGCTCAAAATTTGAGTTGATGACCATGCTTAATATTTTACTAATATCATTTCGAAGTACTGTGATACTATTGCGCAGGATAGTATTAATCACCAGCATACAAATTATCTGGAAGGCATGACATATGGGAGGTTGCAGAAGAATTCCATTAAAATCTAGCATCGAAGATGTCGGTTTATTTAGGCTAATATTTTCTTCAGAAATCTCTGGTGCTCCGAGTTCTCACCCCCTCCCCTTCTGTTAAAAAGACTCCAGCATTGGTATTACATTGCCATCAATTATTCTATGAGGATTTCAGTAGCCAAACTTGTGCTGCTGTCACAATGTGGGAATAGACACGTCTTTCCATGCCATAAAAGCAGTAGTATCTTAAGTTGTATCCATACATGTGCCTTCAGCAGAAAGAAGAAAGTAGTTTCTCAAGTGCAGCCCTCAAGTCTTCTCTGAAATCGTAATTGGCCAAAGTGGTGTGGTGGAATGTACTTCTCCGTAAAGTACGGAGTAGCTAAGGAACTATTAGCTTGACCCGAAGACCATAACGCGAAGTAACTGTGCGGCATGCAAAGACTCGGAAATGCAGGTAGTCAAATACACAGTTAAGTAATGTATCAAATAATGGCGTATGGTCTAAAATCAACTCTGACGTCATGCTGCGACAAAAAATACAATATGTTTCCTTTTTGAAAAAATGACAAAAGAGAGACAGATTCTACACTATTAGGGGAAGCTTCAATAACTCCCCAAAGTCTCAAATCATGGTCTGTCAAATTTACTTTTCATTTTCCCCTCCCAATTATCGAGATAGAGCACACATTTTGCGAAAGTCTATTTCTATAAAAGCTAATAGTCTTTATTAAACCAAAACCTGACTAGATTTTGCTTGAAAACTTAAGGTCTGCTATATAAGGCACAAAGTTTCGCTTACTTTTTTTGTTTTTTTGCAAAAGTTGACTACACAAGCGATTTAAATTATTAAAACTGGCTTCTTTAAATTGCCATCCAATTTCCCTTCATTTTACTAGATGAAAAACCAAAAAAGATCAGATATAATGGCTGAAAGTGATGTAGAACTGACTTGCCCCTTTAAAGCTGAAGCCTTAACACAGGATGTTATGGGGATCTACCAGAACGATAACAAGTGCTTAAATGCATCGCCATCAATATGGTGATTTGATAATCTGTGGGTTGAGATGTGAATTGTTGTGCTTTTACTACACGGCATGACTTTTTGACCATGACAACACCCTATCAGCTCCTCTGTAAGTGAGCTAGCATTATTTTGTTCTGTATCACTTGGGTTTATTATCACCTCAATAAAGACTCAAAAATACATACTAACGCATATAAGCAATGGATGTGTCTTTCAGAATGTACTGGCTTTTATAAATTCAATTGCAGCCAAAGCGAACTAAAAGGAACTTATTGGCAGACCTCTGGAATTGCTAGCTTAATAATTTTTTAGCATTCATCACTAAATGCATGACTTAACACGCATAAGGTCAAGGTGTTTATAGGCCTCCTGTTAGGTGTTGCAAGAAACACTGAAGTATGCTGTGTTTCTAAAAAGCGGTGATGATTTGCCTGGGCACAAACGAAATCGGGATCTTGCCTGTAAAAATCAAGTGCTAGAACTTTGGGCAACCGAAGCCTTTCCTCAGGATGATGTATTTATAGTCAGGTACAGTATCCAAGTCAGCATTCGCCCCCAGATAGATAAAAATCCCTTAATAGTCATCATTCTCACATATTTAAAGCATTTTGAATGGTCATAGATCTACTTGACTGCCAACACATGTAGAGAGCTTATCCACAACGATGCTGGTCAATTAAAGGCGAACCCAAATCAGTAACTATTATCAAAATTCTGGAAATCAACTTAAATGGAAAAGAGTTTTTAGGTTAACAGACATCGCCACCACTACCTAGTTGACATCTTTCATAAAAGGACTACCTAGAAACTTCCCATATAAATTTGACGGTCATTTTACTCCTGGAATAAAACCCCCTATAAAAGCTGTGGAGTAATGAAGACGTCATTCAGGGGATTGATAGGGGCCGAACCTGAAGTGAATGAGTGAATGAATGGAGAAGATTCAAATTAAGAAATAAGATTTGAATGTAAGAAAGTGGCCAGATTCCGTTTCGTGACTCACTAGAGTACAGTTTGAAGGTCATCACAGCTGTCAAATACGAGAAGGAGAATCAATGAGACAAAAACTTTGTACTGGCTAAAAATGCTTTATTCTCTACTTTACCGAAATGCAACAGGTGGAGGAAAGTGGTCTGGAATAAGATGAAGTTTATATGCTTGCAAAAATACGTTAATATATTAAAAATGAAATTAATTGCATTCATGTGCTTTTAGGGGAAATTTTGACCCTATAAATATGACTAATGCGCAACTACTCCATCAATAGTCCTTTCAATTTCTAGATTTCATTATTTGCTATATTTGAACTATACAGTCAGAAATTTCGAGCGATTTTTCATTGTTATTTTTAACAAGCTAATAGTACAATCAAACTCACTTTTCTTGTGGTTAGTTTTAGAATCAGAGCTTCTTTCTGACCAACACATGAATGAACAGTTGGCCATTGAGTATATCACATCATCTTCGTTTTTAGAATGATCTGGTCCCTTGAAACTATTGCTGGTCGTTGGCGTCCTTTCCATCCCTCCGGCAGAACGAAACCGGGTTAGCACGATATTACGCATGGTAGACAGACTGACAACTGGCATAAATAAAATTTTATAAGGTGTTGTAAAGTAAATAAAAGAACTACTTTTGCCGTTGAATAATTGTAACATCAAAATCATGAATAGTAATACCTATTTTGTCATTTTCTACGTAATTTTAACCATGTCAGATAAACACCTGGCTTACCCCCCGCTTTTACCGCAGAATGTTATTACATTTTTAAGCAATATTATGTGTTTGCTTTCAGAGCTTACAGAAAATGGAGTTGTTGCATTAGAAAACCACATATTTTTCCAGCCATATTGTAGAGGGTGGATATAAGGCAATGTTTAGCTGAAGTCGTTATAAGCCAACGTAGTATGGCTGAACGTACTGCTTGAAAAAGTACAGAAGAGCTGAATCTCTACCAGCATGATCCCAGAACTGTACGAGAGAGGCTGTTTAACTTGCAAAGGCTTAAGTAGGTGCTCAGTTAGATACACAGCTAAATAAAGCACTAAGCTACAGCAATGTATTTTTAAATGCTTTGTCACTTTAAGACTACACTTTTATTTAAAATCGGTATGTTACCACTAGGTCACATTGATTTTGTTAATATCTACCGTTAATGGAGGTACTTCCACACATTTGGCAAGAAAGGAAATGTAAATAGTGCTTCTGCAAAGTTAGCCTTAGCAACTTGTAAATCAGCTTATTTGCATTCCTACGCGAAGCTAATAGGAGGAAATGGGGATCGGCAATGTCGCCATTGGGATCACAGTCGTCTCTACCCAAGATAGTAGGTATCGACATTTATCATAAGGCTGGCTATCACTTAAAAGCTTTTGTCGAACTGAATTGCTTCTTTGAGGGTTAGTCTTGACAATCCTTCCTGTTACAACCTTAACCTTCCTTTCCTACTATTTGACACTTATAGAAAAGGATAGTAAAAGATCATACCCCAATATTCATCAAGATAAGGGGCCATTCAATTCTGCCAATGATAATGCTCATGTATTGGCCTAAGTGCTTTGAGAAAAATCTGTTCTGCTTTAAAATGGGTTTTCTGATTCAGTCGTTCTAGATGGATTGAGTGGCTGAGGATATATAAATTTTCTGCACGAGCTTCGTTGCGTAAAAGACTGATGTATCGCTATAAAATAAAGGAGGACAGTAACACCAATGGCAAAACCAAATTTTCACCACTTGTAAAAAACCATCAAAAATTGATGCCGAAACTGGAAAAATTGCTTGCCCTTTGCACCGAAATGAACCAATTGTACAGCAATTTGCAAGAAAAACTGACGGATGTCTGGCCGCTAGCGGCTCTTAAATAATCCGCGTTTTCTCCTTAAAGATGGTCGTATCAAATAGATTAGTGACCAAAAACTTGGTGCAAAAGGAATTACATGACATCAAAGTGAGTTGATGTGTTTGACTATATGTATCTTTTTAAAACAAAGTACTATTTTTTAGACCATAGAAAAACAGAAGTAGCGATTGAGAAGTAGCCGGCTTTGACAGGTGGAAAAGTTAAAATTTGTATCATGAAGAAGTGCCAGAATGACCTTGTAGTGGTCCTATTTGAAAGCCTCCTTGAACAAAGCTAGATTCAAATCATTCGGATTCAAAGGTGGATGGATCTTTCAGGGTTGATGTGAGAATGTAATTAAGGTAATTTGAGTGGCTTATAGATAAACGACTTTTGAAAGAAAAAAATAACTTTACTGCGCATCTAATTATTCGAGGGAAGTAATGTATAATCGAGAAGAAAAAAAGAATTTGGAGACCTAAAATACGTTTTAACAAGCTTCAAATCACCACTTCTATGTTAGAGATCACTAAAGTTTGAATTAATTATAAGCCTTAAAAGTGCTTACTTGCATTTTGGAGCTCTGATTCAACACCACTTCTCTATTATCAAAAATATTTTAAGGCAGCCTAAACTTGCAAACGCATACATCCACGAGAGTACAAGCTACAGGTGCTAATAAACTTGTTTCCGACAGCCTTCGCATTTGTCAACGGTCAATGTGCTTCTACTTGGCAAAAAACATGATGTTAGATCAAATACACATCCCCAAAAGGTTTTTTCCCACAAGATCGCCCTCAATCTTGGCATGCGGTAAAGATTTCCTTTCTTTTTACGATTATCAGTTGTCATATTCCCACCATAGTTATCACTAAGCCCTTCATCCACAGCAAAACTGTTCTAGTATATACAATCAGCTTTCGATCTACTTTACAACTTGACACCGAGTTTCCAGAGCTTAGGCTTGTCAACGTGGTGCAATCAACCTCATTTTCAGCTCCGAAATAAGATTTTGTGCAACATATTGTTATCGCTGACTCACCTATCTAGGTGCCACCTCAACAGTTGCTCTCAGAAAGGCTTAGAGTAGCCCGTGGTCCCTTTGTGGATTATAGAAATTTATGCAGATGTTATTTGGGATAAACACCTTCATTGATGAAGTGACCTTGCACAAAATGATGCCATTATAAAGACTAGAAGAAGGACTACTGGAGGCCTAGCATTTGCACATACTTTATAAACTCCTCTAAGTAAACGTAATGGTCATTAGTGTCAACAGACGTTAGTTCAAAGTCAAACTATTAAATTCACTAGAAAATTTTTTATATGCCAAGCTTCACCAGTCACTTACTGATTTCTTCTGTAAAGACACTTCCCTTTTCTACTGATCTTGTGAACAGCCTAGTTCCCATAACAAATAATCCACAAAAGATGTGGGCTGCGTAATGTGATTAGTTGTTAATGGCAAACTATGGCCACTGGAGTCCACATTACGAAATTTTAACCTCACAGTAATGAATTGGGTTTGAAAAATAACGTGTTGTCCCACAATGTGTGAGCTCTATTATGCTTAGGCTTTTTTAGTAGCAAGTTTATTAGCAATTTTTGGATTACCTTCTGGTCGCCACTTAGAGATTGCAAACGTAAATTGACAACCACCAGGACAAAGATGCTGGAGGATTGCATTGATTCAAGGTGTCCATGTACTAACATGCTAAAGTAAATTATGGCTCAATGCGAGACTAGTCAAACAAATTCTTTCAATCAAACCATCCCGGCATGCAAAAAATGGACAGTGGTAGCATAAATAACTCCTGCTACCTCCAAATAAGTGACTATGCACCAGTACAAGATAGTATTATGGATACTTTTGAGATATAAACAAACGTTAACGAAGACAGGGCAAAACGATTGCGTCATGGCAAAACTAATAATATTTTTAGTACATTTTTGTTATTTCTGGCAGGGTTTGCATAATTTTACTTATTCTTGTTTAGACAAATATTCAGAATTATAGATAATAGATAATAACTACTTTATGTGAAGTGTGTCAAGCGTTTCTATATTTCTTCTTTACCGTAGTCTTATATTCTTCAGAAAATTACCTCTTTCTAAGTAAATTTGTGCATTCATTATTAATAGATCTAGACCCAATGTAGCACCGCGAGCCTTTCTTAATGCTTGGGCGGAAAGTGTATTGCCAGCGTGCAGAAGAGTTCAAGGGCTGCATGGATGGTCCGGAGTCACTGCCGCTTAAAAGAAGTACAACAGCGGGGACTTAAGGGTCCGCGAAACCAAAGTGAAGAGATAAAAAACATCCAATGTGTTACTGTATTATTCGTAGTAAAACACAGTGCAAGTTCTTTCCCTGCATACTTTTTAGGAACACGGGTAACCTAGAAACTCCGGTAATAATCAGTCAGGAACGGTTGATTGCACTGCATAGCTACACCAGTGATTTATTACGCCAGCTATAATTGTAATGCTTACAGTAAATTGTAGAAATAAAATAATTTTCTGCCAAGTGTTTATTATTAAAAGTCTGTTTAACAAAAAATGCCCGCACTATTTTTTTACGTTCGTACTCACTTTATTCCCCCGCGTAATAGTAGTCGCATGTCGGTAAGTTAACATTTCAATGCCTCCCAAAGTATTTCATATTTTAAAGACAAAAGAAGGCAAAAATCATGATTTTTACCGGGCACTCAATTTTGAGTTGTTTTTGTTTATATGCATCAGTGATGATGCATAAAGTAGACTTTTTATGGAACAAATCCGAGTCCTCCAGAGTAAAGGTGATAGGTGTATAACGAAATATTTAAACGGGAAAGGTATAGTATGTCTGAGATGTAATAGAAATCTGAGGGATATTAACTATAAAATGAATTCCTTGCAGTCAGCCTTTAAGGCGATATAAGCTACAGTCGTAGATAGGAAGGGCAAATGGATTTTGTACGGATAAGTAGGAAGGTAAAATCCTAGGAATATGACGAGCCAGCGGAGACCAAAGATCACGGGTAGCTAAGTACGCAACTCAAAGCAGCTACCGATCGCACTGCATTTATTAGCAAGCTAGAGTCAAAAGTCCAGTTCTACTGTAAATTTAGAAGTAGAATTTGTGATTGCTCAAAGGATAAAAGGGTATCCTTAAATTACATTCATATATTTTCCCTGGTTGACTCAATAACAAAAAGTAGCACAATTCAAATGCGCCTTCCACCAAAGATATGCCATTGCCAGCTTGCTCCTCCGGCCGATAAAGCCACGTGACAGATGTTAAGCAGATGATGTTTCGTATTTTCCCTGTTCTACATCCGTCACAGATCACCATTTCTAATCCATCTCAACTTTTATACCAAAAGTTATTGTGATATTCTTCTACATACAAAGCTGACATTTAGTGGAGGAAACCTCCTTGAATGCAAACCTTATACTTACTGGTTATTCTATGCGATATACATGCGCACCAGATTAGGACACAGAGTTGTCTTGATTATGCAGCCGTATAAATTTTCCACAGAATTTGTCTCAAATCATTGAAGGTGTGGTAAACCAAAAAGCATCAGTAAAATCTGGTTTAAACATGCTGATGTGCATAATGGATCATTGAGACACCCATCATGTTTCGGTGAACGCATTAGCCTTTATCATGACTACTTGCTTATCACTATTTGAAGCGCCAATTGAGATTGGCGTCTATAAGAGCTTGTGGTGGCATTTCATGTGGATTATAAATCACTTTTTTAATCATAGATCTAGTGAGAAAGTTGTGGAAGGAGAAATGAGTAGTAGGGCGGTGATAGCTGCCTTCTCCTCATCCACAATCATTACGTTTCTCTAATGCTGCTTCTCCAAGTGATTTTCGACGCACAAACTCATTTGTTTGAGTTGTATTATTTTCTGTTTCTAAAGTAATTAAGTTTCACAGTAGTCAAATGGAACTCATAGCATGCAATTTGGAAAACATTCATCAAAAGAAGTTAAGCAGTTATCGCTGCTGCTGCTGGTGGTGTCGGTGTAATTGTTAAAAATGTGCCTAAATTAAAGCAGTCCACAAATTAAGAAAGTAAAGTAATGCAAGCTATTTTGGTACTAATAGATAAGGCGGAGGAGGAGCTGAGTAGGCTATTCCTTCTGCTGTGGATCTCTGAAATTTGGGCCATTAACCTTTATGCGTAACACTTATTTCTTCCATCCTAGCATTAAAATCAAATTTCTTCCTCACCTCACCTTGACTGGCACAGTGAATGGATGCTGGTCTCTCAGCCATCATGCCATGAATGTAATGCGGTACCACTCTGGGTTACTCTACCCAAGTGCATGCTTAAACGTGCTACCACTGAAATGTGGCGTATTGAATATGCAACTGGAAGTAAGCATCGGCCTTCTGCACTGCACTCATGCCGTCTGTGTTCATGCTTTTTGGCCAGATAATGCAGTATGGAAGTGGGACTTTCCACACTCCATCATTTATTCATCATAGCCGATGATAAACACAATGATGGTGGGAATTTGTGTGTGAAATTTCAACATGAAGATGGTGTTATTATCGAGAAGGTATCAAAGGAACATCAATACCACTCACCCCATTCTGTGCTGTCACATATCGCTGGCGATAGCACTGGATTGCCTTGCTGATGTAGCTCTTCAAATCCCCATCCGCATAATAAAGGTCACTGCACAGCTTATCAATGCTCAAAGCCAGAATGACTCTGACTAACTTCTTTTATCGTTTAAACAGTGAAGATTATGAGATTTTGGACTCCTGATCATAGTAGAGCCTTATTTTGCCATTTACAGTCTCCACTGCTGTGACTGAATAAATGGATGGAGATTAAACCACAAACAGAGTCAACGTCAACTTTTACGAACCCATTTGATATTGGCCAATCACGAGGTCGCGCACTTTGAATATGACTGGAATATCGGAAAGGTATTTGGCAGTAACCTTGAAAAATCATATGAAACTGCGTTTTGAGGCTGAAAACCCCTCAAACATGCCGTATTTCGATAATTATGAGCTAGTGAATAACTCATTTCCGCTTGCAGTCAACAACATACGTACGCAGGTATACACACACACACACACGCACATACAAAGCAAACCCAATATTCTGTTAGACTGACGTATTTCAAGGCTCAGTAACACCGCCATGTCAACAGCCGCATGTCTTTGCAAGTTCCTACAAGTCGTAACAGGTTTTTCCAGCAAGCTAAATGAAAATTTCATAAACGTCTTGGTCACCAGATTGCAAGGTGATCTCAATTTCAGCTGCATGATTAATCACGCGGTCTCTTCTGTGATTCATGAATAATAGAAATTAAAGTGGCTTGTTTTGGGGTTTTTCGTAAATTCGTTACGTGCACTTTGTGTAGGAAAACTATATAAATGGGAATGGACATTCTCAAAATAATCCAAAACCAATTCTGACGACAAAAGTTTTTTTGTCATAGGGGTTTCTTATTAAAAAAACACTTGCTTAAATCGTGGTGCAGTAGACACCTTAACCGGCTTCAAGAAAGGTAAGGGCTTATTCACCGCACGGCCTCCTGAGTCATCTCTGAAGGCGTGCTGCCGCAGACTCGTGTGAAAATGGCGCATCAGCACACATTAGGTGCGTGAAACTTTATCCATAGATAGACATTCATGACATAATGCAGGTTTCAAAACGTCGAGGATTAAACAGGTCATGGAGTTAACTGAGCCGTGACTTGAGACCGTTCGCCAGGTGAAAATGAAGGTCGTCCATTGTTCTAAATAGGTCAATACGCAGTCTCTATTGCTAGGGCAAATTATCCAAAAATGTAAGCTCAATAAGACTTACTTGCGTAAAAGAATGGTCAGAACCGAAATGCTCCCTGACGGCGTTTTTAAGTCGTCGATTTGCAACAGTGCCTTTCGTCACTCCTCCTCTTCAGTCACAAAAATTCTTTCTGTGAATCGTAATTAGCTCAATGACTTGGAATGATTTAAACCTTTTGATGGTATAAATGTTTTAATTTTTCAGGAGTAGAGCCCTTAGAGAGCCAATTTGTATCAATGAGGAACTATTTTGCAAAGAATAATTGCTTTGTATACAAACATTCGCTAAAAATAAACATGATAAATTGTTTTTTCCTGTCTTTTCGATTCTTTTGAGGTCTCTGTATGTGCTTGGGCATGATGATTTGCCTAAAACAGACGTCTTCTTAATTCTTCTCTAGTGCGTCTGTAAACTCAGCTCTCCGTAGCACTTATCTTTCTTCTGCAAAGTTAAGCTTTAGTGACCAGTCAAGAAAAACGGTCTTCTTTTCAATTAGATTAATTTATCATTTGCACTAATCTAACACCAAAAGTTAGCTTAAAGTTGCAATATAACCTACCTATATTGAGGAGTGGTTAATTATGTGCTTAGTGAAGAGTTGGTAGCAAAACTTGCGGAAAGAAGAACTTATACAATGCGTGGTTATTGAATATTCCCGGTAGTTACTAACAAGAGATTAAATTACACCAGCCTAGCGGCTGAGCAGATGTTATCGGTTTCCAAAGCGGAGACAAACGACGGTCTCCTCATAAAACCGATTGTGTGAACTCCTCCTGCTAAGCAAAGTAGGACATCTCACTCTAGCTAGTCTTCTCCCTCAAAAAGTCCAAAATGAGGGAAAAAAGAAGAAGAAAGCAATTTATTATTTTTTTTTTCATTTTTCTAATTTGAGACAAAAAATTTGCCATTTTCCTTCGATGTTAAAGATCTTGAACAGACAAAATTTCATTCTACTTATTTATAATAGTAGCACTGTCAGTGCTTTTGGAAATAAGCTGCAATAACGTAAGGCTTTCGAAATTATTGAAAATAATCAAACCATATTTCCAAAATATTATCTTATCTTACCTTCCAAGGGCAGGACATATGGTTGCTGTAAAGAAATAACTTAGGTTCAATTAGACCTCTTCTACTCTTAAGCAAAATTTTCTTAAAATCTTTCGACAGGCTGACAAGTATAGGTAACCTCATCTGTTCCATTGCGTCCTTGCCGAATAGGAATTAGCCTGAACATTTTTGCATATTTCAGGGTGGTGGCTGGTGCTTTGGATCCGAGGTTTGTCAAAAATTTACCATTCAGTGGTGAGTCATGCGCTTGACATGCGCCCGTAATCTCATTGGTTGGTTGGGTTGCGTGACTCGCGAATTTGCAAAATACGGGCTCCCTTTTCTTATGCCCACCTTCCACGCCTCTTGAGACAGAACGGTCAATGTCACTGAAAATGTTTGTCCTTATGGTGGTTTGAGGGTCACATTTAACCGGATTAGTTAAGCTTAATCAGGTCTTTTATCAATGCGCTATTTTGTCCTTCTAGCTTAGAAAAATTTCGCGTTTGAAACAAATATCAGACATGAATGCCTCAACTTATTAGTAGCTTAAGTCGGATCACCAGGCCTACCACAAGTGTACTAAATGTGGCATAATCACGCGGCATATTAGTCTGGATACAAAAACGTACTAAATTCTCTCCGGCAGTAGTTCGTGAGATCTAGAACCGGGTATTTTTTGTGATCTCAATTCGCGTGACCTTATGCGAATGCAGTTCGGGAAAAATCGATATGACGGGTGACCGACACTCATCGCACCGAAATTTACACCATTTAGCAAATCTTGCTCACATGAAATGAAGTTAAAATAAATTCTAGATTCAAAAAGAAAACAAAAACAGTTGAAGTTCAAAACTACATTGTTCTCGTAAAATAGTATATTTTCGGTAATAAATACCTAATTTCATATTTTTTTAGCTCTTTTATGCTAATTGCAGCTCACAGGTGTTTGATTAATTGCGAAAGATGCACCTAAAAATCCGTAATTTGTCTAAAAGCAAGTTGCATGCACCTTAATACCACGCCATAAACCGACGCGTCTGCTAGCAATCAGCACCATTATTCGCAAACTGATTGGTTGGACGATATCGATCAAATGTGGTGGTAAGGGTCTGAGGACATGCCGTATAGGCTGTTTGTCGTACGTGCGCACACCACCTCCAACGCTGGCAACCATCGATCGACGCTGGTTAAGTTGTTAGCTTAACACACACGCAGCCTGCAGCCGCTAAGGCTCTATCCCTCGTTAACACATGCAAAAATTGAGAGCTGTTTTATTAAAACCCAGTTTTCATGCCTTTCTACCCGCTCGAACGCGTTCAAACTTAATAGGACAATCAATATTGCCACTCTCCCACCATAGATTAAGTTTGATGTCAAAAGGTCATTCCTCAGAGGAGATATTGCCTCTCAATTTGCACAAAGTGGGTTCGAACCGAACGGCTTTCCGGGGTTTTGCCTAGCGCGTTTAGCGCACTTAGTTAGAGCAGCACGTGAGCACCGCGTGCGGACTTTAACCAATAGAAAGACAGTGTAGTGTGACAGACAGACGCGTGCGTCGCGCACCTCAAGTGCGGTCGTGTGCACATTAAGTGCGGCCGTATAACCCCACACGGAAATGTCTACATCGCGCAGACCCTAGGGCCGCAGCCCCGAAACCCCATGTTCACCGCCCCTGCAATCCCAATTCCATCTTCGAGGCGCGACTAAGCGCTACTCCATACTAGAGACGAACCCCACCTAACCGCACTTACTTGGAGCAATGAACACAGAAACGGAGCAGCCACGACACGACTGCAGCTCGAGGAAACCAGCCCTTTTAAACGAAGGCTTGAGCGACACGCTAAATGGTAAAGTGGATTTAAACCGCCCCAGAGCGGAAGGCTTACCCACCCATCCGCATTCCCCAAGAGACTAAAAACTCAAGAAACAACCATTGAAAAAGACTATATTCGAACTCAGTCTAAAACAAGATGAGAGAAAGCCACCCAATAAAACACGAGCAAAGGGTGCCAAGAGCTAAAAACAGCATAAATGCGAATAATTTATATGGATACACACAACGAGTACAACAGACAATTGTTTATAATAGTAATAACACCAAGAATTACAGAAAATTTCCTAGCAAATAAAAAGCTCCGCTGTCACGCCCCATTTACGCCCGTTCGCCACGGATGCGACGAGCCAGTTGAATGTCTTTCGGCATTATGGTGACACGTTTGGCATGAATAGCGCATAAGTTCGTGTCCTCGAAGAGACCGACCAGATATGCCTCGGACGCCTCCTGAAGAGCACCCACAGCGGCACTTTGGAAGCGCAAATCGGTTTTGAAATCCTGAGCGATCTCACGAACCAATCGTTGGAAGGGCAGTTTACGAATAAGCAGCTCGGTAGACTTTTGATAACGACGAATTTCCCGAAGAGCGACCGTGCCAGGCCTGTACCGATGAGGCTTCTTAACACCTCCAGTCGATGGTGCTGACTTGCGAGCGGCCTTAGTGGCAAGTTGCTTACGTGGTGCCTTTCCACCGGTAGATTTGCGTGCGGTCTGCTTGGTACGAGCCATTGATGATCAAGACGGACGGAACCGGGAGCACCCGACCAACAGAAATCCAAAACAGAAATACAAAGCGGCAACTTAAGACTAATTTTTAAACGTTACCACATTTAAACAAAAACAAAGTAAATAAAGGACCTTTGCAAAAACATCTAAATTTTTAATAATTATACTAATTAAACAACTAAAAAAATTAAATATAATTTGTGGTTTCTAATGCAAAGCAAAAACATTTAGAAGAATATTTCCAATTGTAATGCTAGTAATTGAACCAAGTATTAGAGGTTCATAAATTCGGTATAATTAAAAGCAAATGTTGCTCGTTTTCCTTGCAAAAATGCTACAATGAATGCTTTGACTCATAATATCTTTCAGTTAGGAGGTGTTTAGGAAGCGCACCATTCACAGAATGTTTCGTCGGAATTCCCTGACCTGGATCCTCCCTCCCCCACTGACAAATTATTACTGACGTTGCTCCTGTTAGATCATTTGGCTTGTTGGTAGTTTAGCAGTATAAAAGAAAGGAGTAAACGATGAATTTTTGCAGTGGTGGAAGCGTGGCCTGACCTCACCCCGTTCCAAAACAACGCAGACTTTAAAATTGGCTCCCAATAGCCAAATTCAACCTCTGCCTCTACCTTCCACATCACGACTCTTTCTAACATTTTTGCTTCTTTAAACTGTGTTTCTGTTTCAAAATACGCCAGAATCTCTACCGACTCTAACCTGGAACAGTGGCGCGACAAATTATCTCATCCTGTCATTGACCGGCACGAGAAGTCTCTTGCTGGAGACTTCTACCAACACCACAAAACCATGGGTCATGAGCAGAGAACTTTCATCTTTTAAAAGAGCGAGTTATCCGCAGCCCGCTCTCAAACGAAATTCGGTTCGAGCACATTGTTTGGTTATTCATTGTGGTTGGGAAGCTCTGCGGCACAAACACTAAATCCCTCCAGCGGTTGGTCGAGTTTGCAACCAGAAGGCGCTAAAAGCTGTCTGTGATCTCGAATTACAGCAACTAGCACAGATGACTAAATCGAACACCTTTATGTTGAGGCCCTCCTTAATAAACCGCAAATTTTGACGATGCCCCCTTTTCCACATCCTGGTTTCTCTTAACTGACTTTTACTCATTCTAGCAAGCCCTAGGCAGACTAAAAGGTCTATGCTACTTCCTTTTCGACTTTAAAGCGGTTTTATCTTTAGTTATTATTAGTATTTTCCTTACTCTTTGCCGCAAGATTAGGATCTCCTCTCCATCTACAAGTTTATCTCTAACAGAAACAAAGATAATGGTAAAAGGGGGAAGGTTATTAAAAGTCGCTTTAGGCTTGGAAAAACTATCACTGAAATTTGTCATGTGTCCAGAATTGGTCCGGAACGTGATTCTTAATGCTGATTATCTACGTAACGGCATGGCCATCCTCAATTTGGTGGGGAACATCTCCACCCTGTAAGGTGTTGACTCCAGTACAGTATAGCCTTAGTGATATCAAGTCTGTCATCAAATGTAATTCCATGCAATTTATGTAAGCATTAATTTCATAGATAAAATTCACCCATTAATGGCAAATTTTGGCTAAATTGCAATGAAAAAATTATGGGAAGCATTTGCCTTTCACTGGCCATGGAAGTCTCTCTTGTTAAAAATGGTGCTTATGGGATTTGATGCCTATCCGTTTGTTAATTCTTTCCAAGTTTAAATTAGGCGAAACGTAATCTTAATCGGTTTAGCTCATAATTTTAATTGCAATTGACTGAATGTCAACAGAATCACCAGGCATTAGATTACAGCATTTTACCAAAACAGATCCGAATGCTTTTAACCGAACATGGATGTCACCTAACTTTGCAGTAATGCGAAAGTGGTTTATCCCTCGGTTCTGGTGAGGCGCCACTTTTGTACTTTGAATTGACCCCCTCGTACCTCGCTGGGTGGGCTGGCCTTTTGGGCCATGCCAACAGCTCGGATACCTTTCCCGTGCTGAATATATGTTCTGCCCAAGTATTTCGTCTTCTTTCGTCTTCAGGGAGTCGCGGGACGCTACAATACAGATTAAGGATGTCAAGCGTAAAATGCTCTTGTTTGTCCTTGTTTCCTATGTCAAATTACATAAGTCAACTAGTTTTTGCGACAAGTAAAGTTAGTAGCCTAAACTGTAACCAGGTGTTCAGTTACGACTTTACAGAAATTTGGTCGATGTCATTCCAGTTTTCATGCAGGATTATTTAGTGCGCAACCATAGCTTGCTGGATCTAGGAAAAGCCTCAAAACTTCGATCCCAGTGTAAACATGAAAAAAAGTTAGTCGGATCTGCTCTTAGCACTCTCGCATTAAATTAAACTTAATCTTACCATTATTAGACAGCATTACGAATGCCCATATGTATTTTTTTAGGTCAAAACCAAAGTAATCGCAAGTAGAAACTGCCATTGAAAATACTGCTATTGTGCATTGTACGACCAGGACTAGTGAGATTCCGGTTTATTTTCCTCCACAGGAGCGGTCCACAAATGGGAAAAAGTAGTACATAAAATGAAATCACCAAAGTGTATCATATATGCCAGAATTGAATTAAATTCGACATTAATAAAGACGTATTCGGTAACGGCCATGCATCTCAAAGTGGCTCGTCTACAGAGCCTTCAAATCGCAGGAAGAGTATTTCAGCCATTCAGAGAGCACAGTGTTTGCCATGCTGCGCCATAACATTCCGACTTCAGGAAAGTCTCAAAGCAGGCCACATTTTCATGTGGAAGTAATGCCTAGACATCTGAATATTATTTGTTCATCAGCGGTTTACCTTAGACACCATGGATAATTGCATAGTATATAGCAGATTTTTTTAAGATTCATACAATTTCCTTGCACTCCTGGTTTAAAATTATTTCGAAATACAAAATAATGGACTACATGATGCATGCCATCGTTTCGTGATAACGGAAAGCAAATACGATTTGGTTAATGCTATTGCACTTTATGCTCGCCAACTTTTTGCGTGATAAAATAAAAAAGGCCAAGGAATGCTCTTTATCCTCTTTGAGCATTTAACAGGTAACGTTTTTAAACAAAATGCAAGTTTGGAGTTTTTATTACTGAAATTGTAATGTGTGCCTCCATCCCATTCCTAGCTCTCAAATAATACCCGATGACTAAAAGGTAGGAAACTCTAAAGGAGGCATGAAAAAGAGACGTTGGTTCGACCTTTACACATTCCTTCGCCCATCCACTATCCTCCATTCTTCATACCCGAGTATGTAAATAACCCCATGGGACTCAACTTTGAACTGATTTAATAATCAGAGCTACTTCATGAGAAGCAAGTTTCCTACAAATTCAAGAGGTCTTTGGCAATAAATATCTGCAGTGCACCATCTTCCGGAAATGAAGCGGCACTGGGTACAGGAAAATCTTTTGAATTCGTCGTTACGAAGTATACGCTGGTTGAAAAAAACAGCCACGAGGTAGAACAGAAGGCTTGCTGTGGGAATAGTCAGTCCACTTAAATTCAGAATTAAGTAACACGTAGGCTGCTGCCGTCACGCATGTATGACACATGTTCCGTATCAGTTTATCACACCTACCTGAACCCAATTTCAATGCATATATATTAGTCGAGTGCAGAAAACAATTATTTTCTTAAACCAAATGTTTTTTGAGGGCAATTTGGCGTATTTTTGCCATGTTAGAGCAATGCGGCATCTTATCATTGGTGTTTAAATTTTTTGCATAACTCTATTAGTAAGCGTTCTACGGTAACATTGCAAACAAAGGATGATTTTCTACTCACCTAAACCACATCTTGGTTCTTGAAACACCCCCATAATGGATGTTTTTGAATTCTTCACGTCTCAGGTCGACTCATTTGTCAATAGGCCATTTAAAACAAGAGTTTGCAACGATCTTAAGCCTTGAAGGGCGTCTTGTATATCAAGCTCTGATTAGCAGTGGCCTGTTTTCTCTTATGTTTATGCTAAGAACCCAGCCATTGCAGTCAACACCATTGCTCATTTTAAGGAATCTAGCCTACCCATCGTCAACAAAAAAATGCCCAAGCCATCAATGGGGTTGCTATGATGAAAGCAGCAGATGAAAATGTGATAAATTTAGGGAGCAGTTAAAAGAAATGATACCACCTAAAAGTTGGGAAGTTAAATTACAACTGATGAGTCAATGCATTTAAATTTTTAATTTGAATCCGGATATCAATTTTGAACTTGACCACTTTAATTGTATGCTCCACAAAAGTGATGAGATTTTAGGTTTTGTAATAGAAGAAAATCGGATCGTAGTATGAAAATTTTTTGTAGTTTTGTACACCTTCGCCATGCCAAATCTGTTCGAATCGGCAGAACGATTATACAAGCGGATATCTGGAGGTAATCAACGCTTCAGTCGAAAAGCAGACTCCCGTTCAAACGATGGAACAGCTCTCTCCTCTGCCAATCCCATTAGCGGTGCGACATCAGGGCCATGGAAAAACACTTCCTCCTGTGCCAACAGCTCGTTAAATCTTGCTACCTCCACAAAATCCGAGTCCAATGATGTAGGTTGGGTACCCCATATCCCGCCTCGTTTGCCACAGCCCCCCGGCGAGTTGACTGAAGTTTCTAGTCCAAGCGACAGCGGAGAAGGTGAGGGGTATAATTCAGCGTTAGCAAACCCCGCTGAGTCCCGAAATCAACGCCTTCGACAAAGTTTACAACGCGCTAAGGCTGCAAACTTTGAAATGCCAACTGATTTTCAAAATCGGTACCCTAGTGCTGAACACCTCTATTCACAAAATGCTGAAGCTTTTGGTGATGAAGAAGAAAGCAATGACCAAGACGAGGAGGATGAAGGTGAAACCTATGATGACCCGGACAGATGCATTGCTGATAAATTAGGAAGGGAAGAAGGCGATGAATCGGAAAATATGACTTGTGCTTTGGCATCATCTCAAGTCTTGCAGTCAAGGGCTGGAATCCGTTGGTCATTTGATCCACCGCAACCACTGGTAAATATTCTGCCAAAAATTCGACGTGGTCTTACTCCACCAAACACGGAATTTGTGCGTGCAATCTGTCAACGTCCGTCCTGTCGATGTTTGCTTCGTGGACACGATACACTAATGCTCTTTCCACTTTTTGATGCAGTACTTTGCGAATCTACATGGGAGAAGATTAAGGAGAGTCAATCATTTACTGCCTCTTCTTCCTCCCGTTCAGCTGCCCACTTTTTGTCGCGTCTTCAGCATGTCCATTCCTCAGGTCCTTCGTCTGAAACTCAGGCAAATTTGATAATGTTTCGACAGTGTCGAGGATGGTACGAGGTAATGAATGAGAACCATGAACCTGTACCTCATTGGACCACCACAGAGGAGGTCCGAATGGCTAAACCTCCAACATTCCTTGTCCGCAGAGATTTAAAGTGTCTGCTGGCCCCGTGTGAGCTCTGGATACCTCACCAAATCAGCGACTTTGTTAAATCAAATTCAAACTCCGCCGACAATAATGGCAGTGCACCCCCACCAATTCCCATTTCTTCAAAGATTGTAGTCGAAGCCGCAAATCCCAGGACGATAGCAGCAAGTACTCCCCATATTCTAAAGCCAGGAATGCTATTATCCTACGTAGACTATCTTCACGACTGTACTGTGAGTCGGGGAAAGAAGTTCAGGCAGATTTCATTGATTCTCGCAGTGGAGAAGCAGCGTTCTCAGCGTCAGGCGGACACCTCTTCTGCACCCAGAAGACTCTTCTACATTGGTACGGAAGATGCTTCAAGTCAGGCCGTATTTCCTACCAAATTGGCACTGAGTCCTATAGCAGGTCCAGAAAATATTTCTGGTGTGCATACACTTTCCTCAGTCCTAAGAAAATTCCGACTCCCGCTGTCTATTGTTCCTGTTGCGGTTCCCGAAAGAAAACTTCCTTTGATAGGCAGCAATTTAAGTAGTTTGAGCAATGATTCGGGCTCGACCAATTATGCCACAGCGCAGTCCTCAAAACCCGTGAATATCTTTCCAACAGTACCCGGAATTGTCTTTACTGAACGCAGTTTTATTCGTCTCCGAGGATTGCTGCGTGGAGACATTATGATTGTAGCACCGGTGGACGCCCCAGACCGATTTTTCCTAATCACCCCAACCCTGCTTCAAGATCACCTCTTCCAAATTGGATTCACAGAGACAGGTATCAAAGACTCGCCATTGGACATAAAAACCGAACTATCAACTTTATCTCAATGGCACATCCACGTGAGTCCCTTGAATATCTTCTTGTCTACCTCAAAAATATTACAAATCGTCCACGAGTCATATCGTCAGGAGGCAAAAATGAGAGTGATGGACGAGAATTGTGGGATCGGTTTAAGGCTGGAGTGTTGCAGACATGCCAGATTACCCCAGCAATGGCAAAAGCGATGTACGCCGAGAGTGGAATGGATCCCAGAACTGGACCTAATTGTGATTTAACTCCAGAGGAACTGGAACTCATGTACGATGAGATGGATGATCTGTACTTTTTCACCCGAAACGGTTATTTTCCACCAAAGTCACGACAAAGACGGTTAAGATCAACTTCGGGAGTCCAACAACAGCCACAACTACAACAACAATTGTCGATGATGTCATCAAAAACGACCGCTAGTGGAATGCCAGCAGAAGCTCTGAAAAATTCAGCTATTCCAAGTGCCGAGCAATTGTTGGCCGCTAGTCTCAACATCTCAACGTATAAATAAAGTACACAAATCCCATTGCCTTGTACATTTTGTCTCTTCCCCTAACTCCACTTCATAACTAACTAATGTGATAACCTCTCTCGACCTTGCAAGTGATAAAGCATGGCTGCCAAAATTGTTCTCGCTATCTCCCTTCCTCATTCAAGCCCCCATTTTATAAGTATTATTTGTTTGTTTTTGTTTCTTTTTCTACAATCTACTCTTTCATCCATGTATTGTGCCTTGTTTAGTGTCAAAGAAGTCCGACAGTATAACTAGTCATGAAGTGGATAAAACCCATGTTTGGCGTACACATCTGCCACATGTATGCACTACATTTAGCATTCAGATTTCGCAACATGAAACAACGTGATTTGGGGAGTGCTTCCCTCCATTGTCAAAACATTGCATTAACATCTTATATGCAGACCAATAACAAAATCCTGCCTATGATCCCATGATGTGAATACTTTGGCAGTGAAAGGACGTTTTGTCAATCCTACAGATGGGACTGTCTCTTGTGCGACATCACAGCAGGTAATGTTTAGGTCATCCGGGGTGAGAAACACGTGCACCACATGTTAGCTTAAAGCTTGTAAAAATGAACGGTGTGACAACGGTCTAGGAATGGACAGAACCATCACCGCTAAATACGCGGCCCACAAACTGATGCACCACCGTCTCCACAACACTTACATCACTTCATGGCATTTTACTTCACCACAACCTTTGATGCCACACGGTCCTCACCCATCCAATATCCCGACTCGTTTACAAGTCCTCGACAGATGATCAGTGTGTAGAGGAGCAAATCCACATCCCTCTCATGCAGCAGAAGAATAACTGTTAACTCCACTGATCGTCACGACTGCTGTTGAATCACCAAAGTACTCATTGTCAACCCGTCCAAAAACCACTCTCGTACATTTCACTCATCTCAAATGACAAGTGCGGCATCTGGGCTTGGAAACACCAACCGTGCTAAGGCGGGCCTGACGACATGACTCAAATACAGAGCAATTTCACAGACTTCCTCCTTCGCCACTTGATGTTGGCGCATAGGTGGGACTTCATGAGGAATGTTAGCCACCCTGGTTTCATCTGACAAATGTTCGAGGCATGAGCTTTGCAATTCTTCTGCGATTTACACTATTCTTGCCGACTTCATTTTAGCGCAAATAAACTGCAATAAAATGCACGCCATTTTACGCTCTGCTCGTTAGGATCAACTGCTGAGGGTTTGCAAGACCACAGAGAGCACAACACCTCCTACTTTGCAGGCAATCCCCAATGTGCTCTGTACCACTTTCTGCCATTCCCCAGCATAGAGCCGTGGGCTTCGTGCTCGTCTGTTGCAGCAAACAGACGAAACAGGCGAAACAGCGGCCGCCTCCAGAGATGCGAGTGCAGCACCTCCCCATCAACCTCGTGATGAACGCACCATCCACGGGGTGCTTGTAATTACTTGGCAGGGGAGTATTCAAGCAATAGGTGGATGCATCACACCGCGGAACACCCTGCATTCCTGTCACTAGTGCAGACATGTGCGTGTTAATATTGATGCAGCGATGCTGGATCAGTGTGTCAGGCAAAGGAGCAGTGTATGACGCGATCGCCGCGACAAGTCGCAGCTGCCTACATCAATTGCAATGGCGAAATCAAGACGGGAGGCGAGCAAATAGGCGTCACGAGGCACTAGTGCACAGATGGTGATGAGTTTCAAAGACTGGCGGATCCCTCCCCACTTTCTCCTTCTACCATGCAAAAAGCAGTCGTTGGAAAACCACTGCTTCCTAATAACAGCTACGCCCACTGACCACCTCAACCTCACATTCCGCAAGAGAACAACAAACAACAGAAGTGCCATCATCACTGAACCATTGAAGTTTTGTGAATCGAGTAGGCAGGTGACACACTTCCTGCGTGGATGAAAGCAGTCCAGGTCGACGATTGCGCAACACCGAAAACGAAAACGAAAACCATGTTACGAGAAGGAATAAGCGCAGGACACCAACTCCACGAACAGCCTTTAAACAAGTGCTCCCACGAATGCCCATTCGTGTGCGAAATACACTCGTTGTGGGGCATCCTTCCAAAGTTGATGGCAGCCGCTGCCGTCACCAGCACCATGGATTGCACACATGACCACGTGGACCCTTCGCTCTCCGCGTCTCTATGTAAGCATGCTTCAAATAAATGCCTAATGAACATTCCCACATCTCAAAACTCCTTCTCCCGTGTATCCCTGTCATTCTCTTACAATATAAGTTAAACAAGATTGTTCATTGGCAAATTAAAGACTAACAATTCGACATCAATAGTGCGGCCCTGCGTACGCACTTCCATCATAGCCCTCCTCACGTATTCATCAAAAGGTGTTCACAGGAGAGCTGCATCGGAGGGTTTGAAAAAGTGGTAGAGCTCCTCAAAAGTTGGTCTAGTCTCAGGATCAGAGTCCCAGCACGCCTGCATCTTGGCGTATATCCTATCCTCGCACTGGTACCCGAGTTCACTGGGGTTGCATAATCGGTGACCATTCTCAACCGCAACAATCACTTCGTTGTCATCAGGGATGTCTGCGAAAGACGTTTTCATAAAAAGAAGGATTTGCATTTCATGCATTTCAGTAGTTCAATAACGAGTCCTCGCTACACCCCATCTGCACGAATCGCCTACGTCATGCATTTCAGTAGAAACGACATCTGCATTTACGGACCTGTACGCGTAAAGTCATCGTTCCCAGTGAAGGCTACTTCTTCATCCTAAAATATTTACCTTAAAGTGAATTTGTCACTGCAAAAGACGATGGGAGTGGGTCAAGCACCTACTGCACTGCACTTTCAAATAAATATAAACAGCAATAGCGCACCATCATAGGGAACTCCTCCGTAGGTAAAAACCTCGTACATGAGAACTCCAAACGACCAAACATCTGATTTAGTGGACTGGAAAACTCCCACCTCCGTCGCCTCCGGCGGTGTCCAACGAACCGGAAACATTCCATCTAGACAAACGTTTAAACGAGAAAAGTAGAGCTGATACTGTCAATTAGAAGACACCATCTACTTCATGCAAAAGAAAGGCTAGCATTCAAGTGCATACACTTCTTTTCCTATCAACAAAAAGTACTTCGCCCACTAAATCCCCATTTCTCGCTAAATTTGCAGTACTCCTCACAAATCCAGTTGGTAGCGCGTACCACAAATATCACGACTATCGTTGCAGAGAATTTTCGTCAGTCCGAAATCGGCCACTTTCACCGAATTATCCGCATCCACTAGAATATTCGCTGCCCTTAAGTCATTGTGAACTGCTCGACGTCGTTCCAAGTACGCCATCCCATCGCTTATCTAAAAAAACAAACAACGAACGCCAGCTGAAACCCAATGCAGTCCATTGGCAAGGCAGGTGAATAGAAAATTACCAAGTCCCTCATTGCCCCTCGTGACCAGGCTCCAACAGTGGTTGCGTGAGGTGCTGCTCAACCCACCTAAGCCACTCGACTCCCAGACCCACTCAACGGTTGAATCCGTGGAAGAGGGCCACCACCACCGCGGCCACGCTTCACCTCCCACCTTACCCAACCCTCTGCATTCTACCCGACAATTAACCGACACTCAAATCAACCAAGTTACAAACGCCAGCACAAGACTCGCCCCGTCTGTCAACATGAACAGAGCAATTGATTCGGTGTATCATTGGGAGACGTCGAGAGCATTCCCAACAGAAGGAAGGAAGTGAACTCGGAATGGACCTTCGACGATTCTAGTTCCGTGTCACACAGGGTCACGGTGATTTCGCTCACCTGAAATATCATGTCCAGCAATTCCCCGTAGAGCGGTCGCTTCTGCCGAAGATACCCATCCAGTGCACCATTTGGCATAAATTCTGTAATAATCATTACCGGCTCTGAGGAAGGCTCGCAGCACACACCCAAAAAAAGCACCAATCGCGGATGATAGAGCTGGTGCATGACCTCAGCCTCCTTCACAATGTCCTGCCGTGACGTAGCAGCCAAAGCACGTTTTACAGCCACTTCCACACCACGATAGGTAGCCAACCAGACCTCACCGAAGTTTCCACTGCTCAGACGGTGCTTCAACGCAACGCTGGCTCGGCTCACAACGCAACTGCTGAATTTCTGCACGCTGTGACCCAATTTCGGGCATGGAGCGCAAAGTGGCACTGTGAGTGTGCAAGTTTGTGGGTCTAAAAATACCATGCATCAGGCGCATAGAAACCTTCAAGTTTCAACAATTCTACCAATTCTTACGAAATCGGGCATCCTTCCACCATGGCAATTCGCCTCAAGTCGAGACTTCACTTCCACTTCCGTCAAAAGCCATCCATTACTTAGGTGAAGCACACATTCTCCCCATTACCGCATACACAGTGGCGCAAATGAACAAGTGACTTAGTGCAGTCAAACGTTGGCCAATGTGACAGTTGCTCGACTCATTTCCATCTCATGCTCATTTGAGGGTCTCACATTCGCCTCTGATCTAGAGTCAACGATCCAACATTACAACGCAAGAGCAGGTAAATTTCCAGTCACACAAATTCAGTCATATGAAACACAAAAGCGATAGATAATTGCTCCGACTGAAGGCGCATTCCTTCCATATGATATACGTAGGCCAATAAGAACAGCTCGATGTCACTAGAGGCCAGTGCCAAACCAACGCCACATTTGTCGAAAGACATGCCGCATCCTACACAACTACGTGGTCATCAAATAATGGTACCATTATGCTCAAACTCTAACGCCCACAAAGAACCACCTCCCCAACGCTTCACCCCTTCAATGCATGCTACACTTGCATTCACTCACCACAGTAGAATTTTATGAGCTCGTCCAGACTGCCCAACTTCTTATCACTACTAATGTAGTAGCCTTGGCTCGCGGCATCGTAGTGCAGGTGGTAGTGTTCGACATGGGCGTTTGATTCCTCCCTCACCAACACTGAGAGCGTGAGATTCCCCACTTCTGCAAAGTCGACAATACGCGATTCCGTGTTACATTCAGGCAACGAAGGAAAGCGAGACACATCAACCCACTTAAACCAAGGAAAACCTGTACACTAGCAACTATGAAGAGACTTACTTCTCCATTTGACCCGCCTGTCAACTTATTGGAAAACATGCTAGATGAGCAAAAAAGGACAGCCTTGGGGTTAACAAATTCCTACTCCGCATCATCAATCCTAATAATGTTTCGTTATTTTCTTAATTAAGCACCACCTTACAACACCCCTATTCACCGGTTAAATTAACTCACTCACTCACTCTTACAATAATTTGCAAATCCCAGATGACAAGTAAGTCTCCACAGATATCAGCTCGCCTTACCTTTGGCAGGGCGTACTATGAAGGTGCCAGATTGAATAACAGGCAGAAGAAGCTGCTCCTCCGCTTCTGCTCGTGAACTGCACTGAAAGGCATCAAAGACCACGGATTCACCTGATTCATCAGTTAGAAAGTCTGCAGGCACCAGGCCGACATTGCCGTTTCGCCAATCACGAGCACTCAACCATCGATCCGTACAGTTGTCAGTGCTAATGGTGGTGAGGCACCCGGAAGGCAAGCGAACAGGTGCCTCAATGAGGAGAATATCACCACGCCTACATGATATTTCATCCGCATTCGTTTTGTTGAAATCAAAGGCGCATAGCATTGCACGCTCATAAACTGTGGGTTCCTTTTTCACCACATCCTTAAAAACTACTTTTTTTGATGTTGGTTTAGGGAACACATTTGTCAAAATCTTGCGTAAACGATCAACCATGCTGGTGGTAGGAAAAAAAAATAATGATTAAATAACTTGGTGGAGTCTAAGAACAAACTGAGCTCAGAGCCGCACGGCGACCATACGCGTGGAACCAAAATCGTTGTATTAAACCTAAAGGACCATGTCAATAGCTTGCACCATAAATTATTTGGCGAAACAGACGTCCTTTTTATTCAATTAACTACTACGATAAATAAATTTTTACGATAAAAAGTATCAAGCGAATTTAAATGTATAGTGTTTAAAAGACGCTTTATACAAAAAATGTAATTATAAACAATTAAAGGGCACCAAAGGCTATGAAAAGCTTAGAACATTAAAGTCATGCTGATTAATCAAACGGTACCAGCCTAGTCAAATCATACAATCTCAAAACAATTTGCAGAAGACAACATTTCCTAAAAAGACCCAGAGTAGAAATACTTAGGCGACGTGCAAAAATAAAATAGCTACCAGTAAAAAATGAGTCAAAAGTACGTCAGTTTAGGCGAAAGCAATGAGATTAACGTATAAGTAAAAACGCATAAACAGGTGAGTGCCTTTATGTATTGAATGGCTCACAACACTCTAAGAAGGTGTTTTAAACAAAGTAAAGCTTTGATGCTTCTAAAAAAGAGACAAACAAGGCTATCCACTATGGATAACCGAACAACGCCACAAGCACACCTACCTCTAGTCTTGAAAGTGGAGAGCGAACTTTGAAGGGCAATAATTGGGTGACTTGAACAAAAACAAGTAGGATTGCAGCCTGTAAAACCAACAAAATCATTGCTTAAAACATGCTTTTTTTGCATCTTAATTTACCTAATTATACATGCTCGGGAATGCAGGGCTATAAGGGCAGTATGAAACAAGTGGAAGAGTCTATGCATCCCTGAATTCTGTTTATAAGTAAAGGTGTGTTAGAAATTCAAAAAAAACATTTACAAAACTGCTTTAAAAATTAGATTGTCGTAGTCTTTTTAATTGAAAATATGTGCCTACCCAGTTATGAATATTTAGGTTGCTTGCCCATAAGTGCCCCAGTTTACTTTCTTCATGAAGTCAAATTATGCAGCATGCAATCCAAAGTAGCTTGTCAGCTAAGATAGTATTTGAGGATTTGGCTGCCTAATTTTAGAAAAAAAAGAACCGTTATTTTATCTCTCAAATGTGTTAATCTCAGATTTGCATCGTACTCCAAACTGATTAACGACTATCAAGCCTAGCATTCAGTGTAAGCTTATGAACTCTTTCCTTACCCATAGAGCGTTTTTGAGTGCAACATATTTTAGATAGAGTCTCAATTACTTTAATTGACGCAAAAGTGGGATTTGAGTTTTCTTGCACTTTTACATGTCTCTGACGGAGAAGCTTTTACAAACCCACAATATCCTTTATTAACCTTTCAATAATGCACAGGAGGGTTTATGCTTTACCAACTGATGCCTTATTTGAAAACGCCTTTATCTAAATTCATTGCGGTTACCAGCTGTCATATTAAGTTATCACACCATCTATTCATGCTTGCAATTTTTAAATGCACACCACAAGCACACAAGTGCCATTAAAAATACAAATTATAGCCAAAAATCAATCACATTCAAGGAGTATGCAATGCGTTGAACCAAACAAATTACTTGATTTTAAAAACCCTATCTTCCTCTCAAAGGCACAACAACGGCAATATTTTCCAAGACCTGACTAGCTTCACAATGTTTGCCAAATTAGTGTATTCATGAATACTTATTTGTGGTAGAAATACACGAACGCATGATACCCCGAAGGGTTGAACCCAAGATCTGCTGCATGGAAGTTATACCATAATAAAAGTATTGTAGCCATTCCTAACGTTAGCAAGCACAATGTTTGCCATGCTGTGTTATAACATTCCGACTTCAGGAAAGTCTCGACGCATTACGCTCCTGTCAACAGTGACCTAACCCCATCCACAAGGACAACCTTCCTGACTCGTACTGCTAATTTGCAGGCCACAGCGTCACAGAAGAGATCAATTTGTCGCAGATGGCTCAATCTGTTAAGGTACCAAACGGATGGGCTGCAAATGATCTCTAACTTTCGCAAGTATACCGTTAAGTAGAGCGACACCCAGCTTCAACTATTTAGCAAAGCCATGCATGTGGTAACCATGCGACGACGCCGCTTGTACTAACATGTGACACCTCCTCCACATCTCTGCTGACTGATTGAGATATCCTGATAAATACCCGAACATAATTGAAATGGGAGCAAGTCACAAAGAGGAGTAACTGCGGCGAATTAGCAATGTGAGAGTAAATCAAATCGCATCTTCTCCACAATGGATATGTTCAAAGGCCAACGTTTTCACGGGTGCGTAAGTTGCCGCACACTCAACTACCGCCCTGCAACGTGATCACCAGATCTGGTTGCTAGTCGCCTTGCCTTGCCCTGCCCTATGCTTACCATAGACTTTCTCCCATACCACGTCTACTTCCAACGACTCCTAGCGAGACCTGGAGGCTATGCACTAGCACATCACATTCTTAATGTAAATGCATCATCTCAACACCAAAATTCTCCGACCCAGGTTAACAGTCAATCAATCTAATGCCAATGGACAAAACGTTACTCAATTCCCATAAATGCATTTTCCACAAGTGCCATGGGTGTCGCAACGCATCTCATTCCTACTCAGTACCGAAGAAATCTCCGTTATCAGCCTACATGACCAATGGCCATCGATCCCTTCCAAACAATTGGCACAGTCATCACATTTCTGTGTATCTCCAATGTAAAAAGACATTCATTTCAAATTAATACGGTAAAAATATGACTGGTCAAGTTCAGGAAGGGGGTCAAATTTTCATCGCGTACATGCATGTCACACAAGGAGATTTACTAATTTGCATGCAATCCATCCAAACCATTCATCCACTCCACAATGTCGTGGAAACTGGGTCTATCTTCTGGGTTGGACTCCCAACATGTCCTCAACTTGTTGTACACCACCTCCCCAAGGTCCGCCGGCCTCACTGGTCTAGCGCCAAGGTGTAGAGATCGGACAATTGCTGACTTTTCCTGGCCTGTCAACACAATGCAGCGAAGTTAGGGTTACATCGTGTAACAGATCTCCCCATCTTCTGCGTCTATATCAAATGACTTAGGTAAGTGTATACTCGGTGATGGCTCACCACCGTTTCACAGTCCATTAATCATGAAAACTGCAAGTAGATCTGGACTTTGTGTTGGCTGATTGCGTTACAGAGCACTTTCACAGACCAACGTATGTGCACACGTACCCTTCATTCTAACGAAATTTGAAGGAACTACTTTTCTTGCGCCAAGTAAAAAGTGAGGTCGAACTCAGCAAGATTAAAACAAATAATGAGCTCCGTGAGATTTCTCTCATACCAGCAAGCCCCTGCCCCTCTTTCCACTTACAAAAAGAGCAATTCTGCGTGTCAGCTTCCCTTTCAAATGCAACTTTGGCAAAGGCATGAGGGCCATCGTGTCCTTGTATGTCTACTATCTTCCAAGCAGGGGCTGCAAACACACGTGGCTTTCTTTCTTCCCTGCTGTTTAAATGGCGGTTGCGTTAATGATCTACAGGTTACAGGCAGCACTACCCTTCTTGAGGCATCCTGACAAGAGGGTGCTTTGTCTCCATAACGCGTCATTCGACTCATAAGATAATCGCTGACATGCATCAAAGCTAATAATTACATTCAGGAGACAAAATTATCGCGAAAATAATGTCACAAACCATTGTAGGGTTCTACTCCACGCGTCAAGACGACATAACCGAGAATTCCAAAAGCCCAAACATCCGATTTTAGCGTAAACTTTCGTGGATAGCTTTCCAGTTCAGGCGCCGACCAGCAGTCGAGGACAAACGTCTCTATGCAGACAAAACGTCAACTTTACTCAGTTTGCCAATAACTAATGCAGCAGATCAATGCATTTAAGGGTAGGAACAACAAATCATACCCGCCTCATTCCTACTACGGATGGAAGGTTTAAGGAGTTATCAAAGTGGTCTAGTCCAAACACAACTGCGTACAATCAGCCAGTTCAGGTGCTCCCAAAATGCCAATATAGCAAACGGAAAGTTAGCACGCCCCTCATGGCGTTCAGAAGCTAATTCTTCCGTTTAATGTGCGATCCTACCCAATGAAACTGAAGCATCATTTGCACACAACTGTGTCCACAACTTGAGCGGTGCATGCTTTTGGGGGTCGTGGTTGTTTAGAGCGCACCCACCTAATGCAACTAAATAGGGTTATCTCCTAAATAATGCCTTAAACAATTTTTGAGCAGGTTGCCCTCTTTACCAGAAAGAGAGAAACCGTTTATTCTGCCCCCCTGAACAGGGCGAATGCTGCAAAAAACTTCAAATAGGCGAAGGAAGTGTCATACCTGGAGAAATCTCATTGGCTAGAGAGAGGACACCCCGAGTGCCCACATCGGCGAGTTTGATACTGCCATCACTGTGGAGGAGGACGTTGGTATCTTTCAAATTTGTATGCGCTATCCCCCTTTTCTCAAGATAGGCCATCCCGTCTGCAATCTGCGTGGAGCAGAGGAAACTGGATGTGCATTAGCAATCCCGCACCTAATTACTTGATGCCGCCAGCACAGAACATTCGGCTCTATGCCATGGACCCAACACTGATTGACACCTAGTGTTTCTAGACGCATATCAAGCTAATAGTGCATTGGATGTGCGAAGAACATCGGTTCATCAGTGCGCAAATGCTTGGTCTCCAGCCAAACGATTGTAAAGCAAGTTTTGCTGTCAACTGACGCAAGCGACCTCGCGAGGAACATGAACTTTCAAGGTAAACCGGCACCATTAAGTTAAATTAAAGAACAAGAACAAGTCTTTACTATTTGAAGAACCTCATCAGTTTCATTTCCATTTCTATCGATCTTCAAGTACTCACTTCAGAGGTTCGCCTCGAGAGCTACAATTTGTGTCTAGTGCAGTAATCGGATGTAGCTAGTCTCGACTTCCACGCCAAAACGCTCTCGTAGCTCAGCACACCATGCAACCTGTTGGTGTTGGACAATGGCTGACGTCTGCTGTGCCACCTAAGGTGTGCTAACTTCTCGCATTTTACAATAATTACAAATGCGTGCGTCCGTAAGTCTCAGAAAGAGATTGTTTGTTTCCCCCACTTGTTATCAATGTAGGTTGCGTCAATCCGCCGCCTAGGATCAGATCCTCCTAAGCACTGAATATTTACAAGAAAGACGGCCGAGATTGTGGGCTGTGAATGAGGCGGCCGAAGTTGTCAAGGTGTTCCACTGCCTTTGAAGTGTATCTACCGTTCCAATGGATTTCAGGTGACCAATACCACAATCTCCCCCCATCCTCCACACACACACAATTGCATTGCTGTCTATCACCACAACTGACGACGTCCGGAGCGCCTAACGACGTGTAGGTCAATTGCCATCCGATATTGTGTGCAGCACTGCAACAACAATATCACTGCTCAAGTGTGTGAAATAAACGTTTCGCCTTCCACACGAAAGCTCCTCCATGATGACCACTAGGATGCTCAAAATCCAAAAGTAGGCACAAGTATACGTATAATAAATACAAAGTAATTACCTTCTGCATTATCTGTATCAAGTTACTGAATGGCATTGTCTTAGCCTCAGACGTTGTCAGAAAGTGCTTCAATGAACCACAATCCATCAGTTCCATGGCCATTATAATCGATGTCCCCATCATGGGCATTGTATGGCAGAAGATGTCAAAGACTCGAACGCAGATGGAGGGGTCAAGAGACTTCGAGAATTGTAGTTCCCTGTGGAGCATCTCAACGGGTGTCAGTAAATTAAAGCACTTTACAGCAGCCTCTTCAGCATGCCAGGAGCCGCAGTAGACATTAGCAAAATCACCAGTCCCAATGACTTTCGTGGTGAAAACCGCCAATCCCCCCACTTTGATCACCGCGTCATTTGTGGTTGGGATTGAAAAGTAGGGTTTAAGATGGGTGCACTGTAGGCAACCTGGATTGGCTAGAATTGAGAAAAGAAACTTCTCAATGTGCGTATCACAATAAGCGCAAAATAGTCTCCTCTCCATTTTACCCCTCCTACATTCCCCTGACACTGAGACAAGGCAGCCGCTTTCAATTCTTTAACATACACGCACTCATAACAACGAAACCATGCAATGAGTTCAAATGAGGCATTTACTTCGCTAGAATCATCTTCCAGTAAACCACAATCAAAACAACAGTTATCGAATGCAATCGTCTACAATAACCACCATGACTTCTAGCATACAGTACATTCTCTCCACACAAAAGTGGATGACTAAAAACACAAAGTATGCAAATCAGGGAAGGAGCTCTGAGTCAACTCACCTATGTAGTATGAGATGAGATCGATCAGTCGATCAAATGGGCGGGATGAATTTAAGCAGTATTGTCTACTGGCATTTAACTCAATCTTGTAATGAGCCACATTCGACTGAGCATTGGTCCGCACAGTTAAGGCAATACTCGCACCACCTAAATAGGAGCAAGTACAAAATTAAGCAAAACACATCTTGACATACAGCCAAGCATTCCCATTGCAAAATCCGAATTCCGCTGCTACAATCACATGTATTCAATAATAGCTTTTGCTCAGCAGATAAGTTCATCGAGAGCAATTGGAAAGGTTTTCTTCACTACGTGCGCACAACTCTAGCACAAGATAAATTAGACTTACCCAACAAACGAGCCATACTCAGCTATTTTTAACTCCTTACGATCAACGGCGTGTGATACGCTGTTCCACCATCCAGTCTTAACAAATTGTGGCACACAGCTCGCCTTCTAATGCATACTGTGTTGTGCAAGGCAGCAAAAAAGATCTCGCCCATCATGAAAAATGAACTAATCACGTTAACTCCTCTTTGTCTTTCATTTAAAATTTTGCCAGTGGGCACAAAGATATTATATACTTAAGAATGTCTGAAGAATGTCTGAAACCAATCACTACTATGATCAAGTAATTTAAACAGAGTTAGAACGCTAACCACAAGTCCTACCATCCTCAAAACACATTTTACCTGTCAAAAACGGCGCAAAGGACCCTTGAAGCGACTTACCAGACGTAGGACGAAGAATAAACGTGCCAGCTTCAATTTCTGACCTACTGAGTAAATTGACAGCTTTATCGCGGTCAATGCATTGCCACGCATCATAAATCAGAGACTCGCCAATGGCATCAGTTACTGCGGCTTGAGGCACGTGGCCGATTTCAAAAGTCAGCGGATTTTTCGCAGGAATAAATGGGCCAGTTGTATTTTCTGGAACAAGAAGGATGTCTCCGCATCTAATTCGAAAATTTGACTGCTCTACGTCACAAATAGCACAAACATAGTGTGGGTATAAGTCAAACTGCTGTTTCTGTTGCGGCTCTTGCTGAGATGAAGACCCGAATTCGGGTGCCGGCGGTGGGATAGTGTCGGTACCAGAAGAGCGCGCTTGACGGCGTCCAAGGTGAAGAAAGCGTCGAAAATGGTGACGATGAGGCTTAAAAAAATTACTGCAAACTAGCACAAATTCATAAAGTTAAACACTACACACTCTATGCACGGTATTGAGGAATATGAAAAAGTACAAGGCATTCTCTGATGTGAAAGATCTTTGTCTAAGCAATGCAACGTAAATTTCTGTGTACAAAAATGTAAGGAAAGTGGCCCTTATTAGCACGTTGGTGCATAATGGACACACGATCTACCATGACTCGCAGTGTTTTCCGTCAACTATTCTCGTTTAAGTCGCGCGGCTGCTAGATGCAACCTCGGGTTCGACAGTTTTGGTAGCGGGTATTAAGCAACGCGTACAATTCGTTGTACAAAACAAGCTGACAAGGCTCTTAGACCTTTTCTGCTTCTAAAAGAAAATTTTAATTTTAATATGTTTTTAAGCACAACATCATTAAGACGATGCCGTGCAAAATGGCGTTAAAACATGTGTTATTATCGAGTTTTTTTCTTTTCTCTTTAGTTAGAATATCATGTCAATTTGTACTTTTGTCCGCTTACAAGCTACGTGCACGCCGCAGAGTGCACAGTCAATTTTCGCTAACCTGGGGCAGGTAGTAGGGTTGCCTACCTTAAATAACAGAAGAATGAATTAATTTACATAAGTCTAAAAAGTCGAGAAATTTCCTTTTTACAGCACGTTTCTTTGCAAGACACTGCCCATTACCAATTGTAAAATTGGCTTTGTCCTAGAAAGCTAAGGTGTAATTTATAACTGTTTGGCAAGTAAACACTTCCAAATGGCCGTATAATTTAACCGTATAGTTTCCTTGTAAAAGATCTGGTAGGACCGCTTTCGTTCAAATTTGAGCCTACCTGTTAAAGTCACAGCAACAATAGGCCTAAGTTGGCACTTGTACCTCCTGGAATGATACATTTGGGGGTTCGTTTTTCCCTAACTCTTCTATTGACTTGTTTATGAGAATGCACACTTTTTTATACCTAATTTAAAAGAAGAAACAAAGCTCTTTGACATAAATTTTTAGCTCTGGGAGATGGATTTTTCGTCAATATGCGTTTAAGCCAACTAAACAACAAACCCTAGCATTCCTGTGTTTTTTTGACATTATGCATTTGGTCGTGCATTTGTTCGTCACTTAATGAGAAAGTTCTGTGGCCTGTCTTTATACCTTGCTCCTACTGACCTCATAAAAACTTTTTGTCCCCAATTAACTGTCGTTAAGGTGTTGATTACTTGATGTTGCCTGTCAGTTAAACGTATACTGACCAATTTGTATATCCTTTGCCTAATGGTCAGTTTGTATGTGCGTTGACGCTATTTGTGCCCAGTAGTGGATTGTTGCAAGTAATATTTGTTTTCTAGTTCTACTAAGTTACCACTCTTATTCAAGCATTTGTTTCTTATCAGATGATATTTTTCCTAGCACCAGCGTTACCAGCCGTCGTCTGACTTGAAAACCGCTTGGGTTTGTGGGCTTCGATGTCTCCGTCTGTTCCCCCAGAAGTGCTAAGGAGCAGCTTCTTCTGCCTGTTATTCAATCTGGCACCTTCATAGTACGCCCTGCCAAAGGTAAGGCGAGCTGATATCTGTGGAGACTTACTTGTCATCTGGGATTTGCAAATTATTGTAAGAGTGAGTGAGTGAGTTAATTTAACCGGTGAATAGGGGTGTTGTAAGGTGGTGCTTAATTAAGAAAATAACGAAACATTATTAGGATTGATGATGCGGAGTAGGAATTTGTTAACCCCAAGGCTGTCCTTTTTTGCTCATCTAGCATGTTTTCCAATAAGTTGACAGGCGGGTCAAATGGAGAAGTAAGTCTCTTCATAGTTGCTAGTGTACAGGTTTTCCTTGGTTTAAGTGGGTTGATGTGTCTCGCTTTCCTTCGTTGCCTGAATGTAACACGGAATCGCGTATTGTCGACTTTGCAGAAGTGGGGAATCTCACGCTCTCAGTGTTGGTGAGGGAGGAATCAAACGCCCATGTCGAACACTACCACCTGCACTACGATGCCGCGAGCCAAGGCTACTACATTAGTAGTGATAAGAAGTTGGGCAGTCTGGACGAGCTCATAAAATTCTACTGTGGTGAGTGAATGCAAGTGTAGCATGCATTGAAGGGGTGAAGCGTTGGGGAGGTGGTTCTTTGTGGGCGTTAGAGTTTGAGCATAATGGTACCATTATTTGATGACCACGTAGTTGTGTAGGATGCGGCATGTCTTTCGACAAATGTGGCGTTGGTTTGGCACTGGCCTCTAGTGACATCGAGCTGTTCTTATTGGCCTACGTATATCATATGGAAGGAATGCGCCTTCAGTCGGAGCAATTATCTATCGCTTTTGTGTTTCATATGACTGAATTTGTGTGACTGGAAATTTACCTGCTCTTGCGTTGTAATGTTGGATCGTTGACTCTAGATCAGAGGCGAATGTGAGACCCTCAAATGAGCATGAGATGGAAATGAGTCGAGCAACTGTCACATTGGCCAACGTTTGACTGCACTAAGTCACTTGTTCATTTGCGCCACTGTGTATGCGGTAATGGGGAGAATGTGTGCTTCACCTAAGTAATGGATGGCTTTTGACGGAAGTGGAAGTGAAGTCTCGACTTGAGGCGAATTGCCATGGTGGAAGGATGCCCGATTTCGTAAGAATTGGTAGAATTGTTGAAACTTGAAGGTTTCTATGCGCCTGATGCATGGTATTTTTAGACCCACAAACTTGCACACTCACAGTGCCACTTTGCGCTCCATGCCCGAAATTGGGTCACAGCGTGCAGAAATTCAGCAGTTGCGTTGTGAGCCGAGCCAGCGTTGCGTTGAAGCACCGTCTGAGCAGTGGAAACTTCGGTGAGGTCTGGTTGGCTACCTATCGTGGTGTGGAAGTGGCTGTAAAACGTGCTTTGGCTGCTACGTCACGGCAGGACATTGTGAAGGAGGCTGAGGTCATGCACCAGCTCTATCATCCGCGATTGGTGCTTTTTTTGGGTGTGTGCTGCGAGCCTTCCTCAGAGCCGGTAATGATTATTACAGAATTTATGCCAAATGGTGCACTGGATGGGTATCTTCGGCAGAAGCGACCGCTCTACGGGGAATTGCTGGACATGATATTTCAGGTGAGCGAAATCACCGTGACCCTGTGTGACACGGAACTAGAATCGTCGAAGGTCCATTCCGAGTTCACTTCCTTCCTTCTGTTGGGAATGCTCTCGACGTCTCCCAATGATACACCGAATCAATTGCTCTGTTCATGTTGACAGACGGGGCGAGTCTTGTGCTGGCGTTTGTAACTTGGTTGATTTGAGTGTCGGTTAATTGTCGGGTAGAATGCAGAGGGTTGGGTAAGGTGGGAGGTGAAGCGTGGCCGCGGTGGTGGTGGCCCTCTTCCACGGATTCAACCGTTGAGTGGGTCTGGGAGTCGAGTGGCTTAGGTGGGTTGAGCAGCACCTCACGCAACCACTGTTGGAGCCTGGTCACGAGGGGCAATGAGGGACTTGGTAATTTTCTATTCACCTGCCTTGCCAATGGACTGCATTGGGTTTCAGCTGGCGTTCGTTGTTTGTTTTTTTAGATAAGCGATGGGATGGCGTACTTGGAACGACGTCGAGCAGTTCACAATGACTTAAGGGCAGCGAATATTCTAGTGGATGCGGATAATTCGGTGAAAGTGGCCGATTTCGGACTGACGAAAATTCTCTGCAACGATAGTCGTGATATTTGTGGTACGCGCTACCAACTGGATTTGTGAGGAGTACTGCAAATTTAGCGAGAAATGGGGATTTAGTGGGCGAAGTACTTTTTGTTGATAGGAAAAGAAGTGTATGCACTTGAATGCTAGCCTTTCTTTTGCATGAAGTAGATGGTGTCTTCTAATTGACAGTATCAGCTCTACTTTTCTCGTTTAAACGTTTGTCTAGATGGAATGTTTCCGGTTCGTTGGACACCGCCGGAGGCGACGGAGGTGGGAGTTTTCCAGTCCACTAAATCAGATGTTTGGTCGTTTGGAGTTCTCATGTACGAGGTTTTTACCTACGGAGGAGTTCCCTATGATGGTGCGCTACTGCTGTTTATATTTATTTGAAAGTGCAGTGCAGTAGGTGCTTGACCCACTCCCATCGTCTTTTGCAGTGACAAATTCACTTTAAGGTAAATATTTTAGGATGAAGAAGTAGCCTTCACTGGGAACGATGACTTTACGCGTACAGGTCCGTAAATGCAGATGTCGTTTCTACTGAAATGCATGACGTAGGCGATTCGTGCAGATGGGGTGTAGCGAGGACTCGTTATTGAACTACTGAAATGCATGAAATGCAAATCCTTCTTTTTATGAAAACGTCTTTCGCAGACATCCCTGATGACAACGAAGTGATTGTTGCGGTTGAGAATGGTCACCGATTATGCAACCCCAGTGAACTCGGGTACCAGTGCGAGGATAGGATATACGCCAAGATGCAGGCGTGCTGGGACTCTGATCCTGAGACTAGACCAACTTTTGAGGAGCTCTACCACTTTTTCAAACCCTCCGATGCAGCTCTCCTGTGAACACCTTTTGATGAATACGTGAGGAGGGCTATGATGGAAGTGCGTACGCAGGGCCGCACTATTGATGTCGAATTGTTAGTCTTTAATTTGCCAATGAACAATCTTGTTTAACTTATATTGTAAGAGAATGACAGGGATACACGGGAGAAGGAGTTTTGAGATGTGGGAATGTTCATTAGGCATTTATTTGAAGCATGCTTACATAGAGACGCGGAGAGCGAAGGGTCCACGTGGTCATGTGTGCAATCCATGGTGCTGGTGACGGCAGCGGCTGCCATCAACTTTGGAAGGATGCCCCACAACGAGTGTATTTCGCACACGAATGGGCATTCGTGGGAGCACTTGTTTAAAGGCTGTTCGTGGAGTTGGTGTCCTGCGCTTATTCCTTCTCGTAACATGGTTTTCGTTTTCGTTTTCGGTGTTGCGCAATCGTCGACCTGGACTGCTTTCATCCACGCAGGAAGTGTGTCACCTGCCTACTCGATTCACAAAACTTCAATGGTTCAGTGATGATGGCACTTCTGTTGTTTGTTGTTCTCTTGCGGAATGTGAGGTTGAGGTGGTCAGTGGGCGTAGCTGTTATTAGGAAGCAGTGGTTTTCCAACGACTGCTTTTTGCATGGTAGAAGGAGAAAGTGGGGAGGGATCCGCCAGTCTTTGAAACTCATCACCATCTGTGCACTAGTGCCTCGTGACGCCTATTTGCTCGCCTCCCGTCTTGATTTCGCCATTGCAATTGATGTAGGCAGCTGCGACTTGTCGCGGCGATCGCGTCATACACTGCTCCTTTGCCTGACACACTGATCCAGCATCGCTGCATCAATATTAACACGCACATGTCTGCACTAGTGACAGGAATGCAGGGTGTTCCGCGGTGTGATGCATCCACCTATTGCTTGAATACTCCCCTGCCAAGTAATTACAAGCACCCCGTGGATGGTGCGTTCATCACGAGGTTGATGGGGAGGTGCTGCACTCGCATCTCTGGAGGCGGCCGCTGTTTCGCCTGTTTCGTCTGTTTGCTGCAACAGACGAGCACGAAGCCCACGGCTCTATGCTGGGGAATGGCAGAAAGTGGTACAGAGCACATTGGGGATTGCCTGCAAAGTAGGAGGTGTTGTGCTCTCTGTGGTCTTGCAAACCCTCAGCAGTTGATCCTAACGAGCAGAGCGTAAAATGGCGTGCATTTTATTGCAGTTTATTTGCGCTAAAATGAAGTCGGCAAGAATAGTGTAAATCGCAGAAGAATTGCAAAGCTCATGCCTCGAACATTTGTCAGATGAAACCAGGGTGGCTAACATTCCTCATGAAGTCCCACCTATGCGCCAACATCAAGTGGCGAAGGAGGAAGTCTGTGAAATTGCTCTGTATTTGAGTCATGTCGTCAGGCCCGCCTTAGCACGGTTGGTGTTTCCAAGCCCAGATGCCGCACTTGTCATTTGAGATGAGTGAAATGTACGAGAGTGGTTTTTGGACGGGTTGACAATGAGTACTTTGGTGATTCAACAGCAGTCGTGACGATCAGTGGAGTTAACAGTTATTCTTCTGCTGCATGAGAGGGATGTGGATTTGCTCCTCTACACACTGATCATCTGTCGAGGACTTGTAAACGAGTCGGGATATTGGATGGGTGAGGACCGTGTGGCATCAAAGGTTGTGGTGAAGTAAAATGCCATGAAGTGATGTAAGTGTTGTGGAGACGGTGGTGCATCAGTTTGTGGGCCGCGTATTTAGCGGTGATGGTTCTGTCCATTCCTAGACCGTTGTCACACCGTTCATTTTTACAAGCTTTAAGCTAACATGTGGTGCACGTGTTTCTCACCCCGGATGACCTAAACATTACCTGCTGTGATGTCGCACAAGAGACAGTCCCATCTGTAGGATTGACAAAACGTCCTTTCACTGCCAAAGTATTCACATCATGGGATCATAGGCAGGATTTTGTTATTGGTCTGCATATAAGATGTTAATGCAATGTTTTGACAATGGAGGGAAGCACTCCCCAAATCACGTTGTTTCATGTTGCGAAATCTGAATGCTAAATGTAGTGCATACATGTGGCAGATGTGTACGCCAAACATGGGTTTTATCCACTTCATGACTAGTTATACTGTCGGACTTCTTTGACACTAAACAAGGCACAATACATGGATGAAAGAGTAGATTGTAGAAAAAGAAACAAAAACAAACAAATAATACTTATAAAATGGGGGCTTGAATGAGGAAGGGAGATAGCGAGAACAATTTTGGCAGCCATGCTTTATCACTTGCAAGGTCGAGAGAGGTTATCACATTAGTTAGTTATGAAGTGGAGTTAGGGGAAGAGACAAAATGTACAAGGCAATGGGATTTGTGTACTTTATTTATACGTTGAGATGTTGAGACTAGCGGCCAACAATTGCTCGGCACTTGGAATAGCTGAATTTTTCAGAGCTTCTGCTGGCATTCCACTAGCGGTCGTTTTTGATGACATCATCGACAATTGTTGTTGTAGTTGTGGCTGTTGTTGGACTCCCGAAGTTGATCTTAACCGTCTTTGTCGTGACTTTGGTGGAAAATAACCGTTTCGGGTGAAAAAGTACAGATCATCCATCTCATCGTACATGAGTTCCAGTTCCTCTGGAGTTAAATCACAATTAGGTCCAGTTCTGGGATCCATTCCACTCTCGGCGTACATCGCTTTTGCCATTGCTGGGGTAATCTGGCATGTCTGCAACACTCCAGCCTTAAACCGATCCCACAATTCTCGTCCATCACTCTCATTTTTGCCTCCTGACGATATGACTCGTGGACGATTTGTAATATTTTTGAGGTAGACAAGAAGATATTCAAGGGACTCACGTGGATGTGCCATTGAGATAAAGTTGATAGTTCGGTTTTTATGTCCAATGGCGAGTCTTTGATACCTGTCGTCTTCTGTGAATCCAATTTGGAAGAGGTGATCTTGAAGCAGGGTTGGGGTGATTAGGAAAAATCGGTCTGGGGCGTCCACCGGTGCTACAATCATAATGTCTCCACGCAGCAATCCTCGGAGACGAATAAAACTGCGTTCAGTAAAGACAATTCCGGGTACTGTTGGAAAGATATTCACGGGTTTTGAGGACTGCGCTGTGGCATAATTGGTCGAGCCCGAATCATTGCTCAAACTACTTAAATTGCTGCCTATCAAAGGAAGTTTTCTTTCGGGAACCGCAACAGGAACAATAGACAGCGGGAGTCGGAATTTTCTTAGGACTGAGGAAAGTGTATGCACACCAGAAATATTTTCTGGACCTGCTATAGGACTCAGTGCCAATTTGGTAGGAAATACGGCCTGACTTGAAGCATCTTCCGTACCAATGTAGAAGAGTCTTCTGGGTGCAGAAGAGGTGTCCGCCTGACGCTGAGAACGCTGCTTCTCCACTGCGAGAATCAATGAAATCTGCCTGAACTTCTTTCCCCGACTCACAGTACAGTCGTGAAGATAGTCTACGTAGGATAATAGCATTCCTGGCTTTAGAATATGGGGAGTACTTGCTGCTATCGTCCTGGGATTTGCGGCTTCGACTACAATCTTTGAAGAAATGGGAATTGGTGGGGGTGCACTGCCATTATTGTCGGCGGAGTTTGAATTTGATTTAACAAAGTCGCTGATTTGGTGAGGTATCCAGAGCTCACACGGGGCCAGCAGACACTTTAAATCTCTGCGGACAAGGAATGTTGGAGGTTTAGCCATTCGGACCTCCTCTGTGGTGGTCCAATGAGGTACAGGTTCATGGTTCTCATTCATTACCTCGTACCATCCTCGACACTGTCGAAACATTATCAAATTTGCCTGAGTTTCAGACGAAGGACCTGAGGAATGGACATGCTGAAGACGCGACAAAAAGTGGGCAGCTGAACGGGAGGAAGAAGAGGCAGTAAATGATTGACTCTCCTTAATCTTCTCCCATGTAGATTCGCAAAGTACTGCATCAAAAAGTGGAAAGAGCATTAGTGTATCGTGTCCACGAAGCAAACATCGACAGGACGGACGTTGACAGATTGCACGCACAAATTCCGTGTTTGGTGGAGTAAGACCACGTCGAATTTTTGGCAGAATATTTACCAGTGGTTGCGGTGGATCAAATGACCAACGGATTCCAGCCCTTGACTGCAAGACTTGAGATGATGCCAAAGCACAAGTCATATTTTCCGATTCATCGCCTTCTTCCCTTCCTAATTTATCAGCAATGCATCTGTCCGGGTCATCTTAGGTTTCACCTTCATCCTCCTCGGCTTGGGCATTGCTTTCTTCTTCATCACCAAAGCTTCAGCATTTGGTGATAGAGGGGTTCTCACTACGGTACCCATTTTGAAAATCAGTTGGCATTTCAAAGTTTGCAGCCTTAGCGCGTTGTAAACTTTGTCGAAGGCGTTGATTTCGGGACTCAGCGGGGTTTGCTAACGCTGAATTATACCCCTCACCTTCTCCGCTGTCGCTTGGACTAGAAACTTCAGTCAACTCGCCGGGGGGCTGTGGCAAACGAGGCGGGATATGGGGTACCCAACCTACATCATTGGACTCGGATTTTGTGGAGGTAGCAAGATTTAACGAGCTGTTGGCACAGGAGGAAGTGTTTTTCCATGGCCCTGATGTCGCACCGCTAATGGGATTGGCAGAGGAGAGAGCTGTTCCATCGTTTGAACGGGAGTCTGCTTTTCGACTGAAGCGTTGATTACCTCCAGATATCCGCTTGTATAATCGTTCTGCCGATTCGAACAGATTTGGCATGGCGAAGGTGTACAAAACTACAAAAAATTTTCATACTACGATCCGATTTTCTTCTATTACAAAACCTAAAATCTCATCACTTTTGTGGAGCATACAATTAAAGTGGTCAAGTTCAAAATTGATATCCGGATTCAAATTAAAAATTTAAATGCATTGACTCATCAGTTGTAATTTAACTTCCCAACTTTTAGGTGGTATCNATTTCTTTTAACTGCTCCCTAAATTTATCACATTTTCATCTGCTGCTTTCATCATAGCAACCCCATTGATGGCTTGGGCATTTTTTTGTTGACGATGGGTAGGCTAGATTCCTTAAAATGAGCAATGGTGTTGACTGCAATGGCTGGGTTCTTAGCATAAACATAAGAGAAAACAGGCCACTGCTAATCAGAGCTTGATATACAAGACGCCCTTCAAGGCTTAAGATCGTTGCAAACTCTTGTTTTAAATGGCCTATTGACAAATGAGTCGACCTGAGACGTGAAGAATTCAAAAACATCCATTATGGGGGTGTTTCAAGAACCAAGATGTGGTTTAGGTGAGTAGAAAATCATCCTTTGTTTGCAATGTTACCGTAGAACGCTTACTAATAGAGTTATGCAAAAAATTTAAACACCAATGATAAGATGCCGCATTGCTCTAACATGGCAAAAATACGCCAAATTGCCCTCAAAAAACATTTGGTTTAAGAAAATAATTGTTTTCTGCACTCGACTAATATATATGCATTGAAATTGGGTTCAGGTAGGTGTGATAAACTGATACGGAACATGTGTCATACATGCGTGACGGCAGCAGCCTACGTGTTACTTAATTCTGAATTTAAGTGGACTGACTATTCCCACAGCAAGCCTTCTGTTCTACCTCGTGGCTGTTTTTTTCAACCAGCGTATACTTCGTAACGACGAATTCAAAAGATTTTCCTGTACCCATTTGTTTAAACTATGCACTTATCTAAGCAGCTATTCAATCCTCACAGGTTCCGTTTGCCATTCGGGCTTTATGGCGTTTAATTTATGCCAAATTCAGGGTTAAAAGTCCCTCAGAGAAAATTAAAACGCAAAGCAAATTCAAAATAAAAATATAATTAAATGAAATAGGAAATATCCTCTTTTATTCTCCGAATAGCACTCATACAATGGCAGCCCTGAAAAGTAACTCCTCTCTTTTCTGCCAATACACTTTGATCCTTTTAAAAAAGGTTTTTCTATCGTTATTACTTATTTTGTAAAAGCAGGTACACATAGGACATTCAAGGAACAAGAGGAAATGACGGCACCTAAAATTACACCAAAAATTGGCCGAAAATGTTGAACACCTTTTTGCTATTGAATGCTGTCATTTGTAAACAGCCTGGATGGACTTGCATGAATAAAATGGGTTGCACGATTCAAGTTGAAATTGTTTCAGGTTTCAAATACCCGAGCGCAACAATTGCTCGTCGACCTTGCGATGAAGCCCATAGAAGGCTTGGAACAGAAGATCGCACCATGTATAATGTGGTTGTAACTGCCTGTTTTTGGCAATGAAGTGCTCAATTTCTACGTGGATGCATAATGGCAAGGACGACTCTGCAAATGCCTGTTGCTATTGCTGCGTCAGTGGTGAATCAGCGTGCCAATCAATGGGGCAATATATGATGTGAAGGCTGTGGAAAGTCGCAGCCGACTGCATCAGTTGGAATAGAGGCGTCAAGACAGGAGTGGGGAGGTGATGATGAGACTCAAAGACTGTCGAATCGCTCTTCACTTTTTTATTGTACCATGTGGAAGACTGGTGATGAATGAGGACTGTATGCCATCTGGCAAACGCTCTGAACGAATGAGTGATCGACTGAATTGTGATATGAGGTAGCTCATGTGCTTTCACATTCGGTTGGCGAGCGGAAATATCACGGGTCATCTCCTACGATCCACTCACCACCCAACGCACATTTACAAGGCACACACCACTTCACCCTCACTACACTATGCATATGCGTACCTCTAGCTGCAGACTCGGCTGATGGCTATGCTTAGTTCCCTCACCGAAGGTGAAGTGAGTAAACAGATTCTGGTGCAACCTGGAGGTGCGCAGGGAAATCTCTCTTGAATACAGACAGAATTGGTGGTTTTTAAAAGATTGTCCAATGTTTAAGTCAACTCAAGTTGTCATTTGCGATACGAGTAGAAGGGAGAATGGTCCTGCTTCATCTCCATCTTTTGTCGCAGTGTCAACATTTGCGGTAACAGTGGAAGAAAAATACGCAATGGAGAAGTGAAAGTAAGAAAAAAGTGGAAGTAAGTAAGGAGAGGATTTCCCTACTGGCAACAGATTTTGTGTAGAGATGAATCATAAGGTTTATAATCAAAGTAAGAAATTGTGGGTTCACTAATGTGCTATCACATCTACTGCAAAAATTTATTTAATCATATTAAGCAAACCATCTCAACACATTTGTTGCAAACTAAAGGCCTACAGAATTTTGCTTTCTAAGGTCATTGTTTTAAGGTCACTTGATATTGCACGCTTTGATAACGCCATTGCTAACACAGAAAATTGAGCTGTTTTAATACCGCCACTACATGCATGACTTTCAAATCCTAGTTAAGCAGCCAACTGCTGCAACTGCTCTCGTTGCTTATGTTATTCTTGACCAGTAAAAACAATCAGTAATTTTCCCAAAGAATTCCTATTAGACAGTGTCAAGGCTAAGTGACGTTACCCAGCTTAAAACGAATACTAAGGCTTAAAATACACCCAAATTATTTATTTTTGTCCAAAATGTAAAAAGTAAAAAAAGGTGTTGCTATATTTGACTACGTGGATTACATGAGGTACATACACTAGTGGGCTCGCGGACTTCCGGTGCCTAACAGCGCTTTTAAAGACAATGTAGATGCTAAACTAGTTATTAAACAGAACTTGTTAGTTTTTTGTGTAAGGCAATCTGGTTTTGTTATCATCGAGCCGCCCAAGTTCCCGAAAGGCAAAAGTGGTCTTAAGTACGCACAACTTCGATCTGTTATTTCTTCGCTAGTAAAAATCCTACTTCAGGATTAGTCATTTTAGAAGGGACAACAAAGTAATAACTAAATCTTCGAATCATTTAATGTGGCTGATTCAATTTTACAAAATAAAAGGACTGAGACTGACGTTGAACGAGTTTGTAGAACTCTTTCAGTTGCGTACAATGGGGAACATATGTGGTATCCTTCCTCATTTTACGGTTATCTATACTAAAAACAAGGGTTTTCTTGTTTATAAACTCAATCAATTAGCCTTCAGAGCTTATATAGGGTGTATTCATTTAGAAGAAGTGAAATATCTTTGGGTGAATCACAGCAACGACTTGAGGGAAGCAAGGAAACACAGCATCCATAAGACATTTATCCAGCTAAATAAAACTTCACTTTACATTTAACAGGGTACCTAAATTTCATATTTCTGTTCTGTGCAATGAATTTGGTAATTAGGTACGTGCCATGATAGATAGATAGTATGTTAGTAATGTTAAGGTAGTTCGCAGAAAATTATTCGAAATGCTAATTTCCAATTCATGCATTACGTTCTTGTATCAATTTGAATGCCTCTGAATTTTATCCTTTCCAGAAGGTTGCCTTTCATGCATCTTCCAAGGGACCTCATCCATCACCGTTACCATTAATTTTTACCACATGCAACTTTGCCTCATGCTACATAATCATGATCGGGTGATTAAAAAAAATTGCATTGAGAAGCTAATTTTCTAGGTGCTTTTAAACCCACATGGCTATAAAAGGAAATATACGCGAGTTTTGGGGAAATGTCATCCCCAAATTTTTGTAAAAAACACTAAATTATATTATACCAGTTAGTGGAACTTCGACTTTGGCGGAGCGAATGAAAATATACTAAAAGACATAAAGCACACTTTTAAAAATCACTGTCCAGCAAATCAGAGAGTAGTCGTGCTTAAAGATACAAACTGCTTAAATTTCAATGTATCATTTTTTTAAATTAATGGATTTGCCCAGAAATTTAAAATCGGTCATTCACAAATAAGAAAATTTACTAGACTGCAGAAAAATTCTTCGATTTTCTTATTCTTAAAGAATCATTCCCCGTAATTTGCAAAGCTTGTGCATAAATGGATATGAAGTGTGAAATCTAGTTGCTGTCGTGGCACTGCGCAAGTAACGCTCAAAGAATATTACCTATTTTTTAATCCCTCGTTAGTAAGTGCCTTGAAAATCTCATCACGTAATTGCCTTATACAGCACAAAAAGCAATGCACCTAATTCTGTCATGTGATCCTTATTATCCCTGATTTTTTCACTTATCTTTTGGGAGAATCAATTGGTGAGTGAGTGGATAAATGACTGACTGGAAGCGTTGCGGAATCGACTGTGCGCATTTACGTGAGTATTTTAACACTGTTGGGCAGGTTCTTGTTTCCAACACAAAAAATGACCATGGCGGCATTTCAGACCCAATGACTCCGTGACAAGAGAAAGTAATTTTACTATTGGGTTTCCAAAGTATGGTACGACGAGCACCCTCCTGGTAAAGTCTTTTCCAGAAACTGGACTAATGGAATGAAAGTCTCAGCAAATTCGGTAGTAAAACTCTATTTTATAGACAGCTTTTACCAAAATTTAATAAAATCTGCAAAGCAAAATACCAGATTTTGGGCTTGATCTGATATGTAGAAAGAACTGAGTCATTTTTACCCATGTGCTGTGGTAGCCGCTATTGGCGGGTTGTGCAATAACAGCTCTTCAAATTGGTACTGAGGAGAGATAAATAACGCTTGACATAGTGTTCTTAGCAACGTCTTAACAATATAAATTTGGTTTTTTTCGTGAATTTTATGTCCATTTTTGAAAAACGATGAGCTTCCTACATTATTAGTCGAAAAAGCAATTTGAAAGCTGCATTAATAACACCAAGAACGAACGTCGTAAGAATGCATATTAATTTGGAAACATTGCATTATACATAAATATAAGGCTAATAACTTTACAATGCACTGGAGAGCGCTTCAATTCCCAAGAATTTGCTGCCAAATTTAGGCTAAATGAATCATGTCACAAAAAATAATTGTATGTACAAAATACAAATACTAAAAATGAGAAATACAAGCTGGACTTAACTTTACAAATCTAAAATAGCAACTAATGTGCATTACTTACTTATGATTTTTTTAAAACGTATGTGAATCAATACGAAATAATCCCGGAGGCACGCTAACTCGAATTAGATGTCGGTGTTAAGAGTGTAAGTTAATTGTTTTTGACAAATCTAATAGGTTTAGCATAAATTGAAAATTAGGCAAATCGCTAATTCAAGAACAATTTTTAGATAGCAAAGGGGATTTTTAGGTTTTAAACGAATATCTCAATCAGAAACTAAAAACGATTTATAAATCTAGCAAACAAACAAGACATTATAAGCTGAACAAAATGCATATGAATTACAACATACCCAAAAAAAGCGACAACGTAACCAACGATTAAACAACACTTTGTTGAAAAATAATAAATTCAGAAGAAACTTGTTTGCAAATAGAATGTTAAAAGACTTTGTTAAAAAGCAAAAAAGATAAAATAACCACATAAAAGATCTTACATAGCACTCCTGATTTATGACCGTAGAAGAATGTCTTTAGTAGCAATGGAATTTGCTTCCTTGGGCAGATTTCACCATCGCGCTGTTATTCAGACACTTCAAACAAATTAAGACCTTGGCCGGAATAAAAGTGTGACTACTAACAAAATTTGACGCCTGCAAAAAGTCTAAACATAAAGTTTTGGTTTTTAAAAATTATGACAATTTATTTTTAGGGTAATATGAAATGATTACAATGCTGCTCATGGCATTCATGATTTTTTTAACTTATCTATAACTGGCACAGACCAAAGCTTGCAACCTCATGGTGTTTTTTAAGGTTCTTGAATCTCTGCGAAAATGCGTCATTGTTATGCGTTTTTGAAATAACTAATTAAAATATATACATACCAATTCTCTTGCTTTAAATATTTTTAATATTTTATCTTGCATTTTCTACTTGGGTCGATGAGGGATTGAGATCTTTTGTTAGATATTTTGTTTTCTACATTGATTTAACTATTCTGTCATTTCAAACACATTTTTAGCACAATTATTTCCGACATTTTAAATGCATGTTCTCGGATGGGTTAACTAAGGTCATATTTGAGCAAAACCTGAATACTTACTTTGGAGCCTACTTCTTACTGAGAATGCTTTTTACCTTGATGATTTAAGTGCCTGTTGGTTCTGAGCCTCCTTATTTTTGGTCATGCCAGTCTTCAAAGGTATGTGAATTTTGAGATGTGACTGGAATTTAGTTAACGTAAAATGGAATTCGCAGAAATTTAATGACATCGATGTCAATACTGACTCTCCTCCTGAAGACTTTAAAGCACTACTGTTTTCCCTAACCGGTGTTCCGCCTGAACGTCAAAAAGTGATGATGCCTGGTGGTCTTCTCGGCGATACTTCTTACGGCCAGATAAAGCTGAGAAATGTGCGCTTCGTTTCTTCCATTTCTTATTTGCTAGGGTGCTACCGTAATGTTAATGGGTTCAGCAGAAGAGTTGCCCGCTAGCATCACTTCAAAACCTGTCGTCGAAGGGTTAATTACACCTTTAATGCCACCAAAAGCAGACCATTCAGATGTGCCAAGGCTTCCCGTCGGTATGGCAAACCTTGGCAACACTTGCTACATGAATAGCGCACTTCAGCTCCTGTTCACTATTCCAGAAATCAGGCTTTTCATTCAGAGGTATTTCTCGTCTGTCTTTTACGACCCTCCTTTTTTTGCCTCCTAGAGCTCCAATACAATTAGATGACTCCATGCCACAAAAGCTAAAGGACATGGTTACTGCCTTGCGTTTGATCTTCAACGGTCTCGCATTTTCTTCTTCCCCTATTTTTCCGCTCATTTTTCTCGAATCACTCCAGTCTGCTTTTCCGCAATTCGCTACGCGTGCAAATGCCGAAGCGTCGACTTCGGAAGGCAACGTTGAACCGATCTACCAGCAGCAAGATGCCAACGAATGCTGGGTTGAAATCATCCGTGTTCTGCAACAGCTGTCGGCGGATGCAAAGGTTATGACTTCGTCTCCGACAGTAGGCCATATTTTTCTTTTTTTGACGTTTTGAATCAATCATGATGACGTAGTAAGGCCTACTTGTTTGGTGCACAAAAAGACTGGCAGGCTTGGTCTCGGCAGGAGGTCAAGCTGTTAATATCGAGAGGACACTTATTCGATCTCTCTCTTTTGTGCAGGGCTTGAATTTTGAGCATCTGCTGGAAGTGAGAATGGTTTTGACCCCTCTCTTCCATGACTTTTCTGCCTAATAACTATTTGAAGAAACGTGGGTTATTTTACCGACTTTACTGTAATCGTCACTGTGGAGCCTAGTTATAGCTGAAGAAGTGGTGATTCTAGGTCTGGGAGGTTACAAGCCTGTTAAGAATACCATGGCATTAAAATGGTATTATCAATTTTATCTCATAGCCCTGTCCTGAATCCTTTGGCACAACGACAGGTTGGAATCCCGTAGATCGATATCTCACTGGCTCCCTAGTCTCCACACTAACCTGCACGGAGAGTGAAGAGGAGGCTCCACAGGAAGCTGTTGACACGTTTTCTCAGCTATCCTGTTTTATTGTTAAAGGTAGCTCTATTCTGCTTTTCTGATGCTGACATGTATTCCTTTTACTGAGTGACCTTTTTAACCCTATCAGATGTGAAGTATCTACACACCGGCATTCGCAACGGCTTGGAGGGAACGCTGACAAAGAATTCTGCCGCTTTAGGCCGTGAGGCGGTCTACAAGAAGGTCTCACGTATCTCTCGCCTTCCTGGATATTTGTGCATCCAATTTATGCGATTCTTTTACAAAGAGAAGGAAAAGGTTAATGCCAAGGTGAGCAGGATGATTTAGATCTATCCAATGGCGATAGAAAGAATCCACAATTATGATAAATGATTATTTTATAGCGTCTTATCTTTGTCTATTTTTTTCTGAATCAGCAAATCTTGTTTCGTGTCTGGCCTCTGTTTTTGACGGAATCAATAAAGCGTCTTTGTAGCAAATTCGTCGTTCAACTTAGTTGCTTTCTCGCATTTCAGCCTTGCTCAACCAAATGTTTTGTAGGAATACTGACCTCAATATATAATCGGCTGTTCTTTCAGCTCTCTTAATACTATGCTGTTCTTTCGTCTACCATGACTAATTTTCGGTTATCTTAGCACCTTTTCAACCTTTACCAATACAGTAGGCTTGTGCCACGTTATCTGCCAAGTGCGCTCTGTCAGTGACGACACAGATTAAAGTGTTTTTTCGCAGACTTTTGTGGTGTATAAGGGGTTTTACAAGCCTTCCGAAAGTCTGTTGAACAAAAGCTCCTGAATATATTTAAATATAAAAGCCTTCAGTGTATTAGCCTGTTTGTCACTTCATTCAGGGAAGGTGTTCAATTGTTTTTCATATCTCACCGTTATTGATCAGTTCTGATGGAATAATGGGAGAATGGTCTCACTTACCAAACTTTCTTGCTCTCATTCACTCAGTAAATCATTTTCTCGTATCCTATGGATCAGTTTGTGATTTGTTGCATAATTTGACAGACTTCACTGTTCTACTTTAAGCACCAACTCTGGGATGGTTATAAGCATTAAGTCGTCTGTCGTGTGGAGCGCTATAAAATCTTCTCACACATCACTTCAATGCATTTACCTATATTTAACTAAAGTTTATGTATTGAATTACCGTTCGTTGTTTAAAGTCGACTGAATCATTGCTTCCTCTGATAACCATCTTGTTTATAATGTAAGACATCATAAATGCTTTAATTATTCCAGACACATTGCGTCACTTTATTGAATCACAACTTTTCTGGGATAAAATTGTGGTTTTGTTACGCAATCTCCCTAATTTCGATTTACATGCTGTGAGCCGTTTCCCATCACCTTTGTCCAAAGTCTATTTGTGGATATACATCGCAGTTCACGTGTTTTCGCTCACTGTATTTGCTTGGGTGCTCATTTGATGCACCCCACTGGATTTTGGCCTGTCAAGAATGGGGACACTCAGATGTAGTCCTTCTGGAATTGTTGTGATAAAGTGTGAGTATCTGATGTTTTTACTCCAAGTTGGCAGATTAGTTGCATTTGTGACCAATTTTCCGAGTGAATTTTGCTACGTTCAATTGTAAAAGTTGAATTTTCTCCGTCCTTGTTGAGCATTTACAAAGACCTAAGATAAAATGTCGTTTTTCTAAAATCTTGACCTTGTGAACCATAACGTTAATTTATCGTAAGCGTAATGGCTACTTAAGCCTAATTAGTAGATATGCTACCTCACAATAGATCTTGAAGGACGTCAAGTTTCCCTTGAGCTTGGATCTCTTCGAGTTCTGCACCAAGGAGCTGCAAGCCAAACTACTACCCCAACGTGAGAAAGCTCGTGCTGAAGACGATGCTGAAGCGATGGCTGTGAAGAGCCGAAAAATCACAAATGCTTCGAAACAAGGTTACTATGCGATGCTGTTCTCTTTTTTCTTCGATTTACTCACAACGGCATTTTGAACTATTCCAGAGAAACCACCTAATTCTGAGGAAAATCCGGAACTGTACGACCCCTATTGGTTGGGGGATGACCTTGGATCAAATAATACGGGATTCTATGAACTGCAGGGTGTGGTTTCACATCAGGGCCGCATGAGTATGGGTCATTATGTTGCTTGGGTTAAGCGCAAAGGTCTGCATTTGTTCTCCAACTTAGTATATGCTTATTCTCTTTATTTATTTCTTATTGTTTCTGGCCTGTAGGCAAATGGTTCAAATTGGACGATACAAAGGTATCCGAAGTGGATGAAGAAGATATTTTGAAACTTTCTGGGGGCGGTGAATACCATAGTGCCTACATTCTCCTCTATGGCCCGCGTCGTGTCAAGAAGGTTATTCCCGAGACGTCCATGGATGTTCATCCGGCCAGTTAAAAGGTGTAGAAATGTGTTTCAAAATTTTTTTTTGCCTTCCATCACTTTACATTTGAAGGCTACTTCAGTGTTTGATGAAGTCAACTTGATTTGAGAAATATACTCTACTTACGAAGTTGTTCTTAAACGTTATTTTACAGGCTCGGGTCTCAATGCTGAAGGGTTTACTTTTACTGCGATACAATGCAACGTTAATTATTTCTGCAAAACTATCTACTTTTACTCATGCCTCTAGATTTTAGGACTTACTTTTCTCTTACCAGTTGTAGATAATAGCTGTGTAAGCTTAGAAGTGGTGATTCAATCAGTTCCCTTTTTGATAAGTGATTGGATGATAATCACTCACTAGTTTGTTATCTTAGTGACTGGAAATTGGGAGTACCTCTATTTTTCACTTCCGTTAACAGTAAAAGCAATGCACTTACGCACATTTTTGTAAATAAACTTAGCTACGGCTCAAGGCAGTATTGCCAACTGTCAGACCGACGGCGTTTAATCGTGGCTCTATTTCCGTGCGTTTGATTAATTGTCACCGTGGGGAGATAGAATTTTACAGCTGCGTCAGTATGATTTATTACTTCTTCAGTCTGTGTGTGTGTGCAGGCAAAACTCGTGTCCCTTTGATGGTAAATTTTCAATGTCGACATTAATTTAAATTAGCAACAAAGTTGAAATCTAAGCTGGTTTCTATTTTGAAATATTCAAACTTCTAGTGTACTAGCTAGCTCAAAAGATTATGGGGACTTTTCCCAAATAAGTGCGCTGTTATTCCAGTTAAAATGAGGATGTCGTTGTTGGTAACTTACATAGAGATAAACTCGAAGGCACGAAAAGGTGCTTTGTGCAGAGCGACAGGTAAGATTATGAAAAGGAAGAAAAATTGGTGAAGTAGGATTTCTCTTTTGTCCTTTTCGATCAGCTGACCTTCGGAGAAAGTGATTGGTGTGACGTGAGTTCGTCCACTTTACGGGTGGACTTATACTCGGCTGTAATGCTACAGGAACCCTCCATAAGACTTGGATAGCATTTGAAAAAAGTACGGGAGCTGAATGAAGCGATTTGGAAGACTCTTCCTCCAACAATTGGCTTGAGTCTCGAAATTATGCGTTAATTGATAATAAAAGACTTCAGTGATATTCAATTCGTTCTTTATTTCTTCCACTTTATGAAAGAGTGGGATTTGTTTAATGACCCTGTCTACTTTGCGACTTGTAACGAGGAATGAATTGGGTAAAGCAGCATTCCTTAAGTGAATGTACACACCTCTGAGAAATGCACTCAATTTCATCCTCTGGAGGGCAACGCTTGATCGCAGAGAAGTTGGCTTGTTAAAAGCTTAATTGATACAAGCAGAGTTTTATACAGTAAAATACCTGAAAACGATCAAGACTGGTCAGGCCTAGGACGAAATATTGGTTCAAAAGGGTGTAATAAGGAGAGTTGCTACTTCATCGTAGTTCTACCTCTGCTGGGGAATTAGCCTGAGACAGACATCTAAACAGACCGAGAGTATTAATAGAGACGGGAACAAAAATTACCAGGGTTAGGTTTTTCTGGTTTCTATTGCATTTCCTCCCGTTACTGGAAAACTTGAGACTTGATAAGCTTGTATTACTCAGTGGCATCGGGAAATCTTCAGGTTTGGGCCTATTTTATCACCTCATCGTAGTTGAGCCATTATTTTGTGGGATTTATTTGAATTTATCCATCTAATAAAATTTGAAAAGTTATATGTTTGTGTATAAGAGGGATGAGAGAACTATAAAGGAGGCCAGGACCATAAATCACTAGGTTTTTAACCAAAGGGAGGAGAATGAAGAGCGTGCTTGAATATACAAAAAATTCAAACGGATATCGTGTTTCCACACCAGTTCACTAATCTTACAGTCGCAAGTAAGTTCGTGGCCTGGCAGACAAGTATATCAAGTTCTTGAAAAAAGTCAACAATCCTTCTCATTATGATATTCATCCTTAGGGATGACAGACGTCGCATTAATTGACGCATAATTGATGGGAAATCTGCCTGCCAAAGCAATCCGTCCATCAGATTATTATTGTCTGACCGAACAGGAAGATTAGTACAGTGATAAATCTAATTGATTGATGGCTGGATTTTATTCTTCTCAACAGCACAAACAAAGGTCGCCAATTCATGTTTCCTCCTCTTCAGTTCACCTATCAATTTACCACTCTCATTCGCCTCTTTCTCACCTCTTATTTGATCATCTGTTCTGCAACAACTCTGTCTGGTGACAATTTCGGCAGTTCCCTGTCACACCTCCACCAGAATATCCAGGTGGCATTCACTGCCACTGTGCACAACCACCGACTTCACCTTCCCCCGAGCTTTGCCCATGTGACCGTGAATGCGGAACATTCACCGACTTCAACATCCACAGCAGGTTAGGCTCTTGCAGTAGTGACTTCATCCTGACTGCACAATTAGTGCACGATCCATGATTTTAGAGTGCTTCAGTGAAATGGAGAAATGGCGACTAGCAGAGGATGTGTCAGCAAGTTTGGAGTAATTGTTTATGAATAATCTAAAATGTCCTTAGGTGTCAAGTTGACTGTCAGTTGAGTAATGGGAGGTATCTACTACCCTATTTGCTTGTGTCAACCGTTCTGCTACCAATGGGATCGGGTGCCAAATATTAGTGCCTTAAGAGTTTGCATTTTACCACTTAGAATTCATAATATCATAAGAACAGGAGGCTACTGCAGTACCTCCTTCCTCTCCCTATTTTTAAGTACAAGTCGATTGAGGTTTTGTGGCGTGATGTCTTGAAGTCATTCCGACGACTCTAATTCTGTTTGTTCATGAGAAAGGAATGTTGTTCTGCGCGTTCATTTTTTACCATTTCGACAGCACGAATAGGTGGCAGGTGCAACTGCTTAATTTCCATCACAAGACTCACTGGCAGTAAACAATTACCACTGCAGTGGGTGGACATAAATTATGTACAGACTTCAAGAGGTTAACTGACGTGTGTCGCAGAAGTTCAAGTTTAGTCATAAGTTGACCACTTGGTGGAGATCACCGAAATTGTCTTTTGCTCCACAAATGCTGGAGCACAAAGGCCAAGTCTCCTGACAATCCAATAGGTCAGTCAACAAGGAAAAGATAGACGGAAAGCGGACTTTTATGTCACAAAAGAAGTGACAAAATGATAGTAATCTTCACTAGTCCTTTGACATCCATTTGCACAGTTACACTGACTTTCCCTTTGGTATGAACCAGGCGTCAGAGCTATTAAAACCTGAAAGCAGACACGGAATTTGCAATGATGGCAAAGACTAGAGGTTCTTTCAAATCGTGTTAGACTTATCACCAAGGGAAACAAAACAAACCTTTTGGCAGTGGCACGTTCCACTATTACTTATTTGTTAAGCGGACAAGCTTACGTCATTTATCAGAGCTCAGTAGACAGAAATCAAATGCTCCCATGTCATTGGGGTTATATTAAGGTCAGATTCATTGAAGCAAATCTTTCAGTGATAGCCAAGTATATGTGCGTTAACTCAACAAACTTTACAATATCAAGGCCATTACTACTCTTAAGTCAGTCAATCGGCAAACCACGTAAAACACCAGACTTTCTTTTAGATAAAGAGATAAAAGAAATTAAGAACGGCAATGATGGACTTTGAAGTCCTTGCCATTTGGTACTTCATGCGAGTGGGGTCGGCTTACCCACAATACCTCGATTTCTCCATTGAAGTTTATGGCAAGCAAGACGTTTGACACTTCATTCTCAAAGTGTTTTGTTCACCGGTGTCAATCACACCAAATCTTTGTGATTGACATGAGAACTACTTTTAGCCGTATTGTTTTTGGACGGCAAGTTTTGCTATCAAACTTGATCTCAGGTCACATAAGGCCGAACAAATTAACTCACTTACATCAGATTTCAACGACATATCTCAGTAAAGTGTGCCAACAATGGTTTTTGTTTGAATGCAACTAGTCTTTATTTGAAACAGACGCACGTTTTTAAAGCTACGGAAATACTGCAGCTAGATACACCAAATATTACACGAAATTTTGGTTGGCTGGTACTTTTGACAGATTATAATCACTTCTACTTGTGACATGTATGATGAGGAAAGGAAAATCGTGCCAAAGCGTTAGCAAATGATGGCTTGTGTTATTAACAAATGCTATCTGCCAGTATATCAAAAATTTTTAACTTTCTTTGTCCTTTTATGACAACAAAACTGCTTTTAATTATTAGGCTGACCTAATTTATTTTGGACAAAAAAGAAAAGATTTGCACAGACGAGTTGATTTATGAATAATTTAATTAGCGGTTTTGATTCAAAGTTCAACTACAAAAAGAGGCCTTGCATGTTTTATGCGGTGCTATTGAGAATCAAGGGAGCTGGAACAAACTAGACTGCCTTCATGAGTACATATACGCGCACGAAAAGCAGTTTGCACGACATGCGCTATAATTTGCACATTTTTCACAAAAGAATGGAATGAAAGGAGGGAAGGCTGGAAGGCAGTTTGGGAGAGAGGGAATTTGTGATGAATGGAAGGGGTTTTCCTTAAGGCGCCAGAATTTTCACCAAGTCGGCGCCTTTTGCACTTCGTAGGTGTGATTTATTGCTGATCTGGTGCTACCTACTTCGTGATTATCTCGTCATGCTAAAGGACCGCCCCTCTGAATTCTCTTTTAAATGCTAAAATGCAAAACGAGGTAAGTGCTTACTGGTGGAGCAGTAAGCACACCCGATTAATGAATGGGGCTTGGGAGACTAGACGCCGTACATGCGTAAACAATCAACTTTTAACTACAAAAGTTACATTACGTGATACTTTTACCCTTGAGTTCAAAGGCATAAGCCTTTTATTGCCCAGCAATAACGCCACTTGCATTAGTATTCCTATTTTTTGCATTTAAAACTTCTAGGGTTGTGTAAAATTAAAGAACCTAGCAATTTGAAGCTCATTTGTGGACGAAAACATGCTTGTAAATTTGACATTTAAATGGGCATTTCGAAAGTAAAACACAGAACTCAGTCAAGGGATACTCAAAGTACAATACTATAACCATGTCGTAATCCCCTTTAAGTTCTGTTTAAAATTGCCACTTTATTGTTCTGGTATTCTGAAATTTGTACCCAAAAGCGAAGTTAAATGGTAGGTTATCAGTTTGATCTTAGGGCGAAATCGGTTTTGGTGCTAATGCGGAAGGTTGCTTGATTACATCTACTCGTAAACGTCAAGAACTTGAAATTTTCTCCTTAATATCTCTTTGCATATGCAAGAAGCATAGTTTGCCGAAGTCAATTTTTCACTAACAACAACTAACATGACAAGAACTAAACTTTCGTTCCCAATGTATAAAAGTGGTTTTTTTGTCCTTACCGTAAACTGCTTATAAAACGGTACCACAAAAAGTCAGCGCAAAGAGTCTGTGTAATTACCGAGAATACAGCCCTGAAAGGATCAAAAGTTAATATTTTTAACGGAAAATGGCAGATTTTTTTTCTCGTACATTCTTTGTCAAATGTATACGTGGAATTAGCGGGTTCACGTGCTTCTACCCAAATGTTGCAAGACACGTCACGAAGTGGTCGGGGACCTTTGCCGCATACTAGTTGCGCCGGCCTCAGACATGACAAATAGGACGCCACATTTACGTGAAGGTGATAGAGGAATTTACGGACAGACAAAATGGTTACTACTTTGATGCTGCAGAAAATACAAAAATTTCTTATTCACTAAGTAGAAAGTTAATCCGTCTAACGTAACCTAAAGATGGTAAAAATGCCAAATAATTTATTTTCTTCTCTATTTATGATACCTTTTAAGTAACCTTTAATTAGACGATAAAAAGGCAAACAAAATCTGGAATACAATAACCTTGCAAACCTAAGGAAATTCTTAGGTGGGTAATCATAATAAGGCGGTGCGGTCTTTTGTCCAATTCGAGATTATCTGCCATATAAACCTTAAATTTGTCTCCAGAGCTGTAGAAACGTCAAGAATTTGGGAGTAGTTTGACGGCAGAGCTTAAAAAGCGTAATCTTTATGGCAAATTACAACGGGGAAAATGATTTGAATTTCACTGCTAGCTCTCCATATGGTAATTCCACTTCCTCGGGATTATAAAATTACATGCAAAATGTGCAATTCAAAATAAGGAAATAATATGAACTTCCCAATTATGTGTCTTTTTAGAGAAGATTTACTTTAATGGATATATAAGTGTTTTGTTGCATATGCGAAAGTCGAATTGTCAAATTTTTTTAAACTGACGGTTGGAAAAAGTTGCAATTCTCTTAAAAAACCTGCTCCTCTGTTACATTGTACAACGTTACAATTAACAGAGAGCAATTAATCATATGGTTTTAGGAATACCAAAGACGACATGTAGGGTTGACAGGTCATGAAGGTGAGATGTCACGGTACTTATTTGTCAGCACGCGATCACTACTTCTTAGCTTATCTCCACCCCTTTTCCATCCTTCATCTGCTTCCTCTCCCCCTACTCCCAGAAAGAACATCACTCAACACAGTGACCATTAATTCGACTGTCACATGTCAAGACTGCTAGTGAAAGTCACCTTTCTTCTGCCAGGCAGTCAGTCATTCAGTTAGAAAGAGGGAGAGTGGTAATGTTGGGAATGCTCCCTTACCATTCTCCTTCTCAACATGCAGACGACTAAAACACCAAGTCGGTCAATCAATCGGTGAGCAGCGCCCAGTTAGTGAGTCTCTATAACCCCTCCCCTCACCCTCACAATTCCCCTACTTTGCGTTTGCTATCAATCAAAGGGGAAGGAGGAGGAAGAATGCACCAGCTGGGCCTGCATCATTCATGTTGGAGTAGTTCCTCTGTTCTGCAACTGCAGAAAATAAACAACAAAGCGTTGAAAGCTTCTGCTTTAAAAGTATTCGTGTGAGAGTTCTAAGATTTAGTGCCTTTTTCATAAATGAATTTTATGGGACAGGAAATTGAATTTCCTAGCATATCAAAAGCACATTTTGAGATGCATGCAGCAGATGATATCTAAAATGTTTTGTTTTATTTTTGCCTTTTTGCCCTTATTTGCAACATTCTAAATGTCCAGTATCCCCGTTTTCTTACATTTATAGGAATTATTCATACCTTAAAAGAACTAAGAAAATCCACCAAATTTAGCATAATTCATTAGGCAAATTCCATCACAAAATTCAAGACAATAGAAGCTACTTAACACAATGTAAATACTAACATGTATAGGTCTATCCTCACTGTGTGGTTTATAATGTCTTCTTCAGCCTTCAATTCATTTTCAGCCAGTATAGCTATTTTAATGGGATAACAGCCTGCTTACCATTTCAAAAAACCTAAATGTAGTCCGCAAAAGGTAAAACCCAGAAATGATCTGCATTTGCTTGATTCTGCCAACAAATCAATCAAGTGTGGATGAAAGTGAGGAAGGCTGCCCGTTATTTTGTTAAATAATCAGAGATTGACTGTCGAAAACCTTTCGCTATATTTAACAAATGTATAGAATAGTTGGCTTGTACGTGCACCAAGTGGGAAGGCACAGAAGTAGAAGTTAAGTAAGTGAATGCCATTTGTCACGCACCAACAGATAACGTTGAGCTTCGGTGACCCTTATTTTTCCCTTGCCCGAAGATATATAAACGTGCCATGTGTTCCTTAATGGTTCGCTGACTGACTGGCTAAACAGCTTGAGTTGAGAAACGGGTTTGGTATGACAAAATTTATTAAGCAAACAAAGATACCATTGGTCATAACAAAGCGATCCGCCCACGCTTCTAATGCATATACCTGTGTGTGTGAGAGTGAGCTTAAGCTGTGAATTTTTGATGAAGGCTAAATTGGTTGGGCTAAGACTTCCATGTAAGGCGTAAAGCGCTTTCAAATGAGGAGGGAGTAGTGCTTTATTCCTACCCTCTTACTCCGTACTCCCTCAGTGGTGGGTCTCCAAAACGCCATCATTTTTTCATGGTATCAATTAACCAATTATCAAACAGAAGTTGGATTCAAGGATTTGCACCCGTGTTTCCTTGAGAAAAAATTGTAGATTAGAGAGGAACAGGATAGATATCGAGAAGCTTGATTTTGAGATGGAGGAATAATTATCTGAGGTACAAGGGCACACTTCCGGCTAATTAAAATCTGTTTCCTTGGAGTTTGGTTAGTTCAAAAATTCAATTTTTCCTTAACCATTTTGTGGTCATTCTTTATTGATTCATTCATACACAACAGGTATCATTCTTCAGTGGAGTTTAAATTTAGTTACTTACCGACGAAATGAGGGTTGTGAATCCATTAAATTGGTTTGCTTACCACTGCCACTAATGTAGCTCTCCAAGTCACTCTTGAAGACATGATATAGCGCATCAGTTTTTTAGATTTACTAACATCACAAAGGATGGCCAGAAGTCTATAGAGCCAGGAAGGTAACAGAAATGGAGGAGAATGAAGACCACGTTAAGGCTAATATATCTAAACGGACACCGTTTTTTCTAGTGAGATGACTTAAATAGAAGTAATTTTAAAGAAAAAAATTTACTTATCGAAACCAAACCAAAGTTATTAAACGATTCCAATGTTTCCAACTGACTTGCATGTAAAACTTTGAATTTATAGAGGGAGACGAAGAAAGGAGGGAGCTGGATGAAATATTTCTTAACCTCCTGATTAATGACCCAAGGCACAAATTAATCACCACCACAATGACGCGCCCAACCGTGGGGGTCCTTTGGGCTGTGATATTTCCGCTAAGATGGCAGGCGCAAAGAGGGAGGAAAAATTAATCGTCTGTCAGACATTTTGCCTAAAATCTGAGCAGAATCTTCACGCTATTATCAATCATTTTATGGGCACTTAAGTGATAAAATTATTAGGAAGCGGATGGCAGTAGGGTACGCATTTGCTAAAATTTACATTTCTTGTCGGGATCTAGTCACGTTCTTTTTTTAGTAAACTTGGAATCTCCGTAATGATAACTTCCATAACTGTTGTCTTTTACTATATCTTTGACTTTAATATAAAACCCCAGTTACATCTCCTAATGTACCTGCAAAACAAGTCTCGATGAGACGTTTAAAAGAACTATCAGTAATTGCTATTTGCCTTTTAATGTTGTTTCGCTTTCCTTTTACTTTTTGCGACTCATCATTGCTTTAATTAGTAAACAGCTCCTATTAGGCCACCATTGCTCAAGTTATGAGTTACCCAACGGGACTTACTTCGCCAACATTGACTTTTCTAATGCATCTTTGTAAGATTGGTTGTAGTCGCTTGACTCCCAGCTTTAGATTTCCTGCTTTACTGCGGGTCCTGCCTAATCGGATGAGCACGGTTTTTATGTAATGTGTCTGGCCGTCGGGATATGCTAGATGAATTGCAGCAATTTTTAAAGCCAACGCATTATTTTACGCACTTTTAAAGTATTCACTGTCAATTACATTTGTCAGGTGATCAAAAATTTTGTGTAAATATCTTAGTAGTTCTTTGCAATAACCTCTGTAACTTTCAAGATGGTGCAAAAATGAAATTAATTGCATACGCCTACTTTAACACATAAATCTGCATTAAACCATCACTTTAATGTTCCTTACTAAGCCTTTTACAAGTTTCCTGTCATATTTATTGAATAGCACTTAAAAAAGCAAGAAAAAGAAAGTGAAATCTAGAATTTGATCCTGTTGAAGGACCAAATTTATGCTGCCATAGACAGCCACATGACAACAGTGAGACAAACAAATTAAAAAAGAAGTGCCCACCAGAAACTTAGATGACTACACCTGGCTTATAATCCTGTAGCGAAATGTCTCATAAAATTAGAAACACCAAATTTTGGGAGGACAGCAGATCATGGAAACACTAATAATCCTTTCAAAACGTAAAGTGTCAAGAAGCCTTTGGTATTTATTAAAAGGTAAAAAGCAAACTATTAACAAAGCACCGTCATATCTAAGCCATAGATTTTTCCTTAACAGATGCCATAGTCGTAAAGCAGATTTTAGTCCCAAAGCAGTTTGTCATTATTGCCGGTTCTGATGGACATTTTGTGCATTTGCGCGAGTTTTCTCCGCCTATTAGAGCAAGTCAGAGTGGTGCTACGACGTCGCCAATCATGTTCGTCTTGACGGACGTAAATAAAATGAGGAAATCATTTACAAAAGACACAACCTGATGAGAGCTTTCAGCCGACTTAAAATGGCCTTTATTAAAGGCCAAGTTTAATAAATTTCGTAATAGTCAAAGATGCACTTTTCTAAAAACTAATGACCTGGCATTAGTCATATTTTGTTTGGTCTCACTTTCACTTTCCTATAGTCCATTCTATTTCGCATACTGTTATTTAATGCTAGTATATCAAGTATGATATTCGCCACTTCGTGATCATATAATCGGAAAATGAGAAGGCTGGGGCAGTACCTCCCTCCTCTTTGGAACCCAATGTATAATCCTTCCCACGGGTCTGTTTCATGGAATGAGGCCTTAAACCGAGCTATCCTGAGGTCGAGAGGTAGCATTGATTTTGTGCTTTGTTGTGTAGTCGTGGAGGAACAAGAATCTCACCTGCTTCTGAAGAAGAGGCTATTGCTCTTCACCTTCAGTTTCTATCGTGTCGGCAATAAAAATAGGCGGTAGATTCGACCGCCTGACCTTGAGTTTGTGAGTTATTAGTAGTGAATAATTACAACCACTGTCAACCATGCACAGACTTTAAGAGCTTAGCTAACAAGTGTCGCAGAAGTGTGAGTTTGGTGATGAATGGATCATTTGGTGATGACCAGCGATATGGTCGTTTGCTCCACAAAAGTTGGAACACAAAGGCCATTTCTCCTAACGAGTCAGTCAGTTAGTTTGTCAGTCAGTCATTCCATAAAGAATGGGTAAGCGGAAAGGGCGTTTTTCGTATCTAGGAAGAGGTCAATGATCATTGTCATCTGCTCGTACATTTCATACGACGCCCGTATGCATAGCTGTCACTACTTTTCCTTTAATTTAAATTAATTGAGGGAGTTATTTACACCTCAAAATGGGCAGAAGATTTACTATAAATACTATACATAGAGAGTCTCCCACAGCGTGAGCTAATTCTATCAATGGAAAGATAGAATGTGGAACTTTTGGGAGTGATCGGTCCACTACCGCATCTCCGTAAGGCAGAAGAGTTTATTTCTCATGCATCACGATTTACCATCGTTTTGAGACATGACTTATGAAATAAGTGGGAGGTAGCATAGTACACAATAAGGGCTACAATACCCAAGTAATGACCTCTCATATTCATGCTCTATGCTTCATTCACCTAAATAATGGCTTGCGTTTAGCGAGTTCTTCAAGGTTCCAACAGGTGACTCTATCGTGCTATATCAGAAAGCAGTTTAAAAATTTATAGGCATCCGTTTTATACGTTCGTGTTAATTATTCACTATTTTAGGCCCAAACCCGATTCATTTACACTTTTTTAGATTATGCCATTATTTATTTGATTTTGCTCAGTCTAGAAATGACTTGACCGGAATTTTGTGCTCACATGTTTTTCAAAACTCTTTGCTAATAGAATGATGAATTGCAAGATTAGTTATACCAAGACTTTAACGGAACCATGGTTGTTTCAGTTACTTCCTTAAATACCATGTGTCAATGGCCATAGCCATCAGTCTCTCCCTTAGTGGATTTGGAACACCTCATTGGTACTAGGACTGGGCCCTCTAGACGTTAAAGAAAAAAATTTATGGCCAAATAAGTTCATAAGATAGCTTTTTCCAAGGAGGCTTATAAAAGAAGGACTATATAAGGGAGGTCTCCACTAGGAAATCACTCCAGCTTTGTGGTCAGGAAGACACTCTCACCTGAAACTACAGCAGATTAATCATAGAGGAACAGATACAAAAAGCTCGACTTGTAAAGCTACTGTGGAACACGGAATTCGCTTTTAAATAGCCGTTCCTCTAAGTGGCGATTGGCGAATGGGACGTCCCCATTGGAGAACACTGTCCAGTCCTGCGCAGCTTGAAGATAGTTGATCGTTTCCTTTAGATCTAAAGCCACTAGAATAAGTGAAATGAATTAATGACGTCAAGCTCAAGTTCTTGTCGTAAGAATGTATTAAACACGACTGCTTTAAAAGACCACCCATGTTTTTGATGACAAATACAGGAGGGTAATTTTGGTGAGAATTGGTGTGTGAATGACAAACACCCAGTTAGGGTAAAAAAGAAAAGTTGCGGTATGTGTACAATTGGGTGTCACATACCATGCATAAATTGATGACATTGACTAATAAAGACTGTCATTACATTCTTTAGTTCTTTTAAAGTATAAAAACGGGCTTTTTGTCTACCTGGCTGACTGAACGGCTAATAGTGATCCACTGACCAGTAGACTAACTAACTTGCAAGGAAATTGGCCTTCGTGCACCAACATTTGTAAAACGAATGATCATATCACAAGTGATCACCAAATGATCTACTCACCAACAAATCCAGGCTTTTCAAACATGCGTCAATTCACCGCTTGAAGACTGCACATGGTGTTTTCGTGGTAGATTGTTGTCACGAGTGTTCACATCTCTGGCTCACTTGCTGAAGGTCGAGTAGCTGTACCTGCCACCCATTTGTGCTCTCGATGCAATGCAGCTTAATGGCGTGGAGTAATAGACTCCTTTTCATGAGCAGACAGAATTTGTGTGTCGGTGGAATGAGATTCCTGTTCTTCCACCACAACCTGGTAACACAATATTGCAGCATATCCTTACCATATTGGGATAGCACTTGACACCTAAGGACATTTTAGATTATTCATAAACAATTACTCCAAACTTGCTGACACATCCTCTGCTAGTCGCCATTTCTCCATTTCACTGAAGCACTCTAAAATCATGGATCGTGCACTAATTGTGCAGTCAGGATGAAGTCACTACTGCAAGAGCCTAACCTGCTGTGGATGTTGAAGTCGGTGAATGTTCCGCATTCACGGTCACATGGGCAAAGCTCGGGGGAAGGTGAAGTCGGTGGTTGTGCACAGTGGCAGTGAATGCCACCTGGATATTCTGGTGGAGGTGTGACAGGGAACTGCCGAAATTGTCACCAGACAGAGTTGTTGCAGAACAGATGATCAAATAAGAGGTGAGAAAGAGGCGAATGAGAGTGGTAAATTGATAGGTGAACTGAAGAGGAGGAAACATGAATTGGCGACCTTTGTTTGTGCTGTTGAGAAGAATAAAGTCCAGCCATCAATCAATTAGATTTATCACTGTACTAATCTTCCTGTCCGGTCAGACAATAATAATCTGATGGACAGATTGTTATGACAGGCAGATTTCCCACTAATTATGCCTGTCATCTCCCCAAGGAAAACGTCATACTCATTGAAATTCTGCTCTATTACAAATGATCAACTAGTGTTTTTCGCTTATTCATAATCTTTTTTCGGAGTTGATCAATCGTAATTCTTTTATAGTTATTTTATGGTATAAGCCTCTAAATAGTTCCTCAAGTTGCCAGCTCAATATTCTGGTGTAGTGAAGCGAATTTCGTTGACTATTGCACATTTAATCTCTTGCATCTCACTGCTTCAATGCCTTTTTGACGCGTATGGCAATCCAACCTTCCGAAATGTTAGTGTTCAGCTTTCTTTTGCACCAGATGCTTATCATCTCGGGAGATGGCTTGAACCTCCACACCACGCTTACAGGCAGCATAATTAATTCACTTATAAATAAGGCAGGCTTTGTGACTTGGCATTAAGCTTAGGAGCTGAAGAGAGTAAGGCATTTGCTTTTGATGAGTGAAGCTGCAGATAAGCTACTATCTTGGTGTCGGCTTGCAACAACTGCGTAAAACTAATTCTGCACCATTAGCTACTGATTAACTAAAATTAACCTCTCGCTGTCATTAGAGATAATAGTCAGCTGTCAATCATTTAATCCAGGAACTGTAGTGCTCATAATCAAAAAACGAAATTGGTAAATTGATTTGACAAGCTGATTGCTTACCTGGAGTTAGTAAATAAATGTGGCGCCTACCAACTCTCAAGGATTGATGTCATACTTAGAAGAATACCATCAAATTCACTTACGAATAATCCGAGACAGAACTCAATGATGATGGCTTTAATGCTAAGGAGTGATTAAGCCGTGTACCTGACTATTGTCTGACTATCATAAATAATGAGTGGTTCCATTCTTGTTTATTTATAATAATTTGATAGGCCTTGGCGTCATAGTGAGCATTATCACAGGTCACTCGGGAGGGCTGAGCCAGATGTGATAGATTTGTGAAGATTAGACTTAAAAAGGAGGCCATTAAAGATTCGGAAAAAAAAATGGTTTTAGGGTTACAGACATTCTTAACACCATCCCTAATCCTATCTCCAACGAGATATGGTTAATTTGGTTATTATCTAAAGTTATGGATAGCCTCGAAAGAAGAAAAAGAGAATTTTCTGCAGCCTTATTCCCTAGTGCTGGCGATTTCTGGGGAGAAATGTAGTTCAAAATGTTGATTTCCGTCATATTAAGTAGGCAGATCTCAGTCGTAATTGCTCGGTTTTCTGCATGTGGAACATCTGGTCAGCAGCCAACTCGTTGCGCCTTCAAAGCGTGTAGAGCCTTCGTGGAATGACAAAAGTCGGGAGATGGAAGGTAGAGACTACTCTGTTTGGAGACAATTGATGACACCTTCAATTAATTAGCAAATATTACGGTACTAAGGCTCTTGCAACCAAAAGGATACTGGTCAGTAGATAAACGGCAAACAATGGGGGGTTTTATAAGCGTTAAACACACCTGACAAAGGCAAACAACTACTTCCGAAGGGTTCATTATTATCTGTAAATGGATAATACCTAGAACTCATCCGCTGAACTCTAACGACCTCTCCGAGTGAGGTAGATGTAATTAGAGTTTGCGAAGTTTTGGATTCTGACATATCTCAAAAGGTATGATTTCAAAAAAACTTATGACGTAAGCTGCAGGTCCTGTTTTTTACTTAGTAACTAGCTATTTTTGGCTATGAAATGTATAATGCGTTCTTTTAGATTTCCACTCTCAACTAAAAAATTCATTTTGCATTACTCTTCTGTTATTTTTGTTTTCATTTTGGACAGACTTTCAAATCTTTAACCAAATAGGCTCTCATTTAAACTGTGGCCTTTATGCATTATTAGTTTTATGCAACGGTTTAAGTCATGTGTGCTTGTATTTTGTCTTTCGCCGTTTTTTAAAAATGCATCTCTAGGCGTTTAAAAATAAATATTTTGACAACTTTATGATTGTTACGAGAAAATTTGTAATAAAACTGCTTATCAAAGTCTTGAAACTTATTTGTCACATCCCTGTTGCTTTAATCTTTTGGTGTGATGCCAAAAATGCTAATAATAAACTACCCAAATACCAGCAAAATTTTTCGGAGACAGGAATGTGATAAAGCTGTATTCTCTAGTATGTGACTCAACCTATTGTTAAAAACCGACAAAGCAAAAATATCAGGTAAAAATTCCCATCGCCACATGTGTAGAATGTTGCCACAAGTGAATTCTTGCCAATAAATCAGTGAATATCTAAACAACTGCATATTGACTGACAAAAATTTATCACAAAAAACTGATTGACTAATGAGAAGGCAACTGCTATTTTAATTTACCAAAGTCACTAAAAGCCACTTTTTTGATGAAACGAAGGCAGAATTTTCCCCATATAGGCTTTAAGGTGGCTAAATGGGTCTGCAAAAGCCAAGCTTTCATTTAACTCGAATACGATTATCAAGACGAATCCAAACTGCGCTTTAGTTTATTTTTGTGATGAGCAGAAGAGCGAGAGTTGGTGACAATGAAAAAAAGAAGTTAATCATAAGTCAAGGCTTTGACACACAAGCGCAATCGACTCCACGCCTCATGTTGTAAGCGCTATTCATGCGTCAAGGGGGTTGTCAAGATGGCGTATAGTGTCGTGCCTCAATCGCGTGCAATCGGCGAAATTTTCCCAGTAACATTTTCAACTCAACCCCTTCATCTTTCACCTCCCAGCTCCTCCCATCATCTCCACTGATAGCATCATTGTTGTTGCCACCTCCATTGCTGACGACAAGTAGACAGGCAAAACCGTGTTTGCCATGACAACCTTGTCATTTCATTTGGGTGGCGCTTGAGTGGTTTTTTATGGATTTGGGACAAATTAAACGAGTAGTGCAATAATTACTGCTTTTGGCAGCATTGACTTATGCCGCCCCTAGTTTTCATGCAATCCTGTATGCATGGTTTTCCTTTCGCTACACTTCTAAACTGTTCATAAAACTCTCAAATCTTATGGCATACTCAGAGAGGACTTTGAAGTCAAATGTTGTTTTTAGCCAAAGCAAGATAATTAAAGGTTCATCGATGTTTAATTTTCCCCAAGAATAAATAGATGTGACGAGAGATGCCGCAAATTTGTCAAATGAATTTTATACATAGAAGTGGGTTATTTTGTGCCTTGAAAGGTAAACTCACTGATGCATAGGGATAAACTTATGAATTAAGCAAAGTATAAGAATTATTTCCACTTTAATGCAGCAAAAATTTTTCTGTTATGAAATAAACTTGATTTTTTAAGGAGTGTTTCGGTTTTGCAGTGTTTTGTAGAGCTTAACTTTATATTTTGTTGTCCACCTGCCTAGAACTATGAAGCAATTTCATTTATTCTCTCCATTCATTTTCTTCCATATATACTATAATTCTAAATTATTGCTGCAAAGCTTCTTGGAAAACAGGTTAGAAGAGGACTTCCTTGTATTCTCACATGGCAAGTCTCATACCAGCCTAACGGTGACTATAAAGAAGATTTGCTTTTGAGGAGAAAAGGGCAAGAAAATTTTTTCAAATGTGCCCCATGTAGCTTAGCACCTTTGCCTTTGGCAACAGGTATCCACTTATGGCACTAGGTATAAATGAGGGAGGAACAAAAGTGACTAGAGCTGGATTTATTACCTCTAAAGACATCATGTTTTATAAAGGTAGAATTTGCAAGCGATCACCAAATTATAAAAACTATTCCATGTTACTGGAGTAACTACTCTCATGCGTAATGCATTTTAAGGGTTTTTTAATTTAGAACTAAGGCGTGGATTAATATCGTTTTGGAAGACCTTTTCCATAAAAACGAAGCCTATTTCGGGAACTTCTTTAACAAATAATAAACGGGAAATTTGTTGCTTAAAAACCCATGGGATTTAAGTATATGCTGGACTGAAATAAGCTGGTTTTTTATTACCTTATAACTGCACATTTTTACAATCTTCGAATCAATCCTCAAAGCCGCTTAAGCATTTATTTATCAACTTAGCTAAAGCATATTTCCTACTTTTAAAAACTTTTAAATCTGTCAATTATACTGCTGATTGTCAGTGGCCTTGAGTAAATTTGAACTCTTCAATCAAAAAACCCATCATTTTTTGCCAAAAAAAGAGTGCACCGGAAAATCTATTAAAATTAGAATACTCTCTCTCTATTTTAACAAAAGACTGGTTTTTCAAAGGTTTGGTGTTAATTTACCTTGACTGGAAAGAGAATGCGCTGACATGCCACCTTTGAATGTCATTTTGCAAATGCCTTTCCAATTAATGACAAAACATGAGTGACTTTGTGTGACCAAGAAAGGAGGCCTGATTACTTATGTCAAAACTAATTATTTATTATCTTTTGAATAGAATAAAAGGGGAAGAGTTTTTCTTAGCTAAAGGACACTGATAAAATGGATACACATAACTGATTTGCAAATGTACAACAAGCGCTATAAATGCACAGCAAAAATTATTAGATAAATCGAAAATTGCAAAATTTGTTTTAGTTTAGTTTTTTGCTTTGTAATTTTTTACTTTTTTTAAGGAGTTTAAAACCGCTCCTATGCTTGGAGTTTTTATACATCCAAATGGTGTTTGCTTTCAAATCGTTGTACCGTCTATCACTGCTAAAATTTTGAGGCCGTCTAAATTGCGCTACCATAGCATTAATACGTCTTCCGAGGTCCGTACTCGGGGCGTAGCATCTGAAATTGTGCACACTAATGAGGCCTTGGCGGCTCAGGCATGCTTGCAAGCTAAATTTGAGAATTAACCTCCATAGTTGGGTAAAGATTTTGGCTCTAAGACGCAAAGTCGGTTGAAAAGAAATAGATTATTTTAATTCCGTTTCCTTCAACTTCTTGTCGCTGCAATGCTTATTAGGCTGTTAAAAGGCACTTCCAAAAATGAATTTACTATTTGTTTTTCTATCTTAATGAGCCGTAACAATAATGCAGTCCTAAGTACTTCTGTCAGAATAGCAAGATTCTACCTATCCAAATATTGAGATGCTTTCAAATGAAAGATTACATTCTCCAGCATCTATCTCCTAATAAGCAGCATCTGAGGGTAAAAATGTCCTTTTGTTTAGCGCCGAACTTGCCTGACTATGTCTATTAAAAGTGAGATATACAAATTTCCCTAGGCCATCAAAGTTAAAAATATGTGTGACTTACAAAAGGGTGATAGCTGTCAAATTTATCGCCTGATAAGTCTTCATAACACCTCATTGCTAAGTGGACCAAAGGAGAGAAATGGGAAACACATGCATTCACTGGAAGTTAGAAAATGAAGAAAAAATTCATCTTCCTGCTTAACTATGTTTAAATACGTTTTCTCCCACTTAACTTACAACTTATTATGATGCTCTATCGAGTGGATTTCCTTCGTAATGGTGTGGCCTTTCTGAACGAGATGCACCTTTGACTGATAAAATCCTTTCTATGAGAAAAGGACTTTGCTATCATGGTTTCCACTGTTACCTTTTAAGGAAGTAAATAAAATGTTTCTGCGATTCGCCCGTAAAGTAGAAATCACATCAGATTGAGTTGGAGCTAATTGTGGGTTCATAATGGCAAGAAAGTAGGAGAGACCACAATAAAGAGTATGATTTCGATGGTCCAAATGTATTTCAGGAAGTAAATTAGTTTCTGTGATGACGGACTGGACAGTTTTAATGCTATCTGTCTCCTAATTTTATCTTCAAGAATAAACCTGGTGCTACACTGGCGGTAGTGCAATCTATTAATGGCGAACAAAAGGACTGAGAAGCTGTCGTCAGTCCCTAAGGACGATATCACCATACAAAGGCTAAAGAATTTGTATTTGTAAATTTTCATTACAACAAGGTTATTTTCAATATAATCTACTCCCCCAAGTTAAAGAAGGATTACTTTTACCTTACGCTCTCTTGGATCCCATTACAAGGCTCTTACGAGCCCAATGGAAGGCCCATACTGGCCAAATTCGAAGTGTATCCACAAGGTCGAATGAAAGCACTGATTATAATAAAACACGAACTGTTAAAAGAGACGTTTGTTGAAGTTACCTAATTAGACGCACAAGCTCTTTGGTTCTTCGGATAGTTGCCTGAAACTTCACTCACGTAGCTCCTTCGGTTTCCTCTCAATATTTTCAACTTCGTGAATTTTTGGAGTTTATTGTTCATGTAATTATGACACAATCTTTTTATTTCTCATTTCAGTAGGATAAAAAATGGTTTGCATTTGAAAATCGGCGCTTTTTTATAATAAAAGGACCCTGGCTTCTGTAAGTAGCAAAGTGTATCTCTTTCGGGCAAAGGGCAGGAGAAGAAGAACCAAATCCACCTTTTATACATGAGATTATGCAGGTCGGCTTTTAATCCATTTTCCTTTGTATTGTAACAATGGTTCATTTTGAGCACATTAACTGAAGTATCAGAAGTTTACTTAACAATTTTGCGACAATCCTCTCAGATTTTGTTGCTTTTTAATCCTTATATTAAGATAATGTATACCGAACAAAAATCTATTTATGCATAAACCTAATCACTTTCTCCTTTGTGATTTAGATCCTGAATAGATTCATGCTCACGATCCTTACAAATATAGGCCAACTGGGCCCCACCCTATCAAAGAGTCTCTACAAACTTGCGAAGAAGCGGTAAAGAAGGCACCGTAACAGAGTGAGAAAAGTGGTAACGGTTGGATCTCGGTAATGAATAATCCAAAGAGGCATTGGCCTCGAGAATACCATCCTTTATTATTGATAATATTAGGAAGGTATGAGCAATTGTTGATTTAACAAATGACTTGCCAAAGGGGAAGTAGGGGCTAAGGTTGCGGCACAAGCCGCTAAGCAAGCGCATGTCACTAGATAAACGGATGACATTAAACCTCTAAGACCATCACCTCTTATCATATCTTAAAAGGATTGCTGACTGACTGGAAAACAGTAATGGCTGGCACCCTAACGTTATTTAAGCAAATGAGCATATCACTTGTCATTTCATGGGAAGAGTTCACTGCAAGCTGCATGTCTGATTGATACACGATTGCAGAAGACTTGCAAAACATTTTATTACAAATTACGCACAAATTATTTTGTCCGCTTGAAAGTAATTCCTGTTGCCTTTTCTTTTCATCTAGATGTAAAGAAGACCCTAAACAAGCGCAACGTTTTGATCATCCTAAATTAACAATTTATAAATTTTCTTTTTTCTTGCTCCCCCATTGTGAGGAGTCATTAATCTAAGTAGAATTTAAAGGTCTACGCTGACATTCTTATTTCAAATGAATTATTAACGATGGCGGCATGGCATTTTAGCGTTCAAATCCATTCGAAAAAGGGATAATATACATTTTGTACATGGAGGGGTTTAAACGTCAGTGTAGACTTAATCAAACCCAAAAAAACAGACCCTTTTTCCAATGTATCAACCCCCTTTTTAGCACGCGTCACTTGCACGATTCAGTTTTTAGCTTAACAAAGCTCAAAAATTGTCAAGTGTTGTTGTTTTTCCCGTCCCCTTTTTTATGCTCTTCTACTTTCACTCTCTTGCACTCTTTCGCTTTGAGGGAATAGATGTATATAGAATTTTAGTGGGGTAGAAATGCATTAATTCTTTTGACACTGAGTTATCACGTCAGTGTCACAGTGAAGTGAAGTGATGTGGAGGGAAGAGGAGAGGAAAGGAGTGGAGATTGCGTGATGGCGAACATGATTTTGCGCCATGACAAGCGAACAAATGGAGGAAACAACGTTGACAAGTGATTGCTTGTCGCTTGAGCTAGGTTTACTCCATCTCTCTCTATCGCCACAAATGGAACTTGTAATTTGAAAATAAGTAAGTGGATTACTTTGATTTTCCGTTGTTCTGCAAATTTTAAAAACGGCTTGATCCGTGAAGACTGTTTAATTTAGATGATTACCTTACTTTGCAGAGTCAAATCTAGTCGAAAATTAACTCTTTGTGGGAATGGAACAAAAATGTTTTGGTGGTCTAAAGAACTCATAACAATGAATTGCTTTATCCTTTGGTTGGTAACAAAACAACAGCCTCTATAGGGTGTTAAAAAAGACGTGTGTCGGTAAAGTTAAGTAAAAATGTTAAGGTTGTGGCAAAGACAGTTGGCTAAACTAATGTGTCACAAACACGGAGAAATGTAAGCTTAGGGGTACACCACTCTCAAGTTCTGCATCACTGTCCAATTATCTCCAGCATTAAATCCCACGCCATGATACTCATACTAAATCCAACCGATTCTAAGGCTGCAGTTTCAAAACTTGTACATGATATTTGTGATAAAACATGCAGAGGTGTCGTAACAGAGTGGGCCACCAAAGAATTAATGAGCTTAATGAAAAATTCACTGGTGTTGGATAGGAGTGATTTAACAACTTGGTCACGCATAAAGCAGTTGAGGAAGTTGTGGCGCCCACTGCAAGGAAAATGACCACTAAATACATTAACAACAGATGAGAATAGGGTTCTGGGACAAATACTTAATTTCCCTAACGCCTCTTTCATCGTAAATAGACAAATTTCTAGAAAGGGTGCTTTAGGTTAAATGGCTTGTGATGAAGTAAGACTGACTTGTGATGAAAAATAACCTAGAGTGCCGAGGTCATGATTGAAGCAATCGGAGTACTACTAAGGACACTGCAGGTCAGATCCGTGCAAGCAACAATTCATCTGCAGAAGACTGTATCTATTCTGCTCAAGTGCGTATATGGTGAACGCCTGACGCAACTGTTCACTTTGGCTTATTTGTTTCTTAAAAAACGAACGGGAACGACTCAGGTCTTCCTATTCGATGCACTTTGACACAATTCAAGGTTTTTCAAGTAACTTCGATAAACAAAAGCTCCCGTTGTACGCTACTAAGGAAATGCAGCATCTTACAAATAATTACTAAAACACAAATCTCATATCTTCACAAAAGTAACACGCAGAATGGAAGATATAAGATAGACGCCATCACACCTTCACCCTCCCAATGCATTTGACGATGCTTCTCCGCCTACTGATTGTCAGCTCTTCATCACACAGGCGCCAGACATTCACATGCCACTGAGATGAGCCAGTTTGAAAAAAGAACGCAGATAGACACGACGGTGACTGGTTGCACTCATGTTTCCTTCTCCGAGACACTTGACACCCCGTACAAGTCGATTCTGCAGCATGCTTGTGTCTTCTTCACCATCATCTCCAGATCAGCACATCTTCCTTGTGATTCGTTTAACTAAACAATTCTGAAGGTTGTCGCAGGTGCGCAAAATTATTTCAGAATGGGAAATGCACAAAGCAGTTGGCTTTCCGCATTCATCCGGTTTTTCAAACAAAGCTGACCCCATTCCTTAGTCCGAGGTTTCTCCATTGGCAACCCACAAAATTCATGCTTTCGTTTGCATTGCAAGCACAGTTTAGGATTGCACAATTAAACCCACTTTGTACGAGGACATGCCAACTGCGGGTTATGCACTTGCTCCAGACTAACTAAACTGAGGGTTCAAATCAATACAGGTGGTAAGGGATTGAAGTCGCAGTCGAAGATGCGGAAAGTGGAGAAGAGAGGTGAAGCCACTACTAAATCTGCTGTTACTACTGCCTCTGCTACCGGCGGTGATGATGGCGCCGATGTCGGTGGTATCACTGACGGGCAGTGACAGGTCCTGTGGTGCAGTTGAAACCACCACTTCTTTCTCTTAAAAAATTACCAATTCCTCTTTTTCCTCATCTCCCCTTTCCTCCGCCTCCACCTTGTACTGGGCCTCGTCTGCCTACCTCCTTCTTCTTGTCACTAACAGGAAAACACTGCCAAGTGACACTCACGTCAGTGGCACATTTGACTGAAGGCAGACTGAGGGTGGGCAGAACAAATTGGAAAAAACAAGCTGAAGAGACGAGTCCCCCACCTTCGTGCACCTTCCATGACTGGCCTATGGAAGTGTTTTTCTTTCGTCGCGCATTGCCGCATATGAACATGTGCGCATGCACACGTGCGGATGTGCGCTTGTTCACACGCACACATGTGTACGTCACAAGATGTCAACAGAAACGCCACTTTGGTAGATCTTGTGCAACTACCACTGCTCAGGTGCCCCAACTATGTGCTGATAGAATAACAGTGAGTGTTGCGTCCTAGGGCCCCTTCAGTCTGCACACCAGTGGATGAATGTGTGGGGGGGAAGCTTCGCCATGGTGATACGAAGTGGCCATCGTGATCGACACTTTGTGGAAACTGCACCGTGGAGAAATCGCGTGGTAATGGTTAAACACTTAACTACACCAAACACCATTCCGTTGCAGAATTCACTCCTCTTCCTAAGTGTGCCTTGCCGACACCTCCTGCGATCACTTCCATGTCGAACGTTCCAATGTGGTTGCGTGTTTTCAAGTTACCTGTCAAAGGAGAATAACCACCATGAGCTGATCATTCCTCAAAGTGGGACCACATTCACTCCCAGTGTCAGCGATGTGTCTTGTTGGATTGGATGGATCCACAGCTGTGTCAAACTCCTCCTCCTCCTCCTCCTACCTCACCCACCTCCTTTCACCTTCACTCTCCTGATTGTAAAGCTCATCCCCACCCGCTTGCTCATCCTCACCTTCCTTTGCGTTGGTTCAACGGCTTTGTGCTGCTCAAAGCGTGTCAATTGTCTCCATTGAACACCTTCTCACATCCACTTCAGTCCTCCAGCATTTTCACCTCCTGAAATTTAGAGTCACCCCACACGTGGCCGTTTGCTGTTCCACATCCATGACAGTGACATTGATTTCCGCATGTGCCATCTCTCTAATTCGTCAGTCTCCACCAACTTGGCTGTTGATAGCAGAGTCAACACCTGTCGTCTGAAAGCCTCGATGCTTTCATGCTTGGCACAATTCATCTTTTGGTCAATTGCAGTGTGCCCAGTTGCATGCTATACACGCCTTTGTTATATTATGAACTCTACTCGCGATATGAAATGGACGATTTGGGGAAGCCCATCACTCACCAAAAACGAGTTATGTGAATCCTTCCTTTGCTGGTGAGTGCTGAAGTAAATGCGACACAAATGTGATGTGAAGGCTACTTGTACGAGACGACACGTGCGTTGAAGCAAGAAACATGTCTACGACCAGTCAGTGTCGTGTGTTTCTCCGTCCTTTTTCCAACTGTCTCTTTTAAATGGCATACTATTTTCCGATGACCGTGTCAAGAAAAGCTGACAATCAAAAGAAGTTTTTCTCTGTCACCTTCGAGTATTGTCTAAATGCATGAGGTAGGTAAAATTCTGTCATTTTTTTAGCAATTGCCAGGTGATCAATTTACTATGGACGGTCGCATCTGTAGCGCAATCCACTTCAGGCTATTAAACAAATGAGTGTACATGGCAATCACAAGCCTCTGTAGACAAAGTTAAGTGCTTTGCATCAATAATTACTATAAATTGTGGAAAACCGCTCCAAACCTTTGGTCACCTGATATCTCCTTACTACATTTCGCCCTTGAACGTTGAGATTCTTAAGTTTATAAAAGGTGTACTTTTTCCCTTGACACCTCACTCACTTCATACTTATGAGAATAATGCATCTTTCATTCTTACTGAATGGGTCTGCTTTTAAAATTTCTTTTGTATACCATTCTCTGTGCATACCAGATTATTAATTAGAGTTAAGATGCTCGACTGATACATCTCATCAACGTTAATGCAAAGCATTCTTTCAGTCATTCGTCAGGAAAACTACATTGATAAGCAAAATAAAGCGCTAAAGACTATTTCACAACTCATTTCCTTTGCATATCACCCGTGTTTTACCAGCAATCATTTTAAGTTACCTGGTTATTCGTCTGGAACACTCGCAACAGTCACTTCTTGAGCTAAAATAAGACGTTTGGATACGCAAAGTGGCAGTCTAAGTTCCATTTCTGTAATATGTTGGAGTTATTAAGTAAACGCGTTTGTAACCTAAAGTGTTTTTGCTATTAAAGATTTACTTTGTTCCGCCCACCGACCTTCATTTTTGGCTAAATACAAAAATCCGTAATTTTGTTAAATTTTTTGGCATTATGGATAAAAAACCATAATTCTTCAACGAAGCTACTAGAATGTTGAATGAAACATCTCAAAGTAAAGCAAAAAGTGCAATGCGGCGGTGACAGCACACACAGCTGCGCGGCAGGAGTGGATATTGTAGAAAAAGAAGGAATGAGGCGACAGGAGTTTAAAGGAACGCGGATGGTTCATGACAGAAAACCATTATGCCGGCTTCATATAAAAAAAACGAAAAAACAATCTAGCTTAATTTGAAAAAAATAAAAACAATTAATGCCACTGTTTGTCCATATTTTATTTTTTAAAATTTGGCTAGGAATATTTAGAAATTTCTACTTCAAATGCAGTAAAACTAAAATTTTTGACATGTTTATACCCTTGATTTCCCTTAGGGCTATCAGCAAAATTAAGTGTGACTAAACTGGGAGGCGAATGCAGCGAGTGTCCAAGTTAAAATGTGATTTCTAATTCACCAAAGAGGAACACTGACTTTAAGCGCTAGAATTTGCTTTCTACCGAATTTATAGACCAACCTTAAAACTTAAATAGTTCTCCAAGGGCACAGTTAACGAAAAAGTTTGTTGGTGCGACCCTTGCGTTGTAGAGCAGCGTGTGAAAAAGCCATACTGATATCTGGTATGCACAGCCTATCCATAAATGCACATTTTTAATTGTGTTAATTTTGGGTTGCCATTTCAATGCGAAATGATTTTACTGCTTTTAACTTCTGCTTTTGATTTAGACCCTTGACTTGTGTAGACTATTGCATTAATGCAGAATTTAACAAATATTATAGGTTTTGTAAGGGATTTGAAGCATCAGCAGACTAATGGCATTTTCTGCATCCAGGAGGTTAATTCGGTTTGCTCGCTTGTCACTTACTTTTAGCAAAGTAACCAAGGGTCATGGTATAAATTTTATAATCCTTTTCCACTGAGATACGAATTCACCGAAAGTCATACCTTTTTCCTAAGTACTGCATATGCAAAACCACAAGACACGACTACGGTAGATCCATTTTTACCTCAAAATAATTACCAGGCTGTGCTATGCTGCCAAGTAAAATTGATGATCAAAATTTGGACTTGTCATTGAAGGTATACAGTGGACGATGTAGCATAATTTCAACACTTGTCTTTATTAAAGATCAAATCCTCTCGTGGACCATCAGAAAAAGCGTTATCTAACTTTCATCTAAGACTGCCATTCTCCTTATCGCAGTGACGCATGAGGAGGTCTAATGTCCTGTAAAATAAGGGTCCATAACTATTTGCTATCTCGTAAGTAAAGAATATTTCCATCTATGGTCTCACACACTGACATACAAAGGATAATGGTCTTCTGGTGATGAAGTGATGTCCGAATGAGGGGTGTTGGATAGATTTGGAACCCCCTCTCTGAGGATAGTTAAATATGTTTTGTAGTAAAACATAGGCTGAAAAAATAGGGCTAGTTTTTCACGTGTTAGTCAGCATCAAACTTCGTGTTCTTAAGGTTACGATAAATGTCAAGAATAAATTAATAGACACGCAAGTTCATTGTTTCACTTCATGGCACGTCAAAAAGATTCCAAAATAATTATGAAAGAAAAAGTCATGCAAGTTAACTGCTCGGTCATTCACAGTAATCACCTTAAGTTTATTCTTAACACCCCTTAAACCATATTTACCCCATCAGTAATGATAATTGGTTCTCGAGAATAATATTAAACTTCCTTAGCATGATGTATTAATTCTTACCATTTTTTATTTGATTAATTTTCTGAAGCAAATGGTACATGTTTGGTAAATGTAACTTTTCAAAATGTTGTATAGGAAATCTTACAAGGGGTGCCAGAATCCACATTTTGGAAAGCGATGAGAGCAGGTTTGTCAAACAGACGACATGGAAACGCATCCATTATGTTTAATCAATGAGCAATTGTCCAAAATTTTAGGAAGCAAAAGAACAGTTTAAAGCACAATCGAGAGTATTAGTGCTGTTGCAATGATTGTATGTTGAAGCCAATACTTAGAACGATTCGTGTTCTTGCCACTAGTTATTGTCGCTAATGAGCTTGTAGTTTATTTTCCAAGTAAGTCACTAAAATACACCATTAGCTCATATTATAATTATTCCTTTTTCCATTGACTCTTTTTACTATTACGCGTTTAGTAATTCAAAAAGTTGGTTAAGCGGCACATTTCACCCCTAAAAATACATGCACAACTCAGGGTGTCAATGTAGCTCATAATCAATTAATCAGTAGATAAGGCTTAACACACTGATATTTTTAAAGGGTACCCCTTTGACCGCATTTATAATGGTATCTAACTTGATTTGGACACTTACTTTTGGCAAAGGAAATAAGTTTCAAATAACTAAATCTTTCAAGTATAAGTAGTATGTCCTGGCAATCTAAATATTAAAATTAAGGTAAAAACTATTTAAACAAAAGCATAGGCAGTAGTTTATAGCGGAATTTTCATTGCAGTAGAATACCTTTACATTGTGCCATTTTATTACCTGCAGGTAATAAATTCTTCGCTTCTCAACCTAATAAGTTTGCGGTTTTTTTCCACCGTTGTAAAGAATTACAAATTTCGAAATGTTTTTCCATTAAAGCATATTAAAATAGGCTTGAAAATTACTAGCATTAGTTTAGTCAACCAAAATGCTTATAGGAATTAACTCTAAAAATCTTTTTTACTTCTTCAAAAGTATCTTTTCATAGGATAAAATATTATTATGTTTACCCTTCTCAAATAAAACGCTCAAAAAATGGAGGGTTTTAATATAGAAGCCCTTGTTATGGCAGATCCTTTGGATTTAAGAAGTTATAAAAGTAGAGCTAAAAAATGCCAGTAATTACCTATGCTAAGAGTGACCATAAAGTGCCGTTAAAGTCGCACAGTGTATTTCATTTTATTTTAAATCACAAAATGGTACTGAAGATTAACTTGCCTTAGACTTAAAATCATTTAAAAACAATAGCATTTTTGTTAAATCACGGCACGCGTAGTAGTAGCATTGAGAAATTCTACAACTTTTACTCTGGCTACATCTGCTAACTGCAATAAATTTCCTCCTCACTTTTTCCTAATCACACCACTTTTTATCGTGTTATTTATGCCTTACACGTAGGTAGGTAAGCAAGCAACTAGCCTGCGAACCGTGTATATAAATCACAGGGTGTCAGAATGGCCTCGGGCACTCAAAGAAGCCGACATAAATTTGTCAACAAAGGCCCACTTTTTTAAGCTTATCCTCCTCCTTCTCCTAAGCCTTTTTATCACCGATGACGGGCTGAAGAGGAGGAGGTAGAGGAAAAGGTTGCAGAATAATGCACACACATCCCTCCCTCATTTTTTTCTTCATCACCTTCTCGCTCTCCACTTTCCCTTGTCACCAAACAGCGTAAAAGTGCGTCTGCTCCTCCCTGTTAGATTGCTTGAAAGGTGATACACAAGGTGTGTATTTGTTGCGATCGTGTGCCCATTTTTTTCGAATATCTAACTTGATACATGAAAAAAAAAGAAAGAAACAGCTTAAGTGATTAATTGGAATCGCTAAAAGGGTAGTTCAAAATGTGTCTTCAGAGAAACTAATTTTACGACTAGGTTCAAATAATTGCAAAATGTGGAAAAGGCTCATTTGTAATATTTCAGCAGATAACAGATGAAAATATTCAAGTCTTAAAACGAAAATCTAGTTTAATCTAATGGGCAGCAACCACGTAGATGTCAATTAAAATTTGCGTCTCGTGTTCAAGTCACGAAAGACATGCACTCGGTAAAAGGTTTACTCGTGTTGAAGCAATCAAGCTATTTCTCATGAGAGGCACCTGTTGATTCCATACCAACTCCAACGTTTGCCCATCTGCCATGCGCATAACCCAGAGTACTAACACGAATGTGTTGAGATGGACATAACTCACCTTGTTACCACTGTTCCCACAGAAAGCTATCGGAGTCGGGACGAAGGTGGGGCTGTAGTGGGTCGAGGGTGGGTATGGGGATGGTCGTCATAAAACAACCCATTGGGTAATTAAATTTTGCAGCCCAATTCACTTCCACCGCATATCGGTGTGGTCTCATGTGTAAACAGGCAAACCAGAAAATGAGACACCTCGCTAAAAACCAAAACACCACTAGTTGTGCTCGCTCCTGTCCAACAACACATTCTGCAATCGTATTCGGAGTAACTGCCTCATGTTTGCAACAGAAATGCGTCAACAGAAGGAGTGGCGAGATACTTCATGGGTTCATGTCGGGATGCCACATGTCCCCTGTCCCAAGTCGAATTGCATTTCGCGCAGGGCAAACAGGACGAAGGGAGCAGGGACCACTGATCATAAATGCTCAATTAAAGACGTATTTTTGACAGGATTGTCAACGTCAGCAGTACTGCAGCGCCTAGGACCCTCCCCATGCACGACTTGCGATGCACTAGGTTTTCGCCTTTGTACTCCCTTTCGCATCCGCATCTGCATCCTCATCCACATCTGTTCAGTCACCTCATCCACTCCCATTTCAGCATTGCCTCACTTAGTGTACATTCAAGTCTCTCCTGCGCCTGACACATTTTAGTCAAATCGTCAATCAGGGGGCAACATTCCAACCCAGTTTCTTCACGCATCGTGTATTGCCGCATTCACCAATCCTCCCCACTAGATGATGTTGCCGACTATTCTCATTCTGTCGGATCTGACAGATAGTGGGAGATGCGCGTCGCTCAACACTTATCGTTCATTGCTCATCATTCTGCATGCACTGGTACCACACGATCACGATTGCTCCTTCAACTGCAGCCTCCCATTTCACATTCTCCCACTCGGCCATGTTATTAGCCCAATAGTTCTTTACTGTGCCCTCCACCATTTCCCCGTCCTCTGAATTCCTTGCATCACAACGCATTGGTCGGGCCTGATGCATGTATTTCGAGGTCGCCTGCCTCACGAAATCACTTCACCTCGATTTCAACATGGTGATGATTGACAATATGAAGGCTTTTTGACCAACCACGAGACACAGAAGTGGTCAGACTGCACAATTCTGATAATGAACTAAATGGAAGACGATGAATAAGAATTCTTGACTTTGAGGAAGACTAGCCATTAGTTTTGGTTGTACCGATAATCGAGAACTAGCCGTCATTAGAGAGGAGAGCAAATGGAATTTAAGAGGTGTCGAAACCAAATTTTGAGTGTGCATTTATATAATGGAGCATTTCATATGCATCTTTTACAGGTTCGAAAAGTTGTTTTGAAATCTTCCAGACTTGTGGATGCTGCCATGCATTAGCAAACGCTTTTCAATTTTTAATTATTTTTGTAGTCATCGCGCCTTTTAAGTAGGATCGTATTTTAAAAGAGGTGGTACTACTAGGTCAGTCCTACTCTTTCACATCAACTCACGACCTTATGCCTCGAAAATTACGACTTCCTAGGGCATACTTTTTCCTTAAGATGATAGACAAATTCGCCTTTGCCACCTCTATCTTATTTTAATGATGGTTTCTTGAATTATTCAAAAACATTTTTACAACTGTGACAGGTAGACTGATGAGAGCTAAGGGGCAAGTACTGCATTTATGTTTTAAATAGTTAGCATAATTATTACACAAGTTGGACGAAATGTTTAACTTCCCACCTACGCAGAGCACTGGTAGAATTTATTAGCAGGGAATAAATATTTGACATGGCCTTTTTATCTCTGTGTCTCACAAGGCAGTCTGCTCAAGAAAGTCTCTTTCCACTTTCCAACCAATCATCAAAAGCCCTCTAGTACAACCACCACGCACAGGAGACAAAAAATACAAACACGCACTCTCTTTCTGCCTGACCACTTTGAGGGCAAAAAAGAGAGGGATACCAAGCCAAACACATGCGGAGCTTCTGTTTCCCCGCTGCCCCTTTTCCCAGCTCGCCGCCACGGTCGCTGCCGCTGCCTTCTTCTGCTGTTGGTTTTTGAGAACGTTCACATGATACTGAGTGGACGCTGCAATGTACGCACAAGGCATGAGGAGACGCGTACAAGCGTTGTGTTCACCACACATGGCACGTGTGCACACGAGTGCGTACGTGCATGCCACGCATGGCAGCTAGAGAAAAAAGGCTTCGGTATCGTGACAGCCGCGCTTTGAGGCCTGTTCGAGGAGGAAGGGAGAGTAGGAGGTTGGGTGTAGGGGAGGGTGCGACCGATAACCGCAGATTGAGCAAGCAGGCAGGCGGGAGGGCAAGTTTTATGGGACTAATTAATCGTGTGTGTGTGTGCAGCTTTGAGTGAGTTGGTGGGTGAGTTAGTGAGTCCGCTAGGGGCTAAGAGAGATTATCCGTCCATTTAGCTGCCGAAATCATAACAAATGATGCTCTACTCTTTCTACTCTCTTGCTATAACTGCCCCATTCTCCCACTCTCCAATTGCCTGCTTATTTCCTCAAAAAAGGGATGGAGAGTAAAAGTAAGTTGATCTCTAAATATAACCTTTTGCTAACAAGATATGCATAATTACAATAACTGATGAACCAACAGAACATTTTTACTTTTTATTTGCATAAAGATGACTTCATCGTCTTCCATTTAGTTCATTATCAGAATTGTGCAGTCTGACCACTTCTGTGTCTCGTGGTTGGTCAAAAAGCCTTCATATTGTCAATCATCACCATGTTGAAATCGAGGTGAAGTGATTTCGTGAGGCAGGCGACCTCGAAATACATGCATCAGGCCCGACCAATGCGTTGTGATGCAAGGAATTCAGAGGACGGGGAAATGGTGGAGGGCACAGTAAAGAACTATTGGGCTAATAACATGGCCGAGTGGGAGAATGTGAAATGGGAGGCTGCAGTTGAAGGAGCAATCGTGATCGTGTGGTACCAGTGCATGCAGAATGATGAGCAATGAACGATAAGTGTTGAGCGACGCGCATCTCCCACTATCTGTCAGATCCGACAGAATGAGAATAGTCGGCAACATCATCTAGTGGGGAGGATTGGTGAATGCGGCAATACACGATGCGTGAAGAAACTGGGTTGGAATGTTGCCCCCTGATTGACGATTTGACTAAAATGTGTCAGGCGCAGGAGAGACTTGAATGTACACTAAGTGAGGCAATGCTGAAATGGGAGTGGATGAGGTGACTGAACAGATGTGGATGAGGATGCAGATGCGGATGCGAAAGGGAGTACAAAGGCGAAAACCTAGTGCATCGCAAGTCGTGCATGGGGAGGGTCCTAGGCGCTGCAGTACTGCTGACGTTGACAATCCTGTCAAAAATACGTCTTTAATTGAGCATTTATGATCAGTGGTCCCTGCTCCCTTCGTCCTGTTTGCCCTGCGCGAAATGCAATTCGACTTGGGACAGGGGACATGTGGCATCCCGACATGAACCCATGAAGTATCTCGCCACTCCTTCTGTTGACGCATTTCTGTTGCAAACATGAGGCAGTTACTCCGAATACGATTGCAGAATGTGTTGTTGGACAGGAGCGAGCACAACTAGTGGTGTTTTGGTTTTTAGCGAGGTGTCTCATTTTCTGGTTTGCCTGTTTACACATGAGACCACACCGATATGCGGTGGAAGTGAATTGGGCTGCAAAATTTAATTACCCAATGGGTTGTTTTATGACGACCATCCCCATACCCACCCTCGACCCACTACAGCCCCACCTTCGTCCCGACTCCGATAGCTTTCTGTGGGAACAGTGGTAACAAGGTGAGTTATGTCCATCTCAACACATTCGTGTTAGTACTCTGGGTTATGCGCATGGCAGATGGGCAAACGTTGGAGTTGGTATGGAATCAACAGGTGCCTCTCATGAGAAATAGCTTGATTGCTTCAACACGAGTAAACCTTTTACCGAGTGCATGTCTTTCGTGACTTGAACACGAGACGCAAATTTTAATTGACATCTACGTGGTTGCTGCCCATTAGATTAAAATTCACGCTCTATAAAATTAGCAGACCCACGAATTTCAGTAAGTTTTGCTCTTTTGACCATGATACATTCCCTTTATCGGTCGAAAAAGTTTGCCCAGAATATACCCAATTCCTTTTTTCTTTTAGATGGGTACCTGAGGTTATCCCTATTTAGGGACAGACACTGAGTTTGACCCGATTTTGAGGTTAAACCAACAGAGAAACCGACATGAATGATTACTGCCATGTGTTAGGACGTTGATAAATGGAAACCTCTTTAGAGCAAACCGGTGGCATCAAAGAAGATACAAACATATGCACTGAGCCGCGCTATTAAAGGCAAGCTGGCAAATCACAGAGATTTGTTTTACTTTGCTTTTTTAAAGGAATTTTACTTACTAATCTATCGGCCTAGATTTTATCAGAAACATGGTTAAAATAAACTTTAAAAATAGAAAGTAAGTGAGGCATCCCGAGAAGAAATACATACATTTCAAAAGTATTGTTGCAACGTTTAAAGAAGGAGTGCAGTAAGGAAATATCAGGCGAACAAAGAGTTGGGGTAGTTCTTTAGGACTGAAAGTGACTATTGAAGCAGGCGCACTAAACTTTATTTACAGAAGCCTATGCTTGTTTGCTTGGCGTGTGTGTGCGTGGTGGAGTAATGCAGAATGGGATGGGGTGTCGATACACACATTCATCGTGAATTGGCACTTGTGTGTTGACAATCAACAATAGCGAAAGCCTATCTTCCAGATGCACATTAATACAATTCAAAGGGCGGAAAAGTAAATCCCCTCTAAGGTCAAAATGTGGATCATTAAATCAAATTGACTAAACTTCTCCGTATATGCTACTGAAAAAGCGAAGCACTTCACACGGCAAAACATATATCACCACAAAATCAACATTTTGAAAGAATTTCTTTATGCAGAAGCGAAAAAGTGCACAAAAGTCATCACCTTATTTAATCATTTCAATGCCATTGAAAATTGGCAGGTCATCGGAAAATAGTATGCCATTTAAAAGAGACAGTTGGAAAAAGGACGGAGAAACACACGACACTGACTGGTCGTAGACATGTTTCTTGCTTCAACGCACGTGTCGTCTCGTACAAGTAGCCTTCACATCACATTTGTGTCGCATTTACTTCAGCACTCACCAGCAAAGGAAGGATTCACATAACTCGTTTTTGGTGAGTGATGGGCTTCCCCAAATCGTCCATTTCATATCGCGAGTAGAGTTCATAATATAACAAAGGCGTGTATAGCATGCAACTGGGCACACTGCAATTGACCAAAAGATGAATTGTGCCAAGCATGAAAGCATCGAGGCTTTCAGACGACAGGTGTTGACTCTGCTATCAACAGCCAAGTTGGTGGAGACTGACGAATTAGAGAGATGGCACATGCGGAAATCAATGTCACTGTCATGGATGTGGAACAGCAAACGGCCACGTGTGGGGTGACTCTAAATTTCAGGAGGTGAAAATGCTGGAGGACTGAAGTGGATGTGAGAAGGTGTTCAATGGAGACAATTGACACGCTTTGAGCAGCACAAAGCCGTTGAACCAACGCAAAGGAAGGTGAGGATGAGCAAGCGGGTGGGGATGAGCTTTACAATCAGGAGAGTGAAGGTGAAAGGAGGTGGGTGAGGTAGGAGGAGGAGGAGGAGGAGTTTGACACAGCTGTGGATCCATCCAATCCAACAAGACACATCGCTGACACTGGGAGTGAATGTGGTCCCACTTTGAGGAATGATCAGCTCATGGTGGTTATTCTCCTTTGACAGGTAACTTGAAAACACGCAACCACATTGGAACGTTCGACATGGAAGTGATCGCAGGAGGTGTCGGCAAGGCACACTTAGGAAGAGGAGTGAATTCTGCAACGGAATGGTGTTTGGTGTAGTTAAGTGTTTAACCATTACCACGCGATTTCTCCACGGTGCAGTTTCCACAAAGTGTCGATCACGATGGCCACTTCGTATCACCATGGCGAAGCTTCCCCCCCACACATTCATCCACTGGTGTGCAGACTGAAGGGGCCCTAGGACGCAACACTCACTGTTATTCTATCAGCACATAGTTGGGGCACCTGAGCAGTGGTAGTTGCACAAGATCTACCAAAGTGGCGTTTCTGTTGACATCTTGTGACGTACACATGTGTGCGTGTGAACAAGCGCACATCCGCACGTGTGCATGCGCACATGTTCATATGCGGCAATGCGCGACGAAAGAAAAACACTTCCATAGGCCAGTCATGGAAGGTGCACGAAGGTGGGGGACTCGTCTCTTCAGCTTGTTTTTTCCAATTTGTTCTGCCCACCCTCAGTCTGCCTTCAGTCAAATGTGCCACTGACGTGAGTGTCACTTGGCAGTGTTTTCCTGTTAGTGACAAGAAGAAGGAGGTAGGCAGACGAGGCCCAGTACAAGGTGGAGGCGGAGGAAAGGGGAGATGAGGAAAAAGAGGAATTGGTAATTTTTTAAGAGAAAGAAGTGGTGGTTTCAACTGCACCACAGGACCTGTCACTGCCCGTCAGTGATACCACCGACATCGGCGCCATCATCACCGCCGGTAGCAGAGGCAGTAGTAACAGCAGATTTAGTAGTGGCTTCACCTCTCTTCTCCACTTTCCGCATCTTCGACTGCGACTTCAATCCCTTACCACCTGTATTGATTTGAACCCTCAGTTTAGTTAGTCTGGAGCAAGTGCATAACCCGCAGTTGGCATGTCCTCGTACAAAGTGGGTTTAATTGTGCAATCCTAAACTGTGCTTGCAATGCAAACGAAAGCATGAATTTTGTGGGTTGCCAATGGAGAAACCTCGGACTAAGGAATGGGGTCAGCTTTGTTTGAAAAACCGGATGAATGCGGAAAGCCAACTGCTTTGTGCATTTCCCATTCTGAAATAATTTTGCGCACCTGCGACAACCTTCAGAATTGTTTAGTTAAACGAATCACAAGGAAGATGTGCTGATCTGGAGATGATGGTGAAGAAGACACAAGCATGCTGCAGAATCGACTTGTACGGGGTGTCAAGTGTCTCGGAGAAGGAAACATGAGTGCAACCAGTCACCGTCGTGTCTATCTGCGTTCTTTTTTCAAACTGGCTCATCTCAGTGGCATGTGAATGTCTGGCGCCTGTGTGATGAAGAGCTGACAATCAGTAGGCGGAGAAGCATCGTCAAATGCATTGGGAGGGTGAAGGTGTGTTGGTGCCTTCCTCATGTCTCCTTTTCCATTCTGCAGAGGGAACGTTTTCTAATATGGTACTTTTATGGCCTTATTAGTTGTAGGGTGTGAGGTTTGAGATATGTGGTATGATATGTAAGGTGTTACTAGGTCTTAGCAGTGTACAGATTTAAATTTCTTCGATTTGGTTCGCTAACCCATTTAATTTCTCTAGAGGTTTATCTTACCGACCTGTTGGTCACGCCAAAATGCACTGAATAGGTAGATCGAATGGAACTTCTTTTTTCTTTAATTAGCAAATAATTCATAGTAAACGATAGCAGTTGGTATCCACTCTGTACACGCCTACACAAATTAAGCACGGTCTTCTGTGAATGAAGTGATGATTTGCATGCTTCGAGAATATGGGATGGAAAATCATCAATAGTCTGCTTTTTAAAACAATAAATTTTGCATCTAAAGCCATTTTTCATCACAAGCCAGCCAACCAGCTGCTAATCCTTGATAAAGTTTGGCTCATGTATAATGGTTGAGGTGTTAACAAGCGGATTGCCTGTCTCGTAGTTTAATTTTCCTCTGAAGATGGCATATTTGGTACCCATTCGCCTACCAGTTTGTACTATAACTTTCTTAATTACTGCATTTGTATCCAAGTTATTAAAATAGCTCCACCTTATATCACTGAATTTCCCGCCGAATAAGTCTAGAAATTCCTTCACCATTCATTCTGTTACTTCACCTGATCTAAAAATTTCTTCACAAATTTTTCGAAAGGCTTCCAAATCCTTGGAAGTAGATCCGATTAAAATTCAGCTCAAATTTTATATTACGGAGGTACAAATTTCAAGTGATACGAAAATTAATTCAAAAAGAAGTGTCAAAAGCTTACACCCCTCAGTGCTTTATAGTACTTGCATTTACTCAATTGCCAATTACGTGAGCTCAAAACCTTTATCCAACTTCCCTTTAATCCAAGAATTTAATATTTTTTAATAAAGCGAAAGGGCGGCAATCATTTTTTTTTAAGTGCGTCAGCAATTTAATTGCTGTTCTAATTTAGTAAGTGTTTTAACCTTAAGACAAAACTGGCCTCAATGAGAATGGAATGCGTACCAGGAGCAGAGAGACATCAACATTACCATAGGTATTGAGTACGGCTATAAACTATCCTCTTTCTTATCATGGTCTCCTATAACTAAATTGGAAGGTGAACCATAGCTCATCCGATGTGCAGCCAAATACGCTGACAGTCACGAGATATGAAATAAAACTACCAAGTTTAGAGCACGAATTTGGTAGGTGTTAAGCAGATGCCTGTATAAGGACCAAGGTAGGATAAGTACATGAAATTTGACCTCGATGACTACTTTTACCTAAGAGGAGAGCAAATTTTAGTTGGATTTATGCTAAAAACAAGTATCTTGGGCAAAATGTAGGAATCTTAATAAAAAATCCTCAAATGTGTAGCCGTCTAATTTTGGATTTAATGTTTCAGAGTAATATAGGTCCATTTTCCTGCATACTGTCATTTATTTTTTAACTTAACAGGGTAAATGTTGATGGTCAGGCGACTCGTTATAACTTGTAGGAACTTGTCAAATTCACGCTATTTTCAACTTGCATTATTAAGAGTAGTTTAGCATCAGTCTACTGGTTTGATGCCTTTTGGCGTGCTCTCCACAATTTTTTCCGCAATTTGGCACCCCAATATCAACAAATTTTTGGTTAAATCCTTAATGCCATACTTGAGTTTGGCCTCTTTACGGGTCGAACTTAGCACGGTTTCAAAGTTTCAAATGGTTTGCGCTGTAGAGTTCGGAGGTGAAGTAGTGGAAGATGCTTTCTAGGAAGGCTTTTAATAAGTGGATCCCAAAACTACAACATTTGATGAGGTATCACTATTAGATAATCCCCAAAGTTCTCCGAATTCAAATCTTCGGGTCGCAAAGGAAAGTTGGAGAAAGAAGCCTTGTGATATAGTAATGTGGAACGATTCAAGTTTGTCTTTTCCCTGAAGAGCAGTGATGTCTTCTCCGTCACGAAGTTGATATGTTCTCCTCTTCCCGCCCAAAAGATGTATTAAAACAGACACGTACTACAATTTTACTAAATTTTATAGGTAAGATATGAAAGGCTTTTGCTTCTTAGCCGACCCTGATATAAAGTAGACCGTAATGTAATAGATTTTGCAACTTAAACAACTAATTTAGCTTTTATAACCTCGTTTAATAAATATGATTCCCTTTTTTGTTTCGTTTTATCCTTTTTAAAAAGTTGCACGTTTCGTTTTATTACTTAAAAAGATGGATTCCTAATATGTCATGCTTATAAAGCGCTCATGGCTCAAATCTCATTGCTTCTCTAAAATTACATGTTTTTATACCCTTATTAATAAAGTAATCTAATTTTATTTTTCCTTAATCAGGTACATTTAATATTCTCTAATATCCCTTGTCAGAAGTGAGTCAAAAACCTCTAAAATGCAGGTAGATTAAATTCAGTCCCTCTGTCAGCAGTGGTAGCCGGGACAGAAAAGTCATAGAGGAGGCCACCCTGTTGACAAGGGGTTGCCGCGCTATACGCCTGATTTCTTCCGTTTCCACTCTATCACAATTCTTGTTCCTATCCCCCTTTTCTAAGCTCCACTCAACGCCGCGGTGAGTTGACAACATCTTGACAACCCAGCAGATGCTCAAACCCCATCTGTGCCCGCTTTTCGGATGTGGTGGCGCTGGGAGGACAGGATTTTGACAACCGCCATCATGGTCGGTAACTGACACAAGGCTTGAGTCAACAATGGAGGAAAGAAAGTCTACCAGAAAAACACTGAAATTGATTCTTTTTCTTTTGATGAGGCTGAAGGTATCCGGCGGAAGTTCTGCATGAAGTGTGTTTTGAAGCCAAATGTATTTTAGATATTTGGTTATCAATTCATTCCTTTACAAACTTAATACAGCATAACATTCTCAAAATGTAAATAATGTGTCAGCCTGGTTCGAAATAATTATTCCTATGCTAATCTAAGGTTTTGTGAACAGGGTGTCGGTAATTCACTTAAAGTAGCAAATTTGGTTTGTTTCAATTGCAGGTCATTTTTGAAATGTTCTTTTTTGATTATTACTTAAAAAGTGTCAAAACAATAAACATTTTTGCACAACTTCATAACAAACTTGCATGGCTGCATCAGAGACTAAGGCATTTTAAAAGACAGAATTTTGTCAGACTAGTGTCACCTTCAAAAATTTGGAATTTCCCCTTTCCAATAACAAATCTAATTTTCCTAGTTTATTTGGTCCCTATTAAAAAGCAGTGAATAGATTCGTCTGTTCTTTTTTACAGTTTAGAGTTTTCTGCAGAAGAATTATTTCAGCCGAATCATGGGAGCACAGATTTTTTGCTAAGAAAAACTACATGTTGACATCGTTATTTCACCTTCGAAATGTGACTCCCATTTTTTTATAAAGAAGAAAATTTTAAAAAATTTCTCCTTTCTCAGTCCGGTATAGTTATCAGATAATTAGCCTTTCAAAATGCAGAAATTTAAAACCAAGTGGTTATTAAGACCGGTAGCCAATCGCGTTGTCCATTTATTCATTTTTTTGGTCATGACAGTTACAGACACGCTCGTGACCATTGTGTCCATGTCTCCCAGACGCAAAAATAGTAGCGACACTTTTTTACTTGAAGCGTAAGAACATTCTGTGTTGTTCGATAGTGTCCAGCTTGCCTCGATGCCATGAGGCCGAAGGGCTCTGACATTTAGCCGACATATCTACTGTCAAGTACGATAGCAATTATCTCATGAAGTAGGGTAGAGAAAGGGGATCTTAGTCAATTAAACATAATTACCCTTCATGCCTCATTTCTTCTTGTCTGTTGCTTTCTAGAGACTAAAACAACGCATTTGTCAACTTTCTGAGCTCCCTCTTTACCCCTCTCGTACCCAATGATGCAATTATAATCATCAGGTGTCACTGGGTCCTATTTTGCGGTGCTTACCCTACGGGTTACCTTGATTTTCTCCTCTTCGGGCTTAAATGAATCCCGATTGATAAAATTGTCTGTGTTAATTTGATTGGTCGGCTGTAAAATTGGTTAATTCCACAAACAAGGATACTTTGGTGATTTTTTAACTAACAGGGTGGAGACGACTCATTGCTAGTATTTGTAAAAACTGGTAGAAGGGTTTGGAAGAAGCGATTTTGAGTAATTACTTGACCTAACATATGCCAAATGTGTTGGTGCTGTTGAGAAATATTTGGATTGAAGAATTAAATAACTTGTGGTTTAGTTGATAGCATTGGGCGTGTTGCATGACCTATGCATTGCTGCGCTATATGCAGTACGTTGTTTACGGGGGTCGATTATTAAAACTTCACTTTATGCCTAACTAAGTATTAGACTAACATCATTTGCGTTTATTGCCCACCATTTGCTCAAACACCCAATTCAGTCGATAAAGTTGCATGACAAATTATTTTGTTATATGTGGACCATCCTGGATGCCAATTTTGTAAAACGTTTGTATTTTCTTTGCACAAGGATGAAATGCTCCGAAGATCCCTTAAACACCAACATTAGTTGCCTGCACTTATAGCGTCAATCGGTAAATCCTAAATTGATAGATTTTGCTTGTAACTGGGGGAAAGTCCATTCTTTAGCGTAAAGTTTGCGACACCACCTACATAAAATAATGTAGTCTTTTGATGGTATAAACCTTTGGAAGTCTTAAGAATCCACAAACTTATAGAAGAACAGAAGGAAATATTATTTTAGGAATTTTGAGGTTTTATAATGCACTGAGGTTATTGGTATCAAAAAAATTGAACCAAACTGCTGCCTTGGAATTTTAAGCACGTTTTTTTTGGTGGAAAGGATGGTTTTAGGCAAAGCGGAAGATAAGGAAGTTGGCGAGGTCCTAATTAATAATAACGATGGAGCAAATTCGTTTCCATCGATCAATGTCCCTTTTTTCATTCCTCCCTAGTTTCCACCTACTCCACAGCACAAACGCAGTCGGCTGCATTACGTGAAACATCAAAAGCGGGTGAAACTTATAGAAACGTCATTTTTCACTCGCTTCAAAGCCAGACAAGAACGGTGCATCTCGGGGTACTTGCTTGCACTCTCCTATAATAGGCTACCAACAAAGAGGAAAAAAAGGAAATGATGGAAAAAGGATGAATGGTCACTTCAAGAATGAATAGAAGGGGAGAAGTAGAGTTTTTTATTTTCTATAATGACATAGTCCTATTCCCTCATTTTGAACCCCCCCCCCACATACTTCGGACGCCAAGGCTACCTGTTGCTATGCCCTCTTTCTTCAAAATGCCCAAAAGGCATAGTTTAGTCATATTTTCAATTAATCTCTCTTCGTAGATTTGTTAGAACAAACAAAAAATAAATGGAGGGTTTTAGAAAGAAAGGAAATGTTTAACAAGTGATAATACGTAGAGATCAGAGTTTTGTCAGTTGCTTCAGCTTGCGTGGAACTAAGTAAAGTAAGTACTTTATAATACATAAAAAAATGTATCACATCTTTAAGTCATATATGCATTTTTTTACTTAAAGAGACCTAAATTTTACTGCTATCCCTGGCTAAATTAGAAGACAAAATATCTGCTATCTAAAAGGTGGCAATGTCACCACATCAAAACCTACCAGGACCAAAAAATGGAATGTCGTTTCTTTTTTAGTTTATGTTCACTTTTCCAGCTCTGGTTACAACGTCCTATCCATCATGTTTAGATTGCGAAGGGAAGGTGCAATTTTCTCCTTAATGTCTTCATTGTACAATCAACGAGTGGCTTCCAAGTGCCATTAAGTAGTAGCGTCTGGGTTATTTTTGGCAGTAGCACTCAAAGGTAAATGTTAAAAGAAAAAAAAACATGCAGGATAGTTCAATTATTTACGAGCAACTTTATTCGCATATTAAGGCTCATAAAACAAAATTCTGCAATGGTGTAAATTTCATAATCTCTGCTCTTTGGAGATAACCAGGTTTTTTGCGATTTCCTAGTTTGAAAAGCCAGTATTACAGGAGAGAGGAAAGGAATTAAAAGCCGCATGAACGGAGGAATTATTGTTTTCTAAGTTGGTGAAATATTTTTGTTGGGGTGTCTCCTTTTGAAATAATTATGAAGTCCAAAATAAGGTGACTAAAATAAAGAAATATTTAATAATTTTCTGCTATAATAATATTACTGACTGAATTTACCCCAGAAGTGAACACAAATTCCACTTTTAAAGAAATACTTTGACTTTGAAGGCAAATAATTTGGCCATGAGTATCCCACTCTTAGTAGTAAATACATTTACTAACTCCCTCTTCATTGTATTTCCCACATGATTGTCAAATGTTTGCGTCAAGAGAGTACGTGGTATCCTCTTCCCTCCATCGCTCCCATCCTAATGTGAAGATCTTCACATAGGTCAATTTCGCGGCGACATTAGGTACAATACTTTGCATCTTCGTGTAAAAGGAAAAGGAGGACATCGTTTCTACCGATCAAAATATTCTAGCAACCTTTGGTTGCAACTAGGTTGTAATTGTGTTTACCTGACCCCCAGTAATAAGTGTGGTGTGACTGATTTCATACATAAATCACCATAAACTTACATTCTTCAGAGGTTGGCATAGCTCTAGAAGATGAACAGGTGCTTTTTTTCGAAAGTATGGGGTGAGTAGTGAGTATATTGTACAAGTTTGGTCAAGGATATACATCTGTTCTCTTAATGCCGCAGCAGAAAGACCACCTCCTCTAGCCTAAATTATCTTCTTATTGTTAATCGCAGGTTTTTAAACACCTACGAATCTGAGAAAGGTGACAGTTTTGCGTCAAGCGCTTTTTGTAGCAAAATTCAACAAAGGCAATCAATTTCCCTTTTTGATAGTTTTGATTGTTGTCACCTCAAATCTACCGAAGATCACGATCAAATTCTTGACAAAAGGCAAAAGTCATCCCTGAGTCAGTTGAGGGGCCCATCAAATGGCATAAAAGAGAGGCTGTCCTAGCTACTTTTGTAGACTTGTAAAGCACCATCTTGACATCTGTTAGAAGAATGAGAAGTGACGTTAATAGCAAACTACGGCATCTCCTTCAATTTAGGTTTTCAATCTTCTTTGTTTTTAGTCAAATATGGATGCTTTCAAGCTTTATTATGTTACTAGACAAAACCACTAATTCTGCTAATTAGACAAAAAATTTTGTGTGACTAGCACTTACTCATAATGTGTAACATTTATGCTGAATCAGCTATTACAAAAAGAGAAGGATTTCATTTGTCGTGTGCATTGTTATTTAAGGTTATTAACTCTGTTGTATCTAGTAAACTGAATTGAGAGTTCTTTTTTTGGCAAACAAAGCCAAAATCAAAGCGTATCTGAACTTTCATTTGATTGCTCTGCATTCATTCTTGGCATAACTTTCAAACCCGCTTTATAGAGAATCGACTTTTGTTTAAAATAATCTCAGCATAATAGGGCGGTTTTGGTGATAAGCCCTAAACACTTATATTTGTGCTTTGGATTTGTTCTAAGGAAATTTCTGAGGCCCACTCTTTAATGCTGCTCTAAATGTGGCAGAATATAGAAAACTGTTAGGCAAAATTCATTCACTTACGCAGCCTTTCTTGACTCTCGAGCTTAGTGCCCCTCTTTATTACCCATCTACTTGGGTCAACAAAGCAGTAGTTGAGTGTAATATATCCTTCCCCAAGACAGGGGCAAGAAGTGTAAAGCGTATTTTTACTAATTCTATAAAGGTTTTTAAAAGTATTGTTTTAGAGTTTGGTTAGGTTTCTTTCCAATTTTTGTACCTACACTATGTGAACCCTCTCCAAGAGTCCGCATAAATTTCCCCCACCCCCAATTTTCCATTGTTTTGCCATAAATTTGTGAAATAATTTGCATGAATAATTTTGATGTGTAAGGTACGCTCAACAGCATCATCTGAAGTTGTAGGTTTTTACAGCCTGACCTATCACTCTAGGTACTTTTCAAGGTATTTCGATGGAACATTAAAGCACTGGATTGCTGGACACGCTCAAGGTGATATTTCCTCCATGAGAAATGTTTGGAGGGGCTGCTAATCAAGAAGATATCAAATTGTTTACGTTTCTTTAGAGTAATAAGAATCCACGTTAAATCATTTGATAAAATCGACAACTGTGGTATATGATTAGAAGAACGGCAATTAAGCCTCAAGGAAAAAATTCATCCGTTTTACAGAAAGAATATTTGTCAGCCTCCATTTGAGCACTGCAATTTTTATATTCTCTGATGGGCTTTTGTAGTTTGAAGGCAGATTTTAACTCTAGGTGGTCATATTTACCAAGAACGTGGATACAAACCTGGTCCATTCTTTCGGCTAGTCAACGAAGCAGAGGAACTCAGGAGGAAAATAGACAATCGACAGGGGTAGGCGAAGGCGGCATGACGGCAGATGACCGTGACAGCGTGGACTGGAGGCAAACGACGCAAGGACGAGTATAATTAATCTAATCTCCCATCATCCTACTGTCACAACGATACAAGCACACGGTGGCAAGGATCGTAGATGAGTAGAAAGAAGAGGAGGTGGAGAGGCCGGAGAAATCACGTTTGATTAGACAACTGGCAGTTTTGCGAAAAGCGGTAATGTGCTGCAAGCCTGCAGATTTTTGATGCGAGAAGGTAGTGCGGGAGGAAACCGTCATGCTTTCTGCCTGTCTGCCATTCAGCCTGCAAAAACATGTGGATAGAGAGGGGGACGTTTTACTTTTAGCGACGATGACGATGTCTCCTTATCTGCCACCTCGGACCGATCAGATGTGATTACTCGAAGGTAGATGGGGTGGACAAAAAGGAGCAGGGGTAGGGGTAGAGGAAAAAATCTTGACAATGTCAAGTTAAATCAGGTTAAGAAAAGGAGTCGTGGGGAGGGTAGAGGAAAAGTTTATTTAAAAATTTAAACAAAGTGATTTTTTGATGCATAACAATGAACTAAGCATATACTAATTAACGCACTGTTTACGCCGTTTAAGAGTTTATTGTTGATGTCATTATGGTAGTATAAAATATATTTTGTAGTTGTTAGAAGGAAGCCTCAATGCCTGACATTCCTTTTGAATTGATGCAAGTCTGTTGCAAAGTCCGTTTTAAAAAAGGATATTGATTCTAACAGCAAACCTTATTATGAAAATTTAATTTTCCACTTCATTTTACTTTCCGTGTGATTGGCTAATGGTAATCTTAACAAAACCTGATAAGCACTAAGGGCTACAGAGTACAAGGATAAAAATAACTATTCGACAGTACCGTCTACACTGCTTCCCACTTCTGAACCTAATGTGCTAACCTTCACATGGATTAATTTCTTGGTTTTGTGTAGCAAGAGATGCTGTATTGCATGTGGGAATACAAGGGGGATTTTTATTCAGCTTACTTTCCAGATCCAACTGTTTGTAAATAGCTTTGCCCTGCGCATTTATAGGACATATCAAAACATTAACAGTAGTTTTCTAGAACTTAAGAAAAAACGATTCCCAGTAAATGAGTTGGTGCATGCTCCAGGCATGCGAAGTAGGCATGGAGTGAACTGGTTTAGGATGGGCAGTGGTATAAAATAAGGGCAGCCATTTTTTCATCGTTCTTCAGCCAGCAATCAGCAGACACTACTCAAAAAGGTGTCTAACAGATTTACAGACTTAAAAACTTGTTCTCACCTGCTAACTCATGCGACACTAATTTTTTACCAACCACGACTGTCCCGGTTGCCATTCGCGTAACGAACGACTTCAATTTCTTGACAAGTTCGCCTTGGGTACTGGACTTACGCATGTCTATGCTTTTAGTACTCACAGATAATTACATTTAACAAAATCTATCAGTTTCCACCTTGAACAAAATTTCATTAACCTTTTGTTGATCGCCGGGTGCAAACTACTTCTAGATTCGTTTACCTTCTAACCTTTTAAGGAGCTGCTCTGGTGGTATCAAAAGGGAATATTTCCGAAATTTTCATCTCTCATTAAGGATTTGATTAATAGGTGACCATCCTTTAAAACGTTCTGAAAACTTTTAACGGAGAATAATGTGTTGTGTACGACGATTTTCATAAGAGCTCATTGATGGAGACAAGTACGCTAAATCACGGAAAAAGCAGTCAAATTCATACATTAATTTGTCCGTTCAAGTTGCTTATCAAGTTATGAATGATGACTCAAGAGCCATAAATATTTCACAAGTCACTATCCATTTCTCACTAGTTATGGTGACAGTTGTTAGGACATTAGGCAATCTATAATGACACTACAAGGCTCCCTTTTTTTGAATTTGTAGATGATATTGTTGTTGTCACTAGCACAATTTGATATAAATTCCGCCAAGTTTCTTTAAAAATCTTCTTGTATTGATTATGACTTATTCCAGGAATCAGCAAACAAATCTGTAGTTTGACTACTTTTCAGAATATTTCACGCATTAATATTTCATAATTCTGCGAATAAGCGATTAAGCGAATACACCTTACTCTATTTATCCACTTACTGTCAACCGTAATAACTGTTGACTGACCTGTCATTACATCAGAGATAATTGATAGAATGTCTCTAATTACAGACAAGTTCATATCAGATCAAGTCATTTCAAATAAAGTTCATTCAACTTGACCATGTTGTTGGAAAAGAACATGCTTTCACTGGAAATTGGAATGACATGTATGACTGGCTGATAATTGCATCAAATTTCCCCCTTCTTCTTGAAAAATCAAGGAAAATAAAAGTTGTCATTTATTATTTTTACACAGAGTCACAACGTTAATGATACATCTGTGTTAAGTATTGGTAAAGTAATTAACAGAAAAAATGTTGTAACATCCTCTCCTTTAATAATCGCGAATTTGATCTCATAATTAAGCGATGGAGGGAAAACTGAAGATAAAAAACCAGTTTTGTACCGTAATCAAAGGGTATGTTGAGATAGTCCCGCCCAATTAGTAAAGATTAAACTTTGCCTTGTGGAAAGTAGAAGACACGGAGGTTTCGTGCTTCCCAAATGAGTATTCTTAATAAAAAATCAACCAAAATTTTACTAGTAAAAAGCAAACTTTATTTTGTAAAGAAGCAGATATTTTTTAAAGAAGTGATGGTGCGTTTCTAGCTGATGCATTTGAAAAATAAAGATCTCTAAACTCGTCATTTAAAACCAGATTTTTCCGAGATTTATTAGACTACGATAAAAAAAATACCTTAGTTTCACTGATAAAAACATCTAAATAGGTCATTTAACATTAAATTTCACAGTAAATTTTAATAGTGTAATAAAAATGTCAATCACTAAGTTTTCCCAATAACTTCTGAGAGAATCAGCCCAACATACTCTTAAGTTTAGGAATTTTAAAATCCAGGTTCAAAGTAGAAATCTGGCTTAAATTTTGCCTCATAAAATTGAACCGTGATGTAATAACGGCCCATCACAATCATATGCTGGTCAGTTTTTGCCTCTGTTAATTACTTGACAGCCCAGTCCGTCAATTCTATGTCACTAAAAGAGAAAAAACAGAGAATGGGAATTTTTCAGCCAAAAAGCAGTTATTCTGACAGATATCCTATTGTAAGAAGGCATTAATCACACCGATAAGATTTTTCCATTTATATCTCACCTAAAACTCATTCCACCAGAAGTGCTTACCCCTGACATTTTCCGGCTTGCTTTCGTTACTCTACAAAATTTGATTAAAAAATATGCGCTTAAAAGTGATTTGACGCGTAAATGTTGCATTTAGCCCTCCTAAATTGAGCCTAGTCAGCTATCAATCAATCTAGTTTGTCAGGCAGTCATTGATTTTTCAGAATAATCTCTCTTTTTTTATATGCGTTTTGCTACCCTTGAATTACACTTAATCTACCTCTGAACATGGATTCTCAACGGGATATTGATAAAAATCAACATCACATGAACACTAGTAAGAATTATGGAATGAATTTATGATAAAGTAATCGACTAACTAAAGTATCCCTATTCTCCTTCGGCTTATACCGCACCGTTATACCAAATCACATTTAGCACCTACTTGTCACTCGCCTACCTCCCTCGTTTGACAGATTTGACCTGGCAATCTGCCACACCTGCATGGGGAATCATAGTTGAGTCCGTTTCATCAGATATCCAAAACTGTCACTTCTCGTCTGGTATTGGGAACGCAGATGGTCCATCCAATTAGCTGGATAGGAAACTGCCCATTATCGGATTGATCGGTAATCAGGCGACTGCATCTAACCTCATCCATTAAGAGAGAAGAAAAATAAGCTTAGCTTTTAGAATAAAAGGGTGTTTATTTAAATCGCGTATTTGATTACCTAGACCTATTCAGTCTTTTGGCATTCCAATTATCCGCAATCCTCTTCATCAGGCTTTCAGGTTCTTCTACACTTTGATATGTAAATGATTTCCAGATTGTTACATCAACTGAATCCCTTAAAAGTAACTAGAACAGTTCAGTGATAAAAGTCTTGGAAAATTGGGCTCTAAAAGAAGGACATGAACGTCTTTTCTTTTGAAATGATACTAATTAGAGTGCCCACTGTGGATGATAGTGTCTAGAAAGACTTACAACGGAAGAACTTTCGAAAACGCGTTACTCTCTTTACTACTGGTAAGATAAGGCTAAGTGTAAACAAACCCAAATCCTCCTTGTTGCAGTGATTGAAGAGATAAATGTGAGAATAAGGTGGCTCTCTTCTATAGTACAATTTCATAGTATTATCAAGTATCTTGCAGCTGCTACTAGTTCACTGTTAGACTTGCAATGCTTAAAGAATAACAAGATCATGAAGAATGTCAGGGATGATGAGTTGGCCACAAATTGAAACTAGGCTATCTTACAGGCCTCCCGTTGTTCATAACCTCTGCATTTAGACCTGCTTTCTTCAAGGATTACTTAAAGGCCTTACTTGGGCTGTTGGATAGGATTGACACCCTTCGCATCATCTGGAAGTTGGCAGAAAGCAAAGAAAGCGGCACGATAGGGGAGTCCACTTTGACAGAGATATTTGTCATAGGCACTAATTGATGTGGCCAGTGCTTTAGTTAAGGTAGATAAAGTGACTCTACTCTTATCTCCTTCAAATGGAAATACGTAAACATTCTAGGGCATCATCAAAACTTTTAAGATTGGTGAGTTTCGCGAGCAGTGACAGTCAAGGAAACGACATATCTAGTCACCACTGCACTATCACAGATAATTAATTTTAAGGCATTTTGTTTGAAGTTACCAAAGGTGAGCATTTACTATTTTGATAAGACCGTATTGTCATTAATTTTAAAAGACAATATACAGGTATTGGACACTCCTTAGCCTTTTTCCCTTTTTACTAAGAACCGTCGGGTATCTGACTAAAACGTTATTATTTTTAAAAATATTTTCTGTTTATAAGCTAAAATTGGATTTAACAAGGAGGATAAAAGCAGATATTTTACTAATCAAGCGCGTGCTGCATTATCTTACTACAGAAGTTAGACATGAGTGCCTAAAAAGGGCTTTTTTAGTATTAGAAAGTAAAACATTGTACCTCAATGCCTATTCAATTTAACAACTTTTGCCAAGTCCCGGGAATAAATATTTATGGTTAAGTTTCCAAGAACACAAGTATGGGCTTGTCTGTTCTTGCAACTAAATTGAGTTGAAGACGAAATGTAAACCATATTGTTGAATAGACTCTGTCCATTCTAAGTTAATAAGCTCACTTCCTATTGCCAAAGGGCCTTTGAGTTTACAATATTTGTTTGCAAAAATCCGGCACTAAGGAATTATTATAAGGTGTACTAGCTATTTACCAATGCGGTCTTTCAGAGGCCTGTTGGTAGACCCTTGTGTTTGTTATTCTGGATTTGATAGTCTGTTTATGTGAGAATGGCTGTGGATATTTGGAGTTAACTTTACACGTCAAATAAGCATCAAAAAACTGAACTTCAGCTGATCAAATTGCTTAGAAAATCATTAGAATCCCTTGAAATGGTCCAATGTTAGTGCCACTAGACAATTAAATGCTTGGCATTTGTTGGAAATGGCTGTAAAAACAATGGTGATTTGTATGTGGGAGCTTTGAGATGCGTTACAATCTGATGAGACAAACAATAGATAAATAGATAAACAATTTATGGCGTGAATTAGCAGGGCAATGATAAGGAAAATTTTCTACAATCTCCTAATTTTTTTATTTTTTTTGTATTCACTGCTGCCAACAGCTTCATACTTGTACACACTTTGAGGCTAGGAAACTCCCGTTGCAAGAAAATTAGATGTCTAAAAAAATTGCGGCTTTTGACCCAAGTTTGTAGGTTGGCAAGGAAAGCAACGACCAATCCTACTTATAGGTTTCATGGTTTCTAAAAAGGATTCAGTACGTTGATCCAACTTATTGTAAAACTTGCTGAGTAACATTCGCGAATTGACAGTTATCCTCTTGAGGAAAGCAAAGCAATTTCCCATTTCAACCTTTCTTGAATTTGCAAATTAATAGTTTTTTCTACCCTAGACTGTTGATCTGATTAGTTTAAAACTTATTTTAATTTTACCACATTTCAACGTATTGAAAGCATGTTAATGTCCCACCTTGGCTGCACTGCGGCTGAATACAAACAAAATTTAATATTGTTCCATTCCAAACATTGCTCCAGACTAACCTTTTTGAGGTTATTTGCAACCTTCATGGTGTTTGGTAGCACTAATTGAGGCCGTTTGATTAGAAAATTTTTAAATCAAACACACAAACGATTTTTTTTAATTTTTATTAGAAATACATTTTGACTAGCTTCCATGGCTTGTGTTCTAGTTTGATCAAATTTGTGCGGTAAGATAACTTCCTATAAAATGGATGTTCTGCAAATCCACAGTAAAGCGGAAGTTGAAGTTAACTGATACTTGACGCTCCATCCGGAGGGTTGCCGAAAGATACCTCCCACCTTCCTGAAACTGACACCTGAATACCCCCTGGTCTATCTGTTCCGACCGGATGTTATGTCCTTCACCATTTGTCACCCTATTTCTCCCTCACCTCCTCCTCCCCCCCCCACACATTGACATCTTTAATGTCCAGAGGAGTTTATAACACAGATCCCATCTGGTTGTCCTATTTATTTGAATTTTAATATAGAATGTCAACCACAAACTCTATTGCCTTGACCTAGCGTTTTGTGACATGGTGATGTCTCAGCTATTGGAATCTGAGGCAGCCAGGTGAAACCACCTGCGCCCCGGAATTAGTTGAAATGTAAGCTGTGCAAAGATGACGGGGTATGTTTTCCCATGGCACATAAGACAACCCGCTTCACAAATAAGAAAAATTAAACATGCCAAAAGGGAATTTTACAAAACATCAGCGAAATCGAAATCCAACCAAGGTATTTAATTTTTCTGAAGACGGGGTAGAGAGCACATTTCAAAATAGGGCTTTTCTGAATAGTTGTTTCGAATTTTTATTAAACTCACTTAGCATCAACCTTACACCCGGATGGTAATACTGCTATAGATGGATTTTTAGTACGGCTGACCTATCCCAAGGCATTCGGCCTCACTGCGCAATCTAACCTGTAAGCTATCTTGTCACCTCGCGTACACAAACTTTCCAGAATTCTATTTATTCATAAATGATTAAGTTATGATGTATTAATCCTTCTCATCGAAAGCTTCGTACACTGTGTAAGTTTAAAGCAGATTGTGCTGATTATAAGCCTAAGTCAGATGGTTCTACAGATATGACTGTTGCACAAATATGTCAAAGACAAAAACCACCATGACTGGGCTTGTCACTAGAGTACCAGTTTATGTCCATTATTGGAACTTGTATCACTATTACTAAGTGGTACTTCACTCTTCCTGCTTGAATATCCCGAACCCAGGACTTTCTGATTTTGTTCTCAAGACAAATTAACAGCATGTGGGATTAAATGCCTGGCATCATGGTCTCTGACTCTACTCCGAGTACACTCACTCGACGCTTACTAGTGCGCGTGACACTGCGGTGATAGCATCTTTTATTGTACCTTTAACCTTGAAAGCCTCAGTTTAGCTTAGTCTTATTTAACTTTGCTTTTGTATTTGCATCTATAACGTAATAACTGCAAATATATTGCTGATAATGCGTTGTTCATGAGTTTAAAATTGGGAATACTACACAATTAATGAGTACGAAAATGTCCACTAGGCTGTAATGATGAAAGCTCAAATCAAACAGAAATTTTAAGTTTCTATTAATGTTTTCATTACATATAATGGAAAGAAAGTTACTCTTGCAATTTGCTGCAGTCAAGACTATTAGCATTTTTGAAGTCACGTGGAAGCATCATCAGTGTAATGCATGAAAAATACACGAATGTCGATGTGATTTACCCCTGAAGATTCTCTTTTTACTGGTAAGCAGCGTTTTACTTGAACAGATGTAGCCATCAATAATAATGGTTAAAAAAAATCTGAATCAAACATATTAATGAAAGTCTACAGACATGCAATAGCCTCGTCGCTTTTGCTTCCCGCCTCAGACTTCAGAGCCATGGATCGGAAAGGCTGATCAAAGGAATTTTATACTTGTGCAGCACGGATAGACTTACAGATTATCAAAGTTTTAGGGGAGATCAGTGCTTGCCATCGCCTTGGCGACCAGTAACGTCCACGTAGCCAAGGGGTTGATATTGACTTACCTTCTGTCAACCGGACGGTTCAATTAAGCAAATGCATGTTAGAAGTAATAATATTTAATCCTTGGGGGACCGAATAAGCTTATTCACCTCTTGCAAAGCAGTTACTTTTAAAACAACCAGCATGGTTTTTGTATATTTTTTAAGAAGTATAAAATTAGGCAGTTTTTGAAGTGTTTTTACTCTGAATGCAAACAACATAGTCCTAGACACCTCAGTTGTGACCTTACTTTTAATAATCTCATTTGGGTTAAAATTTAACACTTGGTGGAATATTATCTCAAGTCCATGGTGGATAAGGATGAGAGGCATTTCAGTCTAAAGCTCAAATCTTTCCACGTATCATTTATTCGGTAATACGTGATACTACTTCATCCTGTAAGAATTAGAAGTAGACTTACTCGCAACAGGTTAATCAGTTCTGGTTGTTTCTGAGGTTGAAGTTGCTCTGCCACAACTTTGATTTATACCACATCATGGAGGTCGATGTCAATCAACACTTTTTGACGTTTAGCAAGTGAACAAGACATATCCATTCTACAACACGCACAGACGCATAAAGCTAGCACAGCATACTAATGATAAAGTGGTGCGTGCCTTGAAAATGCTGAATAGTGTGCGAGTGACTTGTCTGGATGAAATGTTTATTCGCCTAACGTTGCTATGCAAGGGCCTTTTTTCTTTACCAGAAAGTTAGTGGGGAAGCGTGTTACAAGAGCGTGTGTTTTTATCAACAAAAGATGGTCTTTAAAACCCCTTCTTAGCTGTTACTGTGTTTAGAAACCACAAACCTAAACTTCACTTTAAATTTCTCAATATTGTTGATGTGAGTGGATTGGTATGTCATCCACAATTGGCACTACTGAGGGCTCTTGACTCTTTAACCTCCACTTAAAGCGTCAGTAATCAAACACACTTCCACGCAACCAAGAATGAAGAGTCGATGGAAATTTAATGAATGAACAATTCATTACCAGAAAGAGACTGTGTAAGCAGTACTTTGAAAGTACGTTCTGTTGGTAGATGCTATCTCGGAAGCCTTTGAGGGTCTTAAATATAATTAAGCTCATTTTGTAAGGCAAGTATGTTCTAAATAAGAGGGAAGTGAAAGATCCCCACAATGATTCCCTGATTTAAATCCGAAACCAATCAAGCATGTAAACAATGCTATGCACTTGACAAGTCCCTGCAAGTTACAGCAATTCATGTACTGGAAATGTAAGCAAAGAAATATAACTAGATTTTGGGATCCAGCCTCAGATACTTGGATATTTATAAAAGGTGTCAATTACAACTAGGTGATAAATAAAGTAACATCAAATATAGATCTATAAAAATGTTGCCACTTTTGAGTAATAGAGGAGCAGGCTTTATTGAGGGCATATAAAATAGTGGTAAACTGTAAGTACAGGAATCAGAATCGTCCGCTCAATCATAGCCCTTGTCATGTATCGAGTGCTGTGAAATGGCTACTCATCTGTTCCCGACCTCACAACCGCATTCTAGCAAATTGCAATCAACCCCTTGACAATTAAGAAAAAACATGAGAGTTTCTCAGCACCTCTAAGAAACTTTTAAGAAATTTACTATAGTTTCGCGTTTCTGAGACTCCAACAGAGTCACCCAACTGGACATGTGTTTCTTGGATAACAAGAATCGGACCCTCTGCGTTCCGACACGATGCTGGTTAAAGTAACTGGAAATTCTGCGGTCCTCGATCGTAACCGACGTTAGGCTGTCTTTGAAGCATTTACGTTACTCAAAATGACCTGGTATTGCTGGGCCTGGGGTCATCAAATTTTAGTCATCCTGAGGTTTCCCGGTCTGACTCACTGTATTCGTGGTAATTTTAAGTATGCAAAAGGACGGGCTTTCGTTAATTACAGTGTATGGTCCTCCACAGCACCAACTCTTTCAATGTCTGCAGAATTAATGGCCTCAGTGTGACTTGAATGTCCGTCTTAATCACTTACTTGAACAACCACTCAACAGTTCTTAGCTTCACTTTATCTGTACACTAATTAAGACTTAAAGAATTGCTAAAGATGACCACTGGTTAGCTGGCTGGTGCCACTCAAGCCACTTTTTGACCCAATTAACGTCGAACTAAATCATTCCGTCTCATTTCACCGCTGATAGGATGTGACACCTACACCATATTGGACGGCATGTTCGGCTGTCAGTTTGTGTTCACGCTAGTGAAAGTGAAGAAATGAAGTGACAGCAGTTGGTATGTGTGACTCGTGTGACAGGTGACCGCAGGCGGAACAGCGGTCATGCAAAGTTGTTTGCTGACTATTTTAGCTTTCTCCCCTGTCTATTTGCTATCTCATTGCGTTTTTTTGCCCTGGTCGATTGGACCTCCATATTTTTTTCCTGGTAGCGTATTAGATGGATGAGCGGGAAGAAAAAAGGGCTCCTAATTACCAAACTGACTCCTTACTTACCTCCGCGATGATATTAATGATCATTGAGAACACCATCTGTACTTCAAGTCTCCCAGCCTTTGTATAGGTCAATGGCAACTTATACTCTTTCCAAAGTAAATGGAAGGTTTAGCTGGTAAATTCGGAGGCGATTTAAGTCTAAATAAATCAATGATCTAAAAACAGCAAACCTTAATAGAAACTTTAACCGTAACTTACAACACACAGTCAGTTACGGACAAAACGCTTTGTCATCAGAACTTCTGAGTGAATTTAAACCTCACAATGAATAAATTTTACTGTTTTATGACTCTTAAAAGGACATAGTCCTATAGTTTTTCAGCGTTTGGAACTCACACAGCCTGTTTGTCAGCGCCGCCCCCATATGACACTTAGGTTTTGGATCTGAGCCCGGTGATGCAAATGCGTGGCATGAGCTCCGTATATTTTAAGGTAATTTATTATACCAACACCATATGTAAAGATATCGGATATTTTTTAAGCAAGAATTTGAATAGCATAGCAGTAAATTTTCCTCAGAGATCCTGATAGTAAAGGCATTAATGGTGCTAGTAGGAAACATTCAATGGGGTCATAAAAATGATGCTTCTTGATGCTTCAAGGCATGAATTTACTAACCCAGAAAAATGACACGTCAGTATTCGAATGTCAAAGAACTTTTTAAGGTAAATGGAATGAAACTATGGTGAAATCTCGAGAGGCTACTTTATGCTAATAGGAAGTAGATATTAAGGGCAAATGTCCCTACCAAATGCTACTGTGCTTATGAAAAACATGGTGGAATTTTGACCAGCCTTAGATAGCATTGTCCAGTAAAGCTCCTTTACTTTGGATTACTATCACAATGCTTGATAGATGGCTCTCATAAATCACTGGAAAATTGTCTTTTAATGACTGATGCAGGATAATTATCCCCTAGACGGAGCTAGGAACAAAATAGTGGCTATTTAGATAGATGATAGGCTTAATTATTCATGAAAAATATGCGGTTCTTGTCAGTCTTCCGCAATTCATACTTTCAAACAATGAGATAGAGGTTTGCTTATCCCGTCCACGGTCCTAGTCTGTGCCTTAGTAATAAAAAAAGTGACACTCTTCTAAAGGTACTATTTGCAAAAGCAGATAAAGTATTTCCTGCTTAAATTAGTCCATACAACTGTGTGGTGATGGTGTGGGTAATGAGACGCTCAGTCTCAACTATACATTTTTCAATGGTATTGACGTTTTCAGGACGACAGTTTATCTTTACCTCATTGGCAATCTCAGCTATGGTAACTATGGCATCCATAGAAGTCCTTTTCGTAAAAATTGAGTATGAGAGGCCTGGACGCCACATGATTTGTCACGGAATGGCACATGAAAACAGTGATTTTAAAAAGTAAACTCATTTTGGATGCCAAAACGATGTTGGTGTGTTTTTTTACAATGGTTCTGTGACACTGGGGAAATGTTCGTCTACTGAAGTCACTTTTAAGGCACAAATTAGATGACAGACGTTAGCATTTAAAACGAGATGAAGGTTTGGCAGCTGAATAGTATCTGCTTGGAGCTTGTTACTTCGTCCTCCTCAAAGATATCTCAGCCATTGTGTTGTCGAAAACAAACTTACTTCCTCTCTTGTCTAACTTGTGACGTCTTCAGGAGTAATTTTGCAGTTCCATAAAATATGAAGAAAATAAGTCAGTAAAGAATGACTTTTGACGAATATATGCTTCACTGTCTGCGCCTGCCTACCTGCCTGCTTGCATACAAGCAAGCTTTCAAATCTGCCACCTCTTAGCTGCCCATTATGGCACACTTATTACAGCTACCGCTAACATATGCATAAATACCCATACATTTAGAAGGTAGCAAACAGACAAGCGCCTGTCCAAATGCTGTCAAGTTGGCGGCAGCAGCGAAGAAGAAGGAAGAAGAGGTAATGGTGGAGGAGGATGAGTGGGTTTGATTGGAGTGGACAGTGCCCTATACATTGGCGCCCCTGATTGTCAAAAGCCTGCTAGGCGAAAGAAATGTACCATGACGTGACGTGACGTTACTGCTGATTCTGTTGCCTCCGCTGCCGTTACTGCAGCCGCTGCCACTGGCGCTGATGCCAATGCTGCCTCTTCCTGACAGACGCATGATCATGAAGCGCTGGCCGTTAATGTCAAACTGCCGAAAAAGTGGCTTCATGACAGTGATTTGACGTGCCTTAAGATGCCTTTTGCAACTAAGAGGGAGGGAGAAAGGAAGAAAGGCATGGAATGAAAAACTCAATTAGACCCTTAAGGTCTCCAGGTGATGCTGCATCTGGCGTTAAAGAGGAATGAGTGGATTTCACCGCCTCAATCATGTCATTTCTCATAAGTTTAAAATGTCATCACTTCCAACCGCGGTCCACCGTGGATGCCCTTTTCCGTTCCCCAGTCCCACCAACCACAAAAATACCTTGCAACACCCACCAAATAGCGTATGCGTGTACGTCTCGACTCTTGATTTAAAGAACCACCTCTTAATGATCCTCAATTCCAAACAGCGCGGTACAAAGTAGATCCGCACAGACATCTCACCTGTGGACCATAACTCCCTCAAACCCGTCATCCTGTCTCGGCTCAGAAGGCTCCTCGTGCCTTTCTACAACGCTTTCCATAAACATTGAACTCCTGAGCAGCGGTTAAAGGGGTTGAGGAAGCCGGTCAAATGAAATGGGTGATGGGAGGGGAGAGAACAAGAGAGAAGAGAGGAGAGATGGATTCTGTCACTCAATACCTACCCACATTTGTGATAATCATGATACTTCTCGCGGTTTCGCAGAAAAAGCATCGACAGCCAGTCTTCTCAAATCACTCCCATTGACATTTGCGCTGATGACTGTCAATCAAGTAGCACTCGCCTAGAAACGCCTTACACCTGGGAATATTGGAGTGGTGATTCGCGTGGCGCAACCCACCACATATTCTCTCAAACAATTGATAGTCTTCTCTTCTATGGAAAAGTGTTGGGGCTGGCTCCACGAGCTACCTAATATTTTAAGACTCGCAACGTGAACGATCACGAGAACCTCGATTTTGTGCCCTCATTTGTACTTCACGTTTCAGTTATTGCTTGCTGCATTGCATTACTGTCGAGTGATAGATACATCCCCAATCTAGTTATGCCGTGAGGCGAATCGTCTTAGCCTTCTCAACTCGAAGGCGAGCATCTAATATCATGGAACGGGGACTTCTGACCAGTATTGCAATGACAATTCGTGCGAATAAGGCCATAATCTGTGCGTTGTCCGCGTCAGCCAGGTAAAGTAATTGTTCACAATTGTGGTGGTGAAAGACGGTGCTCCTCTGATCTCCATAATCCGTGCATATGATGAGCAAGTAGAACTCAGGTCCCATTTACTTGTTTGTACTTTATTTGTGTTCACCTTTACGATAACTGTTGTGACATTAAGACTAACATTAATTCTTTCTTAATCATTCCATTTCCGGAAATTTTTCTGCCATATAAACTTGAAAAATTGTGATTTTGCTGATCAATTCAAAGCCCTTGTCATATTATAAGCGCATCGTTAGCCTTAACCTTCCTTTATTTCTTAATCTTTTGATACAACTTCTAAAAATTTACTGATTGGTGGCTTATAAAAAAGTAAATTTTTTGCAACAATTGTCGAGATACAAGTGCTCAATCCCGATATCACTTAAGTACTTTAAAAGACGGAATACCAAGATACATTCTTGGGTTAACTCTTAGGATACCTAAATGTCTTTAAGTTGTGCTTCCATTTTTAGCCATGGCCCTCAGGCCATCCTCCCTATACCAATAAGTAGCATGTTCTTCCACATAACTTTGACCTATTATAACCTCAGCGAAGGCTCTGGACGCCACACAAATTTGCTTCCAGGAATGTGGTTCCTTAAAAGGAAGCTTTGGCTGCCCAACAGTCATTAATTAAAAGGTAAACACTAAAGTGTCAGGCATTCATTTCTGAAAATAATTGTGATGCTATTTTAACATTTACCACTGGCAAGAGCCATTACATACATTGGGATTTAATGCTACTATTCACGTTCAGCATTCGACATTCTGATTTGAATTGAACATATCTAAATTACGTTCATTTGTCTGGTCACACCCAGTGTATAAAAGTACAATTCTTCAAGTTCATACGACGGTAAATGGGACCTGAGTTCTACTTGCTCATCATATGCACGGATTATGGAGATCAGAGGAGCACCGTCTTTCACCACCACAATTGTGAACAATTACTTTACCTGGCTGACGCGGACAACGCACAGATTATGGCCTTATTCGCACGAATTGTCATTGCAATACTGGTCAGAAGTCCCCGTTCCATGATATTAGATGCTCGCCTTCGAGTTGAGAAGGCTAAGACGATTCGCCTCACGGCATAACTAGATTGGGGATGTATCTATCACTCGACAGTAATGCAATGCAGCAAGCAATAACTGAAACGTGAAGTACAAATGAGGGCACAAAATCGAGGTTCTCGTGATCGTTCACGTTGCGAGTCTTAAAATATTAGGTAGCTCGTGGAGCCAGCCCCAACACTTTTCCATAGAAGAGAAGACTATCAATTGTTTGAGAGAATATGTGGTGGGTTGCGCCACGCGAATCACCACTCCAATATTCCCAGGTGTAAGGCGTTTCTAGGCGAGTGCTACTTGATTGACAGTCATCAGCGCAAATGTCAATGGGAGTGATTTGAGAAGACTGGCTGTCGATGCTTTTTCTGCGAAACCGCGAGAAGTATCATGATTATCACAAATGTGGGTAGGTATTGAGTGACAGAATCCATCTCTCCTCTCTTCTCTCTTGTTCTCTCCCCTCCCATCACCCATTTCATTTGACCGGCTTCCTCAACCCCTTTAACCGCTGCTCAGGAGTTCAATGTTTATGGAAAGCGTTGTAGAAAGGCACGAGGAGCCTTCTGAGCCGAGACAGGATGACGGGTTTGAGGGAGTTATGGTCCACAGGTGAGATGTCTGTGCGGATCTACTTTGTACCGCGCTGTTTGGAATTGAGGATCATTAAGAGGTGGTTCTTTAAATCAAGAGTCGAGACGTACACGCATACGCTATTTGGTGGGTGTTGCAAGGTATTTTTGTGGTTGGTGGGACTGGGGAACGGAAAAGGGCATCCACGGTGGACCGCGGTTGGAAGTGATGACATTTTAAACTTATGAGAAATGACATGATTGAGGCAGTGAAATCCACTCATTCCTCTTTAACGCCAGATGCAGCATCACCTGAAGGCTTGATGATTCTTCATGAAATTTCCACCCTTCTCCCTCCCCCTTCTAACCAGCATAAGTTATCTTCTTTGACGTCAGATTGCTGTCAAGAAACCACTTTTCCGTAAGCTTGACATTCAAAGCCTGGACTCTATTATCATACATCTGTCGGGAAAGTGTAGCAATGGCAGCAGCTGCAGCAGAAATTATTCTCACTACCCTTTGTAATTGCACTTTCCCATAGTAATATGTCAGGCGACCGAGACACTATTAAATTTTATCTATTTCAGGCTATCCTTATAAATATATTCACGGATGTGTATTAATCGTCTACTCTTTTAAACGTCATTGAATATGGTCTCACATTAGCAGTTTTTTGTGTTTAGGCGGATTTGCAATACAACGAACAAATTTTTTAAATAAATCTAAGATTTTTGATGGACTGAAGTGTTTTTTTACAATAAAGGTCATCTACTTATTTAGTAAATTATAGTCCTTTAATTTTGTTTTTGGGATTGATATATTATTCTGCACATTTTAATGCCTACAGTTGCCACCACACTTGCTTGTTCTGATCCCACAAGGTGAAGTACAATACAAGCTCCTTTTAAGTGCCACCTAATTAAGTCCCACGGCACCCATTAGCTGCCTGATTGATTGATTAGTAGGGTGGCTGGTTGATCAGCATTCTTGGAAAATATCGGAAGCCAAATCGTTACCATCGTCATTATATTTTTTCTTAGGAGCTTTACAAAATGTGAGGATTTTAGCCTCTTTGAGGAGTGCCAATTAGATCCAGTTTTGAAATGCTCCTACCAATTATTTTGAAACAGCGTTGAGACGAGTAAAAAGGTCTTCATTTTTCCTCACCTTTGTTTGAAATGCAATAGTTCTAACTTTTCTTTAATAAATTAATAGGTGCCTGCGATGAGACTGGAAGTACTCACCGAAATAACTAATAAGTTCTGCTAATTAAAGTATTCCATAAATGTTTTTACTAGATAGTAGGAAACATTGGACTGTTTCTGATAGACCTTAGTGAATTTGAGAACTATTTGAACGTAACTGTGACTGATGAAGAGACTTGCCTTTTATTTCAGGTTGACATACCACCTCAACTCACCCTCTGCACACCTGAGGTCTTTTTTAAATGGTGAATACCACTTTCTTGGCACTACAGCTCAACAATAATATGAAAAATAGAATACTAAGTTAAAAATTGGAAGTTGCTTTTGAAGGCTAAACACCATGTTCATGTCTCATTCCCGACAGTAAGTTATGAAATTAAGAATCGCTCTTCAACAAACTGAGAAAGTTCTTCAGCTTCTACGCATTCAACATAACGGTAATTTGCCTAAATAACCCATTGTTTTGTGAATGGGCCCATATGAAGCATTTTGTAATCATTAAGAATCAGGAGTGAGTATGGATGCAAGCATCGCTGTGACATCTGTCAGTACTTTGATTGATGTTTATCAAGGGTGTAATTCAATTTTAAGCCTTAAAGGGTATCACTAATTTAATACGCCATCGTACTTTTTTAATAGTACTTATTTGGCTGTTATGACTAACTTGCCATTCTGACTCCACATTTTGGTAACTCTGACATGAATAATTTCCCATTTTATCACAATTTTCCGTACTATGGAGAATTTTTTTAGTTTCTTCTAAATCGCCTTCCATGGAGGTAACGTAAAGTTACAATACTTACTTATTGGTCTCTCTGTAGAGGTTTGGATAAGACAGGGTTGTCTGGTGATCATTGCACTTCCTATTAAGGCGTAATCACACATGTTATATCCATTATGACCTTGAGGCAAATTGTTTATCTCTTCAAATAGTCAAAGTGACTTATTCCTACAAATTATTTTGTTAATTAATTCCAGGTTTACCATATTGTATGGACAGCCTAAATGAGCATCTCCATAGCGATAGTGTATTCCCACAATAATGGCATGAGGTTCTGGTAATGTAACCCCATCTTTCTGCTAATCCCGAATGCAGACGTTTAATATGCGCACGAAATCTTGTCTGTTCCGTTTTTAATGTCATTTTATGTGCAAAAGGATTATTTTTTTAGTTTGGTTTTGAAATACCTGCATGAGCAGCCTGAATACTATAAAAATGTCTCTTGAGCCTCCATTGGTCGGTTACGAAGGTCGTTAGCAAATGTTAGTCCGGCTTAAGAATAACTCATCTCCTTTATTCAGCCGGTATCTTGGTTCTGCGGCCTTGAATTTGATAAAAAAGCATGGTCTAGACTGTCAAAGTGGTGCGATTAACTGCTGCTATGTTAACGCATGACTCCCTTTGTTCTCCTCTTTACATGCCTCCTTAACCCTACTTTTTAATGGAAGTGGAATGATAAATTTAGTTGGTATTTGGAAGAAAAAATCCCACTAATTTCTTTACACTACTGCACTAACCGCATTAACGCGGTACCTCCTACAGTGAGATCAAAATAGATTTAGGGATAAATCTATTATTTGAGAAGTGATTTTTGTAAAATCGAAATGCGAGGCGAGGATATTTTTAGTTCCATCTCCTTCTGGATTGTTTACAAAATTTGAGAGCAAGAAAATGATACAATGGCGATGCTTCATGATGCGTGGCGGCAATAAATCGAGTCTGGACTATTCGTGACGCACTCCGTACATGCAGTGTCTGGCTTTTTTGATATCACACAGGCTCACATACCCACCATTAACGCACCACATGCACTCCTTTTGTCAAATTGCCGCGTGTTCTTCTAAAATGAGTCTTAGCTTTTCATTTTAGGTTTAAAAAATACATGTGGGTTATTTCTCACTCAGGAAATCACAAATATTAAGAAGAATTTGAAGCTATCTTAGCCATCAAACAATTAATTAAACTTTCTCATCTCAAATTAATCATTCCTTCATTTCTGACCTATCAGGAAGAGAATTGACCGCATTCCCTTCTCCATACTAAATCTGTCTCTAATACTTTAGTTTCTAACAGTTAAAATGTGTTTTAGCTAAATTAGTCGCGCAATTTTAGTTCAAGATTCGTAGACTTCCTTCTAGAAAAGGATGCCATAACCAAGTACTACTGCTTATTAGAACGCTGGATAGCAATAATAGTCGCTATGAATTTTTAATCACCTCAAGTAACGGTCACTATCTTAGCAGTATGACGTTACTAACATGTCATTCATGATAACAACTAATCACATTTTGGGTACATTTATGAAACATTGCTGCTTATGGTTGCCAAAATGCCAAGATTCTTTTTACTACCTCACATATATTTTCCGATAGCCATTAGGCATGTTTTCGGGACCAAAATTCTCCTTTCTTAGTATAGAGGTGTTGAAAGGGTTTATTGTATTCAGAGAAACTGTTCTTTTTAAAAGCTTTAGATTTGAATGAACTGTAGAATTATAAAAACTGGAGAAAGAAAAAAGAGAATGTTGCTATTGGAAGCAGGCCTAACATATTAAGAAACTTGATGATTAACGCCAAAAGTCGTGCAACTTACAAGCGACCATTAATAAATAAAGTATTCCAGGCTAGTACACTAGATAACATAGTTACTTAGAATACACTTATAAGTTGGGAAACTCTGGTATTTAAATAAATTGACTTTTAAAAATGTGCACCAACAAATAGGGCAGCAATGGGTAACACACAGTGTGCAGATTTTGCAATCACTTCGGTTTGCTGAAGACACTTACTAGGGTGAAGAGCCTCAAGTAAAGGGTTATTTATCGACTATAAACCTTGTCTTTGACTGGGAAATTTGCGGAGAGTAAAAACCCTACATACTTGTCCATCGAATTACCCGTCAAAAATGACAACTTCAAGAGTAGCATCTTCAAGGAGATGGCATTTTATTTATCAAATTCTCTATAGATTTTCCATTTTAAGACGCTTTATCGCACTCTTCTCTAGTTCCACGAAAGTCGACCTCTGGAAGCTACGACAGAAGAATAGCTGAGAAGTTATGGATGGAAACTTTAACACCTTTGCAGACACATAGTTCTGAGATGGATGCTTTTGGACAGAACTGTTTCACAGGGGCGCAAAAGTATTACTTCACCGTTGATTAAAATTAACATAAGCGAAAGGCGCGCCTTGATCAATGTTGCTACACTACACAAACATTATGCTTGTTTCCAGCTCCATTTTTACCGCTCTCGGTAGCCAAACCAAAACTGGAGATTTGCAACTTAGTCATGGGCTATGAATGAGACCGAATGCTGAGTATGAGAGATCCACGCCTCACCTACGTTCCCCATGTGGCATTGTCCACTGTTTACTGCTACAAATGAGGATATTTATTAGCGATCAGGGACTAATCAAGTTCAAGGAGAAATACAACATTAATTTATCACCCATCCATGAACTCGCTTTAGATATGAACAATGTACCTTTACCCTTCTTGCCTCCTACTTATTGATTGTAATTATACATCTCTTTCCCTTTCAAGAAAGGCATGTGCACCCCGTTTTGTGGTGGCACATAATCTTAATTAAGTATTACTTCAATGTCTGCAAGAATTCATTCGATTTTATTACTGCTATACATAGTTTAAATAGTAATTTTGATCTGCAAGTTAGCATCCAGCGACAAATATGCAACGCTCAGGTTTTTGTGTCCAAGTTTAAAATGGCATGTGTTCTTTATTAGCTTACGCCACTTGATCACATCAAATCACAATTTAAATGGCGTGACTGAATATAAAACCGTAAATTGAGTGTTGAAAAATAAAGCATGAGCTCTAATGGTCAGTTTTCCAGCCAGCCTGCTTTTGCTGTTTAATAACTTACCAATTTGGTTACCTGCAATTCAGCAACTCTTATGATTGTTATGTAATTTCAAATTTAAGACCCTGGTTTGGGAACCATCATTTTGAGGGAAATGGGTTACACATATGCGACTCTTTTTAAACATTAATTTTCTGAGAATGAGATATGTAAAATGGTGGCCACATCCAACAATCGCCTAAAGCTGCTACTGGCACTAACTTCAAAAGGTGGCAGACATTTCCATTTCAAAGGGAACTAGTCTATTGACTTAACGTCCCTCTAATCTTACAGACAGCTAAACGGATACGTAATGGCTGCGCTCTCAGCTCCTTACAGAGTTTGTTGTTCCCTTCGATGTGCAAAAACACAGTAGACTCATATTTTGATTCAAACTGCCTTGTTTTGACATTTTTCGTAGAAATAAATGAACGAATCACTGATTAATTTGACCATCGCAAATTATCACGCTTTCCCTTTATCTACCAATCCATCTATTAATCAAGCTACCTGGTAATAAGTCTGCTACTTCGCTTAAAATTTATCAGTTTATCCGCCTGCGGACTTCTCCGTTGTAGTGTTTTGCTTTTTACTTGACAGTTTTAGCTCAAAAGGGATGCCATAGCATGGCCTAGACAAAAGTTTTACTCTCACGAACAGTGGGCTGCAATGTGTCTCACCACAAGTCTCTTCACTTATCTCTTCATACGTTCTAATATTAAGTAGTATGGCCCATCTGACTCAAAACAAATATTATTTTAAGCATAATGACTGGAACGCTTAAAGTTGATTACTTCGGCATTGGTTTGCAACTTTGGTGTTTGACTAAAATGCGCTGTGTTTTCAAGCAATAGCCTTTCATAGTTCCACTTTTCCGCTAAAAAACCTAAAAATAACTTAAAAAGTGACCGATGGTCATTATTGTCGATAAATGTCAGGACTTGGCTATTTAAAATGCCTAAAGTATTTTATCCCATTTAATCGTCTCAGACAAAAAAAATCAATAATTTATGTGAAAGTTGTACTCCTTTCATTGACGTAACTCCTAAAAAGCGCACTATTTTTTTCCCAAATTCTTTTTTCATTTCAAAATAGTTAAAAATGGTGTCATTTTGCAAGACTTATTTCTTATTCGTCTTAATCATATTTAATTCTATAGGGATTCTTTAAAATGTTCAACTTTTTCTTTTTTTATTTTCAGTGTAAATCCTTTTGTTTGATTAAGGCATAAATTTAATTTATTACCAATTTTATGTCATTCCCTAGAAAATTCGCGTATTTACCGAGCCGATTGGAGGAAAAATTGGGGTCTTCCAATTTATTAGCTGCTGTTGTTGTCTTCACCTCACTGGACAACTCTGACTAGTGTCCACTCAGTAGTGACTTCTAACACTAATTCAATGAAAATTGATAACCCATTGTAACCTTAGTGCAGTTCAAGGGCAGCAAGACACAAATCACAATGACAGGTCTACTAGAAGTTATTCTTTAAAAAACTGGTAATTAATTGTTAAATGCGGAACACTTTCCCATATTCTATTAGTCAACATTTATATTGCAATATATTATAATAATCCGCCAATTAAAAAAGGAGTAACAAAAGTAATTTTTGAAATATAATCTCCATTAACACGCGAACATTACGTTTTCAATGCTTTGATTGTTTCTCTAATCATCAAGTTTTGTTTACGTGGCCACTTAAGGTTTCGTCTTTGTACTTTCGCTAGGTGGTATGGCCTCCTGACCGTTCCATTAGCCGCTCGGCTGTTCCGTACGTCGGCATTACACATTCTGTCCCAATATTCTGACTTCTTTTGACTTCACAGAAGACTCGAGTCGCCACGCTAATGGCAGCTGAAAGCGAGCCTCATCCAAAAAGCGACTACCCTGATTCCTATTGCTGATTGCTAGAACCTAAAGAGCCTGTGAAGATTCCTGTCAGAAGGGTTAATAGTGATGTCCACCATCGAGAACTATCCCATCTCTGTCTTTTGAAAGAGCGCTGTTAACAAGTGAAGCAGCTGCAACTGTAAATTATCGGAATAGGTCCGTTAAGTAACTGTCTATGGTACTAGCATGATGACATTAAATAAGCGAACATGCAACACCACTTTCACTTCTTTAATAGATGGATAGAATCCAGGTAGAATTGGCTGAGTATAGACGAAGTAAAGGCAAAGTATCAAAAAGGAATAAATGTGAAAGCAAATTCCCATGCTACTACTCTTTATCCCATTCTTTACTAGATTGACCTGCTTTTGAACTAGTGTTTTTACGACTAGCGATGGACAGGGAGATGGGTAGCACATTGCTTCTTCTCCCTACACTGCTCGTAAATATGGCAAAACTCCAGAAACATTGGAATTGCCAAGATGTGCCAGTAACGTTGCAATCAAACATCACTCCCGTTTCAAGCAAATTTAGTGACTGACGTGGTTGGTTTGTGAGTATTTTTCTCACGGCACCGACTACACTGCGATGTACGATGCAGGAAGTTGACCAAGGGGAGTACCTGGGAAGAAGATAAAAAGAAGAGATGGGCTGTAATACTTTGTTTCGTTAACTCCCCAGTTTTAAACACATGGACACTTAAAACTCCGACTTTGTATTTCTGCTAACCGGCATGGCTATTGAGTCATGCCGCTGGCCCTTTAACCCATCTCTGCATCGGCAATGCATATTCTATCCCGGTTTTAGCCATCTTTCGACTTTAGGAAAGGCTAGGGGCACTATCTTATTAAGACGCGAGTGTTCTTCGCACAATTAGATTTGCCTCTAAATTTTTAAATCAACTTTTTACCCCTGTTTTATTGAACACCACATTTGGTGAATTTTTCTCCATTTCGCACCCTCTTTTTTGTCATATAATATGGTAAATGGAAATTACGATGGGGTGACATGAGTTTTAGCCAAATTGTCACTTAACTCGACTTCTAAACTGGAATAAGTAATTTGATATTCATTATTTTAATAGAGTAAAATTAGGTGATCAGAGGGGCATTTACAAGTTTTCTCGGCATAACTCACTGCAATCACTTTATGCACCTTGCATGGGCATGCAGAATGTACGCGGTGATTTACAAGCACTCTAAGTCATTGGATATGCATCATTACAGCAGTACGGCGCCCTTTATCGTATTTTCTGGCATTCTTTTGCTATTTTGGGTCTTCGTAGCATAGAATGCTCTTTACAACACGATATGAAACTCAGTTCCAAAGCTGCTGGATGTTTTTGTCGAATTTGTTGTACAGCTTTGGGGGGTGCCTTTATTGCCTTTTCACAGAAGTAGTTCCAAAGTTTTGCAATGTTGGCGAATCACTCAGGAGTGCTCAGAAAGGATCTCTCTATTAATTCAATGGTATTTCGCCAGACAGCCATCACCTTTTACTTGTCCTAAAATAAGATCCCACTTTTTCAAACACCTTAAAAAAAGTTATGCCCGTTACCAAAATTTAGTAATATTTATCTTGAAGGCCAATTTTTTAACCAGGTTGAAATTAAATCGGTTTTTTAGCTCAAACTAAACAGAAATTTAAGCACGAGTTTTCGATGTCTGTGCTTGCAATGTGTAAAGTACTGCAGACTATACAGCGTCAGTTATAAGTAATGTCTGGAAAAATTAAACGGTAGAGTTATTAAATATTAAAGCAATTCAAATCCTAATTTATTCACCTTGTCTGCAGTCTTTTTCAGTTGTTAAGTTTTCGTTTCATTCTCTTGCTGCGCTCCTTGTGGTTGCAGCTGTAGTCGACTTGACGTCCGGAGCGCCTTGCATTTGTCAGGTTGGACGGCAATATAGTCACGCACGCATCGGTGGAGATGAAATTAAAGCTCCCGGTATTTCTACATCCTATGTTTAAAATATGCATCATCTGATGGAATGCTCTTTTCTTCTCTTTGGTAAGGCTTACAAATATATTTCACAAACGCCTTCAATTTCGGTCAGTATTCCTTCTATAGTACTGTATTAAATAAGACTGTAATTTTATTGTAGCTAAACGACTCTTCGATAATTAAGAAAGCAGTTATAAATGCAAAGTGTTAAATTTCAAATTTTTTTACTTCTAATAAAAGAACCTGTTTAACAAAGTGAAATGAAAGAACTCGGTGGAAGAATGCATCTAACTTGGCATGCTGGTAAATGTAAAAGTACGTAATTGTGCAAAAAACACCTTGACTAATGGGTGCATTGTTGTTGAAATATCTGCAAAACACTTCCAAAAAGTAGCACAGCATTCCTTTAATCAGAAATGCTGTCTAATTACTTCCTTGTCACCGCGCTAACTGTGCTGTCTACTTTTATCCCACTGATAAGTTGATTTGGGAGATTTAAAAATTAAACCAAATTTACTGAACATTGTTGGCACGAATTTTAAATGTGACTTTTGAAAGTTTTTCCTTCAAATTCACATAAATGTATTTTAAAGTCACTGACCTCTTAAATGTAAAAGCCTATTCTCCACGTTGAGAAACAGTGCTTTTAACGTCGTGTCGGATAAATGAATGAAAAATTATAATCTCTTAGATTTTGGAGGTGTTTGAAAAGCTTAATCATCGAAGAATAAGATGCTTGGAAAATGATAGGACTCCTCCCAATCATTTTATTGAAGATAGCAATCCTAAAACGGGTGTAGTTATTTGTTTGGAAATGGTTCTGTATAGGACCAATACTCCAACCTTCAGACAGACTAGAAGATCAGCGAAGTCACGATTATAAAGGTGTTGTGTTGCCTCCTAATCTTGATCACCCATTCCGAGGTAATCTATTATCACTAAAAGATGCATTATCATCAGAAGAAATCGAAAATGGCCTAATGAAGGTAATGCGTCCGACTTTTAGCTGCTGTTAAGTCTACTTTTGAGTCTTTTTTACTATTGCACTTCCATGCGCTGCTCGAGAATCAATTCGTAAAGCTGTTGGAGCACAAATTTCGATTTTGAAAAGTTTGAGTGGCAGGAAACTTTAAAATCACATCGATTGAGATCACTCAGCATTCCATGCTATGGGCCTCAATTATAGTATAGTACGGGAAAGGGTGCCACACAAATTTACTGGCACATACCTATGGTTTGCGATGAACATAAATAGTCATTCACATTCTACAGGTTACGTCAAATGCCTTTAAAGGGTTATATAAAGTATTTGGCTATTCATAAATTCGCTGAAGGTGGCTTAAATTAGCCATTATTTGCAAAAGAATACAACCAATGAAGAAGTTAAAAATAGTTTTTGAAGTAGTTGGCTTAAACAAACTACTTGTAGCGATTCTACCTACAAAAATATTCCCTTTAAATATTATAAACTGGCAAAGGTCACTTTCCAATTCAAGCTATGTTCTGCAACCTAGGAGTCAAAAGCATGTGTCGCTGGGTGCCATATTGTCGAGAGACACCATTTCAATTCCATGATATCATACAGACTTTACACTATCAGTGCGAAATGCAGTAACACTCATGCAGGACGATGTACTACCGCAATACTGGTCGCAGTCGACATTGCGTTAGTCATAATCAAGGCAATTTCTTAGTTACGTGGTTAACTAATTGCATATTTCCCTTTGGACTTGACTAGTCGAACAGAAATCCGCATTCGTGACGGTGACTGAAAGACTGGCGCTTGGCATTAGGCTCTGCACAATGAAGTTGACAATGTACAGCCTCCGTACCTAGCTCGTGGTCAGTTTTAAAATGATATCAAGGAGAGAGGTGAGACTGGCACTCAATAGAAGCGAAGGTCCTGGTTTGGCAGAGTAATGCTTTATTCAGTTGCAAATTTATCTAAATGGCTCTTAACCTGCGCAAATATGACATTTCGTTCACCTTACTTTGCCAGTACATGAGTACTTCCCTGCATCTGCGATTCAGTTGTCTCCATACTCATACATCTCATTGCATCATCATTGTAAAGATGTCAATCACTGCATTGAATTCTCTTAAGTTATTCCTATTTCGTGGTTTCAACAGGATGCTCCATTCCCGGTTAACTTTTTTTCGATTTCATGAAGAGGTTAGCAAAGGGGTTTACAAGGAAGTAAAATAAAAAATGCCATTCCATGGATAAATTGTGAAATATGATGCTACAGAAGTTGTCACAATTTACGAGATCTTCGATGGAAAATTCCAATGTTGTGTTATTCCCAACAAATGTTCTATTCGCCACAAAGTTTCCTGTTGAAAACTGAACTTTAAGATTAAGCTTTCTTTTTACGTAAGTGGCAACGCCTACCCGAGGTGATTTTATAATCCGTGCATTGAGTGTTACCCATTGCTGCCCTGTTTGTTTGTGTTTTCTTTTCATAAAATCCACACTCATACACTAAATTCTCTTTAGGGTATCATCTTGTTCGAAGCTGTTCTTCGTCTATAACAATAATCCGGCGGATTTTATTAATTGGTGGCCGATCTAAAGTAACGCTGCTTATTGTGTTTGCTTCAGAAATTCTTATTAACTTATTCCTATTTATAGTATCAGCATTCTCTTTCTTTCTTTTTTAATCTTCACATTGATCAAATCACTCAAATAGTGACAAGTTTTTAGAAGAAAACAATCTAAACTTTCGGTTTTAACAGAAAACGAGATTACTCAAGATAAATTAATGGTTTGCTTGAATTTAGCAATAACATGGTGATACCGATATTTGGAAGGCACCCAAAGATTTAAAAATTAAAGGTAAGGAATATTGAAGAGGACTTTAATTGGTCACTAGCCAAGACGACATGAAATAAAGTAAATGCTTTACCTACCAATAATCGAGGCATGATCAGAGCAAATTCGTCGCAAGAAGGCAGAAAATGGGTCCATGAACATTTGTAAATTGTTGTCAAGTCAATGAAATGACTTTCATAAAAATGATCTAATTTTGGCAGAAATTATTACGGGAGAATGGCTGACATCCGTCTAGAAGAAAGCTACTTATGCCATTGCTAGGGAGGATTCAAGAAACTAATGTCATATTAAGCCTGAAGTTATGAAAATTTATTGGACCCTTTTTTAGTTGATGGGGTCTACCTTATAGAAGTTATATTTTGGTCATTTGTATGCGTAACTTATCCCCAAAAAAATCAAGTAAACCTACGCAGTTTTTTAGGCTTTGCGGTCCATTACGGGTGTATGATAAGAGATTTCGCGAAAATCGTTAGCAAAATGAAGAAAAATTAAAAGTGGGTCTAAATTGAACAGCAAAGCACGACAAGCCAATCGAGGTGTTAAAAATTCGTCTTTGCATACCACCATCTTTGGTCAACTTTATTGTGTGAAACAAAGACGCCAGTACTTTCCCCAGAGTAATGTGGAAGATTATGCTGCGTAGCAGAATACGGCACCACAAAACTCGTGGAGTGGGAAGACTAGCAACGGAAAATGACTTTGTGAAATATTTTCCTATTTTGCAGCGCTTTTAAAAGATTAAGAACAGGTTATTTTAGTAAAGAATGTTTTTTCAAGTATCAAGCGAAATTCAAATAAATACAGCCGAATACTTTTCTAGACCATGAAGAGCAATTTACCAACTTTACCAATTGCATCCATTCAAAAGGGAGACAAATGAAAGTTAGCTGAACACGGTACGCCGTTTCAGATTAATGAATGTCTGAACACACCACAACACATACATTTAGATGAAAGTTTGGTTGCATTACCATATCAAAATACCGACAGATAGACAGGCAGACAAGCACACATTTTCGTGCCTGTGTGTATGGTAGACATGATGGATGGGATCCGCATTCACTTAGTAGTTAAATTAATCAAGCCATCTTTCCTCCCTCAACCCCCTGAAGAAGAACATCAGAGCTGTTCTACCGCGTAAAAAGGGAGAAGTTAGAAATTCTTTAATGTTTATATGTAATATGGCTGGCATGTACCGCATCCATTTAGGTGATTGGTTGATAAGCTCGTGGGCCCTCATGCGGGTGGTAGCCCTCAAGCTCTTTTAAACTATTAATCCATTATGCTTTCTAGAATGATAGTGGTGGTGGGCGAGTGTACAAATTAGCTAAACAAAAATGAGTTGAGAGATTGGTGGTGACTCGGAAGAGGTGCAGACTACACGCTCTCTTAAGATAATTTAAATTTTGGTATTCAAAAAAGAGCTTCCAACCCCATCAATCGCCTTGCCAAATGGGTTCGGTTCGGAGCGTTGATCTACCTTTAGCGTGTACAATGTTACTAAACTAAAAGAATGTAATCAGAGCTTGTGTGAAGTCGGTGGGATGCAGAACTTACAAACAAATGACTTATGAATAACTTCTTAAGCACCTCTTTCGTTGTGATGACAAATGGACAATAGGAAAGCCAGAAATCACTCGAAAAAAAGAGGGAAACTATACAACGAAACAATATTTGCTTTAATAACTAAAATTACCTATTTAAAGTCTCCATTTTGCTTGGATTGTCAATTGAGAAACACTTTTACCGGACACAATCAAAAGTTTTTTTAAATTTACTCACATCGGATTTTTGAGTACCTGAGCTGCGAGTGCATCACATTTTGGCGGGCCCTTAATCATTGATCACAGGAAGGAGCAAATCACCATTGATTAAAATAATAATTTTAAATCAAAAAGGTAAGCTAATTTGATTGTTTTAAAGCAAATGGATGCCACTAACAGGGGGCAGTAAACCTAAAATGCTATCTTTTGGTCTGCATTCAAAAAGCTCCAGTGGAGGAAGGATTACTAACTAGGAGTCAAAATCATTAAAGTTATCCCCAAATGCTCTATTGCACAAATCTTCTAGGGTATCACTTCACCCTCAGAAAGTCATGCCTGATGACGCACTTATTCTCTACGGCTGGTTCATTTGGTAAAGGTCAAACTGTTATAGCTCGTATTTGTACATTCTGTAACTCTCAATCAATACTGTGTAGGAGCAAATTTCTTCCCTTGACAATTAGTCTGAAGAAGGTTTCATTGATGAACTAAAATTTAAGACCACTTATTACACTTCACGATGGGGAGAGGGAAGCAGACGAAAAAGGAAGTGGAATCATTAAACAAACTTAGTAGGTTCGCCAAAGCCGACACCAGTGAAGCACCTGTGTTATGAGATTAGACTCTATTCCATCGGCTCGAAAGTCAAAAAGTCCGTTTAATTGTTTGTAAAACCCAAAATATTCTTTCCTTTTGTCAAAGTTGTAAAATTCACGTCATGGCGACAACAACACAGGACCATAGCCCCTTATTTGAAGTTAGTGGGAGATCAGACAACACTAGTTAGACTAAAAGCTTATAATGAGATTGCTAGTCAAGAAAGGCAGAATTTTATGTCAAAAAAGTGTTCTAGTTTTGTTTACGTTTACCATCTCCGCCACAGCACAAATGTCAACTTGTAGTAGGGGTGCGGACAGATTAGCTAATTATTCATATCACTCTTTGCATGTGTCGCGAAGGCCTGTCAGGCAGGTTGTCTGGTAAAACTCGTGTCAAAACCACCGCTGTCACTGACACTGTCACTGTCACTAATGTCACAGTTACCAGCAGGAAAGCCGTCTAAGACGACATCGGTCCTTTAGAAGACGACCCGTTGACCACTTGACTACACAGGTCTCCTGTCAGAAAAGTTGTTTTACCCCTCAAAAAACTAGTTATCAGTATTTATATTTTTTATTAAAGATAAACATATCTATTATGTAGTGATTGATTACTACACCGTTGGCAGAATAGAAGTAGAAATGCCATGCCCCTGATTGTTAGACTGGAAGGCAAATATGTATTTTATCTGGAAGTTTGAAAGTGGTTTGTGGTTAACAGTAAATAGGTTTGTTTTACTCTCGGAGTTTACACCTAAATTCGGAGTTTTTATTCCATTTACATTTTTATATCAAATAAATTAAGTTATTTCATGCCTTAACTAAGTAGGAAAGTGTTGAAACTGATGCACCTGTTCCCTCAGCTCTCATTGGTCCTGCGTCATGCCTAAGAAGTGTGCTGTCCAATCATCAAACTGGAAGTATTTTGACAATAAAACAATTAATTCCGCATTTACAGACCATAAACGCCTTAAAATATGTGTATTTTAAATTTTTTTTCATTTGGTCACTTCAAAAACAACAAATATGTCAATGCTGAAGTGTCTTCCAGACTAACGTTAATTTCATACGTATTTTTGTCCGTCATTGCCTCGTTTTATTGTCAACCAGGACTTTTCTCCCCACCCTTTCCTACTTCTGACAATGTGACTCACATTTAGCTGAAAATCTCTAACTGTCTGTTAACTAGAAGTTTTTTTCTATATTTATAACGCAATTTTGCTGAGTATCACGCGTTCGTTATCAAGGTACCAGGGATAAGTCTACCACTGACAAACAAGGAGGTATCTTACTGTCCTAATATGGCATCAACACAGGCTTTATCAAACCTGTCAATTTAAAAGCCCCCTGTTGACGAATGAATGCCCTCATTTAATAAAATTTGTTTGACACACCATTTGATACAGCCATTGATCATGTAATGGCACACAGCATACGTCACCAGTTTGTGACGTTTGTGCATGCCATATGTGATACTTGCAGCGAATGTGATAGTTGTCATTTTAAGACTCCTTGCGGATAAATATGTGCACATGCATCTATCAAGTGTGTCATGGCAAGTGGCATTAAGTGTGACAAGTGCAGGAGTGATTAGTCCCTAAGTGATGTGACATTTTGAAGTGTCTGATGCATGTGGATGCATAAAGTGTCAGAGTGAAAAGTCAGAATTAAGTAAAATGTGAATTACCTCCACTCCATAACTATGTGGAACAGATAATGAAGAGCCCTGGTTCATTCATAAAATACTTGTAAACTGTACATTTGATTGATGAAAGTGAATTTTCCATGGTTGAGATGCGCTAACGGAAGTCCCAAGGAAGTACATGCTACTGAGGCGCTAAATGTTTCGTTAAAGCATTCCATAAAAGTAGGTTTCTGTAGTTGTACGCTCATCATGGTAAACAGACCAAATTACCTATGTAGCAGTTGGCAGGTAAACATTTAGCACTGTGCCCATTATTTAAGTTATAGATCAAAGGATGGGAATTTAAGGTCACACCCGAGTATCATTTGTGTGAGATGTACCTTGCAGATTTGGCTGGATCTACTCTTCACATTCTTTTGGCAAATTGCATTGTAGTGGTGATTTTGTCATTTTTAGCTGATGACTGGATGCTCTACTACAGCCAATGGTTCAAGTTGGAAGGACTCTCAAGGAAAATAAACGTCGAGTTTACTTCCATAGGGCTTCCTCCATGCCTTCTTTCGCCGTTATTACTAATTCAATGACCGTAATTCAATATTGGCATTTCAATTTTGTGGGCTTTTCTTTTGGCGACTTTTCAAATTCTTGCATATTTAGACTTTTACATCATTGGCCAAAATCAACACGGTTTCAATGACATTCCGGTGGCATTTCTTGTAGATTTTTAAGCATCTGCAAAAGAAATTCTCCTATTGCCCTTTGAGTTATGCCCAAACATCGTTCCAATCACCCCCTTTTGAAGCGGGATCAACAATGGCGTCCCCATTGAAGTGTTCCAAATGCTTTTGGGAAAGTTGTTAAAGTCAACTTACAGAGGGCCTAGGAGACTCAAAAGTGTATTATTGAGGTGATTCACATGGTCAAATACCCCAATAAAACTGATATTTTACGTTCAAACGTAGAACAGGCGACGACGTTTAAGTAGTGCACAAGATAGATTAGGGAAAATTTTGCATACGTAAGTAGTATCGTGACCAGGTTAGCATTCACACTTTGCCCCCGACACTTTCATCGCACAAAGCGCACATTTGAAGTGGGCATGAAAGAGCCGTCAACAGGACGTGCGATTACCCCTAGCGTCACGCCCTTGCGCGCAGCCCCATTCCGCGCACTTGAACGCGTGCGTACGCGCACACGTGTGTCTGTGTGCATGCGTCGCACGCGTTTGTTTTTGCCATGGGAAATGACAGCGGCCTTCAATCAAATTCACCTTTGATCCCTCAGTACGCACCCGCGCGCCATTATGGGATTGTGCATAGCTAGAGGAGAATTTTGAGTGGCGCCGATTTTATCCAAAATTTTTTTGCCAAATCATCTCTTTATTGAAAAAAGCCATATGGAGGCAGAAAATTCCATCCTCAAGTAAAACTCCTAACTGGTGGTTTCAAGTACCGATCGATTTGTACACCCCCGTTGTGTATTACTCACATGATGACGATGGGGAATCGATAAAGTATCGATCTGGTTACAGGGTAAACCAGATCAATAGAATCCACCTTACGTGTGGGGGGTGTTAAATATGTGATGCGAATGTGTTACAAAATCAGTAATTTGTTGATCTAGAAGGCGTCAAGTCAACCGAGTTGTACAAAACTCAATGGAACTACAATTATGCGCAGCTGAAAAATTGTTTTTTAAGTTTTTTTGTAAACTTAGCAACAACCGAAGTGAATAGAGTTCATATAAGCTACAAAAACTCCACAAACTGTCAGTTTTGGAAATGTCAACAATCAAAGGTCAAACTCAGAAAATCTAGCCGTTGCAGATCATTAAAGTCAAAATTAGGCACAGTATAAGCCAAACAAGTTGGTAGAAGCACCAATCTAGGGCATAATAAGAGGCGTTAAGTAAGCACTCAAGAGGCAAGCGGATAGACCTCAACATTGACAACTTCTGCGTCCATTCCTCTCTTTTCAATTCCCAGAAAAAGATAGGAGCAGAGGCAAGTAAGGTGTAAAGTAGCTTTTGACGTATCATCTGTTTTTTATGTATATGTACATGGGATTTCGAATAGCAAGTTGTTTCTTTGTCCAAAAGTTCCCTCTTAGGCACACAATCACGCTTATTGGTATACCACTTATTTACAACACTTTAAAGGGAGATGAGAAGAGGAGGAAGGGAAGATGAAGAAGAAAACAGATAGGGACTAGAAATGATAGGAAAGAAAGAAGGAATCCCGACTACTTGAAAATGAAAATTTAATTACTGTGTCTCTGCCTCCTTAGTAGAAACTGGCACACTCTCACCACCAGTCAAGGAATTTGAGGCCACCATGGATGCTGTTGCTGTCGTCGTTGTTGTAGTGTTAGTCCCTGTCATCGAAGCTGTGGAAGCAACACCCACTGTCGCTGCCGCTAGAGCCGCTGCATTTCCCAAAGACGCGAGGTGTCGAATTGCGCTCAGGTAGGATTCCAAAGTTTCAGGATTCACAGCCACCTCTTGCGGTGGTGTCGGAGTGATGCTAAAGTTTTGCAGAAGACTTGTTAATGGTGGATACGCTGATAGTTGTGGGGGATGTGAAGGAGGCGGCGGTGGTGGCTGCGGTTGAGTCATTTCTTCTCCAATTTTGCCACAAGTTGTTGTACTAGATGCTCCCACAGCTAGAGAGACCATAGCCTGCGCGAAGAGGAACAAGGCTTTCTGTTCTGGAGTTAGTCCGGCCGTATCCACAGGTTGCGTTGGGGGTGGTGGCGGTGGTGGTGGTGGGGGCGGTGCCGCAGCAGCAATGTTGGTTGAAGGAAAGAAGATGGAAAAGAGGGGGTTTGAAGAGGCAGGGACGTTCCCAGTACTTGTTTCTGTTGGTCTTGCCAGAGACGCCAAAACATCTGTAGGTTTCAGACCTGCTGGCCTGCCAGTTCGCGTGACATTGAAATGTCGTAAAATTGCAGCTAGAGCAGCAGCCTCTGCGTGGGATTTGGTATCCGTCGATTTCTGTTGCGTTGACTGTTGAGGTACTGAAGGTTGTGATGATGATGGTGGCTGTGTGGTCTGCTGGGCGGGTTGCTGTTGATGATGCGTTGGTGGGGGAGGTGGTGAGAAAAATCTACTCAAATCCGCAGCCCCAGGTGGAAATCCGGGGTAGGGAAACGGCAGCCCATGCTTATCTGGAACCTGTGAGCCAATAGTACTTGCCGATGTAGCACCTCCTGACGGCTTAGCCAATGCAGATTGTTGAAGCAGACATGGACACTTATTCTTGCTAATGTGAAGACGAACTTGACCTTTATTTGCAAAAGGCTTACCGCAAAAGTGACATTTTGCCTTCTTGGTGATATTTGCTACAATGCTAGGACCTGCTGAAGTCATCGTTGGTGGGTTCATATGCACCGAAAGGGGTTGAGCTTTCGCTACAGCGCTGAACTCAAATCCTCCGGCTGGAAACACAGCAGAAGGCTGCTCGAACATCTTTGAAGAAGAAAGATTAGAGAGTGATAGACTCGTTTCAGATTTCTTTGACTCTGTATCCGATTGCTTTGTCGCGTTGAGGAAAGTACTTAGGAGTCCCATCCAATTAGCTGTGTCGGTTTCACCATTTGAAGGTAAAAGAAAGTCCAAATTGGGTGGTGTAGTCTGCGGTTGTTTGGAGGAATTGGTGGTAGGTGAAGGGGTTGACACCTTCGACATTAAGTTTTGCAGCGCTGAGAGCGCTGCGACAATACTGGTTTGTTGATGGACCGCCTCTGCCGTTGAAGGTGCAGTTTTAACCCCTCCGGAGCCTTCCACGTCATTGGAGTGATTGGATGGTACAGGTGAAATTTCACTAGTCTGACTAAATGGTCTAATAGGGCTTTTTAAGCCCGTTCCACTTTGATGTGTGGTTTCTACAAGCTTCTGTAGAGACGACAACGGATTTTCGGTGCCTCCAACTTCAGCAGAAAAGCTGGCCAAAAGTGGACGCTTCTCTGCCGACACTTCGGTGGATGCGTTGGCAGTCGGGACACTGGAAGTTGCCATAGAATTGGAGGATCCACTGGAAAAACGACGTTTTCTTTGTACGCACTTATCCGGGGTAGACCTACTTGTATCAGTCTCAGTTAATGGGGAGAGATTGCAGCGTCCAAATGCCGCCGATTTTATGAGACCCTGCATCTGCTGCCTCTGCTGCCATGCTGGAGTTCTGGAGGCCACCGGACTTGAAGTGCTGGATTTTGGCAGGCTCTTCTCCACGAAGCTTTCAATTTGCCTAATCACACTGTCCGTACAGCCCCGGCGAGATGCTTCTTCTTCGGACGCTCGTGGACTGGTGTTTTCCCGACTGGAAGTTGGTGAGTTGAGATACTTTTGCTCTTGCTTCTCCCCCTCATTTCGTGGCGAGGATGCAGCACTTCGTTGAAGGTCCGATGGACAGGACAGAGCTTCTGGTGAGGCCGCTGGTTTTGGAGAAGGTTTCACTACGTGCATCTCATATGAACTTGCAGGTCTTTCGCATTTCTGCGGCTCCTTCAGGCGCGACGATTTGGTTCCTATGTGAGGTGCCTCTAAATGTCCATTCACTTTCTTCTCAATCGTAGATGACTCAATGTTTTTCGTAGGCTCGGAAGACATGGCAAGTCCATTTTGAGAAGGTACACTGCCCCGAATAGGTCTTTTTAGAGGCATCGAAGAAGATGACGTTTTCAAACCAGTAGGATTCCACAAAGAGGTATTCATAGAGCTTCCAGATCGATTTCTCTCCGCTACAGATGAGAAGGTTTGACTAGCTAGCAAATTTCGCCCCGCATCGCTATAGACAATCTCCGAGTAATGACTTGTCTTCATCATATGCATTGTTAACTCGGGTAGACTACGGAAGGATTGATTACACCGCATGCACCGTAGAATTTCCCGCGTCTGCTCCGTCTCACTGTTGATCCACATATCCTGGCCTCGAACCAACTTCGGGATGTCGCGTTCCGGCTGACTGCTGCGGGGTTTGTGTCCTGTGTCACGCATGTGAAGGGTGAAGCCATAGAGACTCTCAAAATCATCTCCACAACTGCAAAGGAAGGCCGTTTCTCGACTGCGTGGTGGCGAAGTTATTTCGCTCTGCAACCGTTGACTTATTACAGGTTTCAAAGATGGTTCCAGACCGCCAGACGGATTGGAAAAATGTCCTTTTGTGTGGCTTGGAAGAGCGGGTCCATTCACACGCCTGGAAGGGAATCCAAGGCGATGAAAAGGTGGAGTGGGAGTTGCGACAGATTGTCGAAGTGACTCCGCTTCTTCGATCACTTGATGCTTCCTGTTGTGTTGGTAGAATGCACTGTACTTCTGATTTCCGCGCATGGAAATCCCCGACATAGAAGACTGGGGATGTTGAACATGTGAGAGCGGTTGTTGTGATTGTGACTGCGAGGGTGGTGGTGGCGGTGGGGGTGGTGGAGGAGGTTGTTGTCTGCTTCCAGGCATCCACGACGGACCTGTGGATGTTGGAATGAATGAATGAGTAGTACATGAAGCATTTCTTCCGAGACTTATCAATTGCCAGCCGAGTTGATGAAGGGCTTCCAGGGAACCTGCATCACTCCCCGCATCTTTGTCGGACTTCTTTCCAATTAGGGCATGAAGAGATGCTACCGTGGCGTCCAGGGATGAGGATGAGTTGGTAAGGGTCTTAAAAAATTCCGTCAGAGTTTTCAGCTGAGCTGAAACCTCCTCCAACCTCGGATGTTCTGAGATGTCTGTATCCACTGATTTGAAAGACTTCTCTCCCGGTGAGGCGATCTTCTCCTCACTCTCTACTTTTAAAGGCTTCTCTGTCTCAACAGCCGATATTTCATTGACCGTGGAAACCTTTTCCTCCCTCTCCATATCCCCCTCTTCTATTTTTATCAGTTTGGGACATTCTAAGGAAACTAAGTTAGCAGAGGTGGTTGCAGTAATCCTATCCGAGGCGGATAGATCCAGGGGTCGCGTCTTGCTGGCAGTTGAAGAGAAAGTCATTCCGATAGTCATTGGTGATTCAGGTGGTGCCGTTTTTGTTGAGCTTTGCGTTTGAGCTTGTCCTGATGGTGATGATGATGATGGCGGCCGCGGCGACGGATTAGTAGGCGCCGATGTTAGCGATGGATTTGTCGAGGACAACAAGTTCATTGAACTCCAGCTTCGGCACGAAACAGTGGCATCGCTCTACATAAGAGAGGAAAGGAGAGATTGATAGAGACGTCCCTCGTGCAAATGCAAATCCAGACTACTTGTACCCAATCAGGAGTCAAGGGAATCGGTCTGCCTGCCCGCTCGCCTGTCTTAATCACATGTGTGCATTGGGAGCTGTCAAGGCGCCGACATGTCAAATGTGCACGCATACACACGAACAAGAGCTGTCGACCGGCTTTTTTGTGCGCGCGCACTAGACTAAGACGACCATAACAAGACCAATACAGCGGTTGCCGCCACCGTCGCCGACACATGATTGATGCGAGTTGCGTGCCTGTCCTGCGTCTTTGTTGTCATTGTCACTGCCACCTCGCCTCCACTTTGTAGGACAAGTCCTAATTTCTCCTTTCCAGTCGCCCTAAATTGAACCGACTAAGCGCGGACTTTAACAACGTAGCTTCACTGGTTCAATTACGGGTGGCAAAGCGTTGACACGAAGATGAGCACGGAAATTGAAACATCAAAACTCCGAGAAAGTGTCACTTTCTTTCCATAAAAGTCGTCAGCCGGAGACTATAAATCAGAGACGTGTGTGTTTGAGGAGTATCAGGACCGAGGGGAAGAGAGGGTGCCAACCAAGAAGAGACTCGGCATGTGACAAGCCCAAGCGTTCCCACGATTAAAAAAGTAAAGTATTTAGGTGGTCACCACCGCCGTTCACCCACACACTCGTCCATCAGTCAGAAAAATCACATACACAGAGAGCTAACGTGACTCACAGAGGCGGCGTGGAAAAAAGACAAGCGTTTCTCTTGTCTAAGTCTGGTGTGTGCCACGCACCTGATTTACCACAATCGAATCACACAACTAGTACATGGATGGATGGGTGGGAGGACAGACGTATGGATGCTTGGTCGACTAGCCGACTAATCGTTAAAAAATGTTGAGAAGCACCAACCTGCCTTCATTTGACATTAACAGGAAGCGGGAATTAACTTTTTTATGTAAATTCAATCAATAAAAGTGACCTGAGCAGAGTCCTAGTGTTATGATTAGAAGACCAAGAAGACGTCTGGATTATGTAAATTACATTTTGCGTGTCAGAGTATAGTGCCCATAATTGCCTAACCTACTGCTTATGACATCGATCAGACCTTGGCACAAATTATGCAATTTTACACTTTTGAATAAAAGTTAATCCAAACTATTGTTAATTTTACTTTTATGCGGGAGCGAATAAAAGGAAAATTTTGGATGAAACTCGCATCCCATCAGTCTGATCATGGAGCTCATGACTTTTAAAGAGTGATGAATCAGCTCTAAAAGAGTGTGAGTAAAGACAACTGATCTGAGTAGTCGATGACTCATAGTCGCGTGATATCGCACTAGCAGACTGACATTTTGAAACTTGAACAAAAAAATCAAGGTGCTAGGAAAATGATATACATTCGGATCATGGTCTTTTCTTAATCAATTCCAAAACCATCGCATTTAGGGATTCAGATATTTTAAGAATGATAACAATCGCGCCACTTTTCGCAATAGCCTGACGAAAGTGGTCAAGTTGGATATGAAAGACATGCATCATCTACACTTACGGATCTTGGAAACACAAATTCAGGGTACAGGGGATTTTCGAAAATATATATTTTTAATTAGCTTTCGTTGGGAACAACTCGGAGAGTTAAAAAACCATGAGTAATGAAACTAAAACAAAAAATGCTAAAGCTCCTTAGGTTTTCTAGGTTTATGATTTTCGAAAAAAAACAATTTTGACTCAGACTACGGCTAATAATTTAGCCAAAGCATCCCCATTTTTGTGGAAAATTTCCTTCAGTGGCAAGGAAAACCATTCAAAGAGCAATAAGATTACGACGTCTGATGGAAGGCATGCAGTTCCTGCAGACATTAAAAAGCTTTTCAGTGGACATAACACTGCAACTTAAATATCGCCGATTTTCGAAACATTATGAGATTGTCAAAACTCACAAAGAATATAAAACACTCCTTTTGTTCTGAAGAATACTTCAGTGGTCAATAGAACTGCTAAAGAATAAGACTTGGATATCACAAAATCACCACAATTTGAAATTTTGGACAAAATGTGGGTTGTTTTACAAGGCATTAAAGACCTTTCTTTTTGCCTAAAATAAGGGAAATTAAATGGCCTGTTTTCAAAGATTAAAATTGCTTTAAAGCACTTGGGTGGAATACAAAATTGAATTTCCTGAAGAACTAAGAAATCCTCAAAATTGCATGAATTTCACTAAATTTTCACAAAAAAAATGAACTGCCAGTGTGTGAAGCAAAGTTATGGCAGCCAAAATTAGTTTAATCATAAAATTGTTAAAAATGGTGATTCCAATACGAGTTTTGAGTAATCGGGTCAACACCAAACACCGGAGGACCACTGGAAGCTCTGGGAAACCTTGAAGTGTCAGAAGATCTATGGAATAATTCAGCTGGAAATTGCCGTGGCCTTAGCAAAGTGGATAACGGCAACTACAAAGAATTGAACTCATAAACCACTTGAAACAAATGATGAAGCGTTGAGCTACCAGGAACCGTTCTACATTTCAAAGGAGCTAAAATGTCAAAAAAAGCTGTCACCGAAGCAGTGACGAAATGGAATGGGTGATACCGTTTTTCGACTAAATTCATCAGTGAAACCCTTAAAAATCACAAAAATAGTAAGTTTAATAAATATGGAGGGACGAATTACGAAATAGGCGATTACTCATAATGCTTAGGGAAAGGAGGAACTAACTTCTTAAAATCCTCCATGCCACTCATCACACGTCAAAAACCATTTGTAATGACATACAGTGACGTGATAATTACGAATTCTGGTTATTCTTAGCCAATAGTAACACCGTAAAAGGTGCTCAAAGCAATATGAATTCGTCGAGATTCTTCGTTAATCACATCTCATGATTGATCAAACAGTTTTGCATGAAAATGCATAAAAGGTATAAATGGGACCACTAAACTATCAAAACGAAAGACCTAAAAAGCTTTTTTGCAAACTTACACAGAATGAAGTGACGATGTGTGACTCTGGATGCACCTTTTAATGCTTGAATAATTCCAAATCACGATGATTCGTCATTGAGTGTTGTAGTGCACCACCAAACTTTCAATAAAGACAAGTGATGAAATTGATAGGAGGGTGGGAAATTTATTTGTCGTGAAATTTGGAAGACGTTAGCGCAGGTCGTAACAACGCTACCACACCGGTCTAGAGTTTGGGTTCACTTATGTGCGTTACTTTTACACGCGAATACACGAAGGGGTTAGTAAGCCAATCGAGCGCATGCGCGCCTCAAAACGGTTACGCACGCAGTGTGAATGTCAGATGATGGCCAATGTGGACGCCAGCAATGGTAGCACGTCCGCAGTCAAAGCTCGTCTATCCAATCCGTAGGTAAGGTAGGTGTCATTGGTGGTGACAAGGTCATTGTGCAGTGATAGGCCGGGACATATGAGGGTAGATACGCGCACTGATCCTAGTGAACCAATCAAACGGTGTGATTCATGACTGTCTAAAGCGATGTCAATCACTGGGTGCGCACGTGTGTGCAGGCGAGCAACGCTGGGGAAGGAATGAACCAACGAAAATCACGCGCGCGCAAGGGGGTAGGATGGCTTGATCTTCCCCCCTTTTAAGGATACGAAAAAAACCCCCTCCCCCTTTTTGATATCGTCACGTTCCCCCTAAGAATGCAATCCCATTATGAAAATCAAGTTATTTTATTTATAATTCATTCAGTTTCTCAGCTGCACCAAGAAAATTTGCGAATATCGTCTATTCTAGTTTTAGCTGTTTTTTAATGTACAAATCTAGCAAATGCTAAGTATTTTGCTATCAAATCTAATTTAGCATGATCTCACTGTTGATGACTAAGAAGTCGGTCTTATTCAGATCCGTTGCATTATTGGGTTCCCGAGGCCATGGAATGTCCCCCCCCCAGCCACTACGTCAGAGAAGCACTGCCAAATTTGTTCACATTTTTCACTCAACCAACTATTACTTTGTCTGCTTTTTAAATGTAATTTCTGTCTTTAAACTTGAGTATTGGTATATATACCTTTCTGCCTTTACGTAGACTTTCAGATGTGCGGATTAGAGTAGTTTAAAAAAAGACCGGTGTCTGTAGGTTCATTTGCATGCTTTACGGTCCATATTTAAAAGATCTTTACTGTTTTGATTCAAAGGAGAAGATTTGGTTCTTATTCTTCTCTGCGTATTCACGAATTTGACACCATGCTAATCCACTTTCAACCCGTTTAATGCTCTTTAAAGAAAGCTTGAACGCCTGCAGGAAAATTCACACCTGCCTATTTTCCAGTCGCTGTAATGAAACCTAGGTGATAATTCTGGCATCCCAAAAGCTGCATTCGTTTCTATGGAGGAAACTTGGATTTGCTGCTTTAAATGCACTTTTCCCTTCCTAACCAAACGAAAATATGTAGAAAAGGTAACTCTTTAATTAAATGGCGTCAGAATTTGCTTTGCGGTGGGTATTCCGTTAAGCCTCAAATGAGTGATGCCTCCTTAAACAAAGAGGAGGAATTAAGCAAACGTAAAGCCACATCCAGATCCTGCGGTTTACTTTTAATTTCCTAGTCAAATCCTTTTATAAATATATACGCATAGTTAAGTGAATAATCGCTCCAATTTTAAGTTATTTAGAAATAAAAGGCTTTTTATTTATTTATTAATAATAACACATTTTTGAACAAAGCAACTAAATTTGCTCATTTTTGAGGCCTTTGCAGCCCCCTGGATATTAATCGATTCCACGGCGGGGATTTTTTACTGAACCAATAATACGTTTATTTTTGGCATAAAGGAGCAGATTAATCTAAAGATACGGTACTTTGTATGACAAGGTGCACAACGTAAAATAAACCACCCAAACAACTGTTGACCACACCAAAATAAAAGCATCAAAGGCAGATTTCGAGAGTGGGAGAGGAAGAAAACCGACCAGGTTTTGTACTTAAATGACCGCCTTAGCAAAACTATGGATAAATATATTAAATAAGCATCAGTGATGCATCTTTCTCTGTACATCTATTGATCCGGTAAATGGTTGAATTGATACCTTTATAGCCATGAATTTACTCCGTTTAAATTACCCATTTTCGCAGCGTGTCGACTGCACTAGAGCAGCGTTTGTAGGTTTATCATTTTTTATGCGGTGTTGCTGACGTTGCAATAGCCGCTACAATTTACCTTAAAAAACAAAAATGCTGTTTTCTTGCATCTTTCTTCTTTTATCTTCCAATAAACCCTGTTTGCGTTTACTAGGACCCCAGTTCTGACGACTAAATTAGCCTAGTTTTGGCCAAAAATGCACGAATAAACAATTTAAATGTTACCCAGTTAGCTCTGAAATGCGACTGACTTTGCAGGATCCTGTGAAAAGCGCATTTCAGATTACCGCTTTGATAGTATCTGTTATAACTTGTCATTTTATTAAAGCCAATAAAATTAATAAATTAATTTTGTATCATTGTTTATAACTTACATAAAACAGGTTTAAGGAGAAAACAATGACAATCTATCTTCATACCAAAAACATCAACAGTATTTAAAAGCTCAGACCTTTGCTGCAAATTTATATCTACAAATACAAATTCTGATAATAAAGTTGGAGATTTTTATTTCAATTCACATTTCAGACAAAAAAATTTGATATGGAATTGTCTGGATTTTCAAATCCGCTATTTACTTGACCACTCTACATTTGTTTGCGGAGTCGTTCTGCGTCAATCAGGCATCAATTACCCTGCAAACAGTGAACATTGGACTCAAATAGAGGTGAGCATTAGCAAAGTAGTTCTGTCAATACTCTACAGCTTTCTGCTGATAGATTTTGCTTAAGTCAACTGGCTCAGGTGCCCAAGAATCGGGTTAGATACTCCCGTCAAAAACAATTGCATTCCGATGTACTCATTAGGACAGTTAACACCGCAAATGACGGGAAGGTATTGTACGTTTAATTAATGGGAAAGTAATTACTGAATTTTGCATTTACAGCACCCAGAACAATCATTTTTCCCCTCTCGACGTGAGTGCTAATGACTTGACGCAAGCTAGGAAAAATTCACAAACTACTGCGTCGTTAGCACCTACCACTTGTTTGCTTATCAGTAGGGTAATAGAGAATTATCGCGTCGATTTTTGCCAAGTATTCAACTTAACAATGCTAAAAATTACAAATTTGAATTAATTTTAGGGAATAAGATTTAATTAATCGCAGCTATGGTTAATTAAAACCAACTGTTCTAGCATTTTAATCACTGTAAGGGACTACAAAAAAGGCATCCCGTGTTAAAGGAAAAAAAATACGATGCCTAGGTGACAGAAAATGCAAAAAAGCCCCGTCAGTTTCCTCGGTTAAGACGGAGAGTTGGAATAAGGCGAAATTGGTGTGGAAAGAAAAGTTGTCAAGAGGAAAATTTGTCAATTGAGTAGCTGCTAGTAGTAAAACTGCCTTTACTGTAAATTCACACGGATCTATACCTGATGCCCGTTTACTTGTTATCCGATTTTGCATTTAAAAAGAAATTGGGCGATTTGATGTAAATCGATGGCAGTCATGGACATGGGGAGAATACCTAAAGTAATCTAGTTTTCTAAAACGGTAATTTATCATGATTGAATAAATGGCTTACATCCAACCAAGTCAAAAGTGACACTGATAATTCTCGATCCTCTTGTGGTGATTGCATATTGACTTATTACTCTTGTGGTGAGGTAAATGGGTGGTAGAGAATGACATCTCAAGTTGAACTGATATGATGAGCAGTCACACAAATCCACACTTCAAAGTGCTACCTTCAAGAGCGACAATCCACTTGCCACAAATGTTAAAGCTTCCCACACCAGTGAGTTTTCAATAGACAGTCATATATTATTGATCCACTCTTTGAGCCTTCTCAATGCGGGTCCTTTAGGGACTCGCTTTAAGGGTAGTAGTCACTAAGCGTATTCTGCATGAGGTATGCAGTACTTAGTCCCCTTGACCAAGAGACCACTGAAGTCCACAAATGCGAATAGAGAACAGTTGAAGCCATCTTGTTCACATAAATTTAAATTGTTGGTTACCTGGCTGTCAATGATGCTATTAGCTGTGACCAAATTATATCACTTTTCTAGAAGTTCTTAAAGCTGTTTGAGCATCACTTATGTGATCCTTAGGATTCTTGTTTTAAGATTGCATACTTAAAATGAAGGACTTAATAACAGATTTGTCCAACTGGGCTGGATGGAAGAGCAACATAACAGTAAGTAAATATACACTGGAAATGATTCTCAGCAGTGTTAGAGGTGCTTTCGAAATAAAGAAAAAATTACTGCTTTGACGCATTGCGGCTTTTGTCACTTTTTGACATCTTTTGAGTACGATTCATATCAAAGTCATTCACACCTCTCGTCATTCACATATTTATGTTAAGTGTTTTTGTACTTTCAAAAGGGGTGATTTAAAAACATACACCACTTTGACACACCCACATCACCTTAAAGGTATAAAAGACAGCCTTCTGTCATTTGCTGAGCTCTGTGGGGAGAAGACCTGTGTGTGTATGTGAGTATGCCAGAGGCACAAAACTGACTTCGTTGGCACATGTATTTGGCAGGAAATAAATTTCGATCTCATGGAGCAGTTTATGTTCAAATAAGTCGGAAAGCTATCCTCATAATGACGGTTGCAGAACTTTGGGTACCCAGTTGTTCATAGACTCGATTTTACAACAAAAGGCTTTTTATACTTAACCCATTCATTCATTTAGATTTATTCCCAACTAGTCATCTGTCTGCGTTATTTATCGACCTTAAGAGGTTTCGAGTGTCCAAATTTTACTTATAATGCGAAATATTTCTATTTTTACAGATTTTAGTAAATGAGAAACCCTACCATCATTTACCCCGTACTTTTTAATCAAGGTCTGAGACTGTTCATCGTTAACACAATTCCTACTGATTCAAATATTCAACTATAAATGGAATTAAGGGCTATAAGATCGGAACACGAACCTTTGACAGAGAGGGTGAACCATTTCCAACCGGTTATTATATCAACCTGGTAATTATACACAAGAAAGAGGCTAGGAACAATGGATAGTCGAATTCCATTAAGGTCTTTTAGCAATTAATAAAAGGCTTGAAAAATCAATATGGGTGCTAAGCTTAAAAAGTAAAAAACAACAACCACGGCCTTTGTACTTACTTCTTTGATTTACTTTAACGGTGCTTAGAAACTAAAAGCGGAATTGTCCTTGGACTAGGGATACATTTCATTATTCTAATGTCAAGCAACCCGATGCAACAGGATTTGGGAATACCAGTTATCACAAAAGTAACAAAGACTAGCTGTTCCATATATGTGGCATCAAGCCCGGATAATAAATGCACCAAGATGTAAAAAGCGTTTAATTCAAAACCCATTTCTCAGTACTTACTGATTAGTCAATCATTTCAAAACGTTGGACTCGGTACCACATCCATGTATTTGCATATCAGGGTCTTGAAACGTTAATTAGGGCGTGATTTTATGCATACATTCATATATTCTCTTCCTAGCCACCACTAGCAATTGTGCACGCCATTTGAGTAGAGTTGTTGCAAATGTTTTGGGAAGTGGAGTGACGAGGAGAGCGAGGCGAGGCATGGCAGAGTTCGAGATAAATGTGGCGGTCGGAGGCTTTGATGTAGATGTTGAGTGTGAGTCAGAGCACATCCCTGCCCCCACCCTGCACCTTTCCCCACCCCCTTTTTGTGTGCGTGCCGGTGTCTGCCACTCCACTCTCCTGGCTAACTATCGATTTAAACTCATCTCTGCCTCACCCTCTAGCTACGCGCCTCGTGCTACTGCCTGTCGGCCACGCAACATCAGTCATCACGACAGTGTCCTCAATCAAAAAGTAGTGGGATTGGCTTGACAACCATTCTCAATCCTTGAAACGATCAATAATTGCCGGAAATGGGATTGTTGGCAGACTACGAAATGTTTTAGGTGTGAGGTAGTAACAAGTCAAGCTGGAACTTCCACTTTTACAACCAAAAAAGGGTGCTATCCGGGTGGGACTGCATATGGTAGCAAACGGCAAATGTCTCTTGTTACTAGCTGACGGCAGTGAAACTTTCGGCCTCTTGGCGGTAAGACACTTAAATTTCATTAACTTTTGAGAACTGCAGTGCATTTCCCTCCAGCCATTCCCGTAAGCATTCAGTTTGTAAATAATCTTATTGTCAAAATTGCATATGAGGAGAATTGCTTTATCGCTAAACTTGCAGAAATATTACGGCTTTTGTCTCATTCTTCTTACTGGAAAAGACAAAATTGTTGGAAAATAGAGTCGTCAAGGCCCCTTCCAGCTCTTCTCCTGTGAATCTGTGCAATTCGAGTCATCCAAAACAGGTGTTTTGGAATGCGACACTTTGAGATATTTTCCAGACAGTAAAATGTAACTTTTTCGATTTTGATGTGAGTTCTACAATAATGCCATAATTGGGTGCCTTATCTACACTTGAAAGCCTTCACATGTGTCCTTTTTATTGGTACAAAGAGGTGTAAGGCGGCTCATAGAATGGATCATGTGGTTGAAGCTCTAGGCAAGAAAATTGGAAGTTGAGTTAAAAAAAATTGAGGAAGTTTGTTTTATCTTTCTACTGTATATTTTACAATGCAGAGGAGTACATAGAATTTTTAAATAAGCACCCAACCCACAAAACCAGTTTTTGATTGAAATGTTTATTTCGGGAGTTCAAAGCCACATAACCAAAGACCCTTCTGTTGTTTTTAACAGAAATGTGTCGGTAGGTTTCAAAGCAAACTAGTCCAGAACTGTGTGTGCGTGTGAGCATTTGATCACGAAAATACGACAAGAGTGAGAAAATGAGTGACAGAAGGAAGGTAGGAATGGTGGGAGGAAGAAGTGACTGTTGTGCTAATAAGTTAAGGGCGGGCGCGTCACGCCTGTTTTGTTCCAAAGTCGGCACTTTCAAAGTAAACTCATGCGCCGAGATTTGGACCCATACATAAACAACAGCGATAACATACGCTCCTGTCAGTTAATCTGTCAGTCAGCTTGGCAGCTAACCATCTAACCCACCACCATTGGGACGGGGCGTGCTTTCTTTATTCAATTTATCTCACCTTTTTCTCAACTGCACAATAATGGAAAGTAATCACCTTCTCCTATTAATGCTCAGAAAAATCCGTTTTTCTTTTTATTTGAGAAAAATCTCAAATATATTTTTAAAAAAGAGAGATCAGATTCGTTACATTCAAAAGCTAATGAATTAACTTCTACAATAGCAATTTCTTCTCAGCTAAAATTACCATCAGTCAATTTCCAATGTGAGTGCATATTATGACCATTTTAACCCCCTACGCAAAGTAAGTCGCTTAAGTAATTGTGATTTATTATTGGCGTTGTTAAGAATGAGAATACTGGAGAAGTCCCACACACTTTGATCTGTTGCTAGCATTTAGAGTCAAATGCGGGACCGCATGATGCATTTTTATAGCTATTAAAAATTTGCCAAAATTGGCTAAGTATATAGGCACAAGAACCGACTCACAGCAAACTTGCGGCCACGAAGTGAGAGAGTGGACCGATATTCTCACCTGACAATAACTCCTTTGAAAACCACTCTTATGACAGTTAAAATTCATTTGAATTTTTAGATGCGTCTAATTAAACATTAAGTGCAAAATATCTAATTTACTCTTTGTAAGAAGACGAGTCAAGCTAAATAGCTTTTACTTCAGAGAAATTGGGAGCTAATGCGACAAGGAGACAGCACATTGGGCGGTGAGATAAAAGCACTCGAACAAACCGACAGCGACGACAACAACGTCATGAGCTTGTCCGCGTGATGAATGGCGTTCACCGTGGTGGTGGCGGTGACAGCGTTGACGGTATGAAAAATGACGCTTGCGTTTGAGTTACCGCGCTTGACTCACACCACTACATGCTCGCAGCCGCCACATCCCTTCTTTGTATAGAGCTTTGATGATGCCTTCCTTCTACATCAACAAATTTGAAAGTTAAAGCTAGTTTTAAATACTTAACATCTCTTCTTGCCCAACCCTCCCTTGTTAAAGCACTTTTCTCAGCATTAATTGATGCTTCAACTCGTTTATAATCTATGTAACATCAATAGGACTAAGAAGGTTTTATTTGATCCCTGGTCTATATTTTTTTGTTTTCTGCTCTGCCTTCTGGGATCTGAGAGCAGTTTAGAGTTTAATTAAAGTTCAGAAAAATAGACAGTAACATTAGCAGATTTATCAGGTGTGACATAGCAGTCATTGAATTTGTATGGTTTACATGACACCTTGTTCAAAATGCTACTGTACATTTCCATCTGTCTGGCCTATTTTGAGTTATTTTAAAGCTTTAGCCTCAGCCATAGTTCCACTTTCCAACATTTATGTCTAACAGCCATAGCACATGATAAATATTGAATGTTGAGGGACTTCAAAGCCGCGTGAATGTAGTGATTTCCCAAATTACCAACTGGACTATTTTTCATCAAGTAACTGTGACATTTAAATAAATCAGTGGTTCAAAGTGGCTGAAATTAGGTATTTCTATGGAGAAAAGGCAATTCAAATAAATGCCCTGGTTATTTTAAAGTCTCTTCAAAGCTTTAGCGCCAGCTACCGTGAGAGTAAATCATATAGCTTAATAAATTTCTGATATGGTCACTAAATAATGTCGCATACATGAGTGGGAACTGGTTATGTAAAATGGGTAAACTCCGTCAACATTTATCTATACAGCGATTGGTGTAAATCAACAATAAAGAAAGAGTTATGATTGTTTCTTGAAAGTAGATCATTTTAATGTGATTTAGACTCAGTTTAACCTACTTGTCATCTTGCCTCAGTCTGACCGCCTTTTGTACATAGACAAGTGACCCGACACACACGTGACGCCGTCAAACCTACTAGATGGACAGTCAGCCCATAACACTTCTGCTTGTGATAAGATTGTGCTGGTAGGAGGGTAATTTGTCACTATCTCAAGGGCCCACGACGTCTGTTCTCACGACGCCAACGATGGTGTGAACTACGACAGCGTGATTGCGTATCAATTAATAGGTGCTCCCTCCTCTCCCAGACGTGTTAGCAGAAGTGTAGGTGAATGAACACCTAACCACTTTCTATTGGACCTTTGTAAGCTTCAAAACTTTGATTCCTAACAAACCGTTCAACATTGTTATACTGATCAGTTTTTAGGTTGAAAGACGTGACTGATTTAGTGCAAGAGGACCTTCAGTGATATGTGTTGTGAACTGTCGGTTTTTTAGAACTTAATGAAATCCTCATTTGATAGTGGATGTGAATTCCATTTGGTAATTTACATGGCCCTAAAGTTTTTTTAGTATTGAAGTATAGATGGGCCTGAGATTAGCCGTATCATATCAAGCGACGGGAAATTGCCTGGGTTTTTTTTATTATTGGCTCTCTACAAGGGCTTTTTGCATGCCATCGTTTACGAGGTCGCATTATAGAACACAAATTTGGAGCAGTATTTCATCAAAAGATTTCATCGTACTCTTCACTACTTCCCTGTTGCCTTAATTCCTGATGATTAATGGTTAATACACTTTAAGCTTGTTTAATATCGGAAAGGGTTCTAACCATGTTTCAAAGGCCCAGAAGCTTCTCATCGCATTTGTTGGATAGAAGTTGGAGAAATTTTGGTAGCCGACTGGCCAACAAATTGCTTAAAAATGTATCAAGCCCAGAAAAGCTTCCAAGGTAAACAGTTAAATAAGACAAGCCAAAATTAATGTATTAGGTAGTTATTGCTATTCGCACCTGGGAAAATTGTGAAAGCTACTATGGCAATGTGTTCCACAAGCCTTGTTTATAAAAATACGACATCTTTAGATCGCTGCCTAGCTGATAAATGGCTTTTATTTAACGCTAAGCAAACTTCTCATTGGTTACTCCTCACAAATTTCACCCACTACCCATCTCACATCTAAGACGAGGGCCACTTAATCCCCATAAGACCATTCTTACTCTGTGTAAAGTCAAAAACAATTATTAGCCCTAGATTTCTAAGGGAGTGTCGGACAACGTTAATTGAGTTCTACTTTATACAAATCAGGTGGATTCGAGAAAACCGAGTTAGAACCAGCCGGAATTCGTCAACCTGCCCTTCCGCAAATCTTGTCCCGTAAAAAGATTTCTACTTTAAAGTGGAATGTGCTGCCTCATTTTTATCCCCATTTATCTCATATTCCTCCAAGTGATTTATACCCTAACTTACAAAGTGATTTATTTTAAGAGAAGAAAGGATTTGTGATGTAGAAATTGGCACAAACTCACATGGCCACTTTATAATATGCTTCATTGATCACAAGGACTACGTTCCAGTTCGAGCACTCATTGTCAAGATGTTTGTCTGAAAGCAATAATCTATTTAATCAAATTTAAAATAGGGAAGTCTCTTCATGATGCCTCATAATCTCTTCTTTTCCTCTTATCTGCAATTTTTGTTATTTCTGGGAATACATGGTTTATTGCCAGCCCCCTGTAATGCTAGAGTTTTCCAATTCTCCAATGCGTATATTATTGGTTGGATCTAATGCACTGGAGATGCATTAACGCTTGCGGACCTGGAGGTAGGTCGACTGTCATCGCACAGGAGAGGTTACAAGTCTAGGGACACAAGTAGAGCCCAAAGCGTCCGCATCTGGTGGTGTATTTAGGTAAGATCTTAATTTTCCTTCCTGAGCCCTGCGTCACAACTATGTTACCTGTATTCTTGTAAGTTTGTGATTACCAAGTGCATACAATCATTTTCCACGCATGCGGGTTGATATTAAACACTGAAGCAAATGACAAATTTATGGTCTGAGGATAATTAGGTTTCAGTTCTTGGGGAAGGGGAAAACCGGGGTGTTGGCTGAATTTTCGCTGGAACCTTGAGGGTAAAGGACATAAATGAAATGTTTGGCCAAAAAGGTGTAAAACAAGAAAATTCGGACAAATTAAGTTGAGGAATTAAACGACCACGGTGATAACAAGGACTTAGATTAAGATTTGGAGAAAATTATTTCTAAATGCTTAAAAATAAATTCTGGGAAATCGGAAGACAGGAAGTTCAGGTAGAAAACATTACGATCTGGCAATTTCGCACATTTCATGGGTGGCCAAAACTGATAGTAGTAAGTCAATAGCTTACCTAATTTGGCAACCCGAATGAAAGATATACGCCCTCCCAAGCCTAATTATTACTATACTCTAGCTAACGCTGCGACCATTTTACAACTTTGGCGCTGATACTGACCTATTCCTCCATTTTTTTTTCTCTTTTTCTCCTCCCTAAAAAGACATTTATGTGAAACTGTTTTACAGCTTTTGTAATTAAGAAAGTGGCACAAACCTTAACGAAAAATTCCCAACTTCCAATTTTGCCATCATTAAAGCCACTGCTTTTGCTTGAATAATGTCAAAAAAATAGTGTCAGGTGACAAAAAGATCTTTATATCAAGCTCTTTCTCTGACTAGTTGGCTAGCTAGCTGGATGGTCAGCTCCGATAACGAGTTGGTGACGCGACCAACGATGTAATCAGTTTTTGCCGACACGGTAATAATTGTGCATGGTTATTGCCTCCAATAACGCCACAACCATCACACACGCATAGAAATACACTTGGGTCCTTTGTCTCGTTTCCTATTATTCCGTCGAATCACCATGTTACCTAACAAGGGCAGACACTTGTGGCTGGCAGGAATTGATAAATGCATGGAGTGTGCATTTACCATACATAGTCAAATCACAAAGACTCCTAGGCTCTTTCACCATAAACACTATTCAATTTAAACAGCAAATTCTGTGGTCAACTTCAAAGCGGATCTATTTTAATCGGCAAATTGGTTGTATTTGCCAGTGATGGATCAAATAATACAGTCAGGAATGGTTAGAAAATTCATTAAATGGCTCTGAACGTTTGATTATTACTTGAACTTTAAGTAAATTCTACTCATTTTACTATGAAATTGACCTCACAAAATAAGATTACCTGATTCTTGATTTCCGCCTATGAATACAGCCCTTAAACACTACCAGTAGCGATTGTCTTCGTCCTTTTATCATGCTTGTCAATCGGCTAATCGGTGTGGCCTTGATTGCGCTGCCAACGTGTTTTAAAAAAATAACCACATTCTAGAGACTGAGGCCATGATAGTATCTAACATTGGTTCATTTTCATGCTGCGTAACTTTTTAAGAGGATAATTTGATTTACATGGATAAAATGCTTTAACTTACGATTTTAGGTCCTACTGCCCAAAAGACTTTTTGTGACCAAAAAACCGTTTAGCAAAAAGTTTTACTGCTCCTGCATCAGCGTCTCGTTTGGTTATCGATTTCCAATGATGAACACCGGTCGTCGTACAGCCCCCTTGCCGTCTCTTCAGCGTGAGAATGACCACCGTACACGAAGAGGTGGAGTTTAAAAATCACACAGAAAAAGTTATTAAATTAATTCTTCAAAAGCTTAACCTTTTAGATGCAGGAAGTCTGTAGTTATTTGACACTTCCAAATTTTTGATTTAAGCGGCTGCGTTATAGATGATAGCAAAATGGGTGTTTAATTTCTTTCACCACAAATAAGTCCTGAAAATGACAAAATGCGTTGGCTTTTAAAATGCAAAAAAAAACTACCTCAAGTGAATCTCCAATAAATTGTTATTTAGTCTTAACAGCAAATAAACAAGCGTAGAACGTAGGGGGGAAACCCTTCCACCCTTCTGCCGCCAGGTTTGCGCTTTGGGAATGAAGAGTAGGAGGATAAGCCAGGAATGCGAAGGGAAAACATTTGGCGCGAAAAATCTTACTGGCAACACGGATGAGCATTCACTCGGGTGCAAAGGAAATATGAAATATGTGGTGCAAAATCTGAGCACAGATCACGCCCTTGTGATATATGCCCATTGTGGCCAGCCTGGTTGGCTGGTTGATTCGTTTAGGGCGGAAAGAACTAGTATTTTTCTGCATTTTGAGCGGTCCCATAAATTTTAATCTCCCTCTCACTCTATCTCTCCGTTTCGCTCTCTCTCTCTCTCACTCGCCTCTGGCAAGCTCCCTGCACGCGACGTAAATGGGAGAAGTGCTTAGTGCTCATTTTACGGGGTGGGGTAAGGATATAAGAATGCTACTAGTTTCGGTAATTTTGAGACACTAATGGAGTCCTTTAGTGATCCCCTAAGGCTTTAGATAATAGGAGAACCTAGATGCGGTTCTACTATTTTCATAAAGAAGCATCTGCTGAAGATGAACAAGTGTGATGTGTCAAGATTTTGATGTAACTGTCATGAAAGACGAATGTTCGCGGCTTAATTTGAGTCGGGAAAGACCTTTGCTATCAAGCCAGGAAAAACCAATGTACCAGTAGCGTAGATGATGTAAGCAGAATTCCGCCGTAGTCGAGGAGAACGAACAAATTGATTATGCGACTCGTAATTTCTAGGCCGAAAAACCGTGCTTATGGATAGCGTTGTCATGGGGGTTTTCTATCACGTTGGCATTTCAGATGTTTTGGAATTTACAAAGAGTTTTGTCTATTATGGTAATTTAATCTCGTGATTCATCTTGGCAACTTTGTTTAATAGACAATATACTAAGTAATTTTATTTTACTGTCATGGAAGGTATACCATGATACAAAACGTGAGTACTGTGCAGAAATTAATAAAGGTGAAGTATTTAAAAGCAAAAGACAATCACGAAAATCAACAAACAAAAAATTCTTCCAAATTTACCAAAGTCTGGTCACCTTACATTAAGAGCTTGCCAAAATTTATTGTTCCTAAATATGGGAGAAGAATTGCTAGCCATGAGTCACTCGGTCGATTTAACCTCCAGACGTGTCATGTGTTGACTAGCATTTGCCACGTCTAGAGCAATACGACGTCCAGATGGGTTTATTTGATCCACATCACAAGCAGGTCTGAGTTTGTTGAGTATCTCTTCCAGAACTCTGACTACTAAAAGATTAGTGGAACATTAAAATTTGCTGTAAAGTGACATGCAATTTAGGCTGAATTAATACCACGATGTGTTTTGCAAAAGAGGAATTCGTAATTTGACCCTTTGATTCTCAATTTAGATTATTTAATGACTAATAGAACATGATTGGTTTGGCTTTAAAATATAAATCAAAGAATGACCCTTATCAATTACTTATGCTAATGCGTCATTTTGTCAAATTAATTTTGATTTAACCACAGCGTTAAGGGGAGTGATAAGTGTCCCGTCCTGACACTCGTCACATCTGGACTTTCAAACAATATCTATCATCACCCAGCTGTCAAAAATAAGGAATAAATGGCATGACCTCAGTCAAATATCTAAGATTGTAAATCGATGCCTGTCACAGTAGAGAGACACGTAAACCGTGTCAACAAGGGTCGACCTGGAAACATTTGTGATGAAGGCATTCAATCACGAACTCGGTTTAAATAGAAAACAGGCAATTCGTACTAACCTGAGAGTACAACGAGAGGTATGCTCATTACTTCTGGTAGCTTCAAAAGTTGCTACATTTGATAAAACTTTATTGTATTAGGAAAATGAATGCAGACCAATTGGAGTTTTCGAGTAGGAAAAATGGGTTTTAACTGGACAACATGAAATTTGAAATCAAAATTATGCTCAGGAATTAAACTTCTTGACTTCACTGTTTTGGAATCCAAATAACTTGTAGTTTATAGTGATGTTATAAAAAGTGTTTATTGAGGATCTACGAGGAAACTCGACAACTGCAGTCTAGGTGTTTTGATGTCCACCTGTGATGTTAATAAATGCACCACAGAAATGCCCAATTTATGAGGTGCAATTACCTCCAGACAAGAGATAAACCATAATTACCCTTTGTTTTAGACTCAACTTATTCGCAGTGTACGCAATTTGATGTGATTAATCGCCATGATCTAACATTTAACTCATCTCCAAAGCCCAAATTAGAAATAAAACCGGAGAGTTACGTTTGCGGAACAATTACTCTTTTCTATTCATTTTCAATTTTTATTCAGAACTCAAAAACGGCCCCAAAAAACATGTCAGAGCGGCAATTAATGCTGCAATTTTTAGATCATTATAAAGTCCAGTGGATTCTCTAATATGCCAAATTACTTTCGAGGTTTTGACATTTGAAGTTTGGGTCATTATTAATACTTTCAAACCTTCCAAGGTATGGAAGAGGCGGAGGTGCAGGAAGAGACCGCAAAGGAGACATGAAATGAGGAAGGGAGAGGAGATGGCGGAAGAGTGAATGCCGACAAGGCACGGCACGTGCAAAAGAGAGTAGGAAAATTGATGTCGGTAAAGTGACAACTGTAACGCTAACTTTCGCACACACCCACACATAAAAAAGGGAGGGACGGGGCAGTTATGTTGTTTTCCTTGATAGACAATACCGCTGCCACCTTGACTAGTTCTGCTGCTTTCATTGAAAGTCATTCCCTAATTAGACAGCCACGTTGGCGGTAGTTGCTGCGTCAGAGCCTCCACTGTCTTGCTAAAGCAAATTACTTTGAAATTGAGTGGATTTTTAGGCATTTTAATGCGGTTGAAGCTGCTTACCATCACCCCTGTATTTAACACCAAATGCGAATGGTTTCTCAACAATAAAAGTGGTTACATAAATGTATAATCCAAAGTAAATTAGTCATCCATCTAATTTGCGGAAAGACTATAAAGCCAAATAATTATGCAATATTCGCGAATGTTAAAAATACGTTCAAATGAGAGGAATTGGATTAGAACTCACCAAGTGATTACCTCTTAAACTCAACAGGACGAAGCAAACTTAGTAATGAAAACAATCATTTTTTAAAACCAGACCAACCCTAACAGTTCATACACAGCACACAGATGACTGTTGGATTTTCAGTCAATTGTGCCCATATCCCTGTCGGCCCCCGTAATGAGAGCATTCCAATTGAGTCAAAAAAGGAACTAATGAATATGAGGTTTTGTACTTCTCTAATCAGCAAATCCTGTAAAGTGTATGAAGAATAAAAAGTGAGGAAAACTAGGCGTTTTTAGAGCATAAATAGCATTTACACACGTTACTAATATCAGCCAGGCACGCATTCGCATATGCACGCACGCACCCGACCCATAGGCTGTCAGCCAGCCACGTGCGAGATTTACCCTTCTTCACGAGCCAATCACCACCTATCCAGACCGCCGCCTAAGTATTCTATTGGTTAGCCCCAATGTGCGCGTGTGAGTGCATGCGGTGCGCTAATTTATGCCTCATACTGCACCACGGCCAGTAAATTCACATCCTTTCTCATGCGATTTATCGACTAGTGGGTAACCTTGAGGGAAAATAGAAAGGAATAGGAGCAGGACCGACAAATCTGAGCTCTCATTGGTGGTTGATTTATCATTCAGACTCCAAGTGGTGGGGCAGATGGAAGAGGGGAGGAGAGAGGGTAGACAGCAAGCTGGCAGAGGCAATAAGCAGAGGGTGTGGAAGTAAGATCAAAGTGCTAGAGATCAAGTCGGCTAGTTGTTGGGTTGATTTGCGCTATCTGTATAGACCCACTGCACCCCTCCGTTTCTCTCTCGCCCGCCCCGTCCGGCTTGTTTTTTGCAGTGTCTACATCCGGTAGACTTGTCAAAAACCAACTCTCCCGTGCCAAACGCAAAAAAAAACATATTTTAATGATTAAATTAACTACAGGGTAGTAAAGTGTTCACATATTTTGTTAACTTTGCAGTCATATCATTTAGGTAATTCCATTGTTACAAACATCGCATTAAAAAAATTCTCCCAGAAGCGCATATTTTGCAAACTCTGATGGAAACGGCTTATTTTTGGAATATGATTCTGATAAAATAATTGGTTTATTACGGCAAATCAAAAGTAGGTAATATCTTTTTAGCTCTAGTGTTCTATTGGCTGGTGAAATTGTTTAAACCATCTGTACAAGATACTAATGATATACACCTGAATATAAATGTTATTTGCTGACGTTATATACCAAATTTATATTCGAAAATAATAAAATGAATGAGTTTTGTATGATAAAGCATTAGTGTGAATAAAATTCGGCACTGCCTATTTTATCGTAACGAATCAAGTAACCCATACAGTGAGCTTAGCTCCAATACGCTAGTGAGAAAAATGAACTACATTTTATTTTTTATACGGACGTTAATTGCTTAGATTTAGGATCGTTTTAAAACTTTGTATTTGATGCACGTTACGTTGTAAAAACTTATGGCTCTTATTGTAAAAGAAGAATGCAATTATAATGAGTTGGTTTAATGTGACGACATTAGGTCAGTATGAATGGTATATTATACTACTTTTAAAAGTATTGCTCAACTTCCGCATATCCCAACCCTTTTATTTCCGACTGAAATGATATTAGTTTCGTGTAATGCATCCATTTCTAAGATGTCTTTGTTAAACAGAAATTTGATCCCAAAATCTAGTAAGGTGATTGATTTGTTATAACAAATAAATAGTTATAATAATTTGACGTTAATAGTTTCTTAAAATAAGAACACAAACTTAAAAGACTAGAGGCAATAATAACAAAATTTGCCTTGAATGTGCGTTAAGTCATGCTGATACGGAAGTTAAAGCCACACCTGGTAAGTGTCCCATGTGATAAAATTACCTCAGACAATTTGAATGTTGTGTAGACATGACACAAGGAAGCAGATGAAAATAGGTTGTCAAAGCGGATAATCTGTCATGGCGCCCAGGACGCAAGACACAAGTCAGCACAAGCGTATGCGCATACTAGCAGTTTTGGAATGCGTGTGAGCGAGGGAACGAGCCAATGCGCGCATATCAAAGTGATTGATTACGTCGCGTTTTCCAGACACCAACACAACATCAAAGTGCCGTCGCCGTGGCCCTTTTTCATCTGCCATCGCCACCACCACTGTCGGTCACCATTGTCACCAGCTCGAACGACGATATAATTAATCGATCTGCCTCTTTACCCAACCCATCAACCGCCTGCTCACATTTCCAAAACCTGGGCAAGAAACAGACCTGTCTTTGTTCCCGCTTACCTGATGTGATTTTGGCAGATGCATCAAAATGGTAATCTCCCCAATAGTCAGATTCCATGACCTCAAATAAGAGCCCTCAACTCCTCAAGTAACTAGTGGTTTTGTAATTTAGAAACGTTGATGAGGCAACACTACCTTGAAATAATTTTGTAATTCTCTGACCCAACCTCAACCAAATTTCCAAGGTCGCCCAAGGTGGAGAGGTGGCAATAGATGACCAAGCAAGATGCCGTTATGCGTATACGACTAATTTTGCCCTAAAAATGACAAAAAACGGGCAGAAAATTTTTGCAGAAGTTGCAGTTTCACTTTTTCGCATTAAAAAGATACCCGATTTAAACAAAAAAGGTGGATCAAAGCTCATTTTGGTGCCTAAATTGAGTTATGTTAGCCAATCTTATAAATTAAGCAGAACAAATTCTTATAAGGATCCAATAACTACAGAATGTTACCTTAAAGAAAAATCCTTTTCTATAAAAATTGTGGGTTCTTGGAGTTAATTTTTAAAAGTACGTGATTAGGAAAACATATTTTGCCTGCAAATGAATAATCTTAACGTAACCGGACCTAACCCCATCATATTAGCTGTGTTACTTTTTCACAAAAACTTATTTGAGTCGGCTACGAAACCTAATATATTTTGGTTTCCGTGTACAACCCTTTCTACTAACGACGCCACCAATTTTACGTCTACGGTAGCGTCGCTTGCACGTCAACAAAGTACACGACCCCTTCACGTCCATTCATCCCAGAGGCTCTATTTTCCCACCCAAATGCCACCACATAAGCTTCTGATTTATCTGGACCTAAATCATTCCTAACCACTGTGTGGTATGCTCCCGTGCCTTAATGACAAAACCATTCGTAGGGAATTACATGTCGTCTCCTGTGGGAACTATTGGGCTTATCTCACTGTCAAAAGACTAACCCTCCTTCAAAATGGTATGCATCTATGCACATTATATGTAAAGGTTAGACTTTTCCCTTTTTAAATTAAAAGAGGTCGCATTTTTCACAGCAATCTTGCAATGCGGTGGCAAAGGTAATGGTTTATTTTTTAACCAGCCATTTTATTGATCGGTAGGTGTTGCAGTGAGCTGAGGCGAGCTTAGAAAACCCTCAAATAATCACAGCTACATTTATTTGCTGTTCAAACAAATATTTCAGGTCTTTTAATCAGTGGCTAGTGTTGGCTCTTGGACAAGTAAGGGAGAGGAGAGAATGGGTGATCAATCCAACATTTACTTTCCTCCTGCATATCGAGTAAACGTGAATGTATGTATGTATGTACAAGCGCGGGACCGCAATGATATACGATGTCTGGTTTGTGCACAGCACATACAAACACACTTCAAACAGCCACACCGTCATTGTCATATGCGACAGGAAGCAGACACCCACAAAAATACCCATTCACACAAAACTTGTTGCGATAGATCAAACGTCTGGCCAAACTGACATGAGTTGTGGCGTATAGCAGACACTTTCCATTTGTACGCACAAATACATCCGTGAGTGGTGGATTCGGAGCCGTGCAAATGAAGTGAACCAATTTGGTGTTCTGAATTGGAGATGTGCTCTATTCTTACATTTGGCTAATTATCTGATGCAACTTATGCATCGTCTGTTGCTATTAATGTAGTACAACGCTAAGAGAGACTCATGCCATCGAGTAGGGAAGAGATCCAAGGGAGAACAGTCTTATATATTCATTTAGCTAAATGAAGCAAATTCATTTGTGAAAGGAATCACCTCTTAAAGTAATTCTACGATAATGGTGTACTCAAATGCCAATCATAATGAGACAGAGCTCACTACGGCCGTCTAACAGTGTCTGTTAATTATAAAAAACTACTGCTCAAGTGATACAGGCAAATCAAGTAACAGCTACTCACCTCATTTATGATTAATGAAAGCGCAAAGGAGACGCCACTGATGCCAATTTCTGTTTGTTCCGAAATGGTAGATGGAAAGCCTACTACAATAATGAAGAAGAAAAAATTGTAGAATGAGAATCAATATCCTTACATGAAGCAAGAAGACAAAGGAAGAAGAGGAGGTGGAGTTGTGTGCGAAAAATTAAGTTTGAAAAGCAGAAGCAGAAATACCCCTTTAAACGCGGAACGAATATCCTAAATGAGGAAATTCTTGTTTCCAACTGACGGAATACGTTTATTTTCAGCTTCTTCTGCCGCCACCACCACACCAACATTGCTTTTAGCTTCGGGGCTTTGAGGAAGCGTGAAAAGTTAGGTTATGATGTCGGTGCTCTGACAACTTAGCCAAGTCCTATGCTGTCTGCATAAGGCAGTTAACATGTCCGATTTTTTCGTTCTACTGCTGTTGGTGCTACTTCTGCATGCTCCTCTTCCACTTTCTCTCCCTCCTTTAAGTCGTTCTGTCTTGAAGGGAAGAAGAGGGGTGAATATTTCGGCTTTTTGACATTTTCTAGCATTTACGCAATCCCTAAATGTCGCTGTAAATACTGGCAAATATGCGTTCATGTACCCAAATGTATGCATACACACACACACACACTTCTCCGTTATTGTCAGTTGGTTAAACTGTCAGGATTTTATCCCCCTCTTTACCCACGATTTTAGCCCTAATTATCAACTAATTTGCTCGCCATTTCTTACTGTTCACCTCAGTAAGAAATGCATGATTTATATCCAAATTTTTTGCCTTTATAAAAACTATGCTTTCATTATTCTTGAAAATAACTACGAATAAAGCTAGTTCTTACAAGGATTTAGTCGTTTAGAGGGTACGCAATTCACAAGTTTGATCTAGCATATTTATTTAAACGTCAAATATACGTCTATACATTGACTTCTTAACAGATTGACCAGCTCCTTAAAACGGATTATTTAATAATCCATAATTTATGGTAAGAAAACAAACTCTATTTACTCATTACAAAATAGCCTCAAATTTACCAATTGCGGGATGATTAGATGCTCATCGTGATAATCATGATCGTTGAATTATGTTAAATTTCTTCTCGTCTGTTAAAAATTGGTCGCATCTTCGGAAGTTTTACGTCAACAGAAAGCCTTACTTCTTTGTTTATTATCAACTCAAGCAAAAAATTTTCCATATTACTGTTCAGCAAAGTATTTAATTGGGAAATAAGAAGTAGGAAGCCCTTGAGCTGCTAAAATATTTTGTTCATTATCCAGAGAGCTCCATTTTTACAAGTTTCCCATATATTTATCCTTCTTTAATCTTCAATCATTTGTTTAAAACAGTGGTTATGCTTATATCCACTTTACAAAAAACGCTGTTGTTAGAAGCTCTTATATCACCTTTGAAGAACAACAAACGCATTTAGATGATCGTGGAGGTATTTGTGGTTAGAGGCATGTGCATGCGCTTTCCGAACTGCAAAAATTGACTTTGTAAAATATCTATTGAGAAGAGAGGTTAAAATGAGCATACAAGCCGCTCAAAATGCAAAAAATACAAAACTGTTGAGTTTTACTAGGTTTATTATTACGTGAAGTCTGGTTATGTATATTTTTTAAACTACCGCCTATAAATCAGGTGGCATTTTAGAAAAAAGCCCAGTCACAAAATACTGTTCCTAATTTAGCATCGGAAAATAGCGGAATATACTATTTCATTATAATCTTGAGGGCCAAACCCTCTGCAGTTACTAATTAGCACTTGTGATCAAATCAGTAAGAAGTTTGTATACCCTTTAAATGCATTACAATTTATTTTACTTTGTATGTTCCAAATTAGCAAGTTTTTTAACAATCAGACCATTTGAATTGTGACAATAATGAACCCATGTCAGTTTGTCGATTTTTCCCAGGGAACCTTAAGCCAAAAAGAGTAAAAAGCAGCCTAATTAGTGGAAGTTTTCGATAAGAGAATTAACTCATACTTTGGTCAATTTGTGTTTGTATCAAAAATGCCACTGAAAGTTAAAGAACGGGTGAAGTTACAAGGTGCACCTATGATTGTGTCAGTAATTTTTCTTACTTCGCGCTTCCTCGCTCATTCGCACTCCCTCGCTCCTTCTCTACCTAGTCATTAACATTCAAAAGCAATGCGTAAAGCGTGGCAGGCAGGTAGGCCGGCAGACAAGTGAACGCCATTCGCAAGAGGGGCTAAGGGGCATTTATCATGAATGCAAGCAAGTGGACAGGTAGGTGTTCGGTCGGCTCGTCTAAATGTCACGTCCGCGAGCAGATATCAGGATTTGTGGGAGTGATTGATTACCCCTTGGATTCAAACTCCACTTTGAATCACATTGACATTAACAACATCATCAACATTATTAAACATGCATGCTAATCATTGCATATAATTAATTAGTTTGATGATGAACATGGAATAGATGGAGTTTATAGTACAAAAACTGGAAAATTAATTAAGATATAACTTATTAACCCAATAGAATGCAAAGGTTCTAAACATCGCTTTATCTCGTCGAAGTTATGGAAAAGGGATGTTGCTGTACATTACTTGACACCCAAATGCATTATTTAACCATTGACATTTCCTAGGTGTGCATTTGTAGCGGCTAAGATTATGAATATCAGGCAAAATCACATGAGCTTATAATAATAAGAGTAATCTTCCAAATTTAATTGTCAATTAAAACATCTACATCTAGGCATAGTAAAACTTTGGAGGCAAAGGTTTGCTTTCCTTCAATCAGCGTGCACAACCCAGGAGTAGTTAAATGCTAATCCGATCTATCCAAATGAAGTTTTGCGATAGCCATGATCAAAAGGAATGCTGAATGTCTAAAAAAGAACCATATTGGCTTCAAAGGTTGTAATCATTCCTTGCCATCGTACTGTCAAGATTTTTACTCAAAATTCTAAAACAATGTGGTCGTTTCAAATAGTGCTTATATGTCCAACTGAAGCAACATAAATGGAATATTCATTACTTGGTTGAATAAGTGAGTCAGGCCAAAGCAATCTTTGCTTGAAGTAGGGCAAGTTCATTGCAGCTGAGGCAGCACTGGCTTTGATAAGGGCCTTCAACAACCAATTCTTCTCAAACAACGGCCATTTGCAATAAACTCTATAAGTCTGCCTAACTCACCCAAATGCAAACCACTTTTTGCTCATTATTGACCTTTATTAAATATTTTGCAAACTGCCGTCTTTAAAGGCAGCGATCATAGCATGGAAATCCGACAGAAAATGAGGAATCTAATGAGACATAAAGTGGCACTGTGAAAGAAAAACAGCATCTTGTTTGAGAAGGCGAAGTAAACCAAAGTTAAGCTGAGTATTCCATGCTACCCACTCATTAAATGAAGCCGTGAAAGACAGATAGCACATTCTGATGTCAAAAAATGTCTTCGTCACACAGGAAGTAGGACGCAAGGGTAAGAAAGCCCTTTTAAAATAATAGGCCTGCATCGAGAGACCTCCGCATCATCTCCACGTATTGGACAAGATGCAATAATCGTTTCCTCAGTTAAGTTTGTTCAGACTGCTTAATTGGAAAAGTAGGGGGATTCTGCAGCCAAGTGATGTCCCTTTCAGAAATAGTAACCCTCTGGCCACAGCACAGTTGGTGCGAAGAGATCCAAGCAGCTTGCATGCACGAAACCTAATGCAAAATCAAAAATAGCACAGAGGCGTCAACACGTTAGACAATGCGTGAAATGTGCATGCTACTTATGCACCGATTGAGCGGATGGACGAGTTGGCGACCTGGCTGTCTGCCTACCCATTTTGTACTACGCTCCCATCACACATTCTCCTCCTGCATGAAAACAACACTGTTTCTGTGATGCGATACTAAATTGCTCATGCTGCCTCCTTTTCCAATAAACACAGATATGGGTGATGCATCTTAGGCTCTGCCCTCCTGCCACCTTCCTCCTGTCCATCTTTCAACTTCTCCACTTGCTCTCAACACTTCACATCTCATGTACTTCAACCATTGACCTCAACACTTGCTTCGGTGGAGGCAGTCACATATCTCAAGCCTAACTTAACATTTCCTATCTCCTGACAATTACTGGCAACAGCATGCTTTGACTACTCTAAAGAGGATGTAAGCATTGCCTATCACACTGACGATTGCCCATTTTCCACTGAAATACATCAACGAACCTCCACGATTTCGTGCAAGTAACTGAGCTGACACAAGCCGAAGAGGAGAGTAACCAAACCACTCAAACACCCAATTTCCCTATTAGGTGCAAACGCAAGCATACTCATCCGCACATCGCTTTTCCAACACGCAGTAGGCATCTCATCAGGATGAGTACTCCCATCTCACCCACCAAATTACTGAAACGCATTAAAATGAGCAGTTCATCAAAGGGAGGGGAGACACTCACGCTCGTGCTTTAGTGACCAGCAAGCTATTGACTGATCGCACTCCAGTCCACATCAGCATCCTCCTCCCACATCCCCCTGACGTTCTTCTGCACTATTCGTCTCGTTGAGCATCACACAGGAAGGAATCACTTTCACAACAAGAAAAGGCTTCAGGGAAAGTTGGTGAAGATGTCAACAACTTGCATGTAGAGGTAGCGGAAGCGTCTTCTAAGAGAGGAAGGCATGAGAAATGTTTGGTGAGTGGACGAAGACAACACTCATATCTGTGATTTGCACTCGTGATCTTTCACTCCTCTCCGTCTCGCCCCGCCCCACCTCCTCTCACCTCACCTCACCTTACCTTACCTTACCTCGTCTGCGCTAACCTTGCCCCGCCCCACCTCCTCTCACCTCACCTCGCCTCCCATCACCACACCCCACTCCCAACCAACATGCTTTCTCTCCCCCTTTTACAAATACGACTTCAAAGTTGACCTCGTTACCAGTGCTGGTGGTGCTGGCGGTGGCGGTGACAGTGGCGGTGGCAATGGCGATGAAGACAAGCGTGAAACTTGCCGTTTCGTCCTGCATTGCAAGTCGTGGCGTATTGTGTGGTCCCACGTAATGGCGTGGCATACTGCGGCATCCCGTGGCATGACTTGGCATGTCACACATGCCACACATGACACATGACTTCAAACAGTCATGGCTAGATAGTGTCAATTATGACGCATGCGTGATTTACCCTGATTACTTGCGTTTATTGCTACCTCTCACGGTGGTGGCAGTGGTGGTGGTCGGGTGTGTGGTTGTGATAGAGATGAAGGAGAAGATATGAATGTGTGTATTTATTGGAAGGGTTTATCCAGATCAGGAGAGCGAGATAAGTGAGGTGCTTGTAAATGTACTAACCTCACATCCATTCGGTCAAATTGCCACCTAACCACTTCCATTCGTCAATGCACCTGTTGGTGTATCCGAACTCCCCAAGATGAGAAGAATGAGTTGTAGTACTTTAGGTAAACGGGTTTGTCTATCAACACTGCATCCTACCTTGACTTCACCTTACTTTACATTCCATCAAGCCACTCAACGCGCCGATTCCTGCTTCCGTTTGTACGCATTCCTACGACTGCAGACCCATGCAGGCTGCATTAAGCACTTCGCTCTACAAATTCCAACACACCTCTCACACTTATATTCTTCCTTTTTGTTCTTTTCCACATGACGTGTGGTTGCCGCTCAGCCCTATCTTGCTGCCTCTCTGTCTGCTTGCTTGCTCTCATGCTTGCAAGCAACCAAAGTAGGAGTTGGGATGTTCGGATGGCGAGTCTTTCAAATAGTTAACTGCTCTCACAAACGATTCCCACATTTCCATGAAAACTGCATCCAGTATATCAGCATCACGAGTGACCTACTACAAGTACTGGCAGCTAGCACGGTGAAAACCAATCGGAGCAAATGACTACGAGTGCTAGTTACTGCCATATGCAGACCCAAGCACAACGGAATTTGAATGGCGTAGGCTTCTCATTTGTTGCATTTTTATCATCGCGAAGCGTGAAGGTTGAAATAGAAACCACGACTCTCCTAAATAGTGCAACACCAGACCCAATGCCATGACATGTAGAAACTATCCAACGCATCCTTCTCCACTGAGGTGCAAGTCAGCAGCGATTAACTTCCAGCCTCAATGAATCAGCTTCTTCGTGGAGTAAAGAAGGCTCGGACACACAAATCGATGGATGAGTGCTACCTAGCCCCCTTCTAGACGACATCGTGAGCACTCCCGACGAATACCTATCACGAGAAGTGACGCTTGAACATCCGCACAAACCGCATTATGATCTCGCTTTCCTCATTCTACTCTCCACCATCAATGCATCACATAATCAACCAGTCTTCCAAGTTACATGTGCACACACATCTATGCTGTTTTGTTGATGTGTAAACGAGGGGACGAGAAGGAGGAGGCCAGTTAGTTGGTGAGGTGTGAGACGGGTCGAGGATGGAGTGCCAAACCACATGGTCTCACACTGCACTGACTTTCATTTCGATGCATGCATTTGACATGTGCACCGTTTCGAAGCTGACTGGGAGATTAGAGCTATTTCGCGGAGTATATTGCTCCATCTCCTCTTGCCTCACCTCAACTCACCTCGTCTTACATCATCTCACACCACATCGCATCATCTCATTGGATGATTCAAGCAACGACACTTATGGTAGCCAGTTCTCTTGACAAGCAGCTTTTCGTCACCACCGTCGCCTTCATCTCCTCCTTGCACCGCGTCAGTGACCACTACACTGTGACAGCCCTTTAGTTCCACTTCAATCCCCTACTCTGTATGACACTGTGCATGTTTGTGTTTATGCATAAATGTATGTATGAATACGCAAATGTGTCGTGTTGTGTCAAGTGAGGTCAGCGCGTCATTCGCGCAAGCATTGATGGTTTTTCGCTTGCTTCGTCATAACTCAGGAGAATTGTGTCACCTTGAATTATTGTGTCCAAGCATTTAAGTCCACTTGACAGTAGGGAGCTATACTGATATACAAATTTACGGACTTTACTCATCCAATTTTTTTATTTCTTTCACGAATAAGGAACTGAACATCACATCCAGTAAATTAACATCATTATCTTTCTCACTATTTTAAGGACAATTAACACTTAACTTTGCAAATTTGCCTACTCCCTTACCAATTGGGTGTCTAACTATTAAGTCTAGTATTTTTATTTATTGTTTTAATTCCTTAAAAATGGTTTTTATTTGACTAACCAGACTCTCATTCGGAGTATGATATAATACGTACACCGAAAGACATCTTATAAAAATCTTTTTTGCATTTACATTTTTGGTTTAATATGGGGACCGTTTTCTTGCCAATATTAACCTAGTGGTTCTGTTTGAGACATTTAAGGTGGTTGAAGTCACACGTGACAGCTCTACATTCTCCGCATGCTAATCCACGGTCTACAGAATACGTGCACCTGTGATATGGTGTGGCTACTCTTCTCCCTTCATTTGGTTAATTGTGTGGAAGAAGTGATAAATCAGTTGTATGTGCAAGCACAGATGTTTTTTAAGCATCCGGTATTCATCAAATTATGGAGTTTTTCGACGCACTGTGTGATGCATCGACCCACTTGAGTTAGCGTCCACACTCTAGTCCGTTTGTCCAGCCACCCGTCACCCAACTCCCGTTATCTCCTTCTCCTCCCTTTCCACTCCCTGCAATGCGCTTTATTTTGAGCACGACTAGCTGTATGTGCTCCTGGTCTAGGTTACTAAACATCTGATAGTCCGACAAGATGGGGAGAGGGGAAGCAAGGAGCGTAGAGGGGTACCTTTGATCTATCCTTTTGCTCGCATTCCCCCTTCCACTCCACCTCTGATGCTGAGTTTAAAGAGAGGATCAGCAATGCAAACCCGCCTGCAGAGTGGGTATGTAATGGTAATGTTGCTGATGATAAACGCTGCCCAAAAGGCACGTTGAAGGCAAATGAGACACGGAGGCCAAGCGAGATAGACAGATAGCGGGTAGGGTAGGAACAGGAACTCATGGATTGACATTGATGCTTTGGTAGGTTCTATTCCTACACCTTGGCATTTGACACTACTGTAGAGCCGCCAATTGAATTACTTTAAAAGTTTTTGAATGTAATTAATTTTAATGCTTAAAACTTGTTTTTATATCTTAACCCAGAATTCTTACTAAGACGTTTATAAATGAGAATGAATGGCATTAGTCCTTCAAGAGAGGCACATGAAAAAATTATTATGAAATATCTTTCAGGATTACACTAACCCTATGTTGAAAATAAGCTAGACTCTAACTTTTGTTACTTGATTCAACGCTTGATGGGCGTCTTTAATATCCTGCTGTCGACTACCACCATGGCCCTAAGACCTTGAGACAAAACTGTGAGGAGACTATAATAACTGCATTTGGATTATCCTCGGTATTTCTCTGGACTTGACGCAAAAAACAAAAAATTCCGTAGTTTGATTTCAATGGATCGGCTCATTTTTTTTTACTACTAAAAGAGGAGATTCTGCTACAGAATCTGGTAGCTGTTTATCAATTTTGGGTCATGACGATCTGGTAAAACATTTAAGACTAGATACAGTAGTCGAAATCACAACGATTATTTACTGTTGGTGTTGAAATCGATGTGTCGATGTTTTTCTTGAAAAGTAAACAAAATTTACACTTTAAGTGTTTTATGGCGCTTAAATGTTTAATGCATTCAATTAATCTTTTAGTAATTTGCCAGTTCCTGGAAGGTGTTTTATTGCGTTGACAGTCTTAGTTTATAAAAAGGTTGTTCTATTAATCTAAAAATTTGCGAGAAATGATATTTCTTCAAATGCTATGGGTGAGTGCAATGACATATTTCCGACGTCTTCTTGAAACAAATCTTTTCTGATACAATTTTGTCTTGATTCTCAAGTAAGGAACTACTAAAGTGTCATATTTTGCCATGCACTAGTTGCAAACGGGTAGATTTTTATCCTTAAAAATTAAATAACTTATTTATTTCTGGTAAATAACTTTAAAATACAGCGGGACTTCTACCCACTCGTTTTATTTCAAGTGGGTTGTAAGTCCAATTACGAATTGATGGCGTAATTTTTTATTAAAATGATGTATTCTATTCTCAAAGATGAAATGACGAATTAGGCATATTCTGTCTGTGCTCCGAAGAAGCAGCACAAGTAACCACAGCAACAGATGCCTAGCATCCAGCCAAAACTGGCGCGATGCGAGAAAAAAGTATCGCATTCGCGCAATCATATATTCACACCTCCAGCTGTCGAAATGCTGTCTTCCTTCTTTCTTTCCTTCTAACTTCCTCGGAACCAGCAACAACAGAATGCGTATTTTTTTCCTTTTCTCCAACACTCCTCTCTCATCATCTTGTGTGTTTTTTTTCCATCTTCACCCTTCAAATTGCCCCCTTCCCTCCGTCGCCTTCACCATCAACATCTCCGCCCCGCCATAAGCGTCTACTAACTTTTTGACCGAAATGGCGCTTGCGCGTGCTGTCGAGATTGGAGCAAAATTTCAACGGGCGATTTTTGACGCGGGTTTCAGGTCACCAGCTGAACATCGCTCATGCATGTTGTTGTCGAAACATGCTAAAAATATTTGCGCTTTGACAACTTCTAAAAATGATGACATTGTCAGAGTTTAACTCGATGGATTGAGTGACCACATATGTGTAAATAAAGTAGGAAGTATTTTTGGTGTATCAGCAATCCCTGTGCTCACGTTTCTGGTTTAGTCAAACCATTGATATATGAGTGGGCTAAAATCAGCAGCTAGGTAGAAACCGAGATTATAATACAGGTTTCAACAACCACCAAAAGATTCTTGTAGAGTTCTTGCAGACTTAGATAACTTTATCTGCTACTTCTTCTCTGCGGGTGTCCATAAATCCATCCATTCATCTTTGATGCTTAACTAAGGTATTCTGCAGGTGAGCTCGGGTTTTTTGTCCTTTTATAGTAGCATCGGCAATACTTCCACCTGAGTAATTCATGGAGGCCTTATATAGCACACGAGTCCGAAATTGGGTTCATTATAAAAGCGTTATCAAGGTCTAAGAGAGTGACATAAAATATAATGGGACCAGAAGGTAAGAAACAAAAAAAATAATTAGCAAAGCACAGCATTCAGACGTGTCTCATTCTGCCGCATTAATTTAATGACCAACTAAAAATTACCGGTTAAACTTAACTTCTGTATATATTTGATCCTTTGCAACAGTAAATGACACTGGTACTTAGGTAGGTTAGGTTTTGTTACTCTATTTATGAAAATTGAAAAATAAAATTTGGTTTCTGTGGACCTCCTTGAACACAGATATCCAGCTAGATAAATCAGTAAATTAAAAATGTCTTCTACCGAGTCAACTAAGCAACAACTAACAGCTGGTGCTTAACGATGGAATGAGTCGTTTTAAAGGGGTACGAATGGCTGCCAAATTTAGCTTTTTAATCGGTGCGTAGCGCAAATCATTCCCACGAAAAAGTCTTTGTTTACTCTCTCAGAGAGCACGGAAACGAGCAAAAAAGCCATGCGAAACCGAGACGATGATAATTTTAACGGAAATGCGAGAGGAACACCAGATGTCGCGTTTAGATATCACCTCTTTTGCCTTGTATTTTTTTTTCATCTCACTAAGTTTTCCGCCCTTATCTCCCTCTGCGTTGGAGATATAATCCCCAGAAAATCGCACCATTTTTGCTTGAGTTATGGGTTTATTTTTCCTTCAAATAGTAAGGATTTTCGAAAACTCGACTGGCCTCTAAATCTTAGTCTTCCATGACAGGTCCTTGCAGACAGTTAAAACTGGTAATTATTTCCTAATGGAAACCGAGGAAAATCCAGTAGTTATAATTAGGGAAAGTGAAATTTAAATTAAGATAGCAATTACAGGCATCAGAAGCTAATCAAAAAGGAAAGAGAAAGTAGACTTCCGAAAAATTTACCCTGTCAGACACAAACAAGACCCTTTTCCCCTCAGCCCTCTCACCTTCCGATTTTGCTGTTAATTTTTTTAAATTTTTGACACACGCACACATGCACAGTTATTTGTGAAGAGAAGGTGTCAAAAGTGGAGAGAGGGAAAAAGGGAGAAAGTGAGTGCCTATGTACACTGCATGCCTGTCTGTAACTGCAATTAAACAACCACTGGCCCCAAACAAAACGCGTCAGACACGCTGCTGCAGTCGGGGTGGGGTCTGGGGTGAAAGGATGATGGAGAGGGGGAGACCTAGTTGCCGTCATTTGTCAGAACACCGCCGCCACCGCCACGAGAGGGAAGGGTGCGAGAGCGGATCTAGAGAAGGAGCGAGAGAGAGCGAAGATAAATGGGAATTCGTCAGTCGGTATTGTGACAGGCACAGCAACACAACTGAATACAACCAGTTTTCCCTTGCGCATAACTTCCCCTCCCTCTCTTTTACTTCCTCTTTCTATCTCTGCCTCTTGGCTTATTTGGGATTTGCGTCTCCAGCGCCTCTTCTGCTAAAGAATGCTAAATTTCTCAAAAATTATTTTGGAATCTAAATGGCTATGGTAGAGCTTACAAAGATTACCAAGGGAGACGGTGATAAGTAGGCTGTTCCGCTTCCCCTCTATTGCTTTTGATCGTAGACTTAGCGTCAAAGCATTTTTTGGGTTATTGCGACGAACAGAGCAAAACCATATTCTTTTGAAGGACATTTTCTAAAATCATGTTTAATATTAAATTGACGCCAACGAAATATCCATGTTCCGTAATAATGTGGCAGTGGCAAATCCAACACAGATCATTCTAAAAGTTAAATGCGCAAACTCAATGGGTCTGCTTAGAAAATGAAAAGTCCATCAACTAAAAATTAACTAGTCATTTGTATATGAATTAAATAAAAAGTAAGTCGCAATGGTAGAAGGCGCAAAAGGGAATAAAGCACAAATTCTCAATAATATTCTACCCTAGTTATGAAATATTATCAACGTGAAAATGTCAAGAAACTTGAGAATGTTAAAGTACATATCAAAGATGTTTATTCCTGAATGAATGATATTTCATGAAAGGAAAGCAACAGCAATTCCCAATAATATTTGATCATAATGTTTGTGTTGAAACGAGTGAGGTGTCAAAGTCAGCATTCTGGGGATTTAATAGGATTTGATCTCTTATAATGAGAAGAAAAGGATAAAAATTACACGCCTTTTTTTGTAATACTATTGGCAAACATTGTAGATAATCGCAAATTTTTAAAGGTTTTCCAACTTTAAATTTAGTAGCAAGATAAATGCTGGCTGCAATGTTTGAATTGCAAGAGTCGGACTGCTAAGGATTCCGCTCAATTGTCAAAAGACTATCATATTTTTTAATTTGAATTAACAAGAGATTTTTATCAGTTTAATAGAGCTGGAACGCCAAAGCAGGCTCGAAATTCCTACGTTGGTAAAAATCAACGAGTCTTGATAAATGAGCCTGGATCTTAAAAAGAAATACCTAAAAATTCTACAAATCTATGATTGAAGTTTCAAATAATTTTCCCAAACTGGGAAGGACTCACGTTAAGTTTTAAGGGATCCAATTTTGGCAGTGAAGAGTAAGCTTGCCTCACGTGTCGCATATTTAAGACCTTTTAGGTGCTAGAATTTAAACGGCAGCTCCCCTTCACGGTATAACTAATCATCTTTTACTTTTGGGTAACTAACCATCTGTTGTCATTTTACTTTGTATTTAAAAATGCCCAGTTAACTTCATTTTTTGAACGTAAGAATTAAGAAGTTCGTCCACATTTCAGTAGAGCCTTCTGCAATGGCTTGCTGTGACTTGTAAAGTCATGTCAGATTCATACGAATGACGCATGTCTAGGCGTTATTGAACATAGACGTGTTAATCTGTGGGCTATCTGTTGTACTTTTTGCGCATTTCCAGTTGTCTGCTTTAAGAAGTTAAACTCCCTTTTCATCCACTTTTCCTGGGTGGAATTGTAAAAAATGAGGTAGTAGAATACACCAGTAAAAGACTGATACACTCGAAGAAAGATGACCCACAATGGAGAAAAATAGTTCATTTCTACATGCATATTATTTAGGGACTTACGAACAACAATTGACAGGTAAAACAAACAGTTGACAATTGCATTTCATAGAAGATTCATCTAGCTGCTACATCCATCAACTGAGGGTAGTAGTCTTTAATGGCTTAGTTTTCTTCTTTCTTTCCATCCATCACTTATCCCCCAACTCTCTAATCACTCATTATCCCAAAATTGCGTAGGACACACCTCTTCATGCTTAGAAGATTATGGCTGCTATGGGCGGCACCCAGCAGATGAAATCAATCACAATAGGTTATTTGTTCACGAAGACAAAACAATTATGGCCTTAAATTGAAATAATTAATAGACAATCAATCCAAATAGCAATTTCTTTCAAGGTAATTCATTACTTCGTAAAATCAGTATACCCTTCATTGAGAAGACCTCGTAAAATGTTCCTTTTTATTTTAAATGCTCTGAACTCACACAGAATATGAATAATGTGAAAATAGATGGGGGTTTGAATAGAATGGGGTAGAGTGGAATTGTCTACGTTTGAGGGCTAAACGGTACATAAAAATATGTTTCTAAAGTAGAGATCGCGTTGAATAGGCGAATTATTAGCTGTAATGACGACCGTTCTGTTCCTGTATGATGGCATCAATGCAATCTTTAAAGTCTTTGTAGGTATCGGTCAAAACACATTGGAAATAAGCAAATTTTGCAGTCCACGGCTAAAGCCATTTATAAGTTATTAAATTTGGCAAATTTACGTACTGGTTCTAGCAATGTGCGGCCAAGTGAACTTAAATGCTTGGACACAATAATTCAAGGTGACACAATTCTCCTGAGTTATGACGAAGCAAGCGAAAAACCATCAATGCTTGCGCGAATGACGCGCTGACCTCACTTGACACAACACGACACATTTGCGTATTCATACATACATTTATGCATAAACACAAACATGCACAGTGTCATACAGAGTAGGGGATTGAAGTGGAACTAAAGGGCTGTCACAGTGTAGTGGTCACTGACGCGGTGCAAGGAGGAGATGAAGGCGACGGTGGTGACGAAAAGCTGCTTGTCAAGAGAACTGGCTACCATAAGTGTCGTTGCTTGAATCATCCAATGAGATGATGCGATGTGGTGTGAGATGATGTAAGACGAGGTGAGTTGAGGTGAGGCAAGAGGAGATGGAGCAATATACTCCGCGAAATAGCTCTAATCTCCCAGTCAGCTTCGAAACGGTGCACATGTCAAATGCATGCATCGAAATGAAAGTCAGTGCAGTGTGAGACCATGTGGTTTGGCACTCCATCCTCGACCCGTCTCACACCTCACCAACTAACTGGCCTCCTCCTTCTCGTCCCCTCGTTTACACATCAACAAAACAGCATAGATGTGTGTGCACATGTAACTTGGAAGACTGGTTGATTATGTGATGCATTGATGGTGGAGAGTAGAATGAGGAAAGCGAGATCATAATGCGGTTTGTGCGGATGTTCAAGCGTCACTTCTCGTGATAGGTATTCGTCGGGAGTGCTCACGATGTCGTCTAGAAGGGGGCTAGGTAGCACTCATCCATCGATTTGTGTGTCCGAGCCTTCTTTACTCCACGAAGAAGCTGATTCATTGAGGCTGGAAGTTAATCGCTGCTGACTTGCACCTCAGTGGAGAAGGATGCGTTGGATAGTTTCTACATGTCATGGCATTGGGTCTGGTGTTGCACTATTTAGGAGAGTCGTGGTTTCTATTTCAACCTTCACGCTTCGCGATGATAAAAATGCAACAAATGAGAAGCCTACGCCATTCAAATTCCGTTGTGCTTGGGTCTGCATATGGCAGTAACTAGCACTCGTAGTCATTTGCTCCGATTGGTTTTCACCGTGCTAGCTGCCAGTACTTGTAGTAGGTCACTCGTGATGCTGATATACTGGATGCAGTTTTCATGGAAATGTGGGAATCGTTTGTGAGAGCAGTTAACTATTTGAAAGACTCGCCATCCGAACATCCCAACTCCTACTTTGGTTGCTTGCAAGCATGAGAGCAAGCAAGCAGACAGAGAGGCAGCAAGATAGGGCTGAGCGGCAACCACACGTCATGTGGAAAAGAACAAAAAGGAAGAATATAAGTGTGAGAGGTGTGTTGGAATTTGTAGAGCGAAGTGCTTAATGCAGCCTGCATGGGTCTGCAGTCGTAGGAATGCGTACAAACGGAAGCAGGAATCGGCGCGTTGAGTGGCTTGATGGAATGTAAAGTAAGGTGAAGTCAAGGTAGGATGCAGTGTTGATAGACAAACCCGTTTACCTAAAGTACTACAACTCATTCTTCTCATCTTGGGGAGTTCGGATACACCAACAGGTGCATTGACGAATGGAAGTGGTTAGGTGGCAATTTGACCGAATGGATGTGAGGTTAGTACATTTACAAGCACCTCACTTATCTCGCTCTCCTGATCTGGATAAACCCTTCCAATAAATACACACATTCATATCTTCTCCTTCATCTCTATCACAACCACACACCCGACCACCACCACTGCCACCACCGTGAGAGGTAGCAATAAACGCAAGTAATCAGGGTAAATCACGCATGCGTCATAATTGACACTATCTAGCCATGACTGTTTGAAGTCATGTGTCATGTGTGGCATGTGTGACATGCCAAGTCATGCCACGGGATGCCGCAGTATGCCACGCCATTACGTGGGACCACACAATACGCCACGACTTGCAATGCAGGACGAAACGGCAAGTTTCACGCTTGTCTTCATCGCCATTGCCACCGCCACTGTCACCGCCACCGCCAGCACCACCAGCACTGGTAACGAGGTCAACTTTGAAGTCGTATTTGTAAAAGGGGGAGAGAAAGCATGTTGGTTGGGAGTGGGGTGTGGTGATGGGAGGCGAGGTGAGGTGAGAGGAGGTGGGGCGGGGCAAGGTTAGCGCAGACGAGGTAAGGTAAGGTAAGGTGAGGTGAGGTGAGAGGAGGTGGGGCGGGGCGAGACGGAGAGGAGTGAAAGATCACGAGTGCAAATCACAGATATGAGTGTTGTCTTCGTCCACTCACCAAACATTTCTCATGCCTTCCTCTCTTAGAAGACGCTTCCGCTACCTCTACATGCAAGTTGTTGACATCTTCACCAACTTTCCCTGAAGCCTTTTCTTGTTGTGAAAGTGATTCCTTCCTGTGTGATGCTCAACGAGACGAATAGTGCAGAAGAACGTCAGGGGGATGTGGGAGGAGGATGCTGATGTGGACTGGAGTGCGATCAGTCAATAGCTTGCTGGTCACTAAAGCACGAGCGTGAGTGTCTCCCCTCCCTTTGATGAACTGCTCATTTTAATGCGTTTCAGTAATTTGGTGGGTGAGATGGGAGTACTCATCCTGATGAGATGCCTACTGCGTGTTGGAAAAGCGATGTGCGGATGAGTATGCTTGCGTTTGCACCTAATAGGGAAATTGGGTGTTTGAGTGGTTTGGTTACTCTCCTCTTCGGCTTGTGTCAGCTCAGTTACTTGCACGAAATCGTGGAGGTTCGTTGATGTATTTCAGTGGAAAATGGGCAATCGTCAGTGTGATAGGCAATGCTTACATCCTCTTTAGAGTAGTCAAAGCATGCTGTTGCCAGTAATTGTCAGGAGATAGGAAATGTTAAGTTAGGCTTGAGATATGTGACTGCCTCCACCGAAGCAAGTGTTGAGGTCAATGGTTGAAGTACATGAGATGTGAAGTGTTGAGAGCAAGTGGAGAAGTTGAAAGATGGACAGGAGGAAGGTGGCAGGAGGGCAGAGCCTAAGATGCATCACCCATATCTGTGTTTATTGGAAAAGGAGGCAGCATGAGCAATTTAGTATCGCATCACAGAAACAGTGTTGTTTTCATGCAGGAGGAGAATGTGTGATGGGAGCGTAGTACAAAATGGGTAGGCAGACAGCCAGGTCGCCAACTCGTCCATCCGCTCAATCGGTGCATAAGTAGCATGCACATTTCACGCATTGTCTAACGTGTTGACGCCTCTGTGCTATTTTTGATTTTGCATTAGGTTTCGTGCATGCAAGCTGCTTGGATCTCTTCGCACCAACTGTGCTGTGGCCAGAGGGTTACTATTTCTGAAAGGGACATCACTTGGCTGCAGAATCCCCCTACTTTTCCAATTAAGCAGTCTGAACAAACTTAACTGAGGAAACGATTATTGCATCTTGTCCAATACGTGGAGATGATGCGGAGGTCTCTCGATGCAGGCCTATTATTTTAAAAGGGCTTTCTTACCCTTGCGTCCTACTTCCTGTGTGACGAAGACATTTTTTGACATCAGAATGTGCTATCTGTCTTTCACGGCTTCATTTAATGAGTGGGTAGCATGGAATACTCAGCTTAACTTTGGTTTACTTCGCCTTCTCAAACAAGATGCTGTTTTTCTTTCACAGTGCCACTTTATGTCTCATTAGATTCCTCATTTTCTGTCGGATTTCCATGCTATGATCGCTGCCTTTAAAGACGGCAGTTTGCAAAATATTTAATAAAGGTCAATAATGAGCAAAAAGTGGTTTGCATTTGGGTGAGTTAGGCAGACTTATAGAGTTTATTGCAAATGGCCGTTGTTTGAGAAGAATTGGTTGTTGAAGGCCCTTATCAAAGCCAGTGCTGCCTCAGCTGCAATGAACTTGCCCTACTTCAAGCAAAGATTGCTTTGGCCTGACTCACTTATTCAACCAAGTAATGAATATTCCATTTATGTTGCTTCAGTTGGACATATAAGCACAATTTAAAATCGTCTGCATTGTTTTTGTGCCTTGCATAAACACCTCAACATCTCAATAAAATTATCAATCTCTTTACTTTTCTAACATAAATTAGTCGAACCCTTGGATGAGGATTTTAGTTCTAAAGCTGTTTCATTAAATATATTGTTTGATCTCCACTAGATGTATTAGATCTTAGTTGGTTGGTTATTTTTGCTTTTAGAGTGATTAGACGCATTGAATAATGGTAAATTCACATATTTAGTGAACCAATTGCATTAACTTATTTAAAGATACTTCTAACAGATTTAACGTTTTGAGTTTGCATATGTCAAATATGACTTTTTGATCAGTAATTGCATTTGTTTGATTATTCTTACATACTGGAAGGAAGTTACAGTAGTAGAGGCTTTACAACGCAAAATTCAAACCTCCTGCAAGTCCCTGAAATTTATCCTAAAATCATTCACTCACCAAATCACCCTCACAAAAATGCGTTGACAGAAGTGGACTTTGGGAGAAGTAGAAAAAACGAATACCGCAGCTGCTGCCGTAGAAGTTAGAGTAGCAGAAAGAGACAGTTTGCGGTTCATCGCTTAAACGGAAATGACGGAGGCGCGAAGGCAGGTGAAGTGGGAGAAAATGGGAATGGGGAAGGGGTGGCATAAGAAAGCGGTAAAGTCGGTCAACTGACACATGCACGATTGCATGCAGGTGCACACCCAGAAGCACTCCCCTTCTCCTCCTCTTCCTTTTCTGCTGACACCGCGCTTTTTTTCTGAACCTTTTCTGCGTGACGTCGGTGATTTGACAGTCCAATTTCTTTTCTTTCCCCTCTTTCTGGCCTCTTTATGTGTGACAGGAACCGTGGAAATATGGCTCAAGTATTTGTTTAAATGAGTACTAACCTACCCAGTGGACTCTTTCTATTGACAGACAACAAATTGCTCTTGTCTGCATAACTCAGCTCTTGTCCCTCTACCCTTTACAAAAAATAACACAAATGGTTAGGTTTCTGCATTCATTTCCTAAAGTTTAACAGCTAAAACCACGGATAGGGGTTTGTTAAATACACAAGTAAAATCCAAGCTTTCTCTGCCCTTGCAGCTGTCATTTATGTGTTCTCTTTCAAATCCAATAATGTTTCTCTTGAAGCAGTGTTAGGAAAACATTCTACAAGACTGCATCTTCTCATACGCAGAAGTGGATTCCTTAACAGCTCTTCTGAATTGGATTACTTGAACGGCTGCATTTGAGGCACTTTCAAGAGGGATACTAGTTAGAAGTCCAGCAGTGCCAAAGAGTTGCCTACATCTCCTGTTCATGGCTCCCATAAAAATAGGCTGCTTAAAATTGATTACATTTTGCAAAGACCAATTGAGCGTGACTAAAAGAACAACTGATTTTATACACTTTCCTTTCCTTTTTAGATGGAAAATTTACTAGTAACGGGGCTATATCTTACAGCCTGCTCAATGTTTCTACGTCTTTTAAATATATATTCTTTTATTCAATAGTCCTTAAAAAAATGCATAGATATTTACAAAGTAATTAATTATAGTGACACACTTTTAAAATAGGATTAGTTTTTTCAAACAGTTGACATAAGTACTTTTGTTCTTCCTATAAATTTAAAATAGACTCAGTCAGCCGATTCTCTAGTCCTGATCTGCATTTTATTTTTTCTCACTTCGTGTCTTAATACACATTTATTCACGCCTTCAAATGCACTGCTAAAGTCTTCTCGTTGTCGTCAAGTCGCCCTTGAGTCTGATGGGAATAGACGGTGCTAGTAGACCTCCCCTCTCCTTCCTCCACCGCCTCCTCTCCCTCTGCCGATCCCAGCCGGGACCACAACTCCTCTCTATTTCGCTCTCTGAGGTCGGCTTGTCAGTAGAACGGCAAAAGCAGAAGCAGCAGCAGCTTGTTTGATAAATCCTTGTTGGGGACGAAGAGAGAAGGATGGGGAGGGGATAGAGAGGAGAGTGGAAGAGGGAAAACCACATATATATACACCCTGCTGTCCTGTGGTGTCTGAGTGTTACTTTTCCGACGTCACGTTAGCGCATTTTTCGTCGCAAATTTCAGTCGCCGTGAACTTGTGTTGGAGGAGAAAAAAATGGGGTATTTATAAAGTTGTTTACCTCATAAGAGGTATAGTCATTTGAGAGGCAGTGAAGTTGATTAAAAAGGTGGAAAATGTAGTCCAACTTCATCAGGATTTGTGTGAAAACACCCTTGGTTCATTAATTCATGTAATGTAATGTGGGCATTAACCATCTTTGAATTAAACTATTTAAAATGTCTAGCTTACTCCATAAATTAAATTTCTAATCACGACAGATATTTTAATGATCCAAGATGCCTTTATTTTTTTTTTAAATTTAACGACTATTACCTATGCTGTATCTCCCCTAGCAGCCGGGAGCCAATGTCTTTTAGACATTGGACAATGAAGTTAACTCAACATATTTCACCAAGATGCTTAAAGACCTCATTTTTCCAAGTCTAATATGCTTTAAGAAGGACGGCTGATTATCTAGCAGTGAATGGCACATTTATTTGCATCAAATGAGCATAGCTGACCTTCAGAGCATCAAATCTTTGAAATTGCTAAGAGTATTTATGACTTCCTGAGTAATTTACGCCTAAAAATCCATTTATCTCCCCGAAAAAGGGTAGTTGATCAAATAACTTACGTTAAAAAAAGTGTAAAAAGGGAAGCTATTTGCTAAATTAAGCGTAATTTACTTTGATTAAAAAGAATACCGCGGTTTTAGTTCAATAATACCTGGAGAAATAATAATCAGGCTATAGCTAATTCAAAATTTCATACCACAAAATAATTACCAAATAGGTGTAATTAGTTGACAGTTACCATAAAAGCGAATCCTCACGAATAATATGGCGCGTGCCTCAAAACTGCGGGATGGATGGTCAGTGCATCATCTGGAGATGCCCGATGACCAATGACAAATAATAAGTTGGTTCGCCAAATGCACCATGCAACGCAAAAACACTAATCTATTTCTCATCACTTGCCAATCAGTCTGTCTGCTTTTCTGTCTGACCGCAGGTGGATCAGTCGATCAGACGGACCGTCGGTCAGTCAGTCAGTTGGCAAGTGCTTCTATAAGACACGTAGAAAAAGAAAAAGGAGGTGGTAGTCATTACTGCATATTGTCATCCGAGTGGAGCCCACTGGTACGACTTTGACAGATGATGTGGGTGCAACTCGTTTCGTTACACGTGATTCACACTACTGAGTGGTCTTCTCGACCCAAATTAATTTCCACTGATGTCATCAATGGAGAGACAGCAAGGCTGGTGCTGAGGAAGAAGAACGTGATTGAGTTTCAGGCAACAACTCAGCAAAACCAACTTGCTTGAAGCATCTCTGAGGAAACTGTTCCAGTACCGCATCCTCCTCAAATACGATGCAGGAATTCATGTGAGAAACTGATCCGACTGTGAGACCGTGCTAGGTTAGGTTCCCAAGGCAGAGAAGCCCTACTCACGTCGGATTCGAAGTATAAACGCCCCTGTCATGACCAAGTACCAATCTTCAAGCGGTTCACCGTCAAGGCGACATGGCATTTTGAAGAAGGAGGGTGAACGGTAAGCGGAAGTAGTGGACACCGCAGTTGTGCATCCGAACAAGCCCTGGCAACAATCTAGTCACTGAGAGCTAAAAGCATTCTGTGGCAGAAACCGCATCAACTTTTTCTTATTTACCCAAAAGCACGTTGATTGTTTCACTCCAAAAATCGTACCCGAACCAAGAGCAGTTAGGGACTAAGCAGGCTGACCCAGTAATGGAAATGCTGTTTCCTTAAGAGGGGAAGAACGAAATGTTGCACTTCAAATGTAAACTTCCTCATAAATGGGTTTGGAGCATAAGACCAATCATTAAGCAAATGTATCAGGATCGGTCCTTGTGCTGGATTTACAGAGGGATTGTCGAGCTACTGTCAAAAATGACGAGCAGGCTATCATTATCGTGGGTACTGTTAAGCTTGCCTAGTTAAACTCACTGTTAAAGCAAACAAAATCCTCCTTTCTCCTCAAACATCATCTTCATTGCCACTCGTGGTCATGTTCGTTTGGCAGCCTGGAAGGCATGTCATAATTTGACAGTTGCTACACCAGCCTTTGTGATCGCAGCAGGTCAAGGATCTACAAGTGCTACGCCTTGTACTGTCCATTTGCTCAAAAGGAGCACTGTTTAGCAGTATGTGTAAAGAAAGTTGTACAGGGCTGACGCCTGACATCCACGTTCTCAGGCACTCAACTTCTATTCCCAATTCATCACTACCCATCTCTTCCAGCTTCTTCGTCATTTCAACCAGAGAGCCAGTCTCCTTCCCCACTTGCAACATCTCCACCAACACTTGGTCAGTCGTTTCGTATGGAAAGTCAAATACGATGCATCCTCAGCTGTCAACAGCTTGAGTGCGAGAAGTGATTTGTAAAGTGATGAAGTGCCCGAGTCGATTCAAGTTTGTTGCCAAGTCTTTCAGTGCGCAATATTCTGCTCATTCGCAAGTGGCGCTAATGGACTGCTGAATGCGTTTGAGTCTGGATAGGACTGCGTCAAAACGCCTGATAAAGTGTTGGCAGAAATCACATAGAAGGAAAGCCATAACAGGCCGAAGGCGATTGAGAAGCTTGAGTCTCTGGACACATCAGAATGACGGACCGATCCTTCTCAAGAAGAAGTATCACCAGCACGCCTTTGAGTTGTGTCTCACCTACTCCACCTCACCACTTTGCAATTCAACGGTCCATTGTGAGCGATGCCCTCCCAAGTACACAATACACACACGCACACACATTGTCAAGGGACGCAATGCATGAAAATGAGTGGAAAATAAGGTGGGAATGAAAGGGAGCGAATGAATGAATGAATCAATGAATGAATGAATAAATGAATGGATGAAGCGGTGCCAATTGTACTTTGGCAATTTGCTCCCCACTTCACCACCATGCACCTCACAAATAAGCCTCCCAGCCTCGCTTTCCTTTGTCCATTTCCTCAGCAAAATTAACAGATATGATAGACGACTCTCCGACAGGACCACAAACACAGCACTGAACGGCATTCAGTGTCAGAGCGCGAGAAGGCCAAGAGGTAAGGGCAACTTGAGCCACCCACTTCTGGCTCGCGTGGTCTTCATAAGGGAGAAGAGGCAGGCTCCGACTTACCCTCAGTAAACCACCCCTCGACCCTCAGTTTGTCATGCCTCTCACACAGATTGATGCGTCGAATTCACGACACTGTGTCAATTACCAGCAGTTCCTCTTGTTTTACTGCTTAACATCACTGCTACATACACCACATTCCATTCACTCCTCACTGTCACGCGTCCACATATCGGCAGAGAGATGGCACATTGCCTATGGAATATGAGTTGCAGGTCTTCTGCGACGCCAGATATTAACAATCTCGCTCCACCACTTCACATGCATGTGATGTCAGGTCACTTTGCTTGTTGACAGGGACCACGCACACGACTTGCGTCTTTACTCACTGTCACATCTCAACCTCCTCCTCGGAGCCGTTAGTCATCACAAGTCAGCATCGCAATGACCTCTCAGCAGAGCACATCATGCCACAGGGCGAAAATCCGCACGTAAGGCAACCGAATTTGTCCAACCGCTTCCACTACTCCAACAAGCCATTTCAATGCCCAAGGCACATGGTGTGGTCACAGCATACAGAATGATCGTGGTCAGTTCTTGCCATGGAGTAGCCAATTGATTTGCAGAAACCACATCCACCGCCATGCACACGAGGTGCTATGACTTGTGCCAAATTGTGACACTGTCTTCTCGTGGTGTCCACTCTCACGTCACGACAACCGTCTCCTCTCTCCTCTGCCAATGTGGATGGTGCTCACACCGTGAGCAGGCAGTAAGTGAGCTCGTCGATTAGTGGACATCAAGCAAGTGAGGTATATCATGGTGAATTTGTGTAGTACTCCGATAAGTGCTTGTCAAACCACCTGCATGACCAATCACAACCGATAATCAGTCGGTGGATCAGATCGAAGTGAGGCAGAAATGATGGAGTCTCGCAGGTGATGAGTTGATTCAATAAAGTGTGGCAAGTACGTGGCAGTACTCGATCGTCCAATGAGCAGAATGAAGGATCCGTGAGAAGTATGCCACAGAGAGTGGTGAAGTGGAAATTGAAATGGAGATAATGAATGTGAGCAAGAGGGAAAGGGCTATTTTTTAGCAGTCATTTTGCACGCAAGTGCAAAAATTGCACGAAGGCAATGGAAAAAGTCGTCATTTTGACAATCATACATTCACTTTTACTCTACCATGGTCTTGTGCGAACGAACGCCCTTGTGCCTCTGTCAGTATGTTGTGGCCAGTCGTTTGATAAGTCCCCTGCCCTCCCATTCCAGTCATCCACGCCGTCGTCCAGGTTGTCCGCATCGTCGTAGTCGTTGTCGGCACGATGTCAAATCACCGACGTCAAAATGCCACATTCTCAAGGGAAGCGAAACGCAAGGGCAGGGGAATTTACTGTTGCATAAGTTTTGTCGCATTCCTCTCTGCATCCCTCTCTCGCCTTTTCCTAATGGATGATTTTAAAACCACAGAAAAGTAAACAACTTCTTTGGAAATATAGAAAACGGTCTATCAATCAATCTTGTTTATATTTCCTGCCTAATGAAAGACTCCAAACCTTGAGGATTGAAAGAAATGGAGGCGTTTGATCACTAGTTGATGATAATGATCTGACAGATAGTTTATTTAGTGGGAAAATTCTGTAATTAAAAATGTCTTTATAGCAAAATCAAAAGGAAGTAAATTTGGATACTGCAGATTTTAGATGGTTGTTTGAGTGTAAAGTTGTCAGAAAAATTCACATATCTGAAGTATCTCAACCTATTACTTTCACAAAAGGCTTTTTGGCTTGTTCTTTGACAGAATTTCAAAAAAATTTTTACTACAAAACCCCACAAGAAATGCTTTTCACCTATATTATTACTTCTCAAAGAAATCACCTTCAAAACAGGAGAGTTCTTACTATCCTCACCGCTTTGGACCCAGTCAGTTTGTTTACAGCTCAAATCAGTACAATCAGATTTGTCTAGCCAACAAATTACTCATGTAAGAAATGCATGGCATCGGTGGAAAATGTGTCAATCTTCAATAGTCTGTCAAACCATTTAATTGAGATTATTCGCAGTTTACCTGATAAGGCAATAAGAAGTCACTAAATTAAACACTTCGAGAACACCAGCTACAAAAATACCTTCATTTTTATCCTGTTCGGCTAAACTTACCCCCCTTTTAATCAACTTCTTCACATGCCGTCTGATGAAGGCGTGAAGAGTTCTGCAACGAGTATATTTGATTTTAAACTTCAGAGCTCAAAAAACCACATCACTTCATGGTAGACTGAAGAGAGCAAGGAAGGGAAGAAACACATTTCAAGGAAAAAGCGAAGGCAAGCAGGCAAGAGCTGAGGCTTTTGCAGAACACACGGAAGTATTGCAGTTGGGATGGGAAATGGAAAGAGGAGAGGAGAGAGAAGTCACTTTTTAACTGCTCAAATCCCTTTCTCCCTGCGGCTTAGATGGCGGTCGCAAAAAAATGCAGCAGTAGTTGCTCCTGTTTCTACTGCTACTGCTGTTTTGATGCAAGGGGCGATTAATCCTCATGAAGGAAAACAGTTGAAAAAAGAGAGAGGGTTGTTGAGGAAAGGAGAAGGAAGATGGAAAAACGGATGATAGTGGTAGTGGTGGTGATAGCGATGGTGAAGTAGGGACATGCAACTTACTTATTTGATTCCTTGACTGCTCATGAATAAGGGATTGGGGAAATATTTTCGTTACTGAAGTAATATAATCTGGCTCAATTGTGCTAAGTGCTGAGTTGTAATCAAATCAGACTAGTAAATTATTGTGCAGAATTGCTATATTTTAAACGATTGAGTTATTGCATTGATCTTATTACTAGGAATTAATTAACCGATGAAAATTTGACTACTGATTGCAGAATCTTGTTGTACCTTATACAGATCAAGAAAAAATTCCATTAATTCATACCAAAAATTAGAATGTTTTGTAATGTTTTAGACCTTGGAATAAATAGATGGTAACGCTGCTGCTCTCTTCTCAAAAATAAAACTTAATGATTGACTTCTTCAAAATTTGCACGTGATTTTTGTGCTCTCGCCATTTGGAAGATGCAGCAATATGCACAAAACCCAGTGTTTTGATTTTGCTGCTCACCTAAAAGTGCATTTGGCTGTTTACAGGCAATATTCAAAACTAAAAAGTGCAGAGTAAGGGTTTGCTAAAGAGCATAAATTAAAAGGGTCGCCAGAAAATGTTAAGCTGTATACTTGAAAGTACCGGAAAACCAAGCGGATAGTCTAATTGATCATTCAAATCGTTGACTTTCATTTATGCTAGAGGAAAGAGCACGCAATACCTATTTTTTGAAACATATGAACAGGCTACGCAATGGCTTTTAATAAGAGCGCTTTTCCATGTTTTCCGTTTGAGATGCTTTAGTAGTTGCTTTTTTGTAAAATCTTTTGAACTTTTTAATGGAAAAGCTTAAAAGGATGTAATTCACTATAATTTAGTTATAAAAGACTTAAATAGAAATATCACAATTAAATGGAAAAGGCAAATCATCCCCAGAAAGACCATCACTACTTGATGAACAATAGGATCTTCCGATAGAAAACTTACGTCAACAAATTCACTACTTCATTGGTCAGAATGGGTCGTGGGAGGGTTTGAGGACTATATTTCCTACAAAGAAAGTTTTCCGTAAATTTCTAAATGAAGATAAAATATTTAGTAGAACTATAGTGTAGGATGGGTGGCAAGATTAGATGCACGAAAAACCAGCATTTACATTTGCAGGTGTTAGCAACCATCAGTGTATAGTTAACCAATGATACAAAATGACTTTAAGAAGTACCAATTGCACCTTGATTTGTTGCTTCCATTGACTCAATCGTCTTACAACAAGTTTTGTGAATAAAAAATGTGCGAAATTACTTTGAGCAAACAAATTGGTGTACTTTTGCACAAAAGTTTAATAACTGCAGACGATTTCCAAAAAATTTGTGTGCATAAATAATCATCATTCCCTTAGACGATACAAACTTGCCAATTTCCCATTCAGGCAAAGCGTTTCACCCCCCGTGACCGACAGCCTTCCTTAAACCACAACTGCTTAAATTTCGCTTGCATTTTGCAACTTTTTACGTTGTATCGCATTTGACTATCTAATGCTCAAGATGAAGAAGGAGGTGAAGAGGAGCCAGTGCTCCCTTTTCATTTCTGAGTGTTGAATGAGGTCCTCTAACAAGTAGCTCTTGTGCTATGCAGTTGAGAGTGTTGGTCACTGTAGCAAGAATAAAAAAATAAATGTTCATCTGATGGATTGATAAGTCATGGGGGCTTAGAAAGAAGACATACTTCTTTTGCTTCTACTGACTTAGTAAAAGATAAATGTGTGAGTCAAAAGAGAGCATAACTTTCCGAAGGTGGAGTGTAGTGTAGTGTGACATTTGAGCAAACCTTCTGGAGCTAGATTAAGGAATCCTTGTCCATCTGACGAAAATTGCAATGCAAATGCATGCACTAGCAAAAGCTATTTTCCTTTGCAAGTCAGTCAGAATGTTTATTTTTATGTTCACCTGACTGTCAGACGACGTCCTAGTGACACGTATTTATATCAAGAATGTGGAGGCAAATTGGCAAACTTCGAAGCCTGTAATCACGTGTTAATGAATGGCATGTAACACACATTTGTAATTTTCATTTGTCCACACTCCAACTTTTCCTTTGTAGTTAAAGAATGTGCCTACAAACTGTTTCATCACTCACCTAAAACATTACTGAAAATTACAGGCACATCAGTCCTGATCCTCTTTAATAAATAACTATATGCAACTCTTCTTTGCCAATAATGGGGGATTATCTTAAAAATTATGCATCTTTGACTGATTCATCATCACAGATGTATCCTGCTACCACACCTTCCACAAGTGTCAAATATCACTTGAGATTCAAACCGACACATGATAAAATGCCAGCATAAATGTGTGGATAGCATAGAAAAATCACAATAGCTAGTACAGTGTCGATGCACTGGCACATGTCTTTGCATTATAAAGCATGCATACAAACAATGGCATGCAGCTAGCTATGCTGGAAACTGCATGAACTTTTGCATTTCCAGATGTGTTCGTTTTATTGCCAAAAAACCCATTTATACGATGGCCTACGCTAAGGACAATGAGAAGTCACAAGTTACAAAAGCTGGCATAAAAAAATACAGTGGTTTAAGAGGTTAGATGAATACTGCCGATTCTGGGGTTTAAATATTTGCAAGGAGTTAAATTTTGCCTCCAATTTTAGCATTTTTGGCATAAGAGCTTAGTGATATGCCAAGAAATCACTAAAATTAGGCTATTGGCAAAGTCACTTCCTAATATAAGACACCCGTTTTCTTTAGTCAGTGGCAGCAGAATGCGCATAAATCGCTTACATCATGCATTAACTTGCACTGTATTCTTTGTGTCAACTCAGAAGACTCGGGCGCAAATTTCGATTCCATAATTAAAATTTTCCTGCACCTTTGAAGAAATGACTTTGCGAACTCAGGGTAAACTTGAATGTTAGATGATTGGTAAAAATTATATGGGTTGGAAGTGAGTTCACAGCACTCTGCTTAATATATTTTATAAAATGTGTCACATGGTCAATCTGTAATCTAATGGATCAGCAATCGGTTGTCTAATGAGCTATAATCGACAGTATTTAGCTTTATGATGATTGTTTGCGAGATGACTGATCTGCTAATTGCTCCGCAAAAAGCGTCACAGAAAGAAAGCAACTTCTCTTGATAGCTAAAGAACCATGAAAAGCAGACCAGCAGTAGAGTGGTTGAAGTTCAAAAGACAGCAATTGTTTTTTCTGCGTAGATCTAGGTGATTTACTGACCTGATTGCAATGAAGGCCAAAAGAAGCATAAAATCACAGTCAAATTACAAACGAAATACAGGCCTGGTTAAAGCTATTTATATTGCTTACAAAATGACTGCTAAAAAATAGCCCTTTCCCTCTTGCTCACATTCATTATCTCCATTTCAATTTCCACTTCACCACTCTCTGTGGCATACTTCTCACGGATCCTTCATTCTGCTCATTGGACGATCGAGTACTGCCACGTACTTGCCACACTTTATTGAATCAACTCATCACCTGCGAGACTCCATCATTTCTGCCTCACTTCGATCTGATCCACCGACTGATTATCGGTTGTGATTGGTCATGCAGGTGGTTTGACAAGCACTTATCGGAGTACTACACAAATTCACCATGATATACCTCACTTGCTTGATGTCCACTAATCGACGAGCTCACTTACTGCCTGCTCACGGTGTGAGCACCATCCACATTGGCAGAGGAGAGAGGAGACGGTTGTCGTGACGTGAGAGTGGACACCACGAGAAGACAGTTGTCACAAATTGGCACAAGTCATAGCACCTCGTGTGCATGGCGGTTGATGTGGTTTCTGCAAATCAATTGGCTACTCCATGGCAAGAACTGACCACGATCATTCTGTATGCTGTGACCACACCATGTGCCTTGGGCATTGAAATGGCTTGTTGGAGTAGTGGAAGCGGTTGGACAAATTCGGTTGCCTTACGTGCGGATTTTCGCCCTGTGGCATGATGTGCTCTGCTGAGAGGTCATTGCGATGCTGACTTGTGATGACTAACGGCTCCGAGGAGGAGGTTGAGATGTGACAGTGAGTAAAGACGCAAGTCGTGTGCGTGGTCCCTGTCAACAAGCAAAGTGACCTGACATCACATGCATGTGAAGTGGTGGAGCGAGATTGTTAATATCTGGCGTCGCAGAAGACCTGCAACTCATATTCCATAGGCAATGTGCCATCTCTCTGCCGATATGTGGACGCGTGACAGTGAGGAGTGAATGGAATGTGGTGTATGTAGCAGTGATGTTAAGCAGTAAAACAAGAGGAACTGCTGGTAATTGACACAGTGTCGTGAATTCGACGCATCAATCTGTGTGAGAGGCATGACAAACTGAGGGTCGAGGGGTGGTTTACTGAGGGTAAGTCGGAGCCTGCCTCTTCTCCCTTATGAAGACCACGCGAGCCAGAAGTGGGTGGCTCAAGTTGCCCTTACCTCTTGGCCTTCTCGCGCTCTGACACTGAATGCCGTTCAGTGCTGTGTTTGTGGTCCTGTCGGAGAGTCGTCTATCATATCTGTTAATTTTGCTGAGGAAATGGACAAAGGAAAGCGAGGCTGGGAGGCTTATTTGTGAGGTGCATGGTGGTGAAGTGGGGAGCAAATTGCCAAAGTACAATTGGCACCGCTTCATCCATTCATTTATTCATTCATTCATTGATTCATTCATTCATTCGCTCCCTTTCATTCCCACCTTATTTTCCACTCATTTTCATGCATTGCGTCCCTTGACAATGTGTGTGCGTGTGTGTATTGTGTACTTGGGAGGGCATCGCTCACAATGGACCGTTGAATTGCAAAGTGGTGAGGTGGAGTAGGTGAGACACAACTCAAAGGCGTGCTGGTGATACTTCTTCTTGAGAAGGATCGGTCCGTCATTCTGATGTGTCCAGAGACTCAAGCTTCTCAATCGCCTTCGGCCTGTTATGGCTTTCCTTCTATGTGATTTCTGCCAACACTTTATCAGGCGTTTTGACGCAGTCCTATCCAGACTCAAACGCATTCAGCAGTCCATTAGCGCCACTTGCGAATGAGCAGAATATTGCGCACTGAAAGACTTGGCAACAAACTTGAATCGACTCGGGCACTTCATCACTTTACAAATCACTTCTCGCACTCAAGCTGTTGACAGCTGAGGATGCATCGTATTTGACTTTCCATACGAAACGACTGACCAAGTGTTGGTGGAGATGTTGCAAGTGGGGAAGGAGACTGGCTCTCTGGTTGAAATGACGAAGAAGCTTGGAAGAGATGGGTAGTGATGAATTGGGAATAGAAGTTGAGTGCCTGAGAACGTGGATGTCAGGCGTCAGCCCTGTACAACTTTCTTTACACATACTGCTAAACAGTGCTCCTTTTGAGCAAATGGACAGTACAAGGCGTAGCACTTGTAGATCCTTGACCTGCTGCGATCACAAAGGCTGGTGTAGCAACTGTCAAATTATGACATGCCTTCCAGGCTGCCAAACGAACATGACCACGAGTGGCAATGAAGATGATGTTTGAGGAGAAAGGAGGATTTTGTTTGCTTTAACAGTGAGTTTAACTAGGCAAGCTTAACAGTACCCACGATAATGATAGCCTGCTCGTCATTTTTGACAGTAGCTCGACAATCCCTCTGTAAATCCAGCACAAGGACCGATCCTGATACATTTGCTTAATGATTGGTCTTATGCTCCAAACCCATTTATGAGGAAGTTTACATTTGAAGTGCAACATTTCGTTCTTCCCCTCTTAAGGAAACAGCATTTCCATTACTGGGTCAGCCTGCTTAGTCCCTAACTGCTCTTGGTTCGGGTACGATTTTTGGAGTGAAACAATCAACGTGCTTTTGGGTAAATAAGAAAAAGTTGATGCGGTTTCTGCCACAGAATGCTTTTAGCTCTCAGTGACTAGATTGTTGCCAGGGCTTGTTCGGATGCACAACTGCGGTGTCCACTACTTCCGCTTACCGTTCACCCTCCTTCTTCAAAATGCCATGTCGCCTTGACGGTGAACCGCTTGAAGATTGGTACTTGGTCATGACAGGGGCGTTTATACTTCGAATCCGACGTGAGTAGGGCTTCTCTGCCTTGGGAACCTAACCTAGCACGGTCTCACAGTCGGATCAGTTTCTCACATGAATTCCTGCATCGTATTTGAGGAGGATGCGGTACTGGAACAGTTTCCTCAGAGATGCTTCAAGCAAGTTGGTTTTGCTGAGTTGTTGCCTGAAACTCAATCACGTTCTTCTTCCTCAGCACCAGCCTTGCTGTCTCTCCATTGATGACATCAGTGGAAATTAATTTGGGTCGAGAAGACCACTCAGTAGTGTGAATCACGTGTAACGAAACGAGTTGCACCCACATCATCTGTCAAAGTCGTACCAGTGGGCTCCACTCGGATGACAATATGCAGTAATGACTACCACCTCCTTTTTCTTTTTCTACGTGTCTTATAGAAGCACTTGCCAACTGACTGACTGACCGACGGTCCGTCTGATCGACTGATCCACCTGCGGTCAGACAGAAAAGCAGACAGACTGATTGGCAAGTGATGAGAAATAGATTAGTGTTTTTGCGTTGCATGGTGCATTTGGCGAACCAACTTATTATTTGTCATTGGTCATCGGGCATCTCCAGATGATGCACTGACCATCCATCCCGCAGTTTTGAGGTACTCACAATTTTATTTCTGAAGGCAATGCTTGCCAATTATCTAGGATCATGGCTTACTCACTCGATAAGAGACAACCTTAAAGTGAACTATGATACTTAGTATGCATAAATATCAGTATTCATCATTTGCAGCAGTTTAGCATCCTCATTTATACTTTTAGCTTAGTGTTCCTTTTTCTAGTTTTTACCACCCCTCTACTCTCTGTTGTTGTGAGCGGCTTATTTCATCTCACCTGCACACTATTACTATAAGTTTCTAATACATTATTTCCGATCCACTTTTTGCTACATATCAAAGAGTGCCTTTCTTAACTTATTTTACCTATATTTTAATGATAAATTACCCAAATAACTAGTCTCAAACCAATTCTTTAGGTAATGTGCCCATCTACCTCAACCATCCCAAATACTTAATGTGGATTTGGTCAATACTTTTGAAAGCCTGCTTGTAAAATCATTTCAAATTGCGGCATTAATAAATTAACGCAGCTTTTACTGTTTTACAATGCTTTATTAAAAACCATGTAAAGTTTTCAGGTCTGCACAATTCACTGAAGTCATTGCAGGGAGTTATGCTAAAGTGAACCACATTATTTTCAGTAAGCTAATTTGGTCCAACTTTCTCTATTTACTGCAAGCTATTAAAAATATTTATTTCTAAGGTTCCTACTGAACAATAACTTTTGTTGCGATTAATTAGTGCAATCATAAGTTCCTTTGGCAGCAACTGCCTTTATCAAGAGACAAAGTGTTTATCACCCTATGCCCCATTTTAAGCCAAGGAGGAGGCTGAAGAGGAGGGTGGCCAAGGTGATACTAACTAATAACAACAAGGTACACTTAAATGAAATCAAAGAGTAGAAGGAAGGATGGATATTATGCATCGGCTTTCCCAAAATCCCCCTGAGGTAAGACATACAAACGCATTAAGCACTTAAATGCCCCACAGGGATTTGTACCTCTTTCTACGCGTCCCAGTGCGCGCCTCCGCGTTGTGTGCTTGCTTGCGTGCCTGCACGTTGGCAGACAGCTTGCCTAACCAGCCGCCTTATGTGTTACCCACTTCTGCCTCAGCATCGTCACCACCATCATCATGACACGATGGGACCGTTTTGTATGCCTGCGCGTGTTTCATGTCAGCCATATGATGAATGAGTCCTTTTTATGTTTGCGCCATGCATGCATAGAGTTAAAAGTTAGTTTATAAAAAGCTCCAGAAGCATAAGGAAATTCAGTGAATTAGCAAGAGAGTTTCAAAGAAAGTGCTGAACGATATTTTATTACCTATCATTAAGGCAACTTTTACGCGCTGAGAACAATGTGGGAGTGCATTTACCTCTCATAGTTGGAAGATTGCCAAAAGGCATTCCAACAAACCTTTAACTAGGCATTATCAAGGCTGAATTAAGTGCTTTGTATGCCGAATTTTGGTGATAAGTGGTACAAATTCTATTTATTCCTAACAGCGGTAACGCTAAAGAGGTTTAGGAACTTGAAGACCCACCTGTAAATAACCCTTCTAACGACGGTCCAATAGTGGTAGCAGTCCATAGGGGGTTAGCTCACTCGAATTTAAAAGGTCTCACATTTATAAAGGGTGTTTACCATTCACTTTTGGATGGTAGAGGCTGCATGGAAAGATGTAGACTTGTCAAAATAAAGCTACGCTTGAGCTTGCACATTGGTTTTATGATCCAAATGGGGTGGAGGTTTGAAACAGAACACTTTAATTTGGTGCGCAAACCAGAGCGTTCAAATGAACTATTTATTATAAAGGGCAAAACTACAGCCCTTAGTAGTAAGGAACCTGCATTCGTAAGCGATTAAATTTTCCAAGTCATGTTTACTTGCCTTTAAGGTAATATTGTTTTGTTTAAATTTACTACTTAAGGTGATAAAGTTGCCACAAACCTCAAATTTTACAGTTCCTTTAATAAACACATCAAAGGGACAACCTCATTGGATGATTGATATCTTTTGGTTGCACAGTTTTCCCTCTTCTGACTGTTTAAAATTACAGCTTACTAGCAACTATAAATTTCTAAATCAAAAGCTATTTTCAGACCTTACTTTAACCAGAAAATACGTTTTATTCACTTTTTACATTGATGATGCCTTATTGCCGGATTGTGTGTCCGATTTTATTGCTAAGTCATAAACACATCGGCTTGAATATGTCAACCCCGAATGGGAACACACCGGTGGCAAATTAACGAATTTTAAAATCTCTTTCATCGGGCGCCTTTGAGTTCTATCACAAGCAATAACAGAGCCCACTTATTTAAGACGGGTTAACAAAATTCACTATTTATTTTCACGCATTTTAAAGCACAGATAGGCATCACTTTATTGGTTTGACAACCTTAACAATTTTCCTGCTAATTTGAACCCTCGTGTCACCAAAAATGTTGGCTGAATCTAAGCCATACGACTTGAACTTGTCTGTTATGCACATTCACAGGCCGAACTTTCTTATAACACGTGTATAGCTTTTGAAGAAAATGGAATAACATAATATTTTGATTAGAAAATTTTGTTCGTTTAATTTCTATGATAAATCACTTCAGTATTTTGTAACCTGTTCAGAAAACTCCCCGTTCTTGATTACAGCAATGATCTCTTCTCAGACTTTACGTGGTTTTCGATGTGTGGCTCAAGAGTTTGTGTACATCATTATTGAATAGAGAAGTCGTAGTGAAATCTACTGAGCCAACGTGTCTCATCCACATGCATTAGCGAAGGACGTTGAAGTTCAAAGACTATGGATTTGTTTGCTTTCATTTACTTGACGTGTCAGCTGCTTTTTAGTTAACTATCCAACTTATAATAGGACATAATATTTAGATTTTTAGAATCCTTTAATTTGTGGACAAGTTGATCAGTCTAGTCTGAAAAAGTAGTAAATCTTTTGGCTAAAATTTGCTGACATACTTTGTAGAACCCTGTACCTTCTCATAAAATTCAGGAATAGGTTGAAGTCTACTCTTAATGTTATCCCACTCAAATTCTACGGATTTGGAAAGCCAACAGCAATACACAAGTCTGACGGACGTTGCGATGATGGAAAGCATGCATGATCGCGACACACTCATCATTATAACGGATGCATATAATTGGTTTACTTAATTCTGCTCTTTAATGCTTAGAACATCCTCTCCGATATCTTAAATTTTTATCACACAAGGAAATTTTGCAATTTCTTTTTATTGTCTTACACAAAACGGGATACAATTAAATGACGACATGAAATTTTAATACCACTTTTCTTCTCTTTTTTACTTCTTTCCTCCCTTAAAGCAATATCAATCGGTCTCTTTCAAATGGGAACCACTTAAATGGAAAGCGAAAGAACGAATAAAGGGGAAGGAACGAAACAAATATGAAATATTGCGCACAGGCGTTTTATCCCAGAAGCCGGAATGAAAAGGGGAGGGAGGGGATAAGGGAACGAATCAGGCAATTATTCAGCCTTCTGACTGCCTTGCACGCACTAGCCAGCCAGGCAGCCTGCTAGCTAGTCTGATGTAATGCCGCTGACAGTTGTGTCTAATCGCCCTCCTCCACCCTCTCGTCCTGTCGAATGGGAATGCGGTCACCTTTTATCTCGTTCCCCTCCTTTTTAGCAAGAACGTACGCACACGCGTAGCCATCAGTCCGTCCGTCTGTCTGCCTGTCTGCTGCCTTCGACTGGCCCAGCGGTGAAGATCAAACGTACGCAAATCTCCTGTGCTGATGTTGAGGGTGCGTTCTTGTGAGCATAAATCATTGACTTCAGGAGCAGGAGTAGGAGGGCTATAGCTCCCTTCTCCCAACTACCACCCCTTTTGATCCCCGGCGGCCGTAAATTACACAGCCTTGCCATGGCAACAGTTGTGCGCGTGTGCGTGCGTTGGACGTCAATAAATTCAAATTTTATCGTGTGCCCACCGCGATTTATGGCATTCCATCGATGGCGGGGGAACGAGAGAAAGAGAGGGCAAGAATTGAAAGGAGAGCTAGAGGAAGATCAAAGAGGGAGATTTCTTAGATGCATTGCTTGCTTGCACTCTCACACATTCACCCACTGACACGTAGGTAAAACGCCCATTTGCCAATGATCTCTTTTCTTTTGGAATTAACGGAAAAATGCACGGAAAAATCAAAAAGTAGGAAAAATTACTGGTTTTTTTAAAATTTGATTCATACTACACCTTAGATAAATCCATGGTCGCTTCTAAGTTCAATATCTAAAATATGGTGACTTGTTCAGAGAAGTTATAGAAAAGAGACGAGTGTGTAATAAAAGTCAAATGGTTATCGTCCAATAATAAACACTTTCCAATTACTTATTTTGGCAAAAATAACTATGGACAAGTCCTGACAAACTGATAGCACTTTGACATGAAAAATTCTTCGCAGATAAAAGCTTTTTACACTGTTTTCCAATAGATTTATGATGATGCCTCTTACAAAACACACCACCGACGAAATTTACTAGCTAAATTTAAATACCCAAACCGAGCAGCAAAAAATCATGTGCTTTTCTACAACATAATAGTTTTTTACTTGAAAAATAGACTTTTATAAGCTTTTATCCCGCCGAACAAAATGCCTAGCCCTAGCTATTATTTCACTGCCGGCCGTATTTCCGAACAATCTATTTCAATTGCTTTATTATTTGAGAAATTTGATCATTCGATGAAGCATTATCTCTCTCTCTTAGCCTAAAGCGCGATTCTTCTTTTAATTTGCTTTTCTAGTATATGACATAGCTCTTAATGACTGGCTGGAGCTAGATGCTTCTCTAAAAGACGTTTTCTTGCAAAATATTCTATTTATGTAGCATCTGGTAAATGGTATGCAATTGTAACAGCTCAGCTTTAGCAGATAAATCATTGTTAACAATTCTATCAGCTGTCCACTACACGCAAAGCAAGCATTATCTCCTGGGGATAAAATGATGTGTGCCTTAAAACTGTGTAGTGGATGATAAGTACAAGGCCCAAGGATGACCATTGATCAATGAGAGATTTGTTTGTCAAATGAAGAGTGCAACACGATAGTACAAAGCTATTTCTGTCTGTCTACTGCTTGGCTGTCTGCCCGTTGGCGGTAGGTCAGTCAGTCAGCTGACAAGTTTTTTTATAAAGTGTATGAAAGAGAAAGGAAAGAGTTGAGTCATTGCGACCTGTCGTTGTATCATTGTCATCTGGGTGGAACTCGCTCGCACGACCTTGGCACTTAATGTAAATGTGGGTCGTCTCATCATTCTTGCTAAATGTTACTCAACGGTCTTTTTAACCCTAAAATTAACCTCCCCGACTTTCAATTAGTGGCGAGACGGCAAGAAGAGTATGTGATGGAATTTCGAGTGCGATATTACTAAAGCCAACTTGTTTGAAGCATTTTTGAGGAAATCCTTTGAGTACTCAAACGTGATACATGAGGCCATATTAGAAACTGATGCAACTGTGTTAAACTGGGTCTCTAGGGCGTAAAAGCCTAAATCACATCTAGTTCAAAGTTCACCAAGTCAATTTGAAATCCTCCATGGTAGGCAATAGACTATTTTCTTCCCTATTCTGATTAGAAACTTATACAAAAAGATACACATAACATTTTTTAAAATAATGATTTGACCTTAAGTCTTATCTGCGTTACTACTTATTTGGTTATAAGACATTTTGCAAAACCTAAAATAATTTGATTAAATTTACAAAACGTGGAACGAATTTCCCAGACCAGAGAGCATCCATTTGGCTTCCAAAAGGCGACTGAATTCGAGGCGAATTATTTAGTAAATCATGTTTTTCGATGACACCACAGTCGTAAATAATATTTGTCTCTGAAGTCATTTTGCCAATTAAGTGAACTTGGAAGTGGAAAATATGGTATTTTTCCTGGTCACTGCCGAAAATGAACTATGGAAGATAAATAAATCAGCAAATGCTTGGCTTTTACGAGGGCAAACAACTTAATATTCTCCAACAAAATTTCTTGTGGGTGCAGTTGTTGCAGAATTTGGGTTAAGCCGCTGAGGCTTTTAATTTTACGGATGTCAGTACTATACGCTGGTGACACTCTGTAGATCCGTCCATACATCATGAATTCAGGTGGCAGACAGCAATAGTAGTGCATAAAATCCTTGAAATGGTGTATGATTGTAAGGTCTTGTGGTCATGATGGCCTAAAATGTGCGGATATTTGCAAAAACACTTCGGACACACCATTGCAATGATGGGAAATCTAGCTAGTCACTTGTAGGATATCTAAATGACGTAACCTTTCCAAAGGCGATGGCACACACTACTGAATATGTTAGTCTTATGATTCATAAGTCTATTTAAATTTTGTTAAGCAGAGTTGTATAGATTAAAAAGTTGGTGCATACTTGGTACCAAACCAATTTTTGAAAGTAGGATGTCGATGGGTAGTTTAGTCCTGATGGCGAATCTGTTTAAAGTTTTTACTATCGCTGAATAATTGATGGAGCCCTAAATGGATGAAGTGGCTGCCTGCGTTAAAAGGTTCATGATCTTACAAGCTCTGGTTTGGCTTAAACTTCATTTCAGATATGGATGAGGCTTATTAAGCTCTGTAGAGAGTTAATCACCAACGCGTTTCAGTGAAGCTCAGTTTTGCACAGTTTGCTCAACGTAACAGTGGATGACTGATTATTTTCATGCGTGTGCAATCTCCCAACTGGCCAATGAACTCCAACAATTTCAAAAAAATCTGTTAAACAGCAAACACACAAGCGTATTTGATTGGTGCGATTTATAAGGAATTGAGCATATAAGAAAAAAGGAAATTTCTGTATTTGAGAATGTTATCTTTACACTGACATTATACCCAAAATGTCAAAATCACTTTATAATATCTACCTTGGGAGGAAGAAGGTTTATCGCCCTGTGACAACATTGGCCTCATCTTGGGTTTATCATGATTTGCATTTATTGTTAGCTGCCTTTGAAATGGGGTTGTGCGGAATGTTCGGCCAATGCTGGCCAGACGTGTTCCACGAAATTTATGTGAAAGCCCTGCCAGTACAGCGATCTTCTGCCAACTGTATATCATGTTTTCATTCCATGGTGCAGCTGTGATTTCTTGTCTGGGATGCATAAAATTGATTATTCAGCAAACGTTCCCCTAAAGTTTTTTCCAAATTGTTTAAGAGAGGAACTGATTATTTAAAACAAAAATATCAATGACTTGAGGTTGCTTTTGAACTTATGAAGTTTTGACCGATGGGAATCGAATTTTAGCGGTGCTCTCAAGAATCGAAAGCCATGTCAGAAAGAAAAAAGTTAATAATTCATAGCAAAAATATTCAATTAATAAACCTTAGAGTATTTGACTTTTTGGATGCTTTCCTTTGGTATTTGAAGAAGTATCTTTAAATAAACTTAAAGAAATCCTAATCAAAACCGATGATGTGATAAATTTTAACAACAGGACAAAAGTAAATGCTTCCACTATTTTTGAGAAAGAACAGGACAAATTAAACTCGTTTTATTCTTGTAAACTTGAATCATAAATTTGGAAGCACTGAAAAAATATTCTACAGTGCGTCATGGATGCTGGGAAATATTTTGACTGGTTTATTATTGTAAATCAGTGATGGTTTACCACTAAACCCATCCTCGAAAATCATAAGTAAAGCATTGCTTTTATGAGATCGATCACTACATAAAGAATACATTTCGGCGAAAATTTTTGACCCACCTAGGTTTTTAAACTAAGAACAAAAATTGTATCAAAAGGTAAATTTAAGTGGTGCCTGTTTATCTAAACATGCCTTTGAGCATGATAGAAGAATTCAACTAACCTTGTGACTATGCTGGTCTCATGGATCCTCGAGGGGAAAACGAACTCAAGTTTCCCAAAGAAGCTGAACTGTGTAGACAGCTATACGTTGACACAGTTTAAAATGTCCTACATTAACTAATCTTTTCTATCAAGGGTCCTGAAACCAATGGTAACAAGGAGGATTCGAGAAAACATTAGAACAGTAACCCAAATTCAGAAATTCTAAAGCAAGATATCATAGGGATTGGTTTTAGTTGGGATGTAAACGCTCCTCTTGCTAGTGATTTTAAGCAGAATTTGAAGGAATTGCGATTAGCTACACTTTGATAACCAATTTTACATCCTAAATACAGAAAAATGAGTTTTTTCCATACAAAAGATAAAACTTACATCCAAACTATCATTGCAGTTTGCAACATTAAAAACAAGTCTTTAAATAAAACTTAAAGTAATTAATTCCTTTAGCTTTGTTCAAAAAAGAAAATAAATACCTCCATTTAGTGGACTTTTAAATACTATGTTTGTACTTTATGTAATTTTTAGGATTCTCTATTTTAGTACTACATCTAAAAATATTTTTGTTGAAAATCCAGTGTCATACTTATAGTAACTCAGTTTAAAGTCTATTCTCGTGTTTTTATTGTCAAAAATGCACTTTTACCAAAAGCAAATGCATAGCTCCATGTAAACAGAATCTATAATAGGCCTAGAGAAAACACATGTCCACTATTTCAAAGCTGACACAAATCCTAGCCCCTGCATATTCAAGTTCCATGTTAAATCTTTACTGAAGAACCAAGTTCTGTTTAAAAAGAGACAAGCTTTTAGTGAATTACACAAGAAAACTTTAATCCAATAAAACTATAGGCCAAGAGAATAAATCAACCAATCAAATTAAGTGGATTGATTTTAATTCTCGGAGCATGTATCAACAAAAGACTCATTTGTAGCCGAATTTACGGCAGTGGTTGATTGAAAATCTTTCAGAATGACAAAAATGGTTCTGTAACTTTGATCTATTTAAGCGAACTCTGGGAGTAACTCAGATTTTTCTATCAATTTACTAAAACCACCAAAAATGGTCCAAAAACTTATTTTTACCGCAGAGAGTGTAAATTCGTCCCAAGTGTCAGAGCCAAGACACAGTATAGCGAAAGGAAACTTATACTTTTTGATTATTAGGTTTGTTTCTTGAGGAAAAATAGACAATTCCTTTTGTCGGATGGCTGGAAATTTCGAGCAATTTATGCAATGCAGGTCACTGCCTCGATTGACAAATGGATGTGTATCAGTTCATCATTACAGTGCTCTGGATTGTATTCTCTACCACCTTTATGGTATCTTAAACCCTCTTTTTATGTCAGATGAATCTGATATTTTTGATCGGAGCTTGGATTCCCAACCTACATGCGCTTATAGTCAGATAGCCATTGCGGTTGAGAAGACAAAGTAATAGCTGGCACTACGAAAAAGGTTATAAAAGAACTTGCTTGCATTTACCAAACGGTGAATGGCGTGGCAAAAGCGACTAGGCAGATAGCCACCACTTGCATTAAGGATGGGCTTCGAAGACTGTCAGCTTCTTTTGTTTGAGAAAAGACGCCATGCATTTCTGATACTTCTGCTTTTGACTAGCTTCGGAATTTTGATTATCTTCCCACATTCCTAAGGCACAATTTGTAACCCAAAATATACTACCTGGGCTGGAGATGCGCATCAGTGGAAAGAAGCAAAATACAATACCTTGTACTGCAAAATTTACCTGTGAGAAGATTTGTACTTTTTAATTGAGAACCAATAATAACTTCTTAGTTTTGTGTCTTCCCCTGCTCTTTATCTCAACAGTTACTTGACCACATGCCAAATAAATAGCTTATAAAATGTGGTGGAATCGAAATAGGGGTCTCTGTAGCCGGAGATTTGTTTTTGAGAAACAACGTTCTCAAAAAAGTAGCATTTTTAGCAAAGCTTTCCTCTCAAAAAGGAGTAGCTGGTCAAATTTGATATCAAAAAAGGGGAAATTTATCAATGGAATTAGAAGGACAAGTTTTCAGCTGACTTGTTTGCTTACTTCTGTTTATCTATTTGTTCTAATACCTTCTATTTGTGCAAATACAAGCTTATTTCCTGGTTAGGGAGCGGGCCGTTTCCTGCTAAAACCACATCCCTTGCATCTATCCATTACCATGGGGGTAAGTGGGTAAATGGATGGGCGTGCAGGAAACGCCTGCTGAGTTGTTGACGTTATTGATGATGCTGCCTTTGCTACTGCTGCTACCGCTGCTTGCCTGTCACCGGAAACGTGGATAATTAATACCCTGGCTGCTTCAAAGGCTGATTTGTGCTCTCGAACAAATCTTACCCGTTTGCGCGCCACCTCTCTGTCCTCGTCCTCTTCACTTTGATGTGGCTGGCAGAGCGATTTTGACAAGAGATATAAAGTTATTTGAAGCTAAAATTTCAAAGTTATTCAACGTTTTTGTGGACTTACTGTAAACCGCATATGACTTGTCAAAAGTTATCGATTTTATAAGGAAGGTTTCACGTGAGTTGCGATCAAAGTGCATCACACTGGCGCGAGACAATCTTTCCATTCTGTGAAGTAGCTAGGTGACATCTATTTAAATCAACAAAATTTGTAACCTTACATATGCTTTCATGACTTAATAAGGGTGGTTTTATGCTTCTATTCACAAATATCTAGACAATATGTGTTTACTTGAATGGACTTCTTGATGACAAGCGATCCCATTACACCCTCCTCTTGGCTAGGCAGACATTACCGACTCCCAACGCGGAGAGAACAATAATCCCCATACTACATGATATGAGTCTTCTTCTCCTTGGCAATATTTTAGGTCCAGGGGTGGAAAGCCGGGGGTAGAAGAGAGAAACAACAAATACGTATACATACACAAATCCTTATTGCATTAGTTTGGCATTCGTACTACTGTGATTGTAAGTTTATAAGCTTTCTAGACACTGAAGATGTCGATTCCAACTGGATTAAAGAGACAAGAAAACCCCATCAGCGAGTAATCATAATTATCCATATCCGGGCGTTATGGAAGAAGGGCGATTACTGCTTGTAGATGAATTTGTAAAAAGTCATAATGAAAGAACTATGAGTTTTTATAATAACTGCTGAAAGCGCAAAACGCAATTTGGCAAGGTGCACTTGGCGGTGAAGAAACTTTTACCGCATTCCATTCCGTCGTATGCTGCTATGACATGCAATCGACAAGGGAATTTGATGGCTGAAAATCATTGTCCAGTCTCATCACTACCCTCTAAATGGACTGTTCCACAATCCAATTTATCTCACTGAAAATGCCAACCAGAACTGCAGGCTGCACTGCATTAATAAATAGTACCTTTATATTTAATAACACGCCCGCCAGCCTTTGCAATGTTTTTTATGCTTTAAAGGTCCTTCTGCCCAACTCTATTTGTAGTTAACACGCTCTCGAGATGGTCGGGGCATAAAGGTGCCCAAACAGAGTCGATGATGATCCCTAAAGATCGATGAACTGTACATCATATCTATAAGGCTTATTTAACCACTTAGTCTTTAATCTCCCTTGACTGACCTTCCCTTCGTCGGTGGTCATAGCCTTAAAAACATACCGTACCCAGTGAAAAACCCCTTTTTAACAAGGAACTGCCTTGGATAGTTTACTGTCCTAAAATGGGTCATTTGAATGCAAATTTTAAGCTATTTTAATTAGATTTAGTGACTTCCTTCTTTATTATAATAGTTTAAAAGCGATAGAGTAGTATGTTTGACTCATTAATTCAGTAGGAATTTGATAATAAGAAACACTATTTTTAGTTTAAAGAACTTATTCATTTTTAGGCCCTGAGAAGATGCTTTTCGTTACATTTTGAAGGGCTCAGTATAGCCCCTATTTCTTGGCAACAACAGATCTGGGGAAATGGCAGAATCCGCAACCTACAACCAGTCCAGGATATTTTTGCTAGTTTTCCAACCAAATCCTACTTAAAGCGAATACTCTCACGACCGAACTCTAGGCTCAAAAGCTAATTCGCTTAATGAATTTTATCCGCAACTCATTGCTCTTAGTCCAGAATTTCGTGTTTTCTGGTAAGGGCTTGTCAGTGTGCTTTGATCAGTCAGCCATCGTGAGCTGTGTGGGAGACGCGACTGCGCGGCGCTTTTCGTAAACAAAAACTAACTCTCAACGTGAGCATAAATAAAAATGAGTGGCCCTTTATTCACTGCCGCTAGCATACTGATTAAATCAGCGGGTGGAGTTTCAAAAGCCCTCGTGTCACTGAACTCGCATGGGAAACGGATTTGAGTGGATACTGTAATCGTTACTTTCCCGTATATTAGTAGAATTTTATAAATTGCTGCAAAGAAACTAACTGATTAGCAATAGGGTAAATTCAAGCTCTACATCAGCTTTGTATTAAAATAATCCTAAAATAAGGCTGATGAATGTATGACTTGCATTTAGAAGCTAAGTTTTGAAAATGGGCTCAGACTGAATGATAAGAAGCGCTTTATATTAGGGAGCGACTTATACTATGAGAATCACAAGATTAAGAAAATCTACTGAAGATTATTGTCTAGCATTAAACAAATGAATATTTACGATGCATAGCCATTATAGGACTCAATACTTCTTCCACGGTTCTTTAAACTTGAGCACTACCAATGCAGCCGATACAGGATTGCCGAGGGAAGACTTTAAGGCATGACGAGGAGTATGCTGCACATGTAGACCCATTACGGGTTGTCAGTGAGTCTGAGGCATGCTGTGGTACCCTGGGCGCTAAGCGTGCGCCAACTCACCTTTGTGAAACTTCTCCATGGATTATACATTGATCATCCAGGGTCAGGTGCTCTGAGAGTGGAATAGACACAAAAACTATTACCGTACTACCAGATGATTATCACTGTTAGGAGTGCTACTGACGTCTCAAAAGTGTCTACACCATTCCACTAACTGGCTGTGCATACTATCACACGGCTTTGCTTAGTCATCCATACACGAGCTAACGTTTGTTGATTTAAAGCATTACTTTCCGGGATACTTCATTACTAACCGCTGTTGCGTGTGACTACTGCCACTGATGGCCTCCACCTTGATAAGAGGAATATGGACTCATGCATGAAAGGCGGGCTAGCTGTTAATAATGACACACGTCGCTTACTAGTGTCTGCGATGTCACCCTTGCAAAACCTTAACTTAAAAAACCCTAACTTGATGCGGCATCCTTTTGCAATTTTTCTCGAATACAATTAGATTTACACACATTTTTCGGTAAATAAGGCTTCACTAGATCACTTGTCCCTCAGCCTTACTTCAATATTACAATAGACTTCTTCCTGGACTGTACCATAAAATGCACAATCAAAAAGCAGTTATGCCAATAATTCTGCTCTAGCAAAATAAAAAAATTGGTGAGGAAAATAATCACAGTCCTCTTCTATTCTACGCATCAACTTCAAAAGCGGCATTTCTTTGGACAAAATCTTCGCGCACTACGGGGCCCCCTCTATTCTGGGCATCTTTGTCTCGCTGTCGAAGTGCACGATAGGTCGTCTCCACCAATGCAACGTCGGGATCTGTTGGTAGAGTGATGGGAGAGAAAGCAGTGACACCTGAGCGTCTGTGGACCTTTGAAAGGCTCCCCACCTGATCCGGAACTTTTGAAGCACCAAAAAGACCCCAAAAGAATGGAAGACATCGTCTCAAATCACTGGAGTCGGAGGTAGAGGAGGAGAAAGATGGTGCCTTGAAGGAGGATATTAATTGTATGAAATTAAATTAGGTCGTTAGACGACAAATTCATTACTAGTCAAATAATGCATTTCAAATACGATGGAGTGATGAATGCTTAAAATTTTGTTTATCTAGGTGAACCTTCAATTACTGCACAATTGATCTGCCCATGCCACTGGTCCGCCAGCTTTTGCTTTCAATTATGAAACTAACTTCACTTTGTGCAAGTTTGCTGTTAACTGAATGACAGTCATTCGTCCTCCGTGGAGCGGCCACTAAAAACGGTGAGCCCACATCAAACGATGGATGATGAAACTCAACTCGACTTACAATTAGACATATGACAATGACAAAGATAATGTCATTACTTCAACTATTATTTGGACTGAAAGAAATTTAGAACTTTCTAGTCAGGAAAAATGATTTTATAAGTACACAAAAAATAAACGTTTTACATGGAGTTTCATACTTTGTGCTGCTTTTGCTAACATTCACACGTAATTGAACATCCAGTTGCATCTAGTCTCCCTATAATACCCACCTCCTCAATTGTTACCTTTCATCTCAAAAGGCATGTTGATCACCTCTTTCTTTTAGGGACAAGATTACTTATAAGTTAGTTTAAACTCGGTTTCTCAGTAATGATTCAAAAAACAGTAAAGTTCCTTTGAATTCTACGGAATTTTCCAAAGGAAATGGGAGAGAATCTATGTCATTCATTCACAGGCTCATCTTTTTTCCGCTCTCTGTCGGTTACTTGTTAAGGGAGGTACAAACGCGAGTGCCCGTCATACGCCGTCCTCGTCTGACTCTTGGGTGGTAGAGTGAAAAATGACATTTCTGGAAGGGCCGATCGCTTTTGGTGTTTTCCTTGACGCAACCATCTACCTTTACATTGAGGGGTAGATGAAAAAGGAGATAGGAACGAAAAGGGGACATTGATAAATGGGAACACGTTTCCGTTATTCAGGCATTATGAATTGAAATCATGAGCGTTGCGCCAAAGTAAGTTATTGCTTTTTTTCATCAAAAGAACCTGCGTTTCAAATTGCAAGACTGCTATTTCAAATTTTTTTTCCTCTAAGCAAGGAACCTAACTTATTTCCAAAATAGAATTGTTCTAGAACAATCAAAAATAGGCATTTCTAAACATTATAAAATTTTGGTTCTAAATTTTTTTTGGGGAATTGAATGCCGCATATGTTGTAAGGTTCACTTTTTCAAGGAAAAATCGATCAAAGGTCGATACATCAGCTGATCAGCTGCGTGGTATACGGGAGCAATTTTCAGACTGTCAAGTCGATGAAATTACCAATGCATAAGGCCAAAAATCGACTGAACAGCCGAGCAGAAATTTTAAAGCGGTTGGCTAGCAGCTGATAGACTGAAGCGGTTTTTATATCCAATTAGAAACATTTTAGCCCAACAAAGAGGTCTTGAATGAAATCCCACTTTATACCTCAATGGGTCTTAGCACTGCAAATAAAATTTTAGATCCACCGATTAAGGAGATGAATTTTTGTACTTTTACCCTTTTAACATTGGTTAAGTCGAATAACCGGTCACTAAGCCAAATCAGAGCTAAAGGAGACAATACTATGGTGCTAAGGTTAGACCTAAGTGGAGAGAAAGATGCAAAATAGGTTCCAAGTTTTTCATACTCCATTGGTGTGTGCACTTATTTAATTAGCCTTACGTTTTGGCAAAAGAGTCCTTTGTAGAGCAGCTACTCATCCGTTACAGACGGATCTAAATGCAGTTAAGCTTTTGAAAGCTCTTAATTTTAACAATTTTAAGTTGGCTTTAAAAAGCATGCCATATGCCTTTAAGGGCAACTATTTTACTGGGCCTCAGAGCATGATAACTCTTCCACATTTTTACTTTAAAGAAGTGCTACTGCGAAGGCGGATCGACATACTGGATTTGCTTGAATTCAGGTATCTCCAATTCTTTAACAGTATCTATCAAATGGATTCTTCATCATCACAGCTAGCCTTGCCGAGGACGTGACGTTTAGGCAACTCAATCAATTCTACAGGATGCATTGTCATTGATGAGCATCATCTCACCTATGACGCAAATTTAGCACACCATCTTTGAGCTTGAGCCACAGTTGATAGAACCTTGCACAATCTTGACGGCTAAAGCAAACTAATGACTATGAACAGCACTGGGCTTATTTGGTAGGTTTCATTGATATTTAAGTGCGTTACCTCTTCAATTTTCGTGTTTTGGCTGTTGTTTTGCTAGCTCGTAATCCCCCAGCTCTTCTGCATGGTTGCAACAAGAATTAAACGGTGGGCGGAGCTTGTTCTATTCTTTTTATGTTGTTGATCACATAATAAGATATAATTTATCCAAATATATACTTAATTAAGTAGACCCATATCCCCTATCTTGATGGCATGCACTTCAGTACGCTAATACAGAACCAGTGGTGACCTATTGCGGCCCCAGGAAGGAGTCAAAGCAGTACAGTGAGGTGGGCAGTCTTTAAGCATTGGAACGGAAGACAAAGGTAGTCTGAATCCCTTACGGTATAGAGAGCTCGCATTCGAGGCAGGACAATGGATCCAATCGCACTACCAACTGCAACAAGAGCAAAGGTGAGGATGGCGAGGAGATCGGAGCGATCTTGCAGTAAGATCTGCCCCACATAGGGTGCAGTGAGGATGCCCAGACGGTAGGCTGCTGCACATAGACCGGTGGCAAGGCTGCGAACCCGCGCTTGAAAGATATTGCTCGCGTAGATGCCCATCAAACCGCTACCAGCTGCAGCTACACCGCGGGTAACGAAGAAGACTACATTTGAGGCTGTTGGTGTCATGCAGAAGGTCTAGAGGAAGTCGAATTCCGAAGAATAAATAAGCTGGTCAAAGCAGATTAGGTATCAATGTGCACTAAATTCAGAACGTAGGTTTCATAACGGGTTAAAAACTACTAAGTATCCATATTTGGTCGTTTTTGGTCAGTGTTTTTATAACCCATCCATTTATAAAACCCATCACTTTAAACAGATGCACAGATAATAGGTAAATTTATTTTGGTTATTAAATTCCGAATACGGAAGATGTAGTAGTCAGAAATGCTGATAGCTCCTGTACTATTAACAACACAGACTCTCCAGTTCCTTAAATGCTTTTGTTCCTCCAAGGCCATTCTGCATGATTTCAGGCAGGACTATGTGAACCGCAATTCGACGCTGCATGGAGTATAAGCTAATCCTACTAGTGTTTTTAAGTAGAAGCAGCTTCCAGAGACTAGATGACCGTCTCGACTAGGCATTACGTTTTTTTCGGCTGCAAAATGCATCACCATTCGGAATTGTGAGACGCGAAATAACTGCATTTCTGTGTCAGTTTGAAGAGGCTGGAATTGCAGTCAGTTGTAAGCATAAGGGATAAAACCTGTGCTATATTATAAATTATGGCTAAACCGCCATTCATCAGAATAAATTAAAAATCGATTCACTTGCCATACTATAACAACATAAAGCAAGCAGTGGTTCCCGATTTCAACTGATAATAGTTGAAATACTATTAGTAGCATATCCAGGAGTCAAATTTCCGAATCAAAATGAATGCTACAGAATGCCAAGGGAATCGGTTACCCTGCGAACTTAAGATATACGAAATGCTAGTCGGTTGTAAGTGGAAAGGGTAATCGCATAAGGCTCCGGTAAATCATCGATCCTAGCGTAAGTTATTCTTTAACAACTGTTCTAAATGCCCTGGGATCTCTACAGAATGCAGAGGGAATGGACTGCTTGAGGTGAAAATCACTAAAAGGTTAATTTGAGTAATTATGTGCACATTCACAAGAACTACTCATACCTGAACAAAGAGTAGAATGCCCGTGAACAAAAAAGTGACAAATTGGGCGATCGGAAGCCTTTGTCTTAGCAACGCGGCCAAACCATAGGCCAACGGGAGACTAACCAGACCACCTGACGCCGAGATGAGTAGCGACTGATAGCCCTCTTCACGTAGGGGCTTGCAACATTCAAAGGGGCTCCCTTCTGACGGCTGATAGGCTGGTAGCAGGCTTGTCGTGTTGGTTATCTGGAGATTCTACAGAGTAAATGCAAAATATCTCCTTCATTACTTATACTACTTGTAACCTCTTCGGACAATAAACACTTCTAGCTGTTAGAATGTCACTTGTGTGTTTTAAACCGACGTCCAGTTATCCATCACACCAACACAGTTCATTTAAATTAACCAATAAAAACGAAATAATATTATTTTTTTGAAATTTCACTAGAATACTTACCAACTATGGAATGGAATCGTTTTTGACATCCCAACCCCAGCCTCTTGACGAGTTTCTGTAATTCCATCAAATTTGAAGTACCATTAAATCATATTTCTGCTACCTAAGTACAGACATTTCCCTGTATAATTACTTAAAGGAAAGCATTTTCCCAGAGGCAATAATGTAGGCTGGTAGTAAGTCTGAATAACTGACTGCGTTAATTCATGCAGGCATTCCGCTTTTAAAGATACTAGGGAGAAAGATACGGCTTCTCTTTTTTTAAACATCAACTATCTGCTACTTCGCTTACCTTTTTCCTCAACACTGGTTAGTGAGGAGTGAGTCTTCGAGTTGTTACAAGATGCCGTATCTTTAATTTGCTTTCCAGATCTGCTTACGACCAGCCTTCCCGTTTTTAAGTAGGCATCAGTTCAAGGCCCGTTGAGGCAGTAGAATTCCATCATGTCATAGCCATAAAGGCTGGTACTTTCTAATCAGATTTAATATTAGCTTCGATGCTAGAAATGACCACTTTATAGATTGCAGAATTAATGCAACCATGAATTTTGTTTAATGAATGGCCAAAATTCTCTCAAAATTTAAGATTTGGGCAGCTTTTGAATTACTCAACCCAGCAGCGACTATGCATTTGCATATGCATTGGATTTATCTTAGCAACAGGTCCAACTGCCTCCCCGTAACGTAACTTCTCACACAAAATCCATTGTTAGCTTAAGCCATTAGTTTGAAATAAATAGGCGTTTTGACCGCTGTGCCGGCACGTACAAATCAATCATTTGAACGGCAAACATTAGGTGACGACGAGACGGCCAGATCACAAGATGACATGAAAGGTGGTGGAATTAAACTACCCCCGGCCATCTACAGGTTATTCAAATGTAGGCTACTAACTAGAATAGTGAATCGACAGATTGACTTCGCAAACAAGGGACCCATCACACTTTCTTCCAATAGTATTATAAACCTGCCATGTAAAATTAATGTCTTAGTGAGCAAAGTCAAAAAAGCAATGAAAATTTGTCATTTATTATTGATTTTTGCCACTTAAGATAGTTAAATGCCAACAGTTTTCTGGGAATGATTGAAAGCGTGAAGTGAGTAGTGATTGGATGTTGTGGAGGTAACCAATACTATGTTCATTCGCCCAAAAATAGGTTAAAAATATAAAAGACAATCAGCTTTACAGCACACGCGAAAGATTTGGGGGACAAACTGATAGCCTTTGTGGCCTGCCAAAACCTCAGTGGATGTAGGTAGAAGCAAAGTTTTCCAGTGATCAAGTTGAAGATGAAGGAAACCTATTGACTCGTCAATTCCGTCTTGACGTGTCAATCGTGAAAATAAGGCAGCTGCCTTTAGGTGAAAAGAAAGTAAAACACTTCTGCGTAACGCTTCCTGCTATTACTGCTGTACCAGAAGTTTTTGCAACTTTGAGGCCGAGTTAAAACACGATTCACCGATGAAAATGTAGAAGACTAAAGATATGCATAGAAAACCGTGAAAACTATTCTATAATCGCCTGCTTACCAGGGTTTTTTTTCATTTCTTGTGGCTTTAACTGGAAGTTTGAAAAGGTCTACTTCCACCTGGGACAGCAGGACCGCCACTTTCAACAGCAAAATGAAGGAGAACTCCAGCTCCATGTTGCTGACAGAGATGAAGATGTGCTTCTGGCGGGCTTTTAGGCCCTTAGCCCAGGATATCTAGCGTAGTGACAGCACAAATTTACCCTCATCGGGACAATTTCTATGTTAGTCGTATGGTCACCTTCACTCCAGCGTGACAGCACGACGAGTTGGTTTGGCGGACGTCAGTTGTCACGTGACACGATGAATCATGACCATTTACCATTCCTCTTCGTTCGTCATTACTGCCAGGAGGGGAACTCCTTTTCCTCTATCAAATGGAAACTTCCAAACATCAAAAAACCGTGCTGGCTTGATGATAAGCGTTAGCCTCATCAACCTATTTATGATGCCAAAATGTGCTTTTTACACGGAATGATGAAATGGCGACTTTAGACTCCAATTTTTGGGTTTTTCAGGGTACTTCAAATAAAGCTAATGAAGCTGGAAACGGAGGTAACAGGACTCAGATTTCAATTGTCGCTAGTAGTGCTATTGTATTTCATGACATGTCTAATGTTGAGATGATTTCTTTTTATAAAGTGCTAAAAAGCTGCCTTTTTTAAAAAAAATGGATGGCGTGGATAACACTTTTAAGGCCTGACTGATAAACGTTAATGGGTATGGTCAAAGTTTGCTATCTCCTTTTTTGCAAACTTCTTCACCAGTTAAACGATGAAATGACTCGAATTTACGCTTGCCAACTTATGGTCGTGATTTGACAAGTCTCCGAGACTGTTAAAGACACAAAGGAGAGTTCCATTTATATGACATGGAAAAACTCCTCATTATTCAAACAAAACTAAGCTCTTCTGCTCTTCAATTTCAACCGCTTTTTACGAAATGAGATCTCATACCTGAATTGTAGGATAATTGAATAAACCAGTTGCCCATCAAACAGGCAGATCGGGAAATACTTCTTTCCAACACACATCAAATGGACAATTAAATGTTTTTTGACAAATTATTTAAAAATGCATAAACAAATCAGTTACTGGCCCTGGGTTTCACTTTTACTTTTAAGGATTAGCAAACAAACAATGTCTTTTTGAAGAGGGTTCAATTAACCAACGAATCTCTTGCATGGGAAAGCGGTAATTTGACCTGAGTGTCAAATTGACAGAGGAAATTCCTGATCTATCATTAGTGCCTAAACTAACCTGAATGCACATTCTAGGACCAGCAGCTAATTCCACAGGAAGAATTGTTGTTCCACCGTAGATTAGAAAGCCCCAGGAGAAGTTCAAGCACAGCAACAGTAGGAGAAGCCAAGGTCGGCGCCGAATAAGCAAAGTGTATAACTCTTTGACACCGACTTTTGAAATACGAAAATCCTCTGCTTCATCAGCTTCGCGGATGCGTCCCAGGAAGGAAAGGGCACTTGTAGAATTTTTCGGGATTCGTCGATTTGTAATGGCCACTTTATCCAGTACATTCGCAGCTTCTACGGTCTGCTTTTTGCAGTATAAATAGACAGGAGATTCGAGAGTAAAGAATGCTAAGGCGATAGCACAGAGAGCTAAAGGAAACGTGGTGAAGAAGACAAAGAATCGCCAGTTCAATCGTCCTTCTAAGCATCCCAACCCAATTGCAGCAGTAATTACACCAATAAGAGCCTCAAAATTGTTGGTTATTAGTTGTCCTGAGGCTTGAAATTTTGATGGCATTGTCTCCGAAAGAAGTGAGCTTCCAGATGTCAATACGCCACCAATGAAAAGGCCAGAAAGAAAGCGTAGAGACGCCATCCACGCATAAGTCGGACTGATGGCACACAGCCAGGAGAGGTACATCAAAACCAAGCATGAGAATAGGCAGATTGAACGCCTTCCATAGACATCTGCAGCGTAACCCAAAGGGACTGCACCAATACAGCTGCCAAGGAATACAAGACTGGTGAGGAGAGCTACATAATCAGCTGATAGACGCCAAAAGCAACGAAGACTGGGGCCCAGGATCGCTTGGATAATGGTTTCCATCGTGTCAGTGGAGTGAGCTACACCAAGAATGACTATCATTTGAACCTGGAACCACCCAAATCCCAGCTCATTGAGAATGGCCTCGATTATGGGAGGTTTACGGTGCACCAATTCGTTCCCATTACTGCCCTCTTCGTCCAATCCAAAAATACTCCCTACACCAGGAGTTAGACGTTCCATTGAAGTGCTTGACATCATGGCATTATGATTGAAACCCGTTCTCCCCTGTGTGAATGAGAGAGCGAAAGGCAGCTATGTGCTTTGCCGAAACGCATGTGCTCTTGCATACGTAAAAGGCGTCAACCGATTGGATGGTGAGGCCCAATCACACTTGGCGTGGGCGGGCGGGCGCAATTCAATAACTGCTGAACAAGTCTACACGCGAGTTGAAACGACAAATGAGTAAACGGTGCATTGGGAAGGACGTTGCTTTTGTCAAGAATGGCGTGATGCTTTAGGGGATGCTTTGAATTAGTGCTGAGAAGGATAAGGTCATTACTTCATCGGGTTTTACATATTTAAGATTTACAAAAGAAACAGCCACAAAATCTTGGCATCCTGTATTTCCGGCAATAATAATAGTAAGCTAGGCAAAAAGTAATTACTTACAACTAATATTCTCCATGAGAAAACGATATCCTAAGGTCGCAGCATAAAATATTACCAAAGGAGCGGGTGACATGCTCCACATGATGCACAATCATCATATAGGGATCTTTCGTCTGGTGGTTGATTATAATTAACAGAAAAACTCATGGGATAGTAAAATCATGACTTTTGATTCCTGCCCGGAGCATCGCCGTCCTCTTGCAAGCTAACATTAAACCAACCCACCTATAGCGCCCTTAGTCCTTCCTAAAGTGGTAATGACCGACACCAACATTTAGGAGGATTCACTATTAACGAACAAAACGTCTTGGTGATTGTGTGGTGATTTAATAGTTTGTTTCACGAGGACTTTGATGTGCGTAAGATGTACTTCCGCTCTCAACCACGTCCATTGGGCGACTGTGGAAAGCTTGGGGTGCTACAGCTGTTGACGTGACCCGAGGGTCGGAATGCAGCCTACTGTGACTGATAGGCGCGCGTAGTTACGCAATATATCAAATGGCCAAACCGTCACCTCTTCATTAAAAGGGGGCGAATATCGAAGTTGAATTAAATTGTGATATTTGTTCATATAAGAGGATAATAGAATAAATCAACTAAATGACCCACCTAGAATGAATATTCATTCATATGTTAAATGTTGTGTAGCGGATTTGTCAAAGCAACCAAATTCAGAACCATACTGTAATAGGTTGGTTATTTGTTTAACTCTCGGTTTTGGTAGAGGAGCCACTTAGGTGCTCTACCATCGTTTCTTTTTAGATAGACCGATCTCCGGGTCATGCCAGTAGCTCAAATCCCTACGGTGTGGAGAATACCACATATTTTGACCGTGTATTATTCGTCATTTAGTCTTCAGGGGAGTCTGGGGGGCTACACTTACAGGCTAGAAATAAAGGCATTAGAACCCAAAATGATACGTAAATAGGGAAATATTGTCCTCCCCATTAAAATGAAACTGGAAAAGAAATAGCAAATCCAGATGACAAATGTGCAAAAATCAATTAGCGGCAGTTCAAAGTGACTCAAGGATAATACTGCTATATCTGCCATTTTTCTAAATGAATTATTAAAATAACTTTTAAGTTAAGGTCTTTCAGCTCTTAGTAATTCTTCCAGTTAATCTCAATTTTCCATGCATAAATAAGGCTTCTCGAAGACTAGCCGATACGTAGTGTAGCGTCTCGAGACTTCCCTGAAGAGGAAAGAACACACAATACTCGGGCAGAATATACATTCGGGGCAGAGAAGGTGTTTGGGCTATTGGCATGGCCTGAAGGTCAACCCACCCAGCGAGGTACAAAAAGGGTAATTCAAAGTACAGAGGTGGCGCTCCACTAATACCAAGGAATATACCACCATCGTATTAGAGATCTTCCTCAATAGATCTAAAAAACCGAAGCTCAAACGCATGTTTAGTAGTCAGCATAAGTTCTTGAGTAGTAAGAATTCTATGTTGGCAAAGAAAGTGCACAGAGGAAGTAAAGTACAATTTCAGCGATGAATTTCAACTTAGGATGTGAGAATTTGAAGACAATGTAGTACCTGATGCAGGTTGAGCAGATTGAGCACAAAAAAGTAGCATGAAGGAAAAAATCTGCGCAAATATGACAAATTGTCCCAAAATAAAAATTCTGTTCCATTGACAAATCTTGAGATAGACATCTCCCATAGTCTTTGCATCAAACCTTAAAAACTAATATGGTCAATAAATATGATGGCTTTTTTTGCGATTTAGAGGTGAGTATCTCTGTTAAAACTGAGCAATGTTTTAAAAGTCCATAAGTCTTACCAAATAGTACTGGCGCAATTACGGATTAGCAAGTTTTGCACGTTGACCTTTACGTACAGCACTGGTCTCGATTTTTCATGTCTGTGCTACTGGATTATGAGAAAAATATTCTCCTTGACGTTAACGAAGACAGTTGCATGCTCGTTTGTGCAGAGGGACTTGATCTTGACACTATATTGTATACGCTTATCAAGCTTCACAATGATCCTCACAACTTAGTGTTAATATCAAATTATTCCCTCCCGGAAGCCAAGTACATCGCGGCTAAATTTGTCCTAGAGAACGAAGCATACATCCCTTTTATAATTACAGCTAATGTTAGCGCTCAGGAGCGTCTTCAAGCCTATCGCCGTGGTGGGGTTGTTTTTGTCAGTTCTCGAATTCTTGTTGTTGACTTACTTCGAGGAACAATGCCCGTTGAACTTGTTACTGGGGTGCTTGTTTTGCGATGTCACAATCTTCACGAATCCAGTCAGGAGTCTTTTATGCTCCGGTTGTTAAGAGAAAGGAATCCACAGATCTTCATAAAAGCATTCACGGATAACGCCATTGCTCTGATGTCTGGTTATAATCGAGTTGAACACCTGATGGGTCAGTTTGGTGTTTCAAGGCTTCTTCTTTGGCCAAGGTTTAATTTAGATGTGGTCAATACACTATCGAAATGTCCTCTAAATGTCGAAGAAGTTCAGGTAGGTGTTTTTACATCTAGTTCCAAGTTTTGAACAAAATTCTCTAGGTATTCTTAACAGAGGAAAGCTCTACTTGCCAACGGTGTCTTCTGGAAATGATTAAAGCTACTCTTCGTGAGCTAGTTGATATCAACCCCATCCTAAATAACGATGAATTTACCCTTGAATCGGCTCTGACCAATTCATTTCATCAACTGGTTTGGATACTCTTAGTGTTGCACAGACCTCTTCATCCTAGACTAGTTTATATATTGACCCCATTTGGCATCATTTGACACAAACTAGTCACCGCCTTTTGGCTGACGTTGCTGGCTTGAGACGTCTTCTTTTCCAACTCATCGATTTCGATGCAGTTACCTTCTTGGATGCTTTGGAGGACCTCCGTCAAGCCGAGCTGTCGTCTCTTCGAATGAGCAAGTCGGCGCAAATTTCATCTCTTCAAAGAGATGGAAACTGCGCTAACTGGCTCCTTATGAGTCAAGCCGAACAAATGCTCTCAGTGGCTCGTAGTCGAGTTTATAATAACTACGAAAAAAGTACGATCAGTTTGAGATCTGGTTTGATTATTTTTCTCAGGAACCTATACAGTAGAAGTGCCACCCAAGCTAATTGCAATCACATCAATTCTAGAGGACGTGATTGTCAAATTGACGGACGATGGTCGACAGCAGAAATTCCCTGTTCTTATTCTTCTTAGGCATACACGAAGCGTTGAACTTCTAGACTACTATCTACGCCATGGTAGAGCGAAATTACAGGATTGGTTAGTACAGGGAAGGTCGGCTTACGAACATCCAGCGGAATCGTCTCAAACAGAATCGCCGCCTTTAAAAAAGGTTCCACTAGAACCCTATAGAGAACCCACAGTATCTAAATATTTTTGTCGAGGTAGAAGTGGATCTAAGCAAATTATCGCCTGTACTGGGGCTCCATGTATACCTGACAAGTGTTCCAAGTTTACTGAATCCAATATCCCTTCAAAACCACAAGAAGAACTGAAGGCGGCAGAAATTGTGAACGTGGAAGACCCAGTCCTAGATTTGCCAGCCGGATGCTCTGCAGTCACTTTTACGACCTTGGAGGGGAGAGAACTTCAAGTAATTCTTCGTGTTCCACCACCAGGTTGCGGGGAGGAAGGAGCGACGGCATCAATCGACAGTCGAAGTCTAGATGGACCGGCTGGACGGCTGGGGGCAGTATTGGCGCGTCTCCGACCATGTTGTGTCATTTTTTTCGAACCTCGCGTATCATGGATTCGAGAAGTTGAGGTTTATGCTGCTAAGGAAGCCATACGTCGAACTCGTGAAGGTTTAAATCCACATTCTCTCAGTATCTATTTCATGGTGTACAAAAATTCTGTGGAGGAACAACGATATCTCACGCGACTTAGACGAGTAAGCTAATTTAATTTTCCAGTTTTTTTGCCTCATGCACTTGTAACCTCGGAATTTGGCCTTGATAACTTATTTTAGTAGAATCGAGGGAAAACGAGTTCAAACGAATATGTTCGTAACCTTTGTCACGCATACGTGACACCCCAATTTTCGCATCTTAGCCCTATGTAGCAAATACATGACGGATTTTTTGCCCATCCAATTATAACTGCTTTTACTATACCATGCATTTCTAGCAGATTAGTTGAGTTTAGGACAGTAAATTAGATGTATCTTGCTCTTCGTCTATTAAGAGAACTTTTTCTAGTTCCTAAGTGACGATCAACTTGACCAAAATTAAGGGGTGTCTTTGTCATGTTAGAACAATAAAAAGTCTAGATTGAATTGATCATTTTTCCTCTGAGATCTTGACAAATGACAAGTCACTCAAGTCTAGCTTAATTTAACTTGGGTATGAGAATATACTCACCGTTTCAGGAGAAGGAGGCCTTTGAAGGCCTAATCACTCTGCGCGCCTCCGCTGTCGTGAAGAAAGTGGAACCATCAATATCTGTTCCTGCTGTTGACATTGAATCTGGAGATTCTTCGGAACCCGCCCCAACACCAACTGTGTTTGTAGACGTCCGTGAATTTCGAAGCGAGCTACCGGCTCTTCTGCATCGAAAGGGTTTGCGGGTGAGTGGTTTGAACCTAGACATTTCGTGCTTGATAGCACCGCCAACTGTTTTTAAGGGAACTAGCTACTTAAATGCTTAAAGTTAAAATTCTATTTTAGCTCATCAACACGGGGAAATAGGTCGGATTTTCTGTGTTATCCTTGGGGATGCCGAGTCTATTTCTGCTTTTTCTGATGGGTACTTTAAGTCTTTCCTACAAACAAATTCTCTTTTTACCCAGACCTTTTTTTTTCTTTATCACTGGTCGAAATTGGGTCGCTTTGAAAAATCTGACATGGTTTCGACAGCCCCCTTTCGATCATTCACAACAGATGTCTTACTTCTGTCTTCCCATTATCTGACCATCGAAATCGGAATTGTTGTTTATCTAGAATAAAATTGTTACTTCGTCGAGGCACTGGGGCTACCTCCAGTGGCTTCATAAGGTACAACAGTCTGGAAGGGGATCTGTTACAGGTGCCCATAAAGACTGAGGGCGTAATAGCAAGGGTTATATTATCATATTTAGTGTACCCAAATGTACTTAAGGTGAGTGTATTTATGCAGCTGTTTTAATCACTAAACTGCTTCTTTTAAGGTGAATCCCATAACTCTGACAGTCGGAGATTACATCCTGGCACCGCATATTTGCGTGGAGCGGAAATCTGTCAGTGATTTAATTAGTTCGTTGAACTCAGGTCGTCTGTTTCAACAGTGCACTGTAATGTCCAGACACTATCTAAATCCGGTACTACTAATTGAATTCTCGATGCCTGCTAATGGTGCGTGATTATTTCCGTCATTTTTTTTGGACAAATTTTGCTCATTCGATGCAAGTAGGCTGGATTTAGCAGTCTTTGCAGTAGCTACATCAGACGCCTGATGATATGGACAGCTAAAATTAAAGTGAAAACTAAGGAAAGTTTGACTCTTTAGGCGTTACTTACAAGGCACCACGATTTCCAAACATCGCGCCTCCTGCTACGGCGGCGTCTTTTGCTCTATTCACGGGACGGAATGCTGTAGTGGCGGGAGACGCAAGAACGGATTTGGACCCTCGTCACCTGTTGCCGCGTCTAGTCCTCCTTCTCCTTCACTTTCCGCGTTTGCGAGTACTCTGGAGTGTTACGCCGTACTGTACGGCGGAGTTGTTTGCAGAACTAAAAGTGGGACGCGCAGAACCCGCTTTGGAGCAGCTACCTCAAGTGAGCGGACATGGCATTTTCGATATACTTTTAATTTTAATATACTGCCAAATTTGTGATTTTATTGTGAATTAGTCCATCTCCATGGTGCATAAAATTCATCTAAACTTCATTTTCCATTTACCGGCCTTTGGAATAAAGGTGTTCTTCTCTATCTACTTCAAATGGATTGCATCCTAAACTAACTCTTATTTTCTAGAACGCTTGCTACTGATAGATATCAGGTGAATACAGTAGTCCACCTTTCGTGTTTTAAGGATAGCAATGGACTGTGCGAGGAGAATGCAGAGGCCGTGGAAATGCTGTTGAGACTACCTGGTATCTCCTGGCGTAACTACCAACGTGTGATGGCGCGTGTCGACACCATCGCCGATCTTGCTGGATGCAGTCTTGAACGCCTCACTGAGATTCTCGAAAATAGGTTTGTTTGTGGTATATTACTACTCATTTCATCTTCGTAAACGTTCTTATTATTATTAATCAGCATCCGTGCATCCGTAGCAATTGAAATGTGGGGATGCTTGTAAACCACGTACCATTATTTATATGAATGCATAACAAAGTCAGCCTTTGCCATGCTCTGTACTTATTTCCTTTTGATTTCAACCCTTCTACGATTTAACTTATCCGTTACAGTATTTTTTCCCGTGCCCCTTTTTGCGTTTTGTGATAGCAGAACGTATCTGTCAAGGCATATTTTGAATGCTCGGTACAAATCGGTTCCACTTTCTTCACTTGGGAGAGTCATGGAGACTGATAAGCAAATGAATCTCACAACCCGTCGCTTTTGGGATTGGCGACTAACTAGTGGGAAGAAATGGCTTTTGTACTACAATCTCAAGTGGCGAAGTTTAACGTTGGTTACCCCACTTTTGTCTATCCGTTACTCATCACAACCATCTAAGGCATAAGTTACCTCATTTTTTGAAGATTATACGTGTTTTGTGTATGTAATGAACTTTAGTCGATATGTTTCACAATAGATTTCTTACTGAGGGTCGAGCAATTTCAACCCAGATCAATTTGACACAATAAAACTGGCATGTTGGGCCGCCTAGAGTTAGTTAGAGTTAGAGTTGGGAAAAGTCCAAGGCCTCATCTAGAAAAACTTATCTAGGAGAAGATTAACACATGAAATTGTGTTTCTAGATCCAAAAAATGTTATTGAGGTGCTATTCCCATTATTGTGTCTCCTTATGAGAAGGTGATAGATTTTGGTTGTTTCGAGAAATAAAGTGTCTGGAGAAACTTTTTGCAGTTTTTTGGTATTTTTTCGTATTCATTTCGCGTAGAGATTTATTTTGAAAGTCGGAATTTCTACATGAATGCACATCCCTCCGTTTGACTGATCTTAACTAGATATTCTGTTATTCCTGCATTTAAGTGATTGCGCCCAGAAGCTGTACAACTTTCTGCACTCCGAGTGGGCACCACCACCACAATCTTCTGCTGGCACAATGATGGAATTGGTGGTCGCCACTGCGGAGGGCAAACGGCCTCGCTTTGACCTTGCTGCTCGTGTCAAGACCCGCACCAGACGGAAGTAACTGATTCAACTAGTTGTTGTACACAAGTTCCTCTTTTGGGTATCTTAACAGAGAATCATAACTTTTTGCATTATTTTTTACTACCTAAAGTGTAAGGACAAAATTTTATCTGAATAAACGTGAAGTATCGGTTTGCATTATTGGCCCCATAGGTGCATGTAGTCTCAGGGGAAAGTTAACCACAACAGGTTCGATGTCTATTTTACTGTGGCTGCAATTGCGTCACTTGATTTCATGATGGATAGAATTGTAAATCAAAGTCTAAAGAAGATGACTATTTTCAAACCAAAAGTATACTGCTTCCACCTTATCCATTTAAACAACCAAACATTTTGTAGCGCGATTTATTGCAGGGAGGCGGAGAGCTCAGGGCACATATTTGCACACGCCATGCAGTTAAACAATAAAAAGTGTGATAACCCACTAGAAGAATATAGGAGCAATGGGGAGAGCGAGGATGAGGCGATGTCTTGCCAGCCGTCCTCAGATGCGAAATTCCCCATGAATAGGCTTCACAAGGTGGAGTCTTCCACTGACGTCCAAAAATGGGCACCTGCTTTCAACTTACTGGCTGGGCCTAACTGTTCACTTCCACATTCTTCTTCCACACCCTCGGGCTGCATCCCATCAGACAGGCTGATCACAGCTGCAATTATTGAGCCCACAGTGCGCAATTCGCTGTGAACGATCCCATCTTCGACCCACCAAATGCACACACGCACACGCAAAGCAAGCAGAGACATCTGGAGATGAGGCGGTGTGTGTCTTAGGGGGATACACTGCGTGCCCTTGCATGACCTTTCCATCAACGGACACTACAACGAAAACGGAGCACGAAAACACAACAGTCCTTTCGCATCATGATTTAGACGTCGGTCAGTCAGTCAGTCGGCTAGTTGATCAGATTGCGTACAAGCCTTTCTCACTTCCCAATTGATGTCGTCTTATAGCCCACATGAATGGAGTGAAGAGCGTCACTTGCGAAGTAATGCGGGCGAGACTCACTGGCTTGGTAGCTGGCATGACCTTCCTTCCATGACTTTTCCCTTGAAGGTGGTGTGAGTGTGAGGCAGGTGTGCACCCTCACGTTGAACCTCACCACCAGTCAGTCTCAGATGTGTCAGCAATAACACCTCATTTTGCATGATGATGATGATGGTGATGAAGGAGGAGGAGCAGAAGTCCTGTCTTAACGAGGCGCAACTTTAAGTGTTTATCACCAGAATCGTGACTCTGAACTCCTCCTTCTCCAAATGCTCCACTATTTTGAAGAAGTGCTTTCACAACCCACCACGTAAATCCAGCATGCCTAAATGATTTGTATCTTTTCATTTAATGGTAAAGATTTCTTTGGAGAGAAGACTCAAAATAAGAGCACAACAGTGCGCATGTACCGATGTACCATTGCAGATCCATCTCGTACAAAATGTCATGCATACGAGTTAATGGTGTGAACCCTCCTGACATTCTTTCGAGCATTTAGGAGACTTGTGAGTAGGTAAATTTATATGGAGGTTACTCTGTACTGTTACTGAATTCAGTAGTTAATTGAAAGCATGGCCTATTTAGGTTACCCTTTACACATTTCATGGGCTCATCTATATACCTATAGGCAGGTGTTCCATTTCTGGACTATGCCATATTCGGTGTGGTGCCTGATTGACTCATGACCTGTAGGTGAACTGCACAAATGGTAAACATTTTTGAGAACGATTAATCCACCACTTTATTGATATAGGCTCTCCTAGGATTGTTAGGTTATATCGACAAGTGGTAGCAGCTTACTGCATAGGCAAATACACGCGAACTTCATACAGTCAACTCTACTTTTAAACACCACCTGTCACAGAGGCAAAATTATCTACTACCATGTTGATTAAAGGGTAGCTATGGTGACAGATGTTGTACCTAACACTCATTGGATTAAAGCGCTCTCTCTAACCCTATTAATGTATTTGGGTGTATCGATGTGGAAGCCGCTTTATTGCCAAGGTAGAACAGTTCTGGAAAGTTAATGACAAAAGTGGCTAGATAGGAAGGATCATGTAGCAGGCAGTTAAAAAGAGACCTTTGTAATTTGTCACAGATAGAGTGAGAGAAAGAGGTTTAGAGACAACTATCAGTACAAGGAACTGGCACCTGGCCATCATAGCTGCATTCTTTTAGTGCTATAGCAAGGGAGTTGGTAGAGGCCACTGCGGAGAGAAAATGGGTCTACTTTGATTTCACCCCTAGCTTCAAAACCTGTGCCTGACCGAAATAAATGATTTGACCACTTTCTCTTTTTACCTAGCCAACTTTGGGATGTAAAGCACGAAAACTTGACCACACCCGCCATGACAAAGCGGATGCAAGATTAAAAGTACATTTAATCTGTTTTGTACATATGCAGAAAACAAAAAAGACATAATTCCAGCTGATTTTAGACATGCTACAAAGAAACCCTTATTTGTAACTTGGAGTTAAGCTGAAAAATGCAATGGCTACAGTGAGTCGGTCTATCAACACCACATTCTCCATTGTGCTCCCAGCCGTTTTTCGCTTATTTTGAATCTTCTCTCCAAAGAAATCTTTACCATTAAATGAAAAGATACAAATCATTTAGGCATGCTGGATTTACGTGGTGGGTTGTGAAAGCACTTCTTCAAAATAGTGGAGCATTTGGAGAAGGAGGAGTTCAGAGTCACGATTCTGGTGATAAAACACTTAAAGTTGCGCCTCGTTAAGACAGGACTTCTGCTCCTCCTCCTTCATCACCATCATCATCATCATGCAAAATGAGGTGTTATTGCTGACACATCTGAGACTGACTGGTGGTGAGGTTCAACGTGAGGGTGCAACACCTGCCTCACACTCACACCAACTGCAAGGGAAAAGTCATGGAAGGAAGGTCATGCCAGCTACCAAGCCAGTGAGTCTCGCCCGCATTACTTCGCAAGTGACGCTCTTCACTCCATTCATGTGGGCTATAAGACGACATCAATTGGGAAGTGAGAAAGGCTTGTACGCAATCTGATCAACTAGCCGACTGACTGACTGACCGACGTCTAAATCATGATGCGAAAGGACTGTTGTGTTTTCGTGCTCCGTTTTCGTTGTAGTGTCCGTTGATGGAAAGGTCATGCAAGGGCACGCAGTGTATCCCCCTAAGACACACACCGCCTCATCTCCAGATGTCTCTGCTTGCTTTGCGTGTGCGTGTGTGCATTTGGTGGGTCGAAGATGGGATCGTTCACAGCGAATTGCGCACTGTGGGCTCAATAATTGCAGCTGTGATCAGCCTGTCTGATGGGATGCAGCCCGAGGGTGTGGAAGAAGAATGTGGAAGTGAACAGTTAGGCCCAGCCAGTAAGTTGAAAGCAGGTGCCCATTTTTGGACGTCAGTGGAAGACTCCACCTTGTGAAGCCTATTCATGGGGAATTTCGCATCTGAGGACGGCTGGCAAGATTGTTAATCCTTGGCTCTCCTTGTCCAATTGCCATTGGTCAAAACACACAGATTGCTTAGACCTTTGGCAAATCACCTCAATTTGAAATTTTGCAATAATGGCAACTACAGATGAAACGCACCAGCCCTGTATTTTCTTAAATTAAGTATGGAACTTTTTCTGTTTAAATCCTGGTTTGAGCACGATCATTTAAATCACTTTTGCCACATGTGATGGCCATTTTTAGTCGATTTTCTAAAGAACAGAGCTTTTGAATTCTCCTTAATAATTTTGGCTCGCCTTTTACAAAAACAACATTTAGACCAGAAATCATTGGTGTTATTAGTAGTATAGGCGTGTGGAAAACTGTCTACTTGTGTAAATTCAGTGCTAGCTGCTTTACTTGAAGTTCAGTAGCATTGCAGTCCTGATTTTCAACTCATTTAAATAGCAGGTTTTCAAGTAACTTTGTTAAATGAATTTGCTCTTATATTCCGTGATTTGAGTCATATGGAAATGTGTGTACGTATGAAGTGATGAAGTTCACGAGTCCCTAAGCCCGTGGCTTTTGCCGTGGCACCACTTTTATCACACAATATGCTATAGAACATATTCCCAAATGTTGATTTGGATTAAACTGTTCTCAATTCGGTTGCTACTTAATTATAAGAAAAGAAAAAGTTGGGGGGCCTCGGCGTTAAGGGATGAGTGTGAAAAAACTAGTGTGTAACTCTGGAAGCCAAAAAGAATCCTATACCAGCCACCACTCTTTCCACTTCCCCTTTATGCTCCAAATTTCATAATCGTTGATGTTTGCCAATTGCTAGAAAGAAGCAAAGAATGTGGAGGGTAGGAAGGAGACCACATCTTTGTACCATCCCAAAGGTACCTCACATGATCGCAAATGTAAGTGCTGCGGCACTATGATGCCTTATTTTGTCTAGTTATTTCGGTATAGTTTTTTTATCTAGTGGGGATATCTTGGTCTTAATTATTTGGTTATTGTAACAAAGACTTGTTGTAAACAACCCCGTGCCACGTCATCACGGACGAAACTTGGATTGCCTTTAGGTGGTAAATCAGGGGCTGAATGGGAAGTGGGCTGTTTGAACAAACCATCAACGGGCTGTATTTTTCTCATTCTCACTACTAGACAATTAACAAAATAGTTACAAACAACATGTATTCATCAGGTAAGTAAAGCAGGAAACAAATTGGTAGAATTTAAAGCCCACTGTCGTACGCTAAATTGAGCAGAGGCCCCAATTTTCCATCGGATCAAGTTGAAAAAGGTTGATTCCACTGAAATGTCTCCTCACCACAAGATAATAAACTCCTTCATTATGAACAGTGAACCATATTCCCGAGCGCCTTTGTTTTATCAGTAAGTGAGAATGTTTGAAAACCTCCAAATTTAAAACACCTTTTTAGCGGCTAACAACCCTATTAACTTTCAGCCTTATATCCAGGTAACTGATCTTTAGTCTGCTTATGCAGTAATTCTAAAATTGTCTGTCATACAACGTCTTCGAAGTTAGTTCAGTTACTAGAATCAGAGTTAAGCATCCTCTGACATAAGCTAATCAAATGGTGAAGAATAAAGAGAAACTTTTTCGGCTAGAGGTCATGCAAATGGAAGCACAAACCTATTTCCTGCATAGAAGATAAAAACTTGGAACATAATTTGCATATGGATCTTTACCCTTTCGTGGAGAGTCTTAAATCCGCGAAGGTGCATTTTTTAAAACTTATCCGCAGAATTTTAGAAAATTTCCATGCAAGTAATTTCTCAGAATTTCGAATATTTTCCTACCTTGCATGCTATTTAAAACGCAGAAAAAATAATTTTTAGGACTTTACTTAATATAAACCAAAAAGTCTGACAACTTTACAGGCTTTAGTTCTGAGAAAATATCTATTACTTCCCACTTAAAATTCATTCAAAAAGCATTTATTAATGGCGTCTAAGTTTAAGTAGCTGTCAGTAGTCGGCACCCTTTTTGTCACCTTTTACTGGTGTCCGCTTTTATAGGATGTCTCGACACCAGATATGTCAAGAAAAACCCACCTATATCCATCGGTCTATTCCATCTTTTATACGATTGCTTAATTGCTATGTCAAAATAACTGGAGTCACTTGGAGGAATCAGGGGAAAAGGGTTGAAGAGAGCAATCTTCTCTCCTTCTTAAGGTCTATTATCCGCAGATGTAGGCCTTGTCAGTGCAAGCAGTCGTATTATGTTGCAGGACCGGGCGGTGGATCCTTTTCACACGAATTTAAAAGAAAGGATTTCTCTCTTTTATACCTTTTTGCTTGTTTCAGAAGTGGTTGGTAGATCACACTTGTAACTGTCGGGTCTTCAGCGAGCCATTTGAAACGAACGATTTCGTCTTCGAACCACCAAATACGTACCCACAAACAGCGTGAAAGAACTTAAAAAGACAAGGTGGGGAGCCTCCTAGGGAGATGCAGTACGTATCCTTCTCTCCCTTTGTTCAACAAATGGCTATTTCTCAATATAAGTTAATCAGTCACTTAGTCGGTTTGCATGGAATCCCCTCCCAACGGACCTATTTTACAATATGCTCGAGGGAAGCAAAGAAAAAAATTGCGGTCTTCATAGATGGGGGCACACACTTAGTAGTTTCCACCACTTTCAGCTAATTCTGTTGCCTAGCGTTCTGTAACCAATGAGTAGATTCCCTGCATAATTCCCACACCTTTTCACATAAAAGGCTCCCGTAGACATTTCTGAGGTTTGTCCGACACCAATTATCTGATATTGGGGTTCAAAATACCGAAAAGGCCAAAACAGAGCTTGAAATCGTAGCACAGGTAGTCTACTTTACTATAAAGCTTTATAATGCATACAAACATGCGCTTGAATTTTATAACTTCCTGCACATTATAAAGAAAATTATGTAAGGCTATATAAATAAACTTCCCTCTGTATTACCTGCTGTTTTCCCAAATTTGTGTAAGAAATAAATGATTTAGTTTTAATCCCGATTTTAAGCGCAGAAAATCGAATGTCCTAGGTTAAATTTTACCCTTTGGGGAGGTAAATTACTAAGTTTCCAGATGAGGTATGTGGCATAAGGGAGAAAATCCATTTGAAGGCGAAAGTTGGGAGGTGTGTTTATGCCTTACGAAAGTGCAATAGACACCTACAACTGAATGTTTAAGTACTTTGCGAAACGACGGTACAAGCGATGCTCTCTCATCAGTGCGGTGAAATGCCCTCCTACGCTGACAGTGCTCCTTCTTCAGCGCAATTTCATTGAGAGACACGAAACCATTTATCCTTTTGACCTCAGGCACATAATGCGGGTTACCTTATGCATACCTTAAGGTAGGTGACTTCGGGTAGTCATTTGACAACTCATCCGAAGAATATGTCAGTCAAATATAGGGTGCAGCTAATCATGAAGACCACCTAACTCTACCTGCCCTTTCGTTCCCACCTTGCGTCCATTTCTTAACGGAAATACTTAAAAACTAGGACCTTGTTAATTTAATTGACAAAAAATGTCCACTTACTTTTCTTTTATTGCTTTAAGCAGCATAAATATAAGTAATCCACAAAATGCGTCTTTTTTGGCCAACAAAATTGCAAATTGAAGACATGCATATTGATTTTCACGGGTATCAGAGGAAACGTAAATAAAAAAAACATACGAGACGCCACTTTTAATTGAAGATCTTAGCAAAAAGTTCGCTATAAAGAAGTAAAAATGTCCAAAAATTTATAGGAACCAAGTCGATCCTTGAAATAATATACACAATAATTCAGTAGTATCTCCCGGAACTGCAGACTCAATAGGTCTCACTTGTCATGGAAAGGCTAGAAGATGACCTATCAAGGTTATCCTGTCAGCACATCTTCCTGGAACCCTTCATTTGCAGCGAATTCGTTTTGCATTCTCATTAACTCCTCGAAATCTCTCTTTTCCCTTCTCCTTTGACGAACCTTCTTGTAAATAAAGAGGATAAAGAAGATGATGCAGCAGGTAACTCCAAGGAAAAAAATAACAATCCCCACAGTGAGCTTTGCTTGATCATTTTCTTCCTCCCCTGAACCCCACATGCAACCTCCAATGAGGAAAGAGAGTATAAAGAGAGCGAAGAGGATGAAAAGGGCCGGTTCGCCTTCAAATAGCAGCATTCCCCAAATGATCTTCTACCAAGAAATTAAATATAAAATGCCTTTCTTTGCAAGCGTGTGAGCAGGCCTTAAGGCTCCTATTGATTTATATGTGTGCGTCTATGAGACGGTAGCTGCTCTTTTACCGTCCTCTGATTGGCCAGCAAGGAGGGTGACACGTGAGCACTGCAGTGAAGAAAGCCATTGTGTATGAGGTTTTACACTTAAAGAGGGGCGTCAACCCATCTCCCTTAAAAAGACATACAATGAATGGGGTGAGATTTAAGAATGTATCCATGTTTAAAAATCAAGCTTTCCTACCGCTTCTTTAAATTATTTCTATCCTATTTGAAAGTGTTTGATACGAAGAGAGGCACAATTTTTTTTTTTCAAGTAATGAAATATAAACCAAACAGTTGCACGGAAACTATAGTTTACAATGATATTCAGTAATGGTATTTATATTACATTTACTGTACTTACGTTATTACTTTTTTGTCCATTAAAGTAGCAAAATATTTTGGAAATATATGCCTCATGAGATCCCTGGATATTCATAAGTTGAATTTGTGTGAAAAAACCGTATTAGGGGTGGATTCATTCATAAACTGTGCGTTTCTTCCCGTCTGGCTACAAAGACAATACAATATAAAATGCAATAAAGAACACATTCAAAGCAATAAAGTATTATTTCAGCCTAACTTTATCTCTTAATCTCAAATTATTTTTCAAAGTTAAGCTTGTAAATCGATTTTCAAATTTAAGTAAAAAATATCCCTCTAGGGCATAACAGAAATTAATAAATGTCCATTATAAAGGGCACATGAACTACTGGGTTAAATAATATTTAATGAAAACCACTTCATTAGAACGTCTGTCCTCCTCAATGGGAACTGGAATCTTTGGCGCTGTTGGGTTCCTGATGTGTCACTTATCTACCATAAAGGTAATGCATACAAGCCTGGACCTTGTAGAGTCTGCAGTGAATTTAGCCAGAGAAAAACAATAAGTGAAGAGATTTATACGACAACGATTTGAGTATGCCCGCCAGTTGGAAGCCATGACTGCACACTGGAGCATGCGGGCAGTTATCGCTCTCACCTGCTTTATTTGAATGACCGTAATCGTGCGGTGATTAACGATAAATTGGTATAAACTTGTATTAGTGAATCATGGGGATTTGGAAGAAAGCCAATTTCTTGAATCGTTTTTAAAACATGCAAAACTGGGTAAGGTGACATTGGTTTTATAAAATGTCTGGGGTTATAGACGCTCCCAGTGATCTACACATCGGTGGCTTTGTACCGCTAACATCTGGTCGATGACCCACCAATGGCACATCTCAAGATATTCATTTTTTCATGAGAATACTCACTTAGCTCAATTACACTGGTTTGATTCTTATCATCAATTTCGTCTTATCACCATGTGCCTAATTCTTTACTGAGTAACTGTCTGCATGAAGTCACCTATAGCTCAATCGTCACAGTTCACACCTTGCTTTGAATATGCTCTAGACTTCTCAATAATCTCCATTTGCGTATGAGCATGCCCAAGAACGAGAGCTGTTTAGCAGAATGTATGAAACAACTTCAGAGAGCCAATATTTCAAATCAACTCCGAACAGTCTCTGTAAATTAAATGCAAATATATGGACTTGCAGAAGGCAGACTGCCTTACAATTCAGTTATCTTTGCTTAATGAGCATTTGTAACTTGTAAAAATCTGGCTATATTTGCGGGAATCGAATACAGTGACAGCAGATTTGATAGGCACCCCTTTTCAATTCAGCCTTCCACGATTAGTTCTGAGACTTGATTCCTCATTGGTGTCACCAATATGCTATGAAAAGCGCAAGACTTTGCACACCTGACATGGACACCAGAAAGACGGTCAAATACCAAAGCTCTAATGTGGATCTCCTGCTATTGCCGCTACATACACACGTATGTATTTGTGTGTACTTTAGTTCACTTTGTGATTGTTGAGCAGCTTAAGGTATAGTTCGCAGAAATCCCTTGAATAATGCCCGCGGCAGTATCTCGATGTATTGAATTTCCTTTCATCATGTACCTTCGAATTTTAAAGGTGTTTTCAAGCCTTTCAAATGTGCAAACCGTGTTAGTGTTGATGCATTATTACCGCTTGTAGAAGGCGTGACAGCAAAACACACCAATGCCAGTGAGTCAATCGAAGGCAGATTTTGTTCAAAAAGATCCTACCATAATGGCAGGGAAGAGTTATTCAAGATTATTTATTCAGACGGATCAAAACCAATGTGTCTGGAACTTAAGTAGGGTTTTAGGTGAATGATGAAAAAGTCTCTGCATACTTTCATCATCTGGGAAGGAAAAGTCGTGATGTGTGAAGGCAATCCTTAGTACATATCAATATGTTCTTCCCTTCCTGCCACCAAACACCTGTCGTTTGATTGTTACTTAAGTGACGGACTGACAGACAAATTGATTAATTGCCTGACTTTAAAACAAGAAACAGCTTTTGTGTTTTTTTAGTAGTTGCATTGTGATGTGCCACAAGGAACCACTTTACCCTTAGAAGGTTTTATTTGCTCTCTCTTTGTGCAGGGAAAAGTAACAACATTAATAACCATAAATTGTTCACTTGATTAAGGCCAAGCAGACTTCAAGAAATACACCCACCTAAGAAGCAAACACGACTTGCTGATCCGTCGGAAGAATGATTTACCCTTATTTTAACAAAATGCTTCAGTACCATGTACCAGATAATGCGCTTATTTATACCCATGAGTGAAGAAAGGTGAGAATCCTCCCCTTCATCCCCATCGCTATCTCCATTACTCGCCTGGTGGCGTTTCTTTAAAAGCTTTTTTCTCTCATTATTTTAAATGCTAAATAGTCGAAAACATGCATTTTAATGTTAGGTATGAAAAGTGGACCGAACCGCTAGACTTGAAAACCTTTTGTTATGTGTGGCAGCATGACAGATGGCTCTCATATGTTCGCCACGAGGCACATTCTTTCTCAACTTGAACTACATGTAAGGGAATCACCCACTCACGCTTATTCAATACTTCTAAAATCGCTTTTTTACACACTGGTACAAAAACAGGGAAGCCTTCGTAGAAGAGAGTTATTAACAAAATCAGTCAGCAACATGAACGCTTATTCTGTCATTGCACAGTTCTACAGCTCTGCACCTAAAGTAAACCCACTCCACGACTGTGACAACCTCGAGTTTAGCTGATAGTCTGTAATCGGCAGGTGCGAAAGTGGTGCAGGGCACAACAAGGGTGACTTAATTGTTGACTGATGCGTATCCATACACTTTTAAGGTGCAAATCCAATAAACTGCACGAAATTATCAGATAATTTTGTGATGGAAGCAGAAGATAATGTGAAGCGATTAGGGGGGTTCGAAAGGCTTACGCAAACTACTATATAAAGGAAAAATATGGATCTTTCGTCGGTCTAGATCAGTTCGATGAGATAGACTTCCATGTTAATAAAGAAAACAGATAAATGGATTTTAACACTGTACGAGAATGTGGAGATTGGAGAAGGGATGTACTCGTAACTAGGAAGTTGCCAACATCCAAAAACTAAAAATGACCGATATATGGCTATCCAACTTTGCTCATAAATATATGGATTCATGAGCCTAGTTCGGCCAGTAAGTAAGGCAACTTTTTAGCCCCTTGACATTCATCCAAATGGAGCCTTTACCAGGACTCCATCACGGATGACACCAAGCCTCAAAGACTTCATTTCACTTTTAATTTATTTTGCTGCAGAGATATACAGTTCAAAAGGGGTCGTCTGGAGACTGGCTTTTGAGGCACAAAAGGCTTTTGTATTAAACACTTCTTAAAGCGAAAAAAAAGAAAAAATTTCACCAAGTAGTTGATTACATTACTATTATAAGTCATCGTATGTGCAAGTGATAAGCAAGGCTCTAATTACTCATTCCAAATTTTTTATAGAAAGAGAGTCAGCCCCTTTTTCGAAGATAACGTCATCTAAAATCGGCAAAACCAACCGAAAAGTTTCTGAAATAATTTTACGCTACTAGCTAAAATTAAGCACAAACGGATGCTGCTTGTAATTTATAAGTATGGCAGGAAATTTGTTTCCTTTTTTCTAGTTAAAGAGAAGAGAAAATAAGGTTGTTTACATTGCAGTATAAAGTTTGTTCAACAAGCTCAAGAAGGAACAATTTTTAACAAGTGAAAAATGCATTATTTGCATAAGTCTAAAGCAAAGCTTAACACTAGCGGTTTGTGATATAAAATGGAACATTATTCAAGCAACCTGCGTCATTACGTCTAACGACACCGCAGATTGCGTACACCGTCAGATTTTGGAAAAGAAGCCTAAAAATGCTTTAAATGTCTCAATTTTGAAGAAGCCATTCAATGTCACAAGCGAAATACAAATTTCTTCGAGCTACGTAAAAGCATAAGTTAATAGTTTTCCCTTCATTATCAGAAATGACAAAACGAAGACTGGAGACGTCACATTTTGGTAAATTCCGTACGAAACTATCTCAACAAAAAATATGAAACAAGTTTCGATCTAGACAAGAGTGTATTTACTTAGGTATGGAACGCCTTTCCTTTCCGTTAATTTTTTTATAGATTGAAAAAAGAAGGTGCGACTTTGGGTTAGCGTATTGCTTCACGTCTTTCCCTGGCATAGGTCAGAACTGGTAAATTATGCAAATCAAAGGATATGCCATCTGACAAATTTCAAGCCTCCAGTGAATAGGTGATGAAAGACAGAAACTGTAGGGGATTATTTAACTTAAACCACATAAATATTCAATTCAATTATTTAGTAGGTTCACCATTCAATCCTAAACTTGGTTCACCAAAAAAACGCATTGACAAATTTTATTCTCCACCCCACTTGGTTGAGGGGTGCGTCTCCTCAGGCTTCTTAAAACTTCTAATCATAAGTTGTACACCCAGTCAAAGCACTCCTACAGTTTAGAACTAAGGACACCAACCCATCCCCCCTCTAAGGGTGTTCCCCTCCAAAAAATTCCATTAATGGATCATTTAAGCATAGCAAAATGCGGGGAGCGCTGTCAAGTAGTTTGCCAGTTCCCTAATGTTACGCCAATGCCGAAATTTCCAGTCATTTTGCTCTGCTCATACATCCCACTTGTCTTATAGATCGGTCCATTAGTGCCAAATCACTGACTACGTGGATGCCAACAGGACTCTCAATGCCTCAATGGTTCGACTTGTCAATCTTAAAAAATTATAAATTTAGAACAGTACAGTAGAACCATTTCTGTCACAGCGCTGTACCTTATTTGGGAATGCATCACACCAACCGTATTCCCTCACATCCGAAGCTCATTCAGGATAGCCTAACAGATTAATATTATTCGCTTTTCCTCTCCCCTCTCCAGCAAATTATTAATCAGTTGACAATTATAGAGGCGATAAGCATTTTTCTCATTGACATAGTAGTAAAATGTAACAGGTGTCAAACATTTATGCTGCTGCAACATTTCCACACTAAAAGCACTGTAAATGAGGTACAAATTAAGTCCTTATAAACCAAATATCATTAAGGGGATAAAGGTTCCTATGGTCCGGCCACCACAAAATTCTGTTGTCTTGTTGCCGTTCAGCATATCTCACGACGTACTTCAATCCGTAAATATGCAAAAACACCAATTCAAGGTCTTACTTTTACGTGCGTACAAAGGGGAGCATGGGAACCAACACTGTTGCAAGACCGCCACATCCGTGAAGAAGGGCAGTGTATGCTTGAAATGGATTGCGAACGATTAATTGGGGTGAAATCAAAGGCATTTAACCACCTGGAAATGCCACTCTTGTGTCGCATCTAATGGAGTTGATAGCACGATAGCACCTCGAATAATCCATTGAGAAACGGTCGAAAAGAAGCAGAAGGAGAAAATTTGACTAAGAAGAAATGTAGCAGCGAGAAAGGAGCAACGTAAATGTGGGAAATTAAATGACCACAGTTTTTCCATCTTGGAAGTATTGAATTGATCCAAAGTATTTATAACTTCCCGTAAATGACATTAAGAGGCACCCCAATTCTTAAAAAGTTATTATTTAGATTTCACAATATCTCAACAATTATAGAATAAATAAATAAAAGAAAATTTTTTAGTGGAACAGGTTGAGGAAGTGTTTTTTTCCGTAAAATGTCAATCACTAGACAATTTGGTATGCATAAACCAGTGATGCTGCATATCGCGTAGTCAAGCAGGTTGCCTAAAATGTCTAGTTCAGGCTTGGCTTACCACCTTAGATCCCCTTTCATTAGTATAATAAGTAGAACAAAAAAACATTGTTTGCTCTGTTGTGGGTTACATTATGAAGTGCCGTAGCTGTTTCACTTGTCATTACCTAATTAGATTTTGTGATTTTCTGTCGAAATGAATAGGGCAGGGATATTGTCAAGGCCTTTGTAATTGTCCCATTTTTAGTTGTCTAGCGGAGCGTACAGGTCAAGGAACTTTTTTAAGGAAGGACGAGATATGTTCGGTCTTTACTAAAACACTCTACAATATGGCTTAAGGATTTTGTTGGAGATGCTGAACATTGCTTTTACTGGGTAAGTAGCACTGACCCATTATGCCTTACAGGGTTATTTATAACATTATTGTCAGCTTGTGACAAGTATTGATTAAGTTGAATTAGATGACATGTGGCTAGTACGGGAAGAGTGTGGCATCTATGTTACCTGAGCGTTTGGCTGTGCCGACTGCGGAGTCGCCACCGTTTGTTTATTTGGAGGCTTGTTTTACTCTAGTGGCAACATTTGCCTCCGAGCTTAAAAGGCGAATGAGGGCACCTCACTTCTACGTGGAACTAGTTTGCGTAGCTCGTATAAGGGGGGCATATCAAAGGCATATGTCACTCAAGCGCATGTTGCATTATGGAAGGAATGATAGGAGAATTACTGGATTGTTGCTGAAGGGAAACATATAAAATTGTCCTCTCACTATTCATATCCCTCGCGCATTGTCAGTCATGGAAATTTCAAAATGGATAGGAGATGACGGAGGCGAATTATAGTGTCACTAAATAAGTGAATATTTGGCCATCATCAAAGCTTCCTTGTGCCCGGCTTTTCAGAAAGCACAAAGTGCTCACTTCCAGAAATCGAAGTGTTAGCAATTCAGGGGTGATGGGAGTGCGATTGGTAGCAGTAAATTTGACGATTAAGCATCTGTCCTTTTTAAAGAAAAAACTGTTTTGTACATTCCTAGTTTTCTTTTCGAGTGGATAGAGTGTCTGACCACTTCGTGTGTTACTGATGATAGAAATTATGAGGAAAGTGTCTTTAAAGTGAGGACCGCAACTCAAAGGGCGAGAGAGAGGAACCGAACGAGAAATCTGGACTTGCACAGATCAGCATCTATCGTACTGGCTGCGAAGTTATCATGATGGGAATGTCGAGCACCTAAGTGTCTCCTTTTCGTGATGTTCGCTGCATGCTTAAATATTCCATTTTTTGAATAAATCTGCAATCTGTCTTTTTAATCCAAGTATTTTTCATTTTCAGACGGAAGCAATTTCAGATAGTGAAATTAATCGTAATTTTGTAGGATCTACTTTCTAAGGGAGTTTTGGCTGGGGGTAAGATTTTTTGATCAGAAACTGAGAAGAGCTTGATGAAGTTCATTTGAAACGGACTCCATCTGAACTCACAGTGCATGAGGTATGTTTGGAAATGCCCTCAATGGAGTGCAGTGGGGAGTAAAATGTGTTGGTCAGTGCGTTCATCTTAATAGACTGAATACAGGCTTGAAAGATGAACTTGTTTTATAAATGTTGCACATTTACTTTTACCTAAAAATCATTTGACATTCAATTTTATTTCATGTACGTCGGAGTGGAGCTAGCAGACGGATATATTTTGCCATGCCATCTGCAGAAATTGTGAGGGTGAAAAAAGTCGTTTATACCACAATGAAGGTCTGTTTAGGTCACTTGCATCAATGCCTCTGAAAATTCATGCTTTTTTACTTTTGCATGTTTCCAATGGAGAACAGTAAAATTATTTCGGGAATATAACTATTTAGTGCTTTTTAGTGTAGACATGTTCCTTGATTTTAGTCAATATGGATTTAAAAGCGCCTTAATGGATGCCCACACTAGCCTTAACACTTTTCTTTGCCTAAAATCTGCTGATTTATTGTTTACCATACCTGCCAGTGTAATCTGCGGTATGCACTACTTAATGAAAAATGAGTAGCGTGTCACGGTTCACGTGGAGACTACTTAGTGTGATCTCATTCATCAAAAAGTATGCCTTAAAACTTAGGTCATTTTTGTTCTCCCTGTTTTCAGACCGATTTGGAATATTGATGCCCGTTCATTGTCTCCTTCAATATTCGTAATTTTATAAAAGATGACCCTTAAATCGCTAGAGTTTTGGGTAAGGCTTTTAGAACTGCAGAGACATGTTCATCGTGATTGTTTTTATAAGCCAAAAGGTATCGATCCGCATCCTCTTATAATAAAATATACATTACTTCCCTTCATAGGTCCCAAATCATAAAAGATTGCTCAAACAAATCTGATGCTATCTGAGCTAATCGGGATGGTGATCTTAAAAATGATCAATCTTCTTGAAAAAGCTAAAGGTTGTGCAAAGAGGCCTCAGCTCTAAAACATACAACGTGTTTTTGGTGACGATGTGCCTTATTTAGGCAAGTGAAAATCCAGGCATCAAGATGGTCTTTCAGCCATGTTTAATATGAAAGGGGGTGCAGGACAAATAAATCTACCCACACCTAAATCGACTTAACGAGTCCGGAAATTAAGCAGACAAATCAAAACACCGGTAGTCTCATGCGCTGTTAGGAAAACAGTGTTTGTACACCTACCGGCTGATTTTTGATGAGAATTGCCTTTTGATATTCTGTATTGCAGTGTCCATATATGTGAACGAATATATCACCGGTTATCCCCGAGCCATCCGCGTACTACTCGCTGCCTACCTCAAATGCAAGCGCCAGCTTATCCTTAAGGAATTTTAGAGCAATGAATAATTTCTAACTGTACCTGGCCCTCCTGTTGAAGGCCATTAATTACGTCTCAAATCCATACCCTCCTAATCAGCCGACCTTTACTTTGCGTGAAGTATAAATTTGCAGCACACTCATGCCAAGGTAGAGAATGAGAATTGAATTCATACGTAGGTGCTTTACTAAATGAAATTCTTGCCAAGAACTTGCAGCATTTGGATATTTCTTAGGCAAACCACCATGCCATGGATAGCCTTCTTCATTGCATTAGCATCTACATTGCATTCCTATAATTTACTTAATTATTTTACACAACGAAAAACAGTTTATGGATAAATTTTGCTGATGTATGCTAGCCTTGGCAAAACCTATCCTTCTTCGGTAAAATACACCAGAGTCGGCTAGAACTGCTAAATCCCAACGTCTCACCCTGCCGTTTATTGAATTTGACCATTCATATATGGACCTATGAACCAATTTTTAGGTGCATTTATGCTCAAATGATTAACTCCTCATCTTGAGCAACTCACCTTCTATTTTGGACATTAAAATGGGATAGTTTTCACCCCCGTACTAACCAGTCCAAAGTCTCTTTTCTGCAAAAGAAAGAAAATTCTTGAAAAACTATTTTGTCTCTTTACTAAACAATGCAATACAAACATATTTAGAAACTATGCACTTTGCATGTGATTGTGAAATTACTGGAAACTTTCTTAAATTACTAGCGCTTCCGACGATTAAACTTACTTTCGGCATATTTAATCAGCTTATGAGGGTAGATTGATGCGCGGTTTAAATACTTCGACTGAAAAGCTTAAATCAAAGCCTTCGTTTCTAGGTCGATTTTGACTCGGCTTTTTTGGAGATACCGACAAAATTTTGGGTAAGGCAAAATGAATGAGTAAATAAATTGATAAAACAAACGTTTTTCCTTCTTGTCGGCTCCATTGTTTTTTGCAGGATAATCTTTGCCATGTCAAGCGAAATTGGCTTGTCATAAATACCCTTTTGAAAAAGTGCTAAATAAGCAAGAAAAACCAAAAAGGTTAATTAGCTCCTGTTCAAAGTAAAAGCTGTTTTTGCGCAGTGCGCACCGACAGTTTATCTACGAGTACCTAAAGTTCATACATTAGGAAATTTCATTGTTGTCAAGATAAAACTGACTAGTCATTAACCCGCATCTTAAGTACCACGTAGCAAAAATACTATGTTGGTTACGTGTAACTGTCTCCACTTGAATCTGGTTGCTTTATAAATGTATTCTTCACCTTACAAAAACTGAATACCCCGCTTTTTGGCTGTGAATGTAGGTGTAATACGATAGCGGTTTATCCCCCGGTTCTGATGAGGCGCCACTTTTGTACTTCGAGTTAGCCCCCTTGTACCCGGCTGGTGGGCTGGCCTTTTGGGCCATGCCAACAGCTCGGATACCTTTCCCGTGCTGAATATATGTTCTGCCCGAGTATTTCGTCTTCTTTCGTCTTCAGGGAGTCTCGGGACGCTACATAGGTTCTGTCATTGGCTAAATTATGCACAAAGTACGAGAAAATGTTTTGGTGCGGAACACGATCGCCATTGGTCTAATAAGGTAGCAAGTTTACTTTAAAGTGGGGCATTGCTTGACCTTTAATTTTGAATAGCCTAAATCAAAAAACGAGTGCACAACACCTCTCTTCACATGATTTAATCTTGACAGCTGACGGTGTCAGACTAGTGCAGCACTTCACTCACAGTAAAAATAGGCCAAAAACTTACCCCTTTTTATTTGAAAGGCGTAAAAGATAGCGACAAGTTATGACACCAAGCTAAATTCATCATACGTCAAATTTGACTGATTTTATGACGTCAGTGATATTTTTCTTTTGTTCCTTGGTGGTTTTTCAGCAAATTTTGAAGTGGTCAGAATGGCAGCTAATAAATATACTTCTGTCCTTTGTTTACTAACTCAAAAAGTAAAATGCGTGCTTATATATTAACCCTAACTGACTAATACACAATAGTAAGTGCAAACACGTTTGCGTCTGCAGCTGTAAAATAATTTGCACTTTTAGTTGTATTCTTGCGACTAAATTAACCTAAGCCAGTTTACTTTAAGATTTTCACCATTTCGGGTTAAGAAAAAGAAGGAAATCGATGCGGACTTCAGAGTTTATAACGTAGAAACACTTGCAGCCAGAGGTGAGCATTCCACACTGTATTGAGGAAATCTTCTGGCAAACCCTAGTTGGATAAAAGAGTGTACCCCACCCCAAAACTTCTTGGATCACCTATTTTTGGTTATTAAATTTCACGCCAGAGTGGTGTGAGTGTTAGGGAATGTTCTAGGGTTTGTGCAGATTCCAGCAAAGATTCCCGACATTTCACTAATAAATGTTTTCTTCGAACTCACGATTCCAAAGAGGGATAATATGGATCCATCATTACCCCCTGCTTATTTCCAAACCAACTTTAGTTTAATTTAAAATGTGAAGTTTCAAAATTTTGCGGGTTTACTTTACAGTTCTGGAATTTCAACTACTTACACTTAAACGCACTGACTTCTTATCTTTGACGAATTAAGGGATTTGGACTCTTGGGGACAGTTTGAGTAATATAAGTTCGAGTAAATCATCCATGATCCTTTAGTTTAGGCAAGTTATTCACATTATTTTCCCCTTTTGACTAAAACCACATTGATGCCCTCTGACATTTTACCGTCTTTATTTTATTTGTGGCGGTCTCGAAATCTGAACTGGCTACTTGCAACCTAGTATTTGTCCGACTTCCTCGTAGTGAAAACACAACTTCTAATAAGTTCCCTTGCCACGTTACTCTGCCAAATGCTACGATTTTACTCCCGCACGGTTAGTTCTCTCAAATACTTTCCACTTTTAGTAAGAACCAATTAAAATTAAGTATTTGGTTCATTTTCACCTCTAGAATTGCAGTGAGACAGTCTTTATGGCTCTACTTAAGCCTATTGCTGGAAAAAAGCCTTAATAGATATTTTTAAACAGAGATTATGGTAAGGCAGCCCACTAATCATATAGCTGTATCCTAAGTTGATTACCACTTTCCTGAAGCCTAATCCCTGTGTGATTTACTGCATGAATGGAAGTCAGATCCATTTGGTCACTTCCCATGGATTGGTTCAAATGGAATGACCAAATAAAATATAAGCTGAAAAAAGGATTAGTTTTTACAAATTATAGTGTCTGGCGCCTTCTGAGTTTATTTTCAATCGACATAAGCTGAAATGAAGCCAAAGGATTTTAAAATAACTAAATTTACTCGGGGGTGGATGCTACTCAATGATTTATGACGCAGTTTCCACAAGAGAAGGGGACCAGGGCACAAAATATGCGTTCAAACTGATTTTTATACAAAATGCTTTAGCTCTTAAATACGCAATTCGAGAACGTCGAACCCTTCTGCACCTTACAATGGGTCCTGATCGGTCAACTTTCGTGGTCACTCTCTGCTATAGGTTCCGAGTTCACAGGTCTCCAGTCCTAGTGACGACCAGGGGAAGCGGTTTAGACTTCTGTGATCTTTTGTTTGAAGTTGGCTACCTGAGAGAAAAGTTGCTCAATTTTACATTTGTGAGGTAATTTGTGGTCTGGAATATCTCCATGCTAAGGAAACTACCCACTTAGATGTTAAACCTGAAAATATGCTAATCACTGATTTGGGTCATATCCTTATTACAGATTTTGACCACTCTTACGATCATTCCCTCAGGTTGAGAGCCCCATTTTTGACGACTATTCGGGCACGCCTCATTTTATGGCACCTGAAATTGCAAACAAATTAGTGCTTACAGCCAAAGCAGATGTTTGGAGCGTGGTCATTCTTATGGCTGCAATGGTGGCTTGTCCAGTTCGAAATATTACCCATAACTGGTCTGAAGATTGTGATTTTGCAAAGAGAGGTTGATGGAACATACAAAATTTTGATTCCCCAACACCATCTCCTTTTCAACTACTGTCTTCTATACAATTACGAAACGCGTCCATCTATAGATAAAGTCAAAGACTTTCCCATTTTCAGTTATATTAAATGGGATGAAGTGCAACCACCTTATTTACCTTCTAACTTGAACATCTCCAATGATCAAGTTAAATTTGACTTCGATCCACGTGGCCCCCTGATTCTTCACTCTGCTAATGGAGTGGATATGCCAGTAATATGGAGAACTCCTCAGTGTATAATTCAAGAGGATGGGACTCATCAACTAGTTACATTGTTTCCGAATTACGAAGGATTGATTGAAGCAGGATTAACGACCAGAAAAATTAAAAAATATTTTATCAGCTTTAATTTTACAAGTCCTTTTGTTCAAAGCAGTAAGCTTATTGATTTAACAAGTAGTTTAACAGGCGCCACTGAGTCGAGAGGGGGAGCTGGAGAAGGCAAGAGGGAATTTGAAGATTCCAGTGATTCTACAAAACACGACAGAAAGCTATCCTGATTAGGAAAATAACTTTCCTGTAGCTCTCCTCAATGCATATTTGCATCTACATTGGTGAATTTTCTTTTTTGAGGTGAACTATTAACTGACCACTAGTAGGGATAAGATACGTGGGGTTCGAACTGCATTAGAGAGCTGATATTTCCTCAAAAATCTGTCCTTTTGGTCTGTGAGAATTTCTACTAGATTTGGTATTTTTATTCACTCAAAAAAATGAAAGGAAAGATTCTGATGTGGTCCGTTATCTATGATTTGCCTCGGTTTCTTGATAAAATGTTCAATATAGAAATAACTCTTCAATCAATTGCTTATGAGTGCTCACTGTTCCCATTCAATTGAACTATTAAGATATAAGTGTCTTTTTTACGACTCTAATGGATGGGTTTATTTATACTGTAGCAGTTCTACAACCAATGCGTGGGAGGTGAGACATGTCCCAATCTTTTTTTAATGCGAAGGCATTACCCACTACTCAATGATCCCTAGTAGCCATTGTATTTCCTAACAGCAAACATTCAGGAGCTCAAGTTAACTCAACGAAAAAACCATTCTTATTTTGATGAATATCAGTAAAATGCCAAAGTAATATGTTATACTTAATGATGGATTCCGGGATCAAATGGATAAGGCAAGGTAAATGCCAGCACTATATTTAACGAATTGAAATGGAATGGTCGGGACAAGACAAGGGACACCAATTGATATTTTGATGTGATCAGGCAAATATGTCTTCATATAATTGGAATAACTCCTTTTTTATGTGCATTTGAAGTTATACAGCACTTATCAATATATCCAAACAATGTACTCAATCCATCTTCATTTGACTGGAAGAGGCTGCGTGTAGGTAAATCACATTGCCATCCACAAAGTCAAGACTGACCCAAAAGCACCACCTGTAGATCTAGCAGTACTTGAGCAGGCAAAACCATGGGTAGTTTAATCCACCTCAATTATTGCGTAAGTGGTTTTGAATTTAAGGTGTCTTCTGGAAGGCTCTAGCTTAACTGATGTGAATAATGACCACTCTTAAAAAATGTCTGACGGTTGCAAGAGGTCAGTAAAGTAACTCGTTGTAAAAGAACTATCGGGTGTGGCCTCATAAACACCGCAAGGAACAGATTAATGTTGTTTGTCTGCATACAGTCTGGACCATAAGCACTGTCATAAAATAACATACGCTTTCTTGTAAAGGTGACATAGGCTGTCCATTCAGTTAACAATTTGTGTTTCGAGGTTGCTCATCAGTCCTCAGGTTCCTCAAAAAATGCCATTAGATTTCTTCAAACCGACCGCACATGGTTGGAGATTTCTTTTTCGCTCTACTGCATAACCTTAAAATATTTGCGGCAGATAGCGCCAATTTCTCATGAAAGGATAATTAGATTGACCGAAATCTGCTGAAAGATCTCCATTCCATTTGCTTTTTATAAAAAAAGAGGCTTTTAAAGCTAAAATCTCAAGGGGTTGTAACTTATGATTTACTAGACACCCTCCACCTTGCACCACTGTATTCATTTCTCCAATTTGTCACAGTCCTAAACAAGATGGGATTGAGCGAAATTTTTTGAGATACCCTAATTGCTGTTTTGATTTGTCGCTATTCCCTTTGTATCGTATTTAGAAGGGAAAAATGGGCATAGTTAGCCTTTTTTCGATTCCCAGTCACTTTATGTTTCACACTTGTTCACCTGTCCCCGATCTTACATCTTTTACTGTACTATTGCATCTGGACCAGGGACATTTTGGTGTGGTAAGAGATGGGGTTGCGCTTCCCGAAATGCAAGTCACAGAACCAGTTTATTTCTTGTCATATGAAACATCTTCTTACGCAGCGAGCAAACAATCTTGCTTGATTCAAATTTCAACGAAAGAATAAAATTTGATAAAAATTTTGTTCAAAGTAAACCCAAAAAGTGGTTTTAACAAAAAAAGGTCTTTCCACACTCCAAATATCTAATGCAGCGGAGAACTCCTATTTGAGAGTGATAAAAGAAATGAATTTATTAGAGGTCTACCTGAATTTATTATTTATTATCGACAAAAAATGTGAAATAACAACAAGGGTGCCTACCTATGAGAACGGAACTTTGTGCCTAAATCGACCCCAGAGAGATAGTGAAACACACAGATAAGAGGTTAGGATATGACATGGACAAAGGATATGACGGGAAGTTATTTGATGTTTTGATGCTAGAAATGCCGGTTCGTAGCACATGGCGACGCAGGACTTAGGTGGTCTAAACTAACAAAGCTTGAGCTGATTCTGGATAAAAAACTAGAGTTCACGGAATCATTGATGCAGGAGGCGATTTTGACTCCTATCAACGGCAAGATCTCATTTGCCTTTTTTCGTTATGTAAAATAAGCGAGTTACCCTGAAAGGTGTGATGAAAGAAGAGCGGGAAAGCTTTGGTCCACCCAAAAGGGAAAAGCAGCTTTCGGTCACCTGATCTTCAACGACAAAAACCGAATAAGTCCATTGCTGTTCGTCCAAATGATAGAGGTGATACACTTTAATGTTTTAGAGACAAACTTAGAATAGTTTCTTTAGCAACCAGGTAGACTCTCCATTCAATCCATTAATAGAGTGTACTTTACAATCTTTTAAGCGTCAATCAATCTAATGATCAGTCATATAACGACAGTCACAGTACATAAAAATTTAGGCCCACAAGGACTCTTAAAACGACCCTGTTCAAAATACAGTCGGTTAACCGCATCCTTTACCTTATCTTTACCGGGCGTTAGAAACTAGACAGTAAAGGCCGAGTCACGCGCTGAGATCTTAATCATAAGTGACTTGCCAACTTGAGAATACCAACCATGTGCCACCTTAATCATCTCAGGAGCAATTCATCAATCTGCGATTTGTGTGCGGTTACTAATGATAGGCCTGGACAATACGATAAAGCTGATCGAAATATTTTGTAAAAAATGATTGTGTCAGAAAAGGTTAACTTATGGGAGGAATTTCTCCACCAACCCACCCATCTGGAACCACTGATCTTTCATGAGCAGTTAAAGGACAGCCAGTGCCATTCAGTCTACTCTAGTCAGTCAAAGGCCATTGTTGAAAGCTCTGTTCACCAGGACTAATTTATTCTCCGATATTTAGAAGTAAACCTACTCGACCTTGCCCTGCTTTCAGAGTGGCATCTTCAATATTTTTATCCAAAAAGTCAGATTCTTTGAGATTTTATAAGGCATGCGTCAAAAGGGCTGTCTTAGACTCGTAAGAGGAAAACAAGGCAAAATAGTAGTTTTTGCAGTAGTGTAAAAATTTTTCTTATTCTGCATCAAAACGAAAGTTCTTCCATTTTAATTCTTCGGTAAAGCAAACTTTTCTAGCTTCACTAACTCTAAACCCGTTTTGAATGATTAGGAATTCCAACATTTGGAAATCGAGATCCTAATGAAGAAATGAAATGGAGAGGTAAATTTGGCAGAGGGAATCAGAATAAATGGCACACAAAATTAAGCTACGAAATTTGTTTTTATGTCCCCACTTCTTCCTCTAGAAGAACAAAAGGCATGAACAGTGATGAACAAGTCACAGAACCATGCCCGCCTGGGTGACATTTTTGCAGAGAATATCGAAGAAGTTGGAAACTTAATCTTTTTCCACATTGGTGCATCTTGACCATCTCGTCGCTGATCCAGCAACTGACATGTTCAGCTGACTCAAATATACATGAAAGAATGTCATTTGTGAATTCACACTTTCCAGGAAGAAAATTAATACGTACAATAAGCGAAATGGATGCTAAAGCATTACCACAGTCAGTTACTTCGCTGGGTACTTGAAATAAATTAGCTCCACTTTGCAATTGGTTGGGTGATTATTTTTCGTGCGTTTTCACATCGCGCGAGCCAATCAAAGAATGCTCTCATCCGATTGGCTTACACAGAATCGTGTAAAGTGGTAGATCTGAGCTTCATTTGTAGAGAAGTGGCAAAAATGGGGCCAGACAATTTTGATGTGAAAAAATTTATTGGAATTGGATGCTTCTCGTTAGTTTATGAAGTCTGTTCTACCAAAGGAAAAGATAAGGGCAAAACATATGCAATGAAGCGATTTTTTCCACAACGGCCCATTGCAATTAGATGCGCACTTCGTGAACACAGCATACTAATGCATCTTGCGCTGGAGACAAAACAGTCACCATTCCTATCGGTTCTCTACTACAGTTTTCTAGTTCATGGTTCCCCAGTTCTAGTGATCAGTAAAGGAAGTGGTTTCGACCTAATTAATCTCCTATCCTGCACTGGTGCAATCAAAGAACACGCAGCCCGGTTTTATACCTCTGAAATTATCTGTGGTCTAGAGCACCTTCACACCTTGCAGATCATTCATTTGGATATCAAACCGGCTAACATACTACTGACTGACTCGGGTCACGTCCTGATCACAGATTTCGATCGCTCATACGACATTTCTCGTAGAGTGGGACCTCCAAGTTCTTCGGACTTTACTGGAACTCCTTATTACATGGCGCCTGAAATTGCTCAAAGAAAGGTTATCACTACAAAAGCAGATATATGGAGTCTGGGTATCCTTATGACTGTGCTAGTGTGTGGTTTAACTCGTCTTGACTTCTCCACTTTGACTGAAAACTTCAAATTGTCAAAGAAGGGCAAATTAAAGCTGGATGTTTTTACACAGTTCTCAAGACCTCTTAAATCTTTCCTTAATTCCTGCCTAAGATATAACTTCAGGGAGCGTGCAAGTATATCTGTAGTAAAAAGGCTTCGCTTTTATAAAAGCGTCAATTGGGATCAAGTGGCTTCTGGTAGGACTTGTCCGCCATACAACCCTTCTAAAATGTTTAAATCAGTGGCCCATATCAAACCAGACGCTGATCCCCACGATCCTTTGATTTTGGCAGCTGCCTATGGGAAAGAGATGCCGTACGTCAATGAAAGTTTTTTCTACGCAAAGGACAGTGATGGCAAATGGAAATTGAAAACAATCCCTCCAGATTATTTTAAACTACGAATGGCGGGAATGACGCCAAAAAAACTTGACAAGCTTTTTACCAACTTTCATTTTACAAATCCCTGTCTCCATTCAAACAATAGTGATGCCAAAAAGATGGCTGCCAATTTTGTCACTAAAATAAAGGCAAGGTGAAAAAAATTTTCATCCTCAGACTTTCCACCAATTCCCACTGTGAATCCAGCCAACGTTTGACATTATCCAGTTTTTGTGTAATCTAACCTATGGCTTGTTTTATTCCATAAATTATTGTGTCCACTCAATGCGTGTTTGATGTTACATGAGGCGCAACGTAAATTGATAACCCATTTATAAGCATTCAGATGTAGGCTTGATTGTATCAGTTTTAGGTCAAGATGATAGGAGACTTGTAAAGGCTCAGTTTTAAACAGAGAAAAGTGTTTATTAATTATTTGTCCTTCAGGAAAGTGTTTTAAACATTGAAAATTTTTCTTGACAACTGAAGACTATTACTTACTTTCCCTTAGTTATAAGACTGAAAATCACTACACTCATTACTTTGTTAGCCATTATTACTGACAAAATTCTTATGCCTATATTTTTTCATTTTTTGGAAAAAGGAAAGAAAATTGAGGACGAAATCTGAAAATTACTGAGCTGAAGTCATAAAGAGGATGCAGGATCTGTAATTTTGGTATGAATACCAATAAAAGGGAGTTCACTCGAAGCACACCTAAGTTCAGTTAACCAGGTAAAGATCTGAACGGAGGAAAATTTTTTAAATAAGTAGCCTAGTTCAGGCACCTTTTTGTATTTATCGATTCTCGGAGAAAAGGTGGTAAAATGGACCATTTTGTAAAGCTACGACGTTATCTGCTAGGCAGCCAGACTTTCATTCACAGAGGTCAGTGAGAATTTAAGGATCTTACACCATATTACGCGCTGAGCCATTTATTTAATTAGGTGGAGGTTAAAGTTGCGAAAAAAGGGCAAGGGATGTAAATAAATTTGCACTTAGTGCGGAAGCACCTATAAAATCTAATAGTTAAGAATGCACGTTATTAACGACCATCCAACCAAGAAAGTCAGCCCTTTAAAGTCTGAACATTAATTTCCCCTTTTTTTCATAGTTAACAAAAGAAATGGTTAGTTGTGAAAAATGAAATTAGAATAAATTAACTTTGAAAACTCTGCAGCTCCAAGTAGGCTTCAAGAAAGCACTCTGTTCTAGTTGGAAAGGTCTCAAATGTTTTCCTCATCAGAAACATAATCAACAGCTCCGTAATCTTTGATTTTAGTTTAGTATTAGAAGGCCGGAGGAAAAACTACGCCTGATGACGCCACTTAGGTGGAAAATGCCCTCTGTTTTTAAGAGTTGGAGCAGGAGTAACGCTTATTTATGGCTAATTTATAACAGCTCAAAAAGGACATAAACCACATTTTAAGAGAAATATTGACCGCGAATATTCAGAAAGCGACTGATTTGACTCTTTTGAGTAGTAGACGTTGAGATAATGCGATACTACCTTTAAAAATCCGTATCGTCTAAGCCTCTTTTCTGGTAAAATACTCTATCTTTACGTTTTCTAATTTAAAACGGATGTTAGATATTTGTGAAGTAGAAGCAGAAATGTGTCACATTGATTAATTTGATGAATATCACTAGGTTCTTTTGAGCAAGTTAACCAAATTTATTTTAGCTAGATATCAAAATCAGCAAGCCTTCCCTCAGCGTGGTCAAAAATTGACGGAAAACAAAATGATTAGGGTAGCATTATTATTCAGCTGGTGGGTATTTTGAACAAAAAGAGGACACTTGTAAGACATTTATACGGTTCGTAAGCGAGTACATTGAGGTTGTTTTGATATCCGTTACAAATGTCAGAATACTAAATAATTCAGGTGTAAAATCCAAACCCGTGTCAAGGTTACACGCAAATCGGACGACAAGGCACTTTTGATCAGTGGACACCAGCATGACATCTTGCCACCTATACGCCAGCAGGAATCAGCGAAATCACAAAAGCTAATGAATAATAAGCAGTCATATGATAGTTTTACCTCAATTTTTACCAAGTACAATTTTTTGCCATTTTTTATACTTTTTACAAACCTGTTTAACTTTCTTCCGTTTTTAAGTCCCATTTCAAAGGATTTGTCTAAATGCAATTCATATCGGACTTTTTGCTTAAAATAAATAATTTTATCTCTATTGAAAGTCTAAGCAACGCGTTTACAGCTAAGAATATTATACAGAATTAGTAGATACCATAAAATATCGCAAAAATAATTCAAAAAGTGGAATATCGGGATGAAATCCTTCAAAACTTTACAATTCACCAACTTCTTCAAAGGTTGAAGGTGAGTCCAAGGAACAGTTAGACCGGTCAATTCAACAGAGAAGCCTGAACTCGTGAGACAATCGAAAACTTTCACATTTGCTGACCAAAGGTAGAAGCCAGAGAGGTGGGCACTGGCTCGGCTTCATTCCTTTCCCTGAGTAATTACCGCACATTTTTGATATTCCAAATTCACCTACACACAAAACAGACTAGTAAGACAAAATAAACGGAAGTTGACAGGACCAATTTGTCCGATTCAAGCACAAAAAAAAATTTATAAAAGTTGATAATAGGCAGCTTTTGTGGACCCATTTGTTCTATTTTAAACAGCCGAATGGATGCGCTTGATAACGCAAAGTATTGCAATCCTTTCGCATATTCTACCACTTGTCCCTCTGCGAAGTAATCTGATTATCGCCACGTTTGAATTACTTAAATGGTAATGAGACCTCTTCGTGTTTCTCGATTACCGTTGTCTTTCTTCTTTTATCCTATTTTTACCAAATTTCTATAAGACTTGCCTGTTTCGATATTTTGTTGCTTTCTTCCACTTTATTGTCACTTTCGTCCCGGACTTTTTCATTCCCAACTTGGTTCCTTTAAATTCTCCTTTTCACTCCTTTCTTTCTTACTCGTTCTTCTTTTCCTTTTTACTTTTCCACAGTTTCGATGTATTTCTTTCTTTCTCTATTTCCCTTGTGCCCTCGTTACGCTTCTTATGTCCTTTTTTCTTCCTGGTTTGCAATTTTTGTAGATGCATAGGCTTTCTGGGATTCAACTCCCATGCTACGTATTCTAACAGCCGCATGTACACTTCTAGTAACTCCATAGATTCTACAGTTGATAAAAATGACGAAAGTGAATCCTCTACTGACTTATGGGACATCGTCGTAGATAACTGTAAAGAGTCAGTCGGACAGTACTTATTGAGTGGTATGCTGCCAGCCTTTTTCCACGAAAGCTCCACTTAATGTGACACTCCTTTTTTCCTTTAAGAAACAATTCAGATTCCAAAAAAGAAGTGGTTAATGTAACATTTCTGTCTTTAAACTTCCTTTAAGGAATTCCCTTGACCAATTTACTGAACATACCATTTTTACATATAAAATAAATATTTTCCTATTAAATAATGATTTAAAATAGATATTTTGTTAACAAAATAAATTTAAAAAATAAAACAGCCGAACGTAGGAACAAGGTAAAGAAAAGTCAATTTAGTCAGGTAACAAGAAAATGGAAGCAAATTGGTGCATTTGAAGGACACAAACCTGGCGACTGAACTTGTCCACAGAGACACATCGATTGAGATACCAAATTGTAAAGTAGAAGAATGATGTAGTGGTGATTGTGGTCCCAGAAGAACACACTTTTCAACGTTAAATGGCCAGGCAAAAGAGGCCTGGCGATAAATTTAGGTCCAATATCACACCAAAGATGCATTTCTCCGTTGTGCGCGCTCTGAAGTTGAGTTCGTAGAAAGTATTGACATTAGAGTGAACTCGAGTGACACTTCTCTTTTTCTATTCAAAGAACAGAAGTAAGAAGTTTTGTGAACCAAGTCCCGGTCGTATCCTCATTCCAAAGGTACGTGTTTGGTCTAAGTTCACTATTTTGCCCCTCGGATCCACCATGTCACGACACTGATAATTTTATTTTGACTCGGGTTATATCAAAAAAATATCTTCAAAGGAAAAGTTCATATAACAACGGATCATACTACAATTTCGTATGTTCGAAACATTTTTGCAAAGATACGATGTGACTGCTACTGGTAAAGAGTTGCTAGTTAGTTTTAGGGAAAAAATCGAGAGAATTATCATCCATTTCATCAGAGTTGTACGTTCACTTTTGAGTTACTTTGCCCAATTTTCTGTTTTACATATCTTTGATTGATTAACAATTAAATTCAAGTAAATATAACAAAAAACCCCCCTTTTTGATTTGCCAATATTTTCAAAAACAATATTTCCATCAACGGGTAAAAAACTTGCATGTACCCATTACCCTGATAAGGAATTTATAATATCACATAATAATATGTCGGCGTACGCAATGGAAGAACCCACAAGACGATGATCTTTGCCATAAAGCAACTTCGTTCCAGGAAGCATTAACCTATGGTGCTCAGAGGTGGTAGATTGCCTGAATTCCCACTGTACTGTTGAGTTCGGTGCCTCTGTGGAGGCGTCTGTCTTGCGCGATTAACCGACAAATGTATTGATGAATCGCAACAAGGCGTAGCAGCATCGGTCATTAGTCATAACGACTGAGCTTTATGATGGTAAAGGCAAAGTTATTTCGCTTGTTCGATTTATCTTTGTAATTTGCCCCATCGTTTTAATTCTACGAATGTCTTTCTTAAAAATTTAGAAGGTCTGTGTCATCCTTTGTAAGCAGTTTAATTGTCTTAAGCTGTTTCATTAAAACCAACCGGGTCTAATGCCCATTTTTTGGTTGCTGATGTTTCTAGCTAATTATTCACTATTTTAGCCATGACATCAACTATCACCAGTGCTTTAAATAACGGAACGTAAAAAAGCAGTACCCAAAAATATCACTGCTTTAACGTAGGCTTGGTTACTGTCAAACCTGGCAACCTGATGCCAATTCCCTTTTAAACTGGACTATGCTCGGCAGTATTAACTTGGTAAAATATAAGAACATTCCGCGAACTCGTAGTCATCTGCAATCGTGGTGTCTAAGTGCCCTCTAAGTCCACATTGCAATGAGGCGTAATGTTGGAAGGATTCCAAAGCGTAGTAGAAATAAGAACACTTTATTTAAGAGGATGGCGGGTTTTGACAACTTGACCAAAATGCCAAGGGAGGGCAGATTTATGCAACCAAATTATCAGACAGTTTATCTATGCTGAAAACAAGCCCAAGTCTTTAAATCACTGCAGCAGAAAAACCACATTTCCTTCTGATTTGATTTTCAAAGTGCCTAATACAAAAACGCATAAAATGATTAACCAGGTCTTTTTTTGGTCTTAAGGGAAGCGCATTTGTCTCCGATCTTGCCAATTAATTGTACTCAAGATGGCCGTATCTTCCCAGTTTTGAAATCACCTTGCTGTCAGTTATGCATTTTCTCTCACTGACCATTTAATCACTGCCATATGTACTAGCAACATATCCGTGGGAAAAGTGAATGTGACTCAGGAAAGAAACTGACGTTATATAGCGACATTTGAGCAGTTACCTTCGTCATTCGAACCGAGGAATCACCCACCTCTCGAAGATCAAACGATCTTTGCAATCAAACATATTTCAGTTTTAGCGACTGCCGGACCGACTGGCCTACTCAACAACTAACTAACCATTTAACCACCAAATATCTACAGGTAATATAGATTTGATCAAATTCGTCCTTCTGGGTCCATCTACTTGAAGCTGACAGCTGACCAGTCAAGACTCCTTAATGCAAATTATTAAAATGTTGGGAGGAGAATAAAGTGTCACACATTGATTTAATGAGCCAACATCAATCCCGACGCAGCATTGAACATCACTGCTTGTTCTGTAAAATTCAAAGGCAGATTTCAGATTTTTGGAATAGTTAATGCATGTTTGACGTGAACTTCTCATATCTTTCTTCACAATCCGTGTTCTTTATTCATTTCATTTTAACCTCCGGATAGGGTCTATGGTTGTAGCCCTACGCTCCACAGGTGCCATCTTATCTCGCCGGGATTTCAATGGTCAGACGATTGTCATAGCAAGTCAAATCACTTAATCAATTGCAAGTGGCTATTTTCTAATTAGAGTAAAAGTGACCGTCCTCAACAAAAGGCCTTTTTATTGAGTTAACAACCACTTTGTTGGAATGTGAAGTTGAAGCGCCACCATCTAAACTTTTTATTTTACCGAATGCCGTAACTGCCTAATACACAAGCTATACTCAAATTTAATTTTTGAGCAGCTCAAAACGCACAAGCTTACGTTTGGTCGTTCAAGCGCGGGCTGTGTGGAGGAGAACTTGCTGATGATCTTTCAGCTCCCAACGAGAAGTCCAATTTCTTCAATCCTAATGTTTACCGATATTTAGTAAGTGCCTAGAATTTTATTTGCTTTGTGGCGAAATACCTTTTGGTGGACACAATACTACGAAGAAAGGCAACTCATGAAACCACAGAAATTATTAGAAGTGCACTTGACTTAAGAAGATGGTGCATTTATTTTGTGCTGAAACTAGGTAATTAATTATCAATTTTCGTGGTCAGTTACTTGTAAAAGCCTCGCAAGAAATTATTTTGTCTCTTGTAAATTACTAGCACTATGGGTTTGAGCAAATGTACAGGTATCTAGTTAGGTCATATTATCGAATCAGAGCGGCTAGCTTTGTGGACAATCGCGCATCTTTTACCCAAGTCAACTTTAACGCTGTAGATTCTAATGTCATGAGCCAAGACTGTCCCCTATACTTTTAGGTTTTATTTATGAAAAAAACAAATAACCCAAATCTTTCAGTCAACAATACCACTGCCTTGTGACAATTCAGAGGTAGTTAAGATCACTGCTCCTCAAAACCGAGGTAGAGCCGATAAATCCCCTAAAATATGCATTAAAACAACCAACATTTCAATACTTTGGAAAATAGTCAAATAAATCAACAAGTTGGTTTCAATTATTGAATGGTTTTGGATAGCTATTCTTTGGGAGTGAGCTGATCTTGCTAGCGTAGCATCACAAAGTAATATCCAACCTCATTTAATTCATTGTGCTCTAGAACAAAGCCAGAAGTACATAGACATTACTGAAACATTGGATAGTAATGCGTTGATAAGAAGTCAATCAAGACTAGGGAGTTGTCCAGCGCAATACGACAAGTACACTGATATAGCAACCTAAGGAGCTCTTGAAAATGAGTATGAAAGGGTAGGTCTGGCGACAAATGAAGCACATTTTAGAGGGAATTTGGATAAACTTTGTGCATTTAATGTTCATAAGAGAGGCAAGTTCTTCTGTATGCCCCATTTATAGGCAATTCCGTTGAGGTGAGTATATGTCTGACCTCTCGACCAAGTCAAATGTAGAACTGTTAAGATCAACGAAGTGTTGATCACGAGCTTTAATATGCGCTGATAAAAGAAGGAACCAGAAATATTTCAAACAAAATCTGATATAAATATTGTTAGAAAATTATTTGCGTAAAGCGAATTGAAAACGCTGCGAAGCTTCTCGTAATTGCATCCTACTAAGAAAGACTGAAATGTTTTATGCCAAAAACTAAGCTTCACCTCTTCATGTGTTACTTAAAATGCTTCAAAACTCACAAAAATAGTTAAATCACTGGCCAATTATTTAAAAAAATGGGTGTGAATAACTGTCATTGTCTTTAAGTAAGTTATTTGTTTGCAGAATACTAATTTTGGGCCTATTCACGTCACTCATGAGGAAAAACTATCTCCAAGTTTACTTCACTTTCAAAGGTGCCAATATCTTGCATTAAAGGTATTTTCTGAAATCTCAAATTCTACTTTTGATTGGGCCAAATAATCCATACCATTCAAGTATCAATGCCATTGCCAATTAACATTCTCTCGTCACTGCTCCTCGAAACCGAGATGAGATAGATAAACCCTCCGTACGTGTACCAAAAAACTGACAATCCTAAGAAATCAAAAGCAGTTTATTAAGCAAAAAACGGGTGAATGCTCAGCTTTAATTTTTTATAAAGCTACCGTACGTGCTAAAGTCAAGCTGGAGGCTGAAGCACCACGAAGTAATATACACCCTCGTATACTTCACTGTGCTCCAGAACAAAGTTGGAGGTTTGAAGGCGCTCTTGAACAATAGGAAAAAGATATGATGGTAAGGAATCAATTAATATCCGAGAGTCTTCCCAGGTAATGCGACAGGTGCATTGATCCACCAATCTAAGGAGGTCCTGGAAATGCGGCCGCAAGAATAGATCCGAAGACAATTTAATTTCATTTCCAAATGAAGATTTAATGGCCGTTGTACAATTCCTGTTCATGAGAGAGGCGATTTCCGGTGTATACCGCATTTGTAGATAGTACTGAGGAGACAATAAAAAGTTTGAACTCTAGCTTAAGTCAACTGGAGGACTGTTTAGATGGACGAATTATTAATCACGAAGTTTAATACTCAAAGATGAAAGAAAACATGGAAATTATCTTAAAGAAATGAGGTAGTGTAGTGATAAATATATAGTGTTAAAAAAATTAGAGCAGTGAAATTTTCCGCTCTTTGAAGAAATAACTTTTAATAAAAACACACGCTTTAAGTGACATGGAATGATTTGCAGTGCATTTTTGAATATGCACAAAAAAACAATCTAAAAATGTTGGAGCAGTTAAGGACATTTTGTTAATTTGGGGGTTCTAATTAATTTAAGATTCGCGTCAACTTTGAATAAAATCAGGTAGCGATTAAATCTCTTTTTTGACTAATTTAAGTAAGTACGTTTTGTAAAAAAATGCTGCTTACACAAATTTAGTAGCACCGAATCCAGCTAAGTAAACTACATATTAATTTCTCCCCTCCGAGTAAAAAGCTTCATGATAAATTCGTATGCGTCATTTGGACTGCCTGCCCCATAGCTTCCCTCGTGCATCGCATAGCGGCACTTCAATCACCCACTTTGACCCCATAATAGGAGTTGACGTTTGAGGAACGTTTTGAGCTCTTTGACAAATAGGCCACTAAAACTCTAACGGCACTTTAGGTTTGAGGCAAAAAACTGATCCCCATAACACAGATTTTGCACATAAACTGATTTGCGTTCAGTGCTGAAGGCAGCAATCAATTTTTTCCTCAGTAATCCATCCTATTTAGACAAGAATATTATTCTAGGGTTGAAATGCTAAGGGAGAGTTTAGGAACTATGACGTTTATTTAGCACCTCAAAGCTTGGAAAACTTGAAACAGCTTTTGCTTGCATGCTAATTAAAACTCCCTCACACGAATGGTGACTAGATCTAATGAATGGAATACAAATTCGCTCGCTTCTCAAACGGGGATTACGTTGGGTTAAATAATTCTGCAGATATTGTTCACACATAGATGGCAGCTCTAATAATTCCGGTAGACTCTTTCTGTTTGGGAAATTCTGCAACAATTGACTTTATTATTGAACCACGACAAGCTCTAATCACGGCCATGCATGCTGTCCAATTGATATGGTTTAGAATTACGCTTTGAAGGTTTTCGTTTTGTTTTTTCATCAACCGGAGAAGTTATATCAGCTGAGAGGATTTGATGACAAACGGCATCTACAAATAGACTATCATAATATTGCCAGGCCAGTATTAAGAGGCGAGTAAAGTTTGCTTGCTAATCAAATGGGCGCCATACGGTAAAACACGATACACACATTTTGCAAAGAAGCAAACGAATCACCATGTCCTTCATATATCAAATGTTTTCATAACTAAATACTTCAGAAATGGCTTAGTTTTTGTACCAAGCATAAGAACTGGCAGGCATGTTATAATGTTTTTTGTAAAACACAAGGGATGCGTGGCAAGCTTTTTGGACATTTATGCAGTCCAGTACATTTGTTTTCCTTCCTGAATAAAGATACCTGCTTTTTAAAATAAGCCTTTCATAGAATCATGCAAACGCTGAAAAAGTCAGCTAACTGTTGAATATACCAAATGTCATTACGTTTGCTCTGTTTGCTGATAAGCAAATTCATGTTTTTCTTCATAAAGCAACCCTACCCTTTCTTTGAGCGAAGATTTTGTTTATTATCATTATTTTAATGCAGAGGTGATAAAATGCTATGCTCAAATGCCATCGTACATAATGATGGAGTACACAAGATCCCAATACCTCTTGTTAAAAACACCTTCAGCTTAAAACAACCTTGACTTATTGTGTTCAGATGTGTTAGTCTGCCCCAGTTTCTGCGGTGTGATTGTCTCTAGTGATATAATAGAAGGGCCTGTCTTGTTCAATTTCCACAACAAAAAACATATCGATGATGCAGGATTAGGTATATCAACATTTTCCATGAGTCACTACGGACGAGACTGGCGCCATCAAAAGTGTACTTCAATCTATCATCGGATTTCTTTCTAAATGTTACCTTATTGTTTTAATGCGACTAATTCCTCTAGTAAAAATCCACCAAGCTTACGCTTTCATTCGCAAGGGACCTTAGGAACTCGTATTGCTCCATACAAGAAGTTTTGCTTGTCTCCTGCCTGTTATTTGGATTGATTGTATTTAGAATCAAATAGTCGACAATTACAGTTGTAAAGTTTAAAGCTATCAATTGATTAAGTAACTTCATGGTTTTACAAGTATGAGATGGATATTTGCAATATATCAGGGAACAGCATCCAAAAATGTAATCTTATTAACGCAATGTTGGTAAACCTTGGACATAAAATCTGCTAATCAAACACAAGGAAATTAATAAGGGACAAGAATCGGCAATATTGCCATGGTAAAAAATAAAAAAATTATGCAAATACGCTGTCTGGAGAGCCATTTGCAGCTGCTACTTTCGTGTTCCTTACCTATGAAGTTTAATGCTATATAGCACCGAAAGAAGAAATTCAATGTGCATTTTCTGTTGTGCTTGGCTGCAGATTGCAGCTATTTCACCTAAATACCAAAAAAATAGTGAGCCTATGAAGCAAAGTTATCAAAAAGGCAGAAGTAAAAAAAGAACTTTTGCTTTGCGACAATTACTGGAAAGAAACATAATATGCTGAGTTATTACAAAATGCCTTGTCAGTTTTACGTGCAATTATTTTGTTGAAAAATCTAATCTTTACTGACCATAAAATCCACTAGTAAAGTCAACCTTCTTGGAAATACATGGAAATTACTATATTTTACCACTTATCCTGAGTTGTGAATAACACTTTAGTAGTAGTAGAATAAACCAGTTTGAATTACAATTAAATATCCAATTGGCATTTGAGAGTAAGCTTAAAGTAACTGAACATAAATGTGCCAGATGTGACGAGTTATTGTAGATGTAGTCCTTGAAGTTATTCAGACCCAAATTAATAGGTCAACCACATGATAAAGTACCATCAAAAAGTGGAGAAGTATTGAGTAAAACAGCCATAAACGGCTCTCAGCACCTCAAAGTGACTCAATTTGTAATCGTAGCATACGTTATGGAGAGCTGATGTTGCTCGATATGGAGCAAGGGAGCGAAGTTTTGGTGGTTGCTTCAAGGGCGGACATAGAGAAAGCTTAAATCTCAATTAGATTAAATGGAAGAAGTTGGTGTTGGAGGTGTCACCTCAAAGGGCGTGGCAATAAGGCATGAAATTGAAATGAAATCAACAACAGTATTTTTTTAAAAAGAGAGTGGAAGCAGGGTGTGAAATTATAATTACGTCTAACCTTAAAGAAAATTGGCAACCATCCACATTAAACTTGTCAAATTAGAGTGCTTGAACCTACTGTAGTAACGTACCCTATATTAGCAACTAAACTTAAACCAAAAAGCCAAATGCCAGTCTTTACTATGACTACACACACAATCCCCCTTTGCCTAACTTTCATAAGGTTCTGCTATATCCCCACTAAACTTAAGAAAGAAAAGTACGCAAACAATTTAAATCAGCCCCCAGCAACCTTGAATTTACTAATTTGCCCATAAAGATAACAATTTAACTGGATTTAAGCACCAATACAGAAGTAAGTACTTAACACATTTAACAAGAGTAAAATGTGTCAACTAAATCCATGCCTCAAAAAACGAATCAAGGAATGCAATCGATGTTGTGATTGCTCATAGAGAACAATAATGCAAGGATATCACGTGAATAACAACTCCAACACACAAATTTTGCTTAATGTGAACTATCTTTAGCATGAAAAGTCATTGAAAAAATAAATACTGAGCATTTAAAAGCTTTTAACATTAAATTGACTTAACAACTTCAATAACAATGCACATCGAACTGTGATTCAAACTGTTCAATTCAGCACAATATCCTACAAAAGAACCGTACTTATTAGGATATGATAAACAAACAAAATGGTTGTCCTGAAATAGCATTTATCATTAAATTTGATGATGGCACAGAGGAAAAATGAGTTGCATCTGCATTTGCTACCATTGAATGAATAGGTTTCTTTTGAATCACAGCACTAGGTGTATTCACTAAAGACCAGGCCCTGGCTACAACAGATCCATAACTACCATCTGATTATTCTAAAATACAGTATTCGTATTGGCCCTCTACATTTATGGTCTCGTTGGACAAACAATCAAAAAAGCTAGTAATAAGGTCAACTCTGAGTGCACATAAAATTAACCCAACCATAGTTAACACAATAGTTTATAACAGCTTAAAAGCTTGGCGATTACATCCAAATTTAATTCTACCCATACAACTTGATGTTTCCCGGTATAATATAATAAATGGAATAACATACGTGCAAACGATATCAAAAATGGCCGCCTAAGTGGTATAATAAGCTATTGTCACACGAAAGGAGTAATTTTATTATATCTAAGCATAATATTAGTGGCCAATGTTTATTTTACAGAAGTGATCGAGAGGGCCGTTCTAAGCGTGAGGCTTTGTTAAAATTAGCTTTTATCCACAAATTGACTGATTATTACAATAAGGTCCCAAGTACCATAGGATGTCAAGGACAGCCCTAAAAATTCAGCGCTTAAAAAATTTTGTGTACAGAACGTAGACATGGCTTAGCGAACTCCAGCAATATCCAACTAGACAAACGATATTATAACAAGAGTAAATAATTAGGCTGGATATCCTTCTCAAAAAAGCAATCACTCTCTTTCAAACTATTTTAGATTAGAACGTAGATATGATTACGAAATAAATTAATGAAGAATCCCATATACGTCACAAATCATTATGCTGCAAAATTTAATCTTTAATACAAGCAACGAAATTATACTGATTTCTGCTTGTCAATCAGTAAAAATGATTTGTCTCCCGAAGCCTACAAGTAGAAAACAATAGATACCCACAAAAAGACAACCTTTTAGGAGAACAGCTTCGTGTGATCAAATATAATACACTTCCCAAATCTAACAGGCAAAAACACAACAAAGAAACCTCATAAAATGGTTTTTCATGTACATCGCTCGACCTCTGCACAACAAAGAATATTTTTAAATCCACTTCTAACCAGAAATTAAAAAAAAAACGAAAACCTTACATTTAAGTCGTATTTATCTACCATAAATGAAGCAATGTCATGAGGGTAAGAGCAGCAACAGAAAACACCGATCAAACGACCATATCTTCCAATCCGAGAAGACTAATTCTCAATACTTAGAAGCTAACTTTACCAACTTAGGAGATTTTTGGATATAATTTGTATTGTAACTCCTACAAAAGTAAGAATAAACTAACATCCTCCGCCGTCTTAAAATTTAAATAAAATCAAAATCAGTAAACTAATTGGTACACCAGATGCATTGGATATCAAGTCCAACACGAGCGTACAGCAGCTTGATTTGTGTCATCAATGACAAACAAGCAAACATTTTTTAAAAATTAGTTGCACATTAGTACCAAAAGGAATTATTCGCCTGTGAGAAGCATGCTCAATATTCCTCGTTTGACACTGTTGAAAAACTACTAAAGCCTAGCCGAGTTAACTTATGGGCAGCACTAGACTTTTTTAAACCACATTACATGTCTGAGCTAATTTACCTATTGATAACACAGTTTTGAATAATTTTTTTCCTGTACAATCGTAGAGGAAAAACCGCCCAATAAAACTACAAATAATAATGCACAAACGAAACTGAATTGGGAGTTACCAATTCAACATACAGAAGGGCTCGAGACTGCCAGTATGGACCAAAGGCCAGTTCACATGGTGATGGTACAATGGCTAAGACACAAAGTAGTCCCTTTCGAAACCGGGATTTAAAACCCAATTTATTGAAACTAGTATAGCAAATGAAAGAAATGTTAAATGATACTATGCAGGCACGAGTAGATAAAAAAGACAAAGAAGGGCAAGGGGCCATCTAGATAAAACCGACATTAAACCTATTACCTGAAATGAATAGCAAAGTATAATACTAAAAACCCCAATATTCTTAATCAAAAAACAAATATAAACATCCACTTACTCCCATAAAATGCACCAGAAATTTGCAACTTAAAAGTAAGCACACCAAACCTTACCATAACTCTTGAAAATATAATAACACTCCTTCATTTTCAGTAAAATGGAAATTAGTAATATGGTAGATTAGTTAGATATTATTATACAAAAAGGCAAAGATCTGAAATATTTTTGAACTTTACAACTTTTTCCTACAAAAACTGATGTGACTTTTGATGGGCAATAGTGAATACTGATTCAAATCAGTACAACTTTAAGCAGGGAATATTCGCAATCAAGCAATTTACTGAAAGCGCAGAAATTTTAACTCCTATATACCAAAGCAACAAAACTTTGTGAAGAGTAGCATTAATAAAACAATAAACGAAGCATTGCTAAGCAAATATATGCTACCTAAGATTAAAGCACAAAAACAAACTAAACTTATTTTAATAAATGGCCAAAAAAATCAACAAATTAGGGAATAATACATCTAACGGACTTAGCTGTACACACCAAAATATGCGCAACAGTGTGCATCTAGAGATAGCTAGTTTAAAAATCTCAGTAACACCGCTGAATGTCTAATATACAGAAAACAATCACTCTAGAAACACCAGCTAGCAGCACTGCACCGATAAATAAGGGCTGGGACAATGAAGCAGGCCCTAAACTAGAAGGGCAGAGAAACCTCTCTTTAACACTTAATATTTCTAATTGAGCTCAGGCAACACTGTCACATGCTTAGCAAACCTATATTTATATATAGGTCAATCACATTGTAAAGTACACTCCAAGATCCGGCCCAAGGGTGGATGCCATTTACAAATGGTTTTTTACACTGAAATGAGACTTAATTTTTAAGCACTCTCTGCGTTATAGGTAAAATTGGGCTTTTTAGTGGGGCATTTTTGCAAAAAAACAAGGTAGGCTCCAAATCGCGATCGGATGCATTGAGCAGATGACGACTTAGGTGCCACCTTTAGAAGTATAGAAAGAAATTAAGGCAAACAGCTGAAAGGTTTTTAGACATTGGAAGCACGATGACCTAAAGCGGACACATTTTAATGATCTTAACCAACCTATTGACAGATTAGGAGGAATTATTTGTTAGTTCATTTAGGCAACTTTTAGCTTATCAAAGTGCTGCAAGTAGGTATTATTTGAGCGGCTTTTGCACGCAAAAGTTGTGTGAGATGCCTAAACGATTCTTGAATTTATTTGAATCTGTGGCCAACTCTGAATAGATAAGCAGTTTGTTTAATCAAATAAAATAGATTCCTAAGTAAATCTAAATTTGCGAAAAAGAATTGTCTTAAATTTCTTTAAATAATGTAAGTTTTGTCCCTGTCTTGTTAATAAGATAAGTTATTTAACATTCTGCATTGTAGCACAAAAATTTAACCACAAATTACTGGGACTGGATATTTATTCTAAATTTTGTTTTAATCATGCTAGTTTGATATCTTATTCTTGCTTATTTATGTTGGTGATTTTAGTTCTTGCATTTCCGACTAAGTTGAGAGTTCACGTTTTTCATCTACTTAGATGCATCTACTAATGCAGTACTCACGGGCGATTGCCACCTTCTTGGCCAATAATTGCGCACATTCTCTTCCAAATCCAGATGGCCGCTACATTCTTTTATCAATGGATGGACTTCATCATCCCTTACTTGCATGTGTCTATCAAGTGTTCGCTCGATGCCGTTGTCGGATTGTATTCCAAAATTCCGCAGTCATGGTAGACTCATTACCGGAAAGTCATTTTTCCATTATAGCTTACAGCATTTATCGTTCCATTTTCTTCATAGCGCATACTGAATTATATAATAACGGATTCTACTATATGATACTCGGACGTCGAGATGAAGGCATCGTTTTGACTGGGCGACGTTAGAAAATAGCTAAACAGAAAACTAAAATATAAGTTTGCAGTGACTGAAAAAACTGGTCTGTAATTTTGGGAACATCAATTATTTTTAATGCACTTTCATACTAAGTTTATCTTGTTGTCAGAGACATAACCAGCATTTTAGTTGTGTTTACTGATTGCCTTTTGACTGGGTGGAATGTTCCATGACTTGCATATAACCACAAGTTAACAAGTTTGCAGACCTCCAAGTGCACGTCAGTAAACATGGCTATGAAGGGCATTTTCGTTCAGATGGTCGACTTCTCCTTGGGATCTGAATTAAAATCAGTGAGTTCTTTTATACAAAACTTACATTTAAAAAGCCAGAAGTCGGGTGTTTATCTGAAGTTAACCATATTGGGAAGTTGTGCATTACCTCAATCTTGTAGAAGGAGGGCGGCCAAAACAATGTGGGGAACTGGATGGTTCACATTCTGCTACCGCTATCAAAGGCTACAATTAAAGTATATTTTTTGGGGGTTCAATTCCCCTTAATCAGTCTGAATAATACCGAAAAAGAGTTGACTGTGTGAATTTTCTTGCTTGGGTCATCTTTGATTTGGCAAAACTGGAGCAAAAGTGTATCAATGGCGTATGAGACCGCACTTAGATGCTATAACAAGAGATGAATAATAATGCTTAAATGACACCAAAAAACGAAAATAGAGGACGATTCCCATACATTCAAGAAATGACGGGAATTGCATGTTAGTTTCGTGGTTAATGTAGAGAGCTGCGATTCTTCTTTGGAGTTTACTTGGCACACATTAAGTATAGTGTTGGCATGTTGTGCTGGTGTATGGCAAACTGTTAAGTCATACTGACGTAGTACTAAAATGTGCTAACGGAAATGACTTATCAAGCTTAAACTTAGCCGGCTGGCGAAACTGAGAGCTGTGAGATTGAAAAGAGTGCTTGATATCCGAGAGGAGGGATGGAATGCTTAAATAACAATGCTGGTTGATCAAATAATGCTAATGTGATGAGTTATAATTTACGGTTTTGCAAAAAAACATACCCTTAGCTAACCAGACAATGAATAATGAACTTCTTATAAACATAGTAAAATTAAAAACATATTCTTTTCTGCTTTCAGTTTAAAAGCTATTAAAAATCTAGACTCGGTAAAATTCGCTTAGTGGGAAGGACGTAAAGGCAGCACTCGAATATTTGCCCAAGAAATATACAAAGTCCACATTGTGATCTTACATTAGGTCTGATATTAATCTAGCGTTTGACAGCAATCCAATGTCTAGAGGAATTCTAATGATTTCTTCTTCCAACTACCCATTTTTTTTTTTGTTAATCGGAAAGGTGCATAGTGTAATTTCCAAAATCGTCTTCCCCATCTAATGTTATTGAAAGTTCGTTACTTTCAAAAAATGACTTTTCCATCTACAAAGTGCAGTGCACTTGCCGCGGACGACAGGAACCTTCAAAATATGCTTCATTATCGGTTTTATAGAAGTGACTTCTTTTCTCTTGATCTTTCTAACATCCCAGCAAATAGTGCTCTCACACAACCCCTCATATAATGGCAATATTACCCGGAGATCTGTGTGAAGTACTCTACTTAATTGGCACGCTATGTGAGTCAGGTGTAAAACAGTTTCAAGCCTCTAAAACTCTTTGAAAATGTCCTCATTAATTGAACAAACCACCTTTTAGTTCATTCATTTCATTCCGAATGGATTTAATCATTGCCTGTCTCATATTCACAAGTGAATTCATCACTTTAATTCTTGAGTTACTTGCATCAAGGACTTCTATATATTTTAGAAACAAACAGGCATTGGCTTACCTTCAAGGCAGTCATCATGGCATTCTCTGCCGTATTTCTCATAAGTTGTCCTCGTACGCCAACAAGGACGGGATTAATTGGACACGACTTCAATTATGGCTGGTTTGGGTTGCACGACAATAACATTTGCCTGGGTGATGTATAAAAGATTTCGAGGAAATGTGGGGATGTCGGTCACACCACTGAGAAACAAAACTGTGTGCTTATCACTCAATTTGGGATCAGTGGCCAATGAGTTTTAGTTTCAGCGGTAACATTCCAGTTTCTAATTACCAGAATATTTATGAAGAAATTTTATCCTTCAGTATTCAACTAGATTTGCAGATATCAGTTATGCAGAAATTCTAATACCTTTCCTATTTTTCAGTTTAGCTGTTTTCAGCTTCTGAAAGTCGTTTTCTTTCTTTTCATTTTTCCGTCAATAAAACCGTTTTGCCCTCACTTTCTCATCCGGCCGCCATCACTCAGATATCTGCATGAAGTCCCCATAAGTTCAAAAATGCGTCAAATCGGAGACAGCTAGAGTTCTCAACAATCTCCACTACCAATTCTTCTGCTGCATACGTCCACGCCACATTAACTGGCTCACTCACACGCCTCAAAAAAGAAAGGTTTCAGCGGAGCCCCTGTTTGCTTACAACAGGAACGAAGAAACATATCCCACTCATAACACCAGATCAAATATCCACTACAGCTCAGTAATTTATTGCTACTAACACAAAAAACTCCATTTTTGTTTGGCAGGGAAAATCCGACAAGAACTTAGAATTTGGGTAAAAGTTTTTGCCACAAGACTGGATATTAACTTAAGAAAAGGCAATTTTTGGTTAGTAATTATATCCTAAAATACCTATATGGTACACATGAACGTAATTGAAGCTTTTCGTGATTTGTCATGAATATTCTGCTAAATTCTGCCATTTTTGATAAAGAGACCGGCCTCAAGGTGGGGGAACTCTTCCTTAATAAGTCAACTATTTGGTTAAATTATACAAGAGTATTTCATAAACTGAGTTCTTAACTGCAAGGGCTACTCATTTTTGAGGCGGATTCAGCATAATGGTCAGTGGTGCCTAGTTTTGTACCGTAAAATTAAAATTTTGTAATGCATTTCTAAAAGTCCACAAGGTTGGCCTTAAAACCTGATCTAAATTACTGTTAGAAGTAGCATTGGTATTGTCGCACTTTGGAGAATGAAAAGAAGTTAAATGGCAGATTGTCGTACGAATGAAGTCGGTGCCACTTATTTGTTTAAGCAGCAATTATGTGATTATCGTTCAACCACAAATTGCTTAAAGTCATTTAAATTTGAAGATAATGCCAATTAATTACCTAAGACTGCTTATAATCAAATGCATTTAAAAATCATTTAAATTTTCTTTAAACCAAGTATATATTTTACTAGATATCCACAGAAGTTTTCTTTTTAAGCTAAGCAACTCTAAATAAAACCTAATTGCGTTCAAGTCTGTTTCCATGATAAAATTGGCTAAATTTTGCTATTGCCATGCACAAATTCATTTTGAGATTATTGAGCTTGAGCATACGTTCTAAATGCTTTTTTGTTTTGGCTTGACATGTCATCTTTGAGAATCTACAATGCAGATTAAACATTTGTGACCGACTAAAATTTCCCCAAAATCGAAAAATGTCATAGTGATTAGGTGGAATTTATACGTCCGATATTATTAGGGCTTGGGGCTACTAGCATCACTCGGGTGCTGGCCCTACCTACCGGCGTACAATATCGAAGTGCCTAAGTGGCCCAAGTGCTACATCATCAACCAAAGTGTTGCATTTTGATCATTGCTGACTGAGTTGAGAGCATAATTCTTTATTCCTTTTTGCAGTAACTTATAAAGCAGCATCTTTGACATTTTTAGATTACTTTTTTGATGACATTTAAGCAGATTCAGTACCCTTTGTTTCCATGTGTATAAAATGTGTTCTAAAGATGTTCTTTTGAATTATGTAGATGTACATTACCAAGGGTTGATTTCTTAGCAGCACACAATTTTTCCCTAGTGCGTTATCGCATTCACTTTTCATTTTTACATGCAGCACATCCAATTTTACCCCAAAACATGTCTTATTTTCAGTACTTCGACTTTAAATAATTAGTTTTATTTTATACTTTACATCTCACAGACTTAACCTAAAAGGGAAATTCACTAAAACTTACTGAGTTGGTGGAAGGGCAGTTGAAATTGAGCACAAACTACGCATGAAGGACCTATGTAAGGGTGCATAAACGAAAAAACAGCTGTCCGCATGCCCTTTACCTCAGCAAGTAAATAACCACTCAGAATAGAAAACAAATTGTAAGGGAAGACTTTGTTTTGAATTCTTGTCTTCTCTTGTGTAAAACCAGTTAAGACTAATAACAGTGAAGGTAGTAAGTTGTGGCTAAAACTTTGCCAGTACGATGCGCCGCAGGTATCTGCGGTGATGAAGGTCATTTGTGAGTGCAAAATCAGTAGTGGGTGATTTCATTCATAAAGCAGTGAATAAATGGAATTATGGTAGGCTGCTGGTATGGGTGCAAGACCTGTTTAATGACAAGCAGAGCTTCCAGCAGGAGTAGTAAGAAGAGATTACATTTATAGGCGACTCTGGTAGGCCATTGTTCCAAGAAATGAAATAGAGATCTAAGCTAGCAATTATATAGCAATATCGCACAAAGCACGGTGCGTGGTAAATAAGCAAACATGAAATTAAACAGTTTCCCGGCACTAGCATTACGTCAGACGTCACACTATCAAAGTCGAGTTTTATTATTCAGTAGCATCTACAAGGAGGTAGGAGCTTGTATTTAACCAAAGGCACCACACTATGAATAAAGTCAAATATCTGATTTGCGATTAAAGAGTTTAATTTTATCTAGAGAAAAAAGAAAGGGACCGCCTGTCAGTTGCCCGTGAGGGGTCGACGACTAGGTAAGCAAGATAAGGCAGATGGTGTGGACATCTTTTACTGCATACTAGATTAAGGAATCAGGAGCGTAGGGTCCGTGATCCTTATCTCTCTTCCGATTATCAATCCCAGATATGGATTCAACGCAAGCATATCTCCCCTCACTCAGGATTGATGATAGTGTAAACTAGGGGTTGTTGTTAAAACGCCTTACAAGTGGGCCGTTTCCAGAAAGTAAAATGATAGATGTCATGTTTGAATGCAAGACCAGCGGTAGGTGAGTTAATTCATGGGGGATGGGTGAAAATAGACTGCAGTGGGCACGAGCTCCGCTTGGATAGCAATCATTACTTTCAACCCAAACAGTCAGTAGGCATAGGTCAGCTGCTAAGGTCTGTTTCTCAACGTTGTGAGAGTAGGGAGACGCGGCCTGTGCCAATGCCATAAGTGATTAATCGGCAGAGGACAAAGGGGCATTCCTTAGACCAAGAACGCAAACATGTTCTAGTACAGACAAGACACATTTAAGAACATTTTGCTGCATTAATTGCTTACTTATTCTAGGGCCACCGTAAAGTTAGAACTGTAGGTAACCATATAAGGAATCCTCTAAGCAAGACATACTGGTAAACAACATCTAAATATTTGCCTCCTGCAGCACTTTATATCACCAACTGTACTCAAATAAGCAGACAACTATATCATTCTTTTGCATGAGCACTTAAATTAAAAAACCCATTTTAGTTTTATAATTTGCACAGAAGGGCCTTCACTCCCTACCCTTTTTGAACGATTGCCTCATAACTTTCCTTCTTGCTTCTAAATGTGGCACTTCCATCGTCAACTTTCTCCCAATAGGTATGATCGAAGTTTGAGGTTTTCCTTGTTTTTGCGCTTAAATACTCCATCAAAACTTCACCTTAACAGTCCAGTCTGGATAACATTTGATCCCCATAGTACAGATCACACTTCTAAAATGAGTGGTTTCCAATGTTGAAGGCAAATAGTTAAACTGCCCACTTTTTATTCTGCTCATTTTCATACGAAATCACAGAAGGGCTGACTTATCAAAAAAGCGTTCAAGCACTTGATAAATCTGATGTTAGCTTGTGTAAGCTCTTGCCTACATGCATTAAGTTGCGCTTATAGCGCATTTTGAGCTCTTCCTCTGGAATGTCACAAAGACATAACAGATGGCATTCTGGCTTGTCCACTTTGCAAAATAAGTATTGCTTGTCTCAAAAAATGTCAAATTGTCATGTCATCTTTAAGCGACAATCACGAAAATGTCATAAAATAAAAAAACTCATTTACGTTCATGTACACGACACATATTTCACTGTAAGATTACTTGTCCTACTTGTTAGATACACACAACACTGGTCAGGATTAGTGGAAAAAAAGTTTTATGATTACTTCTTCAAATGGAAAGTCATAGCAGCTAAGCTGAACTGGCGACACGTAATGTGTAAATACACCATCATTGTACTTCCAGGCCTACCCTTGTAACTGGCAAAGATTGTTGATTATCACACGTGCATAGTAAAGTTAAGCAATTTATAGTTTGCTTTTTGACCAGATGGATGTTATTTGAGGAAAGAATATTTATACCGTTTAAAGCAAAGCAGAAAACTGCTTTGTTGTTTGATTTGCAATGTTCACTAACAAATCCGTTTGGAAGCGGCTTCGTCCCTTGATGGAATAAATAAGGAGAGATATAGCATAATGTTTTTATCAAAGAAAAAGATTGTCCAAACAATACCATGGCCCTGTTTTGTTTTAGGACATTGTAAGATTTTTTTCTATTGTTAAAAATCAACTGTCAGTAAATTTGACGAGAAAGTTTAGAGAGTTCGAAACCAAGGTGAGCGAGTTTTACAATTTGGACGAATATAAATTACATTTTTCAGAATTAGCCAGAAATCAAGAGGGACTAGTGTCAGATAAATAAATATTAGAAACCACCTTTTAAGCTGTAGAAGTCTAGTCTGGTTATTACAGACAGATGAAGCTTAAATGTTTTAAAACACTTTTCATCTGTTGACAATATTGTGAAATTTACAAAGAGCTGATGGGTAAATAAATATTTTACTCATTGCTTTCTCTACCACGAGGTGAATCAATGTGATGGTTTAGTCTGTGCTTGTGGAGCACAAAGTCAAAGTTTTGCTGCACATTCGTGCAATAGTGCAGGGTGCAATAACAACTTCAATCGGATTTATTAAGGCGAGATAAATGAATAAAATGTCACTTCCAGAAACAAGGGAAGAAGTAAGGGGACAATTAAGGCCCTTAGACCCAAAGCAAATGCTCTTAGAAGGTATCGGTCAATAAGTTTAAAGGAGAAAATTCATTGGCTTGCTCGCTTGGATATATTCAGTGCCAGTAAAATGTTCCAACACCAAATTATTTGGTTGGTGTCTGTCAAAATCATTTATTGCTTACTTATTCTATTTGAAGGCAAGTTTTGAGTAAATTAACAAATAACCTAATAATGTTAAGTGTATCCAGAAGCGCCCTAGAATTGTTAAAAACAACTATATTTTTGACCATGCATTTGCAATATTGGTCGTTTTCCATTAACTTGCCAAAACCTCCTTTTTAGTTTTACGTTTGGGCAAAATTTGCTATGTGTTTGCTATCGTTATACACGGCTAATCACATATTAACGATTTTAGGTGCATCTTCTACATTTTGTTTTAATTTTTCTAGTTCTGAATTTCAGTTGTCTTGGATTATCTTTATTGATGATTAGAGTTTATGCATTTTGACTATACTGCTGGTTTAACCTAATTTATCTTCTCAGGTGCATCTACCAATGCGGTATTCAGCTGCACTTGCCTCAATATTCTCCAGGATTTGCTTGCTTCCCATTCCATTGCCAGGCGGCTTTGACATTCATGTTTCGCCACAACTATTCCTAAGTCCTCTGCTTCTACATGTTTATAGATTGCTCTACGAATGCCGCTGTCGTGTTATGCTGTATATCAATTTTATCTTGGTGGACTCCTTATCGCATAGCGCCTACTTTCGTATGTATCACCGCATTCGAACATCCGCCTTTTGCCTCGACCATGTTGAAACCTACGATGGAGTACATTACTTCTTAATCCTCCAACTTAGAAGTAATTATGCCTCTGCATAAAAGCCAATTCAGAGCCTTTATAACAAATAAAATGCATATTGGATGCATTGATAATCTAACTATTCACGAATTTTTGGTATCTGCTACTGGTATGGATGCATTTCCATGCATCATTGGGGTCGCAGAAGGTAAACAGCATTTGCGCCGATATTAATGGGTGGATTTTTCCGGATGCAACATCTGTCAAAAAGTAGAATTTTGCTTGTAAATGAGGTTTAAAGGGATGCCAGGTAAACGTTATTAAGCACAGAGGTGCGAGATATTTCAGCTCAGAAATCTGACTGCTCATTTGAACCTGAAAGAAGATCAGTGAGTTTGCGTCCACACAACTTGCATTTGAACGGCAGGCTTGCTCTATCCTGACTCAAAGTAACCACCTAGTGAAGGATCACAAGCCCAGTGGAGGACCACAAGCTGGCGCTTCAGTCGGCACTGCATTTGGGAAGGAAACAAAAGGAGGCTAATAAAGAGAGTAATTCCTTTACTTACAATGAATATGGATGAATTTAAATGACCAAGGGATCCGCCCAACACGTTTCATCTTTAAGCTGGTGAAATCTGTACAATTGAAATTGGTTCCTGAGAGTGTAGACATATAGTCAAATGCACTTGAAGCTAACAAGAAATGTTTTTAAAATACGTAAAAAGAAGGACAAGAATTTTTGCATAGTGAATAATTTAAGGAAGATGCATGTCATTTTCTTGGTTATTGGGAGAGTAGCAAATCACACTATGATTTTGCATGGCACACAGTAGTAAAACGGGTAATGTTTGGCAATTTCTACCGTTATGTTGTATTTCCTGCATGCCTAATGACATACCACTAAAACGAAATGTTGGACCTTGTTTATTTAGATGTCAATCAACCCGTTGTTCAACCCAAAAGTCAGTTTTTAAACGGTTGGTACGAAGTGCATCACACATGAATAAGGAAGCTTTTACTTTTCCATTGACCATGGTGGCTAATTATGTGTTGACGATCAAAGAAGACCTATGTTGGGAGTTATACTGAAGAATTATTTCAGGTTATTTCCCGCTTTTTTACTAATATATGGTGGAAATGAAGACGCTATTAGTTGCGCTGGGGCAGAAAAGTACAGAGCACTGTAACATAAAAGTTGAGAATGATGAACAGTAAACCTCATTAAACCGAAGAGACTAGAAAAGAATGGTCATTTTCTCTGTTATTGAGTGAAAAATTTGTTTGAACAACGAATAAGAAAAAAGACGCTTTTGGCTTTGTAGTATCTTAGATGCCTGGAATGTTTAGAGAATTGGATAAATTTGACAGCACTTAAATATTTCGCCTGAAATATGTCTGGATTGCATTGGGAGGAACGTCTGGACTAACGCTTGACATATAGTTCTTTTTACATGCTCTCATGTAGAGCACCTCTAAGGGCCACACATATTCCTGCGACTTCCAATATCGCACCTAATATTCAACCAAGTATATGCAATATGAAATGTCCAAAGCTGTTTTCCATTTTTACTTGTAGCTGGTGGCATTTAATCCAAAAGTGCCGATTTTTATCTGCAGTGCGCGATCCGCCTCCTGTCGATGACTGCAACTTCCAGATTACCCATTGTGTCGACTTTCTAGAGACATCCTCAACAACCCACAGTCCGCTGATATCCCTCATTGTCTTAATTGAAGGACTCTGCTTACGCGGCCCTATAAGAAAATGGTCTATCAAAAGCCACCGCACAGCTCTCTGTGATTTAAGTACTGACAACGTCCACTTGCATACTCACACGCTTCTGCAAATAGACGTTTCTACTTGTAATTTATGCACAGCTTATGGTCATGGCAACAGCTTACGGTATTACTCAGTTGCCATTATACATTGCTTTATTGCATCACCAATGAATTCAATCAGTGCTGGTCTTATATTCACACATGACATTCATCATTTAACATTTTGAAGACGATTCCTACAAACGAACTTCTAACAACAACCCAACGCCCGCATTGCCATAATTTCTCATTCTTGGGACGCCGAACCAAATTGATTTCAGATGTTTGGTAGGTAATTTAAAAACAGGGAGACGGGGCATATCATTCACTCTCCATTATTTTCTAGATCCAAAAAAATTAATAACTTGCAGAAGTGCATGATGCTTGTTGCATCTATTATATCATTTGTATGTCTTCAGTTTGTGTACAGTCTATTCTTTCCTTTTTTAAGAAAATGCGGTTTGTGACGCAAACAGATATGGAAGGTTTCTTTTTCATATATAAAAAAGTAAAAAGTGCGTTAAGACATCTACAAATCCAATTTATCCCAACGGTCTTTAAGAAGAACAGACTCTTAATCTGTAGCTGCCACACCAGTGAATGCATGCAAGACAGAGGGTGGATGTGTGCAGTTTTCGTATCCCTACACAGCCTTATTTTAGCCTTTCTCTAGTTAGCAGGGTGGTTGTGGAGAAAGTGCAGTAGGTCACTATTTAACGTGGTTTTTAGACTCTCGGTTATAGGCAGTCAAATAAGATATCGACTGTGAGGGAAATCTAAACTATTTTAAAACCACTGCGGAGACAATTCAGTACTTTGCCTTTCTACTATTATAATGAACCCAAGAAAATACTCGACGGCAATTCCTCTGCTTCTAAATCTATATAAATATGCATAGTCTCACATGTCTTGATTCTAGGCAAGTGTTTATCTAAGTAACAAGCCCATAAGCAGGCTTGTTCTCGATCCGGCAGGTGTCTCGATCACAGGTCTTAACTGTTCACATATATTACAAAAATGTCAAAAAGGAATTCATGCAATTCAAACCACTTTATAGGAACTCTCCTTCTTGCCAACTTATTTAAGCCAAAGAGTAAAGCAATTATGCAAAGTATGAGTAACAAAGTAGAGATATTACAGCTTTGGCAACAGCAATGTATTAATAATTAGCCAGTTAGGAGGAATAATATCGAATGATATAGAAGAAAAAGGAACAAGATCTTTTCTTAATGAGGTTTCTTCATAAAACAAACAGAAGGAATGGAAAAGGCCACTTCGAAGAGGGCAGATTTAAGCTTTAGCTCTTATTAATTAATTTTACACTAGAAAATTTTAGCCTTCTTAAAATGAGTGCTTTCTTCTGAGATCTGTGGCGCAGTATGTGAGTGTAAGGCATTTTTCAGATAATTTTATCCTCAAGCTTTCCTTGTCTTAAACACTGAGATTAAAAAATGTAGAGTATGTAGAACAAAGTGCGAGTTTTGTCAACTATACGTTAGCTTGGGAATGTTTAGTAGCAGAAGGCTAGCTTACGATTTGATGGTCTATTTGATGTTAATTGCACACAGTGCGAGTAGACACGGAAATGTACTGCTTTCAGAAGCAGCTTTGTGATGCACTCATGTAACTTCAAGTAAAATGATGCTTGTCCTACTTTAATTGTCACTGCACCAGTCATCTTGTCTGAATCGGGATTGCTAAGAGATTGGTTGATTAACTTTTCAGAGATTCATTTTTCTTACGGGTTCTTAACTTCGTACCATATCTCAAAACCAACCGGATGAAGGCCTTCCATTTTTACTGCCAATCACACAAACTGAAAATCAGCTTAGAAGTTGGGGTGGAAGAAAATTGGTTGAATATATGTACACTGGTGTGGAATGCGCCTTCCAAAAAATTATAACATTATGCTCTATCTACTTCCTTTATAGCTTGAACAGGGTTGGGAACAACCCATCACATTCTTATCACTTTCTGATCAAGAGACAAAAAGCAATATCCGATTCTACATTCTCATGAAAAAGGTGCTTTTAGATATGTGAGGGTCAGATATATCGTTTATTAAGGTACTTAATCTAGATTGGAACTTGAATTCTGTCGATTGTTTATTAGAGACATTGACTGCTCACAACACCGATCCGCGCGGCTTTAAAAGAAACCCTATTTTGTGTGCAAAAGTGAGCTTACGAATGAGGCAGAAATGGGAAGTGTGGATGTTCATAGTGATTCAGTAAGTGATTAACTTCATTTCATTTTTTTGGCAGGTAGTTGAGGCAAGGCATATACAAGGTATTCAGAAAGAAGGAAAGTTTGTAAGACTAACAGGAGCATGTAATGCTTCGATGATATTCTATAATGCCCATCGTGTACTATTCTACCTGACATCTAACTAGGCATTGCAAATTCAAAAATAAAAACTCCATGATCGCTTAGGCACCTTTGGAAACAGAAACATGGGTTCACCTCTTAGAGGTGCCTCCTACTTCCACGTATTTCTTCAAAAACATTTTACATTGTTAATTATATACCCCACAACTTACTACCAAGAATGAACGTGCTCTGAGAGGTGCCCACTTCAGCTGGTTCATCATGACTGCCATCGTCAAACCCAGATTGGCTGATGCGTGATCGGTGCTAAAATGCCTTGTAACAGATCATCGACTGATAATTGACAGCGAATTTGCATAAGACCAACCCTTAGGTGGCCTACTACCTAGGAACACCGCAAGTTAAAGGTAAATTGAACTGAAGAGATGTTTTAACAGGAAAAGTTAAGATTTCTATGTTCTATCATTATGTTATAAGATATCTGGGTGTATAATTTCGTCACTTCTGCATAATGACAATGGGAACGCGAGGTAGCCCTTTATAAAATTTCTAAAACTTACCGACTGCACCTTTTATGTCTTTTTCAAGGTGGAATGATGATATCAAAATATTGGTTTAAATCAACTGCAAGAAACAAATATAGGCGTAGTTGTTCATGAATGAATGGCCTTTTTCGGCCAACTTTAATAGATATATCTGAGAATGATTTAAATAGGACATTGTAAATTCATGAGAGAAATAAACAACAACGCTTTAAAAAATCGATGCTATTAAAGTACATTAGGACGACAAAATCTGTTCACTAACTGTTATTTAGTGCTAAACCCAAAAGCTTTAAAATCTTGTAACTTAGAAACAGAAACTTTATTTTTAATCTGCACAGTTTTTTATTCTAGAATTGTTATATTTTATCTGCAATTTTTAGTAGTGAACATAGGTACTAAGCAGTTTCTAACTGAATATTTTTGATTTTCTTAGCCATAACATATGCAAATAAACTCCTTCAAATGATATTGGTCTAATCAACAACCGAACTGCAAACGAAGTAATTGTATGGCACAAACAAATAATTAACAGGTTATTTTTAGTTCCCCATATTGCTCTAAATATATATATTTTAGGCGTTTTCACATACGTCCCGTGTCACCAAATTAGTCTGGATGCGGTACATTTGCATTTGGTCAAAAGGTCGTTATTTCTGTTCTTATAGCTCTATATATTACAGTACTTACCTGACAGTTTTGACAAGCAATTTGAGCTCATAAAGCTAAAATGTGACTTGATCCTTCTGTCATTATTAAATGGAAGGCTGATGTTTCTACCTTCTCTAGATTGAACGATCCACTGCCGTCATATACAAAACCTCTGGTTAATATTAATACAAACTGCAGTAGCTTTCAAATTGTATTAAACGCACCCCGTTAAGCGGACAAACTTAAGTGCCATCTATCAAGTCCATTTAACATTTTAGGGGGTAAGTGCAAAAAAACAGGCTATAAATGCGCTTCAAACATACATAAGTAAGACCTTTTACCAGTTTAACCCATTTGCTACTAGTTTTTAAAAGGAGGATTTTAAAGTAGTTAAACACTATTCACAGGTCAAACACAAAGTCCTATTAAAGAGGGATAAAATAGTAAAAGATATCTGACTGAGTTCTACACTGCGAAAAAGCTCATTTAAAACTTCAACTTATGCTGAAATGTACAAGTATTGCTAATAAAAATGTACAGTTTAAAAGTAGTGTCGCTTTATGCGAACACGTAAAGTGAGCAGGGAGATTTGGTGGGAATCATTAAAGAGAAGTTGTGCGATCAGAGGCTCAAGAGATGTTAAAAGACAAGTTGAATTAGAGTGATTTGAATTTTACCGCTCTGACTAGATTGCAAGTTTAAAATCCTTTTAATTCCCTAAAATTTCATCTATTAATATTTGTCGGCAAGCTCAGACTATATCTTCAATGTGTTTTGCACATATCGTTTACCATATATCAATGGTAATGGGACTCGTGTGACGTTAAGGATCCGCTAAAGCATTCTGCATTAAAATGTATAAAATTTTTCCTTTTAACTGCCTTGCAGGGCTCGATTGTGCGACCACACCCTCGTGGTTGACTCCACATAAGTGTAAGACATTCCTATTATACAAGGCAGCATTAGAGGTTTCCCTTTTACTTACACAATGACCAATTTTATTGATTGGACATCCTAGTGCAAATCGACAATGCACATTCCATTTGCTTCTCGTGACTACAGTCCTTGAAGCACGCGCCCTCCTATGTGTTTTGGAGTCCTTTCCTTTCCCCATCATTCACTTAACCCCAAGGAACGCTGCACTCTAGCACACTCAGACGTCTACATTAAGTGGTCCACCATGTGATCCCACAAGACCCACTTTTGTCTAGTAACGCAAGTGCATGGGACCAGGAGCACACTCGTGTCATCCACACGGCACCATCCACTCCAACAATAACACTCCCCTTTCTCAAACGAGACTCGTCTCATCAAGAAGAAAGGCGAATCGCCTGTACACCGCCTACAAAATGTGCTGCGTGTACTCTACTTCAACAAGTCATTGATGCCTAACATGAGGCAAGCACATTACAAGACGAGGATCTGTCTTGTCTCCTTCTCCTCCTTGTTAGTCATTCCACATCTGATTTTAACATGGGTCGAACACCTGCCAATTGGGAGTGACTACAGTGCAGACGATGCGTTGTTGGCACAATCGCGTCAATGCGAGACAAGTGTAGAAACTCCAGTCAAAAAGGTCGTACATGTCTGTGTGCATAACGGGCATTAGTGGATGCATTCGTGATGCAGCAAAGATGCTGGTGATGTGGACTGAAGTTGTCCTGTAGACTGCTCTTCGAGGCGTCAGCTAATCTTGACTGGCAAGTGAATGCTCCAGTCAGGGTAGTCGGTAGACATGAACTTCGGTCGAGACGTCTGTTTGCCACTGTGTGATTGTGCACCGGGAGAATGAACGTGCGTTTAGATGACAGGTGGCTGGCTGGTGGGTGGTGCCAGACACTCGCGACTGCTTCCAAGTATTGCCACGTATTGATTGTGGTTCGTGGACCTGTATTCCATTGGTCCGCGTAAGTAGAGCACTAGAAGTGATGCCAGCCAATGAGGCGGGGTGGGTGGGAGCACAGCAATACGAGATGTTGGAAAAGTGGAGAGGAAAGAGAATATCCGTAGAAAGATGAAGTGGGAGCGTAATCTGGCGATAGCGGTCATGCGCATTAATTGGTTTGCATATTGTAACGCAGGAGGAAGCAGCCCTCCGAATTAAGCGTCGACCATTTTCACTCAGTATGCAGTACGAATCTGAGCATTGCCCAAAGCACATTGTTAGTGCATTAGTCGAGAAGGAATTGATGGGTGCGAGGAGAGGAATGACCCTGCAGAGGCTCTCCCTGCTGCAAATCATGCAAGGATCTGGTTGTCAAAAGTTAGCCTTGATATTTCACAGAGTGTATGGGCAGCGAATATATTACTATGCAGAAAGGTGTAGCTTGGGCAGAAGTTATTTTTTGTTGCATAGCCTTTTTGAAATGCTACAAGCCTTTACTGTTGTCGTGGTTTAATTTTTTGGGGCAGAGATAAAGGACTCCGTGTTTTACACCTATACTCACCTCTTCATATGTGTGCAGTCATGCCACGGAAGACATTCTTTGCGCAGGCCTACTTCTATCAGGGTTTTTACACCAAGATAAACCCTTGACAAAGGTGTAAGGTCCTTCTAGAGTTGACAATGACGCATATCTTTGGCATGTTTTCTAATCTCTTTTTCTTTTAAATGGTTGATTGAGGCGTCAGACCTGGTTACATGCATCTGCTTGATTCAGGAAGCATCCAAATTACAAATTCTCACCGCCCCTTAATGCGACCAACTGTCGAGCATGATTTTCTAGACAGGGACAGATTTTCACTAAACTCTGTTTCGAGGACCGAGGTTAGGCTGAGTTATTTTTGAAAGCACGAGAAGTTAAGCGGCAGAGAGTTTAAATAACCTAGGCAACGGAGGCACGTTAACCTTAAAGCAGATACCCTTAAGGGAACTCATTTAACAAGTTCCTAAAAATATTCGTTACTAGTGATCATGTTTAAGCATATTTGGTGCTTCTGGAGTGTGATAAAACAAATTGCTTGGTAGTCCTAAGTAAATAGATCAGAGAGAGGAAAACCCCTTACAGGATCCATTAGGTATAGTAATTTAAAGCAAACATTAAGTAGACTAACAATTTACCTAAAAAACAGTAGGATTTTTAAGGCCCTTTGAATCTATTTCTAATGAACACCTTTTAGTCTTTTAATTCTCGTAAAAATAATTTTCTAGGACAGGGTTCTCGTAGGTAGAAATAGCCTTCTTTTAATTCAGTAAACGAAGTGAAATGTACAAAACTTCTTAAATTTTACTTGCAACCCTGCTGAAAATTTTTGCTTTTAAATATTAATGCGCATTTTGTTTTAAACACTTTAGGTTCAAAAATCCATTTACGAGGTTCTGACCATAGCGATTTAAATATGCACACTTCTCACTAAGTTGCGATTCCAAAGTAGTATTCATGAACTCAGTCCCAGCTGCAAATGTCGCCTTCAGCATTCCTTGACGCCGTCTTCACCAGAACTTGCACTCATCGTTTGTCCTTTCCAGATGGTAATGCTATTGACGTATCGTTAGAGATACTCAGGCATTCTTTGCTTCCACATATCTGTAATTTGTTCTACGAATGCACTTGTCGGGTCACCTGGCTTTTTTCGCAAATCATTGCCGACTCCATACGAGCAAGTGACTTTCCCATTATACAAGGTCGAGTTCAGTATACCCCATTTTTCGTACATCAAGTCATACTATATGATGAGGAATTTTACTATTTGGTTCTTGGAATTCAAAATCAAGGTATGACATTGTTATAAAAAATTATGACGCTTTTTTAAAATTAAAAAACTTCTCAGCATTCGCTTTATCTTCTAATTTTAAGAAACGCTAATGATTATAAAGCAGTTTTACGAAGCATTTGCCTGGACTGTTAGGAAATAATCGGCACCTTTGCATTGCACACTGGCTGCCTTTTTGCCTTGGTAGTGTCCATCAATGGGTGCATTACAACATGCTGTAAAGGCTTCTAGGGCTCTAGGTAGAGGGCAGGAAGAACAGAGTCAAGAGTTACTTTAGTCCAGAAATCTGACTTCTCATCTGGACCTAAAAGAGGTTCAGTGAGTTCTCCTCTTACACAAGCTGCATTTAAAGACGATGCTTCAGCTTGTCTGTTTGGAGCTAGCCAAAGAATGAAGTGATAGAAAGTCTGCATTGTGAAGGAAAAGTAACGAAGCGAGTAACGTGTGGATTAGATACTGTCATTCCATCCTACTTCATGTTCCGCCACTGCAGCTAGAAGGAAACTTCTTTACTCAGAATGGAAGACAACTACGAACAACTGGCTAAGTGGTTTGACTCGCTCCAGTCACCCTCAGGTTAATGAAACGTTTGCAAGAAGAGAGGGAACTTATATAATGTAGAGTTGCAGCCATATACGTCATCCAGAGCTTGACAGAAAATGCTTAAAGGGCACAAGAAAGGAAGAGGGTGAGGAAGGAGAGTACTTCATTGGAAGTAATAAATGGACGAAATCGTATGCCTTTTTCGTGACAATTGAGGCAGCTGCATCTCCTCCTTAAGATTTGCTTAACATACAATGATAGTGGAATCCGTGATAAGCATAATGTTGACGTGTTGTGTCCGTGAGTGGCATCACATTCGGTCCTTCTAATTTGGTGCTAAACGCAACAAACAGCCTTGACTGGACATTTGTCAGATGGAGACAGACAGGGTCAGGTAAACCAATCTAATCCCCTCCGCGTCAGCTGTGATTCTGTTGGGGGGTTGATTGGTCGGTCTGTTGATCAATCGGTCGGTCGGTAAGTTGAGGGTTGTCAGATTGTTGAGAGGGTTTGACGTTTTAGAGTAAGACGCGTCTGCTGTTCGATTTAACGAGAGTAGTTGATCAGACGATGCTGACAGAGAGTGATTTTCTTCTTCTTCTTTCTTTATTCATGTCAACTTCTAATTTCAAAATGATGTGCAACAGATATAAAGACAATAATATTTGTGCTGGAAATAAAAAATCAAACTAACTGGATGGTCACATGAACGGTTTAAAGCTGTGGGTATAGCAATTTACCTCCATTATCAAGGCTAGTCATTAATGAAGCTAACTTTAACATAAGCAAGTACAAAATGGAACACCCTTAATTTTCTTCCTAAAAGCATTTAAGGAAAAATCGCCTTTAATGCTGCAGTGAAGCTAAGGTATGAGTTAGTCAGCGGGATGGGCAAATTAGTCTGCATTGAAATTATAATTTTCGAAATGCGTTTAGACCAGCTTGTACCCAGTCACATGTCGCGTACGAGCAACCTTGGCAAATAGGCGTCTTTGAGGGGGCCTTTGCCGATTAGATCCTCAGACTGGAGACTATTCCTGCTACCATGACAGAGCTCACGCCCATGAATTCAGCCCACAACCTCGCTGAATCCTACCATCATCACAGCGCTCTACTTTATCACGAGCGGATGCACTCAATGACAACTCTCTTCAGCTTACAAGAAAACACGCTAGTGGCATTCTTGTCACAACTCATCGCCTACATATTTGCCATTTCTATTTGACGGATCGTCTGCTTAAGTTAACTCCAAAAGTTAGATATGTCAAAAGCCAAAAAGTTAAAAAATGCATATTTTTCTCTTAATGTCTTCGTCTGCAATAAAAATAAAACGCATGTTTGAGCATGTTTGCGCACAACTTACCCCATATTTCTCCTTAATATAATGTGTCTCGTTTACCATAACACAGAATACGCGTTCAAAGTGCAACCCGGAACCAACAGAAGCATACAATTAGGTCTGACACCTCATCGAGTTCTTTGACTAGCGATACCATATCCAAGACAGCGCATAAATTATGAAACGTAGAAACGAGCGCCAAGTTCTGAAACTTGATCGAAATCTAAAGATGTGACTGGTCCTTTGATGGCCATCCAGCGCAAAATGCGAGGTTTCATGAATTCCTTAAAGCGTCCCCAGGGGGGCTCACCCAAATCCGAAAAACTTCCTTCGTCTAATCGTGTTGTCTGCCTTTTAGCTTATGCAGCAAGCAGTGGAACGGGGGCAAATACCCAGTCTGTATCGTATAAACCGATTAATGAAGGGCGCTACCAATTGGCTTGCGAGATATAAAACGAATTTAGGAATAGCCATGAAGAATTAATGGATTGAAATCACTTTGCAGATCCAAATGCAAGTGGGTTGGCAGATAAGATTGCAAGTTGTCTATAAATTGCCTGTCTAATTCGCTATTTATATCAGTAAAGGCTGCAAAATTGTCCTGAAACGGTTCCTGTTTTAACCATTTTTTCACATTAACATATTTCTGAATCGTTGCAATTTAGTAAGCTGTAACATCTTAGGCCGGCATTTCATTAGCCTTTTTAATTGACATGCCATCGTTATTATATTCACCCTTTGTCAGATCATCCAACTTTTTCTCTCTCCTCTTAATTTAAGGCATATTTATAGACCAAAGTAGCATTTTTGCTGGGGGCGTTATAAAAGTGCTTAGAAATATTTAGTAGCTGTAGGAAGAAAGCGCCCGATTCTTCTACACCATTTAAATCACAAACCAATATTATTTATGTAATTTCCCCCACTCACCTCTTTTGTTGTGTAGGGATCTTCCTGAGAGACCTACTCAATCTGCGCAAACAGGTTTCGTTGGCAAAATCTTCCCTCCTTTATCAATTTGCCTTCTCTTTTGTCTTGTCACAAAAAATTTAGTCATTTATTTATCTCATACTGCCTTAAATGCGTATCTATGTCCTAAATCTTCCAAAATCCACCCTCGTATAGAATTTATCTTTCGTCTGTAACAACTATCTCTACTTTAAAGAGTTAAAGCATTTCAAAATCATGAGGCCAATCTTTTTGAACATAATTATATTCACGCGCGCAGTTTATATATAATCTATGCCATTAGTGTGAATTTGCAAGTAAATATGCATGCCCCTGTGTACAATTAATTTTACTGAATGACATTTGCGTCTGCACACACATTTGCAAACTCAAAACCACTAATTGTTAAATGAGTCTACTTAAGCATATTTTTATTACAATGGTAGTCAAAATCATCGATGCACACATGTTTAGACTTAAGATTAATATCACTGAAAGAAAATAAACTCACACGTTCACACCTATGTACATAAATAAAGTACGTAAATAAATTTCTACACAAGTGCAAAATTGTGTATATGGTCAACTTCACTAGTATGAATTATATACCCAAATGCCCATTCATATACATATGTAATTAAATAAGCTTTTAAGTAAATCCATGCCCACAGGCGCAGTTAAGTATATAAGTAAACGACTTTACTGATTAAAAATTCATCTGAAAATTTCGCGTTATCCGTGTATAATCAATTTTACCTATTGGAAAATGCACATACACCGGGGTGGACTTACATATGTGTATAATATATCATTAAATTTACAAATCTATGCAAATCTTGGAAATAATTTTCCAATTTAAATGAGTAATTTTATATGATTGGCCTCATGTATAATCTGCTCTACGAAAAAGAATAAATCAAAGGATGATTACATCAATGCAATATTAATTTCAAAAACGATCGTGCATTAACACATTAATGCTCATTTAAAATCAAATTTTTAATGAAAATGCATATTTGTATAGAAAAAAATTAGGCAAACTATTTTTTCTCAGTAACAACATGCTTTTTCCTATGATTATCTGTATAGCCGAATAATTCTGGTACAAAAAACAGGCAACCACACATAAAAGTTAATGTGGAAATTTGAACATATTATTAGAAATGTCTTGGTCATTATTGTTTGCAAAATGATTAATTCCACAAAAAGACTATGGGTTTAAGTCTGATTATTTCTACCTGACATCAAATTTAATACAAAAAATGCATATTTGAAATAATTTCGAATGAAACTTAGTATTAGCAATATGCGTGCACACAGCTAGCTATAAAGTAGTCAGTCAGGCTGAATAGTATTTGCAGCTGTACGTGACTAACTATTTATGAATTCAAGTCTTTTAATAAAATGCGTACAGGAATATAAGTACCTATGTTGGATATTGTTTATTATAATGAGTATATTTAACCAAATCAGAATATCTTTCAAAAGCATTCCATTGCAAGGAGCAAAAGCGCACACTTAATTTTCTTAGCAAAATCGACTTTACGAATCATATTTATCTCCTACATTGAGTAATAGCTGAAAAAACTAACTCTACCAATAAGAATAGGCAACTAAGCATTACTATCTCCATAAAATCAATTTTTCTAACAAAAGTGGGCACTTAAACGACATTACTTACATACTAAATCAATGCTTTTGAGAATGTTAGGCTTCTGTATATAATAATTTGTCTCTAAAAGACCTACCATGAGAATAGGCAATTACATATAAATACCCATACAAAGACGATATTCTCAAAAATTGAATTTACATAAGATTGTCTTCATAAAATTAGTTCTCGAAATAATAATATGCGCCTACTATTCAACGATACATGTAAAGTCTACATCTATGAATATGCTCCTACAGGTATGTAGTTTTATAATACTAATCCTTTTAATAAGTGTATGCACTTACTCCTGACTACATTCATAAACTTCAAATCTGCATCCATGCTAAATCATTTTGGTAGGTAATTAATTTACTACTTGCCAGATACAGGGGCATATTAATTGCTATTCGTTACATTGGTTCTAATTGTAAAAAATATGCCCATGGCAATTTCGCTCCTATGAATATAGGTCCATGCATAATCGTCACCCTGTAAAATCAATTGGTGAAATGCGAAATACACCCACGCATGTATAAATACATTATTTGCAGTCTGCAAAGAAATAAAATAATTTTGGCATTGAAATACGAACCTTAACATAAACGAATATCAGTAAAATCAATTAAGCTAAAGACATGCAACTGAACATAATTATCTGTGTGAAATCAGTACTAATTTTAGGTATGTGTACTTACAAACTAAGGATTATCCGACCAAACTTGAAGAAATTCAAATAAAATTAATGTTGTTAACCGCATTGTAGTCACAACTCATCGCCTATACTGTCGTCATTTCCAAAGAGCAGGAGGTCTACTCACGTTAATTCCAGATGTCCGACTATAAATCAAAAGACTGGAAGAAGACACGGATTGCCCTGTACCAATGGCTTTATCTATTGGAAGAAATGAATTGCCCCCTGAGTTGGGAGAATGTTCACCACACCGATTTTTCTGTCTTCACACATCTTTGCCGGTGTCTATTAGTTTATGTGCAACCTACTCTATGCATTTTCTGCATAAAATGAGCCCCTTTTGCTACAATACGGGAACTCAAGGTTCATTTCCAAACAACAAGGCAAAAGGAAAAGTAGGCCTGCGCAAAGAATGTCTTCCGTGGCATGACTGCACACATATGAAGAGGTGAGTATAGGTGTAAAACACGGAGTCCTTTATCTCTGCCCCAAAAAATTAAACCACGACAACAGTAAAGGCTTGTAGCATTTCAAAAAGGCTATGCAACAAAAAATAACTTCTGCCCAAGCTACACCTTTCTGCATAGTAATATATTCGCTGCCCATACACTCTGTGAAATATCAAGGCTAACTTTTGACAACCAGATCCTTGCATGATTTGCAGCAGGGAGAGCCTCTGCAGGGTCATTCCTCTCCTCGCACCCATCAATTCCTTCTCGACTAATGCACTAACAATGTGCTTTGGGCAATGCTCAGATTCGTACTGCATACTGAGTGAAAATGGTCGACGCTTAATTCGGAGGGCTGCTTCCTCCTGCGTTACAATATGCAAACCAATTAATGCGCATGACCGCTATCGCCAGATTACGCTCCCACTTCATCTTTCTACGGATATTCTCTTTCCTCTCCACTTTTCCAACATCTCGTATTGCTGTGCTCCCACCCACCCCGCCTCATTGGCTGGCATCACTTCTAGTGCTCTACTTACGCGGACCAATGGAATACAGGTCCACGAACCACAATCAATACGTGGCAATACTTGGAAGCAGTCGCGAGTGTCTGGCACCACCCACCAGCCAGCCACCTGTCATCTAAACGCACGTTCATTCTCCCGGTGCACAATCACACAGTGGCAAACAGACGTCTCGACCGAAGTTCATGTCTACCGACTACCCTGACTGGAGCATTCACTTGCCAGTCAAGATTAGCTGACGCCTCGAAGAGCAGTCTACAGGACAACTTCAGTCCACCATCACCCAGCATCTTTGCTGCATCACGAATGCATCCACTAATGCCCGTTATGCACACAGACATGTACGACATTCCTCACTGGAGTTTCTACACTTGTCTCGCATTGACGCGATTGTGCCAACAACGCATCGTCTGCACTGTAGTCACTCCCAATTGGCAGGTGTTCGACCCATGTTAAAATCAGATGTGGAATGACTAACAAGGAGGAGAAGGAGACAAGACAGATCCTCGTCTTGTAATGTGCTTGCCTCATGTTAGGCATCAATGACTTGTTGAAGTAGAGTACACGCAGCACATTTTGTAGGCGGTGTACAGGCGATTCGCCTTTCTTCTTGATGAGACGAGTCTCGTTTGAGAAAGGGGAGTGTTATTGTTGGAGTGGATGGTGCCGTGTGGATGACACGAGTGTGCTCCTGGTCCCATGCACTTGCGTTACTAGACAAAAGTGGGTCTTGTGGGATCACATGGTGGACCACTTAATGTAGACGTCTGAGTGTGCTAGAGTGCAGCGTTCCTTGGGGTTAAGTGAATGATGGGGAAAGGAAAGGACTCCAAAACACATAGGAGGGCGCGTGCTCCAGACGTAAGTAAGTGAATTGTAATTTTTATATGGTGCAGGCCTCCTTCCGATGTGACTGTCCTTTAATATTAAAAGGTGGAAAATACCACCTTGAAATCGCTAAAGGTACATTCTTAGTCGTATAAATGAATAAATTGTCAAACGTTAGCTTTTAAATTTTTGCGAAGACACAGCGACTCTTTGCGACCATTTAAGTACTTTAACTTTATGCTGCTTAGTCTGCGTTAATTATAGACTATGGCACGAATGACACTTGTCAACCAATCCTTTTATCCGGTGGTTGGTACACATGTGTTAAAAATTGTCAAAATTATATGTGGTCCTAAGAGAAGAACTGAACAAGAACTCTGCCAGGAGTTTTACCTGTCGGAGTTTTTCCCAAATACCATTAACAAATGGACCAACACCTGGTTTCATTTGCTTCGAAAGTTCTATTAGGATGCTGTCAGTAACACAATGTTAAGTGATTAAGGATGACATACCCCCTCAACTTCTCTCTTAGCTTAATACAACCCAGACGGATGATAGCGCAAAAGAGATTTGATGAGATAGCAACAGCAGAGAAAGAATATTAGTCTACTAAAAATGATTTCAGATGAAATTCGGTATGACAAGTGATTAGCATACGGGATGTTTCTGTCCCTCCCCGGATGGCGTGGTTATTAAATGGCAAAAAGCTGTGAATGCGTTAAAATTGCCGAGATGCATGGATGATGTTGGAATTTAATGCCTTCTCACATGTGAAGAATACAATGGCAGGCTTCACTGGTTAATAGGATGCTTTTCAAGCATGACTACGTAGTGATCGCCACTATAAATTAAAGGTCAGGGGGAGTATGGGTGGCGTCTTTCCAAAAAAGGGCAAAGTAGGCAGATCCGATTATCTGCTTAGCCACGCAGGTGCTTCAGGTTCCACAGATTGTGTTTTTGCTCCGCGTCATAGGCTCAAAGCCCCTTTTATAAACACGAGGGCTACAAGCTAGTCTGCTAAGTACATGGAAATAAGATCCTGACACAACAGACCGGATTTAAGAATAAACTGTTTTACAACCTCTTTTTCTTCAAATATGCCAAAATATGCGAAATCACTTGTGTTCTCTGTTTACCGGTGGGTTTTGTGCTCAAAGTGCCCGATATTAAAATACTTAAGGCGCTAAAGAATTTTCCTAACTATTTTCAAAGAATACACGCGCAGTTAAAATGTTTTTTTTTCAGAAAATTTACCAAAACAGTTAGTAAACTCAAGTTTTGGGTTGTTGATCTTCATTTAGCCATTTTATTTCGCTTACGAACATGTTTCAAAATTGAGTAGATGCTACTTATAATGATAACAATCTGTAAAAGCATTTTTATCAAGAAGTTGCCTTATAGTTGCTGCATTTTGCCGCCTTCTATTAGCAACTAGCAACTGTTACCCATTGCATCTTCTTTTCGACTGAAAAAGATAGGCAGCACTGTCGGTTGAATAAATTTCTTGTTCACTTCAGTGCACGTAATGATGTGAAAGCTACATTTTGAAGAGGATAGTCAGTTAGCCTAGTTATGAAACTTTTGTGGGTGGCTTTTTCTTGGATTTTACCACAGAAAATGGGATTTGAGTACCTCCGAACCCAACTCTTCCCCTGCTGTTTGCAAAAGAGGACTTGAGTTATTTTGGTAATCGAGAATCACTCTATCTGGATTATATGCAGTACCGTCTGTGCAAAACTGTCTTTTTGAGAACGATGACGTGTAAAAACTCAAAAATGATGCAGTGATTTCTTCATTTGCATCTACAAGTGAATCATATCTCGTGTGGAAGGAAGTCACCCGCTTCAGTTTTAATGCAACATTGGTGTGGATCGTCTCTACGAAATGAAGTAATTTAGTTTGATGTCAGTGCTACACTGGGACTAAGTGAATCTATAAGTGATGCAGCGATGGAGTGAGACGATGGTAGGCAGCAGTGAGAATTTTAGCTTTTATTTTGGAAGTGAACTTTACCTGGATAACAATCGGAGCTTCCAGAAAGATCTGCAAGCATACATGGATTACATTAGAGAATAATGGTTGCTAAGGTGTGGGACTAATGGATTGCAAAAGTGGTGCTGAATACTTCATTAATTGACGAGACTGAGAGGTCAAAAATGTCCGGCTTCAAGATTTAGTAACTTACGCAGACACTAGCGAAATAATTTTAGACTGAGTTAGTTGATGCAAAGTACAGAATAAGTATTCAAATTGGATCATTTTGGATGATTTTGTAGATGCAAAAATCACAATTTCGCCTATCACACATTAGCAGTGGGAATAAAATGGTGGCCTATATTAGTTTGCAGAAATACAAAGCGGAATGAACACCCATGTGCATAAATTGTCTCAAGCATGCTCATTTTTTTGATATTTTTGCAGACCACTACATTCATTTTTAAAATATGCCTAAGGTTAATTATTTTATTGCCCATTGCAAACTTGAACGACATTTCGCATCTTATCAAAGGCCTCGTTAGATAAAATTTATCTTTGAAGACAGCTTAAAACGCCGCTACTTGTACCGCATTAGTAGCGCCGAATCTGCTCAAGCAGATGTTGTTGCATGAAGCCTTTTGTGTCCACAGATATAATGACGAAAGCCTTCATTGTCCATGGCCACTGGACTGTCGGCCTCTTCAATTCTCTTCATGCTTCTGAATGTGATATCTTCATCACCCACATCACTTTAATTTATCCGATCAAGAGTTGAAAGCTGCCTTTCATTCTAGCATAAATGTGGCACAAATGCCCAATTTCACGGTTCGTACCGGCAAATGTGATATCTGTATAGCACAAATAATAACTCCAGCATGCCGATTTTATGTAGAAATCAGTAAGTCAAATGATCACTGCATGTTTGACCTATCCAAGAAGTGCTGGCACGCGTTAAAGCCAATTGCATTACGATAACTTGGCCGAATTGAAGGAACTGGGAGTAGCTACTGCATCCATACATGGTATTCCGCACACTTATCTCAATGTCTTGCGCTCACCCCACTCAAATGCCAGGTACACATAGCAGGTGTCATTCAAATTTGTTTGCTCTGCAAAACGCCTTCACCCAGGTTTAGGAACTGTTCATCTTTTCCCGTCACATTTAAGTGGCAGTAATAAAAACGATGACAATAGCTTTTTCGCCTATTAAGGTGTAAAATAACCCACTTAGAATTGTCTGTTCATGCTGTCTACGGTCTATAAGACGAGATTATGTGCCGAAATTGTCAGCTGCTGGCAGTAATGTCTAGCAATGGTTGCGTAACTAGTATTAACTCCTATTATTAAATGGATAATTCACAGATACTTGGCTGATTTGGCGATACGTGAAAATTTACCACCATAGAATTTTCATAATATTATTGCCAACGGATGAAAAGCTGTTATTTTTCTTGGGTGGGTTATACAATGAAAAAATAGTGTTAACAAATTATCTCGAGTTTCTGCTTTAACGAAGGCATGCCTTTGCGAATGTGTTATTAGGACTACCCGTAAATGGTCACATTTTGTTGCTGACCTAAAAGCTTATTTTCGGTGTAGACTTCCCGACTTGAAAAAGGAAATCAAGCGTATTGTTTGAATGGTTCAGCCATTCCATTAATGACAACCTCACCTGCTTCCTTTACCATGATGCGGATGTGATGTAATGATACACCCAGACAGTGTCATATGTAATGATGGAATATACAAGCTCTTGGTCATTCCTGCTAAGGAGCTCATTTAGCAGGGTGTTCCTGTGTTCACTAAGTGGTTGTGTTTAGTGCGGCTATAGAAGTGCCTTTTTTGCGAAAATTCTCAGTAAAGAGTAAGTCAGCGCTGACCATGGATCACCACGTCTATTATTGGCGATGGCGGAAGTTTACTTCGTTCATTTATCAGGTTTCTTTCTTCACGTCTTTTCGTTACTTTAATGTGACCAAACTTTTCCAAGTAAAAATGGCAAAGTTTACATTGTCAAACATGGGAGATTCCATCATTTCATGCTGTTCTCTGAACAGCTTTACCTGCTCTCTTGCCTATTGTCTAGAATATAAGGGTGAGGTGAATAGGTCCTAGATTTCATGCATTAAAAGAGGCTCTTTTTAAGGCTAAATAAGTTTAGCCTCTGGAACAGTTATTTTATTGAAGAAAATTGGGTCATTTATGCATCCAAATACGAGCATCTTGACCCAGCTGCCCCTAGTGAGGGAACCAACTTGGCAATGCCTTCCTGGTAAAAAAATGCTCCCTAAAAGTCAATCCGGAGAACTACCCGTTATTGCAACCTTCGTAAGTTTTAAAGCCTACCTTGCAATGAAGTTTAGTGATTAAAATATCCCAAAGAGGATCCAAGTTGTCACTTGATACTATAAATTGCAGAAAGGCTCAGTTTTTTCTCCATTATGTCAAGATCACGCGCACTAATTTAGCAAATGTATGAAATAGGCAGAAGGGTAAGAGTAAGGTTATATCTGCAGACAGGTTTTGGTAAGTGATCTTCGAATATGTCGCATCAGCAAAGGATACTTTGCCAATTGCATGTGCAGTAATATTTTGAATGAATTTAGTCTCTTACATTCAATTATACTTAGTAAATTTACCAGAAGACAAATTTTGAAGAACCATTTAAAATCGCTGTATAATACAGCTCTTCCTGAGCGATGGACAGTGCTTGAATATATTTGAAAAATTCAGTAGTGCTTGAAGCAGTGTAGACGCATTTCAGAAGGCAAACAAATTTCAATGGCATTTATTAGGTTTGACCAGCAATCGAGTTGAGCGAGGTCAAAAGAATGGAGGACAAATGCGCCTCACATCGCCTATTAGTAAGAGCCGTTACAAGTATTTTTAGTTTCATTGTGTTATCTTGGGAAGAAAGCACTTAAACTATCTAAACGCAGTATCAAAAATAGATGGAATCGTAGGCAGGACATTTAACTCACTAATTTCTACTTCTCAAAGAGATCATTTGGGCACACGAGTTGGTTATAAGGTTCAGAAATTCCAGTGCTATGGTAGCGCATTAACGCGGGTACATGGAATTTTGCCTTAAGCCCTCGATATGATTTAACATGAAATGTGAGTGGATAAAGTGCCACCTTACGTAGCCGATCAGAAGTTAAAAGATCTTTAAGCATATGACCTCTAGGGGTCCTATTTAACGTGTTCCCATAGGCTGTGGTTATTGATCAACGCCCAAGTAAATTTGGTTTCACTGAATTGTTTTAAGTGGCAATTATTTGATTTTCTTGGTCAGTAGCTAATGAAGAGAAGAACCTTCAAAAGGTCACCTTGAGTCATTTGATCACCAAATAAGCCTCAAGTAAATAAACAATTAGCCTAATTAAAGGAAACGTTTCTGAGTATTTTCCAAAATGTTTGATAGAAAACCGGATTACCAACCATTTTTGAACTACATGCTTTTCACATTTTTCTTCTTAATGAAACTTAGTTTGGCTTCTGTATAAGTTTATGGTGTTAGATCCGCACAATATTTGTAAACGTCATCTGAAAATTAATAAAAGCTATCCAGACTTAAATTTTTGTCCTAAATTTTATTTTAAAAAGCTCTGTTGCGATGTTTCACTGACCAGGATTTGCAAAGGTTATTAAAGTTTGTGCACTTTTGACCATGTCGTGAGTTAGCGCTACTTTTCCTCACCTAATTCGCGTTTATAAATGTCGCCTTCAGATGCTCTTAGCACTACCTTTACAGAGTATTGCCCAGTTCGACTTCCCTTCCCATGCGGTAATGGTATTCTTCTGGGGCCAAGCTCGCTACTAAATCCTCTATTTTTACATATTTATAATTTGTCCTTCGAAAGCCATTGTTGAGCCATATGGTACAACAACACCCTGATGGTTGAGTCCGTACGAGCAAGTGGTTTCCCTCCTATTCAAGACCGCCTTCGATTTGCCCCCTTTTTTGTAGAGCACATAGTATTATGCAATAAACAATTCTTCTTTATGAAGCTTCGACGGCAAAATTATTTCGTTGCTCTGTGATGGTTGCATAAAAACATTAAGACAGAGCCAAAGACTAGTATTCATGATAATTTATTTGTCTAAAGTTTCAGTAAAATCTCAGCAGTCTCAATGCATCTTCAAAACGCATTCTAGGTGATAATCATCACTGGTGTAATGATTGTTGTCTGCCTTTTGTCAGTTAAGATTGTTCAGCTATGGGTAAATTACAACATTCTGTAGGAGTTTCCAAGTCAGAAAATGCATACAAAAGATACTTTTGCTTAGAAAACTGATTGCTCATCAGGATTGGAAAGATGTATAGTGAGTCCTCTTCTTACGCAGCTTGCATTTAAATGACAAAAATTCAGCATGTCCGCTTCAAGTCAACCAAAGAATTAAGTGGCTCAGAGCCTTATCTTGTAGAAAAATGGCTCGAAAAACAACGTAGGTAGTAGATGCCGTCATGTTGCCTCTGAAATTATGCATAGTAGTGCCAATCAGGAGGGATATTTTTTCTAAGAATGGAAAATGAACACAATAACTGACTAGGTGGTTTGACTCGCTCGGAGAGCCCTTTAGTTGATGAAACGTGTATAAGAAGATGGCGCCTGTGATGTAGATGCGGCCTTATGCGTTATCCAGAGCTTGACGGGAAGTGCTTATAGAACACCAAAAAGAAGAGGAAGGGTGTTTCCATTGCAAGCAACAAATGAAGGAAATTGTTTGCCTATTTCGTGGTTATTGAGGGAGTCGCATTTCCTCCTTTGAATTTTCCTATATCCAAGAATGATGGGTGTTATGTTAGGCGTAACGCTGGCTAACCCACTGTTGAAACGGAAGGGGTATCCTTGATCTGCCAGTTGACAGATTGATTCAGACGGGCACTGGTGGAGAAATCTGACCTAATCCGCACCATCTATAATTGTTTATTTGGTAGTTTGTTGTTCTGCCAGTCAGTCATTTGGTTTCTTAGTCACTCGGCCGGCAAAATAAGGGATTGTAAATAATAGAAAGCGACCGACATTTGAGAAGACTCCTTTTCTATTATATTGACTAGATTAGTTGGTCATTAGTTGCTGATTGCGGAGATAATCTTCCCGGAAGCACATCAACTCATCTAGTTAAGTCGCCTTACACTGTCCTACTAATGTGTGTTTAATAACCTTTTACTTTTAAGAGTGCAAGAAGAAAAAGTTGTTAGTTATGAGCACGGCAATTTGAAAAGTTGGATGATGTGATCACAATACTTCCCTCTTGTCAACGAAACTAGCTACCAACGACCTCCCTTTTAAGGTACCAGTTTGAGTTCTTTGCTCTAGCTGAAACGTCTTGCGAGAAAATCTAGGGCATGGGTTCCCTAGTGGGAGAGATGAATTAAGCAGCACAGGAAACTTTACTTATTAAATGTGTTTGGTCCACATTGTATTTAGTCACCTATCACATGTGCGATCCCCCGACAGATAAACATCTTTATTAAAGCCCTTCTCTGTTAACTCACAATAACGACATTCTGACCACAACCCATCGTCTACGATGCCGTCTTTTCCTACTGACTGAAGATCTACCCATTCCGGTTCCAGATGTTTAACTGGCGATCAGAGGATAGGACGAAGATACAGATTAGCCTTTACCAATGCCATTGACTACTTCAAGAGACGAAGCACCTGTTGAGGTAAAGGAATATTCGCCACCTCTTTTTCACAATTTTTGTACAACTTAGTAGATCTTTTACAGGTAGTTGAGACACAGCCTATTCTATATCTCTTCTGGAAAAAGATGGGTCTCGTTTGTCACAATGTAGACACTCAAGGCTCCTTTTTCATACAATAAGGCAAAAATTTATGTGTAAAACTCAAATCCAATTTCCTTTTGTAAAACTTGAGAAGAATTGAACTATGAAGGTGTGAAAACAAAGCTGGTTAATTAAATTTCTTCAAAATACATTTATGACACCTGTACGTGCATTTGAGGCGACCAAGAATTTCGTATTGATTTTTAGTTTAGCTTGTCACTTTATCATCTCTGCCTATAATTTGTGATTGTTTTATGCAAAATGAATCACATACAGACGTTTACCAGCCCAGAGATCCAAAATTACTCTAGTTTTTACCACATTTTGCCTATTTAAACTTGCGTGCCACCAAATGTGGGATGAAGTGGACACCACTTCAAGCATCTTTGCTCCAGGAAGTAAGCTATAAAATTGTTCTTGGATTTTTCTTATAACGAATCTTAAGAAAACGCACAAAAGTTAGTAGGTTTGCTAAAAAGTGCACCTGCGACCTTATCACTCAAAAGTGAGTACGTGGTAAATGATATTTTTTGCCAAGGCTGAAGTACCTTTGTCTAGTTACTCATGCTCTGGACATCTGCATCACTCTTAGTCTCAATTTTATCCTCAAAACAGGATTTCGTGTAAATTTGTCCGGATCCATAAATCCATGTCTAGCAGTCATTTATACTTTGTGAGTGGTTGGAATCTATGATCAGGCTATTCCCCGAATCCAATAAAGGCTCCCATTCAGGTCTAATACCTTAGTTAATCCTTCACCTAGAGAAATGATATCCTGAGTTAAAAATATTTTATAACAATGAAAATGACATCACATATTGTAACCTGTTTAAAAATAGATCAAATGTGAGCAAATGTAGGGGTGAATGTAAATAAAAAAATGCAAAAATAAGTAGCAAACACTGTAATTTTACATGCAGCGTTATAAGAGTGCGCAAAGGCATCTAATAGGACTAGAAAAAAGGCGCTCATTGCACAAAAGTACATTTTTTGGCACTTGAAATTCTTTAGCACGTAGTGAAATCTAAATCGGAAATCCTCTAATTAGCCTTATTCATTTTTCTCCTGCTTTCATTTAGAGTGGACCTTGAAAAAGCAACCTTTTAGGTGTAAACAGATTTTGCAGGTTAATTAAACTTTCCGCATTTTACTCACCTTAATAAATCCACTAATTTACTTATTCTTTCTGATGTTCGTTTGGAGTCCTATAGCCCTTAAATGTTGCCTTCCAGTGAAATAATTTTAAGTGGATTTGTCTTTCTTTTTTAATATTGTTTCATCACTTTAATTGGCTTTATAAGCCTTGCAAACCTATGGGGCCGACATTGCAATTTATGTTAAAATTTATCTTCGTATTTTTGCTTACTTTTAAAGTAAAGCTTAAAAGAAAATAAAAGTTGAAGGATTTAAAAGCTATTAAAAATTTAGGTGCAATTTATGTTTGATTCGACAGTCTAGATTCATAAATCTGGAATCCTTGTTGAATATTAGCCCACAGCTTATTCCCACAAACACCTTGCTCACTAAAACAAAGATCTTCCCAACTTGGTCAACAAAAAATTTATAAAATACTTTGTTTTAATTTAAGCAAATGTAGTACACCTCACTTTTACATATTTTTTTAGAAATTTTAAACGTTACTCAAGGGATTTTCCAATAACCTACCGCCTTGGTCAGGCACGATTGTAGTCTTGTCAAGTGCACCCTACCCCCCATGTCTCACGGGTTCAGAATGAAAGGGGACATGCGAAGAATAAAATGAGGTCTGCCCCGTCTGTTAGTAAGCGACTGTCTGTACTCCATAATGCATAGAACAAGTCAAATATTATTGGTGAGGACGTCCGAGTAATAAGCTGCGCTTTTAGAGCCCTAATTATCCGGCCACCTTATACGCATGCAGAGACGTGGTATCTGTGTTGTGTTTGATACGGTTTTGATTTATCTTTTACCTTCTTACGTGATTAGGGAACTTTAAATGTCCGTTCTTTGGCAAGAAGTCTCATTTCCTTTAGAAGACAGGTATGTATAAGTCGTATGTAAAATGCCTATGAAGGATTGATTATGATATGCACGAAACTTAGACAGACTTCTTAGATATATTTCGCCTCAATAGGTAATTATTTTTCGTGCAGTCGCAAAAATATTGAGTGAGGTGGATTTGTCTTTTTCTCCTGAAAATAGAGGTTATAATAAAAACCACATTTGTGCAAATCGTTTCCACAAACTGGGGGGAATAATGCCATATATCACTGCAGAAGACGTATTTAATGGCTCATTTGTGAAGCAGTGAAGTGGCGAATGATGGTAAGTCTGTGTTATGAATGAAAGCTTTGCTTAGTCAGCAAGCAGATCCTTAAGTAGACAATGGCTCCGTTGGGGACGTCTATTTGCTGCGGTGGGCGTTTACGTGGCATTGATTGCATGGTAAAATGTACCGGGGACTCAAGGATGTTTCCGGTATTTGATGGACGTGTCTTATAACACATATAAGTATAGCATTTTATGTAAAACTGGTTACTGCGGGTCAATGATGTGAAAACAGGTAAGGGGATGGCGTCCTTGGGTCTTCAAAAAATTCAAAATGAGTAAACAAACTTTTGAAAAGTCAAATTAAAAGCATTTTCAAAAAGTTGCAGTCATCTACAGCAGGTGGCCTACACTATGCAGATGGAAAAGATATCCTTTCTTTTTATCTGTCCCTCTCATCATTAGGTTGAGAAGGCTGTTTATGCAGTTTTACTCAACATTGCTAATGTGTTAAACGAGAAAGAAGTAATGTACGTAATAAGGATAGTAGATTCAAAAGCTTTATATAAAGTACAGTATAGAGGGAATTAGGTGCTAAATGCTAGCGCTTTCCATTTTACCATCACTACTAATAAATCGGCAAGTATTACTTATCGTTCACGAATAACACAATGCATCCAAACATGCTTGCATCCACTTATAATTAAAGTCGCTAATTGTAAGTGCATCACATATGCACATGCATAATCATGACAATAAACACGTAGTTTTGATGCTGCAACAAAAAACAAAAAGTGAAGGATTGTTAATTAGTAGACTCAACTATTCTGCCTTTGCATTAAACATATTACACAGTAAATAATTTGGCATATTTTTTGGCTGCTTAATTCAGCCATGCAAACCTAATCATTGACAATGTGATTGGAAAATTTACCAGGCTTCACAGATAAACAAGCAAATCTGCAGTCCAAGAATTATGCCGCTTTGGGTTCGGGCCAACTTGCAAATAACTATTTAGGTGTGGAAGTAATGCACATTTCCAAAAGATGTTAATGAAGTAAAGGGAGCCTAACATTTTGACAAAGTATTTTGAGCTGAGAAAATATTCTGCTATACCTATTAGTATTCGTACTCAGCACAAGAACGAAATCACGCTTTACGAGTATCATTGTGAATACCGTCATAAAACAAATAATGAACCTTTAAGGTCTTTGCTTCACTACGAATTATGTAGATCATTGTAGATCATTTACTACATGTTATTCATCCATCTAGTGAGCAAACTACAAACGGATAAATCGTATAACACGCTCTGACCATTGTCAAAAGTGCTATGAAAATATTGAGGTGATCCATTTACACACATCACGTGTCACCAAATAGTCTAAATTCCTACTACTTATTTAGTTCATGGAAGGAATAAAGTGTTTATTTAGGCTCAACATTATTGTAAGTATCTGACAACTGTAACATGCAAATTTGCGTAAAGCAGCATTGACCGTAGGCTTGGAAGTGATTAGATCTTCACATGATTATTCAGCAGAAATTGGATTTCTTAGGCTACTCCAGACAGAGACAGAGGTTTTAAAAAAATCCGTAATTTCAGGCCCTAGGTAAATGCTATTTGCTAAGAAGGTTAACGTGAACAACATCCATCGGGTACAACAGGCGTTAAAGTGGGGATTCGAAGGCCAACAAGAAAGTAAATGTGCGTATTAGCAATTGCAATTCATTTTTCTACTAGAGTTAACAAAATTTTGTGCAAAGATGGGTCTTGATAGGCTCAAACGTTTCCCAGGTATGTCAGTCGTATGGGGAATTTGTATGAGGAGACGAGTGGAATGGAAGGCACTGCTAACTGCCTTTGCCATCGCAAAGCAACTCATCACGAAGGTGTCATCTGCGTCGTGGCTATTAGATGCTTCCTAGTAAGAACCACAAATTAGGAGGTTTGCTTGCGCAGTTATGCGAGAACATAGGGTTGAACCACTAATTTCCATATGATTTATCGGGAAGTAGTGAATGATGGAAGTGTCGCTTTCATAAACTTCAACCTCTATCATACTCTCCAATTTCAATGAAAAAGAGTAATTTTCTACCCATTAGTAGGAGAATTTTTAGTGTAACAGAAGTATTGCAAGTAGGAGTTGAGTGCTGTTTGTCATTAACATTTAATCGGGAAAGTCTTTAAATATTTGTCTCGTCACTTAAATTTAAGGAAAAATAGAAGAATTGATAATTAACTTATTAGGATGAAATGGTTTGAAAGTGGTTTACCATGTTAAGAACAGACGCTCGCCCTACTTTACTTGTCTAAATGTAACACAAGCCATTTTTCAATTGTCCTACAAGCATTTAGTGAAATTTGGCAAAAGTGGATATACATTCTAAACTTTGTTTTAATTAGGCTGCTTCATTATTTTGGCCGCCAGTATTTACACTGGTGCGTAGAATTTGTAAATTTCTGATTACATCGAGGCTGCACCCCTATTCCACTCCTCAGTCGCATCTATCAATGCGATATTCAAGTTCAATCGCTGCTCTCTTCGATGACAATTGCATAATTCCTTTTCGATTCCAAAATGGTAATGAACTTGTTGTGTCGTCGGATCTACTTCATCATCCCCTGCTTCCATATGTCTACAATCTATTCCGCCATTGCTCTTGCCGGGCTATGTTGCATAACGATACCATCATGGCTGATACTATATCAGATGAGGTTATTGAAGCTATAGATTACCGCCTTCAACATTCCATCTTTCACTTAGATTACGTTGAAATGTACCAGATACCACTTTATTTCATGATACTTCGACCTTTAAGCAGTCATTCCTACTTGTTCAGCTAATTCCAAAAAATTATTTGATCTAAAATTGAAAACAAACATTTTTATTGAGTAACTTGGCCATATTGTAACTTGGGAAATTGCCATGGGTTTAATGCATTTTAATGTCCAACTTACATAAGTTGAAAATAGAATAATTTTAGGGACCTAAAGGGTGATCCACAGCCATGGTGTCTGAGGTTCTTGAATTGCTTGGCTAACTCATGAATAGCCAAGCGCCATTTTGTGTGGCATGACTAAAGAGCTCTGTCTCATTACGTCAAATGCACTTCGAGGCAGTTTTTCTTCGTTTATTAATTGCCTTTGGCCTGAAGAGAGTGTACGCCGGTGGGTATATTTCAGCAAGTTGAAGCAGCTTCGGGGCCCCTAAGTACAGGTCAGTGAGCATGGGCAATGCAGATATCTTCGCTCGGAGCACTGACTTATGGTTGAGACCTGAAAGGTGATCAGTGAGTTCTCTTTCACATGGTCTGCCTTGAACGGCAAAATTTAAGCCCTTTTCATTCGGGCTAACTATGGAGTGAAGTAGCACAACGCCTGCATTATGCAGGAGGAGGTCGAACAGAACAGAGTTTAAAACCAGAAGATGGTATTCCATCCCACATTGCATTCCGCAACTTTGGTTGGAATGCAAATAAAATGGCGTTTTTAATAAGAAAATTAACCATTCCGCCACCTCAACGGGGAGGCAAGAAGTATTTTTAAGAAGAAAAATATTTGTTTTTACCACATTAAAAAATAACCACGAGTAAGTTGCGTAGTGCTCTGAGTCACCTTTAAGTTGGTAAAACTTTTAAAAAAAGGAAGGCTTCTGTAGAGTGTGAAGATGTGGTCATGTGCTTTCTCCAGAGCTAAACGGAAAGTGCTCGTAGCGCGCAATTAAAGATGAAAAAAAGCAAGAAAGTTTTCTTTGTGAGTAAGAAATAGATTTGCATGCCTGTTTTGTGCTTATTAAGGCGAATGCGAGTCCTCCTTTGTAATTACTTAACACGCAACAATGGTTGAAGTTTTGTTTAGTGCAATGTTTGAGGGTGGAATTTCATTCCGCCCCATTGACATGGATGAAAAACAAAAAGAAACCCTTGTTAGGCAGTGGTCAGATTGGGACAGACAGGCTCAGGTAGATACGATTTGATTTGCTTAGCCTGTCATGATTTATCAGTTAGCTCATCGGCAAGTTAGTCGATCGGTCGCTCAGTCAACAAATTGAGGGATAATGCACTGTGGATCATCCTTAAAATTCGAAAGAAGAGCGACTTCGCTATTTAATTGTCCAAGCTAGTTGGCCAGCTGTCGGTACGTTAAAGGAAACTCTTTTTGGATATTCCCGTAGGCATCAAGTCAAGTCACCTGCTTTCTTACTGATGGGTGGCTAAAATAAAGGCACGATTTGGTGAACTAAACCAAAGTGTGTGCAAATACAAGCATGGTGTTGTAAAAGATGGAAAGAAGTGATCACAGTAATTCTTTACTTAACAAGACTTGCAATCAATTATCTTCCTTTTAAAGCAAAGAAAATGGGAATAGAAGGCTTCTCTTTCCGCAAGTATGTATAGTTATTTATGGAACAAGTTAGAAAAAAGATGCCTTGACCATAACAAGTGTTCTAAAGAATCGGGTCCTTTTATAGTTAGATAAACAAGATAGCAGTACGCAAAGATCGCATTAAATTTGATCATTAGCCTAAATTTAAAGTCCAAAGATTGACACCTAAGCTCTTTAACAAACTGTTGCATTGTAAACCTTAGAAGGTTAAACGTTTTAGCCCATTTATCAATTTTCTTTTCTTGTGTTTAGCTAAGAACGTGCTAAGCGAAATTGTCGATAGTTTCTTCTCTGATTGATGCAGAAGTTAATTTAAAAGAATGCATAGTCCTCAAACAAAGCGCAATTAGTCGCGGAAGATAAAATGCAAACTTTAGAATACGTTCCTTAAAACAATTTATAAATAATTTACCAGATGTTATACAGTTTACGCCGTCAATATGAATAGAAATTGAAGTCGAAGTGATTGATGTCAAAAGCTAATGAAAGGTTAGCATTGAGTTATCTCATGCGTGATGCAGTGAAGATATCAGATAACGAGGGGCTGTAGTGGCGTTGTAAGCTGCTGCAGCAGGCGCTAACTCGGCTTAAATGGACTGCCGAATTATTACTTGATCCTGTGGATATGCCTAGACGAATCAGTGAGAGGTGGTTTCATTTTTGTGCTGAGTCTAGGTGCCCATAGCTATACAACTTAAAAATTGCGCAAATTGCACTTCCAGTAAAGTGAATTTAAAAAGATTTGGTTTAGTAGTTGTATGTTCAAAAACTATCCCTCCCAGTTCCTTCATTGCCCTTGGAAAAACCGATCTTTTTTCACTTTATCAGAGGTGGCTTAAAGCGCTAAATGGGTCTTGGTGGCAAACAAATCCCATCCAAACAACTATCCCTTTCTACGTTAATTTGTTTACTTCACGGAGGCTAATATAGTCCACAAAAGGCACTTCAGGGGTAGTTTTTATGACCCATTAAGTATGTGCTCTTCTTCTTTCACAAGAATTGCACTTTTAAACCAAGAGATCTTGGAACTACGCGAGTTCCTTACTCTCTGCTGGCTGCACCAACTTGGTTCCCTCTGTGTGTTCTAGCAACCAACTATTCTTCGACATTACAGTGTCATTTGAGACATGTCACTCGTGGGTGTCTACCATAATTTGGTCTCTTTTTTGTGCCATCATGCTATTTAACAGAGGTCAAATTGAGTCAGAGGGAAACGGCTGGTGTGTCATGTGTGCACCACTGAATGGTCCCATCCGTCAACACGTTGACAGTGCTCTAACGGATTAGGCTTTCCAGAGTCAAAATGCGGCCGAACGAATTTCTCCTTTAGTTATTTTACAATAGAGCTTTCCGGTATTTTCTTTATTTCTCACAAAGCGACCTATATACTCCTCTGTTTTTATGTTCCGCAAATGGACTGATCCTGACGACCACCACTTGTAGCGTAAAATATTCTTCTGAAATTAGTTTAATTCTTCTCTACGCAAATGCTGGATCGTCTTTTATGCATGTGTCAATATGCAAATTTAGGAAGGTTGCACGTTGGTGGATTGGCGATAGTGACAAAAAAAATAAATCCCGGTGAATCATCATTTGGTCTCTTTGATTGATTACCAAAGCTACCTTTGACACTGATGGGTGATTCGGTGGAACCTTGCTACTAAGATATTTTAAACGGTGCCTTTTTTTGACAACCTCCCATAAGCGACAAATACATGCCCAGCTGACCTTAAGAAGTGGACTTATGCCATGGGAAGGCAATTAGCTCGTTTTTAAAGTATGCATCCAATTACATTTCCCTTCAATACCATTCGCTTAAAAAAAAAATTGTTCCCTCTTTAAGATGCAAATTCATCATATCCGTGATTTAGCCTCACTGTTAGTTGTAGATTAGTGAGTCACGAAAATGCACCGATGGCTACGTCTAAGAGAGGAACAGAGGGCACAATGACTACTGAATACATTTTAAATGTCAAATCTTCGATTTTATAGGCTGCACTTCCACTATGCCATGTGAATGTTCAAACTTGCCTCCTCTGTGACTTTAGGGAAGAACCGAGGGTGCTACGCCACCAAAATTCCTTAGGACTTTCGCCAAATTAATGATTCTCTCTTCATAAACATGAACATTTCATAGAGGGAGGTAAAGAGAAATGGAAATGATGAATGTGTTAAATAGGAGCACAAGCATTCAAAAGACCAAGCACATTCTATGTCAGATGAGACATTTAGATTTGTTTCAATACATTCGACATTCCTTCTACTCTCCACCAAATCTTCATTCCAGATTTCACATCTGCAATTTACGTCATGGAATAGAACGGTGATGGTGTAGGTGGTCGTAATGGAGCTGGAATATATTCTTCCGGATTAATTCGATCATAAACTATGCCTAGAGAAACAAACCTCAGTGGTGTCGAAACTTCAACTAAATGTGTCTGTCATAACTTATGTGAAAGCAGTGGTGTTAGTGGTGCCGTGTTACTCGCGGTACATGCACCTTCAGGATGGCGAAACAACCGGTGGTCTTTAGACACACACCTCCTCCGTGATCTCACAGCAGTCCCACGTATCTGACTAGAACATAGTATATCCCAATTTCTAGGCTCGCCAAAATTCGGACAACGTAATCGTGTAAATTACCAAAAATGCTGATATCTCTCCAAAAAGAACCCTAGAAACAACTTACTATTTCCTTTACCAACCTACCACCTAAACTAAACTGGAAGAGAAGGTTTTAATGTTGGATACATGCCTTGTACAATCAAAACCATTCCAGTTTTAAGCTGCTTAAATATTAATATGTTTGAACCCCCCTTTACTTAAATGCTATTTCGTTGGAATAGGTCTCTGGAACTGAGGTTGTACACTCCTGCAAAAGGTTGACGTCATACTTCACTTACGCTTTTGAGGATAACTTAGTAGAGGTAGTTGTGACAGCTCATGTTTTATTGTCAGACTATCACGTCTTTTAACCTAACTGTATTACCCAAAGGCCCATTAGTGCTCTTATATTCCCTTAACCACTTTGTTGCGGTTTTCTACAAGATCGAAGAAGAAAAATCGCAAAAGGTGCATTGACACCATCAAGTTCGTCTGCTCAGAGATTTTTCAAACATGCAATTTGCTTTTTTAGTCAGCTGAACCACATTCAGGATATTTTTTATGCATTTTTTTCGTCATCCTAGATCACAATTACAAAATTGACCCCTTCATCACTTTATTGCTATTGGAACTTTCATCCCCCTTCTCAAGTGTTTTGAGGAGCAACAGAAGTAAGGTACTCAAGATAAACCCGTGTAGAACATGCAAAAACGGCTTTTAACCGCAAATTTGACGACTAAATCTAAATTATGCCTGTTTAAAGTGTCATGTACTGGAGTTTCTCAAACACCAACACTTTGGACTCTCTCAGGCTCGACATGAATAATCGAGAGACGAAAGCTTCGATAAAGGTGAAGTGAGGCACAGAGATACGGGGTACCCATTCGACCCTAGCTGATGGCTATGAGAGACTGTACTTTGTTTACTGAGAAAATGACCTTCTTGTCTTTACAGGTTCAATAATACTGATAGTTTTTTGGAATGAGCAGCTCACCTCACATACGCCCAGTCCCTTCAAAGCACTTTCTAACTGGTCGATTCGGTCTTCTCAGGATGGAATAGAGCATGCCTCAGAAGTTTGGAAGACGTAGTGATTAGATCCTTTGACGATAAATAATGATACATTTATTTGTCCAGAGCATGAACACTTACTTTATCGAAACGCACGAAAAAAGTTATGGCTTTAAGCGGGCAGGCTGGTTACAGCTGTTACATCACCCACACTAAAATTTGCTGAGCATTTTTTCCGAAAAGTAGTCTTTGTAAAAGTCTGCGGCGCTTGTCCTTAACACTCTTTGTGACTACCTTATCAAGAGTCACTTTGACACGAATGCCAAACCAATTTTTAACACCTGCGTTGACCGATGAGCTAAGGATCTTGGATTCCACCAAACAAGTGCGTCTACGGATAATCATGAACCTTTGCTTGTCCTTTTACTGACACTTAATGAGAAGCGATTTTGCTAAGCATAACGTCTCTTTTGTCATCCTTAAACCAACCACACTAATTACCCGACGGGCACCTCTAGACGACTGCGCAGACAGAGCCATATCGTAGGATCCGAACCTTTACTCCACGTCTTCCACAAAATGCACCCAAAGCTGGCCATTCAGTTGACTGGAAACCTTAACACCTATAATAAGCACCACAACACCCCCCCATTACTACGTTCAGTAGAAATATTTCCGTCAAATTATCCGTATTCTGCCTTCTACCCAAGTAAATGCGAATTGCTCAGTTGGTAAATGAACGGGAGGGCATAGAGGGGCGTAGAACAGGAGGTGTCTGTAGTTAATATAATCACCCTATATATTATCTCGAAAACGTTTCTTTTAATCAATCAAACCCCGTCTTTGCTTTGGAGGGAAAAACAAAAAATTTTGTTAATAAATCATCTGAACATGTGATTTCTTTTTGGCATTTTTTCTTTCTTCAAGAAAACAATGGGAAGTAACAGAAGAAACCTGAACAATTATGCAAAAGAGTGGTCAACACTGATAAATACACTTCAATTTTTTTCGTTTTTTATTCCAAACTTTCAAAAATGTGATGCAGTAAAACTTGCTCCTTCTGATTAAAATAGATAGAGAGGCGAAATCCTTGCGTTCTTTTTTCGCCTTTCCGAGGTCGGTGTCTTGGCGTTCATGCTGAGCACTCCTGTTCGAGCATCTTGCGAACACAGACAACAATCTGATGAGGAATGATATTTTGTAACGGTTCGATTGTCTCTGAAATAGGTGAGAAAGGAAAAAGGAAAGAATGTGAAAGATGTTTTTCCGGCTCTTTTTTAAGTGGACAGAAAGGAAATGGTTACTCACTTGCATCGCTGCATTTGATCAACTTAGCCACCAAAATTGTGGTTCCTTCAAGCGACAGAGGCGGAAAGTTGTTTCTGCTTAAGCAAGACGGCTCCACTACTTCCGGTGGTTGCCTAGACATAACAGTGGTAAAATGAGAGTAAGCATCAATAACCAGATAAAGTAGAACTTCAAGACAATTGATAACTTACTTTCCTTGCCGTTGGGATTTCTTTGAACCATCTGGAAAAATAAGAAATGAATTATTCAGTGACAAAGGCGTAAGACATAAAGCATTCCAATTTTTCACATGCCATTTTCACAGACACTTGAAACAGACGAAAGCGATGTAGAAGTCGGAGTTTCATCGTCGGTTGCCTCAACGTCTATTTGGGTTTCAGAGTCTTGACTGACATCCTGAGAAATGCTTTTAGCGACGGGAGCAGATTCACCACTACCAGAGTGAGGTAAACTCGCTTGACAAACTCGAACCCAATTGAGTTCATTACGTTGAGGTGAAGGTGGAGACGCAGAAGGGAGGAGTAGACACCGTCTACGTCGATCACTGAGTCCGTGGTTCACCTTCGGGTGTCTCGAAGTATTTGTAATTGAATCATTATGTTGGCATCCTTGTAACGAAGAGAGTTCATTGCAGAGAAGTTCAACAAGACGAGAGGTGTCAATATGACCTGGAGAGGTCTGACAGAGATTGGGAAGGCTCGAACACATATGTCCCATCCACCACCAGTGAGCACAACGCAGGAAGGATTGGGGATACAAGTTGCGTCTCTACAAAGGCAAATCGAAGGATTCTTAATTTAAGGGTAGTAGTTTAACATCACCTTAACGTTAAAGGAGAAAGCGGGGCAAGAAATGTCAAATTTAAACCTGAAATCCGACTATACTTAATTTATTGACTAAAAAGATGCAAAAACAAGGAGGGTGTGGGTAGTAAACGCCTAAATCTGGAGGAACTTAAAAATATAGGCCCAAGGAAGCAACATCGATCTCCACTTTGCACCTAGCATTGATCCACGTCAGAGAAGAGAACGATAAGGCTAAAGTCTAAATTGTTTTGAGGCTGCTCTTTCCTTTTGAGGATTACACGCTCCACAAATACTGGCAGACGTTGAATGAAATCAAATTGCATTTATAAACAAAAGTTAATGAGATGAATTCTCACTGCCAGTTGTATCAGCAACGTTGGAGTAAGAAGTCTTTTGAGGGCTAACTTGCATACGACTTACAGCAAAGTTGAAGATGTCGTTGAGTATGCTGATAAATTTTTCACAGACGTCTTCCATTTGAACTGTTCCATTAACCTGTGTTTCCATGCGATTCGCTGTTTCTTGGGCGGAATACTCATTGGAAGTCTTTGAGTTGTTCAAGAGGTCTTTGGTATTTATTCCCAACACAGTTGATTTTGGTAGACACTGAGAGATTATGCCAATGCTTTAAGAAAGATATACAAAATTTCAAATGGGTAAATCGCATTAAATAAAGTTGCTACTTAATAAAAATCAACAATATGAATAAACGACTTTTCAAAAATATCTTCATGGATCAAGTACGTGGAATTTTTTAATCTTTCGTAAATTAGTCTCATCTTCTTCGGCACATTGTGCACTTTTAGCCTTTACTGCTATGAAGAAAGCAGCCACTTCCTTGTGCATTACAAGCAAAGACCTCCTTCACAGTGGATCGGCAAGCAATCATTCAAAAGTATTTGAAGCAGAAAATTGGCCTCAGTGAATCGGCAAAAAACAATGCTAATTTGAGATATTTGAGCAGTATGAAAAACATTTTAAAATTTTAGGATAGTGAGATTGTGGTCAATGGGAATGGGGATGAAGGAGTACTCGCTTCCCTCCTCTTAACGACCTTTATCCCCAACCTGAGTTGGATTAGACATTGCTCAAAGTTAAATGTGAGCTACGTCTAGAGACTATTTCATCAACTATCAACTGCTTCTACATTGTTAGGCATAAGCATTCCATCGGCAGCTCGGATTGTAGAGGGCGCGCACATGTTGAGGATGCTGATCATGCATTTTTCTTGCAGAGTTTCAGCGTATTTTGTGACAGACTCTCCATTGATGGTACCCTGGCGTCTGCGCATCATCTGCGGCATGAATATTTCAAAGGCAAGTGTAGCCAATGGAACAATAAGGCTACTCAAAGCCATCGCAACCGTCTCCACGTTCATTGGTTGCAAGTGGATGGGAAGTTCAGCCAGACTGCGTTGTGAGTTGCAGCAGGTGTAGGCTTGTAATGAGATTTCTATGCGACGAAGAAGAAGGTAAGTGAATTCTAGTGAAATCTCAGAACTTGGAGCCACAGAAATGGTGCCGTTAGCATCCTTTTGATGTCTAAAATGAGGAAATTAGTAGACGTTGGGAAGGCGTGAGACTGAAAACTGCCTTTTGGATAGAAAATAGTTTAATTAATTGCATGAATTTATCGCCTTTAGAGAGGTTTGGTTTAGTAGAAAACGAAATTGGTCGTTTTCTTTGCCCTTCTATTGCTTTTCCAAAATCCATTACATCAGAGAGAAATTAAGATGGCGAGAAAGATGGCAGTCTCGATAATGAGAGAGTAAAGGAATACAACAACTTTCCTGTACCCTTGTAAAAACAGGAAACAACCAGTTGGCGAAGAATTCCCCCACTGCACAAATTCTATTCAATTCCTTGCTACGTAAATCTTTGTGTTCTTTGGTAAATCAAACTTTTGAAATCTTTGTTCACTTCGCAAATCTAACTTTTCACGGATTCCTTAACTTACTGTGAATATCACCTCTACTTGCCGCCTGATGATCACCTAGTCATACACCAAGAAACCTGTCAGTTGCGAGAATAGTTAAAACGGAAACTGTGCGTTGATTGGATGTGCGACGTAAATTATTTAAGTAGCAAAAATTCGGTACAAAATGTGCAAATTGCAAACAAAATATTTACTGAAATTATTACGTAAAGATTTTTTCACCTACTATTGGGCTTTGCAAATCCCTGGTTTATTTGTTTTGCTCTTTAAACGCCCCCAAATTTCGTGCAAATGAAAAACATAATCGCCACTGCAGATTGTTAATAGTGTCCACTTGATCAAGTAATAATCCACCTACAATCTTAAGTAATATATTTTGCATGAAACTTCCTGTTGACAAACGAGGTAAGTAGAGAGTCCTAACCTTGTTGGCGATTCCGGAATCCATCCAAATGATTCGACATTCTTATTTCGCTGAATACTTGTCGAAGAAAGACGCTGAACTACCGCCACCAAACTATTAACTGCGCCGATCTTGAGATGAAAAATGGACAAAAAATACTTCGTTTATTAATTCTGTGGAACATTTTGATTCAATGATATTCTTCTACAATCTACTGTTCTGCTTTAAATCAGTGCTGTAATAACAATGGTCTTATTTAGCAGATAAATTTTAATGATATGGAGGGAAGAAAAAAACATCTATTTGGTTCAAATTCATAAGAATACATCTTGAAATACCTTTAGAAAGTTGTAGGACAAGCGAGAAACATGAGCAACTGCCAGGGATGCCTAAAGCCTCAGAAAAGCCCCCTTTTTTAATATTCATTTGTGCATACTTCCTGGCTTTCCAGGAAGTCACAAAACCCGCACTCTCATTCAAGTCTTCTCATTGGCCAACAGCAAGTATACATAGACTTTAGTTTGACATCAATTACCAATAAGACCATGGCCAATTCATTTCCCTTAAGTACGTAAGAATAGGACCATCCAGTGTCTCCATCACTCAGCCAGCTGTCAGATATGCGCATTTCGCTTCCCCAACTTTCTTAGTCCTGCCCGCAGTAGAGGTATCCGCATTGAAGCACTTATCATTTTGCTATTTGGGTTGAAACTCGACAGCTAACGGACAAAACGGTACATTTATCGAGGGTCACATAAACTTTCTGGCGGTCAAACCAACCTCAATTTTGTGTTTTACTAATCACTAAAGCTCAATGTGAGTGCCATTGAATAAATTGCACACCTGCAAACTCACCAAAGCCTCAATGTCTAAATCCAGCCGAATGTCAGAATCAGTGCTATAGGATCCCCTAGAACCCTCCTCGAAAGCACGGTCGCAATCTTTATCATCCTCTTGATCCTCCATCAGCTCATTTTCTCTTTCCTCCACTTCCCACATCTCCTCCATTGACGAGTTCATTTGAATTTGGCTGAGACGGATGCTGAGTGGTCCCAGTTGATGCACCGAGGTGAGGGCGCACATCACTACTTGGGTCGCGTTCAGGGTCACTGCATCAAGGGTCTCACGAGTAGCAATATAGTGTGCACAGGAACGAAGCCACACTCTTGAGCGTTCTACGTTAAGGAGGCCGTGGAGAAGACGTGGGGAAAACTGAGAAGGGTTTTTCGAAGTTGATAACAAAAGACTGTTGTTCCCAACCTAGAACACAAAATTAGAAGGTTAAGAAACATAAAACCTTTTAACTCGGAATTTTGATGGTTAGAGGGAAGATAATTTTATTCTTGAAAAACAGAACTACATCTTATGCAGCAAAACTTATTCGTGTGAAGATTTTCACTAAAGAATAGGGGAAAAAAAAGAGAGAGAAAGAGAATTTCAAGGGAGATGGGGACCCCACACCTTCACTTTTATCCTCCATGCTGTAAAGTTGACAAGCTCTTAAATGCTGGCCTTTTGGCTAGAGCAAACTACAGCTATAATTAGGCTTTTATCCCTAAAAACAAGGCCTGGTTAAGAAAGGTGTCAAAATCTTCTGTTTTTTGTGAATTCTAAATTAATAACTCAAATCATCGGGCAGCTAGGCAAAAAAGTTATTTTATACGCAAAAAATCATCCATCATCCCAAAGTATCCAGAATTTTCAACTCAAAAATAGAGTTGATGACCACCGCGGATTTTTTACTTTATGAACAAACGATTGCACAAATTGTGGAGAAATATCCCGAAAAATGAATTTGATTGTGTGTAATACATAAGAGTGAGTCGTTGTGGCACTCAGAATAGAAATATCTTAATACCAGCGAATAGGTGGAAAGTGGGCAAACTTAAGACAATGTAATCTCAGCAATTTAACCTCGCAAATGCGCAAAATTGACGAAAAAGGCAGAGTTTTAACGTATTAGACCCAAAAAGCCGTTTGAAAACGGGAACCGCCATATTGCGGAAGTCCCGCATTATTTACGCCGATTGAGTAACTTGTTGCAGCATTTCAGAAATCAACCATCGCGTTGAGATGTTAGGCTGAAATAAAATATATCACCAGAACGTTTCATTTTACACATTTAAATGACTTCTTATTCCCATAAAGCAAAAGTGCCTGTTTTTAGTAATAAATTGTTTAAATCAAACGAAAGGGTGCTATTACTGGTTTCAAACATAATCACTGTTTCCTGGCAAACTTTGCTCACAACTAATTAGCGACTATTATTTTTAAGTTAATAGATATTAGGAGTAAGAAAGTGGTCCAGAACAACTGAATGACGGGCAAATTCGATCAACGGGAAATCGGAAATAACAGTCTAACAAAAAAATGGACCAACCACACAAAACAATAAATTTATCAATAAATTATTTCAATCATGCAAAATAGCTGTCAGTTCTGAATTGAAGTATAATAAAAAATAAAAGGAACTTATACCTATAAAATCCTTAAAAACAACCTCCTTCTCAGTGTAAACCAGGAATATGAAATCCATTTGGATAAAATAAAGTGAGTAGACCAGAATTGCACGACTTCATCTAAGCAAACCATAAAATTTTCTTTGTTTATCTGGTATAAAGTTATTAGCGATATTTCTTGACAACAGTCAAGAAATTTTTATTCAATTTGGGTATGAAATTTGCTAAAAAAACTTCACACTTAAGTAAAATAAACCCTCTCATTTTGGGTAACTTACTTTGCCACTTTTCAAGTTAATAAGAATATTGAGTAGCATCTCAAGACAGCCGTAGGTGAGAACAGTTGGTTCAAAACTCATGTGCGTCATGATTATGTTGACAAGGAGAGTGTGATCGAATAAACCAATCACTTGGGTCACCTCCGATAGGGTCTAAGAGTAAATAAAGCCATCCATAAATAATGAAACTAATTAGAATTCAGGGATTTATGAAGTCGAATCTTTACAATAATCATAATACGGATTGGTGATAATTGCTGTAGCAATCGTAGACGAAAGACTAACTGTGAATGGTTAAAACCGCAGGGACGCATTACAGAAGGACAATCAAATTCGCCTCAACTGCTGGATACTGATCAAACCTGAAGTCTTGCATGATGCCTTAGAAGAGGGACAAGACTGGCTTTAAACAGAGTAGAACCTTAAAAGTTCATTTAAAGAATGGAGAAGGAATGCATAGCAGATGTTCCCACACAAAAAAGCGACTAGCCCAAAAAAATTGGTTTACTTTCTCAACCAGAACCATCGTTGAAGTAGCATCACATCGTAGGAGCTTACTCATTCCTATCCCTCGGTTATCATATCATCCGGAGAAGATTAGCTAATTACTCTTTTCAGTCCTCGGAGGTTGGAGGACTTCCACAGTGGTAGTGTTTGAAAGAGCCCAAAAATTGTAACTGTGGGCAACATAAACATTATGGGGTAGGAGTCTTTAGGACTCCGTGAGGCGAAGAGAAAAATTTTTGCCCCGGATTATAAGGTTGGCATATAATCACGAGTGAATATAACTGCTGGAATAATGAGTGTGACTACAAATGGGCGCTAAGTTGGGTGACTTACCTGAACAGCAAGATACCTTACTGAAGCGTTGACATCACACGTACATTCAACAGCCGCATGAAGAGCAACGGTAAGACAAGTCCGAAAGCCGCAATTAGAAGAGGACGGCGAATTTGTGGAAAGTGATGCAGTTGAGGAGAAGCTAGAGAGAGACGCGATACCAGTGGTGTCTGAGGGAAGGCTGCGCTCAGTAAAGATGATGCTGGAACCGCTCGAGCGACTACTCCTTGGGGAAACAGCTGTACGCACATTCCATATTGCCTGTTGTAGCTAAGGCAAGAACCAAAAAATGACAGATCAAAGTCAGAGAGTTACTCGTGTCTATATTGGTAATAAAATGCGTTTCAGACTGGTTCTACTTTCCAAAGAATGTCGCAAATTCCACCACCCTTTAGTGAAAGCGTATTTCAATTGGTCTGTAATACAGAGCTGCGCACAAAACCAATCCCGGTGGACCGAAATAAAGTGCTACCTTATCAAATTATGCTGCCGATTGGGCACGAAGACGCTGCCTGCATGTTAACAAAAGAAAGTAGCTCACCAGAAAGTGCGGTTGAAGAAACAGGCCCTAGAGGAAGCACCAAGTGCGGCGCTCAAAACGATGGCGAGACTATGCAATCCATGGATGCATCTTTTGGGTGACAAGCGGTCAGATTATAAAAACCTCGTGACTAAGCGGAAGTCACCAGAATACTGATCCCCCTTCTCACAAAAACTGCCCATATTATACAATGTTTTAAGTCTTCCCTCCGCTAACCTTCTCAATTCAAGGATCCAAAGTTGGAGGCGGGAGAGAGAAGCTGAATCAGTAACGCACAATTCACCACTCAGACATAAGTGAGTTGTCATGCAGAAACCCGATGAGGAACTTCTTCATTAGGCTAACAACCTCAAATTACATCATTTGCAACTGACCATTTAGCCGAGTGCAAAATAACGGGAGAAGGGGTAGAGAAAACAAAAACGGACCACCGATTCAGTGGGTCATATCTACATGCTTTATTTCGGATCTATTTCACGAGTTACCAAAAATTTTCATTATTTTAGGAGAATATAGTCACTCTTTCTGTTTATTACCTCGTTTGTTTCGAGTTGTTTCAAACGCATCAACAGCGGTGCAGTCTCATTAACTTCAGTTGCTCTGGTGAAAGCAGAAATGAGATGCACGATTATGCAGCAATAGACAATTTTTACAGTGCAACAAAACAAACCACTTACCTGCTTCGAAAAACGGAGCTCGGCCTCTACAAGGAAAGGAAGGAAAAATATGTGAGACATAAAAGACATTATTTGATGACAGAGGGATGGAAGGAGCGACTGAGGGAAACTCACTTGAGAAGAGAATGAAAATCTTCGTCCAGCAAGAGGATCAAAGAGGGGCGAAAAAACTGATTTTTTGGGTTTTGCTGAAAAAAAAAAACAATTAAGTAAGTCCTCAAGATTGGAGTTGTTTGCCTTTGTTTTAATCAAGTAAATCACCCCCTCCTAAAAAGTCTGCAATTTGCAAATGTGTATTGTCTTTCAAATTCAAAAACACTGCCGTACCCAAACTTGCTTTTGATCGCGCTTACTTCCACAGCTATCCGCCGACGCCTCTTCATGGGGTCATGTGACCAGCTACTGTCAAGGTCAGGTGATAGACATTCCTTAAGCAAGACTGTGGCTTCCTTCCTCCTATTCTAAAGCAATTGAGCCTCGGATTGCACCACCTCCATTAAATTCAAACTATATTAGGAGTTTAGAGTGACGTAAAAAGAGCAATGAGTACAACAGCTAATGGTGGATCTGAATGACGCACATTCACACAGGCGCGTCGAGCCACCACGTACCACCTCCCTTGTAACACCAAGTGCCAGCATTTCTGGCTATTTTCCTGTAGAAAAGTAGCCTAAACGAACACTCCCTGTGGGAAGCTGACTAAAGGTCTCAGAAATGCTTTGACTTAGCAACTCACAAGGAACAATGAAGTTTTTTTGATACTCCTGGAGAAGCACTTTGCTGACCTTTAAAAAAGCCGCAAGATGACCTGAACACCAGGCCATTTTACATTCTCGAGTCTTATCTGAAATCGAAAAAAGTGCTTTTATCAAAAACCTGACTTAATTATGAATCTCGTTTATGTTTTCAAAAAGACTTAATAATTCACTTCTTTTGAGGTCTAATTATAGGAGATAAAAGGCGAAATTTACTTGTTTGCATAAGTAGTATATACCTTCTTGTTCAAGACTAAATTCGGACGACTTTGGCAGTTGATTGAAGGGCTTGAAGAGCACATCCTGACGAGATATCCACGCCTGTGTCAGAACCATCACCAGAGCACGCGCCATTTGGGCGGAGTTCTTGTGCCGGCGAACTAAAAATTTTCCCACTTTTAGATTTCACCAAAAAAAGGAAAAAATGAGGGCAGAAAACTTTATTTTTTTTCTCAAGGTTTCCACCTGATTGTCAGTACACCTATGCTCTTAGTGAAAGAAATGCCGATTCGCCAAGTTTCGTGAGAATTTTCGGATAAAGACACGCGTCAGCATCTCAAGATGTACCTTCTCCAGCGAAAGTACAGGCAATTTTTATCCTGACAACCGGTAGCAAATTCCCCTTGTTTCGGTGTTTCAATAAAGGTTGTTAGAAATGCGCTGCCAAGTTTTACGTTCCTTCAAAGAAGAAAGCGCATTTGCGGCAAACAAGTATTTGCTAGTTTGACTAAAAACGTGGAACTTGGTCGATTAAAGGTCAATTTTACCCAACTATTTTGCCCTTCCATTTTTACCCCACCCAGGAATAATATGTGGTCCTTTACTCAGACATGCGTAAATGACGCCATAATGTGATTGTTGGTGGCCTTAATGCTATCAATTTTCGTTAAAATGATGCAAGAATAAGCTAAACATCCGTTTCATAAAAATGCCCATCTTATTGGGCAACGCTGCTCTCCTGACCTTGAATTGATAACAACGACCTTATCAGGTTCTAGGAGCACCTTTGATCAAAGGACCTGATTCAAATTGGAACCATGTTGTTTGTCGTTGACATTTTTTGTATAGAATGAAGCAAGAATCAAATAAAAATCGGTTACAATGTGCGCTCACCCCATTGGTCGGCACCGTTCTCCTGACCTCGGAATATTGACAACGATTAAAGCAGGTTTCAGGAATAGACTTAGTCGAAATAACTGATTAAATTAAGAACTGTGGAGTGGTTTTCAGGACATTTTGACAGGACCAAATCTTTTTCTAAACTTACTGTCAGCGACCAGGAGTTCGGCTGCGGAATCACGAACACGTGCTGATGGATGACTCAATAAGGTCTCACAGAGTGATGCCACGTGGAGCCAATCTAGGTGGCAGTAGGCTTTATTTGGCATCTAAAAGTGAAATAAATGAAAATCTTTAAGTTATTTTTTGCCTTTTCAGGCATAAATTGCAACCGCCTTGTCCTTAGGAAACCAAGAAATGTTCTTGCTAAATTATTAACCTATTTTTAATAAACTATAGTAATTCCGAAAATCTAACTGGTAAATTTTAACGAATTGTCAATTCGTTTTCTATTCCCTCGAAAAGAATTACGGCTTCTTGTTTACAATGCCTTCCCTTCGAGGTTGCGCAATCAGATGGGCAGGATGCCAATCGGCATCTGCTACCCTGCTACGAAACTGTGCAGTTGGTTCTAATGAGGAGAAAAGCGCTTTTCCATACTTCGGGATTAGTCATCCTCCGAAAACTCACGTATGAGTAGATCGAATTGCTCTAAAACAGTTCCCTGATAGATGTGGGAGGTTAAGAACAGCCGTTTACTGTCGGAGTCACGTGGAGTGAAGAATGAATAAAGAAAGATGACGTTTGAAGAGACCATGGCAGAGTTTGACATAAGGGCATCGGATTTACCCGCGTGCTGATTCACTATAACCTCAGGTTTAACCAACCACATGCCAAGGGGATTATTAAAGAGCACAAACCTAAGCGCACAGATTGCGTACATTATAGTACTAAAAATTGAAAGTTCATCATAGCGAATAACCAATGTAAGGTCATGAAAGATACCACAGCAGGTCATATTCCCCAAGTCTTTCTTAAATCCGCGCAGAATGGAAAGTGCACTCAAAAAGTGCTCATTCATGGAGAGTAAAGCCTCATTCTAGTCGATGGAGTATTCCAAATAGCTTAATGTATGATATAGGTTAAAAGCTACCGTCTAGATCATCTAGAAGAGCTCCGTCACTATGTCGAAAAAAGGGAGCATATCACATGGGTGGTAAAAAGGTAAGAGGCTATAAATCGAGACAAGATGCAGCCGCTTCTTAAAGATCCATCCGAAGTGGCATTAAAAAACAATTACTGATTTGTGCAACAGTAAAACGTGATGACTGTCATCGTGAACGTGTGAAACATGAAAGAGAAATGAATGGGGCTAGTTAATTGGTGGGGAAAGTTTGCTTCTTTTACTCTTCCTCCCTCCCTCCACCTTTCAATAGTAACGCAAAAGCCTCATATAAATCTGTGGAGTGGAGGGAGTAAGATATCGCCTCGATTCATTTCAATCTGGTTCACGTCTTGCAGAAAAGTTTTCTCTTTCCCCAGGGATAAGGGGAACATCTCGCCCCGACCTGTCAGCCCCACATTGACCTCTGTGCTTTGGTAGGGGAGAAGATGCAGGCAGAAAGAAATAGAGACACCGCCTCACCTCACCCACTTTCCCATCCTCCGTATTTCTCTCATAATCCCTCTCCTCCCCTCTATCCCTGAATTATAGCTGAGAAACCGGAGGAGGAGTAAATAGAGCTAGATACTAAATTTTTTGCCTTTTTAGGCTCCTAGGAAAAGAAAGGAAGTTAGGGTCCATCTCGGTAACCAAAATAGGCTCCGAGTAAGTAGTAAGGACCTGAAAATGTCTTGTCACTCTTCAATTTTAAATAATGCTACCTTACTGTTGCGCAGATCACATGACAAGTAACACGCAGTTGTTAAAGTCATGCTACCAAGGTGCATCAAGGAGACAAGTTAGAAACTTCCTTCAGTGACATCAAAAAAATGGTGAAAATTCCTTTTACAAATCTAAGAGAATTTTCTGTTCTGTCTCCTTTCTGACGAGAAAAAAATACCCTTAAATAGGAAGTCTGCATACTTTAACTATGAAATTGTCCAGATCTCTTTTTCAGTGTATTGACAAAGGAAGCCAACCATTCAAGGTGAGGGTCAAATGATCAGGTTCCAGGCATGGTTTGTTTGAATTAGGTATGGGCCACATTCCTGTAGGAGCGCTTTTTTAAGAAGGAGAAAAGGAAATTATTTGCTGTTAAAATAAACCTACGTCTGCAATCTTGGCACTGATGGTAGTGAGGCTCTCAACAAGGCATTGGCTCAACTTCGGTTTTCCACTTGTTATATTCTAAAGAGAAGAGAAAAAAAGGTAATTTGACACAAAAAGGGATATTTAAACTAGGAGTCCGTTTTAAAGACTCAAAAAATATCGTTTTTCTGATCGGATAATTCACTTTGGCGATTTCATCCACCCGAGTGGAGATGTCGAGGTCCAGGGTGTCGATGGCATTTCCAAGGATTTTGGCCTGATTCTATAAAATGGAAAATATAAAAAATAACCTCTCACACAAAATATACGCAAATAGTTTTTAAACAATTTATTTGCTTTCCTCGTCTTTTTACTTCCCTCTCGATGTCAGCTGTGTGAGACAGCGTTTCATATTTCAACACTTAATTACGTAAGGAATTTAAACAAACTAAGCTGATTCATCTTCAAATTCTTTGAGAAAAAAGTTGACAGCTCTCCTGAACTCCCGCTGATCGCAATTGGCTCTCCTCAACTGGCGAAGTAGAGACTATGATCTTTTTACTAGCCAAAGGTCCCTCACTTGGTGGTAAGCTTATAACTTTCAAAGACAAGAATGGCTAAACTTTGGTTCTTTTAGAGTTTAATCTACCTGACCAATAATTGGCCAGTTATTCGTCTTAAATCTTGCATCTTTATTTCGGCATCTAAGCCCTTCCTCAAGCATGAGGGTGCACGTCAACCGGGCCAGAGAGATTGCGAGATTTAGACCAGCTAAGGTAAACCCATGAAATAATGGGTTCAAGAAATCCGTTGCCAAGGAAGGGTTGAGAAAAGAAAGTCCTCCACTACTACCTCTGGATGCATGAAGGAGACACAGGTTGTGTAGATTGATACCGCCAGCTGACGAATTGGAAGCCGATGATTGGAGAGCAGCCCCAGAGTCAAATTCCGAATTTTAGGTAGCAAAATCCTCTTTATATTCTCCTCTTCCGGGTGCTGAAGTTAAAAACTTTATTGAAAACATTGCTAGTGTTACCGAGCTCTACTCACACCTTCATTTTTACCGATTTTCCAACCAATGTGTGGCACAAATTTGCTAATATCGTGGATAGGAATGAAAGAATGAACAACTAGTCATGTATTAATTGCTGGTACAAGCGGATAACTAGGCTTATCCCCAAAGTTGACCCAGCCTATGAATCATCAAATTGACCCATTGTTCTGTTGTCATGGCGGCATTGCAAAAACAGTACCAAGACTTTCTTGATTATGGGAGCTTGGGAGAATGCTCTGACGTGTGAAAAGGTATCTAATCTTGCCCCTAAGTACGGAAAAATATAAAGTCACTGGTTGCTTGGTATTTTTTGATAGATAACGATAATATGCGGCAGTCCTTTTGCGCTACTAAAGAATATACTTATTCGGCATTTTAATAATTTTAAACAATATATTTATTAAAGAAAAGAAAATTCCTGCAACATTTTCTTATAAAGAGCAACATAATAATGAATAAACAGCCACCTTAAAATGGTATTAAGCAGATCCTTCGTGTTACAATAAAATCAAATAATTTTAAAATTTTTGTCCCAGCATTAGGCAAGGCTGGGCACTATATACACAGTGTTAGCTTAAAAAAATGAAGCTACAAAAAATGACCTAAATTTTATTTGACTTTGAATGTCCAATGGAAGTGCAGGCTAGCACAAAGTACCAATTAAGAAGTATCTGGCCTCAAGTGCCCAATAAAAATGCACCTTTACGTAATTAACCAATCAGAAAGTGCACTAATAAAAAGCCGGTTATTTGGATGCATCCGCCATTTTTAGGCCATCGTTGGATTTACCAAATACATACTTTTTGAAAGTACACGAAGTGAACTTTAAACACACCATAGTTTGAGATTTATTGCGGTCGTTAATAAGAGGGCCCTCCTCTGTATTTTGTTTTTTGTTTAAAGCATTGGCAAACACAAGTGAGATACGCTGTTTTAACAGTTGACCGCCTGTTTTTTCCCCGTTATTCGGCTCCTCAATTGGTGGCTGTAGTTTGTCCACAAAACTTTGAATGACTACAAAAAGGAGATAGAATATTTGAACAGTTGAAGGGAAGTCTCACCCAAAAAAATTTGCGAAAGAAATTTGTGATTTTTCTTAATAAATGAGTTTTATTTATCAATTTGTACTGGAAAATGGCACAAATATTCAGTTCTAAAACATCCTTACGTTTTAGCAAGCTTTCTTGTTGGCTCCAATTTGCAGAAGAGGTCTGACGAAATAGCTGAAACACATATTAAGCGTTGTTCTTTGAAAATAGGAAAAAATTACCTTGATAACCGTTATTTAAGGTGATAAGTTTAGGTGACAATTTTTTGATGAATTCGCTTTTAAAAGTGTGTAAGTGTTACGTGGACAGAGGTTCCTGCGGTTGACAGTTTAGTCTGTTGCAGTGATTTGTCGAATTTACAAAGACCTGGAAACGAGGGCCAATTGTTCATGTACGTTATGACTCAAATATGTATAAGTCCGTCAGTATTCGATCAAAGATGGTTCATCGTTATTGTGAAACGCTTTATTCTTAATCAAGAGTCAATACGAGATCACTAAGTCAAGAACAACTCTAAGGTGTTTTTTTTTTGTTTTTTTTAACATCGACATCAGTACCCCGAAGCGTAATAGAACCAGTTAAGCATGTGGATTCTACACCCACACAGAGGCCACTTATTTGTTACTGGTTGGTTATTTGTTGACTTACGCAAATTTGTGATTTAATAGTGACTCTATCGGTGTTCATCTCAGCGCAGTCTGCTCAGTAGTGCCCCACTGCTTCAGTCTCAGAAGATCAGTTTGTGTGGGCATGGTATGTCACCGAGGACAGACTTATATTTACACTCGCAATCTACCCACTTGATATGGTGCAATTTGAAAGAACGCGAGAAAATTTTCCAGTCCCGGAGCAATCATCATGAGTCGTTCAGTCGAGAGGTAGACCCATGCTTACCCTGACAGTGAAAGATTGCGCGGTGAAGTACGCAATAGCCAGAACAATTGCATTTTATGAAGGAGGAGAGGAAAACACTACCTCGCCTCAGCCTCTTTATATCATTTGACATGTTCCATCGAGTGATCGTTTGATATAAATATACCAGGAAAGCTCGACAGTCTCATAGGAAAGAGAATAGGCAGTTTGACGGTTGAGCAGAACTGGAAATGGGTGCGAGTAGAGAGAGGTTTTCCTTTAATACTCTTTCTAGAGACAACAAGCTTTTGCACTTACCTTGTGCCTAGTTAAGAGAGAGGTTTTAGGAAATTTTTTGTGGTTAATTTACTTTTCTTTTAATAAAACATTGGCATGGACTTATTTGGTTTTTCTCAAATAGGGGGGATACTTTGGCGTCTTTCTTATCACTCAATATCCGGACAGATTGAATAGACCGTAGAATAGAAGGTCAAGCGCCTTACGTATTATTTCTTCACAAAAGTTCACCCAAATGACAGCTAAATGAGGGTCAACCAGGAGAACAAGACTGCGATGTCACGTGTGTGTGGAATGCACTTTGACCGTCAAAGGTCAATGCAGCTTTGAATGTCTGCTTTGGCTACGCAGTGTTTTTCCAGGAAGGAATCAAATTTGACAAAGCGGATATTTTAACAAATTGGATTAGGAAAACATTTTCAACATCCAGCGACTGCTTAAATGGAGGGGAGAAAGGCGAGAAATCATAACTCACTTCAATCCAACGAAGGCAAAAAGCAGCAGAAGTGGATAGGGGAGCCTTTTCAAAGAAGATCTTAAGACGTTTAAACGCCAAATTGCGTATCCCCTCCAACTGATCACCAGTGCATGTCAAAATCAAACTCTGAATGAAAAAAAAGGAGGTGAAATCTTTTTTCTATTTTCTTATTTCTGCAAAAAAGCCTTTAAGTAATGAAATGCTATACACCAAGACATGTGTATTTAATTTTTCATAAGCAATCAGTGCAAATATGAAGTTGAATTAAAAGCGCTAAATCTGTCGTTTATCTTCAAAAGTACAAAGTATTTTTATGATCGCACATTGTAGTTGTATTTTTTGTTATTTTCACAAGAAAATAAACGACATTAGTGACTCCGATACACCAAGGATTTAAACAGGTAACACTAGTTGTTCTTTTCGCCCCACCCACTCGCTCCCTTCCCTGCCCTGCTTCCGCATGATATGTTTACATCAAGAGGCATAATTTAAGACCGATCTTTTTTCTCTTCACAAGGCATTGATGAGGAGATCCTTGCTAAGGCGAGAAAAGAAGTTTTTCAGGGAAATTTTCCTAATTTCATCGGAATAGCTACCCAATTAAGACTGCACCGCAGAGGTTGACAGAAGAGAGGACTAAAACATGGCTAAAAGTAGGTTAATCTTAAGCTGGTATTCATTGGTAACAAACAAACTCTGATGATATCGTTTCTATGGCCACTGCAAAATAATGAAGGCTGTTTTTTTGCTTGAGATAAAGTCAACATAAACATTTACAATTAAAGGTGTTTTTCCTTTCTCCTACAAAATAGGGGCGGTTTATGGTTGAGCAGATATGTTCACAGGCCGTGATATGGATATAAGCACCTGCTTTAGTGTTCATTTACCCATTTTTATTGTTTTTGAGTTTCTATATTTAGTTATTGTACTCAGGAAACACTGACAGGAAATAGGCATCCTTTTGTGGGCCATAGGAATTATTGCTTGTTGCAAAACTTTAAAGAAAGGAAAAACGTCCGCCTCATTTTTATCACCTATCCAAAATTTGTGGTGTTTATTTCTAAATTTGGTTCTAGAATAGATGTAAGGTCTTAAAAAAGTTTAGGGGCCAAACTGAATAAGGCGGTGTGCAGAATATTGTCCCTTTTGAGATTAGCAAGACATTGTTTTTAAATCTACCGATAGCTGCTAAATGGTAAGTTTTTGCACATTAACCACTTAATAAAGCAGACTACACCATTTATTCCCTATTTCCTACCCATGAGAATGCAACAATTTAATGCGTAGGAGCTAAATAAGACACATTCTTGATTGACTTGGCCTTTTATGCCATTTTCGCCTACCCAGTAATTAAGTGTATTGACAAGATGGTGGAATAAAATTTTAACCTGCACAGGTTTCTTGATTGAATACACTTTGTTGTTGATAACAGTCAAATCGGTCACCTATTTTACCCCTAAGTAAGCACAAAAAAACTCACTTCGATTGAAGATTTCAACTGATCAATTGTCTTCTGAATACCTTTGTGTTCAACCAGAGCACCATTTGACTCCATCACAGTTGAAACCCACTTTCCTGTGGAGACAGTGTCACTTTGCTCTTCATTTGTCAACCCAGAAACTGAACCAAGATCACCGGCCTCCGAAAGTCCGTCAAAAGATCCCCCTCGCACCAGAACCAACGGCGAAGCGGAGTTGAAGTCAAGGTTACACTTTTTCAATCGACACACCAGCCAGCGTAGAGCATGAGAGACAAGGTGTTTGCGAGCAGTTGGATGATTTTGTGCTGTTAATATTTTTTTCAAAAAAGATGCTGACTGACGCAGAGGATAATTTTTTATGAAAGCACATAAACAAAAACGTTGAGTCGTGGAAAAGCAAATTGGATACCAAAAATTGCCTACAAATTATCAAAAAATTTTACACTTATGTAACTCAAAGCAACTTTCGGAATTTTATAAACAGGCCAAAGGATAATTGTTTATGGAATTCGCATAGCACAAATTACGATAGTTGAGCGATCGCTCCGTTCACACCCGATTAAGACACACCCGTCTATTCCATTACAATTAACAAAATTAATTAATGACCTTGGATTTTTGGATGCTGCTGTTTCACAGTTCTACAGTAGAATACACTTTTTGTAAGGTTTGAGTCCAAAATGCAATGATGTGGTTCAGTAACAACGCTCAATTCTAGATTCAGCCATTAAGCAAAAAGATCACAGTGTTTTACAAGTAATAATAGGTTCTAAAAATTACAAATGTTACCCTATAAGCAAAAAAGACCAATGAATTATGAAGTAAATAGAGCCGTGATTATTTCATTGCTCTGAGAACTAGTCTTTAGAGATTAAAGAAGACACACCCAATTGAATTGCTGCAGTATACATCTGCAAATTTTGGTTGACAAGAGGCCGAGTTGCTAACCTAAGTAATATAAAATGGAAAATATTAAGTAGATAAATCTTTTTAATATAATAAAGAGTTCGCAAGTACCAGCAGATAATGGATTCCGTTGACGCGTTCAATCGGTCAGAGTACTTCTTCTCATCACTGACTGAAACATTTCGAGAAGGTTTGCTATAATTTACTGTTGCAACACTAGCAACGTCCGTGTTGCAAATGTCACTTGAACGATATCGCCGAGAAAACAAGTAAAATACGAACCTACAAAAAAAGTTAAGGTCTTAAGCAGCAGCTTTAGTTTTTCGCCATTTGTGCAAGGAACAAAATCGACTACTGTGGCTAATTAGTAAAATATAACAAAATTGCACTTGCGCTCAAATTTAAAGACCTAGAATAATGTGTTGCTGAAAACAATGAAAAGACGTCAAACAAACGTTCTTCCAAACCAGATTTCATACCAGTCAAGAGTTGCAGTTGAGGTTAGCACTATGCCCTGCGCTTTTGAAATAAAATCGATTGTCTTCAACAGTTTATCGCTTAGCAAATTTGCAGGAGCATCGTCCTGTGAGTCCACAAAGTCATGGCAGACAATAGATGACAAGTTAATAAGAAATTCATATTCCTCAACAGTCTGCGATATTTTTGAGGCGCTATGAAGACACGCCTCCAAAGCTTTGATATCCATTGGGAAAAGTGACCATTTCAAGAAATCGCTCAAGAACGAACTACTTACACATTTTAAAAACTCAAACAAAACAAGGCCGCCGCAGATTTTAAAGAACTTGGATGCTGCTAAAGCTAAAAAACTAACATTTGTACTTTTAGGATATTAAAAATAAGGTTGCTTTATGCACATAACTTTTAAATAACTGTTCGTTTTTTATCAAATATTACGAAATGATTAAAAATCACAAGTTGTATATTAAAAAAACCTGCAGTTCGACTGTTTGCCACCAACATACATTGTCTGCAGTATTGCAAACTATTATGACCATGCAAACTAGCTTTTAGCTTTTCAATATATAATAAACTACAATTAACCCCTGGTGAGTCCCACCATAAATAAAGCGGTGAGTAGTAATTTAACTTTTCTCCTTTAAAATAAAACAACAATTCTTTTTTGACGCAGCTTCATGCAAGTTTATGTCAAAAAATCACTGTCACACTAAAGCAGTCAATCTCTACAAGCATTTGTACAGTGCCATAAGACGAAAGAAGCTACAATACTTGAGTAGAGCATACATGTTCGGCATTTAAAAGGTTCTAGGGCTACTGGCATGGCCCAAAGGCTAGCTCACTCAGCGTGGTACAATGGCCGAACCAAAAGTGGTTCTTCACCTAGACCGGGAGTTAAACAGCCACCATATTACATAATGCCTTTCCGCTTTCAAGCGCTGTTTTCAGTGCTTTCCTTGGTCAGCACTTTGCGTCAGTCATCAAAACGTAGTCGCCGCCTCAGTAAGACACGAGCAAGCCGTGCCAGCTATCAAATTACCTTGCAGCTGAGGAGATACTTGACCGCATTTTCACTGATCCCTTTTAGCAATTAAACTGGGTCTAGACTTTCATCCGGTTTGAAATCTTGATTTAAAAACGAAAAATTGTACTAGCTCTCATGTGTTTCAACAGGTAGATGTTGCCACACTGACCTAAAAGCAGATTTGTGTAAGGAAGAACGATATTTAACACAGGTCTGTAAGAAAGGGGCTCTACGTCCGTTGTTCTCACCTTGGAGTTGTTTATATATATGTGATACTAACGTTGTTTTAATGTACCTTTCAGGCAGGAGGCAAGCAGAAATTTGGAATCTCGTGGTCGGATTGTCCTCCCCGCATTTAGTGACTTAAGCTCCCCTCCTTCTTGAACATTGTATTTTCCCTCCCCATCTTGTCACCTTTAATAAAGATGTCCGAAGCGAATCAACCGGGCCTGTCTAAGAATGTGGGGAATAGGGGAGCGGAGATTGATGAGTCTCGCTTCACATATATATCTGGGTACTAGCCAGCTAGTAGCGAAGCGGTGAAGGTATCTAGAGTTTAGTTTACTAACAGCCTTAAGCACGTACAACAAAAAAAACTTTGTGACAAAATTATTTCGGCTGATTCACGGCCAATTAACACATAAATCAGAAAGAAAAATATATTTTGCTGGTTTATTTACGCTAGGCTTGAACTTTAAAGCAAATATGTACATTGGCCATTTTTAAAAAAACTGCTACAAAATAATACGCGAAAATTAACTTATTTATAATATTAAAAGTATACATGAGTAAACGTGCCACTACATGTTTTGGTCTAGTTAGTATTTTCTATTTCATCATCTGTTGTGTAGTCCCTAGCATGCAAAATGGAAGCCTAAAAACTAAATCCTAAACTCGTCGTGCATTTACTCTTTACAGATTTTGAAAAACGATCCGATTGATTTTTTAGGAAGCTTTCTTTGTTTGAGTACCTCAAAATTAGATGTGTTGAACACTTTTGGTGCCTCGTGAAAATGCGTGCTAGTGGGAAGGTTTGTTGTGGTATTTAAATGCATTGCTTACGTTTATAGCTAAAGCTATTTATTGTTATCGGTCGAAAATTGCCAACTGATAAGGAGCCTAAGCCCGTTCCCTATCGTATGCGCATTTTCGCTCCGGATTCCGTAACTGCCAAGTCGCGGTTCTGGTACTTTATCCGCCAGCTGAAAAAGATGAAAAAGGGTAGTGGGGAAATTGTCTCCTGCAAAAGGGTAAGAATGTATTCCTTTTTTGTGATTTCCAGCAATGCGTGTTTTCTGCTTGTGTTGTTCAACAGGAGCTAAGTGCCACGCAAAAATGGATACAGTCTACTTTAGTCTAATCTAATGTAGGTCTTGTGACACTTTTTGCAGTATTACTGCATGGTCACTGGCCGTAGTGGTTCACTTCGGATAGGTTCATGCAGAAATCGACTTCTCGATTGGCAGTTTTTCTGCTTATCGTGAACATTTATGCAATCAGGTCGCACCGCTTACCGGCTGGCATTAAACTCAGCTAAAATCGGTGCGGAAATTTAATGCGTATGTGTTATAGAGCCTTGCGCAACACCTACTCTGTTTGCACGTTACCCCACCTCATACGCTTAGACCGAGGCTTATTTATCTTTGCGCCTTTCAGCTCTACCCTAGAAAATCTCTCACTGTTAAGAACTACGGCATCTGGATCCGCTATGATTCGAGATCTGGTACTCACAATATGTACAAAGAGTATCGCGATTTGACCGAGGAAGGTGCAGTCACGCAGCTCTATCGTGAAATGGGAGCTCGTCATCGTGCCCGAGCGACTTCTATCCAGGTAATCAAAGTCGAGGCCATTCCCGACAACAAATGTCGTCGCCCGCACATCACCCAGTTCCACGATAAGAACCTCAAGTTTCCACTTCCTCATCGTGTCAATCGTCGTCTCCATGCTCCTCGTTTCACCACAGCGCGGCCCCTCACCACTTTCTAAATGTTTGTGAATATAAGATTGGTCTTGGGATGACAGTCTTGTAAACTTCATTCCTGTCTGCTGCTGTCGTTTTTTCCTGTTCTTCACTGGCAACAAACTGAACGCACGGCATTTGTCCACGCCATTCCCAGTTAACCACGGTGAAAGCTTTCACGTTGTGAAAATTGCCCTTTCCCTTGTCCGATCAGCTGGTGAAGCCGACGAATTCGATTTCTTAGTTTTCAGTCAATCTGCGAGAGGGAGCAGTGGGAGGTGTGAGTGGTGTCTGGTATCCTTTGTGTCACCCGGGCTATGTGCTCAGTTGCCCAAGGCAACCAGGGTAGTGCTCTGAATCCATGTCTGCTATTCCGTAATTCCAGGTGGTTTATTTGGGGTAGTCTATGAGGTCGCGATGGCAGCATGTACTATTGATTTGGCAGTGCCATACTCTATTCGACCCTGCTTATTGGTTGTCCTTGTTGCTGTCTTGCGGCCCGGCTCTGACTCATTCAAGGGGGCTTCTTGATTTCACGTCCCTCAACTTCTGGGCTCCGATCTGTGCCGCGATCCTGGTAAATGGGAACTTTAAATTATCAGCCCTGGTGTTTTCTTTTGTGCTATTCGGTAAATGGTATTTTAGGCACTAATTCGGAATTCGGCGATGTCTTAAATCGCTCCAAGTAACCTCGGTCGTTTCGCGCATGATGATGGTTTGTCAATTTGTTTGATCTACCTCCCAATCAAACTCCAAAATCAAAGCCTTGAAGCTCACACAAATGTCTACTCTTCATCACAAAGGTCTTGGGTGCACATTCTTCCCTTACATAATGCGCGGTTACTGACGTTTGCGGTTGAGAAATAGTCCTTTTTGTGCAACTGATAAACAGTCGCGAGCCGTCAAATATCTGGCGGGGAGTTAATCATAGTTGGGTCACTTTCCACTGGGAGTTTAGGGTCAGTGTGGTGGTCTATATCCCAGCGGAGGAGGTTATTGTCCACCCTCAAAACAAAGTGGTCATGGACTACCACAATCGCAATCGCATTGTGCCAGGGGAATTTTATTCCTGACTCTGCAGCCTTTAACGCCTTGGAGTGGTAAGTTTGCAATATCGTGGAGCAGCATGTCTGTACCACCGAGGTCTCGTTGATAGCCACAACTATTACAGCCTCTAGTACCAACATGAATGTGAACTACTCCGGAATCACTTTCGGCGACTTTTCACCCATATGCAAATCATCTTATATATCCTCCCTTGGGTAGCGAGATCCCTCAGAATCTGAAGTAGCAGCCCACTGGACGGCAAATCGTCTGACTGATCGCTAGGTAACCGTGTGCACAGGTAAGTCTCGCTTCCATAGATTCGTTATAAGGGATAACCTCCTATTAAATGTGTATTTCATGGTTGATAAAAACTTCCCATTTCACTAATTTTCTCATCTTACAGTATGCAAAGTCCCCGAGATTGGCTGCCCCTTTTTTCACGTAAATATTGAAATAAATAGCCTATCAGATCTTGTCTGAGGCTTTTCATGCATTCCTATTGTTCGTTTCCAATGCATAAAAGTTTCCATGATGCACAAAAATACCACTTGTGTGGTACTGCAGTAACATTCGTAATTTTCTTCGCGACGTGTAATCCTGCTGCCTCCACTGCAATTTAACATTTTCCACCGTCAGTCGGGAAATTTTATTCAGGTGATGTCAACAAATTGTGTGGGGGTTAATGTCGATGAGACACCAACTTGGAGATTGAATGATGTGATAATCACTAATGCAAACGCACCTGCAGTGGTCTTTCGAATCTGGAGTCTTCTCTCAGCATGTAACATGCCCTGCCGTAGTCCAATGTAACAGATTAAGAAAATTGGTTGTTAGAGACTTTGCAGCCTCAGCATTGATTAGAGAATCCTTTCAAGGCACCTGCGATCTGACCTCCGCATGGATAGCACGGAGCTTTATTCCTTCACCCGTATTTGTAAGACCTGGCACTTCTGACACTAATATCGCCCTTCCGGACTTTTATACTTGGCAAAATATTGCAGTAATTCCACACTACGAATAATGAGAGTTCGACGCGTCATCAGAGCATCTTAAAGAGCTGCTGAAATATCTAGTGGCATTCTAGAAACATTTTTAAGTTAGCAGAAGTAAACAGCAACCGAGTTCCCAATCCTCACCAAGCGACCCCAATGAATTGATCCCCCCACTGTCTTATAAGGTCAGAAGAAAAGGCCAAGCTGACAATACCCATTATGATCAAACTGCAGAGGCAATCATATCTATTGATACTGTCCCTCTGACGTAACTCCATCCTTGAGTGTCGTGAGCCCGACAAAAACCGAAAGACTAACCCAAACCGTAGCAGGCTATTGTCCGGAGGACCTGACCACTGGTACACAACGAACCCACCAGGCGCTCCAATGACAACCAGCCGTGGCAACTGGGAACAAGGCCATATTTAACAAGAGTGCTCAAAGCTCGTCTCCTAAGGTCCTCTTTCGACCTAGCATTTTCAGCCTCAAATAGAAGCATCCTCCTGTGGTTCCGAAGAAAACCATCGGCATATAAGCTTGGACATGTTTTGCATTTTATACAGAGTACAGTCCATAAAGTATATTCTCATTCATCATTTCACTTTTTGTCGTTTCGCATTCGTGTCACTAGTAATATTTCCGTCCACTGCTTTCCGCTTCCCGCCTTTTGTCTTATTGGTCTCCAGTTGCCGCTCAAACCCGCGTTTCACATGACCTGTCAGTGCAGTTCGCATGGACGAACCTGGACGCAGTTTGTCCAAATTATGCTCCCTCTGCAGATGAATTTGGGCCACCTTACTGCCGAAAACGTCAACACTGCGGTTCTTGGCGGCCTTATCCCTTTTTGGACGCAATTGGGATGGCACTCGTAACGAGCGCTTCCATTTGTCCTACAGAAAAGGCAAAGAGATCCATCAACGGATAAGACCAATGAAGGAGCCGATGATGAAGATACAGACCTCTGATGGCACTTGACGACGTCGAAGAACAAAGTCAACTTCAGGAGCAGAATTATACAGTTCCAACTGGACATAAGATCCCCAGGGAGTTTTTAGAGCTTCTGTGGTTGTTACTTGCTGCGAATTCTCCATATAGTTATCCCTGTCTTTGGATGGCCTTTTGAGCTCTTCCAATTTAATTGTCTGTACGCGCATGATAAGCTTTTCGGATGAGGGCATTATAAAGTGGATAACGTATCCTAGGCCTGAGGAGTTTACGCAAGACACTTTTGGACCTCTGAAGAGATCTAAGGAAGGAAAAGTAATTGCAAAACATTCGGCGTTACCAATGAGTATAGATTTTAGGAGCCGCAATTCTTCATCTTCATCAAAAGCTTCACCGGAGAATATCAGAACAGGTTTCGCACCAAGAGAGAGTTTCGCGTCCTAAACATGGCGTAAAATGGCAATTCAAAACGCACGAGTGAACGCATTGATACGTAGTTTTCTATTCCCAATTCATGCATATCGAGAATCTCATGATCATGTAACCGACCAATGACAATATTATTTGGTCTCTTCTTGGAATGCATTCCCATTACAAAAAGAGAACAATCGTACTTGTTACACATGCGTTCCTGGCATTTAGTAAGTCATAAAACCACAACCACGTACAATAAATGAGGAGTCTTCAAAGGGTAGGACTTGATTCTTCCACTTCAGCTTATTAACAAGTGGTTTCTTGAGCAAGTACTGAAGCAATGAATAAAAACTCGACTTACAATATCTGTCAAGAAGCTATTCACGATTTCGCCCGTATGAGCGCCTCTGATAATCAATGTCTGTTTATCGTTTTCATAAATTTTAGGCTCTCGTTTGGAGAGGAATTTACGCCCACGATGTGTTTTTGGTACACTAGGCGAGAACATTAAGACGCATGGAAAGTCATACTTAATTTGATGCTCCAACGTATTAGCCGCCATGACCAAAGTAGAGCATGAATAGCTTCCCAACGTACGTACCCAAGCTCCAAACTTCAAGGTCAAGTTGTGGTATCCTCATTATTGAAAATGGTGGAGTTATAAATCACATTTATAAGCAAATCTGGTTAATTTTAGGCCAAAATACTATCTATATGTATATTTTAAAAATAATTCTAAAATTAGTTAGGCCTTAGTTTTCGATCTTAGGAAATTGCAATTTTAATATTGCTACTGATGCAGTAAATTTTGACAATTTTTTGCTCCAATAACACCCATCTTAGACGTACATGTTTTAAAATCATACAGAAATGCATGAAATTTTGCTTTTAATATTCTTCTACCCTCCAAAATTTTGTCGGGCTTACCTAAGCCGCCACCAACTTGTAGGACGAGGCTCGTAGTTCGCCTCTCCCCCGGCCCTCGTACTCTTATAGCACCCAGGTTAATTTGACTTAGATATGTCTAGTATGATAAGTAAGTGGGGAGGGCGTGGACACGTAACAGCTCTCCAGGTTGCAGAGCGTTGCCTTCTCAGTCATGAGGCTCGATCTGTATGCCTGCCTCCTCTCCAAAAGGAACATTCAAGTAACATGAGTATTACATATTACTAACGTGCGGAAGACCTGGACTGCCATGAGCATAGCCAACAAGCTAGCAAAAGCTAACTTGCCTATAATTTTGACAATTAACTAGATATTATTCTCTCAGTCTATGGTATAATCACTCTCGTTGAGAGGACGCAGTAAAAAACTCGTTGAAACACAATGTTGCCCCAGCGAGCACTGTTTTCAAGACTCGAAATTGAGGATTTCCCAAGAGCGGATGTTGATCAGACCTACACGGAAATCCTAGAAAATCACAAAAGCTAAGAGAGATGTTTGCAACCAACACCGTCATGGTCAGAGGGGTGGACCGTTCACCGCTTTAACGTTGATGAGCCCGCGTAATCCCCACATATACAGTAGGACGAGACTCAAAACATCAAACAAGTTACGGATTAAAACAATACAATAGAATAGACATTTGGCTTATCGTAGTAAATTTCCCACAAAGTATTACTGAAATCACTGGGAAAAGTTTGCACTGTCAAAAGTTTTACCTGTGCTTTTGTCGCCTGTAGTTCTTCAAATCTCTTAGACAATATGTGATTCCTCAATGGCGAGTACTAAAGAACTGTTTGAATATAAAAACAAACTATACGGTTGTATTTAATGACTGGAATTCACTAAACCAATCGCCTCGTGGTCGCAGTGTGCTGAGGTTAAAGCAAACCCAAGCACTGTGAATGAGAATTTAGTTTAAACGTACAGAGGAGTCGAACGGCTACGGTCGTTAGCAAGGGCGTATACCGCAAGGCAGAAACACTACCCGCATAGTTCACACACAGCTAAACGGTTCGTCTGAGAAACCGGTAAATAACAATCATCAATCGGAACGGCCACACCGATTGTTTAATTAAAACTTGTGCATAGTTCTTCTGTAGGCTAACACATGCCACTAATATTTCAAAATGTACACTGAATTTAACACTCTTTAAGGCTTTGAGTACTTGAAAATCACAAAAAATTGAAGCTAAATGTGTACAAATTCACAATTTCTGATTCTTGAAATCCCATCGAAAAAAGACATTAGTAAGTTTGGTTCTGTTTTTTTTTTCATCAAGCACCGTTTTTTTTCTCATGCCTATGCCTGAAATTTAAGCCAATTTCTCACGGCTGCGGAAATTGGGTTGGATCTCTCGGATGATCGCATTTTAGTGTAATATTAGGAAATTAGAGCTTTTGATTTACTTTGAAGCAAGCCAATAGTAAACTAAATTTAAATGAGCCAAAACACACCTTAGACATAAGTTATTCATAAAAGTTCGTGTCAACTGCGAAGTTCTGATCCAAGTTTGACCTACATTATGCGTTCATGACTATCGCCGAGGACTTTTGCTGTTCTAGTAACACTTATGTTGGCTTTTTACCTGTGCATTCAACTACGCAAGCACTTTAACCTCAGGTGTTTGTACTTCCGCTCTTTGGCATATTCGTCGGGCCATGCCAGTAACATTCTAGCTCTTCTGTGCTTCAGCAATATTTGTTCTTGCAGATCACTCTAGCCTGTTACGAAGCCGTGGAAGAGTCCAGGCTCCAAAACGTTTACGACCTTCGCTTAAAAGTGCCGAAAAGCTTGATAAGTCCTTCTGCCATCTCCCTTAAAATGCAGTTTAAAATATGCTTCGGCATTTAGGGTGAGGAAAGTACAGCTTCGTTTATTTTACTGTTTCGTTAGTCGGCAAACAGTAAAGTTGTATTTCCGTCAGTCATGAGACACGACTCTGTGTAACCCAATTCAAGTAGGAACGGGAGTGGCTGCTTCGTCGACATAAAGTGTCGCCGTTATAAACGCGACATGGGGGTTTAAACAAATCGAAAATAGTTAAGATGAATATATGTTAAGCAATAAGTATTTACACAGCAGTATAAATGCAGCAAAAAATTAGATGGAATTGCCATCAGCGTCATGCGAAGCCCCCCCCCCCTTAAGCCCTGTTTCTGGGCTTGGTGGCAACTTCAAACGACCGCATTATGACTGTTGTGTCGATGAAAAGCAAGGAGGCATAAAATTGACAAGCATCAAGAGTATTCAAATTTCGTGAGGAGAATTGACTGTGGATAACTCACCTCAAAACCTTACAACAGAAGTTCGTAAATCAAATGTGTAAGTTATTCAAAACTAGTATACTTTGAACATGTTGGCCTCTGTCTTTCAGTTTTTCAACGCAGACTAGGAAAATCAAAAAGCCGGAAATTTTAGGCGAGGAGAGGTCTTAGCTTCGCAGTCCGACGAAATTTTTGTGTACCGCTGGTGAAAATCACTTTGAGATAAAAAGGCTCATATTAAGCGTATCCCCACACGATGTTTGCCAATCCGAAGTGAATTAACAGAAGCGCACACCCAGAACATTCAAGTGGGAGCCTATTTTAGGGTAGCAAACATTCTCATATTTGATTAAAATGGCAAATTAGGACTGCGCTATGTGAGAGTCTGGGCAACAATTGATCGTTCCTTCATCACCTCAAGAATAAATTTTCAATGCCATGGCTTACTCACCCAGTAGTCGTGGCAACTACCATTCCTTCATTTGCACGTTTTCATAATTTAATCCAGATCAGCCGCAGCAATAAGAAAATTAGGTAGTTTTAAAACGAGCTCCTCACTCCTATTTCCAGGGCCGATCAAGGAGGCAATCTAAATGAACGGCTAGAAACTTAGAAAAGCGCAGCCATTTTCTACGTTTACATCAAAAAGTCAAGCGGGAAAGGATGAAGGTAGACGCCTACTTTTCCGCTGCTTCCAGTAAAAAAACACAACCGTCGCAGCTCAATTTCTCTGCATCTAGCCTACGTAACCAAGCGCATTTCGCTGTGACTTTCGAGGAGGGTAGCTAACGTGACCAATAAGTGAGAGGCTGCACTTTCTCACATCAAAAGTCCCACCAACTCGATTGTCTCACAAGACAATTAATGAGGCAAAACTAAAACAAAACTCATTGTAAGGAGGTTACCATTGCCCGCTTGTGATTTCCCCGCTTTTTTGGCCATTTACATTTGAGCAGAAGCTGCCACCAGGAGCCACCTCACTATTTCTCGCACCAGCAGACAAAATTACTTAAAGATATTACATCATGAAGAGAAAGATAATTCAGTGATGATGATCAGACCATCGACCAGATGAATTGGAGTAGAATTTCTAGAGAACCGCCAAATTGCCCACACCCACATCAATTGCACAAGTCGGCGTGGAAGTCACCAAAACAAGTGGCTCTCACTGACTACTAATTTTAGATTCTGAAGCCATAAGTCAGATGTCTTTTCTGCTATAACATTGCATTGAAAGTTGGTCTAGAATTTTCTACCCTGTTCTCTCGCTTGAGTGTCAATCAGATGGTGTTTGACCACTTATTGAAAAGTGAATTGTGCATAATATGGCGTGAAATACCATTCATACGAAAGATTTCTTATTTATTTAAACAACTCAATGGACGTTCAAGTCAATTTGGGACTATAATTCTACTTACCATGCAAAGTAGTAAGTGCAGTGCCAATGGGCACGTCGTGAACAGTGAGTCAAAAGCCCGCTTTGATGATGAACGAACTATCATGGAACCAGAGATGTATTCCTTAATTCCATGAAGACAGTAATGTGAAGATGTCCAGACACTTATCAGTGGCATTCCCAGTAGCGGCCATCTTCAGGTCATGACCTGTGCACCAGCCAATATTTACAAGCATCACCGATGCATAACCTGTTGCTGCGACAATACAAAAGCGAAGACTTTTACTGCCTCCACAGTGGACACGATGTGCGCTCTGAAATACTCTTTGCCTTTTCTCCATTTCCTCTAACGCCCCTTTTACATGACCGCCTTAATTGATTATTTTCAAACTCTTTATTAATGAAAACAATTATCAGATCTTAAGATTTTTTACAAATGCCTCCTATTTATTGTTAACACACGAGGCAATTTTTTCGGTGAAGCCTTTAATCATGAATCCGTCCAACCACAGAATAAGCCTTTTTCCCTCATGAAAGGATCAATGAGCGCGGCAGCATTTTTTACACGGCGCGTAAATTGCAAAGTATATCCCACCTTGTTGCCACTAGTGCGTCTTCTTAGTCACCTCTCTGACTCTGCAAGAAGGCTTGATCGGAACCACATGGCGGAAGATTGTGTGTTGCAGCTATTCAACCTGAGGGAGTACTGTCAATTTCAGAAGCAGGAGGTCTCATGTGAACACATTAAAAGGCGATCTGATGATTCATCTCATCTTGATCATCTCTTACATAAACAAAAATAGAGGCCTTTTTTCCCATTCCCTACACTTCTTATTATCAGGTAGCAATTAAAAAGAAATTAACGCACTTTTTTGCCTTAACTTAAAGGCGAATAATGTGTGATATATTTCAGTCAAAAAAGGCCCACTTTCACAAGAGTTACTACGTTTGAGTTTCTACTAATAGGCTTGCGAGGTGTAAAAGATGGAATAGCAGGGTCAGTACAAATGACTCCAAAAATCAGGGGAAATGAATTTGTATCCTGATAGCTTGATATTTATTTTTATGGGTGGCTGATGCTCCCCTCTGGTATTATTGCTTTCCAGCCGTGCCTACAGCATTTAGTTCTTTTATATTGGTAAATTTCGGATAAATTTACGACCGCTTCAATTGTGATTTTGCCCAGTAGAGCCTCCCGCCTGGCCTATGGGAAGAGGAGGAGGCACAGTAGCTACAAACCGCGGGAACAAGCAGATCAACCCATTATGAATCGATGATGCCATTTTAAAATAATTTCTGTTAACCTGAAGGCGCCCTTATCCATTTCTAATTTGGTTTGCTCCCTTATTTTCCGGCTAACCTTGATAAAAACAAATACCAAGAATATTGCGTGTCACGTTTAGTTCTGTGCGTAGAAATTAAGAGGGTTTAAAATTTATTTCGTAAATAGTTAATTAAATACGCAATTTACCCACTTTTTATCATTTTTATTAACAAAATCCCACGAAGTTACCCATGTAAACGACGTTTGACCTTACGCCGTTACATTCAAATCTATTTTTTGATAAACAAAATGTCACTCCTTGTAGAAACAGCAATGGCTCTTCGTCTTACTGAATTCCCAAAAAAATAACTCGTGACTTTTTCTCTTAAATAGCTAAAATAACTCAAAATTTCATCATAATAAAATTGGGACCGCTATGTGAATGAACCAATCGCATCGCTCCAAAAAGTTCCATTAACCAATGAGGAAGCAGTTAGTTAAAACTTTGATATATCATTGAAGTCACATGCTTCCTCAATCAAATTTTACCACATCCCTAACTTAATTATTATACTAGCTAAAAAATTTGTTTCAGAATGTTCCGAATTTTCCTTTTAAAGAGGTTATTTATGAATAAATACATTAATATCGTCAGCCTGATTGGTGCAAGATTCAATTCAAAAGGTTGTGGTGGAAAGTACTGGACAAATCGGGCAATTTTTTCATCAATTTTAATATTCTTTACAATAGCCCCATAGGGATTGCTAGAATCCAACCATAATGGCTAATCATGTTTCTAAATTGTAAATATTCGGGTGGATTTTTGACAATAAAACGAATAATATCGGCGCGTTGGAAACTTATTTGATAGATTTATTTACTGCATTGATAATTCTCATTGACAGTGTAAAAATGTAAGACTAAATCGAGGATTTTAGCTGCCGCCCGAGGGTGAAGTCGGTCCGTTTGCTTACCCCAGCATAAAATACTTTCAAACCTTTAGAGTTTTCCCCGCATTTTATAGGACAGAAAAAGGAGCAGAAGTGTGGTAGAGGAGATTTTGACTCTTTATAAACATTGCAGAAGGCTGGACAAGTAGGCTGCTAAGCCACACCCATTTCGTGCATGCATTAAAAGGATTTTGGGCGCTAAATACTCAAACGCATTTTATTAGGCTTCACGCAGAAGCTTGTGTAAACCATGGTAGCTTTCTTGAAATAGAGAACATCTTTAGGTAACTCACAAATGACTTGTTTTGCAGTCGTTAGCAAAAATGTTATCCTACCACTCAGGGCATCCCAACCTTGTACAGAAGGAGACGGCTTAAAAGGGAACCCCTCTGCACCACTTTTTTTGATTCCCTTGAATCGTAAAGGTTGACTAGGGCAAGGCATTTTCTATTGTGTAGTATGGGTGATTTTTTTTCGCAGGATTTCGGTGTTTCCCTCCACCATGTGAAGCCGATGGGGTTCGCTTGGCCTCGAGTTTGATATGGTCTGGCCACTTACCACATAACAGGTACGTTCGAACATCCATCTGTTGCAGCTCCTGGCGAGGTGAGCCAATTGATAATCAGGTGAAACATGGTGAGGCTTTCGAGGAAGTCATTAAGGAAACCTACCACGCCCCATGCTTAAAAAGAAACAAATCCCTCAACATCTGCAGAAGTAAGACCTACCAATTCCACTTTACTGGCATACAAAGTGGGAGCCATTTTGTGCCCAAAAGGAAGCAAAATTTGTGATCAACATTGACAATTTCCGCAATCCCCAAATATAATAGAGCATCTGGCTTTAAAAAACACTTGCGAAAAGAAAAGCGAATAGTCATAATTAATAAATGGAAGCCAGCACGAAAGAATTTTAATAGTTTGATAGTTTGTTTATCTCGGCCTTTGGCAAGGCAAGCACTTAAAGCTCCGCAGGTTGTACTTCCATTCGGTGGCACGACCCCTGGGCGATTCCAGAAGGCTCGGCCCTTGTATCTGATAGAAACGTATTTTATGTCTCACCACGGCTACTTCTTACGATAAAAAGTAGACGATTAAGCAACTGTTATGAATAAATGTAATGGAATGGTTTTTAAAAATATGATTATAACACTTTTAATGCTCTGCAACATTTATTCACAGAAAAAGTGATAAATATAACGGACAAAGTTAAAATTTAAACCAGAGATTTAAAAAAGAGAAAGTCAGCTTTGGTATTTAAGTAAACATTGGAAATAAAACACATCAACTACTTGCCTGACATTCAATTAATCGGAAAACGAGAAGGAGATGGGCAAGTTAACGCGGTGTCTTTGCCAAATTGTATTATCACCCGTTAATTGGAATTACCCAGTCGAGCCCATGGCCCACCCCACCACACCTTTCCGCATAATCCACATTTGTCAAGGTCCCACTTCTCACAGCACCTAATGCCTTCTCTCCTGTCGCAATTGGGAGCAACTTGGCTTTTGGCAACTGCCCACATGGGGCACAATTAATGCTCCAACGGTGATGTGACTAATTCACTCGCAATCGCGGCTCTACTGTGGGGTGTTTGTGAAAGTGTGAACTTGTCGTGAAGGCAGGTCGTCGCGTGCACACCATCGTCGTGAGGACATGCGACTGAGTCAATGCCAGTGTCAGTGTCGACACCAGGTCAGTGTCCTGCCCCCCTTCCAGCGCATTCACGCACGCAGCAGTGGTGACTACTTCTGGCTGTCAAGACGTGGACGTGGCAGTTTGTGCTTCACATAGCCTAGACATAGACATGTGCATTCAATCGTTGTTCGTAGCCTTGATCACATCATTGACGACCAAATGGTGACGTTCTTCAGTTGCATCGAGGATGAGGAGGAATCACGGACCACGCACCATGTCGCGCCTTTGGTTGGTGTCTCCCTGTCTTTGAAGGGCTAACAGTGATGCAGCATTCTTTTCCCAAGTCATCACTTTATTTCAAGTACAGTTTGGGTAGTAAGGTAGTGACTCAACGTTCTGCCGACCTCTGGCCTCCAGTCTCCAGTCTTCGGCCTCTAGCTCCTACCGTCTATCCATGCCATGTTCGGACGTCCTGTCACATAAACAAAACTCCATAATGCAAGTACAAATACTTCTATTTACTCAGTTGCACACAACGAATGAGGCCTTTCGACTGGTTTATGAATCAGTGACGCGTGTTTGGATGGCCGTTGTTTTTCCTCTTTTCCATTTCATCATGTGCGATTTGTGATTGGTGATTTTGTGTCCATTTCGGGCGTTTGCTTCACGCGATGGTTTTGTCAAGTTACTTGGTCGTCGAGTGGGTCAAAGTGTGTAGGCAGGGTACTTGCAATGCTGTTGCCTCCAACCAAGTGGGTGCCCTTTGTCCCATGCAGTATGGGAGCGGTGGAACCGGGCGATTGGTGGTGGGAAAGCAACGTCGTGGACCGCGGGTGACTTGCGCTCTGTGCTCAGTGAGGCAGTGGAGTGTCTTCTTTCACGATGTGCTGTGCTTCCCAAAGTTGCCAGCTCACGCACCTCACCACACCTTCTAGGGTTGATGTGGTGGTGGTGGTAAAATTCACCTTCATTGCATGACCTTGAACTTAAGCTTGCCAACATTAACCACTTTTTGATTTTGGTCCATAGATTTTTCATGACGATCTCTCATTCCCTCATTAGTGTTGCCTCTTGTCTCATTTTTTCTCGGGCAATGCATTTCTTACCTTCATTTATTTCATAGCGAATAATGCAAAATCCAATTTATTTTATTTTTGGATAAAACCTGTGGAAACAGGACCGTGTGTAAGACTATGAATCCACCCATAGGTAATCCAATCTACTTCGAATCGATCAGGCGGCTACTCACCTCTGTGCACAGAAATGTGATCCTTCATATTCTCTTTTATTGCACCTTTTTTCCTGGTTAAACAAATGCAGTTGCGTAAAGCCTGCTTAACGTAATGATGCCTCCTTTCTCCCTTTTTCCACTTTTGGCAGTGTTGCGCTTCTTTCAGTTTTTCCATCCCTATAAATTGTGCACAGTGAACGCCAACTGGATGGGAAGATCCAGACAATTCAAAGTCAAATCAGCGCTATCAATCAGTGCACATATGTATTGCAACTAGGCCGAAGGAGATTCTGAATTAACGCATTTTAAACCTGGCGGGGTCAATAAACCAATAGGAGGCGAGCTGTTATTTGCGGGTGGAACGCAAGTCGGCAATGGGAACCACTACGCAAAGTAGGTACAAATTGGCCACCCCCTCTCTGTAGTGACATACTGTCCAAAAATGCTGCTTACAAATAAGAAAGCTTTTGCTTTGATTTGAGAACTCAGAGCTGCCTGGGTGCATAGCGCAGCTTTTTGACTTGGCTGAACGAAATTTGCAAGTCGCCAAGTAAGGGTAAAGAGGAGATTTTTGTGTAAATTTACAAACAATAGGGTGGAGCGCAGTGCCCGACCCTCACTTTTTGTAACTAAATATGTTTTTTTACCACATCACAAGAGAGTCTCCCATGTTGCCATAGCCACCAAATGTTATGGTAACGTAAAGGCTAATTGAAAGTACCGCCGTTAATAACGGAGGACGCACTTTAGTCGAAATGTTAAGTTGGTACCACTGTTAACCACGAATTTCTTTAAAGGGATTAAAATGCATTGTATTTCTAAAAGAGGATTTAGCAAATACTTAGAGATGTGTTTTTTGTTAGTAATCATATGTATGCTCCTAGCTTTGGCTGTGTCAAAAACCTCCTTGATGCTCTGCCCACCGCTGAAGATGACAAGTTTGGCAGATCTTAGCCGAGATCATAGCCTTTTGAGCCTTGAAAAAAGTCAACGCATAAAATGGTGTTGTTCTACTGTACAAAAGCTGATAATAGAAGAGCAGCTTCGTAAACACACGTCGATGTTTGTGAAAGCACACAAATCCAACGCATTTACAGGTGTGATTAAGTAAATACCACCTAGGCTTAAAGTTTTGCCGAAAATCACATGTAAACTGAGACTTGCAGACGGTGGTGGGTATGGCGACAGAATTATTCACACGTGTCTCGAAAGTACCGTCCCCTTACGCACTGGTCAGGTGACCAAATATAAAAATGCCACACGTCGCCAAAAATGCAGGGAATCCGGTGTGGACAAAGGGATAGTGATGTTATATTATGATTGAAGAAGATCGACAGCTGCGCTGAATGCAAAAAATCAGTGATTTTTAAGAGAAGACGCGACTAGGGCTTGGAAACATCTATCCACCTATCAAATTAAAGGGTTAATTTTATCCCTTTTCTTCTTTTAAACAGGATTTAATTGGAACTAGAATTCCACACTTCAGAGAATATAAGTTAATTAAAATGAACAAGCCAATAAATAAGTTAATGACATGTAATTAATGACCTGTGTAAGAGACATAATTCGCAAAAGCGTTGCAATATTTTAATGCCACGAAATATTTCACAATGAAATGGGCTACTTTAACGATGCGAAACTCTTAATGAAATTTATTAATTACACTTCCACTTGCTTCGTAAAACCTATGTTGCATGGCCCATGTGTATGCATCCCTTATAGAAGTATAGCTAAGGGTTATTGAATGCAACGGAGTGTATTTGTCTTGGTAACGAAACAAGATCCGATGAATGTGCACAGTTGCGCGGCCTGGTGGCCTCTCTCCTTTTTTTCTCGCCTGTTTGCACACGAACACACACAACAGCTGATGCAAACCCACATACGGACGCGAATAACATTACCAAAGTAACGGTTCTGTATGTTTTCCCGATTTGACCTCGCATGCATCGAGCGCAAGACGTGAATTTCATTGAGGGCTAGCTAATGGTTGTGTGATTGGGTTCAGTGCTGTCACCATGCCTATGCATTTTGTGGACAATGCCAATGTTTCGTACTCACATTCGCAATAAACAAATTAGCAAATTGCGTTACTATGTAAGCGAGGCGGGAAACTGCTACATCACGTGGTTGTCGTGGTCGACGTGGAGAGGTCTAAAAACTGCAAAAACTAATTAGCATAGAAGACTAGTAAAGTAACATACTATTAGGGTTCCTCCTGATTCATGAAAGGAGGAAACCTTCCAACTTTGAGGAAGACCTTCCATACTGCCTTTTCTTCCAACTGGTCGAGAAACGAATTAATCACGAATGCGACTGGTTTTTCCTGCTAATAGACACAAAGGATAAGTATATTCCATCTACGAAAATGCCCTCTTATTTATGACAAGAGAAAAAAAATATCATTTGAGCTGTAGAATAGACCTGCTTTTTCTCTTTTTCTGTCATCTATCTGGCCCAAAGGACCCTATGGTTACTTGTAGTAGAGTTTATTTTTACTGTCTTCGATTCAGGCAAAAGTGTTTGTTACACAAGTGGCAATCATTCGAGCTGTCATTCATTGTAGATCCCGTTTTTTAGAGAAGGAGGACTGACCAACATCCATTTCCGTTTATCATGCGGAAGTTACTTTTGGGGGAAATGATCCGCCCCCTCCTAATCCCCCTCCTTTTGTAAGAGTCACTTTGACAGGAGACAAGCGATCATTCGAAAGCAACATCAAATTCATTGCGCCAAAAACAAAGTTGGTCTTCATAGATTGACGCAGGATCGCTTCATATGCCAAGTGTTAGAACGCCTGCTGTGGCAAATTTTTCACCATCTTACAAGCTTTGCAAAGAGAAGAGTCAGTAAAGTAGTCGTCCACCTTGAGTTTGAGTTATTACCTTCCCATCATGGTACCTACTTCTGTTTCAGTCCACCAAAAGTTGGTGAGATGTTCTGGGTGATTGTGCTTTTGTAGAAAATATTCTGGAAAGACACGCACCCGCCCATGAAGCACAGACATACGCCGATCTATCCTTATTTTGTTTCCTTAATATTTTCTCATCACTTTAAATCGCCAAACCGCCTAAAATCACTTGAACCCCGTGAATGGAATTCTACCTAGTCGGTTAGGCAGAGGTTGCGAAAGGCTGTCGCCAGGTGCGTATAGTCTTTGGAGAAAGTGAGGCATCCAAAGGGAACCGTCTATAAACCCTCCGTCCTTGATGATCAGAAAGTACGTGACCCTAATGGCCAGAACAAATTGAGAGGAATGTGTCGAGAGCAGTTGAGCCATTTACACCCACATCAATTACTCAATCGGTGGTGTTAGTCGACACCGCATGCCATGCCTGGTGTGTGTTCTCCGCCTCTTTCACGAGAAAGCACGCCATAAGCCATTCCATGTAATGGTGAACAACCAAAAAGTGATGAGGAAGACCGTGTGAATTGTGGTGTTTATTAACCCAACGGGCATGTCGTCGGCTATTCCTGATGGATATCCTTCCATGGCACTATCTTCATGCGCCATTTTTCCTGTATTGACACCAGGACTAGACTATTAGGTGGAACAACGGTAACATTAGTTTATCAATTCACTCTACATTTTTGTCCGTGAGGAAATGCAGCAATTAAACTACAATTTCTGACTTCTTTTCCTCTTTCATCAAAGTTGTTAGCCTACCTCCCGTTCTAGCATTACAGAATGAATTAATATTCTTATCTGTTGGTACAGTTTCCAAGGCAATTTTTTTTAAAAAAGACGGTAAAACATCGAAGTTGATGGGAATTTAGCAAATTCAAACTCCTTTTACTTTCGCTGGGAATTTAACGAGTTAAATCCAGCTGTTAAAACATGAATTTGGGCATTGTACACACGCTTTATGCATTCATTTAGGCACGATGGAGACAGGAACTACTTTGGTCCAATCTTGCCACTGATTTATTCCTCCACACCACCACTGATAACAAACTAATAGACGCACCACGTAGTCTTTTAAGATTTATATGGAAATTTGGCTTCCAACACACAAGCTGATCGGTCTTCGCCGACGCCCACCCCCAATCGGCCATGGGGACCTTCAGCCTGTTGTAATCCAAGCCCATCAAAGGGGAAAAGATGATTTCCCCCTTCCTTGCCACATTCTCCTCACACACACTTTTCAGGAGTTAATTGGACAAGTGATAACCGACCTAGCCCTCGATCAGTTCGCGTGTAGCAAACATTTCCCAGCTGTGGAAATTCTGTGTCCTAGCATTCGTGCATGCTCTGGCCAAAAAACCTTCAATGTAATCTTGCATATTTTTCGCCCGAGGTGGCCGTAATCACGCTCCCAGATAAAGTGGATAGATAAGGGTTCTTTCCCTTGACCTTGGCCAAGTGTGCATTTCTCGTGAATTTCGAAGAATAAAATCCACACGCCTACAGTTTCATGGAATCCGAATAAATCCACTTCCCACCTCTTCTCAATCAATGCATTTGAAAGGCATCAAAAAAGTGAAACAAACTCGTATTGTTTAGTGGTGATGGTGCCCACCCACTCCATTAAGAGGGACAAACCTATCTCCCTGATAATGAAATTTCTCCGACGAGTACGCTTCGAAATTGCCAGTGGGAGGAACGACAGTTGAAGTGCATACGCTCAAACCCCTATCGAGCTAGTACGTAGTTATATTCGAACAGTATGATACCTAAAACGAAAGGCGAGTGTGGGTGCGAGTTTTGGCTTTCAATTATGTGATCGAGAGGTAGAGAGGGAGGAGAACATGGAGATATATAGAGACATAAAGGTTCCAGCCATGCACTGCGGCCGACGGTAGAAACAAGGCTGCCTTAAAATGTACTTTTAGAAGAAATACATTAGAGTAGTCTCATCCGCAGGCAAAATAAGACTTTCTGGCTTGGAGTTTGACAGTCAGAGGAGGAGGGAAGGGGGAGGATGTGGGGGTAAAGGAGAGAATGATGGGATTTGCCAACAACACAGCATTCACTTCTGTCTCAGCGTCTATCACAGTCATCCCATGGACTGAAAGACTCTGGCTTGGGAGATGAAGAAGGGGAGCGTAAAGAAATCAGCAACCTAGGAGAGGATGGGCTATGAGCACAGCTTTTGAGACTACCTTTTAATTTCACGGTGACGGCAGAGGTCGCTTACTCGGAGGAGGAGAGATAGAGAGAAATGAAAGACAGTAAGCACCCGCTCGTCACTATCACTGCAACTGCACGTGTTTCTTTTTTCTGAGTTTGTTTTCTGTGCACATTTTTTTGGTGAAAGTGTAAATTTTTCTAACATGTGAAATAAAACGGACGAGTGCGTCATAGGGAAGGAAAAAAATTAGGATGTACAAATGAGACAATAAATGAAGACAGAATAAGAGGGATATCTACAAGGAGGGACAAAAAATGTGGATACGGAGTGCAAGATCCCCGTTCTTAAGTGGTGGGGGCGAGAATGGGAGCTGGAAGCGTCTCTTGATGTGCTCCACAGGGTGGTTCCACAACACTGGTCGTGGAATTGGGGGTTCCAGAGGGTACCGCTTCTGGACCCACGTGAGGACAATCAAGTGTTGAGCGGAGAGAATGTTCGGCTCCTTCAGCCTGAAATATACGCAAATTCTACGTGTTGGAACTACTTCACGACCTATCTATCTATTTTTCTAAACTCCCATGTTTCTAGATTATTCTGCAATCTGTTTTGGATTCTTGGCTATTGCTGCCCATTTCAATGTCTTAAAAACCGGTTTTTTGAATTTTTTGCCTTCTCAAAGGAAGAGAAGGTATGAAGCCGAATTCTAAAATACCCATCACCGCCCGCTAGATAAGTACTTTTATGAAACTTGATGGTAATCATTGTAAAGAGAATCCACGTGCTTCATTCCAAAGGCACCAGATGAGGAAGTAAGCGAGACCTTCCATAATTAAAAATTAATTGAATTTAGTTCAAAAAGTGTCGGTTTTAAAGGTGTTCCTTTTTTGAAGAAAGCAATGATATCAGATACATCAAAATTGTTATGCCGACAAACATTTGATTGGAGAGGAGAAGACACCTAAGACGGCATAACGCCTGAGGTACCGTTCATCCTAATCCAGTAACAGGCATTGACCCAAAAGAGATCAAGTAAAGCGATTTAATGAGTAGAGTACCAAGGCATTGGTAAGCAGAAAAAGTGGAAAAAAATTATAATATGTCAAATCGTAAGCTCCATAAAAAAGACAATGAGAATGCCAAATAAGCGTCACGTAGACTACCAATTCACAAAAATGCATACCATAGCAGCAGCTACTTTGAACCAGGCCCCAAGCATAACCGACTTGGTACAGAAGAAACTGATGATTTTGAAATGGAATGTGGAATTTCATTGAAACGTTGACAGGTAATAGGGCTATCCAAACGCCCGGAAAAGTAATGATAGAAAAAATCAACTCAGGATATAAACAAACAGGATTAAACAACGGCATTTTTGAGTAATTCTTCATCAAACACTCAAAAAATCCATTTGTGAAAGCCAAGGGAACAGAAAGAGGAAAGGTAGCTCACAAACGTTAATACTAAGTTTGCTTTTTTGAACCATTCAATAAACGAAAGTGGAGTAAAATAATACGATATGATATTACAGCTAGGATTGTTTTCTGACAAAAATTAATCGCGAAATCGACAATTTGACAACAGTCATAGGAAATTCAGTTTCCGTAAAAAAGGTCCCGATATGACAAGCTTAAGCTTTGATTCTAGAAACGCTTCAGCAGGTTGTACCCCAGTGACCATATTTCCTAAAGCATCTCACACTTTTCACACCTGCAGCTGCTAATCAGGGCTAATCAGATCAGACAGTGTTTAAAGCACGCAAACACGTTAAATGCTTAGGGCGGTAACAACATTCGTCGGTTAAAGGGAGTTCAAGGTCATGCAATGAAGGTAAATCCACCACCACCACCACAAATCACAAATCGCACATGATGAAATGGAAAAGAGGAAAAACAACGGCCATCCAAACACGCGTCACTGATTCATAAACCAGTCGAAAGGCCTCATTCGTTGTGTGCAACTGAGTAAATAGAAGTATTTGTACTTGCATTATGGAGTTTTGTTTATGTGACAGGACGTCCGAACATGGCATGGATAGACGGTAGGAGCTAGAGGCCGAAGACTGGAGACTGGAGGCCAGAGGTCGGCAGAACGTTGAGTCACTACCTTACTACCCAAACTGTACTTGAAATAAAGTGATGGCTTGGGAAAAGAATGCTGCATCACTGTTAGCCCTTCAAAGACAGGGAGACACCAACCAAAGGCGCGACATGGTGCGTGGTCCGTGATTCCTCCTCATCCTCGATGCAACTGAAGAACGTCACCATTTGGTCGTCAATGATGTGATCAAGGCTACGAACAACGATTGAATGCACATGTCTATGTCTAGGCTATGTGAAGCACAAACTGCCACGTCCACGTCTTGACAGCCAGAAGTAGTCACCACTGCTGCGTGCGTGAATGCGCTGGAAGGGGGGCAGGACACTGACCTGGTGTCGACACTGACACTGGCATTGACTCAGTCGCATGTCCTCACGACGATGGTGTGCACGCGACGACCTGCCTTCACGACAAGTTCACACTTTCACAAACACCCCACAGTAGAGCCGCGATTGCGAGTGAATTAGTCACATCACCGTTGGAGCATTAATTGTGCCCCATGTGGGCAGTTGCCAAAAGCCAAGTTGCTCCCAATTGCGACAGGAGAGAAGGCATTAGGTGCTGTGAGAAGTGGGACCTTGACAAATGTGGATTATGCGGAAAGGTGTGGTGGGGTGGGCCATGGGCTCGACTGGGTAATTCCAATTAACGGGTGATAATACAATTTGGCAAAGACACCACGGTAACTTGCCCAACCAATAAATAAGTCGAATGTGTGTGTGCTAGAGATCTAAATGTAAATAAAATTATTCAAATTGACGAGAGAATAAGCAAAACAATTCCTATTAAGAAAGGATACCTTGGTAGGATGGAATAAGTGCTTAATAGTGCAATGAAGCTCCACGAATATGATACCTACAAAATACTATAAGGTCCGGGAAAAGTCAAAGCTTGGTAATGCCTCTGAATACGGAGTACAAAGTGGATACGTAAGGCAGACATTCAATCTGTCTCTCGGAGATTGAAAACAAGAAAATGAGTTGATCCTCTGCTGTATGAGAGACGCGAACCAACATCAATTAAGTTCCAGTGGTCGCAAATGAGTGGACAAATTGAAGTTAAATAATTAGATGAATTGCACTAGATGTGAAAGAATTTCCGCAAAGGTAATTCTTACGAACAGTTTAGGTGATAAAAATCTCTCGTTTTCACTGGAATGCTTCAAAACAGGTACTCACTTCCTGGAATAATAAATTCATGCTTAAGCTTGTAATTTTGCATTAAATTAGCACTTTTTGGTTCTCCTACAGGCCTACTCTACCAACGACCTTGGAGTGAATGAAAGGCGAGTGAAGATACACTGCTTTATTTTTCATGTTCAACTTACATCCGTGTGTGTAGGTGAATGTGTAAACACCACAATAAAGTGGTACTGATCTTTGCACGAAAACCATGAAATGGGAAACCACATATTGGCAATGCATACAAGCACATATATCGAGAAATGACATTAATGATGCCATCTGCCTTTAGCTTGGTGAAACATAAACTGAGAGCTTATTCTTTGAGACAGAAGGTAAGGTGAAAAGTCAATGCAAATTCACTTGGAAAGGAGATAACATAAACTTGAGAGCTTCGTAGTGATGAATATGCGTTTGTGTCCCGACATCTCCCTTATCAAAGTATTTTTTAGCATTATTTTCGTGCATTGCTTACAATTACCAATCCTTTACAAGAGGAAATTCAAAATTAACTGTTTTCTATTTATCAACTTCGTGAATCGCCCCTTTTAAAGCCTAAAAAAGTGTATATCGGAAAAGAAGAAATTTGGTTTGCGTCACAAATTTCCATCTTTTTCAAGTCGTTTCACTGAAAACTTACGGAAGGAGAACGAGACTAGAGAAACGTAAGTACAGAAGACACCAAATTCGCAGTTTTACCTCACGTGAAGATGCTTATTTTGTCTTGTGAAGAAAAGGAGGAAAAAATAACAACGAGCATCGTGATTCCTAAAAGAAAGGTGAAGCAGATTATTTTGCATATGATTTACAACAATCCCAGCTATTGAACCACCATAAATACAATCATATTTTCTCCATCAATTAATAACTTTTGGTCCTTCTTGATATTTTTTTCAACTAAATTTACCGCCTTTCAATTCAGCCAAATCAACTTCCATAGATTAAAAATAAAACTTACTTAAAAGGTGTTAAAATTTCCGGCACGCGTACACACAAGAAAAGTTGAAAAATTCAACGTTTCGACAATGCATCCGGTAATTGGATTTTCTGCACAAGAGATCGTACCAACACCAACTCGTGGGAATACTAGAGCTGATCGACGCACCCAAATGGGCCGATTAAGATGAGTTAGATGACTCAACAACTGAATGAGAGAATCAATGAACAACGGTTGTTAGGATGTCTGTGGCTCACCGAAAAGGTGAAGTAATTCCAACCCAGGACTAGGAGGGCAGTCATAACAAAGCACACCCCCAGACAGCTATTTGATGGAATAAGGGGCGATTTCTTTGATATTGGCATTATAGAACTATTTTTCCTTAAGGTGAATCGGCTGTTTTATAAATTCAGCACAATTTATTCTAGAAGGATGGGGAGATGTAGAATCCGGAACAATATGTTTGATTAACTAATGAACCTGGAACTTTAAGCAAACTTGTGCAATTTCACATACTTGAGTTAATAAAATGAAAGGGAACTGGCCTTATAATAAAAAACTACGAGCAAAAAAACTACGTAGAATGTATTCATAAGCGAAAACGCTAGTACTTACGTTTCCAAGTTCAAACTAAATTTTCAGCGATTAAAGAAGCCAAAAAATAAATGCTTCACTACTATCAGATAAAAAAGTTGAGAGGGCATTTATTTCCACTGCCACCGAATTTCTTGAACAGAATAAAAACATCTTTACAAAAACAGTGGGAGAAAAGAGAAGTTAAAATACGTTAAACCAAATTCCCTAAGGCCGAAATTCGACAAACACTTTGGAATCCTACAAAAAGGGTAACTTCTTGGGAAAATCTCATAAGGCGGATGTTACTTGCCGTTAATGGCAGAATGAACCAAACGCAATGTGTAGAGTTTCAAAAAGGGGCCAAAAGCTTCATGAAAAACAAAAAAACTGCAATTTTAAAATCCGATAAAGGTGTGCAAAGCAATGAGAATCAAGCTGAAATTTGATCCCTAAAAAGTAGCACGCATGTACTGCTTCAGCTGACGTTGATGCGTAACCACTAGAGGACAAACATTGGCAATACCCAGCTTTCCATATAAAAGGCAGGAACCAAGAGCTTAAGGTATCAAAAGTAGAGACATATGGAGAGAAAAAGCAGCAGAATACCTCCCATAATTAATATGCTAGACTTAGAACACAAAGGACTATTTTTAACCAGAGCGGTGAAAAAGTCAATAACTCACTATGATTCCTTTCGCCTCCGCCTCTCCTTCCTGCTCCTCCGTGTTTTCACCGAGCACAAGTACCTCCTGCGGTGGGTCCTGACAAGGCGGTGGTTTAGCAGAGAAGGGCGGCATTGAAACGGCTGGCACGGCAGATATCTCTTCCATCCCTACCGTGATTCGTTGCGGTTCCGGGGTCTCCCTAACATCGGAGGGAGAATCCAGAGTCGGTACCGACACTCGTGGTGTCTCCGTGGAGACCAAACACGTGGTGACGTTTGTCAGGACTGTTGGGAACCGCGCAGTCGGCAACAGACCTGTGGGCCGTCTCAACGCCAGGCCAGAGACTTTTCGAGCCACAGTTTCTGGTGGCCAGGAGCGCATATGCCCTGCAGGTAGTGAGAATTCTGGCATTGGAGGGTGCTGATGCTGATAGGAAGAGTGATAGCCACTGCTCTCACTACCAGGAGTGGCTACAATCGAACCCGAAGACCCAACGCAACGTGGGGGTAATAGCGAAGCGGTTTCCGGAGTCCGTGACTTGGCTCGAATGTCCGAACTTAAGCGCCGACGCCGATTTGACGCGGTCTGGAGTTTGCGACCAACACCTCCTTGAGAGGAGATTGAGGGTGAGCGAGAGTACAATTGCGGAGTGAAGGCGGGTGTGGCGAGAGATGGCATGTAGAGACGTGGAAGTGTAGATTTGTGCACCCCAAAAGTGAGACCATGATTGTTATTACATTCGTCTGCATTGGTCTCGCCAGGGGATAGTGGTGGGGGGGGCAGATGACATTCTGCTGGTTCTGCACATTCACCATGAAGGCGTTTAGCTAGGGAAGCGACGCCACCACCACCGCCTCCAGCACCAGCTTCTGCCTCATCCTCGGAAATTCTCGAGTCATTATCACTCTCTCCTTCTCCACCAGTGCCACCCCATTGACTGGCGAAAGTATAGGCCCCAGCACGAGTTACGTCTGGGATACCCTCTTGGTCCACCATCACCACAACCGCATGAGTGCAGCTAGTGTCGTTTCGGCCGATATTAGTGAGACTGGCGGTACTACCTGCAGGTCCAATGCTGCCGCGGATATTGCTGGTGCTCGCGCTAATGGGTCGACGACTCCATAAAATCGATTTGTTATTTGCACCCTCGTCTGAAGGCGGCTTCCTCTCCCCCTCCTCTCGCGGTTTACTCAGATTGGAGGGCCGTGAAATTGTTGTCTTTTGATCCCGCGTTCTAGTGGCTGCCTTCACCTCCTTCAGGTAGCGCGGAGTGGTAGAGTTGTTAGCACCACCTGAACGGAAGTACGAAGAGTAGGGCATTTTGTGGATACTGACAGATCCAGCAACTGCCGCAGTTGATGAAGCCGCCGCAGTCGCGCGGGTCTGGTCCCCATTGTTATTGATTACTGCTTCCTCAACGGAGCGTTTAGCAACTCCGCTGCCTCCGGCAAGCTTATACACATTAGGAGAGGAGCCTCCAAAACCGGAGCCAGCACCACCGGGACAGACGTTACCACCGTTTGTGACCGCGGAGGCATCCGTTTGCATTTTAGCAGAGCAGGCCATAGCCCGAACACCAGAGTAGAATCCACTGGTTACCACTAGACCGGCGCCACTGGCCGTAGGAGCTACAGCCCCGTTAGCACCCAAAACTGAACCCCTAGTAGCTTTAGCATCACTGGTCCCACGGTTATTTTCTGCATTGCCATTAGCTGGGAGGTTCATGTGATGCTGGTTTGTCTCACTCATGGCACCAGAGTGATCATTTGTGACCTCCCAATCAAAGGGATCACTATCATTGATAGAGCGTCTTTCCATATAGTTGTTGAGCAGCGACTGCAGATACTGATAATCAGGTTTATCAAAGTAGGTCAGACTCTGAATATGTTCAAGGAACGCGCGAAATTCGCGAGGCATAAATTTAAGAAGTTGGTTTTGATCAAAAGACTGTTTCATGATGCCAACCTGCTCTTTATCCTTCGTCTTGCGCCAGGGCAGTTCACCGGTTATGAACTCGGCTAACATATAGTAGAGTGACCAGAGATCATCCTGCCTTCCAAGCTCCTTGTTAAGGTGAGCATTGACCGAGGCGTAGCGCACAGTTCCACGAAAACCAGCGACCTGTCTAGGAGGTCGAATATCACCGCCAGTAGTGGTGTATTGACGCGCTAGACCAAAGTCAAGCATGACGATACTCCTTGGACTGACAGAACCTGGTCCGGCACCGTTTCCAAGAGCGAAATTGGAGGGTTTAATATCACGATGCAGGAATCCCACCGAGTGTATATTTTCAATAGCAGTGAGGATTTGACGTGCCAATCGAACCGTAGTAGATATGGAGAAGTAACCGCGTCTTGTGGAACGTCGCAGATCAGCGAGATTGCGACCCTGCAAAGTCATGACAATATAGTTGTAGTGCTCATTTCGACCGCACCCAATGAAACGGCAGACATGGGGTTTGCCCTGTAGACGCTTGAGAACAGCGACCTCCATTTTAAGCACTTGTTTAGTCTGTTGCGAGGACTCCACCTTGATAGCAACCTTTTGTTGCGTCATGGTATCCAACGCTTCATAAATCTCACCGAAACCCCCACCACCGAGCTTTTTGCTCACCTTCCATCGATCCTTGATAACAGTTCCCAGGGCCACAATATCGCTAGAGGTTGATGTCATCTCTAAAATGAGGAAAAAAATAACAACTCATCTTTCCACCCCAAACTAATAAAGCATAGCAGGGTGTTGATAGAGGCCATATAAATCTTGGTAGAAAATCCCGAGACACCAAGTTTAGAACTGACAGTGGAATAAATCTACTGAATTTTCACAAGTTCATCTCCGAAAAAAGCAATATTGCTTTAAATTTATGCACTGATGCATGTTTTAATGATACGGTGAGAAAAACTACTGAGTTTTTTTGCCAAGGAAATAACAATAATTTGTTCTAATGATATGATATCCAGCAGATGCAAAAAATGAACAAGGATTATGGGTGTGTACAGCAAGAACTAGACAATTATACGCTAAAATGTCCTATTAAAATTGCTGCTATTTCGTGGTATCATAATCATGAACGAAGACATACCACAGAAGACAAGCTTTAGGTTTGGAGAGGATATCCAACTCTTGAAATGATTATTAGTAATGTAAGAAGCCAATTATTATCAGGACGCCCAAATTCAGCTAAATGTGGTAACAAACCACAGCAATAAAAGACATTCGATGGCACTAGGAATCCTAGTAACTCTATGCCAGTATGCTATTGTGTTTCTTAAAAAGCCCAAGAATATGCTTGCATAACACTAGCAACCGCCAAAAAATTCCGTATTAGTTCAACCAAAGCAAGTTGCAATAAATAAATGCACGGTAGCGATTACAGCGCATATATTAAAAGACTCATGTAACAAAGCCTACTTGTATTTGGTTCCAAATGCTCAGGAAAAACACAGTTTCTTGAATCAAACTTCAAAACATTAGAAAACAGATTTGAAGACCGCTGACGTGACTATAGGCAAGCATATACACATCAAGATAGAAATGGTGCGCTAAAACAAACTTAAACACCGTATTTAGATTTAGGCATGTTGTTGCAATTTTTGCAAAAACAAATCAAAAAAAATTTATTTATAAAATTATACTGCTTTTTATGGCAATAATTTTTAAATCTCAGCTAATGGAACTTATGCATTTTTCAAAGCAGCAGTCCATTAGCTTCAAAGCCTAGGCGAATTGTTTAATGAGTATTTCCTACAAAAGTAAATTGCAACACAATACAGGCCAAACAAACTTACCATTTTGAATGAAACTACAGGGAGGCTATTTGTCTTGAGACATTTAAAGTACTTTAATTTGTTTTACCTGCTTTTAGCACTTTGTTACTTCTGCTGTAGTAGTAATGATTCACCAAAGCAATCGAAGCAGTGTCCTAATACAGCGAATAATCATGCCGAACAGACAAATAGCGACCTTTGGAAAACGAAGGGTCCTCAAATTTTATAGTCCATTTAAACAGAGTATTGCACTACTATGCAACTTGCCTTTGCAGAGTTTTTGTCGTCTTACCTTGGTCAAACTTCTGCTGTGGTTACTACGTCCAAATCGATGGTCTGGAAACTCCCCAGTAGGAATGTAGCGCTATCCATCATACTATCCTAGTGATGATAAAACTTGCTCATTCGAAAGTCATAAATACGTTATATTGGTCCTTTAGCAAGTAGAGTTAAGTCCTCTAATATCTTTGCCTCATTGGGAGGTATAAAGTTAAAACTATGCTGATTCACACCACTCAAGTGTAACGCCCCGAGACTCCCTGAAGACGAAAGAAGACACAATACTGGTGCAGAATATATATATTTAGCACAGAGAAGGTGTCTGGGCTACTGGCATGGCCCAAAGGCCAGCCCACCCATCGAGGTACAAGGGGGTTAGTTCAAAGTACAAAAGTGGCGCCTTACCAGAATCGAGGGATAAACCACTATCGTATTACACAAGGCTAGGCAATGCTCTACAATGAATGCAGCTCTTACCCCAAAGGCTACTTTAATTGAAGGCCGGATATAAAACAGCCTCTCGAATTTCGGTATGGTCACGAACGTAAACGCATGACGTCGTTTGGCCATAGACATGACCAGGCTATGCATCTTTATAGACTAAGCACACACGTCACCACGGTTTTCTTTCGGATGAAGTTTTAACAGGGCACACCACTAAGGAGGAAGATCTACTATTGACGTATGGAAGGGCTGGGAGGTTATACCCCTAACCAGAGGATTAACCCGCTGGAGTAAAGCAAGAAACCCCAAAACTGGGAGTCTCGCCACCCCTGGCAACTCATCGTACTGCCATAATCGGACCCGTGAATTGAGTCCGAACAGATCTCGACCCCCAATTTGCGCAAGAACACTTCAAATAAACATCCGTCGACCTCTTACGCGTCTCCCTTGGCCATAGCTAGGATAAAAACTCAGTCTAATGCGCCCCTCAGCTAGTAATCGTAGAAACACCAGAATGGAAAAAAAGAGATAAAATCAAGAAAACCCGACTGTACAACAATAACAGCAAACATCCATTTTCACGGTGATGCCGGCGGCTGCGGCGGTGATGAGGGCGAATGTGATTCCATCGGAGCAGCGTAGCGCCTTAAATCTCCAGTCGGTGACAATGACACCGAGTAGCTGCCCAATCCACATCCTCCCTCACCCATATCTGTTGCCATTGGAGTGGCGTAGGTGGGATAACTACTGCCAGTGCTACCGCTTCCAGCAACTGCCGAAGATGCGTCGACACCGGGCGACGGCGGTCGATAATCCGCTAACGGTGGCGACGGCAGGAGTCTCCCAGGCGGGGGTGCTAGTGGTGACGGCGGTGGAGGCATTGACAACCCAGGATTGGTTAGAGGTGTTGCCATGGGGAACGTATTCATCCCTGCCACATAGCGAGCTCCACCAGAGCGTGGGACAAAACGCATTGGAGGTGGCATCAGTCTACTCGGTGAAGCCATCCCACACTGCTGCTGCGACATTGTTCCTCCACCACTCAACGGACTCAGTGGTGTTGCCGACATTCCAGAAGCCGATTTCGATGTCCCCATCATTGAAATCGTCCCGGCGGACTAATGAGGGAAAGTATACACATATAAAACCACTGTATGGGATAAGGATAACAAAATAAAGATGCTTTTATGCACTGTGTATCGTTCTAACTCCCGCCGAAGAGTTTCAAGAGCTTCCACAACCTTTGCGTTGGACGATTTAAATCCCGTAGGTGTGAGAGGAGGAGAGACTACAGAATGATCCTCTCCCGCACCACTACTGCTTTCTTGGGGCGGATAATCCACGTGCCGAGACAAAGCATTGAGTAATCTCTCCTTTTCACTACCACCCCGAGGTGCAACATTCGTAGACACCCCCGTCTCGGTAGTGGAGAAGAAATTCGGCATCGGAGTGACCGCACCCGTTGAGCCTGGGGTGGTTGGAGTGGAGGGTGTTGCAGGGACCAACTTAGCGCACTGTGCAAGGACCAGAAGTTGGAGATCGCTTTGAAGAGGTAGGCTGGTGCGGAGCAGGCTAGCTAGCTCCGCGCGAGTCACAGTGGAAAAGCTAGCATTATTTGCAATGGTGGACACAGCTGTGGCAGAAGGAAGGGGCGATGTCGCACCTGTTGTGGAGGAAGCCGGGGAGGGATCAGTGGCTCCGGCAGACGACTTTTCCGACATAAATCCACCACTACTGCCTCCATCAGACGTAGCAGGCGTTGATGGAACCGACGCACCACTTCCTGTTGTTGAGTCGTCCGAGGAGACAGGCAGAGATGCAATTCCTAATGAAATCGCTTGCAGACAATCTGGACGCCAGCGGAATCCGATTGTGAGCTGATTTAAAGACGCAGGCATCGGTGAAGATACATATTTCGGTGAACGGGGCGCTTTTGAGGGTCTTGCTTGAGCAGCCCCTGCTGCAGCCTTGAGGAGAGCTCGGAGAACCGTCCATTCACGACGTTCCAGTGCAAAGAGAGCGTGATATTGGAGGAAAAAATGTCCCACGGGATGAGCCAAATAGGCGGGTGAAATCGCAACGTTCATAGGCTGAGCAGCTAAAAGGGAGAAGGAGAGGTACTGAACCCTTAAAGAGGCGTAGGCTTACCATCAAGACGACGTTGCCATGTGGCAGAGGGACGCAAGTGGGAGGAGGAGTCGCTTCCTCCAGCACCGGATTTGGGCCAAATTCGATTCGCTATGCTACGAATTTCTTCACAAACCTGGCTACGCCAGGTGGTGAGATGGAGCTGCGCTGCGGCTGGGAGAACTTGAGTGATGAGAACCGTCGCTGGGTCCAACTTTGATTGCGGCGGTGGAGTTGGCGATTCTTCATGGACCACGTGCTTACGGGATCGCTTATTCTTCGGCTCTGATTTCGATATCTCCTTGTTCAAAACCACCTCCGGTAGGCACAAATCACTCTCCAAGCCTCGCATTAGCAAATGAACGAGAAATGGAACTTCAGGGATGCTCTAATGATAATCTAATGGAGAATATGAAGTTGCCTACCTTAGGTGACTTATCATCATATAAACCCGTTATAACAACCCTGAGGAGGGAAGAACACACGGTGTACACAACCCAGGGATCACGACATACAATCTGTATATCTCTAAAATACGGCATGAAATTCCAAAATTGAGCAAACCGTTGGAAGGCTAAAACTCCCTGATCCGATTTAGATGGCCTATCGTCTGAGTCCACCTCCACCTCCTCCAACGCGCGTTTCTCGCCAGCTCTTTGAGTTCTCATCGACTTTTTTCGACCTCCACGTTCATCTAAGTTGGGGGCCCAGTCCTCAGAAGTATCCTGATCCAGTCCAATCTCGGAGGAGAGAGACAAATGGATGGAATGGCGCCTGTGGTGTCGGTTCAAATGAGCTGCCAGCTCATTGGCATGACGACGGTCGATCCGCTTGCTCTTGATGCAGGCATCCATGCACCAAACAAAGTGGTGGATCGGATCTGTTACACAAATCCGATCCAGCTTGGCCTCGATGAAGCTCATAAGGAGATCAAAACGAAGGGTGCAGAGCAGTGCGGCCGCTAAAGACTGCGGGGCAGGCAGAAGGGCGGGCGAAATGAAAATGTGATGAGATGTAACACTTTCCTCCTTCTTTTGACTACCACCTTTGCCTGCCTTACTATCCGTGAGCTTCTTGATGCATTCACTGGTCGAAACTGTTCTACGGGTGGCAGACTTTTCTATCAACTGTTGATATTTTACACTCTCCTCCCGCAAAATTTCAAGCGCCTAAAAGAAGCAATGAGACTTTCAACAGCTTACTTTTTCATAAAGATTCTCGTTTTCTCCTATCATTTCAACAATTTTTATCAAAGACAGGTCTTTCCGACGCCGACGTTGGGGCCAGTAGAGAATAGGCAAGGTGTCAGCATTGGCTGAAGTTACAGAAGCCAAAAGAGAATCGAGCAGTGCCTCTGACATTGCATTTTGATAGGCGTTCAAAACGTTCATTATCTCCTCTTTAAATCTACATCAAGCCCAAAATAAGAACCAGGTTGGAATCCCACTTGTTTTGATTAGTCATCCAAATATGACGAAGGACTGGAAGAGGGGCATCTTTATACAAATAGTTGTTGTCAACGATCAAGGAGACGTAACGACTTTTGATTGAGTTCATTTGCCCAAGAACCTAAGTTGAATAGACATTTCGAAAGCTGACACACCATCATAATAGCTGACCGCATGTATGGATGATGAATATAGATCATGCCAGTACGAATCAACTTTTGCCAGAGCTTTTGGTGTTTTTTATCATCGCCCCCCTCGGCAGCTTTTGCCAGAATGCGCGACTTAACAGCTTCCAAAAGGCGGTCGTTTATGTTCTAGCTGCAAATAAAATGAAGCAATAAAATCTACCCATAGAACGCTATGACGACTAACATCGTGAAGGTCAAGAATTTTGAGAGCCTGGCTGAAATTCGGCACCATTTGCTCCCAATACTTTTCTTGAAAACGCTCTATATCCTCCTTGCTGGTCGTTCCATTCATGAACAACTCTTCTATGGACTTTTTCATTACGGGAAAAGCAAAAGGTTTCTAAGTCAACTGTAAGAATATTACACGGAATAACCAACCCTCCCATCATTGTCCATATTAAACAACTAGTTAGGTATTCTGAATCGAGCGCTCTTCCGCAGGAAGACAAACACCGCTTTACATTGACTGACGGGTTCAAAATATGGTAGAGTGAATACCAGCAAAGTTGGATCTACTGCTACCAAAAATTTGATAGGTGTCAATCAATTAGTAAGGAATACAGGATCCACCACACGCGATGTGCAAAATGAAGGAAAGTCTATGATCTCTCTTCCACAATTCCGCCATAAAAATTGGTGAGTGGAATCATCATCAAACAAGCCAGGTTTCTTGTTACTCAATTTCACATCTAATCACACAAAAGTGTGAAATTAATACAGTGGCAATGCACTGCGAGTAATGGTATAAATTACTAATAGGATTGTCGCAAGGTTTAGATTTTAGAGGCCAAAAAATGGTTTCTAACCACTACAGTAAGAAGGGCTCATTCTAACAGGAATATACTGTAAAGCGGGGCTCCTCAGTCTCCGCTTCCCAATTCCTAGCGTTCCTAGACAAGCCCGGTTGATTCGCTTTGAACAACTTTATTAAGGGTGACAAGAGGGGTAGGGAGAATACACTATTCAATAAGGAGAGGAGCCGCAGTTACTAGGTAAGGGAAAGGACAATCCGGATACAAAGTTCAAATTTCCTGATTGCCTCCTCTTTGAAAGGTACATTAAGACAACATAAGTATTACAATACTCTTAAGAACAGCCACTATGTACTAGCTGGCTATTTGTCAATTGAAGCCTCGTATGGTTCTTCATATATCTATTGACATTAAATAACTTGTTATATTTTTATTTGATTTTAATTTCTACTGTCTTTCGCCCTGTTTGTATCATACGCCCTTACTGCTTGAAGTACTGCTTCTTCGAGTGCCATATCATTACCATATCCAATGGCACCGTCCCTCACGTAATGCTGCGACAGCAACAATGGTAGTTATTGCTGTCGTCTGCACAGTCTTTGGTCTTTGCTCTCATGTGTACCCACTTTCAAGTGTATTTTTAGCTCTTCGGTTACGGCGATTGCCTTTTTAATCAAATCAAAGCATGCCACTGTCTATCCACACACCATCTGCAATGATTAAATGGAAACAGTAGAAGATTCGTCTACAACCTTTTCAGCAGATGCCATTTTAATCGCAGAATTGAAAGATAAATATAGCCTCTGACCGATTACTTTCTACTACCCATATCCTTAAAATACGGTGAGCTGCTTTTCAGAGCAAATAAGCACATTGTCAAAAACAAATAATAAAGTAACGTGTAGTATAAGAACTTATTCAAAGTGGTTATTTTACTGCATTGGTCAGAGAGCAACAAACACCAATTCTAAATTGTTGGGTTCAGTCAGATTGCTCTCTTCCAGCCTGTATTGAATGGCACTTGTTGGCATATTAAAAAAATCAACTGAAATACTTCTTTAACTAGTTGAGCTCCTCTTTTTGGATTCTTGAGTACTGTAGGCTTCGCTTTTTACTACCGCAGGGCGATGAGGCCCCAGGCCATCCTAGAAGACCCATCCCGATTCCTGCATTTTCTGTCCTGATCCTATCAATTCTTTTGACTTTAAGACTGTCTTGCTACGCAGTAATGCTGGCAGCGGCAAGCTGATCTAAAGTACACATACTCCGACTTCCATTGCTGAATGCTAAACCTTAATGTGAGAGAAGAAGGATATATGCTGCTGATAAGGCAATAAATGACGATTCCTGATAAAGGGTTGCAAATGAAGTCTGTATTTAGCAAGTGCCACAGCCCCATGCATTTCGGAATTGCTATTAAGAAATGAAGAGTCAGTAGCAGTGGCTGCAAATCACCTGGAAAAGTTCGTTACGGAGCTGTCTACGGTAACCATCCGAAGAGGTCGGTCAAGTGATTACTAAATGTATCCTCCACGTCTCTACCACCAAGGCAGAACCGAGAGCCATATAGATAGGCATCAATAAAGTAATTAAAAGTTGCAGGAATTAATAAAAGCAAAACCTTTTCCCACAAAACTTATTTAAACCACAGACTTTTGAAGGTGGTATGCATTCGAATCAGCGGTCCTGCATCTAGCAATGAGCATAAATGATGGTCTGTACGATTTGTTTTCTTCCAAAAGAGTTCACAAAGTAAACGATCAGAGGCGTCTGGGTCAAATATATTAGCTTCTCAAGAATTCGATGACTAACATTATAGGTTTGTAGCATTTTTTCAAAGAGTGCTGATTAACCCATAATCATTTAAGCAAAAGTTTGAAAAAACAGAACGTTAGGAAAGATGCTTTAAAGGGGAGGAGGCTATGTACGGCTTTGGTTAGTTAATTACCCTTTTGTTTTCCCAAACCTTAGAGTTTGACACTTTGTTTTACTTCATGGCATACCTCCTGCACCAAATCCTTAGCCACCCAGCCCTTCTACAGGACAACAATTCACCTTCTCTCCTTGCATTACGACTTCTCCCGTGTTCAGGATGGGCCATAGTATTCAATTCATTAGAATTTGCCAGCATCCCGAAGTGACTGACATCAAGGATGATATACCGTTAAGAGATCGTATTTTTAGTCCAAAACCTTTCTTAAGGGTTTTCTTATTTATTTAAGTGGATTTAACCAAAATATATTGTGAACATGTGTATTTTGAATGCATTTGATTCTTGATTAAATTACAAGAAATTGTTCTGTTAGTTGATTGAATCTACCTAATCCCACCTGATTTTTAGAAAATCATATTGCAAGTGGTGCATCTTTTGAAAATTTGATGGGCATTGCAATTGACTTTAAGTAATTCTATCAGATAATTGCGACATCAGTGACAAAAATGTTGTTTTCAGTTACCAAAATATTATTAATTTAAAAAGTAATGACTTTGTAGCTATGCCCTACTGGGTTTTTAACCATGATTGAATGTACTGCGATTTTTCAAAGGCGCTAAACAAACTGATTTGGTTGTCTTTCCAAACGACCTTTCCGATCACTTCCTGTCAAGTCAGCCGGAAGAGTTATGTCAAAAAATCCATTCGATGAAGAACCATCTTCTTGGTACTCTGGTCCTCACACCACAAATCATTTTGATAGGAAGTATGCGAACTGCGACAACAACCTCGTAAGTTGAACTTTGGTTAATATAAGCGCTTTTAAATCCCATATATTTCGAACGCCACGACACGCGAAACATGCAGCTAGGAGTAGACGTTTGCTTTATTGTTTTTTAACATGCATACTAATTTGAGCACATTGAATGGTATTACCTCAAAAAATTTCAGGCTTTTGCGACTCCGCAGTCGCGAACGCTGGCTAGCCAACAGCGAGCGCTAGACAGCATGAGTCATTCGGAGCATATTGGGATCAGCACATTGGAAGAATTATCAGAGCAGGGTGAAAAGTTGGATCGCGCTGAACGGCGTCTTCAGCAGATTGGTGAATTGCAGAAGGACAGTCAGAAAAGTGTCAATGCTCTCAACAGTTGGTGGAGGGGTTGGTTCTCAAAGAAGTATGTGGGGCTGTTTAAACCCTTGTGTTTTTGGACATTCGAGAATGTTTTCCCACTTTGCTTTTAGTACAGGTGAATCTGTTCATGACGTCGTCTTTTTTGCCAGAGTTTTGGAATGGCTTTTTGTAGTTCATGTGGTTAACCTCTAGCATTGAATGATTACATTTTTTTTTCCATTTTTTGAAGCTCCACGGAACCGTTTTTACCTCTATTTGAAGATTTGCCTATGAGTTCCTATTAGGGGGATATCAGGAAAGCGATGACGTTACCTCTGACGCTTACCTTTATTTAGTTAGCTTTATTAGTCAGCATTAATAATTATTGTAGCTATGTGTAGTTTCTGCTCTGGTTTGCATAGCTTTCTTCTTGACCAAATGTTTCCTCTTGATTTTGACTGAGAATTGATGATTCGGTGTTTGAAAAACGGTTATTTTATTTGCCGTAAATAGAGAGGCTGCTGTCTAGTTTGCATTATAACCTCTGTGAATTTGGCGTTCTCTCTGATTGTCTAGTCTAATTGTGAGAAATCTTTAATGACAGTATGTCCAAAACTTTTCAAAACCAAATAATGTTTTTTGCTACTTACGATCTGTAACAGTCGAATAGCACCCTTACCCTCAAGTATTTCAAGCTCTGAAAGTATTCTGTTGATTTCACTACAGAGACAACTTCTCTAGTCCTAATAAATACCTGCTTGATGACTACTTCTTTGCTGTGTTGAGTGACTAATTATTCACCTTTGCAAGCGCCTTTCACTACGTCTTTCATTGCCAAAATCAATGTTGCAGATGACAATTCCTTGTAGAGACGGTATATGTTTGGATGTTGAGCTTTTTTTCCCAGAAAAATATGTTCCTGATATTTTCGAAGGTCAGCACCTGGTTGTACGGCTGAACCAACCAAAGTAGAAGCAGCAGCACCAGTCACGAGGACTCAACCTGCCCCAGCAGCTTCATACCTCTCACAGAACGCTCGATCAGTGCCACCTCCGTCATCCCAGTCATTTCCTCAATCCCAGGTAGAAACAAACTTATCTCAGTGGACTAGTCTGATTTGGTTGCAAGTAAACCCGGCCTTCGCTTTCATTTTCGCATTCCCGAAACCCCAAATCATGCAAACTCCGGAAGTTGCTACTTAAATAGGTACAAGTAGGCTGCATTCCATCAAATAATAGTCCCTTGAATAGCCTTGGTACCATCACTTAATCGGCGTTTAACCCATCATTTCACCGAGTAATGAGAGGTCGGGCCTTTGTGCGATTGAGTCATGGACATATAGGCTCTTACTCTCGCGGACTAGTGGGTAGCTCCTTTTTAAAGCAAATTTTGCTTTATGAGACCTTCCGTCAAGTTTTAAATCTGTAGTACTTATAGATACCGTGCGAGATTAAATTCCAACTACCTCCTGTGGTTTAAAATTGCCATGCCCCCATGAAAAATAATCATCAATTTGTTCCCTTCAACTGAAATCCAAATAACACTAGGCCTTCACGGATGTGTGTTGCAATTTTTCTCATCGACCGCTACAGCAGAAGCGTCCAATTTTTGTGAATACCATAAATGCCATTGATCTGAAATAGGCTTAAAGTCTCCTTAATAAACGCAACAATTTTAGTGATACTGAATCCTTTATTATCACCCCGAGCTAAAAGGACCCGGCTATTGGGGCTTTAGTTAGTTGCTGCTTATGCGTTTGGAAATAAATTGGAGGTATTTTTTCCGCTACTAAGTTGGTGGCAGAGGTGGCAAGTACCTCATAAGTAAATAACTTCAACTTTTACTGAACGCCTCAGGAAAACGTCATGAAAAAGGGGGGTGCTGTAAATGACTGAATCTGCAGTGAGCCATAATTAAATGATTATCGAAGTCGCGCCTAATTTTGGCAAATGTCCCTTTCTCAACTTCTTCCCAGCGACCAGTAGTGAAGCCTGACCAGAATTGGATATGGTGCATGTTTCCCACGTCACTACAAAAGTGATTGGCACAGAATGCTTTGTAGACCGCTACTTCGCCTTAAACATCACTTCTCGGATGAATTCCTCTCCGTTGGTGGAGAGGACGTATCACCTCAAAATCAAGGACATCACCGTCATCCGTGAACCAAGGCGCATTTCTGCCATCACATAAGCTCATCTCATTCCTGTCTCCTAGTCAGTCGCAATACTCTGGGAGGTGAAACAGCCCAAAAAGATAACCCGAGGGGCACCAGACTGGAAACTCTATTACATAATTTACTACTTCTTGGGGGGATGAATCGAGTAATGCGAGTTGTTGGTCGATTCAACTCCAAGCTTCAATTGCCTTGAGAGTAGTCAAACGTCAATTAAAATGCAGTTCTGGTTGGATTGCAAATAGGTAGGCGTCATTTTCTCTATTTCCTTTAGACCACACAGCCGCGTTCCCAGTTCGACGTCAATATGGATCTTATGTCGTCAGGGATGGCGCGCTTACGCGATATGGCAACGGCCATGAATGCAGAGCTAAAGGCGCAAAACCAACAGCTAGATCGTATGGAACCTGCGTTGTCTAGCGTCTCGGACACCATGACGGCGCAAAACCGACAGATGAAAACACTCCTGGGTGTGAAGTCGTCGCGTTAGTGACGACCCGAACCAATTACTCTACCCTACAGACTGTGATTATACCTATTCGTCCTACATTACATTACCGATATGACAATTTTCATACTTATTTGTTTGTTGGGAAAGGTGCTTTATTGTCATGCAGTTTGACTTTTTTAGAGTAATTAGCCGCCAATTAATAATGTCGTTAACAATAGCGTTCTGAGCCCAAGGTGGTGCTAGACAGGCCTATTTAAGCATGAAGCATCGTCGGGCCATTTCCGAGTATTTACAGCTAGAGGAACGTTATGTTTTGGAGGTCCGGATGGAGGACATAATAACAATTTCTGCTTAAGGGAGTGAGACCACATGCGCTGAGTCAAAATCTCCTGGCCGAGACAATGTCACCTCTCCGCTTCTTTTTGAAGAAAATCAAGTGGCGAGAAAGCTCATCACATGAGCTGACTGGTCGAGCGTTACGTTGCCAAATCCTGTTCCTTTGTGCAGTGGTGAACTAATTCCACTGTAGCTGGCGCATGGTTAACCCGAAAATAACTATTTGATGGCTGCCGAATCCGCTAACAACGACTATTTGGAATGTGGATTAGGTTCGGTTGGACCGCCCTGACCATGACATTGCGGGTAAGATCGATGATGAGAGATCAGGGTCGACATCTCGTTTTGAGAGACAGCATTGGTTCCGACACCAACCTTTAGTCACACAGTCTGGAGCCTGTTAACAATGTTCTGATCAAACATGAATTCAGAATATCAGGGGACCTACGAGAAGCACTTGAGACCATAATTCCGTACTATTGTTCGCGTCCGGCTTTAAAAGGAATACATCATCTAGGTATGCATAACCGTCTGGCAACAAACGTTGCATGATGGTGCCCCTGCATTGTTCAGTACAAGAATTCAATAGATGAACTCAGGGTAAGCATGAGACAGTGACAGAGGAAACAGCCCAGACCAGTGCGTAGTTCGTGCGAAACAAGGTTCTGCAGATCGTGGTAAAAGCGCTACACAAAGAACAAACCTTGTAATACTTTAGAAATAATTGCCGTAGCACCACGAAAAGCGCGACGAATGCTAACTGGCGCATGCGAAAAATGCTTAATTTACAAATGAACTGAACAGCAAAAGAAGTAACCAGGAAAAAATGAACTGATTCAATAATCCTCCTTTACAAAAATTAGGGTATTCCACGACGGAGGACACTAAAACTATTCCTACCAGTATCGCTAGCACATTAAAAATTGAATGTCGAAGATTACGAGACACGAAGTGCCACTGGGAAATGTGACGCTGCGAATGCATCAGCAAACGAGATGTAACACCCAACCCGACATCTCAACAATAACATGACGATTAAAAGATGATTCCACCAGAAAACTGAAATTAGCATATACAGTACCTGTATGCTAACAAAGGTACTACAAATTATCAGAAAAGCGTAAAAGCCCGGTATAAGAGTTACTCAGTCACTTTGGTCTTTCGCATCTTCTTCTGGTAGAGCATTTCCACGATTTGCGCGGGGGTCATAAGCTTTTCTGCCTCGACATCGGGAATTTCAAGACCTATAAGTATTTCAAGTCATAATGTGAAGTTCAAATCAGTTAAGCAAATTCGGATTTAAATTTCATGGAAGTCCAGTGAAGGCGTCTGCAAATGTATTCATCCATTTATTACAGAGACGTTTAGATGAAACACTAGAGGTTCCAAAAGAAAAAAACTGGGAGAAATAACAGCAACAAAGTCGTATTATTCTGTAGAATTGAACTTACTGAATTCATTTTCAATCTCCATAATTACTTCGATATGATCCAAACTATCCAAACCCAGATCATTAATAAAGTGGGATTCTAGACTCAGCTTCAATATTTTGTTATTTCTAAACAAGTTTTCAAACCTTTTCAGCGTTTATACGATCATAAGCTTTGCAAACATTGAGCACGCGCTCCTCAAATTCAGCACGATTTACTTCACTAGAGAATGCTCGAACAAATGGTTCAGTATAAGTCCTTGGTGATGTATTAAGTATAACTGGCATAGATGGTTGGATCGCTCTGAGGAGAAATGTTGGTCTGGAATAAATTGACGTCCTGAGGAGAGGTCGCAACGCAGCAAACCCAAACACCATTTTACGGAGCTAAATGAAGGCAGAACACGCTGTATGCCTATTGGCATAATGCAGAAGCAGCATCCAATGGCCGGAAATGCAATTACGGGTTGACGGCAGAATTCAAAAATCAGAAAGGGGCTCATATTTCCACACTTCTTGAATATGCAAAAATTTCCTAAGGGGGTCATTTTATTAGTTGCATGTATCTTGTCGCTATGGCTTAAAAATTATGAGATATTGAAAGCATTTAATTTTGGCAAGTTTGAAGGGCATCAATTTTCAACGCAGCTGCAGTCGTCTTCAGCAATTACATGTGTTTGTTTGATATATCTGGGATCTAACACATAAAACGCTTACGTGCGGCTTATTAATGCAGATTTAAATCTGATAATTATGTTAGTTTGAGCAAATAACTTAAGAATTAAGTTGGTTGAGTCAGGTAACTAACCTATCACTAGCAGTCTCAATCCACTATACGAATTACTACTATCCGATATTTCATTTCTCTTTGGGGTTACCAATTTTGTGCCATTTTCCCTAAAATGGGGAATGCATAGCCAGGAGTCGAAAGGAGGTTTCATTTCTTCATAAGTACCCTCTTAGATTTGAATATCGGTGAGGCTTTTAAAAGTACGGTGCCAATAGTTCTAGCGCTTTTTGATGCTTTGTTCAATTGGATGTCCATTAGCCAGAACTCTTCGGCATACGCAATTTGCAAAGCCGTTTTTCGGCACAGAGCCTCAACTACACCTAAATCCTTTCGCCTCTTCTTTGTCAAATTGTAGCGACCCGAGACACCTAGAAGACGAAAGATGACACAAAACTCGGGCAGAATATATACATTCAGCACGGGGAGGTGTCTGGGCTATTGGCATGGCCCAAAACGCCGGCCCACCCAGCGAGGCACAAGGGGGCTGATTCAAGGTTCAAAAGTGGTGCCTCACCAGCGCCGAGGGATAAACCACCATCGTATTACAAAATGGCCTACCTTTACGCTGATACGTATTGTAACAGCCCCTGAATGGCCTTAAGGCGTACGAAAAATGGGGCCTCTTTGTCCAAGCAATTTTATTACCATAATGTATGGTACACTGAATGAGAAAACCTTAGAATGCTTACTCGACTGGTGTTACCCAAATTATTAAAATGAATACATATGAGACTGTCTCAGCAGCCCATGACGGCACTAAAATGTCCACATTCTTCCCACTCTCTATTACATCTATAGGCCTTTACTTGCGACGGCGTGACAGGCCATAGGCTATTAAAAGAAGGAACTCGGTTGCGTAAACTGCTACCCATCAAGAAGGATTATGGCCATAAGGCAATCAACACATTCAACCATGCTTTTGTTTTAATAACTTAGCTCTCCACCCAATCCTGATAGGCGGCTACACCGTCGAAGAAAGCGACGCTCAAACCGGTAATATTTGGAAAAATGGGGTCCAGTAGTAGAAAATAACCAAAATCCACCTGTTTTGATGGCTAAGTCGAGCGTCAGCCACCAGAATATATTGGCACAGCAAAGCCGTCACCACGCCGAAGCAGTTTTTGGGCCTCCCACCTGATGATTCGCCTGCGGACAAACACCTCACCGCACCACCTCAGACAAAGGACGCACTATCACCCAAAGGACTTGAGGTCGATAGTTCGTTAAAAAAGTGGGATAAAAGTCGGCCAAATTCTACTAATTGATGCCTTTGTCTGAAAACAAATGTCGTTAACCACACATCCGTGATGCCACCGCGGCACGTTCCTGTTCATCCCAAAAAGTCCCTTTTTACCCTACAGTAAGTTAAACCTGAGATTCAGATAAGAGATCAAGGGATTATATTATAACACAATCCGTCAAATTACTTATTAGCTAAGGGAGTAAGATGAAGACAGGCTTAGGCGGATAGAGGGGCCATATAGTGAGGCAGACCGAAGGAAAAATGTGATTGCAATGTCACTGATCAGTCACTGCGAGTCAAATACACATTCGAGTATGCCTCAGAGGTTACAAGTAACAATTCCAAAAGTATTAATAATTTTGCAGATTCTCGTCGCAAAGCATCTTCTAATTCGTGCCTCGTGCCAATGCTTCCAGATACGAGAGCCGCAGCGCCAACTCTAAATCGGCCTCTTCTTGAGCGCGAAGTTTCTCCTCCTGCTGCGCCGCCCGCCGACTCTCGCGGGTGGCCCAACGCATCTGTTCCGCCTCATTCATTGACGCCGCAGCCGCTGCTACTTCCCGTCCTCCACCTCCGACACTAGCAACACGAAATGCGCCGCGACCGCGTGAGGAGATCCCGTTGCCTCCGATCTTGTCGAGGGCGCTACGGAAGCGACTTTTCGGTGAATCACCGTGGCGAGATGATTCCGTCACGCTATTGGCCTTCTGTAATAACTAAAACCAGACTCAATTATTGTCTCCCCCTCTTTAAGGCGTCAATAAGTTACTCTGGAACTCACGGTCTTGTTAACATTGGGCTGATTAGGCGGGCGTGGAGGAGGAATTTTTTTGGTTCCAACACCGCTACCGCCACTACCACCACCTCCATTGTTGGCGTTTGTGGCCGTGGAGGGGAAGGGGTAGTCGGTGGATTCGGAGGGCGCGCTACCAAAAATCTGCAGATAAATGGATTGGACAAAGCCATTATTCAGGCTATTTAAACTGCAATTAAGTAAGAAACGGTTTCGTCAATAGGGAGTGATTATGACTGAAGTATCTAACAGCATGAGGAGGTACATAAAAATTGGTAATAATTCTTGAGAAGGAAGTGGAATTCTGCCTTAGTTAAGGGTGTAGGTGGCAAGGAATGGAGTACCGAAGAAATGAGAGGAATGTGGAGGAGAGGGTACCGATAAAAGCAACTCGAATTGCTATTAAGAAGTTCCGTGATAAGGGAACGATTTTGAGAGTTTGAGGTAATATGGACCATTTCGATGAAAACAAAGAAGCATAGGACACTTATCATAATTGCATGCAAAACTGAAGACTAATGAGGAATGGAAGAAACTACACTCATATCCTACTTAAATCACCTTTGAGTAGGGAGGAGTTCAGGAACCAAGAACGACTCGCCTTGGCTTCACTCATAAGCGGAAAAAGCGAGATTGGGAGTGCCATTTATCGGACCGAATAATTACAATAATCAAACGCTTGATAAAAACTAATTTTGCCCAGAAAAGTGAAGCTTTAGGGCGGTTCCAATGTGCTATGAAGAATGGGAAGTGATTTGGAACCCGAGGAATCACTGATTTTCGGGACCGTCAAGAAACCATATCCATTTTTACGAAATTGATAAAAAAGCAATTTCAGTGTTTTGACTAATTTGACTCAATTTTCAGGCGAATTGCAGAATCGAATTAGTCTAAGAAATTGCTTCAGGACCAAAGACGTTTTTTTCCACCTTGAAAGACAGCTCAAGAATCTTAAATGTAATGAAACAATTCTGCATTCTGAATTTTATAATAAATTAAGAATTTTTAAAAAAAACAGGACGAACATACGGCGTCGAATTTATTGGAGTCGAACGGAAATTTGGGGTGATCGGAGGAGGCTAAAACAGTATAAAAGGATCACACAAGAGGACAGAATATCTCATTACATTCCAAGCTTTCCTGCATGATGTGCGCTGTAACCTCCACAGTAATTGTGAACAAATACGACCATTCCAAATGGGCTTATAAACTAGCAGAATTTCGAGGCCTAACTCTAAGATTAGTGAAAACTCGGGCACTATGCCTCAACGGAACACCATATCAAATAATAACTCTTGAGAATTATAATTTGTGTCCAAAATGAAGGGCAACTGGGACAATTCTGGCTTTCAAATTGAATCGAGCCTATTTTTACAACTGAAAAAACCACAGGGATACAACTAGCGACTCCGTGAATCCGTCCTTGATGGAACAATCAGTCAGCCCTCTTTTAGTGGATTAGAGCCAATTACCCTTGACTAGTGGTGAGAAGGGATCAGAAGCAGCGGGCATGAAGGGATCCATCGAAGGTCCCGCCGATGCACCAAAGCCAGTACTTGCACCGAATGCATCCATAGAACCTAAAAAAGAAAAGCAAAGTCAGTGTGAGAAGGCAACACACGATTTCAATACCGAAAGGATATTTAAGGCCCTTATTTTACGACACGCAACACTTCAGTACTACAGTATCAGGCGTCCCATAATTGTGCTGTGTATTCCAAATCACATGACTAACCTAATAATTTACGCTGATGTTTCAAAGAAGACGTGCGTCTGGGTGGAGCACTTAGCAACTACGGAGGGGAGGGACCAACTGTAGACGATTAAATCTGAGGAAATGCATATCAGATAAGCCACCACAAACACGAGCGGTCTTGGTCAATGACATAATCACAACTGATCATTTTGCTCGATGTATAATGCTAACCCCAAGAAATATTACGGATAGAAAATTGAGGGAAATGATGAGGCTGTATCTTCCCTCCATTCCCCAGTTAGCACGGGACATGTTGGTAATCTGAGCCAATCATGGGAAAACACGAGTTCTTGGTAGTCTCATAATTCCAGATGTTTCCTTTGTGACTTTCCTAGAAATAGCCCATGGGTAATGAATATTATCTCCACATGACATTAACTTAATGGCATTCAAAGCGACCGCGTATTATATTGCAACCGTAGTATAGTATACTAAGATAGACTTCTGGAATTTATGCCATGGATAACCATCGTTAAATTCGAAAATACTTATGCTACGAATAGACACCATTGTGTTTTCTTCAACTCCACCCTTTTGCGATTGCTAAGACGGAAGAGCAATCGAAGGGAGGGGCTAAAAATACATTCAAATCAGGACTTGAGCTAATGTAACAAAGTAATATTTGCTTTTCTTGTGCGTTTTACTACGCAGTCTTTCTAAGTTTCACAATTTCTTTGTGATTTAACACATTTAATATAAACCTACCCTCTGCTTCGTACACCTTTACAGATAACACGAACCTCACGATTCGGTACACATAATGGTCTTGACTGAAAACTCTAGCAAGAATGCAAGAGGATTCACGGAGAAAACAGTTGCTTTCTGATCTACACTTAAAACTATAAGTCCAGCGAAATTAATGAATTCGCAAACAATGCTTCAACGATGGAGAGACCAGTTCTGAACTTTCAGATAGAAACACTCTACTTCAGGTACAAAAGTTATCGTCAGCCCCTATTCACTCACCAGTACTGAATGGGTCGTTGCCAAATGGACTGTTTTTGTCACTTTCAGAAGTTGGGGAGGTAAAGAAGGAGGCAAAGTTTTGGTCTGCGCTCATTTGGGGTAGTGGATGCATGCCGACTGAACTGAGGCCGGCTTCAGGCATTTGCTCCTTCTCCGCTGCTACCGCTGCCGTCTTCGGTAATAGGGAAATTGAAGGAAAAAAACATCAGTTTCCCCAGTAGGAGAACACCACTCATCCACGTTACTCTTATTAGCTAATTTTTCGACCAATCCAATTAGCGTCCGCCTTACCATTCCTTCAAAAGAAATGCAGGAGGAGAACATGCAGACCAAGCTCGCATTAGCAAAATATTTGGTAAAGTGAACAGGAAAAGTACCTAAAGTAGGCTAAGCGAAAAATGTAACTCACGAGTTGTCGAATGAGCGCCTCTTCAGGTTCCACAGTGGTGGTGTCACCCGCGAGTAGTTTGGCATACTGATCCAGGGAGAAAAGCAATTTCTCACGAATAGACTCCAGATTGGATATCTTTTTCGCCTCCTACACAGACAAAAGGGACATGGTGGGCACAATTGAACGTTTAGAACAATGGCTTTGGAAGGAGATTTTAGGTACATCATTTAACAGCGAATCACAGTCAAAACTGTTACCACAGTAGAAACCTTCGATTCACCATACACAATAGAGAAACACCTTCCCCATGGGCTTAGTTATACTGGAATTACAAGTCACAAATATGGATAGGTCATTTATATCTTTTTTAAAAAAAGGGTCCCACTGGGAAAAAACGGCCTTGACGACCAGTTATAGTAAAAAACATTGACACTGTTAAATCTTCTAAAAAACGCCAAAACGGAGTATTGTAAATGTAACATCTTAAATCTCCTGTTCTGTTTTCAAAATGATATTATAAAATTAACAATCACTATTGCTTCGAACTATCAGACGACAAGGGGCAGTGCAGTTTGGGCTCTGGATTAATAGAATTACTTTTGCAATTTTCAGTCCAGATCAGGGCCAGATGGTGGCTATTTTCATGATGACTGTTTTTGACAAGAGACAGGCGTGAGAGCTATTTGAACGGATATAGCATGTAGCAACTTTCCTTCACTTCTTCCATGTGCCCTACGACAACACACCATGCATTCCACTGCTTGCCAACCGATCGATTCACTTGTGATACGAACTGTCTTTCGCATTCTAACATTTGTTAAGCAAACGAATGCATCACTGATTGTCTCCAACCAATCACGCACCACCACACGCTTCCAGTGTGTCACTTCATCCACAGAGGACTATACTTGTTTGGTGAGCAAGCAGTAGATTGGTTAGAGATGTCAATAAACTGTGTGCCAAACAATTACGACCGAAACCCATCTGGCAAGACAACGAAACATCGTATACCTCATAAGGAAACAAAACTGTCCCACGAGAAGATTTGCACTTTAAGATGGAAGGGAGGAAAGTACTGTCTCACCTTCGTTTCACTTCATGTATTCCCCACGATGATAATTATTCTTGGCTTTGGACAATTTAGAAAAAAAGGATCTAGAAAATGGGACTAAGTAAGAATTGGGTTATTTCTTAGGCCTAAATGCCTAAGAATCATTCACCATTCCAGTAGCAAACACTCTCCCTCCAAACTCTCACCTTATCTGAGCAACGCCTACGCTTTTAAACCATCCAAGAGTACGCAATATTACACCCTGGGTACCTTCAATCGATGCCTGAAGAGGGGCATTACCACCCGATTACAAACTTACAAAGACAGCTAGCCACCTATGCATCACCTATCTTACTTCGCAGCCTCCTACTGTCTACAGCAGTTCATGCGTGTCGGGGCAGTGCCCCATTTCCATGTGACTGTGATTTATAGGTACATTGGACGCTTGGTATTACATAGAGAAAGCTAAATATGAAAAAAAGACTGCTAGTAAAGTCAATTAACTTTTTACTTGATCTATAGGCTAACCTTCCTACAGAGGTGAGACAAGAACTTGAAGTAAAGCATGCTTGAATTACTGAGGGCAAGGCACACTAACGGATGCACGTGCATGCTCCAGTAAAAATCACGTTGCACCAACATAATGAGGTTATCCAGAGACCTCCACCTATCCTCTCTCCGTATGATCAGGCTAACACGAAACGATAAACAGAGCAAAATAGACCTACTTGCAGTACCATTTGGAGGTGTGAAAATTGTTTTACAACTGAAGATACTTATACAATAGGACAAGAATTATTGTTTAAAAGGGATTTAAGTGGGCAGCCACATCGTGATCAGGCGTAAAGGATAGCATAAACGACAGGTATGCAAATTCGAGACTTGAACAAAGAGTGCAGGACTGAATAAAGCTACACATTAAGAATGAAGGAAAATAAATGTTTAGGTATGGAGTAGAATAGGAGTTCCGCTTGCAGATAGAAAAGAGTCATTTAAGCAGATTTCAACAGAGGTAGAGTCAAATAAGTAGTGTTAGACATCGCTCACCAGGTCATTGCGCGAAGAAATAGCTTTATTTTCTGTTTCCACAGCCTCTGCACGACTTCGACGCTCAGCAACCTGTTGAAGCAATGCGGTCTCCTCTCGCTTGCGATCAGTGATGGCGTTGCGGAGTTGAACCACCTCCTCCACTTGAGACTAAACGGTAGAGGAAAAAAAGATGGACTAGTGTGACCTTCAAGCAGATGTATGACTAGTTCGAATGAGGCGAAAAGCTTGTTCAATCAATATGCAATTGAAGGCAGTCCCCATCCAATGTTGAACTACCAAAAACATAATCCACAAAATGAGATGTCAAAAACCCCAAGAGCCAAATAATACTTTCAACTTCTACCACATCAATTTCACAAGGTTGAAACCAAGGGAAAGGGAGAATGAGAACTCACTCGAATAGAGATTTGTTGGGAAGCCACTTGACCCCGGAGGGTTTCCACGGCCACTTTGCGTTCCTTTGCAGCTTCAGAGACTTCAGTCAACTGTAGACGGAGGGCAGCGCGACGTTCAGAGCGATCGGCGACATAGCGCTCGGCAAGGGCCCGCTGTGCTGCGAGATTGAGCGCCGTTTGGGCTAGCGTCTCCGCCGCCGCAGTCATGCTTGAAAGCTCAGTCGAGCGCTGACTCGCCTCAGCCAAGAGCTTGGTCGATTGAGCTTCCACTGATAGACACTCTCTGCGGTGTGCAAAGAAGGAGAGGAGCAGAATTATTTGAGAGCTTGAGCTCTTATTTACTCGTGCACTCCATCCATTCATTCAATCGCTTAGTAGGTTATACGCTAACCAACAAACCGACCAACTGACAGGAAATTTGTGTTTAACGAATTTATCCGTCCACTCACTGGCTTGTTCGCATACTCTTCCCCCACCCATATGCCCTGTCATTCATTTACCCAGCAACAATCTATCTGCACATTCACTCGATCGGCTTAATATCTTTTTCAATCTATCATGCAATCAGTTATTCAAGGAAAGAAATTGTGCGGTATTTTTTGGGACAGTAGAAGTGAATACAGTGACTGAATGGGTTTGAAGTAGCGAAACGTAGTGTATGCTCTGTGAAATGATCAATCAATTTTGGCAAAGAGGATGGGATTAATCACTAGTAGGAACATTGAATGAAGAAACTCGCTTCATCGCTGAATTCTTTCCTTGTTCGTTCATTTAACCGCTCAGCCATCTACATCATGGGGCTAAAATGACGGTGTTTGTCACTGATCAGGACGACGCAGTCTAAGAGCGATTTCCCACAAGAAGCCCTGACGACTTCAATTAAAGCATCACGAGACGTAGGTCGTCGATGTTGGAGTAAGTCCATCAACCACAAGTGCATGAAAAAGCTCATCTAGTCGGTAAACCCGGGCACGCGTCCACTATCTTACTCGCTTGTTCAGGCATCCAATTACTTACTAGTTCAAACAATCAGTCAATTACCCACTTTATTAGAATGAAGCTTTAGTGATATTTTGGGCCAGTCAGATTAAGCAAAATAAGTGAATAAACACGAGCAACAGGAACACATTATTGAACCAAGTTCCAACCGGCAAAACAAAGAATGTTTATTTTTCGACTTGATTTTTATTACAACCCCACGAGACGAGGTTATTCGACCGAAGCAAACATTGGTTTGCCAACACTTAAAGTGGAGGGATTGCTCTAGACCTAAGGGATTGGTAAGTGGTTTCTTTCGATAATGGCACACAATCTATTGACAGAGCAGGCTCTTAAGTAAGCTCTGCAAAGGAAGCATGTTAGTTTTTAGATGATTTATCATTGGGCAGAAAGAAACCACAACTAGATTTCTCCATTTTCTCTTCGTATAGGAGAGTGAAAAATCCACCCTTCTCTTTTTACTTTTGCCTGCCAACTAAACTCACTTTCGAATTTCATCAATTTCTGCCAGCAGTTTGTTGGATTCCTCATATTCTTTGCTGTCCAGAGTGACCGGTCGTAGACTGGGCGGAATGAGGGCCGGTGGCAAGGAGGCGGGAAGATCTCGAGAGCACCTTGAGGCTATCTGCTCATTAACCAGATGAATTGCCACTATGAATTGCTCTCTGGAAGGGAAGGCACGCTGCTGAATTGCCCCCTATAATTATTTCTATTATGTGTGGTGTTTGACGGCCAGTTGTTTTTGGTACAAAATTGACGAAATTGGTGATAACGAACGTTGTTCATGTCATCTGCTTCTAGATTCACAACATTTGTATGCCTTGATAATAAACTCGCTTTCGGATTGTTATGAACTCTAACGTATTAAAGGATAACTTTGGTTCTGCAGGAGCGAAAGTGGTGACAAATCCATACTTAAATGAGTAAGTGAAGACCAAAAACCAACTGGAACTTGCAACAGGAAGGCCATTTACGGAATGCTGGTCTTTGAAACCCACGCCGATCTTGAGTTCTGCTAATGCTAGCAGATAGTGAAGCAAGAACAAACTTAAATAAAAAACGGCACATAAGTTGACAACTCTATCAAGTAAGTAGGCAGGCAGTAATAAGAAGACAATATAGCTAAAAGTATGAATGAATACAGAGGGTAGCCCTTCAAAGCCACCCTGTATTGCGATTTACAAACTCGTCATGTGTTTGGACAAATAATCCAATGAGCGGCAAGCGGCTTAGAACATCATTCAGCCTTAGGTAATGATGGTAACCAAGGGATCCCGCCGGAACCCAGACGATTAATCGCTGTCGTTTGAATTGTATATACTTCTGCCTTGTTCCTGATTTTAATATGCTCAACTATGTTGTAGTGGGAGACAGACGGGTGGACATGGAAAGTATTGCGGACGCTGGATTGAAAAAAGATGGAACTATAGGATGCAATTATATTTGTTCCGATGGCGTGCTCAACAATCAGAACTTGTCTTTCACAAATTTGACTACAAACGAACAAAGCCTATAACCTCTGAGCTATTCGTCTGCCAATGTTTTTCACGTTACTGATAAACCTAAGCCATGATGGTTGGGTCTTTTAATGCATTTGGAAACATGCGAGTGAATTCCATCGAACTCACTGATTCAGAGAGCCAGTGCGTTGAAGGTCAACCAGATCCCAAATTCGCGCCAACACGGTCTGTGGAAGGTTAGAGTGAATGAAAAAATCGCGAACATCCTCCCCCGTGACCATTCCATCCATGTTTTTGTCCAATTTAGTAAAGACGGCAGAGTATTGGGTCTGCTCAGCCTTGCTGATCGTCCAATCGGGCATGGGTGGTGGTGGGCCCCCAGCTAGGGCGGAAATCGCCTATGAAGACGGAAAAGGTTAATCGCAGATTAGCTCAGTCAATCAAAAAATCTGTATGAAGGTGAAGATAGAGACGGTGATTGGCACCAAATCATTATCCCATATTCACACGACAAACAGACAATTAGTGTATTGTTTGATTTTTATTAATAGTCAGCTATCTACGCTAATTTTATTTCTAATTATACTATTGTGTAGCTAATGTAAGGATAAGCTCCAAAAACGTGACCCAAGCACCGAGGCAAAATGATAACCAAGAAAAACACCAGAAATTAAAGCTACCATTAAGAGGCACCTGGTGATCTTTGAGAAGGCCGGAGCCGCTTATTTACCTATTTATTACCATCCATGCCTTTTCAAGCCCTTAATTAAGTTGATCAAAAGCAATTACAGAAACCACTACAAAAAAGAACTTTTTGAAAACAGTAAAGAAGTCTAAGTTTTTCCTTTAAGTCGTGATGGTAACAAACATAGTCCAAATATGAAGAGGACGTGTTTCTGGAAGCACATTTGGGCACAGGAACATCAAAGGGTAGAGTGTCAAAGAAAGCATGATTGACAAGAAGGTCTCTAATAGCCAAAACAACAAAAATGAACACCAAGCGTAAAGAAAATTCCATCAAAGTGGAATTGTATTTGAGCATAAAGACGTTTCAAATGGAATCGCTCCTAGTTAGCCAAATGATTAATTGATGCCCATGGTATTTTAGCTGGTTTGGCTGCCGGCATAAAAAAGTGCATAACAAGCCACGCCATTTATGGATTTGCGCTTACTCCCCCTTAGAGTAACTCCAGCATATAAGAAGACCTAAACCCATAAGGTATGCAGGTATTCGCCAACTGCGCCACATCCAAAGCCGTTGGCGCAAAAAGAGCCAAGAAGCATGTCTCAAAGATGAACAAGCGCTAGTTGGAAGCCTGGGTAGGGACACCAAACGAGAAAGCGCAAAATTTTGGAATAACATATTGACTAGGATCAGAGTTGCAAAATAGATGTCAAAACAAAACCATTTTTTTCTAACATAGTGATGTTTCAGGTCGCGATTCGCCTTCAACCACTCAAACTCAACACGTGGCGTTCGCAATTTTAAGCATCTGTGCTGTTTGGATGAAGTGATTTGCATAGAGGTACGGGATTTAAGGACTTCTGAAGACTTTTCTGCATTTAAAAGCATCCCAGGTTAAATGAAATAGCGTAAAATGACTACTTCGTGATAAGAGGACTGGAAATAAACAGAAATAAGATATGATGTATTAAATATCATGAAATAGTAAATTCATCAATTAGGCTGAAAATTTACATAATTGTCAAATGTAACTACTACTGCTAGACAAATGCGTCAGATGATAAAAATTAAGGAGACTGGCCAAACAGCAGTGAAGCCAATTCTACAAAGTAAAGGCAGCGACTGTAGATTGTGGTGAAGAAGAACAGGCAAAATAATGAGATCGAGGAAGGTTGGAAGGGAGGAAGGATGGATGCGTGGCAGTAAGGAAGGGAGGAAAAGAACGCAAACTATTCTTTCGATAAAAATAAAGCAATGAGGACTTAATTGGACCAAATTTAAGCTCAAATTCACTTGTGCAAAGAGTAAAACAATGACGATGACGAACGAATTGTGTGGCAAAAGCTTGGAGATAGTGAAGATGTCCTGGCTAGACAAATAAATAAACAGAAGTGGGAAAAAAGTGCTTGAGACCGAAGTAAGGGCTTCATATCCTACAGAGGTAGTTTTAAAGTAAAAAACGACAAGGGGAGATTTCTCATACCGCTTTGAGTACAGACGTTCCTTTGGAACATGGTACAGGATAGCAGAATTCGTGCAACTCAAGGGGGACGAAAATTTGTTGATCAAAAGTATAACATGAAAATGTATTGCAAAGGGGATAAAAACACCACTAGGAATACCATGGATGCAAAATACAGGTTCATAAGTCATACGCGAAAGTCAATTAATTAGCTAGGAAACCATGACAATATAAAGCGTCATCATTACTAAAGCAGTGGGCAAAGTATAAACTAGGTAGACTAATCGAGCATAAGTTGAGCTGCCCTATTTGTGAGCTGGTGTTCATGCGTCACGCAGACAAAGAATAAAAGAAAGCACATAACACCTCCATTTTTTCACAAGAGAATCCGAGTTAATTTGGAGAGGATTATGAATTGAGAGTAGGAATAATGGAGATGGGGCACGCTACGGCCTGTATGAAAACGGATGGGACAGGATGGATTACCAGCAAAATATAACAACAGTAAAACAGATTCAACTGAAATCGAACAACTTTGAGCCTTAACAGAAGAACAGGATGATGATTCAAGTTTCAATGATGGAGCAACCTATAGAGGAAATTGCTAGTCACAAAGGGAAATGATGGGTGAAAGTTTAAATTAGCAAACATTAATTCTTCCTTATGAAGAACCTATAAAAGGCAAATACGCAAATAAATCTCAAACGAAGTCAACTCAGGCTGTCCTCTAAAAATGACGATTGGGAGGATGTTTTAAATGATCAAGAAGGACAAGTTCATAGAAAAAAGGACAAGTCAGATTAATATGCGCACAGGTCAGAATCATATTAGATAAAAAATGAAAAAGTCCAGGATTGCAAGTACTCATTTAAACAGAGTACTAAAAATGCTTAAAGTTTAAGGGAGAAGGTCACGGTTTACGAGCACTGGTTTAAAATTAAGAAAAAAACAGCAAGGTTGAGAATGGATGAAAAGAAACTTCAACACTTAAGCGGCATAGATCCCGATTTAGGACCCCTGAAAATCACTAGAAAAACATTTAATTTTGATGAGTGGTGCGATATCCTAAATCAGCAAAAGCAAAACAGGGAAGTTGCAATTACTTATTATATTTGAACACGAAGAAAAAAGCACTTTACAACTCTAAATTAAATTTTATTAATCACCTAGATAAGTAAGAACCTCACGACTTCAATAAAAAAAGGGAAAAAAAGTCTACAACTCGCCAGCACAGACGGGGTAGATGGTGAAGTAACCCCGAGATCAGAGAGGCCGGAAGAGGAAGGTGGAGAGGAAGGCGGCATGAGGGCAAGGGGTTCTGAGACGCCTCTACGTTTGTTCGGCGGCACGAGGTTCATAGGAAGGGTCCGGGGCAGGGGACGACCTTCCAGACAGAGACACACTAGGTGCATCGTCTAAAAGAAATATGTATTTGTTCATACTTACGTGAAGGAGGAAAACGTGTGAAGGGGTAATTTGGGTACCAAAATGAACTCAAAGCGATCCAAGTAGCCGTCTTGGTCAAGATCGGAGAGATCCCAAATGATCCGAAGTGTTTCCACGGGAAGTTTGGTATCACGAAGAAACTGAAAAGTGAAAGAGAACGACAAACTACATCCAGATAATAACGTTGCTTAAGACGTGGGATGCGGCTAATTTCGTTATGCGGAAGCACCCTAAAATAGACGCGGCGAATAAATTTCTTACATTAAAATCTAAAAAGGAATCAGAATTGATGATGGATTGAAGTTAAAAAGGAAGGAAAATAACAAGGACAGAGGAGCAACAAGTGCTTTCCCGCATCGTATAGCCTACAGAGCCTTGATGTCGAAACAAAATGAGTAGTGCAATTAATAGCACCATCAAAAAGCCTTATGAGTAGAGTTAGATGCAAAATACAACTACTGAAGAGATCGGGAAAATGACTACAAGCGAGTACAAGTACTAATAACTACGAAGAGATAAAACGCTCGGTTTTTACCTAATAAATCAAAGAAATACGGACCTCCAACTAAAGTAGAAAAAAAACGATAAGGGGCAAAGGAAGAGAATTGCTCAAACGTAAAATCCAAAACCTGGCAAAAGTACACAATTCAAAAGAATTAAAGAAGTCACACCTTGCTCATGACCTCGCCAGACACTTTATCACCAGCATGTTCCATGTTTTCAAAGAGATTTTCATACTTCTTTACGTTCTCCGACGGAATCGCCCACTCCGCAGACGCACTCATCTCGAGCTACGGGGTTAGGCGACAAGTAGAGCGCGTGAGGCAATTAGTCAAAAGGTGATTTCACAAAAACTGTATATCCAACTATTAACAGGTCAAAATATAAATCGCTAACAAAAGACAGCTCAGCCGCTATTTTTTAAATTCGAAAACTAAAATACTTTCGTTAGTAAATCCAATTTTTTAAGGCTCGTAAATATTTTGTTTTTTTTGCGTTTTTAATCACTTGCACATTAATTTTTAATGTAATGTTGCTGTATTTATTTAGCATAGCAGCACAATCACGTACTTTGTAGGTGCAAAACTCAGAGCATAATTGCGCTTTTTCACATGTACACTAAATAATATTAGCATTTTCTAAAAAGATGAAAGGTTGGTTTAGGCAAGTAAGTCCTGAATTATATTTACTTTACTGGCTCTTAAACATGCTGCATTCGACCTTGAGATCCAATCTGGCCTTAGTAGCTTGAGGATTCACGCGTCAGGGCTTGGGTTACTGGCGGGGCTCTAATTTCAAGAACATGGGGCCCTATAGTAATGCTGCCGTAATCTTTCCTGTCTCCTTCTTTTTGCCTTGTTGCTGAAGTCGTTAGACTTTTTGGGGACATTTATAAGCCTTATAGTTTATGCTATTGATAAACATTATTTAAGTCATGTAATTTAGATGTGGGGTATTAAAAATGGCAAAGCTTGGTTTAGGTGTATTCCTGTGACCCATTAAGTAATTCAGAATTAGGCCTTGATTCGCCAGCTAGTTGTCGCTGATCCAGATCATGTCATAGGTGTAGCTTGATGCGTATGCTCCTTCATTGCAAATGGACTAGCTTGGCTTAGCGTCTGCTGTCACTTTGTTCGTTTTAACTTCCATGAAAACCAAATTAATGCCTTTAGCCACAACATAGTGTTTAGAACTCCGAATAAGTTCCAAAGAACTGCTGAGCCGGTAAATGCATCGAGTTACGGGATGTAGTTGATCGCTAGCTACTTCATATTTATGAGTTCGAATAAGAAGCATGTTGGTTTTTCTGGGTGGCCTAAGTTGCATCATTTTTTGTTGCTAGCATTTATCGATTTTTGCAGAGCATGGCTGATTTCATACTCACGAATGTTCATTTACCTTTGTACTGTCTTGCGTATGTGCATGTCCTATTTTTAGGTATTCTTCCACGTTTATTACTGCATATTCTTATTTCTTCCACAATAACCTCATGAGTGCCCAGGTGACTGATTATGGTCATTACCCCCAATTGCATTGGCTAAAGAATTTCATCGATTCCTACCTATCCAGGTGGAACAATGACCTCAAATTCATCACCAGAGACCGAAATCCCCGCCGACACGGTTTACGTCCTGGCCAAACCGGGTCACAAGGTGTCTCACAACACTCGTGTCGAATGGTTCATCGGCAACGTCAACCGCCACATCGTCTTTCCCGCTAGCGGTGTCTGCGCTCAGCTCCCTGATTGGCCCGCAGACTGTGCGCCCGCTTCCTGGTCCAGTCTTTCCATCGTGGCCGCCTTGCCCTCCCCTCCCCTCCCTTCCGCCTTTCCCATTTCTTACTGTATCCATCCACACACCACAGTCAAGTACCTAGCTCACTCACATCGTATCACCTTCGTCCTAGATCTCAGTGACTCTATGCTGCAGCCCTGTTCAACTGGTTTCTCCGTTCTCTATCACGCTGTCTTTTGCCTCGAATCTGTTCTCTATAAGTTAATTCCTCCTTCCTCTGGCCTCTCACTTCCCCTTCCCAACTCCTTCCTCTCACCCCTCTCTCTATTCATCAGTATCATCGGGGTGGTGCCCAACCGTCAATCATTCACTCTCATCCACGACTGGGAGGCTTCTCTAGAAGGCATCAAATCAGTTATTGCTGCGGTGAATAAGCGCCTTTTCCAATTGGAGACCGCGGATCTCTTCACTCTCTCCTATTCTAGCTCTTCCGCCTCTGCTCTTGTGGATATGTTACGTCACGGGGTGCTAACTCTCGCTATGCAGATGCCGGATTGGGCACCCGCCTCCCTAATAATAATTTCTGATGCCTGCTTTACCACTCTGGATATGGTTGAACTCGACCGTTGTTTGGCACATCTTCGAGCTGCAGCTATTAGATGCTCATTTATTGTCCCCTCTACCATTGTTACTTCCACTGTTACTGATTTTGCTCCTGCAAGGACACCAAGAAACCTCCTCCGGGCTATATCCACGAGTCCGTGCATACCGCAACTGGATTTATGTCAATTTATTGCTCATGCTACTGCTGGATTTTGCTTAACAGGCCTCTCTACGGATCGGCAATATTGGTCCAGACAAAATTCCTCCCAATGGAACCAAATTCACGAGCTTCTATTAGCATTACGACTTCAAGACGATGTCGAAAGCACACCGGATAAAGAAGGTGATTTAGGTTGGGTGGCAATAAATGAAATTCAACCTTATTCACGTATCGTTCACGCAGCTCTCAACCATGTTCTTGCCTCTCGACTTAAAGATGGATATCGTCTTCGTTCCGTGTCAGTACCTCCAGCAAAAAATGACTCTGTTTCTCCAGCCACCTCTTCTTCCTGGATCCAGATTGAATTAGCTCTCGCTTGGAAACCTGGCGTCGTATTTCGTCTCTTTCTAGCGGGGGAATGGTTCCTTCCCACAGGACAATTGCCCGTTTTTTCTTCTAATTACTACCTCCTCCAAGCTGCCAATACATCTTCAAGAACTAAGCCAATCGTTTCTGGACGCTATTGCATTGCCAACCTCCGCGTTCGTGCTAATTGCTCCCTCCTACGTGCATTCACCCAGCAGCGCCGTGACCAAGTAACGAGTTCCTATTTGGCCTCGACCCTCAACCGGTTCGACTTTCATTTCAGGCTGCTCAATCTTGTTGATGATTATCTTGAAAATGTTTCTTCCTTTAACCTCAATCCGGATATCTATTCTGTGCCTGTACGGTATAAAAACGGCCTTTGCTCGGTCTACATCACAGCACAGGGGGCGAGTGGCGGATCTGAAATTTATCTCTCTGGTAATACAGCAGAAGAAATGGAGCATGATAAGTCGCTGTTCAATTTTGTATACTACTGGGGTCGCTTACTAACTCTTGACATTGCCAACTGTTATCGATGGATGCACTCAAAAACTTTGTATGTTGTCCTTGAACATGACTCACCCCTCCCCACGAATTTATTCATCCCCGTTCCGACCCGACGTGTAACTGACCTTCTTACATGTCGCCAATCGCTTGCGCGAATCCACAGTATGCTTAGTGATTGGTGCACGTTTGTACTTTTGGAAAACCACACCTACATTCGGCTGGAGTATCCCAGCCATGAGTCCCTTGAGGACACTGGCAATCCAGAGGCTTCCGAGGCACCATTGTCCCATGCTTCTTCTCTCTGCGTGCCTTGCTATTTCACTCTCGTTCGATTGGAAATGAAGCTCCCAGAAATGCGAGTTCGTGTTGCTTTCACAGCAGGTGTTCAATCGGACTATCGCCGTGCCACGTTGGAACAGCTTTCACGCCGTTTCCGAGTTCTCAGTTTCTTGCCTCGAGGGAGACAGGCAGTACCTAAATCGCGTCACAAATCCGGTACTTTTGGCCCTCTTTACCCTTTTTCACTTAATCATGCTGAAGACGTCCATGTGCCACCACTTCAACGTTCTTGGGGCGAAACTCCCTGTTGCATGGTGTTCCTCTCTCAACTCGATCGTCTGATTGTCGAAACCGGTACGTGGATGAGTAGTCGACAACAGAACTACCGTACCGCTACCCAGCCATCTTCGTCGAATTTCCAGGTGTCTAAGTCCTTTCTCAAGGGTACGGTGACGGAAGCGAGATGTGAAGTGACGCCAGTGCTGTTACGCCAGCATCTCAGCACCTCGGGGTGCATCTGGGTCGCTCCAGTGGTTTCAAAGTCGCCAAACTGTGTAGCAAAAATGTTTTCTACTCTTATGAATCTGCGGATTCAAGAGGGCTTCCACTTTGTGCGCAGTGGACCTCAACCCGGTTTCGTCAGCATGGCCCGAGAGGTCATGTTCTCTGTTGATTCTGCAGCAGAGGGTGCTATAAAACGGCCTTGCCTCATTCAGTATCAGCTTTACCCGTTCCGAGTTAAGACAGCAAGGAGTGACCAATCTAGAGATGCGAGTGAAATGAGAACTGCTTCGGAAGCAGTTCAAAAAGTTTTGGATGCAGCTCTGGCGAGCAAAGTACCTAGGTTATTTGTTAACCGACTGAAGGCCCTTACTTCTGCTCAACTTAGTTCAGAAATCCAGATAGCTACCGAGGTGTGGATAGAGCCCAAACACGGTTATGCAAGTGACTTACCAACTGAAGCTCTCTATCTCGCTAACCTACCGTACGCTCAAGTGGTGGAGCGGATTCTTCAACTTGACTGTTTCTGCCTGGCAGCTTATAGCACTCTAGAAAAGATCCTAACCGCATGTTTACTTAGGATAATTGAGCTTCAACGTTTAGCAGTACCACCAGCGTCACCTACGTCGAATGAGAGTCAAACCACTTCCATGAAATCTTTGACTACTACCACTTCAAACTCGTCGTCCTCGACTGCTCCTGCTGTAGCATTGCCTTTTAATCTTGCCAATATTACTGCGGTCTGTCCACGCATGTGTCTTCTTTATCCCCTCCTTTTAGACGCTTCTATGGTTCAAGAGACCACTGCAGTGTTGAAATATCTCTCATCCGAGAACGTTATCACCCGTTTGATTTTCAACTTAACCCAGCGAATGCCCTACATCACACCCATCCACCTCTCCTCCACCGATTCAGATCAGTTTAATCATTTTCTTGTGTCGGAAGAGACTGAGGAAAACGCACCAAGGCTGAATCGCGCTCTGCTAGAGTCAGGAGAAGTAGAATGGCAGTGTTTTGCCACCATCGTTAGTTTCATTGAAACTATGTCGGGTCTTGGCGGTGGTGAAAATCGAAGTGAAAGTCAAGGCTTGCACCCGTTACCTACGGATAACTTTGTTGAAGTCAACAGTGTGGAAATTGGTACTTCTCCAGTCACCTTCTTCGTCCTTCCTGCTAACATGAAAGTCGCTACTTCATCATTTTGTCAGGACTTGATGAATAACTTACGACGGCGCCTAGGCGACTCAAACCGTCATGAACCCTCTTTTCCTATCTTTATTTACTCCTGCACGCACACCTACCTCTCCTTCCCGCTGGATGATCGGTGGACCTACAACCATCCCGACACACTCATCATTGATTTCTTTAAGCAGAATAAAGATGTTTTGGATGCTACCGTAAAAACTCCACGTTTAATCTGTCGCGAGGAATTAACTTCCAATCCACCGGACGGCTTTCTTGCCGCGGCTAAAGGAAACCCTCGGCTGACCACGGAGTTAGGCCTTCTTTGGGCACGTTTACGCGATGCATCTTTGGGTTTGTTGAACCTCTGTGACGAGGCATTCGTTGAATGTGCGCATCGGACCCTGTTGCATGGGCTCGTAGTCTCTGAAGAAGCCATAAGGAGTGTTCTCACCTCAGAGCGGTTCTGCTCCTCCCTTCCCCCTATCACTATCGATGCAACTGAGTTTCTCTGCTCTACCTGCTCTCACTGTTTCAATGCTATTCGAAACCAGATGGGTAATTCGGGCTCCCAAAACCTTTCTTTCTTTCCATGCAAGAAGAAGAGCCCCGAGGGGTGCGAGTTGCGTCCACACGATGGTGAACGAATTCGTGGCCGTCTCTTCTCTGTGCTTAATCAATACTTTTCCCCGATAACACAATTCCCTGGTTTTTATTACTTTCGTGGAGGGGATGAAATAACGCGGCCTCATGTCCATCTGGCCACCGCGCAACGCTGTGACACTTGGCCTATTCCCACCACTAAATCGACTTCCCATATCCTCGGTCTGCCGCCAAAATATTGCATACCACAATATCGGAAGTTGGCTGAGGTGTCGGGCAGTCAAGTTATGTTTCCTACTTCCTTGCGATCAGAAAGCGACACTGAAGAAGTCAAGAAGAAAGAATGTGGTGAAGCAATGGTAGAGGAAAAGGGAGATGGTACAGCTGCAGCGCTATTATATCCTAACGAGGTGCAACCGATGCCTTATAGGAAACCCCTTTTTTTGAAGGCTATGCTGAAGCTAAAGCACGGCGGTGAGGAGGTCAAACTTCCCGTTGAAAACCTTCCAATATGCCTCCTGGATGCGTTGCCCAGCTCTGATGAAGTGAATCTTCAAGAACTCAGTCTCAACGTGATTTTTACCCCACTTATTTGGAAACCGAAAGTTGGGATATTTCCCTCTGATGCTAATGCTGAATCTCCCGGCTATCAGGAATCTCCTGCAATTGCTACTGGTCCAGGTGGACATTTAGATCCCGTGAAAGAAAGGAGTGAATCTTTCGACAGTAGCAGTGATTCAGACAGTGAAGAGTTCTCGACATTTAGTGAAGCAGGAGATGGTGCCTTTAATACGAATATTCTTCAACGTTCACTGCCACTCCCACCATCAAAAATCCATCCTTCCCGCCATGCTCCTTCTACGTCATCCGAGGTAATCGAAGACGGTGATTTTCTCTGCTCTCTGCATTGGTGTGAGTGTCATTTGGAGATTTCTGAAGCCGCTGGTCCATGTAGTATCTGTGGAACTTTCAGTAGCCCTGAATTCCTTCGTTATCTCGATAACGAACAGTGGATATCGTTACGGCGCACCACACAGATATTTCGGTGGCTCCTTCAAGACGAAGTGGTATGTTCACAGCGTCTACTGCAACCTCTGCTCGTTTCCACAGTGGAGGCGGTTCTTCGACACATGGAGAACACCAAGTTTCTTCTACTTAACAGCGTTCCATCTTCTTCCGTACTAATGCCCTTCCATATCAGTCACTCATATGCGCTTCTGTCCAAGACTTGCATAAGTGGTGCAAAGGGGGCTAATTCTTGCGTATCTGGTGTGTTGCTAGACCTGATGAGAGCAATTGGATGGGAGAGCGTGGGCCTTGAGTTTATTGTTGAATCGGAAAAGTCAGTTCCACGATTTCTGGACCGACTGCAGAGCATCTCTTTCCGTTATTCACAAGCGCAGCTTAATCATATAGGGGATTACTATGTGGTGTGTAGGGCTGAACCGTTGCATTCACCTTTTTTGTCATCATCACCTCAGGAGGAGAAACATGAACAACATCCACTTGTAAGAAGCACCTCAGAAGCGGGAATTTTCGTACAACTCGAGACGGAATGTTTAATGTCTAATGCCTCCGAAACTCAGAAGGTGACTTCACGCTCAATGTCGCTGCCATCAGCTCCACAGCCAGCTCTGGATAGTGAGTTTTCCTTTTTTATAGTAGTTTGGTGCTCAATATCCCCATCTGTTTCATAATGTCAGGTAAACTTTACTTTGGGGATCTCGTGAATACATCCTAACTTTGTTCATCCTCTGATTTACCTCTGAAGAATCTACAGCCATATAATGCGCAAAGTGAATCCCTTAAAAGCAAGCACGGAGGCTGAAATAATTACAGCGTACATAGCATGAAAAACGAGGGAAGCATATTAAAAAGAGACCTTATATTTGGCTATTTAGAAAGCCTTACAACCAACCTGTCCGCGACATTAGCATTGAGATAAATTTGCAAAGGAAAAAAATCACCCAGTATTACATTTGTTGTCAATATGGTACCATTTCCCTTGTTGTCTTTAGAATTGAATCCCTCTTTTAAAAACTTTTTGTGGTGTTATAATGAACAATTGGTTATACTAGAAGTTGTACTTTTACGACTTTGTGTGTGCTAAAAACCATTCAATGTAGAAAGGCTAAGTCTTAGCTATATTGGTCCAGGTAAATCGAACTCCATCGATGCTTTTTGCTTCCACCTTTTGTCGCATTAGTCCCTGAGTGCGAGATAAGTGACGACAGTGCCGAGGTTGAGTCTCTCACTTCAAAGACCCGTGCTTCGTCTTTTGCTTCGCTGGAACGGCAACCAACCATCGCTACCACCACTGACGCGGAGACTGACGTCACCCGCTTCCCCCTGGCATCTCAATTTCCACCTCAAGATTCTCTCAACCTCGTCCACCAGATAAGTGGTCCCAGCCTCCCCGCATTCTGGCTTATCTTCCGTGTCGGAAGTGCCTCCATCCAAGCCTTCTTTCATCATTCCGACACCCACCGTGAGCCCTCGGCTGTCGAAGACGCCTGTCCGCATTGCGTGGTCTTCCGTCGTGCTCTGGATGATATTCGATCAACCTTACGCCTAGTTAGTCAATCCCTCCTTCTCGACCAACTTGTCCTCGACCACCTCTGTGATTCTTCCCTCCTTCCTGAACCTCTGGAACCACCAAAACGGCCACCGCGAAATCTACAAACTTCTGCAACTTCCAAACGAAAGCCTCTGGTACCAACCTACGTCCACTCTCGTAGTGTTGTTATATCTGCTTCTTCAGCGACAGATTCAGATAACACTGAGGTCCAACCAATGGTTGAGAACCCCCTTCGAAAGAAATCTCTGCCCAACGAAATCACCTCCGTTTCACCAGAGCGCTATCCACCCGGGTCGTTGGCTTGCCCTCCTAAATTTGTTTTCAGTATGGAAGTCTCTCCCCGTGCTGTTATTGCTGGAGAACGCGGAAATCAGGTGCTTCCAGAACTTCGGCGCTTATTAGAGAACTTTGCAGTAATGAATCGGAAAAATATGTTCGTTTTCGATGACTCGGAGCCTGCCTCAGATACCGCTAAACCAGCTGTGCGGAGAAACTTCATTCCGCGCATCTTCTACATGCTTTTGCGTGAGGTGCCCCTCGAATCAAGTCCTGCTTTTGAGACACCCCGTAGAACCTCTCCCACTAGCCCATCTCGTCGAGAAAGTCTTCCACTCTTTCTAGGCAGCAGTTCGAGCAGTCTTAATCGAATCCAACTGCAAGCTACACTGCATGGAATAAATTCACCTAGCCGACATTTCTGCAACTTTGTTAGAACTCTCCTTCAGTCCTTGCTGGATAAAATTGTCCTCCAGTGTCTCCAACAGGTCTTATCACGCACTGTTCTCTTCCGCTTTGCATCGCATGATTTTGACTTCCTCTTCGCTCGTCGGGGACATCTACCTCGACATCAGTTATTCTTCACGCTTCCAAGATTTCTCACGGATTCTTCGAAGGTTCCACACTTTCCTAGAGGGACATTAATCTTTCCCTTCTGTCAGTACCTCAAACAGAATCTCCTAACTTTCATGACTGCTGCAAAACCAGAGAGAGAAGTCCTCTCCTGTCTTCGAAATCGTTTCGGATGTGTTGAGGTGATGCTTTACTACCGTCGAAGGGGTGTTGGGACTGCCAAATTTGGTCTAGTGACAGCTGTAGTAGATCTCCTTCAAGCAGGCACTCAAGAACCCTTCTGCATCACATCGTGTCTCGACCTCCAAGAATGGCTGCGTCGTCAAGAAATCAGTGAAAACACAGCAGGCGTTGCTAGTATGGCCGAGCTGGTAGAATGCCTAACAGACCTTCAGACTTCTCACGACACCGTGTCATCATCTCCGGACCGTCTAGCTGTGCGTCTGCGGCTCTGGGAACGTGGAGAGGTTGACCTAAAGCTCTTAACCGAGAAACTTCACGCCGCAGTGCAAAACGCTCTCTATGACCTAATTATGGAGTACTTTGTACTCGGCCTCCCGGCGTGTTTGATTGAGGTGCCAGTGTTCAAAAGTCGCTCCTCTGACATGCCTTATGAAGCGATAACAAAGACTGGTGCTCAAACTTCTACTTACTTCGTTCCTGCGGATTCCATCCGCATGTCTGGTTTTTTCTCTCACACTCTCCTTCCTTGGTTAGGCGTTACTACGTCCACTCAGCTACCTCCTGTGATTGAACGCAAACTGCAACTGGCTTCGTTGCAGAGTATTGACCTCCTGGTTGATGAATTAGTTCATCAGTTGAACGCCCTTGTCGAGGAGAGACTAGGTTGCCCAGCGAATTGGTGCAAGTGTCCTCTCCTCTCCACATCGACACCTCCCAATAGGGGTGGCCGAATCAAGTCAACGACGATACAGCAACAGTTGGCATCGATGACATGCCCCTGCCAGCAGTGCATCAATTTTTTTGCCTTTGAGGCGGTAGATGCAAGTGGAGAGGAGTGGATGAAGTTTTCTAAGCGACGCACATTCAAACAGAAGGGCGGAGTATTTGTTCAGCCCAGGGAGTTTGTCATCGTGGGGAAGAATCATGCAGTGTGTAGATACGAGGCGGCCTTTATTAGGTCGTCTAGTGGGCAGACGACATCTCCAGGAAAATCAGATGGGAAAGATAGATCTACACCAGATGAAGAGCTCAAAATTCCCGTGAAAAAGGGTAAGTTTTTGTCCTGCAGACTTCATACAGTCCGTTTTACTCTAAGATATGTCTCGATGCTCTAAGATTCGGTACATTTGGATTTGCTTAACACTCATAAAAACCACAAATTTTTTCCGGGGGATCTTAATTCTTGCTATTTATGAGGAGTGTTCAATTCGAACGGGACTTTTCATGTTTGAAAAGAAAAAAAGTAGTTTCACGAGGTGTCAACTACATGTCTCTTCGACGAAGTCCACTGCCGCATTCATTCGCTTGTTCTGAAAAGCTTCAACATAGTAATATTTGTCACCACGACTAGACCACCCTAAGGTGGACTTTATTTTGTAGTCTTTGTTGAAGTGCTGACTCCTGCAACTATTAAGCAGCAGAGGGTAATATCCACTTGATATTACGATTATGCAGAAGTTTTTGGTGATCTTATTATTGACCCATTTCGCATAGTTCAAAGAAATCCCCTAAGGTCCAATCGAATTTAGTCTGAGTAAGACTTTTAGAATATGGATGTTAAGAAACGCCGCCAACATTCTCCAAATATCTCTTGGAGGGCTAGAATGATAACAAAAACTCTATCCTCTTTGACGCAGTTTCTTCGTGGTCTGGTCGCGTTCCAATTCAACGGCATCAGACTTTAGAGCTTCAGATGCAACCCCTCCCGACTGAAGTATCTATGGAATCGATGACGACCCTAGAGGATACTTCTTTTGACACTTCATCATCCACTCTGGTCAATTTACGTAAGTTCACACAGTTTGATTTCATAACATTGATTTTAAGCTGATTATGCTCACGTCTTATGGGGTGGAATTGGCGTTTTGAACCCTAAATCCAGTTAGAGAGGTCTTGTTTTACACTTTCTTCGGCTCTAAACTACCGAGATATCATCGTCATTTTTGAGTTCTGCATGATGTCTAGTCACGAAGCGTAATAAACACCGGTGTGAATCACAGAACTACTTAACTGGATCTTGTCACACTAAATTTGGCGCAATTCGTTTGTTGTGTCTTCTCTTGGCAATATAATTATTCCAGTTAGGAACAGATGGATGAGCGTTTAAGGCTGTAGTCTTCCATCAACAACTCAGACAACAATCTGGTACATACTCGATTTAGCTAGAAGACACTGTAGATCAGGTCCGAGAGAGACGCAAAATCCACGTTTCTCTACATCAGAGCCTAGTCAGTTGTCACTCTGGCGTATTTTATGATGCAGTTTTGAAATTCTTTATGCATCATCAGCGACACTGATGTACATGCATTGTGAAGCCTACCCCAACACGTAATTTGGAAGAATTCATCCTAAAACAAAATACGGCCGTGGCGATAAGTTTTTACTCTCTCATCACTTCTCCCTCACAGCTTCAGTCTCCTCCACCACAGTCTCAGACGTTCCAGAGTTCTGTGAGATGCAGTTCTGTCTCCCTCAGTTCCTTTTCCATTCATCAAAACCATCGACATCACCAATAGTCGAGGAATCTGTCTCCACTACTACAGCTACCATCGCTGGAGATGGTGGCACTTCAGGTCCCTGTGCCTGTCTACAAGTGCCACGGCAGACTTTATGTCTAATTCATCTTCGAGGTCGTGAGGTTCGTATCTACCTCTACAATTGGAGTCGAGATGATGCCGACCGTCTATTGCAACGCGTCGACTGTCTTGTCGCTTGGTACAACCAACGGTTTCAGGCACGAAGATGTCACCTCATTTAACTCCTAGCTAAATCAGTATTAGTAAATAGGTGCTTTATTCCTTTCTACATTGCAGCTGTTAAGCTGTCTGTCCCTGCAGAAAACAGGTCTTTTTCACTGTCTCCGCACACCCAGCCACCTCCGATTGTTGAAACAGGCCGTTCATCTGAGTGATCACCTCTGCCCTCCAGAACTGACACCTACCTCGACTGTAGTATCGGTGCCGTCTGCTAGTACGGCATCCCGAAGTATTCGCCGGCGCCTTCTGGAAGGTTTAGTTGGTAGTGGGGCTCCTCTTCAACCTCCATCGCAAACATTTGCGTCACCTTCACAAGTTACGTCGTCTGCAGAGCCTCTGACGCCGCCTCAACTGCCGACACCATCTGCTCCTCCGTCTAACGCCTCGGCAGGTATCTCAACTCATTCTACTTCACCCGCTACCCCGAGTACTGAATCTACGCTCCTCCATCTTGTCCAGCCCCAACCTTTATGCCTTCAGCAGCAGCTTAGAGTTGGCGGGGAAATTTTACGGGATTCACGAGATCTAAATCTTACAAGGATTTACCAGGTGACCCTTCTGAGGAAATGCGAGAGTCGTACTTGCAAGATTTGGTGCTCTAGTTCATTGGTTTCCCCCACAGAACTGCGCCCAAGTTGCAGCTCTTGGCAATACATCGGCGACTGGAGTGGAGTATCTCGATGTGGTACACCTTCACGTGGATCAGGCCTTACGGGTGGTCAAGAACGATTGGCGCCGTGCAGAACAGTTGCGTCTCATTACAACGCCTTTGAAGGCCTGGATGGCTGGTGAATCTTTTATCTTGGAACAGTACACTCCCATGGATTCTCAGAGTCAAGTGTTACCATCCCTACCCCCGCTGACGACGCCCCCACTAACAGCCTTTTACTCGGCCGTGAAACGGTATGGTCGGACCCTTCACACTGTCTGTTCACCCTTCCTTTTTTGTCCGAGTGCCCGAATTGATGCTTTGCAATTGCGGGAACTGGAACAGATTGCAGAAGAGGAGGGCTATCGTAATCTATCAAAGGGGGAAGAGCATCAAAAGAATATTGGGAAGGAGGAAAGGAGGGGACACAATGAGACCTTTATCATGGAAGGGAAGTCAAGGTCTGTGCGATTTTGATTGATTTTCATTTTGCTACATTCATCAAAACGCTGAAATTCCAAACGCTTCGTCAATTTTTACCTATTGCTGACCTTATTGAGTTGTTCAAAGTGGTTGGCTTTCTTTCGTAATGGAGGGACATAGTTTGATGTGAACCAGTCTTGTTTTAATCGTGTACATTTAATTGTTTAGATTTAGGGGAATTTTCAAAAATAGGGAATGGATAATCCCAAAACTGCGTCTTAAAACATGCAGGAGTAACCACTGAATAGGTTGTGGGATGAATGCGAATTTTGTGTCTCGCTGGGAAGATCACAACCTCAAACGCTCACATATTACATCGCAAAGTTTTGTGGTTTACGCTGACTACACATTGAGTGAATTTTAAAACTAATGGTGTTATCAATAAGCCTCAAAGAGAGGAAAGCTTAAAGTCACGTTTTCTTGAATAGATTCTGATCCTAGTTTATTATCTCAATGGGGCTTTTCTATATTCAACGCCAACTCCCTTTTAGCGTACCATTGGAGGGTGCCGTACAATCCTCACCACCGCCTAAAACAGCAGTCCAACAACGTCGTGGTCTTACATGCCCCCTCCTCGTGACACCTAGTGTTGTACGGGATTCACCCTCTTGGATGCAAGAGGCAAAAGATTGTCTTCTACAGGAGTTTATTACCTACATGACTCACCAGATGCACTTTACTGTCATCCTCTCCACCTTGGACTCTGAGTCCCCGAAGTTGGATCATCCGTACGCTCTCCTTCAACGGTCCGTTAAAGTGGCCGGTATCCATCTGGTAGAGGTGAGGTTTTCGTACCTATCTACACTTGGTCGTCTGTGTACCATTATATTTTTTTTTTGAAATAAAACTGTCAGGAGTTTGTTTGATCTTTATTATCAACTTACCGCCAAGTGCATTTTTGGATAATTTGTTTACTAGATTTTTATTCGCGATTGTATCTTCTGCGTGCGCCTGAAGGCGATTGAGCTATGTCGGCTGACTCGTGCCGCCTCCCGAGCGGTGTTGACAGGCCCACTGGCGGTGGATTTGGTTGGTCGGGCGGCGGCGGTGGCTGCTGTGAAAATCGCCTCCGCTATGATTGATCCATTTTCCATGACTTCTGGTGGCAGTGGAAGCAACACAACAACCGTCAATGCTGCTGTTTCAGCAGCAGCTTCATCATCTATTGCTAGCAGTTCCTATGTGGTCAAGTGGGAGGAATCGAGTCGTCTTTGTGACTGTGTGCATCTTCATTCCTTCCTATATGACTTCTACCTCAGGAATGTGGATTCCTTCTTGAGGCGTATGTTTCATAGATAACTGGCTAGCCTATTTGCTGACTATCAATAAGTAGCAATGATTATTTCAGTTCAATCGGACCTTATTGGCCAAAGACTGCAAGTGCCCAATTTGACGTGGGCTTTGCCCCAGATATCAAAAGCTCAGCGACGCAGGGGTGGAGGTAGTTTTGGGGCTTCACAACACCCCTTCTTGCCCGCCAACTACCCGGTTTTGAGTTTTCTTCGTGACCTTGCTCGCATTATCCCGCTGGCGCCAGTTTTTGCACGTGGAACCTTTACACGTCTACCCATGTACCTTCCTGTGGATGCGAGAATCAAGCCCAAACAGGTGTTTGAACACCTCATTGAGGCAAGACAGGCCTACGGTTTTAAGGTGAACAAAAATATTTAATCTTAAATAACTTTGTAATGTTGGTAGTGATTCGGCTGTAACTTTAGATGTCATGACGCACACAAGTCCAAAATGACAGTGCGACCATTGGCATGAGGAGGAGTTCTTGCCAGTCATTTTGAGATCTAATCTAAAGACTTGCGTATTGTTGCATCCTTTTGCGCACATCTAGATTTGGGTATCAGCCTCAGTGCTCCTAGTGCACACTCTTCTACATCAGTCGTCGTAACTTGAAGCGCACTTGATGTACTATTCACTTTTTTTGGGGAGTTATGGCTCAAAAATGGAACTTTTTAATCAAATGTACGCGAGAGTGTACAGGATTAAGGCCCAACGCTTATTAATCTTCCCCGCTCTGTTCCCATTTCAGTGTTGTCCACAACTCATGTAGAGGTTTTAGGCAGTTATTGTTGTAGGCCTTGACTTCTAAAAGGTTCTATTCTGGTGTCGTATCACACATCATAAGCATGAGATATTGGCATGATTACTGGTAGTTGCTGTGTTTTTAAAAGACTCATGCATCTCTGGCATTTAACGTATTCCTGGTATGAACTGCATAGTTTCCAATTTATGTCATCAGAATTGTGAGCCAGAGCTACTTTTGATGGCGCTATAAGGCTTGCATGTCTGGAAATGGCTTCATTATTAACATTCAGAAATGCTAGGCAACTGATGGTGCAGGCAAAGACCAAATCGCAAGAGATTTGAAACAACTCAAAATAGGAAGTTTATCAGTATTACCAGACGAATTTGCTCTCTTTGTCCAATAGGCCTTCGATCTGGGCATCAACTCGAGTCTGCCGACGCACGCACGATTCGGGTTCTGCAGTTTCTCCTCCCCCCGCTGCCCCTCAACCGTCACCTCAGACGATGCCGCTCAATCGCTTTCCATTCATCCTGCTGGTGGTGACAATGATACTTCTACCTCTTCCACCTCCGACTCAGAAATGGGAATTGTGGAAGCCCTAAAATTAGTTCCACCGACGGAGGCGGTGATAGGGGGAGTGGCCCCACTTACTCCTCCACAGCGCCCTTACCACCACAGTCATTCTCGTCCACCGCATTCTACTTCTGCTTCAGCCTCCACTCCGCGGTTCGTTCCGCAGCTTCGATTGCCCTGTCTGAAGCACTTCTCTCTGGCTTGCGCAGCCTATCTCGACAAAGAGGCAGATGTATCATCAACGTCGACCGAAGTCGCGGAGTCCTCGACTACGCCCCAACGCATCGGCATCTCAGTATTTGTTATTCTCACTGATCAATGTCGAAGGTTTCCACGGGCGCGACTGTCTTCCCTGCCGCATGGGCTGTCTGCTGAGGTGGGCGTGGGCTTTTAAGCAACCAACCTTTTGGGGTTGTGGCGGAGAAGATTCTTGAGTTCTTGAAATGTATCAGTTTTTAGGAGCTTGTGCTCTCTACTTTGGGCTGAAGCCTACTTGATTAGAGCTTATCACTGCCTATAATAGGCTGTTTTTATGAATGGAGGTCACCTTGTTGATGAAATTTATGAGATTCGAGGTGAGCTGTGAATCGGTCCAAATTTCAATGGTGACCAATCTGCAATGATAGTGTTGAGATCTGTCGGAACCATAATCGTTTTTCCTTTATGTCTCGCGGCTAAATCGAGTGTGCCATGATCCTATTCTTTAACTTTCTGTTTTTGGCAAGAAAGCATCGTAGAGACGCTAAAATTAGGTGATGGAATGTTGTCCGTCTTTTGGATTGCGTGTATCCCCACCTCCCGTGAATCGACCTCCTCCGTGTGCTACCACTTTTCCACACTGCGTGTGCATTGTTCTGGATCTGATATCCCCTTTACTGAAAGGTCGAGGGAATTGCTTGGTGATGGCTTCCAGAGCTATTTGAGCTTTGAATCTTTCTTCTGAAGAGTGATGCCACTTTTTCACATTGGGGGTGAGGTGGTCAGCAACTGAGTTTCCAGCTCATCTCATCATTACCCTCTACTTTGGTTTCAACTGACTTCCCCTTCATACCAAGGCTCATTTTCAAGCTTAAATACCCCGCTAGAAAGAAGTCTCTCAAGTTATCAACTAGACTACTTTTAGTAGCCAAGCTCTTGGCTCGTTGATAACTTCAGCTGTATGCACCGCTCTGTAGGCAAGCGACTCACCGTGAAATACCAAAAAGATAGTTGAACACAATAGCGCCTGTCAAAAAAACCGAAACAGCTAACCCGATGCATTGGGTACTATGACCACACGTATTTTTATTTGCGTCCGTGTGTCACAAATATGCGACATACTTGTTTAAAAAGGGGGTAAATTGGATTGAAAAACTTCGATGAAATTAGTGATAAATTATGTCATAGTTGAAAAATAAAGATCAATTTGACTATAAAGTGGATTCTAGCGGCAAATGTGAGTGACTATAGAAAGTATGTCTATTTTACCCGTGAAAGTGGAGTGTGCTGTTTTTACGTTGACTTTTCGAATGCTAAATATCATGTTTTCCGAATCCAGGAAATCATTTTCTCCTTTCTTTCGTTCACTCGTTATTTTTATTGCCTTCTTCTGCGTACAAATTTGGCCACGAATACTAAAATAACCCAACTTCTTTCGAGAGATCTAGTTAACTAGATTTTTTTATAGGTCATAAAGAACTTTTCATTTTCTTTATTTCTTTTCTGCTTTACATTAAATAGGTAGAGGAAACTCCCGAAGATAATGTAAGTCGTGAAGCATATTTTTGCCGGTAATGGCACATTGTTAAGATTAGCTATTGTTAATATTTACCACTTAGATCAGTTATGAATTTGTGATATTTTGGAGTAGTTACTGATGCTGGACGAAAGCTGCCACGACGCGGTATTTTAGATTGGCAAGAAATCTGGAGTTGTTCTCCCATTTATTTGTGTTCACCAGAGTTCCACACAGTGGCAACTCTGATGGCATGACAATGATGCATGCCCTGAGACCTTGTCTTTTAAGCGTTACTAACTTTTTTTCAGTGACTCGCATAAGCTAGGAGCTCTCTCTCCCCCACCATAGCCGCTTCATTTCGAGGAGAGGGTTAAAGATGTCATGTCCAGAACCTTAATAATACAATGGCCCCTCAAAGGTTCCTATTTTGCGTGACGTGTGACAACTGTTCCCCGACAAGTTGACTGTCCTCGCAGTTTAGGGCAATCGTCGTCCTGTAGGGTTAATGGATGAACAGCTTAAGCGTCAACTAGGCTTCAAAATTGTAGGCATAAATCGCGTTGTTAACGTGAGTCCGCGTTTCTACAAAATTCCATCCCATGGAATGGTGTGAATAAAATAAGGCGAGTCAAAGTAGCCAAAGTAATGTAATAAATGCAGAGCGTCCATACGCCCATTCGGCTATGGTCAGGACCGAGGAAACGAATATACTTTAAAACTGATTTTAAATTAGTTTGTGTGACTGCGAATGATAGAAGTTGACTTTTAGAAGGCTTTTACGAACACTTTGCTCTTTAAAATAATTTACTACTATAATCTATGGTTTATTCCTTTCCCGACGCGACAAAGTTTCTGCGAAATCCACTTGCTTAAAAAATTTTCTCTAAAAGTAAGAGCTTAGTCAGCCACCGCCTCTGTACTCCCTTTACCTCATATCTATCTTTTATATTTCACATGCCATTGTCAGGAATGGGTGGTAGGTACACAAAATATCATCCGAAAAATACGGAAAGCAATGGTGAGGTCATGGATTTCCTTCTCGTCTTCTATCCTTTAGGCCAGAGAGTTTTAGGGTAGTTTGAGGCATGGAGTGTTGCTTCGATTCCAACTAATCGACTAATCTTCAATGTTTTCCAAGAAGACGCTTTCCTTGGTCCGCTGGCTCTCTCCAAGTGACCCATTTCTTGTAGGCGGTTGCATCAGCAGTCCACTGCATACACACATCCAAAGCCAACGTAGTCTCATAGGGTTGGAGCGGTGAATGCCTTGGAAGCGTGCACAATGACAGTAGCGGAAGTTGGAACGTAGAGGCTACTTTTCATCACCGAAAAGACAGACTTAGTTTAAGATGAGCAACATGTTTGTATAATTTACTATCATCCGTTAGTCATTTGCTTTGTATGTTCTACCACGACTTCCCTTCCCAGTTGATGTGGGTACACGAACAAAGTGCCTCATCACTCACGTCAAATACACCCTCATGTGGACACGTTAGTTTCGCACGGCAACTTAAGCAGTGGTGATGCGTGAGTCGCCATCGCCACTACGAATGGAGGCTCTTCCTGAATGGAGAGCATTCATCGCCAAGTGATCCATCACCAGAGTCAATCGTATGCGTACCGAATTAAGTGAACACCTCCTCCTACTGCCACATGCCGCGCCTTCTCCCATGAGAGATTCGTGGCGCTTGGGAGGTGAATTGAAATTTGTAGAGGGCAAGATGGAGTCACAACTACCTGCTGTACATCACCTCTCGACGTGAGTAAAGAGTAAGGAGTACTGCACTGGCGGCCTGGTGCATAATGCATTATGCAAGTCGGCAGAAGTTGTGACAAGTCAATGCAGCGAAATACATCGGATACCACGCAAAACTTTTGGTTATCCGATAGCTGCGATCGCCTGTGTTAAATCGGTATTTGATTGGCTGGGTGTTAATGTTGAACCTACTTATTCCTCAATTCTCATTTGTTAATGCATAAAAGTAGATTCCTAAGCAAGTGGCAAAGGCGTACCTCAAGTAGGCGTTTTGGCTTTAGAACTGCGTTGCAAGAGTAGGCGGCTGTTTTACAATGCGCTGGATCTTTTTCTGGAGTATTTTTGAATGCCTCATGTAGTAATGCGGCCTTGTGTGTTCGGCTAATTTGAGCTTGCTAATTACTTAGCTACTTTAAAGTAGATCGGTGGAATGAGCGTGTGTTTCGTTTTATCTTCTTTTTTTTCGTTTTTATTTACCAAACAAAGAGAGAATTTAAGGAACCCAAGGAACCAGTAAGCCTGATTTTTGTAAACTTTTCAATCGAACACCGTTTTGTACCTTTTGCTGCTCTTCTGTTAGAACTTGGCAGAATTGCTCCATACGTGCTTTTTAATTAGTCACATTCCTGCTTTTTAATTGGTTGGCTACCATCCAATTATTATTGATCGACCAAAATAAATTTCTTTTATGCCCTGCTTTTAATCCAGATAATATATATTTTGTCTTTCATAAAGGTAGTTCGTAGGCGATTCTATAGCTCCGTAAGTCGAAAAACGTTCCCCTCCTAATCATCTTCACAATTTTTTCTCATAATCTTGTTTCCTCGGTGTGTTGCATGCTGTCGTAATCCTTGTACTGTACTATGCTTAGTAGAATGCTGCTACACATTCGGAATTTTCTCATGAGAGCTATTAATTCGAGTAGTTTTTTTGGTATTTGTCACAAGTTCTTTTTGTTCGTCAAGACTGATAAATTTCGATTGGTTTTGTTCATGCTTGTCAATTTCTATCTGGACTGATTGTTCCTCCTTTTGCAACAGTTTTCTGTTGACCGACCATTCGTTAACCAATAAAATACATTGTCATGCAACTGTGTGGGAAGTACAGCTTATTTTTTATTTTTCCATTGTTTCCCGATTCGTTTTCATAGTGTAGATTTACTTCCTTTATTCGTTGTCATAGTTGTGAATATGAGGTGTGAGAGTTGAAACAATCCCTTGCAAAGTAAGTCTGGCTTCTGAGTAGTGCAATCAACTTCACCATGTCTTGAAAATGTCTGCTACTTTCCGATTAGTCATGATTAGGATCCTGTATTCATCAAATAGTGCGTAGTTGGAGCGGTAGCATTGAATTGTTTATACTGTTCTCACTGTCGAGATGAGGTAGACCTTGGCACTCCCAAGGCTCCGTTCTAACGTTTATGTAGTTGATTGCCTTCAATTTGATTTCATTGTCCCATTTTCCTTATTTTTTACCTCATTCGGTATTTCAATTAGGTGAGGTATTTAGAGTAGATACCGAGTTTGTATAACTGCCAAAGACAATGCGCTCTGTCGTGTGGATCGTGTGTTAACTCCAAATCACCCGTAAAAGATAAATCGGCAGGTTGTACATTTTGACAGTCAAGGCTTCAACTTTATTGCCTTTCATGAAACCATTCCGTAACTCTGCGTGACCCAATTATGGGGGAATTTCCCTCTGGCCAATAATAAATCCAGTAAACGTCCTCGTACCCGCATTTCCACTAGGTAGGACAGATCTGCCACATTCTGTTTTTTAGGCCCTTATCCATATTTGATAATAAAGAATGCAAACTTTTTAATGCGGTTTCCTCAGTCACAACTCTTCATAATCCCGGATTGCTCAGTAATACATATCCTCCTATTACCCTCTTAATCGGCTAGGTCAGTCAAAATGTAACTCATTGAAACGGTTTTTACGCTGCTTATGATAGCCTAATCGAAGTTAGTAGTTAAACTTCCACTTTGTTTCATTATTTTGGTTCTGAGTTTGTTTTCAGCCGTCAGTGCGATGCGTACTCTTGCGCTTAAAATGCGTTCCCTCTCCTGTAGCACCAAACGCCCGTCGAATGGCCTGCAATTCGACCAGGTTTGAGTTCGGACAGGGATCTAAACATTCTCTCGCCGAAACTTGTGCGTTCAGGCAGTCAGGAAACTACTTCGATTCTTGCTGGTTAGTTGATAACTGACGTGCACTCCATGGATATACATTTTATTCTTTTATTGCCTCCAAAATGCCCTCGATCGCTCATTTTTCGGTCTGATAATTACAACCTTAGGGGCATGTGTTGGGACTGTAATGTAAAAACACAACTTCCCTTGGATGTATTTCTCTTAATCGCTATACAATTTCATTGAGGACCAAATTGTCGCTTAAATGTGAAAAGAACGTCTCTTGTAGTATATTCCGACCGACCCCTCTATTTCCCAGTGTCGCTGTCTTTTAATAAGTCTCTTACAGTGCCTCATGCTTAATGTTGGTTCGCTTTACCCCAGGCGACTCTTCTTCAGCACTCCCACTGTCGTTGGCCAGCGGTCAACGCTGTCGACACACTTCTTTGAATGTCTTTGCTCTTGGTGAATCGACCGTCGGCACCACCCATGGCAGAGGTCGAAGCACCATGTCTCGAACAGCCTCAGGGGAAGCGACAACCCTTCAACACGATCCCGGCCTTCGCTGGAAGATCTCCTACTTAGGTGTTTGGCCCTCGCACCAAATTGAGCTACGGCGCGCGCTGAAACTAGTGCACCACACTTTGTACCTCAGCATGCCCCATGTTATCAACTCGGCCATTCTTAGTTGCCACAAGAACCTTCTGTGGTATCGTCTCTTCGACGCCCAGTACTTCCCTCTTATTCCTCCATCTACCCTTCCACCAACACCATCTCCGTCGAGTGCCCAAGAAGTAGATGAAATCGGTCAGGAGGCCGTATCCCTCCTTTTCTCCGAGGCCACGCATCGTGGACTGTCGTGTGAAGAGTTCCGGGATCTTATCAATTCGGCACCTCTGAAGGTCGACCTCCTTCGAATGGACCCGAGGATTTTAGATTTGCTAAACATTAGTGGAGAACACTTAGCCTCCTCTGTGGTAAATCATCTCAATTCCAGTGGTGGAAAGACAGTTGCTTTTTTGTTCAATGAAGCAAATGAATCGAGTAGTGGACGGACGCATCTAGTGGTTATTGATCCCTCCTTCCATGAAGGTCTTATTCATATTTCCTGGCGATGCGAGCATGGATCAGCTCAACAGACCCAGAGGCATTTCTCGAGACTTTCTTGGGAGATTAAAATGGAACAATCGCCATCAGCTATTTCCAAATTCTCTTCCTTTTTGCGGACCATGCTGTCACCCATGAAACAACCCGTGGAAGGTGTTCCACTTACCGAGGCCTTAACAGAGGCCGAACCTTCCTGGAAGTTATGTGTAAGTTCTTGGTGAGGGCTAGAGGCCTTATTTGCCAACCTTTCATATCTTCTAGGACTTCACCATGCGAGCTGTGTTCCGTAGCGCCGACAGCATCGAGGCTTCCGTGCGTAACCTCTCAGGATCTGCAATAGCGTCTTCCTCCGGTTGTTTGGCGACTGCCACCTCATCCACCAATGCGATGGCTTCAAACTTCTACCGCGCTCAACTAATGCCGGTGTTGAAGCTTATTGTGGAGATTTTGACGCTGCATGTGTGGCGCGATTTACACTGAATGCCCTTTGTATCGTTACACTAATTTGCTACTTTGTATAAAGCAGATGCAATTTCTACTGCTTTACTTCTCAGAGGTGTTTTTCAAGGCGAGAACACTTTTACCTTAACCAAACATATTCGTGCGGTTTTGTGTAGCACATGCAATAAACTGTTTAGTATGCCTTATTCACTGAAGACAACAATGCGCTGTCTTGCAGTTCGCAAACATATGTAAATGCACAATTGTGTAGGACTAATTTGCTTTGTATGTTCTACCACGACTTCCCTTCCCAGTTGATGTGGGTACACGAACAAAGTGCCTCATCACTCACGTCAAATACACCCTCATGTGGACACGTTAGTTTCGCACGGCAACTTAAGCAGTGGTGATGCGTGAGTCGCCATCGCCACTACGAATGGAGGCTCTTCCTGAATGGAGAGCATTCATCGCCAAGTGATCCATCACCAGAGTCAATCGTATGCGTACCGAATTAAGTGAACACCTCCTCCTACTGCCACATGCCGCGCCTTCTCCCATGAGAGATTCGTGGCGCTTGGGAGGTGAATTGAAATTTGTAGAGGGCAAGATGGAGTCACAACTACCTGCTGTACATCACCTCTCGACGTGAGTAAAGAGTAAGGAGTACTGCACTGGCTCATGCATGAATTATGAAGCAAAACTATTCTCGCGCATTTGCATCAAACAAGTTGGCACAAGATATAACAAGTCAAGTCGGCGAGCTGTATCAAAATCTATCCCATAGAAATTGGCTATCGGTTGTGTCTCTGTGAGATCACGTGTTGTTGGAAATTGTCATCTACAGTCCCCGTTTCGACAAAATTTTAGGAGGTGCAGAAACACCCAAGTCTAAAAAGGAGATTTGCTTTCTCGGGATTGCTGTAAATGGATTCGAATGCATGCATCGTATAATGGTACCTTGAATTCAAACATTTTTGTTTTTAAAGTCCGAATAACGCAACAATAAATGGAACTCGAAGAAATATTTTCCTCTTGCTGTTGCGTATTTTCACCGAAACCGTCTACCTCGTAAATGATCATAAGGATTGGCCACCATTGTAAGGGGCAAAGAATGTTAAGTGAGGGAGCCTGGAACGACTCCTCAGACCCCTCAGGATCTGCTGGAACGCCGCGCAATAGCACAGGTAAAGGATACAGCAACGTTGAAAAATCCCATTTGTAGATGGCACCGGAAAAAAAGGACCCCGATTATCCCAGTTTACCAGAAGATGATAGTCTAGCTTTTGCTATCTATTTTTGACAATCCGTAAATACCTTAAAATAGGTGGACAGGAGTCTGCTCCCTTCAAAACATGAGTCCCAAGAATTGATACAGTGGATATGTCCAAGAGGCGTTGGAGCACTAAGTAAGATCGTGGAAAAAGGAACTAGGGAGCACTGAGCAGTGCTTATGCTTAACAAGGAAACAATATACGCCTAGCCTAAAATAGTCACTCTTGCAAGGAAGGTGCGGCGGAAAGACTGGGGGCATCACCAGTGGACTTACACTACACTACACAGTTATTCCTGTTAAATAGACTAAGTGGTGTTTATCCATTCATCTAGATTCCGCAGCAGAAACAACCTCTGCGAGTTCACGCGAAGCAATAAACACGACCCATAAAGAAAAAAAAATTAAGTCAAACTAAGTGCGCCAATACACAGAGAAAAAATATATGACAAAACTACGATAACACCAACTCAGAAAAGGAAAAAAACAATGGCACTTGTATTGACTCAATATAAATTACATATAAATCGATATCGGTGTTTATGTACAGAGAAACAATTACTCGAAAAGTGCCACAAACACCCACACCAATGACAGCACCTAATCGTCATAAGCCCGCGAACTCTTTTGCCGATGTCTTCTCTCCCGACTGTCATCCCGGTGGCGCCTACTACCATTAGATCTATGATGTCTATCGTGTCGACGGCTGCGGGAAGTGGTTCTTGAAGCGGCTGCGTCGTCGCCTGCGCTCCCGGCTTCGCTCTCTATCGCGATCCCAATCTCGACTACGGTCTCGCTCCCTCTCCCTATCTCGACTGTCTCGCCTCGGTTCCCTTCGTGGTAACGAGGCATCTTCACGCTGCTTTCGAACCAAATCGTTCTCCTCCACGTACTTCCTCAACGCCTCTAGTTTCTCTCGGATTGTTATAAAGCCCAGATGCAACTTGCCACCAAAATGATCCGCCAGACGTCTATCATTGTCATGTACACCGAGGTACGCTGAGCAGACGTCACAAACACGCAGTTTCTGCTGCTGATAGGTGCTGACTGGGATGGCATTCCTTAAATCCGCCTCGTGTTTGGCCTTTTCGGCGTTTAATTCTTCCACACGTTTCATCAGCTCGAGAGACTCTTCCACATGACCTTCATGTCCCTTTTGCTCCGCCTTTGCCAACGTTGTACCAATCTCCTCACTGAGTTTGTTGATTTTCTCAACCTGCACAGCAGCCTCTTCGGTCAACTCCTCCTGCGTCTCCTTTAATTTAGCTTTGGCGTGCTCAGTTCGACGGTTGCTCTCGGCGATAAAAGCCTCTAGATGTCGCAAAGCCTGTAAAGATGCTTGGGGAATGAAGACTAACTCACGTCTATCTCGTAGTAGTAGGGCCTTTTTGCAGCTTCCCGACGATAATCCGATTTGAGCCCGACTTCGTGGGAGTAGGGGCATTCGCCTAGATCCATTCTCTAGACTTGAGGTTAAGGGGTAAAATGATGACGTACTGTTCCCGCCAAAATCTCGTGTGGACAGCAGTCGAGGAGGAAGCTCTTACAAACCCGAGGATCGTCGAATTCAATATGTTTCTCGCCTCCTGTTTGCCGGGTTGAATTAAGGAAAGGTTAAGAAAACAGGCAGAAATTTACTTTCACACCCTAGTCGGCATTTACTTACATGACTTGGAAGTCAACCGAATAACAACTTTCATGGCATCACCTTAAAAGTAAGAGAATGATAACAGTCGATGAATTCTACGCCTTGCCTTAGTTCCACTTAGCATGAACCCTCACATATTTAATGAAAGAAAGATTCAGCAAAAAACAGCGTATCTACTTAATTCTTACCATCTCTGGCGGCTCCCATCAGCTCATCCAGGAGACTCCGAACCTGGTCAGTCGCAGACATCCCTCGAAGGAACCTGAAGAAGTAAGTCGCACTGTTGGAATTTGGATAATTAAAACAATTTCTGTGCCTTACAGCTTTTATTTAAAGAGAAAGTTTTAGGCTAAAAAGGCATTTAGTTCAGCTAACAATAGATAGGCACGATGATTCAAAACTTTTACATACACTGTATCATCTTGAAGGTGCTGTTAATGTTTATAATGACATTGGCATTATCCTAGAATTTAGCTCATCCACTTTAACCACCACTCTTTAGTACTTTTAAGAATGTTTATACACTTTTTAGCCTCACAAATTCTTAATATTGCCATCCAGTATTAATAAGGGATTATGATTAACATAAGGTGATAGGAGGACAGTATAGACATTACCATTGAGCCTTATGTAAAGTAATGGTGGTCTAGCCCTCGGTGTTGGTGAGGGACCACTTTTGTACTTTGAATTAGCTCTCCTGTACCTCGCTGGGTGGGCTGGCAATTTGGGCCATCCCAATAGCCCAAACGCCTTCTCTGCGCCAAATATATATTCCGCTTAGGTATTTTGGCCTTTTTCGTCTTCAGGGAGTCTTGTGACGCCACACTTATATAGCATGACAAAACAAAAGATTCTGTAAATTCATATGAGCACTTCAAAAATGGCTAATTGCTGTGGTGCGTGACACCTTTAGCGCCCTTTGTAGATAGTCACTTGGACTTTAGAACCAAGAACAGACCGACTATTGCGGTCATGAAATAATGAGGCAGGAATGAATCATTGGCCATGCAATTCGGCAACGACTTATAGTTGTTTTTTGCAATTTGTGGTTTGACCTTCTTTGTAATCTGCATTAAAGAAGGTTGCCGGCTGATTTCGCATCCTATTAGCGGTCCACTTCCAGCAAATTGTGCATTTCATATGTCAAATGCTGCATCTGTATGAAATTATTAAGATCAAATCCATTACTTAATAAACGAAGGATAAAAACGGACCAAAAAACTAATAATTTTGTTCCTTCTACGAAATATTTTTTAGATTTCTTTTGATATTCACTGAAATCTAGATAAGAGCTAAAGTTCCTCGCGCTATTTATATCCCAACATACTGCACCGTAGCCGGGCTCATATTTTATGATTACCCATTTTGTCGTAGTAATTAGGCTATTTTTTTTCGATTTTTAGAAAAGTGCAATTTGTATAAATGCAGCATCCCGAGACTCCCTGAACGCGCAAGAAGACACATACTCGGGAAGAATATATATTCAGCGCAGAGAAAGTGTGTGGGCTATTGGCATGGATCAAAAGGCCAGCTCACCCAGCGAGGTACAAAAAGGCTAATTCAAAGTGCAAAAGCGGCGCCTTACCAGTACCTAGGGATAAATCATTATCGTATTACATAAATGCTAGCATTTAGTGGGGCCTTTCAATCCTGCCACCTGGACTCTTCCGTTGTAGCAGTTGTTTTTTATATAAAGTAGTCATTTTGTGATGTTAAAACATGACACTTAACTAAATAAATTGCAAATAGTGCAGCTTTTACACGGGGTTTGTATGTCATTTTGTACAGGCTCTTTTGGGACAGAGTGAAAGGGTGCGGTGCGGAGACAGAAATCCAGTATTTGTTAACCCAGTGTAAGTGCACTCGTTAAGTACTTTGTAACACATTACGCAATCATGGCTTAAGCAAGATGTTGGCTGTTAGTTGGGATTTCGGTTTTGATAAAAGAACTATCAAGGTGCTTTGTTATTGTACATTCGCCGGGTGAGCCGACCCATGGACCATGACAGTATCGTATGCCAAAATATGTAGTTTTCTGAAGCCATTCATCTTCTTTCGTCAAAAAATTTATATTGTTATACTTACCAAATCATGCATTTAATAAAAATTTTCGCTTTAATTCACAGTACTTTAAAGACTACTCTGATAAGGACTATAAGTATTTGTACGTGGTAAAGACACACAGTGACTTAAACCTATAAACTGTAGGTTGGCAGCGTAAAATTATTTTGGTGCCGAAAGTGCAATAAAAGTCGACGCCAATACTTTTAACAAAAACCTATAATCTTGTCAATGTTATGACGATTTAATAACCAAAATTTTGATTTTGCATTGAAGGATTTCTTCCGTAGTTGCAAAAGAAGCAACACACAATAGAATTTATTTACTCATTTGTTTTTATTTTTCCTAGGCCTAGTTCGCGCGCTCCTCAAAGGGTGGGGGCACGCTGATTTTGCGTTTCACACTGCTTCTTACTAAATAGATGACGAACACAAAGGGTTATCGCCGCGGTACGCGGTATATGTTTGCTAGGAAGTTCAGAAAACATGGGACCCTACCCACGAGCGTTTACATGCGCGTCTACAGGCGTGGAGATATCGTAGACATTGTCGGTGATGGTGGTGTTCAAAAGGGTATGCCCCACAAGAGCTATCATGGGAAGACGGGTCGCGTTTTCAACGTTACCAAGCATGCCGTTGGCGTGATCGTTAATAAGCGCGTTGGGTATGTTTTTCACTTAAGCTGAATGGCGCTTAGGAATCGTATCATTGCTAAGCGCATCAATGTGCGCATTGAGCATGTTCGCCCCAGCAAGTGCCGGCTTGAGTTCCTTAAGCGAGTGAAGGAAAATGATGAAAAGCGGAAGTTGGCGAAGGAGAAAGGTGTCCATTACAGCCTTAAGCGTGAACCCGTGGGGCCTCGCCCTGCGCATCTTGTGCGTACGCGTGCTCAGCCAGTTGTTACTCTCCAACCCCTTCCGTACGAACTAATTGCATAAGTAAAGTGTCTATTTGTACTGGGATGTTGCTCTTCTCCCTGGTTTGACGCGGTTTTCGTGTTGTTGTTTCTGTTTTATGCCTTTTACTTGGTGTTCTAAATTCGACCTCTTTTTGGCGTTACATTATAGAGTCTTGGTTCAGATTGATTTCTCCGCATCCGGTTTCTCTTCATGTATGCTTAAGAGGCTTGTTGGCCCTTCTAACGTTGAGTGAAAAAGCCTACATTTTGGTTTTCTAAAGCTACTTTGGTAATTGAAAACCTTATGTCTTTGTGACAGCCTTTTGCGTCGAACTGTTTAAGTGGTTTTTAGCCTTCAGATGGGGTGCAGATTTACACAAGTTGATGGGAGGTCTTTTTTAATCGTTCGTTTCGGATGTTCCCTCGCTTGTGCAGTGAGCAGTAGGTTTGTATTTGCGTGAGACTGTCATAGCTTGTTTGCCTGAATAAGCTTAAGTCTCCAGTTATCAACGTAGGAACTCAGCGACGGTGGCGTTGTCCGTCGCTGAGGGATGCTCTCTTCGTTCTCGTCTCCAATGATGCTCGATTGTTGAGTTTGTATGCCTTTCACCACACCTCGGAGATGGGTTTTTTCATATTTTATCCGACGGAATTTGACTGTATTTCTCTTGTCCATAATTTAGAGTGAAGTTTATAGTCACTTGATTTTTACTTCTGACTAGGAAATTGAATGAGTCTACCGAGTGGCCAACAAGACAGCCTTTTTGTTAAAAGCGGGTGAGCTCCGTGGGAGGTTTTTTACTGTCACTTTGCATTGCATTTGCTGTTTTTTGTGATCTGAAGGGAGCTTTATTACGTTATGACAAATCTTCCCAATATTTGTAGTCATAGGAAGAGATTTTGGGATGGACTCTCCTGGCGGCATATTTCACTTTGTTCTTGTTGGCATGTTTTTTTATTTGGAAAGGTCCTTAGCACTTTTGGTCACAACACTCGCTGTCGTCCTGCAAATGTTACCTTTGGAATTTAAGGTTGTCGTATTTTTATGTATTACAAGAAAATATTGGGAATTTCCGGTGGTTGAATGTCTTGACAACTAAGGATCAGTTCGGAATTGGTGCCTCAGGCCATCCAACGGGCCTTGATAACTCATTATCTATGAACTCAAGGATTCAAGCAAATTTATTCGCTTTGACGATCTTTGCGGGTCTAATTTTCGTTGAAATTTTCACTGGAATAATTGATTAGATTGGAGGGGAGTCTGTTGGTTGGGCTCTCATATAGGATTGCGAAGCAAGATTCAAATTACCCTCGTAAAGTCTGCCGGGGTATCGCAATGGAAAGTCTTGCACTGGATTACGCTGTCAATTAACAAGTTGGTTTATCTCAAAGTATGTTGCATCCTACGCCCGTCCCATTGTTCGTGAAGTTTGCGTCACTGGGGGTGGGGGTTATTCCCAATTGATCTAATGGCTCGACCTCCTACTGAACAACTGTTGTCCATTATTTGATGAGTTGTTTTCATCAAGAGGATTCTTGAGGGCCGCGTTTAATCTTTCCGTTCCCTACTTTTCATCAGTCGGGTTGAATAGATATCTGTCGGTGGCCTAGTGACTAACAAGTAGGTTGAACTGATCTGCGTTACTTATGATATGTGGCTAATCTTGAAACGATCATGGAATGCAAAAGGAGTTGGGAGGCGAAAATTACTAAACCAGATGGGTGATTGTTGAAACTAGACCGTGGAGCAGTTTCAAAATCCTAAATCCAAATTCGGCGAAACTGAGGAGGCAAACGTCTACTTCGAATGAGCTTGCAAAGGACTAATAGCTCCCTCAGGACACGCAAAAGGTTTTTAATTTAAACCGGCACCTTCGGTTTTGTGGGGTAAAAGGAATTAAGACGGCATTTCTCAACATCAGTTCTGATTACATCACTGTCGCTATATGGAGAGCAGTCCCGGCGGAGGATAGTCTGCCACAGGCCTGCCAAGAGTGAGTAGCGGTCTTAGTACCCGGAGTGCGCCTCCAGGTATTCGCGAACTGGAAGATACGTAGCCTTTGCTGTCTAACAGTCGGCTTTGAATCCACGGGCTAGGTGTACATGATCATGCTTGGGTCATTTGCAGCATTAATGCCGTTCTTGGCGCCTCCTGTGGGTTCAGTTCTTTAGTCCCTGTTCACAAAAAGCTTTACCCCACATGCTGGTACACGCATGCATCAATGTTGATGCGCGGCATCTTGAACGGTGCATGGAATGGTTCGCAACAGATGTGCCTGTAGCGCCATCAAGGCAGTGTCCCTTTTACAGTGTAATGTAGGAAGTCTCAGGCGCTCCCCGTAACTACAAGCGCTGGTGATAAAGTAGATATCCCGCTCAAATAACCATTAGCTCATCCCAATACCGACAGATGAAAAGGTTCTTTGCATGCATATATTTCAAAGGGGCGCAGACAGCATGGGGCGGTAAGGAGATATGCTATGGGCAAGTAGCTCAGCAGTAAATCCCAACTGCAAGGGGTAACAAAATTAAAAATAGTAGTGGAGATAAATAAAGCAGTTCTCCACCAGTGACTCAAAAATTGAGAATCTGGTAGAGGCAAGCAGACGTCTAACCAAGGGAACTCGAACCCACTAGTCCACTGGTATGAGGGGTACTTGAGACGAGAAGCAGAATAGCAATAAACGTCGAGAAACAGATGAAAAGAGCATTAAGTGCATATTTTCGAAATCGAGCAAGTCTAGAGGTACCAGTAATACCAAAGTTATTGGTGGAGAGCGTTTTCAAGACACGAGAAAGGTGAGCTGCCAGACCTTGGCGTCCTGCAAAGTAGCCAGCGGTGAAGAGTGCCAGGCCGCAGAAGATGAGGAGGATAATTTTACGTATCTCCAGATGGTGGATGTATTCGCCGCTGGTGATGGTGCCAATCGCTCCGATTTTGATGAGATCGAAAGGAGAGATGTCGCCGTCGGGACCTGAAGGCAATGGACACATACCGGGACCGCTGGCAACGCCCACCGGAACGCCGCGTCTGTAATGCGGAGTGTCAAACCTCGTGATTTTTGGCTGTGTATGTAATCTCATGCCTCGACTGTTGATGATCGGCTAGGAGTATACTTAATCTAATTTTTCGAGAAGTCAATTAAAATGTGTGTGAAATTTATGACCGGATTGAAGTTACCCAATAGATGCATTTCCTATTATTGCAAATAGATTCAATATTAAACGATTACAAACAATAAAATTTTCTAAAATAGGAGCTGGAAGGTGGTCTACGTTAAAGCAGCCAATCATCAAGAGAGTAAGACAAACACTAACCAATTTAAAGAGGGCTTTAACTCACCGAAGAAGGCGACAACGCTGTTCTTCCAAACGCGGACCGAATTCGTCCGAGTTCGGCGTCCTATAGTACCAAAGCCGTTCCGCTATTGCACTGGTTACAGGCCTGAAAAATCACACGTGTAGGGACAAGCGGGGCCTACTTATAACATCTAAGTAGCAATTGTTCTAGAATAGACATACCATATTCGTTGGATTACAGTTTCGTCCGACTGCCATTCACTCCACAGGCAAGCCTCTCCACCGATCACGTTTTTAGGTTCAAAATTAGCATATACATCGGGATAGAAGTGCGATGCTACGAAAAAGTGGAAAGATTTACAATTTAAAAACGGCCAGATCTACACTTCCTGTGCTAGGGGCATCTGCGACCCTGGAAATATGTTTCTGCTGGGTTTTTTAGGGGACCCAAGTGATTGCTAGTTTCCAAACATTATAGAGAGCCATGCTGTTGCTAAGTCCTGCCTGATTGGCCCTTGTGCAGGAGGGATGCACTCTACCACTCCTTCTAAATACTCGAAGGTTAGTTACTATACATATGCGGAAATGAAAGCACTGAGGGGCAACTCAAAGTCAAACCCGTTCTCAGACAGGGTCTGTCCTTATTGGCACTGGATACACCATGCACACACTGACCGTACCTACATTGCGCGCTCATTACGTGGGTCAATAAAGACGTCCAGTGTGAAGTCTATCTATCACTTATTGCTGGTTAAAGGCCTCGATAGGAACAAGAAACTGGCGCGTGGGAACTCTAGGTTATAAAATGGCCACCCCAATTTATAACAGTTGTCGACGCACTATATGACACTGATTTTCAATATTTTTTAGCTGTACTTGTAGAAATATACACATTGGGACAAACTTACATGGATAGATCTCGTTCTCATAGTATCCAATCCATTCGGAAGGCTTGAGATAAGAATCGAGGTACCAGCCTTTGGAGACAATAGCTTGAAATCCAAAGTAGCCAGGGATAGAGTTCAAATCTTTCCACAAGTGAATTAGTGAATTATTGGGCACCTATACACAAATCAACACCCTCCCGGTAGGTTTTTTGAAAACTGTTGTGTATTTTTGGAAATAAACAGGACTGGGGCATACCTTGAGACCATTATCAAATACCTCCTGCCAAAAGATGAATCGTCTTTGACCTGTCAATGTTACATGTTTAGCTGCTTCCTGGATTCTATTCAAAAGCCTAAAAAGCGTTGGAATAAGCCACGATTTCGATCTGTCAAATAAAATACGGTCGGAAATGAAGTTTTGACTGAATGACATACCTCACGGTAAATATCTTAAAAATGTCTATCGGAGACCCCATTCCGTTGTCCAGCATAAATTTCTTTATAGCGGGATTCGATGACCTACAAGGATAATCAAGGATGTCAAAACTGCTGATTAGAAGAAAGCTCCTTTTTGTCACCCTCACTAACCAGCAGTTGAACTCGACCTCATCGAAACCCATGTGAAGAGTGCTATCTGGGAAGAGTTCTACAATTTCCTTGAAAAGGGACGCAAGAAATTCCAGAGTTTCATTTTTGCTCGGATCCAGACCTCCATAGAAGGGCGACTCGTTCTCCATGTCATAGCACTTTGCAAAGATCTCTGGGTGCGAGAGTGACCACGATCTAGTGTGACCTATTAAGGATTAAAAGTAAATTTGTTAAAAGCATCCTTCTATTAATGCAATTTTTGGAAGGCACAGATTGAAGATTCCAAGAACTTGAAATGAGGCTAATTTTCTTACCAAAATAGGGGTTGCTGCATCCCTTGAAATACATACATTTAAACGGTCGAAATGGAGGCTAAACTCAATCCCCATTCTATCCATCCAGTCTGGAGGTCTCTCTATCGTCTCAGCGCATGACGATGCATAGGTTTTGCGGATTATTCCAACCCAGAGTTGGGCATTTATATCAATCTACAGAAACAGCCCACATTTTAGGCACATCAGGACATGATCGCCCAGCACTTTTGTCGCCGTTTTCATCATTTCCAATGTAGGTAAGGATAAAACTTGCGGAAGACCTAGCATCCATGGCATGCGCTCAGTTTCCCAAATAACATAAATACTACCCAAATAAGCACAAATTTCATGTATAAGGTTTTTCGAAGACATCGTAACACTCAAAAGGGAGTTAACTCTACAAAAGTAGACGAAATTGACAAAAGTGGATTCCGTGGAAAACTTCATTTTACCATAAGCATTGACACATTCCTTAATAGTAAGCACAAGAAGTTGTCACTTTCTCTTTTCGGAGGCACAATTTCTGCGATGAGTAGGGGAAAGCTGCAACTTTTTGGATGTTCTTCTTTTAGTTCGATTGGACTATTTAATGCGGACCCAGTTTCAAGCTTTTCGAGGCCTGCGATATTTTTTTTCTCGCACACCCCCATCGTTATTTCATCAATGTTTAAATTCTTGAATGTAATGCCTAACCTAGGTTTCACCTCAAAAATCGCTTCCACTTTTATTGCATTCACTCAGAAGTACAAAGTACTCAAAAATGAACATTCAGCAAGAGGCAAATCTACCATGTTAGGACACAAGTTCTCTGACACCAATACAAATGCTAGCTGTAAGGAGCTCGCAAAGATCTAGTTTAAATACTTATCCGGCAATCATTGCATCAGAGTGCTTAACGGCCCAGTTTTTCCATCTGAGTCCCAGTGTCAAAAAAATGTGGGGCGTGTTCTCCACCAGTCGAAGGTAATGCATGGCATTTCGGCGTGTCACAAGCAAATTGGTAAAGTTTAAAGGGATGCATTTGATGTGGGGGATCTTGCATTGGAACTGATTATTCTTATTGCTCTGTTGTAAAAAAAACCAGTGACGACATAACAGTGAAACAACTTGGGCTGGATGGGCGACTTGTAGCTGAAACAGTCTGACATCAAATATGTCAAGAGCTGAATTTGCACACAAAACTAGTAGACATGCAGAAGCTATGGTCATTTGTTGATAGTTTGAGTTAAAAAATCATGGTACGAGTCTTCCAAATACTTCAAAAAGTCGATGGAGCCAATAGATGAAATACATTTGACTAACTTTTGCAATGATTAGACAAGTAATACACTCAATTTTATTAAATTGACATCCAAGATAAATTTTAAGGTGGGCTGTGATTACACCTAGAAGCAATTGCAAAAAAAAACATTTAACGGAAGGTTCCAAAGGACAATTTGGATTTTATAGCCCTGAGGTACTTGTCAATTCGAGGAATCAAAGTCAAAGGATTGAAAATAAGCCGGTGTTAGTGTCTCACCCGGTATGTCAAATTCCGGAATCACACGAATGCCGCGAACCCGTGCAAATTCGACGATTTCCCGTACATCGTCATGGGTGTAGACCATCTTCGAATTATAGGCTGCCTATGTAAAAAATGCAAAGGTTAAAATAACAATAAAGTTGTGACCATGGAGCAATTTTTCGACAAAAATCGTACGCCTGATCAGTTATCCGATCAAGCTACTTATATGCGTATTAACAGCATACAAACACCCTGAAAGCAGTTCGGAATACTGCCCATGACAACGACTACAAGGGTAAAACCATGTCAGCCAAATTCTTATGACTCGTTGAACCATTCGTATTTCGACTACTAAGTGAATGTCTGAAATTAGGAAACCTTTAATTGCACACACTTTAATTATAGAAATGTGTTTAGGGCAACTAAAGGGGCTCTAAATAGGCCAAAAGTAGAAAAGTAGACAATTAAAAGGGTTAAAATGGATGGGTATCGTTAATATAATCAGACAAGAAGAACAAAGGATTCTTAACCAGGGAACACTTAATGCACTGTTTAAAATTAACTGTGAAAAAAGATGCATCAAATGTAGGTATGAGTGGTGCACGTAGCAACATTGAATAGAAGGCCGCATATTCCTACCAGCCCTTTGTTTCAAAGCACTTTCAACTGCCCAGTTTTCGACATGCGCTTAACTGTCCAGGCTCCATTAATGGAAAACCCGATTTCATTTCGGGACAACTTAACTACGGCTTTCGCGATCCCTTAAGACGCTAATGTCGGTAATATTCAGGAGTGTCCGGAGCTACGTTAGTTATAATAAATAGTACTGAGTAGTGCACAATGTGATTGGTTATCTTGTAAAACCATGCTATTGGGACTCGAGAATTTGCAAAATTTTCCCATTTTTCACGATTTACTTTCAAATAAGGACAAGCTTAGTCGTTTCATTTAAAGATCGGCAGATGAATTTAAGCAAAGCAAAGAGGGCCAAAATCTTCATAACACTGAACCATAAGGTGCCAGCTTTACGCCCTATGGTAGATTTCATGAGTTTAGTCGAACCGAGGTACCGGTGCAGTAAATACGGAGTCCTTCTAACTTCCAGCAAGCTGCAGCAGCCGTCATTACTACCACAAGCAATTTGGTGGCAGAACAGAGACTAAAAATCCCACAAGTGATTTTTGAGAATTGGCGAACAATGGTTGGATAGATTAAAAGTTATTACACGGTGAGCATTCCATCTGCCTCCACCCAAATTTTTGCCAGCCTTAAATTAAGGAAATTGCTTTAAACAAAAAAGGTAATTTAAGAATAAAATAGGCAATCAGTTCAATCAGGCTGATTTTATTTTTTCCACAATCTAGGTTACAAGCTAAATATACCCATTTCATGTGATTTCGCCTAGATACTAAAGCAAATCATTTACACGTCACGGCCAATAACACATATCTAGAAGTCAGTTTTCCCCAATTCGGGTTTTAGTGTTTGCATGAAATAACAGCAAAGAAATTAAGGAATTTTGACATCAGTCTAAGGTAAGATCCATATTTAAATGAAACCGAGACTTTTGTTCTCCTCAGGAAGAATAGATATATGGTACTGTAGATGTATGCGACCAGCGTGCCCTTTCAATAGCGGCTGTCTCACATTGCCGTTAGCCAAGACGATATGGTAACGATAGCCGTGGAGGCATGGGAACAGCGTGCCTTTGGAACAAAGACAAGAAGGCGAGGTTGGTGAATGTCTACTCATATCTAAAAAAGACTTCAAGCGCAATGTGTTTTAGTAGCGTCACGATCGCCCGCTCAGCAGTCAGGCGTTTGGGGAATATAATGCCATGTGTCTGCCATGTGATTTCGTTCCTAGTTCAGGGTATGGCAATAAATCCTGTGAATATTTAGTCGACCCGCAAACTTGACATAATTGCACAGGACAGACGAATCTACCCTCGGAAAAGATGAACACAACACAATCATAGATGTGCATTAGAGCTTACAGAAAGGCTATGCAAGATGGGTACAAAGATAATCTTCCGAATCTCATCAACAGGACCGAGTGAACGGGATCTTTAGAAAGGAAAGGCGCTATTACATGTATCAACATCCGACTACAGTGCTTTAATTTAGACTCAAAAATAGGATAAAGGGAGACAAATTAAATGAGGGTCAGTGATTTAACACTACTAACGAGGTAAACCACCATAACGGTCCATAACTGTACTGACAAATCACGCCGTACTGAAAATGCTTTCTCAAATACGGCGAAAGTTCCCACTCCTCCGTGTTGTGGTCTATTCCTCACAAAAACTTAAAAGTCCCTCCCGGACGTGAATATCTTACGTAAATTACCCATTATTCGTTAAAATTTTATCCACTCACCTGTCTTGAAAGCTCTGGAAATGTTCTGCTGACAAAAGGGAAAGACTGATCATCGGTAATGTGCCAGTGAAAGACGTTGAGTTTATTAAATGCCATAGTCTCCTAGAATTTAAAGAAAACCAAAAAACGTAAGAAAAAGACTCAATTTGCCACTTTAAATAATCCTAAGGGCGAAATGTACATAGCGCTATTAAAGCAAGCCCACAAAATGTGGAAGGAGAGATGGAACACGGAATAACCTTTTCACCCAGGCTGCGTAACAAAAAAAAAGTGAGGCATCAGTATCGACAACCTTTTTTCGCTCAAAAATCAACGATCAGGCAAAAAATAAAAAAAGTAGGAATAAGGGGAAGGCAGACATTCACAATGCATCCTTGGGTGTGTTTTTTGTTAGTCAAAAGGGAATTACTTGGATAAATTAAGAATTTGATTTGATTGGAGTCAAAAATCATGAAAATTAAATTAAGCGCGGAAAGAAGACTAAAAAGACTAGGAATTGCCTAAAAGGTTGCAAAAGGCTATTAAGGGAAGTGTTGCGCGCAAATGTCAAGCAATGACCGAGGCAATCTCACAGTAGCACTGACACACTAAGTTCATTCCCTCTAACTTTCGTCCGCGCTTCTTGGGTTAATACAATGCGTCTCACGCCGCTTTATGGAATTCAAGCTCCGTTTCCACTCAATTCCCCCATGCTTCCAACTAAAAGTCTCCAATGCATTGTCACTGGCTTGTCAACGACACTGAACTTTTCATGACACGACTGAGAAAAAGGAAAGGAAGGCGGAAGCATACATGCCTCACTTTCTTACACTGCGTTTGCGGTTTATTTCAGCTTATCGTTCACTGCCCCTCACATCAACCCGAAATTTGGTGCGCACCTCACGAGAAAAAGTAACGGATAATGTTTCACTAATTATTATCGCCTCCTTCAATGTACATTAATGTAGGAATGATTGAAGCACATCCATCACAAACGCACCTTGTTTGTTCTCCACCGAAGTAAAAGGAAACCCACTTCTTTTCACCGTTTCGGAAAAGGGTAGCCCTAGATCGGTCAGTTCGCCACTGGTCGTATGTCTCGTATAGCAAATTATCAAGATGTAAATCGCTTAAATGCGTGTCTTATAAAAAGCCTCATTTCAAGACTTTAATGTTGTTTAGCTATTTATAGTTCTGCTTCAGTGAGGTTCAATAAAGAATGTGGAAATTTTCACCAAAAAGTATCGCGATCAAACAAGAGTACTGATGCGTAAAGTTGGAAAGTTCAAGTCGCAGAAGGAAATATCTTTCCGTAATTCACGCTTGTTTGTTACGTTTCTTGTGTTTAGCGAAAATTCATTCAATTACTAAATATTTTAGACCGGTCAAAAAAAAAATACTGATGCATTATTGCAAAATTTCGATCCTATAACACTTAGTAATCACAAAAGGCAGTGAAGTGCACACCAAATTCCTCTTCTTTGTTCTACTGTCTACAATCACTGCCTCAAAGTTGTCCCGGCAGTGATTTGCATGTTTCGTGCAACCAACCAACGTGTGCGTTCACTTCTCTAGGAAGATTGACCACTTTCAAGGGGCAGATCAGCTCGACTCACGAACTCATCGCCCACTTCCTTTTCAAGTCATCAATATAAAACTGACTTTGTGTCATTGCCATGTGGCACACAGGTGTCGTTGTTCCCATTGCTTCACGCTGTGTCATTAAGACTTGGTAATGTTTGTGCTTGTCCGAAAGCCACCAGATGAAGTGGTGAGAAGAGACCGCGAGTGGAATTACCTCGACTCACCGCTCAATCAAATCCCTATTCCACGAGCGCCTGCACCAACTTTCGGTGAGGTCACCCCACGACCTCAGGTGTGGCACAGAGAAGACACCTTCTTTCCCGTCCTCCGCAACCGCACCATCACCGTTCACGGACCCTCCAACTACATTCTTCAGGTGAGTTGTCTCACCTTCACAAAAAGTGCCACCTCACTTGGACATGTCCGCACACACACGTGTTAAGATCTGCAATGCCCCGCAATGCTCCAAACAACAGCGAGAGTCTCAGGGTAAACTGAGGCGTTGCTCGGTTCGCAGGGTTGACTGAAATAACCCCAACTGACCAAAAGTCGTGAGGCCATAAATGTCGCATACTCTAATTGCTGCATGCAGACTCGCAGTTTGCACTGGCTGTCGCTGTTGCTGTCGCTGTCGCTCACCAGCTGAACTTCGTTGCGTATGTGGCCCCATTGGATGGTTGAAGCGTACCATTCCGACCGGCGTTTATTGCCTACCTGTCAACTCGACGGCTCCAACCGTTTCTGTTTCTACTTCTTCCTGCACGGGGGTTGCATCTTAGGCGACCCTTTTCCGGTTTTGCAGTGTTACACTTGTACAGTTGTAAAGGCGGTAAACAGTTCGCGAGGAGACAACCAGTTGTCTATCGATGCGGGTTACTTGTCTCATTGCACGCGAGTGGACTTCATCTCTACGACACATATATGTGACGAATCAGCTTACAATTGAAGACGTTGACGGGGGCGACATTCAGCCTACCCATTGGTCGATCTCTGCACTCAGTCCCTCTCATTAGTCCAACGACTGACTAATTGGAATTGCGATTTGTCGCGTTGCCATTCACGGCCATTTGGCGTGCGCGTGGGGAAGTCTTCCAACACCATCCACATTTTCGTTAACCTTTTGCAAAGACCAAACCTTCTGCCACTCTCAAATTCGGCGAACGCGCCAGTGTAGTCAGCGTTTCGAGTCGTAACCACGCCTATTCTCTGGCAGAAGAGGAGACCTGACCGTTCGCCAAATCGAACTTTGCAGGTGACGACGGTCTAGTTTACTTCTGCAAGGTAGAGGATCTACCATTCAATAATGCTGCCCCTTCTTAAGTTCACGTAATTACGGTTTTCCTTGTTTCCTGCGGATCATGAGCTCGACTACCTTGCGATTGACTCGTCGACGCCACAAGCGCACAGTCTGTCTGCCAGCCCAACAGACAGTTGAACACGCCTCCTCCACTCCAGTTGCATCTCCTTCTTCACCGAAAAAGCAGACTTTGTGTTGCGTTTCGGGTGGAGGTGTCCACTTTTTTGCTCCAAATCGAGTCGGAGCGTGTGTCTGAGCCTGCAACCAGAGCTGCAGCGTTCCCGATCGCGTTGACATGTCACACTTTCACCGCACTCCCTGCTGGTGAAGGTAATTTGAAAGCAGAAAAGGTGGCGTTTGATTGCTCCCAAGGGTTTGCTACCCACAAGCATTGTTGCGCCATTTGCAAATTCGGAGTATGCGTGCAAGCCTGCATTCATTCATGCATGTAGAGGAGCGTGTGTCGGATGCTGCGCCCGTCAAGTGGATGTATTGCGAGGTCATCCAGTAAAAGTCGAAGATCGGACCAAGTTGTTAACAAAGTGGTGAAGAGTGAGTGAAAAGTAGACTTGCCCGTGAGTCCTTGTCGAGCACAAGTGAATGCTAGGTGAGCGCAAAGTTTGTCCGATTTTCAGCATGTTTCGGGACTGAGAATAAATTCCTCAAGTGCGCAGCATTGTTTACGCGCATGTACAACAAGGGAGTTGCACGTGTCGGTCAATTTACTACTCCTAATTGTTCCTTCTATACTTTTTATCCATTTTGTGTCTCGAGTTTCTATGCTTCACACACTTTAATACATTTGCCAGGGTTTGAAGGCTCTTTATTTACTTTGTAAAAGGTGGAATGGCAGTTTAAACAATTTACTCGAATCTGGTATTAAATCATGCTAAGACAAAGAAAAGCTTAAAGACGTGTAAGAAAAACCACCTCAGAAACAACAGGACCCGGTCAATGAGAGAGGAGATTGTAGCTAAGGTATTGAAGGAAAAGAGGGAGGGAGAGAGAGAAAATAGCTACAGCCTCGACCCAAGTCACGATCTCTACCCTTTCTCGGTAGCAGCGAATCATAGGAGAAGCCGATCAGACAGTTGGGAAATGAAAGCGAGGTAGACACAGATTTGGTGAGGAGTAAGTCTTTTTGCTTCTAGAAGCAGCAGGTTTGCGTCTAATTTTGGAAAGGTTTATTAGTTGTCATAGTAATTATTTTAACGAATTAAAAAATACACTTGTGATTCTAATAAATTTGATGTTTTTTGCTAGGTAATACCGTCAATCTTGACCAGTGGCATTTATTTTTTGTGGAGGTTAAAAGATTTCCATGCTTAAAAACGCACCAAATTCATGAGAATTTTGTGCTTTGATATGTAATGCCTCGATGTGTCCAAATGCAGACCCCTATGGAGAAAACTGGGGTAGTCTCTTATGAAGGTTTGGTTAATGAATATCTAAAATTGAAAAAGAAAAAAAGTAGGTGAACGAAATTTAAAAGCTGACAAGAAATCTGACAAATTCTTTGCATGAAAGGTAAAAATGGCCTGAAAGCGAGCGTGATGACGCTGTTCAAAGTGTCGTGGCATTAATTAAGGTTCTAAAAACGCTTAAAACAGCTTGCTTCCAACCGCTGACAGGAAGCTGTCAAATCCTCAATCAAGAGGTTCATCCGTCTTTTAAAAAGCACTTATTATCATACATTTAGTGCTGGAGAATTTTCTTGATTACGTTAACCCCAGACTCGTCTGAAATGACCTTTTTGATGTTTTTGGGGGACTCACCTACACGTCGTCTTATAGTATCAAGAGAACATCAAGAACTGCTCTTAGAGACAGCAGTGCTCGAGATCCGATTTTGAATGAGTTTTTTACACTAGAATATATGCCACAAACTCTACAACAGGTCCAATCACATTAACATGCCTAAATTTATAGAAGTCACTAGGAGGTTAGTGAATAATGAAAACAGTAGACAAGACAAGAAGCTAGCAACTTACTGTAGATCCGCTAGGGGAACACCACAAAAGCTGACTAAGAGTCTCAAGGCCGCGTATGGCACCCCAAACCTCTTCAGCCAGAATCTTTATGCCCAAGGGGGCCGCAATCAGCAAATCTGTAAAAAGGAAAAAATTAAGTTATAATTGGTTAAAAGTACCAGAAACGAGGTCACAATGAATTGAAGTGGATGTTTAACGTCCTCTGACCTACATTTTCATGAGTAACTACAGTCCTTCCTTAACGTCAATAGAAGGTAAAGTCGTTCAAATAATCAAGTCGCCTGATTCCATTGCCTGGATACCACACTGAAACTTCACAATTGTCTTAGATAGTTGAACTCGTAGGAGTAGCAGCTGAAGAGCTATCATAAACTACATAACTTTTGATAATCATTTCCAGCCCTAGATTCTGCAATATGACCAACAATAATTTGAACGAGTTGAAACAGAATAACCACGATCTCGCTAAGAACACGAAAATTTTATGTCACAGTCAGAGGAAGTGGTTTCTCCCTCCTCACGGATTAAGCCACCTTCTCCCGGGAGTAATCCACTTAGTGCTGTCGCCCAAATCAGTCCTTTTCGAATGCAATGTCTTACCAGTGACGTGGTGGTCATAATTCCTAACCATAACTCCAGTAGACATTACCATAAATAAGAGGAGCTCCGGTTTGCTGCAAATACATCTTCTCCAATTGTCTCCTTATAACCGAAGCGGTAAAGTTCTCATTAACTTGGAGTCGATGCTTATAGTCACTCAGACCTTCTGTGGGTTAAAAGGAAACCTTCTTTCAGGGCGCTACGCCTACACCAAAAAGTAAACATTACCCAAATGAGTCACTCACACGACTCATTCATTTCGGAGTTGGGCCAGGGCCCGCCTAACCGACGAACCCCCAAGTGGATATGGGAAATAGCCATTTTAGAATTCGCTTTGGCCAAATAACCGGGGAATTGAGAAAAGTGCTTCTCCAGCGACTCTACTGCATAATACTGCGGATAGGATGGCTTGAGTCGAGCAGACCTGAAATTCCTCCGCGCCATGCACGTTAAATTTTGGTCGACCTCGGTGTCGTTGAATTTGCGGGAGATGTAGTGACGGGGATGAATGGAGAGCTTTGTACAACTACCGATCAGAGTTTCATAACGACTGACGGCTTTCTGTAGGAGAAAGGGGAAAAAGTTTTATGGATTTACATTAACCACGAACACGAGGAGAGAGCATACATTATTTTTTTACCTTAGTTTCCAGCTACAGAAATTCTAAACTAATGTCCTTCCAGGTTGAAATAAGGATGTTTTCTTCACATTCCTAGAACCATCCATACCTAACCTGTATAAATTCTCATTAACTTCAAAACAGTACGTTTTTCTTTCACTTTTCATACGTTCTTAGAATGGATGCAATAATCTACACCCAGACAATAGTCGGTTGCCAAGTCCTGCATCAAGGGGCTTGCTTGGATGTTTCACAGCAAGATTCTGCCCATTCTCCTAGAGCTAGCAAGACTCAGGACTGGATGAACATAGCAACCCTAGCTTTTCTCCTCTCTCGATTTTAACACCGGCTGTCATGGCAGGTACGTCTTTAAAAGTCAACGAAGAATATGTTGATATATATCGTTGATAATGTTATGATTCACAAGAGTTGTCAGGACAAGCAACAATTTCACTGAATAGGGTCTTATTCTAGTGATATAAGGAGGCATGTACCAAATTTGTTTCCCGACAGCATCTTAGTCTCTGCAGTGGGAAGCAAGTACATAAATGTAGGATAGCTAAGTCGTTTGAAAAGTTGCCGGTCCAACCCTACAAGGACTAGGAAGACCCATATTTTAAAAAAGTTTTGTATCCAGAAGTAAAAAAACGGACCTAGTCCCAACTAGGTCCGCTCATGTCATTTATGTTTTGAGCGGTAGTTTTTTTTTTTGGCAAGAAAAGGATAAGGCCGCTACGCGAAGAAGTATGGTGGGAATGAAAGAAGTAAGACAACATGGTATTTTCTCCCCAGAATGTGTTATAAGGTCTTCAAGTAGGTACTTTGAACGATAATGAGTGCTGCATTGTCAGGCACAAAAAAATGTTTTCACAACTAAATCGCTAGTAATGGCTGCATCTAAAACAGTCGACTTTACAGCGTCAGGCGGACAGACCTCGATGGAAATTATTTCACCATTAAGAAGGAAACAATGCCATCAATCGCACAGAGTGTAGTTAAGGAGGGTAGGCCTCAGAGAAACGAAATGGAGGAGCCTCACAAGTGTGTATGGGAGAGGGCAGAAGTGATTAGGTCATTCGGCTAACCGGTGGTACACTTATTCGTTCAACAGAAGTCACCTGATGTCTTCAAAGTTTATCGTTGCCTGTCGATGCATGACATTCGGGTGGAATGCAACTGCCTAACTTCCATCACAACTCTCTTAATCAAAGTAGATATAACCGAACCTTTGAAACACCCGATGTTGACACGGCTAAAGTCTGTCAACAGGTCTTTGAGTGATTCACCGAAAAAATCAAAAAGTAAAAAAAAACGAGTTTTGAGAGGCGGCCTCTGCGGCTGCATTTCGTACGTTCTATGAGCGATTAGCAACGAATGCAGCCAAAAACCATTTTCTGCAGGGACGGGATAGGATTAGCCTGGGTTCATAGGGCGGACATGTTAAAATCACAATATTATTAATCATCAGAGAGAAGGGATTCTACCGACTAACAAAATTTACTCTGTCAGCCAATGCACGAACATAAAAAATGCTGCACACTTGAGGAATTTATTCTCAGTCCCGAAACATGCTGAAAATCGGACAAACTTTGCGCTCACCTAGCATTCACTTGTGCTCGACAAGGACTCACGGGCAAGTCTACTTTTCACTCACTCTTCACCACTTTGTTAACAACTTGGTCCGATCTTCGACTTTTACTGGATGACCTCGCAATACATCCACTTGACGGGCGCAGCATCCGACACACGCTCCTCTACATGCATGAATGAATGCAGGCTTGCACGCATACTCCGAATTTGCAAATGGCGCAACAATGCTTGTGGGTAGCAAACCCTTGGGAGCAATCAAACGCCACCTTTTCTGCTTTCAAATTACCTTCACCAGCAGGGAGTGCGGTGAAAGTGTGACATGTCAACGCGATCGGGAACGCTGCAGCTCTGGTTGCAGGCTCAGACACACGCTCCGACTCGATTTGGAGCAAAAAAGTGGACACCTCCACCCGAAACGCAACACAAAGTCTGCTTTTTCGGTGAAGAAGGAGATGCAACTGGAGTGGAGGAGGCGTGTTCAACTGTCTGTTGGGCTGGCAGACAGACTGTGCGCTTGTGGCGTCGACGAGTCAATCGCAAGGTAGTCGAGCTCATGATCCGCAGGAAACAAGGAAAACCGTAATTACGTGAACTTAAGAAGGGGCAGCATTATTGAATGGTAGATCCTCTACCTTGCAGAAGTAAACTAGACCGTCGTCACCTGCAAAGTTCGATTTGGCGAACGGTCAGGTCTCCTCTTCTGCCAGAGAATAGGCGTGGTTACGACTCGAAACGCTGACTACACTGGCGCGTTCGCCGAATTTGAGAGTGGCAGAAGGTTTGGTCTTTGCAAAAGGTTAACGAAAATGTGGATGGTGTTGGAAGACTTCCCCACGCGCACGCCAAATGGCCGTGAATGGCAACGCGACAAATCGCAATTCCAATTAGTCAGTCGTTGGACTAATGAGAGGGACTGAGTGCAGAGATCGACCAATGGGTAGGCTGAATGTCGCCCCCGTCAACGTCTTCAATTGTAAGCTGATTCGTCACATATATGTGTCGTAGAGATGAAGTCCACTCGCGTGCAATGAGACAAGTAACCCGCATCGATAGACAACTGGTTGTCTCCTCGCGAACTGTTTACCGCCTTTACAACTGTACAAGTGTAACACTGCAAAACCGGAAAAGGGTCGCCTAAGATGCAACCCCTGTGCAGGAAGAAGTAGAAACAGAAACGGTTGGAGCCGTCGAGTTGACAGGTAGGCAATAAACGCCGGTCGGAATGGTACGCTTCAACCATCCAATGGGGCCACATACGCAACGAAGTTCAGCTGGTGAGCGACAGCGACAGCAACAGCGACAGCCAGTGCAAACTGCGAGTCTGCATGCAGCAATTAGAGTATGCGACATTTATGGCCTCACGACTTTTGGTCAGTTGGGGTTATTTCAGTCAACCCTGCGAACCGAGCAACGCCTCAGTTTACCCTGAGACTCTCGCTGTTGTTTGGAGCATTGCGGGGCATTGCAGATCTTAACACGTGTGTGTGCGGACATGTCCAAGTGAGGTGGCACTTTTTGTGAAGGTGAGACAACTCACCTGAAGAATGTAGTTGGAGGGTCCGTGAACGGTGATGGTGCGGTTGCGGAGGACGGGAAAGAAGGTGTCTTCTCTGTGCCACACCTGAGGTCGTGGGGTGACCTCACCGAAAGTTGGTGCAGGCGCTCGTGGAATAGGGATTTGATTGAGCGGTGAGTCGAGGTAATTCCACTCGCGGTCTCTTCTCACCACTTCATCTGGTGGCTTTCGGACAAGCACAAACATTACCAAGTCTTAATGACACAGCGTGAAGCAATGGGAACAACGACACCTGTGTGCCACATGGCAATGACACAAAGTCAGTTTTATATTGATGACTTGAAAAGGAAGTGGGCGATGAGTTCGTGAGTCGAGCTGATCTGCCCCTTGAAAGTGGTCAATCTTCCTAGAGAAGTGAACGCACACGTTGGTTGGTTGCACGAAACATGCAAATCACTGCCGGGACAACTTTGAGGCAGTGATTGTAGACAGCACAATGCACTGCCCTTGATGTTTACGAGTCCTAACAGGATCCAAATCTCTCAATTATGCGTCCCCATCACTCTGACTGCTCGTTAAAACATGCGCAGTGAATACACACCTTTAAATATATCTTCAAGCCATCACTAGTCAATACACTATAAATAGGCAATATGTAAGGTTCCAATCCAACAGTAAATTTTTAAATCATCCCAATTTTGTCATCGAGGTTTCTACATTTAAAGCCTAATCACCAATTTTGAAGCGGTTACTGAACAGGTGTAACAAAATTTCCCACGAAATTGCCACAAAAATCACAGAGATATCAGAAGTTCGGGGCATAATTTCTGCTTTCACGTTATTAGAAGGAACTTACCACATTATACGTTGGAGGCTTTACTTCTAAAAGAAGAAGGGAATAATTGCTAAGTGGGTAGAGAGAAAATGCAAATTCTCACCAATTTTTGCACTCCTCAAACAAAAACAAATGAACCCCAGAGAGAAAACAAATTTTTCTAAAACTGGTAACTCTACATTTCAAATCCATGAGATGCAATCTACCACACTTAAGGGTGGAAAAAAACTGACTATAACTGCAATCCCCTAAAATCACATTCTCCCATGTGTCAATGGCCATATAATGACAGTGACAGGCGGTAATGGATTACGGCAAAAAAAATGGAACAGCAATACTTTATATTTTTTTAAAATTCTATGACCATCGAAAGGGGATTTACCCAAATACATGAAATAAATCGCCCAGTGATAGCAAGCACAGACAGTTTTTGTGCGACTTTTCAGCAATCCACACTGCGCTTTGACCTTAGTGTTTTAATTTCGACAAAATCAACACACTTAGGAAAAAACCAAACCAAAGCAAACGTTTACTAAATAGAAACGAAAGTTCAGAATGCGCACCTCTTCTGGAAAGCCATAAAACGATTGGCAACATGAGGAGTTACTACAAGAGACACCCTTGTCTGGAAGGTAGAACAACACAATAGTTCACCTTTACCTAGTTGAAGAAAAAGCAGGGCGCTTTTGTAATGGGTGTGCTTTGACCATTCCCACATTCACATGCATTGAAGGAGGGGATGATAATTCATGAAACATTATCCGTTACTTTTGCAAGGCAAGTGAGGACCAAATTTAGGTTTGATCTGAGAAGTCGTGAAAGGTGAGCTGAACAAAATCGCTTCCACAATGTAAATCAGTTGAGAGTGAATTTTTTTGCCTTTCTCTACTTTCGCAAAGGCATGTCATGCCAATGACAACGCATTGGGGGCCTTTCAGTTAGAAACATGGGAGAAATGAATGGAAGCGGAGCTGTAGTTCCATAAAACCGCGTGAGACACACCAAAATGCCATAAAAAGGCACTGATACAAGTAGAATGGGTGAAGTTAGCCCACGTGAGATCAGACTTTCCACAGTGGCGGTTCCTGATTAAAAACTGAAGATAACGACAGTAATTATTGCGATGGCACGCAACTTGAAATCCACCCATGAAACGCATTGGAATATGGAAATGAAAAAGGCCGTACAAATGAACATGTAGTAGTATTATCCATTTGACAAGATGCGGCCTTGGTATTTGATGCGGTGCGAGTTTTTTTGCAAAGGAATAAGTAGAGAAATTAGAAAAACCTTTCGGATAAGTTTGCCCAATAAAATAGCCACCGTTACAGAATCTGTTGCAATAAAACGTTCCCTCCCCCCAGATCAAAAAATGTAGGCCTAGCCACCACCGTTTCTATCTCATCTATGATGACAAGAAAAAGTGATAATAGCTTAGAAGAGTTATTATAATGAGACCAGGGTGGATGAGGATAAGGGTAAGGCAATACCCCTCCGTTTTGTTCTGAAGTGTGGATTATATAACAAGTTAATTCCATGAGCAGGTGGATATGAGAGGCTGTGCTGCCTTGCAAAATTTAGACCTTATGCCCGCCGGTGCGATCGTTCGACCTTCACTGAGAAATGCGTGGTAAACAGTCCCGTCCGAAGTCCACCACACACACACAACAGAAAAAACAACTTTTTGTTTGGGAAGTCACCAGAATCACCTTTTTAAGCATTTTTGGCCACTACGTTTGCTACCACATCTTGGCTAAATGACGGACATCTTTCACGAGGAGTTGTGGAAGGACCACATTGAGGAATTCCATACAGATGGACTAATGCCTGTCTGTAAGTTACAAGTTCCAGAAAGTTATAAGACTGTGAAAATTTGATTGCCTGCCAGAGCGATATAGAGATAGTTTCGTTTATACCATCCGTTTGTCCTTCTTTTTTTTGGAACGAAAAACCGAAACATTATCCGAGACTATTATTTCAGGATCTTGAAATTGCGCCGTAAAAATTAACCCATTCCATAGAAATTTAAAAAAAATAAACAGACAAGAAGCTCTACTAAATTCACGCGAAGCATTGCCGGGAGATAAAAAAACAAGGCTAAAAAAGGTTGATAAAATGGCGTGTTGACGGATCCAGGAGTAGGCGTACGTAGGAGTAGAAAACCCTCCCATGGGAGGGAACAAAAATAACCAAATTATAGCGATGTCATGGGTTTGCAGGATCACAAATTAGCCACATTGTGCAAACTTTCTAAGACAAAATGTGGGGAAAAATAATTTTTCTCTCAAACAGACACCCTAACGACGATAAAGTTAAAAGCAGTCAAGCATTGGAGGTTGACCTCACTACCGCCAGTGACCCATTCATAAATGACCCAGTTCCTGGCTCAAAAACCCGACTCCTCAGATGTCTATTCGTGAACAATAAATGGTATGAAAGGAACTTACTTGCACTGTGAGGAAGGAATGCTTTGCCTTCAAGTCTGGAATATTCCTTTCCCAGAGTACTTTCTAATGCTCCTGCATTACCTACACCAGCTTCTTTTCCCTGCTGTTCAATACTCGATACCATATTTGATGCTTCACCTTGCAAACTCCTATGAATCACAAGGAGGCAAAGAAGCAACACCGAACATGCGGCCACATCAGAAATCATGCCTGAAATAACAAAAAAGGTAAACACAAAACACACCGTGAGAATGATGGAGTAGAAAATGAGGTGAACAAAAAGACATGTATTTCACGTTTTGGCAAGATTACATAGAACCGAGGGAGGGTGAGGGGAGGAGGATGCAAATACTGATTGTTCATTGACGAAGAAAAATGTGGGGATGATGTTACTGAGGCCATGGGTGGTGTTGTTACCCTGGCTAGATATTGACTACAATTCCACAGGGTAAGCAATCTTCTCACTGCTATTGGTGGAGTGGTTCCGTGTCGACTGCTTTCCGCTGCTAGTACCACCACTACCATCTTGACGACGGCGTCTACGGTGATGGTGATGGCGGTGATGATGGGGGCGAACGTTGGCGCTGCTGTTGGCACTAGGGTTATTGGCAGTTGTACCACGACTAGAGGACCAGGAAGGACCAACGGAGTGCGGGCTATTGCTCGCGGTGCGCGGTGCACCCTCAGCTGATTGGGCACCACGGGTGGAAGGACCGCAGCCAATACTGGACGAGGACTGGGTATCCATGGCGCGCCCAGAACGACGCCTAGGGCGCCTGGAACTTGTGGCTGGGCGAGAGCCCCCACTCCCAGAACCGCTACCGATTTCGCCAAGATAGACGATTCCTCCGTCAGCTACGAGCGAGGAGGTTTCCGGATGTTGATAAGGAAAGCGAGTTGAATGCAACAGATGGGATTGCTGTTGTAGTTGTTGGGGGCAGGTTGGAACGTTCGAGGAAGGTGTAGCGCCTATAAAACAGAAAAGGTCCACATTGGTTAGGCTGATTGCTGGATTTAGGAAGAGAACCATAAAGATGAGCCACAATTCTAGCCTGCAAATGACCAGACTGACGGCTAAATATGCGGGATGGGGAATAGTTTGTAGAAGAAAGGCATTTACTGTGGATGAGTGAATCAATTACATGGAGACTAGACCATAAAATTAACCAACCAGAAACACGGTTTTGGGTCTGATTCTGCGGCGAAAGTGGCATTTGCTGATGAACTTGTTGTTGATGCTGCTGCTGTTGCTGTTGTTGTGGCAGCCACTGTGGATGATGAGCTACCGAATAGCAAATGGGTTGCGTGTTCCATGAACCTAGAGTTGGAGGCTGCGGTGATGAAGGATACTCCTGGAAGTGCCTTAGCATCGGAGAGTTGGGTGAAAGTTGATGCGGTTGGAAGAGATCACCCATAGACTTGGCTGGCGGCAGCACTATCTGATGCTGTTGTGTTGGAGTTGCAAGTATCTGGGAATGGAAGTCGTCAGGTGACTTTCGAACACCGTTGAGCAGTGAAGAAGGGTCGGTATGCGGTACAGCGAGTACGCCACTGCATGTACGATTGACCCCGTTGAAGACAGTGTTGACGACGGCTGTAGGGGAGTTCGTAGATCTCGCGTTGAGACGATTTTGACGACAGAGGCAAATGATGCAACCCAGGCAAAGAATGATGAACAGCGCTGCCGCCACCATAATTGATACTGACGTAGTCAATCCAAGAGACAGAAACTGTCCTAGGAAGCTAATGTCTTGATCCGTTGAGCCCCCACCTACGAAATAACAAACCCGGTTCCTTTTATTTTAATTTGATAATGGCATCTACTTCAGAGCAGATCTTCTCCAAAGAATTTTAAAGGTAAGTTGAAACTTCTGATTTTACAGCCGTAAAATGTGGTACTAATGCGGCGGTACCGCACACAGTAGCAAGTGGGAAGTGTGCCTAGTGCACACACCATGGATCAGTCCACTCCAGACACCGCTAATCAGGATGCCAGATGATAGTGAACACTTGAAACAGCACGTAGTGATGAAGTATTCTGGCCAAGGGCGTAAAAGATGTACCCGTAGATAACTAATTGCATAGAAGGTTTCAAGCGCAGCAAATGGACACTTCAACAGCATGTCTGTCGACCACAAGTCCGGTACAGTGGTTCTTAGACCACAGGACAGCTGTCATCCCTCTGAATGCACAACGCGTGTATTAGCTAGCGTAAAACTGCACAGACCAAGCTTTCTTTGAAATTGTTACACACAACAAAACCCTTGGAATATCGGAAAGCTGGTGCATGATGGATGTCAGGACAGACAAATTATCATAGGATGTTTCAGCTCCAAACAAAGTCAAATTAAGCCGTGTCATTCAAATCCAGCCAATAGGATCAGCAGAATAAAAGGCGCTTGTTGCTATCCCATATGCCTTGATTGGCTTTACCACTTGACAGACGACTGACGGGCGGATCAGTTTGTGTGTTTACTAGACGTGACGCTGTGCCAGCCAATTTTCATCCGCTACAGACACGGAATGGGATGGGACGTAGAGAGGGCGGAAGAGAGGACACGGCGTGACTCATGTAGGTAGGGCGTGGGTACCGAAATTGGACAACCGTTAATCTTCCCTCGAGAAGTAAGCTTTGACAACACCGCTCTTTTTTTACTTCCCCAATTGGCATCGCTTCTTGCGCCATAACAATTAAAACAAAAGTGATGCAATGTGCCCGATGTCTTTCACTGAAGCTTCAGGAGATGCTCAGGCATAAGTCGTCTGATTCTTGTGAAATGATGTTCACTTTTCAGGCTCTTGCGAAGCCAAGCCAGCGCCCTAGATCTTGATGAATTAATAAAGGTCTGATGGGCATTGTTCAAACATCGACATTGACTAAAGTTATCTGTTGCAGAGAGATGAACCTGCGGAGATTTACAGTAGAAGGGCTGCCAAAATCGCACTCTCCTCCTACACCCAACTCAATTGCGAGGCCAAATTTGAATGAGTTGGAATCGTTGTTAAAGAGCTGATGGCGAAAAAAGAAGGAATTAATGAGACAATGAAGTACTGTCGAGTTAAACTTGTTTCTGCCCTCAAGGAGACGCCTAGGAGGGTACAAAACCTTACTATGGAGGGAATCCCTTTGCCCATGAATTAGGTGACTTTTTTCACTACTACTTTGTGCACAGAGGCAAAAGGAGAGATTGTGTGAAAACGACGGATCGGGTGGGTATTTAAAATCGTTCCCGCAGCTGGTCAGTACAACGGCGCTACTAGCGTAAACATTTCCGTCCTCGGTTTACAACGTTAATCACAAGTGCGGATTCCGAAGAGTTGGGCAATTACAAAAACTATCATTTTTGGCCACGAGAACGGCAGTTAAAAAAGAACAACGGTTTTCTTCAGTGAAAAACGACTGCTTTTGAAATCCGTGAGGTGAAAATTCATCCTACCATTTCATGAGTGGTCATTGGGATTGCCAGAGACACGCGCACTCATGCTTATTACGCAGACTTCTCAATCCCTGGAGGTTCCAATACCACGCCCCAGTATCGTGGCTTTCCGTAGACCGTTGCCAAACCACTATCCCCTATTACAACCTCAAGGATGAGAGTATGAATTTAGGATGGGGATTACAGTGGCAGGAATTTAGACTACAGAATGGCCGAGTCAACAGCCACTTAAGCCATGGAGATGGGCAAATTAATCACCCAAAAGGGAAAAGAGGTAGCACCATTATTATTACAAATGAGGGAGCTAATCAGTAAACAAGAAGTGCTTCGATACCCCTTTAGAGGTAGACGTATAAAATCATCCAATACATTCCATGAAATGTAATATGCCTTCAAATTAGTCTTTAAGGTCAACACAAGAGGTAATGGGCGTTGAAGAAACCAAATTCGTGGGCAGGATTTAATCTACTACCTTATGGAACACCTTTTTCCTGTCGGTTAACACCTCACAACTAATTAGCATATCATTCTTATGCATGACATAATGGTGTGTCACAACTTGGAACTTATTTTTAGTTCAACGAAAAGTGCATGTGTTCCTCCCTTTTTTGTTCCCCATTATAGAAACAACAAAAAAACTTTTGAAGACAATCAATCCAAAATAAAATTATTTGGATATGAAAGGGGTAATTACATTACTTTGCCTGTAAAGGATAATAGTAACCGTGGCATTTTGATAACAACGTACAAACATTGGTTAAACTAACTGTTTGACCAATTTTTTCGGGGATTTTGAATTTAATATTCGCAAGTTGGACAAATTTGAGTCCTAGTAATTCACATGTATTTAAAATATAATAGTGCCAACAGAAATTTGGGCAAAAGTAATCATTTATAATCGCAAATCACTAATTCACGATTTTCATCGGTTGCATTTGGTCAATCGGATGCCAGTAGTAAAACGGAGTTATCTCCAGATGCATTTTATATCCTAAGATTTTACACCAAGTAAGGAAAAAACTCCATTTTTGATAACAAACAGTAACCCAAATGCATAATGCCTGGTTTTCAAAAGTGAAGTTTGATCGAACGAATTACTGTTTGTGGAGGAGTAGATTACCCCTCCATACAGCAAGTACTTTGGGAGTGCACTAATAATTTCTTAAATCTTATCTCTAAAATACCAATTTTTAGAACCTTCCCGGAGTTAAGAGTTTTTGCACCGCATTTGAATTCCTTTTTGGAAACATCACCGGTCAATAGAAAGAACACCCTGCTGCCGAATTCGTCTCGTTTCAAACAAGTTGATGACTGAACAGCTTCGCCACAATTTTGCACTTTTTTGGAAGGCATAAAAAACCTGTGGAAAACCACACATTTATATAATCAAAAATTGCAAAAAAGTAAAGGTGATATGATTTACACGTTTTTACTGATGAGCATATTTAACTTCTCCCCTGATTGGACAGTTATAGATCAATTACCCACCTTGGAAGTGATTGCAGAGTGAGGCAAATTCATCCCTACCATCGGGACAGTTGAAAACGCCATCACAGCAAACCCGTTCAGAGACGCAAATGCCCATAGAGGGTAGCCGAACCGAAGATCTGCTTTCACCGACACCAGTGAAGTTGATAACTGATGGAACGCCCCCCAACGCGGCATTTTTCACACTGCCGCAGTAAAAACGACCCTCTGGACATGCGGAAGTCTGACCTAAAACTGGAGCACGGTCTCATCTGGACTTGAACTGCATTCAACATCCAAAGAAGGAACAGAATTGTGTAAAAAGACCACATGTTCTAGACGGGACCCCACAAGTGCCGTTATGAATATGTAAGCAATGAATCAGGCTATGAAACGACTTCACAGATCAATTGTACCTGGCCGCCAAATGTGAAGGAATACTGTATCAAAACTATATCGGTAAAAACTGTACACTGGCGAGTGTAGGGTGACTACCCCATATTTCCTAAATAATCGAGATAATAGGTTTCCTCTTCCACCTCCAGCACATCTACGAAGAATTGGGAAGAACCCGGTGGTTGGTCAAGTGACTGATATTAATCAGAGAGTGACAACAAAGAATTATATGAAGCATATGATAGATATATTGTTATAAATAAATATCAATAGGATTAGAGTTGAAGTAGAGAGACAGAGAAAAAGGAGGTTAGATGAGCTGTCCATGCATAGCGGAAAGGTCTTTTAAAGTGCAGTTCATTATCTATATCCACTCCAAAGTACAAACCCGTTATGCTGTCATTAGCTTAGCCATTGTCAGTCTGTTACTCACCCACTCACACACTACTCTCCTGCACCTCTAAGGCACACACAACCCCGGCGTCAGAAGACCGATGCCTGATGCATTGCATGCGTTGGGCTCAACAAATTCGGCCTCCCTGGTGAAGGCCAATCGCAGCTGAGACCAATCCATATGAGGCGACACAACTTGAAAAGATAGAAGCATGTTGCCCTCCAACAGGGCAACATGTCCTCACACGAACTATTGCACAACCAAGAGGGATAGAGGTGAAAAGCTGTAGAGGCCTCAACCTCAACCCTCACATTCCTCTAACAGTATGCCCTTAGATAATGATTATCATCTTGTCTTGACGTTAAACCATTTTCTGCTGAAAAGCAACTTTATTAGCTCCTCCAGAAATAGAAGAGACAAACACGTTGACAGTTAGAGCCAGGTTTTTATTCTTGGCATTGAAGAACAAAGTGCCTGACGAAGGTGGAATTTGTAGTCTTCTAAAGGAACTACATTTTCTTAAACAGCACAAATTTGCTTGATTATCATCTACTTATGACAAATGTTTCACCGCGAGTGTATCCCACATATCTCTTGCTTACAAATGGAGCATTCCCATCCAATTTGGATCCCATTTCTCACCGAAATGAGTCATTTTGTCAAATGTACAGTGTTGGCCGTCAATCTTCCTTTCTCCTGGCAGTTTCATCCACGGGAAAGTAGCTTTTTTGGCTCACTAGCGAGATCTGCCCGTCTGTTAAAGTCATTCCTGCAGTCGCAAGCCTCCACAGGAGATGCGCAATCCCCCTAGCTATTCAAACAAATGCCTTCATCAAAGCACCCATGTTTGTCATGAGAGGTGAGAAAATAACGTCGCACCGAGATTACCTCCGAAGATGCTGTAGATCATCCCAGGCACATTTTCGTGGAAGATATGAAAAGTTGGTAATGTGGCACAAGTCTTTCAAAATCAATCGACAAACGAGCTCAACCCCTCCATCGTGATAGCATCCATCCATTTTATGCTTCACGTCCCACTTACAGCAGCTATTTTGTCCTCGATCATTCGACATCCCCTTATGTGCATTTGATTTGACTTCACAACTGTTGCGAGACTCGTTGTTTTCACTTTTTGCTGTTGTTGGTGATGGCGTTGTCAATTTATCGAGGATTGGCTTCCACTTATCTGCACTACTTTTAACCACTTCTTGACAGAGGAAGCGATTGTGTCTACACGTCAGCATCTACACTTTTTCCTTCCTCACTAGAAATTCACTATAGTTGCCTAAGTTGGTTACCTTTTTTTTCTTTGCGCCCTAGTGATCATTTACACGAAGTGCTTTTACTTTATTTTAGAAACAGGAAGACTCCCGGACCTTTGTTTCGTTTCATCACTTTAAAGTCGAAGTGACTAATGGGAGACGAGGACAATGCATCTTATTCATTCACCGATGGTGGAGAAAAAAAAGGGGAGGAAAAAACGGCAAAGTGAATCATTTCGCATCCCATGAAAACGCATCATGAATGATTAGGTTAACGTTGGGGTTGCTATTGGAAACAACTTTCATCAGTGGATCTCATCGCAAAATAAAAGTATTTTCATTAGCCAGTTGCGCAGTATAATGTGTGAGGGCATGAGCTGCCTTCCAACCTGCCGACTCTTTCAAGAGGAGTTTGCCATCCACACCCTCAAGTTGTGTCATTTCGTGTGGATTGGTCTCATGCACAGTGGACCTTCAACATGGAGGCCAAACATATTGAACAGTTCTGTGTACAGCATATCTAACGCATAAACACACAAGGCAAGCAAGCATTGGTCCCACAACTACCGAGTGGTACGTGCCTTGGAAGTGTGGGAGAGCAAGTGACTGGATTGTATCGGATAACCAATGGTATTTTTGTTCGGTTAACAAACTGTGAAACAAAAGAGCCCATTCTCATCATAAATCATTCGCTCATCCATTCAGTCAGCCAAACAGCAAATCACCAAACAATCCCATGCTATCATACTTCGTAGGAAGAAAGTGCAGAGCCCACATCAGCAACTTATTTTCATCCGTCAATACATGACATGTGGGTGGGGTCTGTTGGCTTCGTTTACGTTACAACATCAGTTTGTGTGAGGGCAAAACCAGTGGTACTTGTTGATGCCAATCGACACTAGACAGCACTGAACGCTTTTTCGTCGGTATGCTAATGTCGAATGCTAATTGACTCAGCAGTGACACAGTGATTCTTCATTCTCTTTCAGATTAAGGGACCCTCCTGAGTGTAAGTTGTCAACACCTGAATGAGATGTGCGATAATGGTCTTTGAGTGATACGTTCTACTACCACATGGCGTATGTTCCCTCTGCAAACGCCCTGCACCAACTCCGACGAGAAGCTAGCTCACTATGGCTCTGAAACCGAGGCATACGCATTTCGTATAGCAAGCATAGTCGAAATGCATTTACAATATGCTCAAGTGGTACCTTATCACATGATGGTTTAAAATAAAATGGGTGGTGAAGAACACAATGGAGATCACCGTCCGTCCTGACAAGAGGACAGACGGAAGAGCTGATGTACATCTGTACCTTACAGAGCGTATAAACAAGCAATGGCCGGGATTTTATAAGTTTTCAGGGGCCATAAAGCAACTTCCCAGCTATGGACAGCCGAGAACTACACCAACTTTTCCTCATCATTCCATATTTGACCGCTGGGATGATTGACCTAACCTTAATGATTCCTTTTTTCTTTAAAAAACCGTAAACTCATTGAACCCCAAATGAGTCAGCAACGGAAGTAGATCCGTAGGGCTATAAATTTGACTTCCTAATAGTCTCAATAACGTCGTTCTTGCATTTTTATGTTAGAATGGAATATTTTTATTTTTAAATGTGTTGCGCAATAAAAACTCGGACTGTATCACCACTCGGAAGTGCAACTAGACGCATTCCCGGAGCAAAATAGAGGTGAATTAATTAGCATGATTTTTTCTTGCCCATGCAAGATCAAGTATTTTGTTTAAAAAATGTTTTCTGAGGTCAATTTTTACGGGGGTCAAGGGGCCTCGAAAGGAATTGCATGGAGAACAGAGGGCCCTAGGGGTAGGGAGGGTTAAAAAAGCAAGGGGAAAGCGATAAACATGTCTAGACATGAACACACACATAAACATGAACGAACAGTGAAAACGTCAGCTGACGTTACAAGTTATAGGAGGCCTCCAGGCGAATGAAAAAAGGTAGAGGAGGAGAAAGAGCCAACGCTGTCAATAAACGGGGTGTAAAGTTTTCTCCTAGTTGGTAAACTGTAAACCGCGCTGGCGAGACGTACAGTCACATGCCGCAACATACTTCTGTAACGGTGATAATAAGTGCGTGCTCTTAGGTGGAGCTTTTCAATTCCCCACCAATCTAGTCAAGCTGCTGGAATAAATTGGAGCAAATTGGGAGTAAAGTGGACACTAAATTGATGACAGCTTGATTGGGGTATGCCCAGTCAAGTTTTATCCCTTGCAAGGAAAAATAATCACTTTAACTGATGCTTCAAGGAAAACCTAAGCCCAAATGGATCAGAAGTGTAAAAAAGACAAAAGTTTCTACCGTGAATGACCGACTTATGCAAACTTACCACAAGAAAGGTCATTATAATTGTGCAAACTTCACAATGGATCATGGTTCACGATTATTTACGAAAATAAAAAACCCAGAAGAATTAGTAATTATGGCACAAAGAAAATATGGTATCTCACCTATGAATGAACCACCAAATGGAGTGATAAGGCGAGATTAAATCAAAAAGAACAAAAAAAGAAAAGACGCATCACTCTAGACGTACTCTCTTGAAATGCTGTCACGACGATCTTGAAACCGGGTGTCATTGCTTCGCTGTTTGGAAACTGGAATCTGAGAGAATTCGATGTACTAAAGGGAAGAAGGCAAAGAAAATCAGAATGTTGTGACCCTCAATTTGTTTTACCTTAATGAGAAGTTTATTGGGAACTGATTAAATATCTACATAACACTATCCCTGGGTGTTTATTTTTTGTGTAGTAAGGTTCATTCCAGACCCGAATGCAGCCCCGGGCTAGCCATTTTAAATATCAGAAAACCGCAGTTTAGTTAATTCAAGCATTACGTATACACAGAACCCACTATTGGATTTAACTGTTTCTGAAATCCGATACAACGCAAATGAACTTAACTACTCCAGGAAAGGCACCCTTTAAATTAGTCACGATCTTATTAATTCATCTTTTAACCACAAATTCATCTCAAACTTAGAGAATAGGATCTAAGCATTTCTTGCGACCAACCAAAAAATTATATTATGTTGGGGTACATAATGCTGAAAACTCCACTTTGATTTGATTGGTAAGTTGCTAACCCGACGATTTCTAGATTGGCTACTTTTGTGGGAAAAAGTGAACAGTTTTCAAGCCAAAGGAAACCAAAAATTAATTAGCAGGTATGCTACATTGATATCCTCAAACTAAAGTACCGCGAATTTTTCCCTTGCGACAGTCATTAAAATGGCTTTGCGGAGATTCATCTAGTGAACAAACGCAATATCGGGAATTTAGTTCCGGCCAAACCAAATTTTGTGCGATTTTAATGACAAGTTGCATGGAATCATCCAAAAATCGCATTTCTTAAAAGCCATCATAAAATATAACTTGAGCCAGGCATGCCTAGTAATGTCGTGTGGCAAACATCGACAATACATCATGCTGCTCAAATTGGGACAGGTCGGATGATAAGATCTTCTTGTAACTTGGCCTAGATGTTGTCCACAAAATATTCAGGGTTGAAAAGAAATGCATAGATTTAATAGAGATGCAATATTTACTATTCCTTTATGATATTCAGGCAAGCGGTCTAGTCCGACGCAACGAGCCCATATAGATGGACGTAATAGTTCTGTTTTGCTCCAGAGAATGGGAACTAGGGTAGCAACTAAAGCAACTTATTTCAGGCCCAGAATTTTGCAAGTCATGCAAAAAGTGATGGAAAGAAAGACGCACTGAAATGCAATACAGATGTAGGATTTGGACGAGAAAACCGGAATTTTGGGGTAATGAGATAAGCAGAGACCCTGTTCGCCACCAGCTTCAGGCTATAAAAAGAAAAAAAACCAATGATCAGTAAATACGACCGACCAATCTCTTTTACGTGGTCAAAACGCTGCGGAGGCCAGGTGCACGAAACGCCATTTGGTGTGTACGTTTCTGAACACTGTGACACCGAAAACTTTGAACACTTTTACAGTCGGTAAAACATGATAGACCTCAGAATCAGATTATGTGGACGGGGTTTGGAATAAGAGCCCTTACTTAAAATCTAGCGAACGCATACAACACAGTAAAGTAGTACGCCTCAACTCGCTCACATCTGTGACATCCAACCAAAGGTAAAAGTGGCGACTTTGGAATAATTAGTAAACGAAAATTTAGGAAAAACTTGACTTAGTAGACGCTGCAACGAAAAGCATACCGAATTACAGATGGAGTAAGATTTGACGATAAAAATGCTGCAAAAAGGTGGAAAAGTTAGGTGGTGAATGCTATTATATCAGTTCAAATTCCTACCATAGCCTTAGATCTGGCTGTATTTGAGTCAAAAACGTAGAGGAAGTCGTCCTTACAGGTTTGATCACTGGAGGGTATAAAAAAGGATTCGATAGTGAGCATGATCCGTCCATTATCGAGAGGCGCATGAATAACAACTTCGCAGGAGAAAGCAAGAGGATACTGAGCGTAATAATTCTGTCCCAGAATTGTAAATGAGGCATTGGTCAACGCGTCAGGTTCAAAATCATGCGAGTAAATGATGGCGCCACTCTCGAGATCATCTATTCGAAGAGTTTTTGTCTGCGACTCTTCTAGTCCAACGATCGATGTTGGCATCGACGAGCAATCTCTTGATAAAATGACTACAGCGTAAAAGTACCATCTTAGAGGGAGTTAAAAGTTCTATTTAAAGTGGACATGTTAATAAACGAATTTCTTTTGAAATCACACTAACCGGTTAATACGAATGAGGGCTGAGCATCAGAAGCTTGTAGCATGCAACATTATGAAATCAGGGCAAGTAGAGAGTAAGGTTTGCTTATGGGAAATAATACTGCTGGCCTCCACGAAAGACACTCAAGTGAAACTGAAAATCGACTGAATAAATAATAGTAAAATACACCATACTAGCTGTATATTTAGCTATGATTACAAAGTCAGAATAACGCTATCCAGATTTGGACTTCCTGCTGCATACAACAGTGTTAAAAATTATGACAAACAGAAGGAGCGTTGATGTACAATTAAAGTTTTAAATAACTTGCATTTCCTAGTGTTGGTAGCACTGCCGGTGGCCAAAATGCACATAGGTAGTGCAAGAAATAGAGTATATACAGGAAAAAATAAATGCATCCCTTCATATTCTCATCCGCCTAACGTTCATGTCATATTCGAGACCAATTTTGAAAATGTTCAGCCCAAGCGAGAATGGCCTAGCCAATCCGACCAATCAAAACACTGAATCGCCATTACCTTGCAGATCAATTTGCTTCAAAAAGAGATTTAATCACACTGTTTAAACATCACTGAGACAGTTGTACTACTTAAATTACTTACAGACTTTGGCTAAAGTATTCACAATTTTATCATTAAAAATTTTTAACAAAATTTTTGGGGATTTTATTAACTTTTGTGCCTTAAAATGAATTGCTTCATAAGCAACATTTACATTCAGAATCGAAATGGGTTTTTAAGTAAAATTCTCTAAAGCTCCAAAGCAATTTGCAACCTTTATTGTTAAAAGAGTTTTTTGCAGTGGATATGCCCTAATTACCTGGACTTTTGACTTTGAGCCTTGGAGCAACTAATGCCATTATACGAAAATGTATAATTATTATTGTATCTAGTTTACCCATTCCGCTCTTTAACAACATGCAATCTTACCGTGGTTGTGACACTGTTTTCTTTGAGCGTCAAGATAATCGTGCTTGGCACTTTGATTTTATTCGGCAAATGTTTAGTCTGTATTTTCAACAAATGTGGAGTATAAAAATAACGAATCCCTAAGTCTGCGTAAAAGCTCTTTCATTTATTCTTAGTATATCATAAACGAACAGTTGTTTGTCCGAAAACATCCTTTTAATGCTTGTGACGGTAAACCATTTTGATCATAGCCTTAAGTGTTATGGATTCGCCCGCAACTGACAGGGTGGGTAATGCACGTTTGCTTGAACACACCCTTGAGGTGACTGGCAGCCAACCACCCAACTTGATGGCGGCTACAAATACTGACCACCATATGAGATATCTTTTCACAACCAGTCTCCCTGATGCAGGGGTCTGCGACCGGGGGCAGTAAAGACAACGGAATTATCATGGCTGCAAGTCAACAATCTGGTTATAATAGCCTTCTGTTGCCTCGGTAAAAAAAATGTGCAATAAAATTTTTAAATTTTTTAATTTTATACCCTTAAAATAAAGCAATAGAGCGGCCTTCTGGAACTTGTCCATGCCACGAAGGGATGTCGTACCGGTAGTTACGACATTTGCTATTCTTTCTATACAGCGCCATTCGCACAACTCCGTCCACTTTATACGGCTTCAGGTCGGTCGATTCTTGCCGTATTCGCCCAATGGTTTGCAGTTGGGCCCACACCTAATGGTATAAATTAATGCCTACTGATAATGCATAAGTACAGTAAGCAATAACCTCTAATGGCAAAATGTGCAAATTAAACTGAGGGTATAAATGGCAACATTATTCAATTGAATAAACGAAAATTTCTTACAGCAGCTACGTTTTCATTGAATTCATTGCCCCATAGGTAAATGTAGTGAAGACTGTCATTGTAGAGCAGTGCGTCGGCTAGGGCACAGAGACCCTTTTCCCGAATTTCATTGAAAGTTAAGTAGAGACTAAAAGAAACACGCATAAAATTTCGGCCGCTCTTTACACAAATAAGCACATTTTCTTTGCAATTTAAAACATAAAGACACAATTTGGGAGTTGCTGGTCATTATTTTCACCATAAATTACATCCATTTAGAATTGATTAAATGCTACGATAAATGCCTTTGTTTCCCTTGATAATCCCATTAGCTAGATGGATGCACTTACACAGCAAGACGATTATTGTCCCTTTTCAGAGCTTTTGCAATGGCGATAGCGCCCTCACATTGGACCCGGTTGTAGGAAAGGTCAAGAATTGTTAGTGAACAGCGATTACCAAGGGCCCGAGCAAGTGCAATTCCTCCATCGCGAGCAATTCTGTTTCTGTATTAAAGGCTTAACTTTTAAAATTACTAGCTCACAGAGGTAACCGGCTAATTGAAGTGCAAACCAGAAGTCCACATAATCTGGTAAATATCCTGTTCATGCAATTTACGATGGTGAGAATGAATTCTTGCCTACTCTCTTCTTCTCCAAGGACAACTCAGACGCTAATAAGGTGGATCAACCCCAAACCTTGTTCATACTGCAAACAATAGAACCACTTTTACTGAAATTTGAGTAAAATAACAGGTGACTTTAAGATAAAAAGACCAGTCGTCTGTTCTGGCTCACGATAGCTTCCGGAACTAATTATCACCAGCTCCGAAGCCTATCCTTGTGACTTTAAGAGAGAACCTCCGTAGTCAGATCCAATCATCCCTATCGAAAGACTGGCTAAGGTACCTTAATGGTAGGCCACAACCCTAAGTTTAAAAGATTTAGAAAAAATACCTATGATAATTCAGTTCCAGAAATATAAAATTTAAAAGTGAGGTCAAGATCAATCAACCAGGTTAAGGAATTTTGTTTCGTTTTCTTAGTACCTTGATGAGGTGTCTGGAGGAGACTAATGAAATGCACCAGTGGTTGGCAGCATGCATTTCCGCTGACGGAAAGTAATGAGACCTGAGCAGATGGAATTTACTCGCTTGCTCACATTCACTAACAAATAGAAGTGACTGTGGAAGGCAGTTACTCTGTTATCTTTCGTTTTTTTTTCCAAGTCCGTTGAGACAACGCGCTGTGCATGACTTTAAGGAAGAAATGGGATTTATATCGTTACATGTTGCTAGAGATGTTTCCAATTTCTAAAAAGGCGCTTAAATCGGTTCTTTAGAAGAGTTTTCTTTTGTATATAATCCCTAAACGCTTGAAATCTCTTGAATTTTGCGTTCACATTTACTTCTTTTGACTGAACAATATTAAAAACGGAGGTTTTAGCTGTGCAATGAGACCACTCTGCTCACTTAGCATTTAGCCAACATTCAGATGCCTACACACATCATCTCACCCACTACCGCTGCCAAATTGAAGACTGGATTTGTTCCTCTGGTTACATGGGATGGGGGCTCACGACCTACCCAAACTTAACCACAGACGTGGACACAGACGTTAACTGACTGACAGCACCACTGGTCAGACTCAAATGAACCCCACTTCCAGAGGATGCACTTCTTAAAACTATGCTGATTCGTAGCGGTGGACTGCAGCTGAAGACCGAACAATTATGCCAAAGGTCTACCTACTCGATACAATACGGCTTGTAGGTGTGCAAAAGTACTTCTCAAGATACTTCTTCAACACCGTTACCGTCTCCTTCTCATGCGGCCGTAAAAAGAAAAAAAAAACTTCTTGTCTCATGTTGTTCAAGTCACTTTTGAGAAGATTTACCATTTAGGATGGGAGAAAGAGTGGTACTGCTTCATCTTCACTTTAATCAGTGTGTGGACCTGGTAGTCATGCTTTTGACACTCAAAAAATCGCTAGCTTTTAAAATTCAATTTACTAGAAAAGATACAAGTTCCGTGTTAAAACACTTTAGATACCGTGAAGGCGATTATTTCAGTTGTTACGCCACAAAATCCCTTCTTTATTCCAGGAGAATATTTTTGAGAAAAAATCGTCGATGAACGCAGTGTAATTGAAATAGAAATTTGAATTCCCCCGTAAATATTTAATCTTATAGTTATTTACAAAATACATTAGCAGGAAGCCCATACTTCTACCCTCGCTAGTTTTTTTTGCTGTCACAGTGATGTGCTGATGTAACAACTTGGAGACATGGAAGTAGGTTTAAACAATACTTTCCAAACGTGTATGGTGTTGAGCCACTTTTGGCCTTTGTTGATTATCAGTATTCTTAAATAAATCAATTCACAAATCTGCGAATTATTTTGGAACGTCACAGCAAATATACGCACCATCTAGGAGCTTGAAATGGAACGCACAGCTTACGAGAGACAGAACATAAAAAATTTCACGATCATAATCTTGCGTCGTGGGTGACTTACGCACTCAGGTCCAGGACTTGGAGGGTCTCATTCGCCTCAAGGGCTTCGACCACGCGTTCAGCGCCATAATCGCGCATGTTGCATCTGGATAGGTGTAACTCCTTCAAATTGGTATTCATCTATGCAAAATAAAGAAATCGTCAATTTTCTTCATGTCCAAAATGGGTGAAAAATTGCTAGGGCAGTAATTTATGTGGCACAGATGTCAAGTTTAAGAACCAATACTTCCGTGAAAATAACGGGCAATTTATTCCTACCGCCACCCGATTATGCAGTTGCCTACAGAGTCGAATTGTAAATGTCGTAAGCAAGTAAATCGGTTTTGTAGAATGGCTAAATATTTGACATTTTTATTCAAAACAAAGTAGAAGAAAACCAATTTGTTTTGTGAGATAAGCACAGAAAGTTCCTCAATTATACCACCCGTGCAGCTAATCAGTAGTGCAACCGATGAAGCATGTTTAATGGGAAAACAATCATTGCGCATTAAATGAGGTGAAAAATGCTGCAATAAGTGAAAATTTAAAGGTTTCAAACCCCTCAAATCCGTCTTTATTACCTGTGAGATAAAGGGGAAAAGTACTGCACTGAGACAATTTTGCCGCAAATTTTGCATTACAAAAATGAGCATTTTCAAGTTTTTGCACCTGTTAATTCATTTTAAGTGGCGAAATAGCATGCAAAAGCAATAACCTAAAGGATAGTACCTTGTGCAACTTACACGTAACATTTCACATATTTGGACCGTCTGCTCTTCCTGACGGGTGAAGAGGATAAGGCGATCCATACTGAAGTAGTCAATGGTATTGTTTGTTCGAAGCACTGTTGAAAAGGCTATTGCACTAGAGATCTCCTTTATAATAAAAAAACATATAGCTTTTTGAAGAAATTAGTAACGGATGAAATTATTGCATAAATAATAGGCAAATACCACCCGCTTAAACGGGACAGAAATGAACGCAAATGAGGCTTACCAAATCGCATTCACCAACATCTAGCTGTGTAATTGTGGTGTTCCGTAGAAGGCCCTGAGCTAAGGCAATTCCGCCTGCGCGACCAATTGGATTCCCAGTCAATTTTAAGCGTTCCAATGTTCGATTCATCTGCAACACACCAGTTCCGGGCTGATGTCTGCTAGTTTGATGCATGTAGGCATTATTTTAAATTCACAGCTAAGTAGCGATGTAAAGTAACTTTTTATTTTGAATTATTTACAAACCGTTTAGTTTGTGGGTTACGCGTTTATTCCTGTTAATTTGGCCCAGTACTTAGTTATTGTAAAATTATGAGAAAGTACCTTCAAACCTTCACCAATCTCTTGAGCTCCTCGTTCCATGATATTATTTCCAGTTAAATTAAGTTCTTTCAGGCATCTGTCCTTCTTTAATGAAAAAAAATTGTCAAAAAATCAAGTAAAACTAAAAAATATTAATAATGAATTCGTAGGTAGTTAAAAGGCTAGGCAATTTTACTTTAGTTAGCTGTAAATCTTGATTTTAGAATTTCCACCTTGAAATATTCAAAACACAATAAAATTTTTTAAATGCTACTAACTTCCAGGCATTGTTCTTCGTGTCAACTAGTAGTAATTTAGACCCAGGTTTTATGTTTTTGTGGCAAGGGAGAAACAAGCTTAAAAATCAAAAGCTTAATCTTACTTTGAGATAATTGGCCAGCGCAATAGCCCCATTATCTGTAATTTGGTTGAAGCGCAAGTCTAGACTATTTATAATAGGCACATTAAGCAATGACGCGCAAAGGGATGTGATATCATGGTCCCGCAAACGACAGGCATTTTCAAGTGCATTATTTCCGCAGAGTTTTAGGTAGACCCAGTCAAAGTCTTCCAGCCTTTAAAAAAAAAGTTCAAGTTATCCAAAATTTTACCGACGTCTAGGTTTTTAATTTTCATATGCAAATTAGAAATTGAAATTATTCTAACTCACAAAAAGGGCAAGATTATAAGCAAAAAATAAGCCAATACCCTTTATTGTAGTTTAATTCCTTTTGCATCATTTTAAGAATAAATTCTGGGGCTTTTTGAGTGGAATCATACTGAGAGCTGAGGAAGGACTGAATGAGGGCATTTAAACAGCACAACTTTCCGACCTTCTTTGTTAAAGTGATAGCCATCTCTTAACCAAAGTATAAATAGAACGCGTTAAAGAGATAATAATAGGTTTAAAAGACAAATCCACTGCAAAATTTAAACTCACAAGTAATAATAAAGTCTCTTTACCGCTAAAAACTCTAATTGGCACTATCACTGCCTCGCAGTACCACATGGAATGTTAGGAAAGATTGTACAAGCCTTTGCAAAATTATTGTAAGGTTTTTAAAGTAGAATGCTTTAAAGCTAGTACAAACCACATAAATACTCTCCTTAGTGTCTCAAATGCAGATTCGATGTTATGGTAAAATTAGATTTACTGCAGTGCTGTTACGACCTTGAGATTTATACAAACAGCATTACAATCACTATTATCAACAACTTAAACATACATATGCTAAAATAGAAAGTAAATAATGATTTCATAATAAAATTTTATAGAAAAATGCAAAGGCTGTCATAAGTGTTTAATCCATTTTTTGAGCGGTATTTTGAAACGCAGCGTTTGATTAAATCTAGTACCTGCCGCAGTTGCTTCGTTTTTATGTTAAGTTTGTCATTTGCTTTTTAAGTATTTTACTGTTGATTTACACATTTGCGCTCTAGATTTGATAAAATAAGCAATGGCGTAGTTCCATACCCATGACCTGTTTTTAACATTGTCATGATACATTTTTTTCATTCCATTTTCTAGCTTGAGTCTTGCCCAAAAAGAACAATATTTTTGCAATTTTTGTATACAACTGGACTTTTACTATTAGCTAAAGTTTATTTTTACACTACCCTCCATTCCTAAGTTACTCTACACTGTTGCTGTTATTTTACGCCCAATTTTATGGATCACAGTTCGATTAGGCCCACAAATATGTACTGCACTTGCCTTACTTTTTTATATTTTATATGACAGTGAAGCATTTGTTGTAAGATGGAAGTGCCTAGTAGTCACAGAGCTGGATCTCAGTCCTCTCCACGCCCTTTTTATTTACCGCCGTCAAAACAGATCACATCCGCAGCGATCGTTCGCGAATGTCGCGATTGGCTGCAGACTGTCGGTACACGACGTCCATTTACACCGAGACCGAAGGAACGTCATCTATTTACTTACTCCAAAGATTCAAACTCACGTCCACCCACTACTTCCACTATCGTCTCCAGCGACGGTGAATTTACGCAAGTGTGTTCTCCGATCACGTATTTGACGTCTCTTTGTGATGTTTGCTAATTAAACAAAATTATTTGCACTTTTTAAAATTAGTAAATGTGCGAATTTAGTTAATTTTGTAGGCTCATAGTTGGCCTCCTTTTTCGTGAACTCCAGCTGAACAGACATCCCACTTAGGCAAATATTACCAGTCTTGATATTCAAAATTTTTTAGATTAATCTTTTAGAAGAAAATTGGTAGAATGCAAGATGGTCGAGGAGACTAGTTGTTTTCACGCAATGTTAGCTGTAAAAGTGGTGGAGGTTTGGCAAATCCCCTGATTCGTGACAGTGTACTTCAAATGTAAACTTTTATTTGCTGACAAACTGCCTGACTAACCTGTAATGAACAAAGGGTCTTGTATTTCAGACAGTACACCTCTTAGTTGCCACACACTTTAAAAGAAATTACTACTCCAGTTCTTGAAGACTGAGGCGCCTCAGATGAACAAACTCACTATATATGGCCTTTCTACTAAGAACAAAATGGCTGAGAACTCTTTAAGGTGTGCACAAGAACTTTTTTGAGGAACAATTAGGCGTAGTAGTGAATAAACCTAAAGAAAATCTTATTTGTGGTAGAATAAATGCAATACCTCATACCTCCTATCACTTACTGGCAAAAAGTTATGCATTCTGTGATGGAAGTGGAAGGCTCGCACCGCCTCCATTTTCCCTTGATCATGTTCATCTGAGCGACGGATACACTTAGTAGTCAGTGCCGCAAATGCAGTTGAGGATAATCGGCACTTTTAGCTCCCTCTTTACCAGTTGAGGCGATCTTGTCTGGTCGAAACGCAGTCCTTTTGGGACAAGTTAGGAGTGTGTTCGGGAAACTATGAAAAACGCGTGTTTGGTTGTAATGATGGTGCTTGTGGAGGCATAGGCTAAAAATAACGTTTTGTCATCTGCTTGAATACCTCGTCATCAATAGGCAACGAATGCACAAGAGTTATTAGGACCGAACAGAATAGTTGCATCCACATTTAGCGTCTCAACTTCGTACTTCCTTACTACTTTACCTTGGTGCTGAGCATATATGCAGGTCACGCAACCATGGACGATTAAATTGCCTCACAGCCAACGTTAATACACTAGCAATGGTAAATTTGTGCCCCTACACAATCCATCTTTGCCACACTTTGCTTTCGACTGCCCTTGATTCGCCGGTCGCATGATTAGACAGGTTCACCTGTCATTCACCCTCCCCTATCTCCATCGTTTCCACATGAGCCGTATCGGCCACTGCTAATGCTTTTTAAATATATTGTTTTTTTGGAAAAATGAAACAGATTTTTAACTGTCCTGTGTTTTATTTGATGTTATATTGATATTACAGAATTTTCTTATTTTAAATACCACCTGAAGGCCGTACTGTCAAGACGGAGATAGAGACCGAGTTATTGAGCAGTCTGCTTCTTTCGATGTACATTTTAATCAAATATCCCACCTCTTAGCGTGTTATAAAGAGATAATAAGTAAATCCCCGTTCTCTTGGTCAGTAGCACATCACTTTACGAGCAGGACTGGAGGACGGCGACTCACGGTCTATCTGACAGTACCCTACATCGAGTGCATTTTATATTCCAGTCATTGTCCATCTAAGAGCACGCTGTAAAGCAGTTAGGGAGCTTGTACTTTACAATTTCTCTCCTTTGCCACTTTCCGTCCCAAAATGAGCCTTTTTAAGCCACTTCAGGTGCAAATTACCTTCTTCCCCTATTACTTCTGCAACTTTACCCATCCGCGTCAGACGCCTTCCTTCCGTGATGATAACTCGAACAAATTAAGATATTCCTTAGGATCTAGTTTGCTTACCGGTACTAACAGTGTACCTTTCCGGGTCGTCTTAGAACCCTTCCAAATCAAAAATGTCGAAAGGGGTGGCTCATAACTCGGTTATAGAGGAGCTTGGAGGTTTCCGTCAAAGCTGAAAGGCCGTGCGAACAAGGCGGAATTACTAGCTACAGCGCAATGAATTCACACTTATTCGACACTGTTGCACCGTTGATATCTATATTTTCTGTAACGGCAGCATTGGACATAGTGTAAAGTTCTCCAGTGACAGTGAAGGAGCGAAGGAGTTTCCCTTTTTCTGACTCCAAAACGTTGGTTATTGAGACGTGAATCAGATTTGGACAGGCTATATTTGCTTTGATCAGATTGTCTGGACCGGTACACAACACTGGCCGAAGATTGGGTTAGGCGTTGGTACATCTCGGAAACTGCATCATGAGTGACAGTTGGATGCTGCTCTTGACGAAGGTCTACAAATTTGTTTGACTGAGGACTACAGGTGCAAATGGGCGATTAAACTAATTGCCGGTTAACGCCTTCAGCTTTAAACGCTTGCATTTGTGGTTTTTCTTTTCCACCAGACTTCAACAAATCATCGGTCCCATGCATTATCAGCTTCTTTACCGCATACCAAAATGTGACAATAGATCACCAAAGAGTTGTCACAGGGACTCCACTGTCTCGTAAGAAAGTGTGGTCCTGTGGATTTCGTGATGGTTTCAGGTTAGAAAGTAGAAGATGAGGCCTCTACATGCCATTCCGTTTAGCTAGACCGCCCTCAAACAAGTGGTCCCACCGCCTGATCCGTGAAGAAAACTCAGTGTTACCTCTTATAAAGACAGACATACACGCTCCGAGACAGTTAAGACAAACGTTGCTCTCTTTTATCAACTTAAGTAGCATGTTTTATTGGAAAAAAGTCAAAAATAAATACCGAGGCATTAAACGTCTCTTTGTTATGTGCTGCTGATTTTTATTTAGGTAGGCAGTGAAGGTACAGCTACAAGAAGTTACTCTGATGATTTGTTTAAAGGTACGATTTTTCACTTCATTGGTTTGATCAGAAGTTTCTTTGATTAGTAGTCTACTTATTAATTCTTTTTAACCTAGAAAAATATTTTTCTAACTGGCTTTTAGAGCAATCAGCTTTGGAGGCACAACCATGCTCGTCACGGTAAGCATGTTCATTTTCCTTCTTTTGGAAAAGGTTAATGACTTATGAAATAATAAAAAAAACATGCTTTGTTTTTATTTAGGACTACTTTGTCCAGTCAATGTCGATCTCGAGTTTTATCGCCGATTGTTGGCGAGAGGGCAATGAAAGTTGCGGGGATATCACGCGGAATTCTCACCACAGCGGTACGAAGAAAAGTATTTCCCCGATTTTATCTATAAGAGGAAATCTTTTGTTTAAAAATAGGAATGAATATGTTTCATGAAAAAAATGTCTTGGTGAATTAAGGTAGAAGGTTTCTCTGTCCTTTTTTTAGAAAGCTGTTCAGCCATTTGCTCACCTACCTTCAAGACGTACTGAACAAGCACTCGATGAACTCCTTGATGGTCTCAATCATGCCACCTCCAAATTAAAGTCAATTGATAAGTCAAACGCCAATCAAGGAGGAAATAATGCCCCTGTTATTGTGAAAAAATTATTCAAGATGCTGGATGAGCTACATGGACTGCTAACAAATAGCGCCTTTATGCATCCCACCACCAAGGTGAAAGACAAAGTCATTCAAACGCTGCTACGGGTAGCGGCTTTCCAGAATGCGGAAGTGCACTTCAAAGTGGTCAATCTAGGCGTTTTGGTAATGATGTTCAATAGGGATAACTTCAAAATTCCGGTTTGATTTTTTATTTGTTTGATTCTTGCCTCCAAAAACTTAATTTTTTTCAATTTCTTCAAAGTTAGGTCCAAAAGATGCAAAATTAGTGAAAATTTGCAAAATTATTTATCGGGTTGCAAAGGATGCGAAAAATGATGAAATCTTCTTACAAAATAGAAATTTTGTTGGTAAGGTGGAGATAATAGGCACCTTTCTCTTTGCTGTTTTCAGCAGTATTCCAGTAAATCATCCTAAGTAAAAATAGTGGATTTATGCCTAATTTGACGTTTATTTTATAACAAAGTATAAAAGTTTTGATTGATATAATTTATACGAATGTTCTTAAGCAGGCAAGTTTAAAGCGTTTTGGTGATGGAATTGCATAACTTTGAATTTTAATGTTATCCATTTGATTGAAAATTTTTAATGCAGGTCTTATTGTCTGCCTCCTGAATGGATTTGGCCTCGACTCTGAATCGTCTCTGGAGAACCTTACTACGGCTGGAATGGTTACGACGTTGGAAAGTCTTTTGTACACTTGTGGAGCACTGAAATTTCTCACTGCATCTGCAATCACCAGAGAGGCATTTTGCACTCCAGAGCTGTTGCACACCTTAAGCGGCATTCACCAAGCGCTGGATTTATACGCCCGCACTTTGAACCCAAGTTTTGATGGGGACAGAGGCGACTCATTGAAGGAGACGGTTCATCATGTGCTTCTGCAGGTGACTATTTCAAATCATGCATCTACCGACGCGTTGTTAAGTGGGGTACACATGATCACTCTATTTAATAATCCGGCTATTTAAACAACAGATTATGTCATTGTGATTTCCTCAGTATTAGTTTAGGGAGTTATTTATTCTAAAATATCTCTTAGGCGACCTGCAAACGATCTTGGGATTCACATTTTTTCAGAAACTTTTTGGAATATTTGTAACGCGTCTTTAAGAACTGCTTCAAAAAGGCCTTTTGCTTCGAAAAAATTGTGAGAACGATCTCTGACTTGTATAACATCAATTGCGTGTTATGTTAAAATTAAGTAATTGAGTAAACAAATAAGTCCTTTCAAGGTGTATGTTTTTGAAGCTTCTTCATTACGATGGGATCGTTTATAAGGGTGTTTGAACAGATTAACTTCCATTACTTTCGTCTCCTGTGCAACTCATTTATTATATCACATCGTACATAAGTTCGTCAATCACTCTGGCGCCAAAATAGCCCCGACTTTTAAAAGTTTTGCGTGCGTCATTATAACCTTCAGAGAGCATTTTTAACTAATGTTCCTGTCTTGTGTCGCTCACTTCCATGCTTTAAATGGTACTTCTCCAGATAACAGAAATATTTTGCGTTGCTTCGTCTGCTGAAAATGTCAGCAACTTGAAATTGCGCATTGTTGAGACTGGCGTTCTGCAAGTCGTCCTGAAATCCCTTTCACACCAATCTTCGGTTCCACCTTGTACCGTGTCAAATTCAGCAGACTTCCGCCAGATTCTCCTGAACTGGGCACGAACCATTGCACATGCGACCGAGCATAGTTTTATTTGTCAACTCGTTGGAGAAGAGGACTCCTCACCATACTGCCGAGACTTCGTTACGCTGATTCTCCTGCACAAGGACCAAATCGTACGATGTGATTTACAGGTCAATCTATCGAATTGACTTCAGTACAAGTGTTTGTACATTTCTTATTTAGGACGTTGTACTACGTCTCGCCTATGCACTGGGCAACGTAGCAGCACGCTGCGAAATCGCTAGAAGGACTATACTTTCCTCCAAAGAATGCATTGAAAAAATGTGCATGTTGTGTCAAAAATATGCTGAAATGCTTTTAAACGGTTTGTTTAATCTTTCACCGTTGCCCTTGATTATCCTCTAAGAAAAAGCTTGTTGAAAAGTAAGCAGCGGTTAGGCTGTTTGACGTCAGTAAATGCTTACTTTTTATAACCTGAGGAGTTGAAAGTACACGGAAACGTCCCACAAAAATGTCCTTTAGGAAATACCTAGAAACTTAGAGATTCTACTGCGGTAAAGAGATTTTTACGTAATCATTTGTAAATATGAAAAGAACTTTCGACCATGCTACTGAAATAGCAAATTTAGTAGCGAATTGCATTTAACTGACGATTTTCGTCTGTAATCTGCCTTTAAATTGGACACTTTCTTTGTCAATTCAAGCGACACCGAATTCCTCAACTTATGATGTATTAGCCAAGCTAACTCGCGTCATTGCCAATGCCTGCGTGGGGGCGGAGGGAGGCCTTCTGGCCGCGAACACACCCGAATGTGCCTCCGTGTTACTCAGGCTGTTGAGTAAGTTAAAATTTTTTCAAAGTGTATTTCTACCGAAACAGGAGTCCATTTCTGCACTTATGTCTCATAGATAAAGAAAAAAAGGTCTATGATTTAAATTACAAAAAAATTGTGTGCCAATCAAGCAGAACATAAGCCCTCCAAAGGCGCTTGTCTTGACGTACCAGTTGTCTTGATTGTATTAATTTAACGTGTCAGTATGGCGTATTGAAAGGATTTCTTGCAACTCGTAGACACTTGTCAAAATCATGTCGTCCTTTATGTAAGTAGCTATGGGCCAATCAATGTGAAACTCTTCAATGTTGTCTGTCCGCTTTCTCTCGTTCTTTTTTTCGCGGTCGCATTATTAAGTTTGGAGAGAATGCTGGGGGATGCAATCCCATCATGCCTGTTTTAAAAATCGGGTAAAAAGCGTTGAATTTTACCTAGGAGAGAGAGTAAGGAGTGCTTATCAGAATCCATCTTCCAGAAATGGTTTACGCAATCACCCGTTGCTACATAATTCTGGGAAAAAAATCCATTTTCTTTTTGATGTCTGTTTACACCTACATAAACTGCGAGGTTTTTGACGTAATCTGTCAAGTTGTCCTTTCTTGCTTGTTGCACGTACATTGTGACAACTTACTGACTGATAGGTTAGCTGACTGACTGACTTGCAGTACTCGAGGTCCTTTTTAAAGTGCCGATTGTTAAGCGGAGGTGCTTATTATTGGTTTACCCTAAACGATCCAATCAAGACAAGCTAATCGTCAAAGTGATTGTTGTGGCCGATTTCTAATTGGACGTTGAGCTGATTGGCTTAAAGTCTCCTTTTAAAAAAACTGAAATAAATCCACAACTAATGTCACTTTTTTGTTTTCTTTAAGAGATATCAACAATCACTGAATTTTCGAATGATGAGCTTTTGAATAACAGCCTAGCTGGATTGAATAACCTTACCTTTTACATGACGATGGAGAAAGACTCAGAACTACTCTCTCTTCAAGCCGACGTTGGTCAAGGTACTTCTTAAAAATAGGTTATGTCGGGTTGTCAAAAAATTCATTTTTATTTTTGACACAACCTACATAGATGATTTGGCTGTTTTCCATGTAGTCGATTTCACGGCTGTGGATACTTCTCGAGTAGTTCTTTGTATAGCATTTGAAGATGGCTTGGCAAACGAGTCTAATCTCACATTTAGGAAAATTTCCCGACCTTAAATATTAAGCCCGGCTTATCGTAAATTCGCACACATCCGTATAACATGCAACAAACTGTAAAGGCCACGCGAATTATGACAATTTGCTATGCAGTTGGGACTGTCTGCTGACTTCCTGATCCATCAGACTGAAGCAGGAGAACCTTGGAGTCCCTTAAGTTGAGTACCTTGCGTGTATTTGACGCGCCTTAGAGGTAGTTGTTCATTATTACTGATTTGCTTTCTAAGGGTTCAACAACAGTCGAGGTTGGGATCCATCTGCTCGATCAGATGCAGTTTGGAGACGTGATGGCATGGTTCCTACTGTGCTACAGCCCCATCCCTCATTCCTTTAATTGATGGTTGTCACCTTTTCTTGATTTTAGAAAGCATATCTTCTCGTTCAAAACAAACACTCTGTTCCGCCTAAGTACCAGACTACTTAGCTTCCGGATGCAAAACGTCTAGGGGAAGGGAAAATATGACATAAACCTATCTGGCCACCACAAGTTAATGATCTCCCCAAATAAGCAGCAGAACCCGAGCATAGATTACGGGTTTTTCCTTTTTTTTTCTAGAATGCATCAAACTATTAAACAAGTTTTCTCACAAAAAAGAAACTTCCCTAAACATTGTGCGAGTCCTTGGCAATTTGACTCGAAGTACAGATATTCGAGCATCTATTGTGAGCTCCATCAGCTCAAATCTTGACGACCCTTGTCTGATTGATCATTTTTGGAGTCTTCTAAAATCTCGCGATGAAATTGTCTACAGTACGCTGGGAGTTCTTATCAACCTCATGCTGGAGCCTACCTTCCTCTCAGTGTTTCGTCGCCGAAACGGACTGCAGAAGTGAGTGGTAAATAACATGACAGCTGGAACCAAGAAATTGCTGGTTATTAGAGAACTACCCCTGTTCCAAAACCACCATCAGTATTGAGACAGATCCTAAACTGCCTTACCTTTTATACAATCTCTATTAATGCCGATCGTGACCTTGATGGTAGATATTAAGGCGCAACCAGTGTGAAGTTTCGAGTCTTCAAAAGCGCGACCAACCATGCTAGCGAAGATGCAAGGAAAGACTAAACGGTTTTAGACATGACTAAAAGGCCACTTCTGGTGGTGGGCCTCCCAGCGACATCCCAAATGCAGTAGTCTTGAGGATTCCAATCAAAAGATTTAGAGGTTATCCACTCTTGAATCGTGCAGAATGTATTGCAGGGGAATTCTGATGATACTTGTAAGCGATTCTCCCACTCAAAGGCTTAACAAATACCTTCACTGCCTTTGCACATGGTAAAGATCATGTGTTCATCTAGGGTGCTTTTTATTTCATCTCCATAGAAGAGCCATTCCCAATAAATGCTGCGAGATCCCTTCCTGACTCATAAAATAGGGACACTTACTGTCATTAAGGATTTTACCTTAACGAGTAGGAATGGTGGACCATGGCTTTTTTGACAGAGCCATGGATCGCCCTCCCTTAATTTCACCGTATTCTGCATTCAACCCGCTCGAATAAGGTCAAAACAAAAAAGCCAAAATATTTTTGCATTTAAAATACTTCAGAATGGTGGATATAATAGGCATCTATGCTGGAATTGATTGGCAAACAGCAACCCTGTCGGGAAAAGTGATGTGCAATTTTATCGCCTTCATCGACAGTGAAGCAGAAGCCGAAGAAGGAGGCAGTAAACCTCTGGGCCTTAAAATACCGACTGAATTGGAGCCTCTTCTTCGCAAATTGATTGGTTTGTCCGCATGTTTTGTGCTTATCATGCTTAAGGTGTTCAAAAAACTATCTTTACGCATATCATGCTGCTTTTGCAAAAAGCTGATTAACTCAAACGGTATTAAAAGTGGAATTATTATGTAACAAATTTGCTACTCATCATGGAGATCCAAATAGCTTCTTTCAAATAGTGAGTGCAATGAAATAGGTAATATGTTGTAAGGTTTTGAGATTTGCTTCAAGACGAAGGAATACACACTTCCCAGGCAGATTATATATACGACGTAGGGTGTGCCGTAGGACTATTGGCATGGCCGGAGGCCAACCCACCCAAGAAGGTGAAATTTCAGAGCACGTAAGTGGCTCCTTTACCAAAACCTTGAGTTAAGCAAACAACTACCTATTTAGATTTTACATCCTGTAGGATCTCAACTCCTATTCAAGGTTGTAATAAGTCATTCCATTGTGGAAAAATACTTATTGTTAAGGCCTGAAAGGGTTGAGAGTCATGCCCGGAGGACTGCAGAAACAACTCGTATAGGCAAGCACGTGGTCATACAAATATATTACCACTGCATATTGGCTTAAGTACGTCGAAATTTGCCTGTAAATAGCCATCCTTGGTAAAGTCCCAAGTGATGCTAGAACATATCGCTTACATCTGCTTCAGATGGATGTCACAAATGGTAATAAGCACCAAAACTGTCACATTGTCTTATACTTCTCTCGTACGCCTTATGACAACGTGATGGGGCACCTTGGAATGTTTGTTGTCGAACAACCTGACGGATTGAATAATAAGGAAGGAGAAGGGTCTTTGTGTTCCATTGTTAAGCTGGAGCATAGACGCATCATTAGTTTTCCTCAAACGAATCACTCCTTCCACATCTATATTTTTAAAATCACATGCTCCTTCACTCTCACAAGACTAGGCTTGCTCCTCATGTGTGTGCGGCGATTTTTTGACCTGTTGAGGAATTATAATCAAGCTATTGCCGAGACCAGTCCGCTCGCTGTGTATCAGCTCTTTGTTAAGGAAAAGTTACTCTAGAGAAGTGGCTCAAACAGTCTGGACCAGTGAACTGACCTAAAGAAAGTCACATTCTTTGAAAGACAACAAAAAAAATCTTATGCCTGTGTTTTAAAGCTGGTTTTGGACAGATTTCTAATCTTGGAATTGCTGAGAGGGAGTTTCCACCGCACTTGCATTATTCCCATTCCTCCAGTAATATTTTTTTCAAGCTAACGAACATTACCTTCGAAGTTGAGACATGAAATGGAGTTAATAATGAGAAGATAAAAAAAATGGGTTAAATTGCGTTTTTTGTTTCAATTGAAAATCGTCTTAGGAATGTGGAATTCAAGGGCAGCTTGTGTCACTTCGGGAATCAATGTTTGCTCATACTGAAAATAAATACAATATTCTCTACCAGTATTTTTAATAATTTGGGTTTTCAACCAAAATTAAACCGCCAGATGTTACAAGGTTGCTGCACTTTACAAACTTATATAGAGAATTCGATTTGACTAAGGCATTTGCTACTTAAATGTCTACAAGCTAACCCCATGTTATTTTTCATGTGAGTAATATATGAGGACGAAATTGTTCTCCTTTCTTTTTAGACGCAAAGACAGTTGAGGAGATGTATGGAGATATTGGATCCCGATCAAGTCTGGGAGATAACGGCTGCAGTTGTCATCAGATCTGGAAGGCTACGTGGAAGGAGGAATTCCTACCCGTTGCATCCCATCTCTTATCCTTATTGAATAAGTTCTCCTAGTACTTCAAATTATTCCAAATGGACACGTTTTTCCGTGAAATAAAATTATGAGAGCAATAGTTTAGTAAGTGTAGAATAATGCAAGGAGGTACTACTGAAGTGAAGTAGGAGGATATTGATAGTAGGAGGGAGTGGTGTAAATTGGAGTGCGAGGAGGCGGATGCGTGGTCGCAGCAATGCACAGCATAAGTAATGGTGTAGGGCAGATGCAAGTGCTCGTGACACGGCGGGGCGGTGTAGTTGCAAGTTCAACGAACCTACCTGGCGATGGGTTCAGGGTGATAAGCAGGGCTCTGTCCCAAATGGGGGCTCAGCATTGCACTTTACTCCGTTACAGCCTGTCACAAGCTTTAATTAAGTTCTCTCGGCTGCATACTTTGCCAGTGGAGAGCATTTGGTCATCCGCCCCATTCCCACCGCATACTTTTTGTTAACTCGTTTACCAAAAAATCTTCTCTTAGCCTTCTTTCGTATCCGATTTCTCACCCGCCTAGAGGTCACCTTAGTAGCCCTAACTTGTTTATACGTCAATATTATATCTTCTTCCCTACTTCTATGAGTTTTCACGGCTTCTGGAAGACCTGGACGCCACAGAGCAATATGTAATACTTACGTTGTTTTAATGTACCTTTTAGGGTGGAGGGAAGCAGAAAATTTGAATCTTGTGATTTGATTGTCTTCCCTTTAGAGACTACAACTCCCCTCCTTCCTGAACATTGTATTTTCCCTCTCCATCTTGTCACCTTTAATAAAGGTATCCAAAGCGATTCAGCCGGCTTTGTCTAAGAATGTTAGGAATAGGGAAGCGGAGACCGATGAGTCTCTCTCCACAAATAAGATTTAGACTCTTGAGGTACTTGTATGGACTCGAAAAATAGCACATTTATTTAGCAAACGTCTCAGTAATACGCTGTATTACTATGCGGTTTTCTCACCTTTGCGTTTGATTACACTGTGAATTAATTGGTCTAAAATTTTAATCCCTTTGGGCAGCATCAACTCCACGCCACGCAAATAGCATCAGTTATTCTGTGCACCAGCACTGTTTATTTGTCATACCACCAGCTTTTTACGACATCGGAAAAAACTGGGTGAGTTACAATTGTAACGCCCCGAGACTTCCTCCACATAGAAAAGGTAATGGGGCTACTGACATGACCCGAAGGCCAGCACGTTCGGAGAGGTACAATGGTTAAGGCAAAGTAGCCAAGCTAACAATCAGCATATTTCAATAATAGTGTTGAACATTTTCAGTATATTTGGTAAATTTATAAAGGCTGCAGTCGGCAAAAATTCACCTAAATAAGAACAACAGGTCATTTACCACCCTTGTTTTGACATATTATTGCCGGCATCTGTGATGGATAGCCATGAGTAATTAGGGGTCAGGGCGATTATTCAAATATATTAAGTTACTACTACTAACAAGGTGCTTTGTTTCTACAACAAATACTAAAACTATAGCCTTAAAAATTACTATTGAGTTTTTGTTTGGAACTGAAGACAACTATTAGCTTCTAGAGACCTTCAAAGAGTACCTTGTGGTTTTAATCGATCACAACCAGAGCGGCTCATATAATCTTCGCCGTTATCCTCTCGTCCTCGTCCGTTTTGCACTTTCGGAGAATGGACAAACTTTGTGCAGAAACACAAGCTGAAATGGATAAACGACGTCAAAGATCTGACAAGATCTCCTCCTTATTGGGCCAATATCTTCTTAAGGGTTGGAGAATGCTCGAAGACTGTTGTCCAGTTTGCGATGTGTGTTTGATATTGCTTTTCAGGATTTTCCCTTACTATTATCAGATTATGGTTTAGTTTATCTCCTTAGACGATATTGTTAATGACCAAAGATGGAGCTCTGTACTGTGTGGGATGCTCTGAGGTCGATATTCAACCTTCACAAAAAGTTGCAAGGCATACAATCGACACCGTGAAGTTAAGCGGAAAATCAACTCACAGTAAGACTTCCTCCAACGATGATCCCGGTACTTCACCCTCATCCCGAATACCGGCCGCGAATTTAGCGAAATCTGAACTTTCAACTAACACGTACGCGATTTTTTTTGCATTTTCTAAAGCAACATTTTAAACACAGGGTGATCACCATACTTCTTATATTGAATACAGGTCTATTGAGACAAGTACCAACCTGCAATCGGTTGAGTCCGTCCTTCACAACAAAATCATTGATTGCTCCCAGCAACTAATAAAGACTGCCGATCTGGAGGAAATTCGGCGGCTTGCTGTATCCATTAAAGCCCTCTCTGAAGCTTTTATCGTTATCCGAAATTGTTTACATTCGTAATTGTATGCGTTTTTATTGTACATTACTTTTAACAATAAGAATTAATCCACATCCGACTCTTACCTTCATCATCACTTGAATGTGCCTTGTTAGTACCGTGGTTGCCCAAGTTAATCCGTTCTTGTTAATAAATTTTGGTTCATTTTCTCTCTACTTCTCTACTTATTTGGAGATTTGATCGGCATTTAAAACATTTGGCCTCCAAAGACTCATCAGTGCAGCCAATTCGTCCCAGCAGGGCGGGTTGATTCACCTAGCGTGTGGATTGCTTGTTATCCTCGCGAACTACTGCTCAGAGCCTTGTAGATTTCCGGTAGTGACTGTAGTGGCTAGGAATCGCCAGTTCCGGTTCTTTTGAAATGCTAACCTTTCCATGATGTGCTTAAGACCTTCTGCAAGAGTTACTTCTGCAAGCTCTGGGTTCACTACTCCATCTACTGCCACCCCGATCAACGGTATTTGTAGTGGCGCATGATAGTTGCGACACTTAACTGAAACAGGAATGACTCCCCACTTGCTGGGTAGCACCTCTTTCAGTGGACATTAAAACAAGAATCCTATTTGATTTGAACGCCCTTCTCATCCCAACAGATACAATTCGATAGCCTGCTTCGTAGCTAAAATACATTCCATTTAAAAACAGATAGTACAAAAGGGCATTCGTATATACATTAGTGGGGTAAAGGAAGGTAACCCTAAAAATCAGCGATCACTGATATCGCGGATAGCTGGGATGTTGTTGTGGCTGTTGCTGTTGAGGTGGCGGTGGTGCCATATTTCCGCCCGGATAGCCTCTCATATTTGTATGCTAAAAACGAATTTTTTTCACTATCAAGCAATGAGTCGAGTCGACAAAAAGTTAACAAGTCAGCGATTTGATGTTTAGTGAACAGGGAAGAAGCGAACAAGAAACGGCAGCATAACTTGATTTCAAGGTGTGCAAAACTATTGGGCACCCAGAAACATTCGTTAAGCAAGCGATTGTTAGCCATCTGCAAGTAGGCCACTTACTATTCACCCCACGCTGCTGCACAGGACATCACTTCAGGCCTGGTGGACTACGCGTAATGCATCACTAACGGGATTATTCACCTATAAAGTCTCCAACCACCAAGGGCGAGGCACACCTACTTGATGCACTACAACTCAAAGGTGTGTAAGGACACTCCTGCCTCAGAAATACCCAAGGCAAGCGAATCAGTTGAAAGAAAGCCAGATTATAACAGGACAATGGAACACCTCATGCCGCGAAGCTGAACCGTGGGAAGCCTTGACCTTTAGGATCGGACAAAAATGAGGCACTCCCTCGCCCTACATATCTCCTCCATTGACACTTCTTCAATTGCTCATTTCACTTATCCTGATGTCAACCACATGTGAATCCGAATAGACAGCTGGGCGTGAAATAGGAAATGAGGTAAGAACAGGTGGCTAAACCCAGACCGAGACAAGGTATGAAAAGTTTCTTCCCTCACGACAGCATTTCGCTGTAATGAATGTCTACAGCTTAGTCTCCTCACCATATATAGCCGATTTGTTGAAACAAGGGATTCAGCATCGTCGTAGAATTTCCTCGTTAATTAGTGCCCGTATTAAAGAGCTCGCATCCATCAACCGCACTGGTCCCGACTCATCGTCTAGGACGACAGAACTTCCCAAGCCGTTGGCGTACCCGCCTTGATTTTGAAAGCCAAAAACTTCCCTTATGGTATTCTGAGCTGTTGTTAGAGCAGCATCGCGATTTCATTTCAAAAAGGACGCTGTTTTCTGCAGAAAACAATGCTACATTTTTGTCAAATACAAGATCGAAAAATTTGAACGTCTCTTATTCTAAGGCGAAAGCTTTGTGCATCGACAGTGCAGACATTCAAATGTTAACCAGTGAAAAAAAGATAGGATAACCGGGAACAGGTCAAGCCTAAACTTAAATGGCACGACTCAGGCAATGACTCAAAAATGCATTTCGTTCCTTTTTCTAAAAAATACCCCACATTTTAATAAAAGAATTGGAGAATAAGACAGGGAGCGCGGAAGGAAGAAACAGCGATGAATAAGAAACACCTCCGAAAGCATAATATTGTAGAAAATCAGGAGTTTCTCACTTCTTTTCAACCACCTCTAAATCTTCTTTCATCACTCCAATACTGACGGCGAAAAAGGTCACTCAGGAAGGGTAAAGCGGGGGGAGAAGGCGAGAGCAACATCAAGCAATCAATGAAACAATAATCATTCAATTCAAACAAGGAAAACATGTTTCAGGAGTAATGATAGATAGCAAATGGGCTTTGGTAATTGAATAACATTAAAAAAACTTTTCTCTTTTAGCTCTCTAAAAGTTTTTGCGCCAAGTTCTCCATATTCTAGAACGCCTCAAAACTCATGCTCTTGTTCGGTTTCTCTAGTTGTCCAGCATCATGTTCATATATAATTAAAATCTGCCGCTATTTCACAATTCTACGAAGGCCAGTCAAAACACATATGGTATGTGGGAGCGAAACGACTCTGCGTCTCTAGCATTCAACCAGTAAAGATATGCACACACACACACATCGTACTTCCAGCTTAATCATAGTGGTCGGCAAGAAAGACGTTCTTACTGAAGCACATAACTGTGGCTCATCGATATAAAAGTAGCCTTAAAAAGATAACCAAGGAAGGAATGTCAGCTCGAAAAAGAGATAAAAGCAAAATCTAGTCAATCACCTAATCAGCCAGCAAAGCAACAGTCAACGGTGAACCAACTGAAGCCAATGAAACACATCTCACGGGAAATGGTGGTGGTGGAAGAGGGTAGAAGCACTGATAAGTCTGGTGGTGGATGGACCCCATGTAGCACCATTCATTCGGGATAAGGGGCGGTAGCGGTGTTGACGATGGCAGTGGTAAGGGAGGGTGAGGAAGAACTGCAGAAGGATAATTCTCACTGACCCTCCCTGACTCTACTCCTGCTTCTGCCTCCGTGCCAACCAAAAAACATCCCCGCTCGTACTGCAAGATTGTGAAATACGCGTATTTTTTCAAAATGGAAAGAAAACACGACAGATAGAGGTGAAAGAACCACAGAGCGAAACTTAATCAGTTATGGGAAATTACGGTAGTAAGTGAAAAGGTCGCAAGTTTGAACTTTACAGAGCAAAATCCCTTACCGTTAAAATCGGATTCTAAAAGCCCCAAAACCAGAATAGAAAATATGGCATCGTTAAAAGCCTTCTGATCAAATCTCGTGTAGTAAAAAATGAGCAAATGAAGGAAGGTGGTTGAGATTTCGTCCGTTAAAATAAGCGCAAGTTCTAAGCAGGCTACAACTTTACAGATTCCACCTTTATTTTTGGATCCAGAGGCAAAAAATCCGGTCCCAGACTACTCTGTTTCTATCGCATTTTACTTCCAATTTCCTCGTTCGATGTAGCACGTGATATTCTGTTCCGAAGAAAAGATGGTAACCACCTGTCTCAGTAAATTTCATGCTCAAGTACACATCTCATGGGCCAGTTTTGACCTACAGGGACTAATGACTTGATCCGAAAGTTCCAGAATTCTTTCCTGCACACATTAGATTAATTAGATTCCAGAAGATGAGGAGTTCACAGTGGAAACCACCGTTTGCAGCCCACAACATACAAAGTTAGCATGGTTCTTTAGGAAAAGACTTAGACTGAAGAGGGTAATAGACTTATGCATGGCCACACTTCATAGGCTATATGAGGGATGAAATAAATTTTATAAGTCTCAACAAGGAATAAGCTGCAACTTCAGCAAGCATAGAATGCGAAAGGCGTTAAGATTATTTGCAGAAAGTGTCTTTACTTAATTTTCCAACAGTAAGCCACTTTGAAAAACACTAACCAAAGTTCATTTGTGATATTCTAACTTCACAAAACATGAAAAGATGTAACAAGAAGTTCTATACCCTCAAACCAAGTCAATAAAGTTACTTCCTTAAACTGTTCAGAACTAGATGGGATGATCACTCTCCGACAAGATGCTCCCTTCAAATGTATATAATTACAAAAAGCTACTCTAGTTGCTTTCTGATCCAATTACATGACGAAAAAATCAATTCTGCAATAGTCATTAAATAAACATGCTATCTGAAGATGAGACACTGAAGCTTCTGTTTTTGGCCGACTGTTACCACGAAAGGGCATTGGGAAGGAAAAATCAGATCAAGTGAATGGATTAGAGTTATAGACTTTATTAATGTTTATATGCCCTGATAGCATCGTCACGATACAGCAAAGTCACACGTGACAAAGGCGACAACGACAAGCCGCTATCCAAAACACAAAATTATACTGATTCCTATTTCAGTAGCATATTTTGATTTTGAAGTGCCACCTTAATTCGCGCTCAATAGTTGTCAGCGCAAAAGCGTTTATCAAAGTGGAGTTGATGTCTGAGTAATCAATGAATGCAAAGCATTACAGAAATAAAGCAAAATATTAATCAGCTCACAGTTGTCAGTTTACTCAATGAACCAGTGATTAGAGGCATCAAAACCCAACCCAGGTAAACGGGCTTTCAGAACTCAACTCGAACCGTTTTTTGTTTACCATCTCGCTCATCAAACGGATGATCTGTGCAAATAAGACAAGTCATCGAGAGCATGAATAACAAGGCAGAAGGGTATATTTTTTGCATCAGAAATGGGAATAAGGTCCGCATCCAATAGCAATGCACATTTAAAACGGAGCGCCAGAAAAACAATACCCGTCAGTAAAATAAGAGCATTTAGTCAAGTCTGGGCAAATCAAACGCTCAGGTAACGCTTGAAAACAGCGGATAAAAGCATAAAAGCGGGAGTTCTTTCGAAAATGCCTTTTTACTCGAATAAAATGAGTAGAGAACGAGGGGATAATTAGAAAATCCAACTGAATATAGCTACGAAATAGGTGGAATTCACCTTACCCAAGGAGGCTGAAGAGGCGGAGGAAGGTATTCCTATGTCAAAAAGCCAAGAGCTTAGTACGATCCAGCTGATGCCTATGTCAACAGTCGATTTGAAAATATTCGGGTTGAACGTTAGTTCCCAAAGAACAGGCATTAATCTTTTAGTGGCTGAATCTTCGTGTTCATTGAATATAAATTTGCTGGTCATTTATTCATGTTTTGGGGAAGGGCGGGGTAGATTAACGCACCAATTAATAGCACCTCAGTAGTTATTTTAAAGATAGCACAAAGTTTTTGGAAAACTTTATCAGAAACAATAGGAATTGATAAGGCTAATACTAACATTGTGGTGGAATGAAGCACTGCAGAAGGAGTTAATGAAGGTCAGATTATTTCTGATATGACAAGACTGAAAATCACGAAAGCCAATGGATACAAGTAGTAAAAGCATATGCAAGCAGAAAAGCAGTGACCTTATTGAAACGAGAGCCTCCACTGGGACAAATAAGTAAGGAGGGCGGGGCCTTATTCAGTAACTCGGGACAAAGAATCGACTCATCTTACCATAGGAGGCAGAGCTGAGGAAGAGGCGAAATACTGCGCAGCAAAAAAAGACAATAACTTAATGGGGACTGCATCGAAAAAAATTAATATCCTGCTTAATAAATATTTTGCATTAGAAAGTCATTGAAGCTGGTCAAAAAATTGTAGAAAAAACAAGAATGGAGTGGTATAGGGTGATAATTAGTTGGTTAATTGGTGTTGTACCCGAAAATCTGCTCCTTTAAACAGCAACTACATTTAATAAGACGAAGTAAACCTACTTTCTAGTGAGAGACATTAAAGACCAAATTGCTAGAAAACTGAACTTCGATGCGGAGAAAATTCGCAGTAGGGGACTGAGAAGTCGGACTGTGGGAAGTAACTGCGCTAAATTAAAAGTTGCAAGTGCCATCAGAAATCCACAAAATCGTTATGAGGAATCACCGACCCTGTGCAGACTGAAAGCCAAAATTCCACTTCGCAAAAAAATGTATGGGAAGCCGGAGACCGTGTTGAAATAACACGACTTGCTGAAAGTAAAATAAGTAGCGCGAATAGTTTGCCACCTTACCATAGGCGGTTGGACTGATGCGGAGGGATAATGCTGCACTGTGTGCATTCCACTTCCTCCAGCCACAACACCACCAGTGGGCTGTTGTTGAACCTTCTGTTGGTGTGGGTGATGCTGCTGTTGTTGCTGAGGTTGCGGTTGTTGTTGTTGTGGCACTCCACCAGTCTTCACTGTTGCGCCTTGTTGCTGTTGTTGCGGCTGCTTATTGTCATCGGGTTCGTCATCTGCAATGAATTCGCGTTTGGGGTAGGGGATTGGCATGCCACCAAAAACGCTGAAAAGAAAGCCATTTAGATGCCAAGTGCAAAGTAAAATGATCACCGACCCCTATCATCTGAGTGTTATGCATGGTTGAAGCACAGGCAGAAATGTGGTCTAAATTACCAGCATGACAAAAAACAAGCTCACGAAGCCAACGTCAATTTCCAGATTTGAAAATAGACCAACGAGTGGGTGTTGAAAGTCACTTCACATGGATATCAAATTCTAAAAAAGAATTTACGTATCCCCAGTTTAAAGTTTGATCCTTAAAATAGAAGTACACGTCATCCGAGTACAAAGTGGAAGCACCAAGACGTTTTAGAGGTGGAATCATACCACATTTGATGGAAGTACGCCCAGGAGACTGTCGTAAAGGAAACGTGGAGATTTTCTGTCCCAAAGGAAAACCAGTTGGCAAACCCCAGATCTAGCTTTCCATGCATTTCATTCATTGTTTTTTTGATCTTCGTAAAGGGGTCAAGTTTCAAGAACAGGAAACAAATTTACGAGGCCTTCCTATGAATGCATGGTTAGAAGGCAAATATCCTCAGCTCTTATGTCAACCACTTAATAAGGAATCTCAGTTAACTTTATCAAGCTACTAGAATAAGGTTTGAGAGTATATTTTGAGAAACTAGCATCAATTTTCAACTTTGAATGAAACATAACTATCTTCAGCTTCGACTTCAACGTCTAAAAATGGAATTAACGCGGTGCAAACCTTTTAAAAAGCCACATTATCCACAATGCTTCAACCTATTCCAGACACAGAAACGGACGCTAGAAATAGTTCTTCAAAATATCTTAGATCGTAGAACCCAATATCGCATTGATATGGGGACACTACAATCTTCGGGGGATGCACCCAATTGAAGGCATAGCCTCCCGACCAAGCCTAAGGCTTCCCAACCCCTCCCTAAGTTAACAACATTCCATATACGCACAAATTTGTAGAAATATCCCGGTAGAATGATTAAACTCACTCATCATTCGGTTTTTCCCCAACTTTGAAATAGTCATGCTTCAAAGCATCTTCAGCTGACGGTCGTCGAAGGGGATCTATAGTCAGCAACGATTGCAGCTGTTCAAAAAGACTCAAAGTGAAAGCATAAAAGGAACACTTACCAGAGAAATCTCATAACGTCCCATGTTAACCTTTTTTTCCATGAGATAGCCCTCCAGGTAGTACTTGCCATATGCCTTACGAGTTATAGAATCACGCGTCAGCTGGGGATAATCGGGCATCTTTCGCATATCCGGCCAGACATCATCTAGGAAGGAATAGCGCCTCAAAAAAGTACAAAATATGAAGCGTCACAATCACAGAAACAGCAAACGCACCTGAGGGATACCCCATCACCCGAAATATTCTCTCTAACTGCTCTTTATGATACGGTGTACTGGTTTTAATATCCTCTTGTCGGCAGTGGAATATTGGTTCGTAGGTAAGCAACTCGGCAAAGATACAACCAATAGCCCAAATATCTATAGCTTTTGTGTAATGCCTGGCACCCAATAGTAATTCAGGCGCCCGATACCAAAAGGTAACCACAACTGGGTCTAGATCAGCTAGGGGCTTGAGGGGCTGATAAAAGAGACGGGAGAAGCCGAGATCACCGATTTTGACGCAACCGCGTTCGCTGCCTTCACCCATCACGACTATATTCGCCGGTTTCTGGAAGAATAGGATAAGAATGGTGCAGTTGCAATACACCTACCAAATCACGATGAAGATCCCAGTTTGAATGAATGTAATCGATTCCATTAAGAATTTGATACATCAGACTTTTGACCATGTTTGGGTAAACATTGAATGAGGTCTTATTAACTTTTGCAGTGCGGTGGAATTTAATAATATGCCACAAGTCGTACTCAGCGTAGTCAAACAGAAGCCAAATTTTGCGAGTAGTGTGATTGAGAAATACTCGATGCAAAGTCATGACATTTGGGTGTTTTAGCTCACGAAGAAGCTAAAATGAGAAAAGATGTAAAAGGGGTAGACAAACCTCACCCCAATTTCGCGGCAAGATGACATCGATAAACCCGTTCCCTCGATTTGTTTGAGTGCGTACTCGCGATCATCTTTTCCGTCTTTGCGTTTGGCTTTAAAAACACTGCCGTAGGTGCCGCGACCGACTTTGCAGCCCTCAAAATCAAAGATGTCCTCAACGCGCTCACGTTTAGCCTCCAACTCACGTTTATACTCAATATCAACCATCTCCAGACTATATGAGTAAAAAAATAAATGAATGCAACCAAAGTCAATCAGCAAGACAAATGCGTTCTTATTGTAAATGTATGAAAAAGCTAGGAACGTTTTTAATGAAAATCTCAATGTATTAGAACAATGAGGCAGCAACTCGGTATTTTCAAGAGAATAGCAAACTTCAGTTTAATGAATGGGAATATAATCAACAAAATGAGCAGAACCACAAGAGTTGACACTAAGTTCAAGCCCTAACAAATTGTACACATGTTTGGAAATGCAGAGAGAAAGATACCAATTTCTAGTTCCTTAACAACCCAGACACCAAACCCATAAAAATGAACCCACATAAAACCTAATAGCGATCACTCAAGTACGAACCCGCAACATATACTTATCTAAACAACAGGGAGTATTCGAATTCTTGCATTTACAATTGCACACTAAACAAACTACGCACGTAGTACCTAATTTTCTATTTTGTGGAATTTATTTATAATGGTAAAATAAAAATCGTAACACACAAAGGTGAGGAAACTAGTGCAGTTAACTCAATGTAATCTGTTTTATAGGGAAAATCTTTCCCCTTTAAACTATAGTGTGAATTTCTAAAATGTATCGTACTTTACGTCTGGAGATATTGATTATTTTTTGCTTTTGCTTGCACAATGAATTCCCCGTACATAAAAAATGGAAAGATTTTCTTCGGCGCGTTTTGTGGGATTCTTTCTATCGTGTTACCTTTTCTTCGACATTCTGAATTTGCAGTTAAATTTCACATTCTGTGGTATGTGTAAGTGACCTGTGCTTTGGCGCAATTTCGCGCAATGAACATAGCTGAAAATGCGAAATCCCAATCTCACTGAATTACCACTACTTATTTTTGATCTTGGACTACTGGACAATAAATACAGAATCCTACTCCTAGCATTAGCTAGAATTGTTTATAAATAATACAAAAAGGTACAAATGATAAATAAAGATGTGCTCGAAGTCCTGTGCACCAAAGATGAACAAATGAAATGAAAAATAATTCCACTCCTTTGCGACCCGGAAAATATGGTGGCAAAGTCAGGGTTTTAGGTGTTAAAGATCCGAAAAATCAAAATCATGCATCATTGAGTCGGTTTTCTCATCTTGCCTCGCTGTCTCTGTGAGCTGCTGGATATGCTTCTCAAAAACCGTCCATTCGTCCGCGCGAGGAGATGCTATTTTCTTGAAAAAGAAAGCAACGAATAATCCTCACGCTGATGGTATTTCTTGTAAAGGATTTGGGAAGGAAGTGCGAAACTTTAGTTTACCACCATGGTAAGAATCAATACTTTGTCGAAGTTGTGATGATCTTGACAAAACATCGCAAGTTTTGATCTATTGTTTTGATTCACGGAAATCATACTTAACCCTCATTTTACAGGTAGTTTATGAACATAAGCAACAAAAAGTATCGTTCGGCTTTTATCTCTGGTGCCATGTGCCTTCCATGATTGATAGAACCTGTCCCAATAGTACCTTCACACGCATCTCATGAATGGGCTCAGTACATCCTGAATACCACCAACATGATCATAACAGAAGTGCAGAAAAGGCCAAAAGCTAGTGAGAATGGCACATGAAATAAAACTTAGAGATGGCTTTTGACGGAATGCTGACAAAAGAGCAGTACTCACATCGTTGATGGCGAAGACGCGAATTCGACCGTAATCATCGCCGACGACAATGTGGGGACCTTTCCTCTCGAATTTGCAGCAATTTGGTGCTGCGTCATTACTCAACACTGTGGATGCGGTTGGAACCTAAAAAGTGGAAAAAAGGTAACGATTATTATGAGGACTTAGACCAGTATAAAACTGGCCCGACGCTGAAGTTCTGACAGTAGAATCCTCGGATTGAATGTGGAAAATCCCTGCAACTTACCAGTTCTACGTAAAAACGTTATTTATTCTCAAACAAATAAGATGTACTTTGTATAAATAAAAGATGAGTACTTTTCCGTAAATGCAGATAACCTTTTAATCAGCTCTGAATATTCCAAATAATAAAAAAAATCGGGGAATTCTTCCATGACTTAAATGGGTCAAAAAATACTGAACTCACCAGTGGGTTTATCCATAAATCATAGTAAATCTGCGAATAAATTAAGTGAAATAGTCTTTCTTGAAAAAAGTAAGCAACGCAATACTCCTAGATCTTATTTTTCAGGGGCAGCACGCAGTTAGGGCAAAGCCCTGATTTCATCATTACTCAGCACAGAAGTGCGCAAACCTTTTCATTCACCCGTGGCTGGGTTTCCTTTACGATGGCATGAAACTCGGATCATTCCGCATAGTCCACAGGCCCTCCAGTCTCTGCACCTCTTACAACATTACTGCTAGACTTGTCTGCGTCAGCAGCAGCGTTTTTAGGATATATCTACATTGTCTACTCCCTCTGGAGAACAAAGTAGCTTCAAAGATCGTCTGGTTAATCTATGAGATATAGATCTGCTGTAGATGGCTGAAGTTGCAGAAACGGCGACCAATGATTTTAAGTCATTTGCGAACGGAAGCGGCAGGCGATACATCTACAAAACTAGTAAATGTTGTAAGTAATGTGGAAGTCGTACAATTCCTCGTGTTACAGAGAGCTAAGAATAACTAGATGGATGACGGAATGGCAGTAAGATGGTGATGGTTTCCGTGAAAAATGATTGACAAATAAGAAGTTTTCTTGATGCAGATCACTGTTTACTTCTTAAAAATATCCCCCAAATCCAACGGCAAATGGCATATGCTGTGAAGTTAATGTATAATCTACTGTCCCATCGCGCAATTACCCTCGCTCCTCACTGGAATAGTTGGAAGAGGAAAGTATTCACACATAGTACCTAGGAAGACACCTAAAGCAAGACAAAGGGCCACCTAGCGGAGTAATATCCGTTTTTTTCTAGAAGAATCTGCTCAGACTTTCTACTACACGCTTTCAGACACGCATATCCGCTATAGTCCACGGCAATACTAACCTCGCTGTTCATATTCAAGTTCCAAATGTCCAGGTGACCACTCATAGCAACCGTAGCAAAGAGAGCAGGATGTGAAGGCGACCAGTCGCAGTGGAGGAGGTAATCGTTTCGATCCGCAAACGATACCAACGGATGACTTTCTATTCTTGACCACACCTTAGCCGTGCAATCCATGGAGGTGGTGAGATAGATGTTGGCATCGTTCAAGGGATCATCTGCACTAGGCACTGCTATAGCTGTTACTGGAGCATGATGATGACCCTCGAACTGCATATTGACACCTGGATCACTAAAATCACATAACACAGGATTGACATTGAGGTGGGGAGATCAATGGCAAATTGTCAGACCAAATAATGTGTTTCGGTAAGATAACCTCGCGAGCCTTTCCGTAAACTGCATGGGCGTGTAAAGTCCATACGGCTGTTTGTCTGCAGCACAAAACAGAACTATGGGCCGGTTCACCAGTACCCAATACTACTTGCAGTGCTTTCTTCTAATACTCCTGCGATTTTGAGCCAGTTGCTACCACCGTCGTTAATCCATTACCGTCTCTTCGGTACTAATATGTCAACTCAGCCGGGAAGATCACAAAGAAGCCTGGAAAGGCACATACTACTTACAAGACTTCAGTGCCGTTTACAGATAGTCTGTCGAAAGGAATTATGATGAGAAAAACCTCTTATATTCTGCTGCAACTGAGGTTCCAAAACGCGTACAATCTCACCATTAGAAAACTGAGTTGTGTGGTGTGTGATGCCCTGCAGATGCGATTTTTCACTGCCGAAGGCCAAACAGCTAAAGTGAGGGTGTGTACAAAAGCCCATTTTTCAGAACCAGTTAAAACTAAAAAATCAGGACAAAATCTTCTCACTAAATCGTGAGAAGATTTGCACTGTGGGATGGGTGGAAGAGAGGTGTCGCCTCATCTTCAGCAGCACCTTTCGTACCCCTGCGACGACACTCCTCCAAGTGATTGCTGTCTATTCTCAGTACCAACTAATCGTACGTAAGACGGATAACAAAGACGTCTGGCGACAGGATGCTTTATAAAAATAAATTACGCAAGCTCAAGTCCTATTGGAGACATGTCGGTTATTTTAGAAAGTATTCTGCAACTGCTTGCTCCTAGAAAACTATTCCTGGTATTTTGCCTCTGGTTATTTTGTGTTTAGAGGGTCGCAGAGGGTGCAACCAACGGTTATTCCACTAATATTACGTTACTTTTGACAGATAGCTGGCTATTGGCCGACCAAATAGGGTCCACGTAGGGATGCTGTGCAGGGATAAAGAGGAATAAATTTTGAAAGTAAAGTAACGACCGATGAAAACGTAAAATATCAAAATGGACACCATACACACCATACACATTATTTTTTGAAATAATGAAAAAATGACACAAGATTTATCACTAACTTGACCCGAAATAATTCATGTTTAATTACTTGCAGGTTTAAACTTGTGAAGGCATGCCCCTTTACATAAAAACGCTGAACCGTTACAAAAGCATTCAACCATATACGTATACGATCAGTTTTACTTAATTTGTACAAGAAATGGTGCCTTTAACTGTTATTTAAATCACTCTGGACCGAAGCTACTGAAATCTCATTAAGTAATATGAAACAATAAAATGTAAACATCTACCTTCCAGACCGGCAGCCGGCATAGATGTATCCATCCTGTGTACCAATCAAAAAACTGTCATCAAAATCTCGCACGAAAGCCACTGACGTGGGTGCCACAGTCTTCGCCTGCTTGTAGACAAGTTCCATGGTCTGAAACGGTTTCGCGAGCATATCCAGGCTCCAACCACACAGCCTGCCATCAGCGCTAACGCTGACGAGGTTGTTAGCATTCTGGTCACCCGTCACAACAATCGACCTAATTGGCTCCCAATGAGCCGAGTTCCCGCCCAGTCCGGTCCGTTGGATTGGTGTTTTCCGATTCACTCTAACAGTCAATGAAAACCTTTGTTAGGAGTACGAGAGGGAAGGCCGAGCTACTGATTCACGAAATAAGTTGACAACAACGCATACCTAGTATCCCAAATCACAATCTGCCCCACATATGTGCCGGCGATAATAAGATTTGGATGGAAATCGGAGAAGATAGCAGTGGTGACCGATGCTTGACATGTGAATACCGACTCTGATGCTGTATCAGATTTTTTTGACTTCAGATTCCACAGCACGCAGACACCGTCAGCGGTTGCTGCTGCGGCATAGAGATTCACAGGAGTTATGGCCGGTTCCTCTTTCTGAATCGCGGAATAGGCAGTTAGAATAATTTCCGGATGGTTGGGAGACCAGTCAAGAGCTGTCACCACACGGTTAGACGTCCAGAATTCGTCGAAGAAGATGCAGTCCTCGGTCAGCATTTGCTGTGCTTTAGCTAGCCTAGTAACCAATCAAGATACAGGTAGACGTCCAACCAATCATTAAAGCAGACCAATCATTTTGTCAGGCGGAAAATTTTAGGACTTCATTGCCTCCAAAAACCAGTTATTTTTAACAGTTGCATGCGCTTGATGCATTGCTTAATATTATTTGATGAGGCCTTGCAGAGCTCAGTATTTTCTTTCGGCATAAATGTTCATGTTATATCGCTAACCCTTAATTCTAATGGTGAAAAGTAGACAATAATGGTAAGTAAATGGCTAAAATAGGGCTCATTTCCGGATTATTCAATGGAATACCTTGCCAGGTGTTTATGTAGGACTTTGAAACCTACTCCACCAATCAGAGGCCCAATTAAGTTCGGGTTGATGGCAGACGTTTCTAACGCACAGCAAAATGGCAGGGTTAACTCTCAGGCGTTATGCAGATTAAAGCACTCCTTTTCCAACACTAGGCACGCATTACACATACACAAACAGAGAAGGGTTGGCTAGCGCAGTGAGTCAGCCAATGAGCACCGTATTTCATTTCTCACCGCACCAAGAACAGATACTGAGGTTTTCAGCTTCTTCCAAGTCTATAAGCGTATTCAGTTTATAATTAAATAGTTTTTAAAAATGCAGGCAAACAGACCAGACTTCTAACGTAGTTTATATAAAAATAAATAATCTAAATAATAAAAAAAACAAAAAACTCACTTTTCTTCCTTATCAGCGCCACTGTAGTCAAAAAAGATGTCACGTTCGTCCTCTTCCAAAGCACCTTCAACTATTGTGGAGGCACGCAAAAAAAAATTCTGGAATTCTTCTGACAACTGTATATTTTGCTTGTCCTCGTCTGTCATTTCCTTCCCTGAAATCCAATCGAATATCGCTGGGAAGTTATGGCATCAAATCCGGCATATTAACGTGTGTGCAACCGAGGACAACCAGTTCTTAATGGTTGTGTCTAATTTTTCAAAAAAGATAAAGAAAAGGAGAATGCTATGGTGAAGTGATGAATAAGCTAGCAAAGCAAATGGTTTTACAGAATTGAAACGAGCAAAGGAGTGTGTCAGTTTTTACCTTGAATTCGTGATGGAGTAATATTGTCTTGTGCCCGAACATGTTTATCGGCGTCGATGTGATTCGGAATAGGTGAAACCTCTACATCAATTAATGGGTCATCTCCATCCACTTTAATACAAAAAAATGAAGATTCAACCAATTCAATTATAAAAAAGTTCAGCACATTTAAAATTGTCAGAAAGTAAGTGACAATCTAACAAAACATTATAGGATGATTATTAGCGTTAATATTTTCTTTATGAAGAATATAAACGGTGTTTTTTTAACTATTCTTACCAGCTAGGAGTTCGTCGTCCCATTCTAAACTGACTTGTGCTCTAGAGGCAGGCCCAGTCACCAACGATGGTGTTTCCGGCCAAGTATCGGTGGCAATAGCTAAAAAAGGCAAATGAGGAAAAAATCCCAAATTTGAACAAACACGGAGTTTCACAAGGAATTGCATTTGTCGTTTGGGTCTCCTTCGAATACCTCTCCTCATTAACTGGTTCAAATGAACACTCATTTAGTCCAGAAGCAACAAGCCTGGGATGTTTTCGTGATACAGACCTAAAGGAACATGAAAAATATTTGGGGTGGTATACTTTGAGTCTAATGCAGGAGAACTTTGTGATTTATAAACATTAGAAGTTTTCAGGGTAAAAACCCGTTTTCCATCAGCTCCAATACCAAGGTCGCTTAAAATTTTCTCAGCATCTACACCTTTTACAGCAGGAATAGGGAGGATGTCCGCAGAGAGTTCACCATTTTTTCTGAGCGATTCTCGATGCAGTCTTTCTTCTCTTAGCGCCGCAAGCTTCGCCTTTTTTAATTCAAGCTCCTCCTTTCTGCTCAAATTCGGCATCTCAACACAAAGAATTGGGTGTGATTAACTTCAAACCCAGGATCCTCAGCCAACTACACGCAATTCCCGAAATTTGTCCAAGCGTAATTGTCCTTGTCCTGGTACGTTAAAACATCTCCAGCCCTAAACCAAGCTCAGAAAATTTGTGTTGCATACACTTTTTTGCTAACAAATCTTTATTATTAGCTTATAACATATTTAGCCGTGTTCATCTATATTAAAGGATTTCTAGCCCAATCATTTTTCCCCGCTAGGCAAATTAGCCTTTGCTTTTTGAAGAGCAAGATTGTTAGCTTCAATTTAAGAAAAAAGCCTAATGTAGAAATTTTGTAGCTATGGATTTCTTGCTTTGCCAAAGGAGACGCGATACTCGAACCGAATACACATTCGACTTACAGAATACACTAAGGTTGTTCGTATGGCCTGGAGGCCTGCCTACACTAATTAAGTACAGCAGTGGAGACCTGAAAGCTGTTTTTGGCAAAATCTGGTGTTAAACAAATGAACAAAACTTTGTGCAATATCCGGTAGATTAAACATATTTATTGAACCACGATCACTAATGCAGTCCGTTTTTAAAGTTGATGTAGCCTTTTTCTTACTGTGTATGACCCTTTGCATTGTTTTGACAAGCAACTGCGCGGTTTTTTTGCTCTACGGAACTTAGGTCTTACACAAATCTGCCTCCTAAAATTTGATTAATTTTTCTCTCAAGTTTCGCTATAAACTAGCTGTTTGTCGCTTTTTATTTTTTTTTAAATTTTAGCCTGAGGTAAAGTTTATTTATTACTAATATGTTTATTTGCGTCGCGCCTTTCAATTTAGGCGGCGGTTGGATCGAGTTAGCGTGAGAATGAAGCTTGTGAGGTAACTGTCTGTTTTGTACTTGGTTCACAACATGTTTGCTGTAATAATCAAAGCTTCCACGTGAATTTTTGTATAGATTTCTTATGAAGTTAAACCATGAAACTGTAACAATCGAACTGAAAAATGGCACACAAGTTCACGGCACCATTGCTTGTGTTGATGTTTCAATGAACACGCACTTGAGATCCGTCAAACTTACGATGAAGAACGAGGAGAGCGTAAATATGGATACTCTTACCGTTCGTGGCAATAATATCCGGTACTTTATTTTACCTGATACTCTCCCTCTGGATACACTTCTCATCGACGAGGGACCAACTAAGCGCAAACCGAGAAAAGAAAACAGTATGTTTGCGTGTTCCATTTACTTGCTTTGTAGTTCTTTCATCAACTCGTGGTCGTGGTCGTGGCATGATTCGTGGAAGAGGCAGAGGAGGCCCACGTGGTCGTGGTCGTGGAGCTCCGATTCGGAGATAAACTCCATTTGTTGTATGTTTCATCGTCTGTACAAAGCTAACGTACATCATGTTTTTAATAAAGTTTTGCCCCTTGCCGACAGTTTCTAGCTCTTTAAATTCCGACTCTTAGACCAGCAAAACTGCATGTCAAAGTTTTAATAAAAATTTGCTTTCTTTATAATTTACGGTTCCTTGGTAGTGGTTTTCTTCAATTTACTTGCTGATGCTCGTCCCACCAATTGGACACCTTAGTAATGATTTACCAACATTTTCATGTGGAATTTATGAATGTTACTTGGGGAGCTGGCTCAATTTTGGATTAAATTATATTAAGCTTCTAGGTTTGAATGCCCCGTTTGGATTGTATCACCTTATGCCCTACCCTGAAACTGGTGTAGTGCGGGTCACTCACTGAATTGTTTGATGCGTGTGTTAGCGCTCACCCTTCTGTTTAAGTGTTCCATAAGGGAATTCGGTCTTTTCCCCACCAACTTTTGGGCCTGGGTGAGCGGTCTCTACTTGGGAAGATGGTTCATTGTAGCCGAGATTAGATGGGGTCGGTTGGGTAGTGTGTGAAAAATTGAGGGGTGGCATTTTCGTCGTTTTTCCCCTTAAGCACTTTGCCAACACTGCTCAAACTGATCAGCTTGCAGGAATTAAGATTGTGTGCAGCTAGTATTAGGGTATCTCCTAAAGCCAAATTCTTTCTATTGGTGGTTGAAGAAGGGTAAGTCTTGTTCTCTCAACTCTATTTATTCAAACAGTCTGAGAAATTGAAATAAAAGGGACAAGGAAAAAACAGGGCGGATGATACTCTCTTACGTGTATATAAAGTTAAGTCACGACTAAAGGCAACCTAGAAAGTTGTTTCTAGCGTAAAAAATTTCACCATATTTGTTCCTCAAAATCCCCATTATGATTGCGGCCATCAATCCTCTTCTGTCACAAAGCGGACTTGCGATTTTCGTAAATTGGGTGAAGGTGGTTTAGCTGGGCGCTTTTTTACCTAAAGGAGGACGAATGTGAAGTTATTCTACTTACGTTAACTTTCTACTATTGTTCAGAAATATTACCTTTCTGGCAAGACTGAAACGGCGATAACTCTTAACCAAACCAGTGCTTTCTAATGTTTTCTTGGTCGTTACACTCCTAGAACTTTCATCAACCCCTTTTCTTTTTGTTTGGCTCTTGGCCTCGGTTTTCTTTGCCGTCGAGGGTGGCTTTATGATCGGCACAAATTTCAATGCGCCACCTGCCTCATCAGCAGCCTCTTGAACTGCCAAAGCTCCATTGCTGCGACGCTTTTGACGTCGACGCAGTGAAGATCGTCTCAAACTGGAGCTTAGTGGTGGGAAGTTGTACTTTAGGAATTGATTTCCCCTATCCTCTGTCTAAACAAACGAAAGCGAAGTAAAATTGTTACTACTTATTTAAGTATGAGTAGACTTTATTTGTCTTACAAGTTCCCCACCGATGGCATCAGGAGTGGGCGACTCATGCAGTGTAGCTGGTGACAACTGCGGAGAAGTCGAATCTGAGGCAGTTTGTGGACGATTATGAGTTCTCACAGAGCTCTGAATGGTTCGTGTCCGAGCAGAGGACGAGCTCGCTCCTGCAGCAAGGTGAATACGTCGATGAGGCGCATAAATCACCGGTTTTGCTGGAAATCGACTGTCCAATAACTTGTAGAGGTTATTAAGCTAAAACAAGTAGTAGAAAGTTATTTTATTTATAAATAATGACTAGACAAGTTAGACAATCCACCTGTTTAAGCATAGTGTTCAAAATGAGGTCGACTCCGGGAGTTCCGTCCATCTGACAACTAGCAGTCAAACCAACAGTTAAATGGCTTCCATAGGCGCACGTTACCACCGCCAAATCACGACACATGGTAGCTTTTCCATTGCCACTCCCAGCCGCAGCGGCAACATCAAAAGATGACGAATTTGAAAAAGATGATTTATCAAATGCTGAAGCCCCATGATGATTCGCTAGCCAGGCCTCAATTCGTACGATTGGCACTCCACCTGAGAGGTAGAGAAGGTCGAGATTGCGCTCGTTCGATGAGTTTTCATCATAAACCGTAGATGTTTGAGGTGAATTGGGACGATTGACTAGTCGGAGGGCTTGAGAAATGTCCATTTTAAGGACATTTTGACCTGACAACCAACTCCGACGTGATTGAAGCCAGCTTTTGGATCGCTTTCTACCACCTAAAAGAATTTTCAAAATGAACGGAATTTTTCGTTATTGACGTAAAATTTAATGACGAACGAAAGCCCTCTCTTCTATTTTAGGTGGAAATAACGGTTGATAATTTGACATACGAAAAATTCAAAACGGAAAAAAAGTGGATTGGTTAAGGAGACCTCGTGTTTACACAAATGCAGGCAAAAACGAAGCAAATTTTATTTCCACGTCTAGGTATAAGTACGGTTTTTTTGTGCACAATCTAAGTCCTTTTCCTGATTGCTTAGTCATTAAACCCTCGCTTTACGGCAACACTGAAAGAAAATCGAGGTAGATCCATTTGCAAACGGATTAGCTGAGATCCGAACATTGAAGTAGACACAGCCCTTTCTTGGACTAAGAAAAGCTTGCGCTTCTTCTAATTTTTAGAAATAGTGGAATTCGCTAAATAATTTATGCCCTGCTGGAACACATCTGGACGGTGCTACCACAGATAGTGTTGCCTAGGGCAGCAGATGACAGGTGGATCCTACTACCACGCGCGGTTGGCCAATTCTATTCATAGCTGTGGTCAACCCACTCCAGACACACTAAATCACGGTGGCACCCAACAGCGGTGGTGCATGTGCGGAACAGTCTGTTGCAATAAATGGCGTTCCTTGGGAATGAAGTCACAAGACTCGAGCCCATGGATATCTACGAATACAGAAGGCTAGAAGTGCTGTACAATAAAATGGCGTATGTGAGTGAGGATTCAGATCGCGTGGTGCTTCTCAGGCCACGGCGCCCATTTCAATAGTGCATACCTTTTCGTTAAGCCGCATAAAAGACTATTCTTTCATTGAAAGTGATGAATTGACAAGTTTGAAAAGTTGTGGTAGAATGACTCAGTTCTGTTGACAAACTGTGCATAAATGAAGCAGAGGTCGATTGGGAGACCCACTATGCCTACCATATTTTGATCTTTTTCCAAGCATCGAAGAAATGGATCCCTCTGCACCATCAGTATTTTCCAATGAAACTTCAGCAAATGTGACGCTGCACTTGGAAGACCCGCTCAGCAATAGACTATCCGCACGCAGAGCTAAGCCATGAGGAAGTAGGAGGTGAAGCAAGTCGCGTGTCCACGCCATAGTCACAGCCAGGGCGGTTCGCTGAAGAGTCATCATGCGCTGATGCACGCGCCAGAGACGTGGAATCATGCCTTCTTCACTCAGAGGCAGTTGCATCGGCGTGAAGATGCAATGAGCTGGTGGGCCGTTGGCGATTTCATTGAGTGCTGTCAGTGCCTCATGGTGCTCGGATTCGTGACCACTGACTTCACCTTCGACGGTATCTCGATGACGATTCAGGTGAAGAAGACGTTCACAGCACAACTCGAAGTTAGGCGTTGGTGTGCAGGTTCGGATAAGTAGATCTAGAGGTGACTTCAGACCTGAAGTCTATTAAATGTTAAAAGCACTGACAAATGTAAAGCAATTAAATATTTCACAGGCAAGCAGAAGCAAAACGATTTGTGATTTTATAAACAAAAAAATGAGCTAATAAAGAAAAGTATTCTCATGTATTATTTTCCCCTCAATTGATAACACATCGGCTTATAGGCTGCAATGCTTTTCCATCGAGAAGCAAAAACGCGTCCTTTCTACTTCTATCCAACGCTTTGTCTCAGGATACATACAGTCCAGTTCTGCTTTCCACCACCTCCTTTCTATCTCCCTTCCATTACCCACCCGTTTGTTTCGCTCTGCATCGGATGGCCTACCACCAGGGGCAGTTGATCTGCATTGCCTCAGAGCTAATTGACAGGGCAATACCGACAATTCTCCCTTTCCAAGTAATGTGGACGTGAGCCAATTGTCGCATCACTCAGTTTGGCCAGTGAGTGAAGGTCCTCGGTTATTTACGCCTCAACTCACTTCCATCGGATTAAATTGGCAAGCCGCACAATCTTTTTGTTCGCCTTGTAATACCAAGACATATTCTATGTGAATGGGTCCTCTGCCTTCCTTGTTCCACCTTTTCACACCTCTCTTCACAATTAATTATCCTCTTATGATCAGCAAATGCTATTAACCAGAAAAATGGGCATAAAAATTACTTTTATTTCATATTACTGCGGTGTTTTGGCGTTGCTCTTGATGTTGTCGCCGTATTTGTGGTAAAAATGACGCAAAAGCGACTGCACACAAGCTATCACATCCTGCTGTGTGTGTCGAAAAGAATGCAAGTTCTTGACACATGGTTTAAAAATAATCAAAAAAAACTTTGACAGTTATGCTTGACTAAACAGAAATATGCACTGGTTGGTGGGGTCAATGCAGGAGACGTCATTCAAGGGGGCAAAGATAGATTCTATTCCACCTTCCACAAGTGAGAGGGGGAGAGGATAGGAAGACCTGTGAGGTGGATGGCATGACGCATAGATACGCGCAAATCTATCACTTCGGTACCCTTTATTGAGTTGTTATAAGTTTTCCTCCTGCTTCAAGGTCACTTACGTCAAGGTATGATTGGAGCTTGTCTACTTCACGATGAAGTGTCCAGAGTCGCGAAAGTCGTGGTAGCAGAACAGCGTACCCCCCACCCCCATTCCTCGCATTTCCATGTGTTTGATTCCAAAATGGCTATATTGTAACCACAAAGCAAATATTATTATTGGATGGTTTGCTGATTGAACAAACAAACACATCACAGGTCACGCCGACACTTCTAAGGCACCACTCCACCGTCAGAAGTGTAGGGTCACTTTGTGTGCATTGGAATGCAGACAGTTGTTCACTATGCCTTTCTCACCAAAGTTAAATAAGCTAGGCCAAAGTCCATCCACTCGACATGACACATCTCGAAGTTGTGCATTAAATCGTCTTCTGAAGGGGAAGTCAAGGTGCCGTACTTTAGGAATGGGTAAAGAAAACTGCCTTCCCTGTCATTTCCTCGCCAATTCCTTCATGTGGTTACCACCTTCTCATGCCATCAGACAATCACGTGATTAAAGTGGATTAGAAGATAAAATTGTGGTAGGAAGGTCAACTGTTTCCTTCAGGAGACATTAATAAGCCCCTCCCTTTGGGAAAATTTGCCATTTGGACATTTTAAGTTGAACGGTTGATTATTTACCCGGAATAAAATAATTTTTGGCGGCATATTTGATTGCCCTTTAAAATTACCTATAAGGGGTTCTCAACATTTCCCATTCCGTATAGACCTGTAACAGAACATTGACCTTATTTACGCGAATTCTAAACTGTTTTATCCATAATGTTTTTGTGGGTAGCTCGTCTGCACAATTTGCAGCACTCACAGAACAATACTGACTTCATGGATTGGTGGCCAAATGTTTTAGTGAATGACTGGATCCCACAGACTCACAATACTAATGAGCGCAGTAAGGGAGGAGTAGGTAGGATTAGGAAGTGCCGGAGATTTTTGCCTCAAGACATAAAGATCTTCATCTCGCAAAGTTGAGGGGATCCAGCTGCACAGCTGGTTAGCATTGAAATCATGACAAAGTAAGAAAAAGGAATAAATGCCCAATTTAGGACCTACATGGCTCTGGTTTTGAACAAATATTCCTGCATGAGACAAGGATCAGATTGACCACTAAAGACCTCCTTTCAACAATATACTACCAGTCGATCACCATTATGCTGTTCGCAGGTAAGAAGTGATCCTAGACCCACCGAGATGCATCACCGTCGTGAAATCAAATCTACAAGTTCTGATGAAAAGAGTTTGAACGTTGCTCCTAGCTTATGTGTAAATTACAAAAAAGGTTTACAAAGTAATGATGCATTTGACAACAAAAAATTCTAATTTTTTTAATTTCTCAGCTCTACTTTACACTCCATATATTTTTTTTTCAAAAATAACCATTTTCTAACCTGTTGATAAGCTCTCAAGGCTCCAGAAAGAAGGCTCATTGAGATTTCAGAAAAACTGGCCTTTGTAACCTTTTGTACATGCAGAACCTTGTCCAATGGTAGTTGAATCCGTCGAAACACCTGACGTTGTACGACAGTGGTTGCAGCCTCCACTTCGCTTGGAGCCGGTCGAACTAGCGAGGGCAGAAGACCCAGATCTGCTGGTACCATCATGAGGTTGTGCAGCATCAGAAAGGGACCCAATAAGAAGGCTCGCGTTACTTCACGTCGCATTGCATTCACTTCTCGTAGCCACGCACAGAAGCAGGTCGAATAGGTGCGTATGCTGCTGGCTTCCTGAACGGTAATGGGGGGAGGTGATTTTTCTGGATGTCCTTGCCATTCTAAAGAGGACTCTGAAATCCGCACCTTGAAGATGGGAGATGTAGAGTCCTTGCTGATTTCGTCGCCTGATTCCAGAGAGAACCGAGAAAACATGATAGAATGAGTTGATTGGTCGGCTGGTAGTCACCTTCTCTCCCTCCACCCACAGGTCATCATTTATCAACTGATAAATCCCAAAGTAAGCAATGCTAAGATTATTTCAAAATAATTACAAATACATTTCTGCCTTTTAAGTCGACTTTCTTGGAAAAAAATCCATAAAATTTGTTTAAGAGATACTTTTTATTCATAAATAACCACTAATTTTCCTACTGACAAACCATTGAAAGAGTGAAGTCGACGGGCAGAAAATATTTTCATTTTCACATGACCCATACACAACCTTCTCGCATAGTTGTTACAGCTTCTGCTGCCGTGCTTCTGGTGTAGCAGAAGAATATGTGCCAATACGTGCGTGCACAATTCGGACTTACAAAATGGACTCCCAAAATAGCCCAGCGTTTTCACTATCCACCCACCTTCCCTCCCTATCTCTGTCATCCAACGATTTCCTGTTTTAGGCCAATTTCACTTGCTTCGATTTAACGGCCAATTGTTGTCTTCTCCACCTAGAGATTTCCGTGAAAAGTTTATTTCCCGCAAAAAGTTGCATTGTTCAGTATCACGTGGGTTTTGGTTTGCTCCATTCAGGTACACCAGATGGTAGTCATGGCAACTAAGCGAAAGAATACGCAGCACAAATTTAAGATTTAATAATTTTTTTGAGCTATTTAATGTTATCCATTCGAGTAGGACATTTAAATTCGAAAGCTTCGTTTGGTAGATCAAAAAAGTGAGGCTGACAACCTGGCAATTAATAAAATATCTTCCTGTTAAAATTAGAAAATGGTAGTGAAGAAAAAAGCGGATTCAAAAGTAATGTAGGCGAAAAAGACGACTTTCGAATTCATAAACCACAAAAATCCCAATTGGTCGGATCGGCCCCGTAAACCAGTGACCGCAAACAGGCATGCCTGAACCACAAATAACCACTTCTGATTGGCTCCTGTACTTGTACACACCAAGTCGGGCTCTTGGGACTGCATTCGAGGGAGGATTTGATTTGAAAAGCGGAAGCAATGAGAACCAGGGAAACTTATTTGTAAAGAAAGTACTTTTTTAATTCATTACATTTTGTATTGACAGTAATAAGGTTTCTGAGAATTTTGAGACAAAACAGAGGTTTAGGGTGAGATTTTTGACAAATAAACCAGTCTGTCAGCCCTCATTCATGCCTATCATTTTTTTGTGACACTTGTGTAATTAATTAGGTCTGCAGGCCTGACTCAGGGTGCCATATTGGTAACAGAGGTGCACCAAGACGTCTTTTATAGACGAATGTCTCAACAGAAAATAAAACAATGGACGGATGAGGTGGCAGCTGATATCCTCCAAAAACCAGCCCCACTATCCATAAAGCTAAATGGAACGCAGATAGATGTCTGGACAGAAATGTGCTCAGAATAAAGGCAACCAACAATTGGCATTTTGACATTTTATAAGGTCCCACATTAGCGCTAGGGGTAAAAGAAAATTAAATAGCAAAGGAGACATAAACCTGAATCCATCAAACTCCACGACACAAACTACAGACGTCATAAGCAAATGTCTTATTAGAGAAGCAAATGATGGACGTTTAGCCCTCACTAGTGGACACTGCGTTCGGCAGATGATGCAGAAAGTTTGACCGGTTTTTTCCCTTCAGTGAGGTGCAAGAACTTTAAGTAATTTGGAGGGATTTCTGAAGCGCATGATCATTTGAGCAAATTACAAGACAGTCTATCGGTCGGCATAACGCCTGGGTGTATATTGTTGTGTTCTCTGAAATGCTATTCTTGTTTAGGGGCCAGATGTGGAACTGTGGTAGGCGAACTTAACAAATGCAAGTAGAAAAGGTTTTGCCTTTGCTTATTGCCTGTGATGGATGAGTCATCCAAAGATGAATACATCAAGTTCAGGAAGGCATTCCACTCTTGACAGCAAAGAAGTAAGTCCTATAGTACGACAGGTTACTCGGGGCGAAAATAACCGAGAACCTTCACCCATTGGCCAAACTGAGTGATGCGACAATTGGCTCACTTAGAAAGGGAGAGTTGCCAGGATGAAGCAAATGGGTCACACTCATCTGTATGAACAGATGACAAGGAAACCCAAGGACCACCACATTGTTCACCACTTCTTCCACCTGTGAAAACTCACACCTCTCAGATTGTTTGTAGAATGGTTGGCAAACTGACAGACCGATTGGCCATCTGATTGACTGGCTTGGGATGAGAAATGGCTTGTGGTTCTCACCAAATGGTGCACTATACACAGCACACTTCCGAGGTGTGCATTCCTGGAAGGCGGTGACGTCTGATTTGTGTGTACGTGTGTGAGTTGATGTGCAGGCCCAAGTGTCCACTGTAATGTGTTTACTTGTTGAAGGGCAAACAATCATGCCTGAGGTCAATCTATGGATTGGGAGATAGACAAGTGGATGGGTAGGTGGATAAGGTAGAGGGTTTGTGAGGAGGACCTTCTGCTCCTCTTCGTCTTCACGTTCAAGCGACAAAGCTGAACCACAAGAGGAAGGGCGGCAGGCATGTAGACAAGTAGACAGGTAGGCAAGGAGAGAGTGAGAGTGGAATGAAGCGAGAGAGGGAGGGAAGGGATACTGGGGGGTGGGTATACTGTCTTACCAGCATCTTCACCCTCAGCTTAACCTCTACCCGCGGCTTCATCGTCAGTATTGCCCTGTCAATTAGCTCTGAGGCAATGCAGATCAACTGCCCCTGGTGGTAGGCCATCCGATGCAGAGCGAAACAAACGGGTGGGTAATGGAAGGGAGATAGAAAGGAGGTGGTGGAAAGCAGAACTGGACTGTATGTATCCTGAGACAAAGCGTTGGATAGAAGTAGAAAGGACGCGTTTTTGCTTCTCGATGGAAAAGCATTGCAGCCTGTTGTCCATTGGAAGGAATAGATTACACGAAGAAGCCTTCAGTTATTTGCTATTAAGATGTTCATAAATGTCTCTTCGACCCCTCAAGGTTAACAGAAAAGTGGAAGAAAACTAAAATCGACGCATTTTACAAAGTAATTTACTACGGTTATCCAAACCGCTGAATGTATTATGGCTACTAATTTATTTCCCGTAAGGCCTGGCGGCTAACCTTCGTTAGCAGACACTTCATTAAAAGGCAAATTCGTTGACATTTGCATCTACATTCTGTCGAGAATGCCTTTAACAAATCTCTGCTATTTGTATGCCCCTCGAGGGGAAATATGAGAGAAATGTATCCATATCAACCAGTGAGGAATTTAGGGAGAATTTCGTTTTCCGCTAATCTGGTCGAATATTCCCCTCTGCCTTTTATCGTTTCGCGAAAGAGGAAGGCTTGGCTACTCGATAACCTTCGGTAAGTCTTAAAAACAAAATGAAAACTAGTAAGCCTTTTAATTGGAAGGAGAGGTAGGAAATAGCACCTCCCATGCGCCTATTAGTCATTTCGTGTCCCCAAGATGGTGCGCACGTGTTACCCCCCTGCGCACAGTTGGATTGCAAGAACTGGTTTGTAAGTTCTCGTCTCCCTAACCTAAATATTCCTTTTTTAATTCCATTAATTAATGTCAAACACAATTTTTTGTCTTATTTTGGAGCACCTTACCATTCGGCGGATGCAAAATTTTTTTTGTATGCAGAAATATTTGAAGTAGGATGACAAGTGGCGTTCGAATAACCCTTTTAAATCGGCAAAAAATCAGCTTTTAGGAATGGTCAATTCCAGTGAAAATTAATAAAATGACAAGAAAAGTTCTCGAGGGATGTCCGAGCTCCAATTTTTTTTAGTCGGTGTTGTTAAAATGATTGAGAAATAATGAAATGACAATATTTTTCTTGTATTTTGCTGACAAAGTAGACCTTGCTTCAGATGATACTGCAAAAAGACAAACTATAAAGACTCAGTTAAATGCGAAATTTTCTTTTAGAATTCGCAAAAGCCATACAAATAAATAAATTTGCACACAGACCCGAATATTTTCGTTAAAACTGTTACTAGAAAAATTAAACGAATAAAACTTTAGTAACAGTCAATGGTTAATAAATAGCAGAATATTTTAGGCAAAATCATTTATTTTTGGGAGCAAAAACGGCCAATTTGCAAATTAAATAGTCCAATCTCACAGTTTATGGACTTTGAATAAAGTTTTAATGTTCCAGGATTCAATCAATGCTTGTCTTTGTGGAAAACTGTAAAAGCTTTCAAATAATCACCTAAACAAAAAAAGCATAATAAGGATTATAATTTAAAAAAGCAATAAAAGTAGTTATAAAATTTACATCACCAAATTTGGAATCTTAGGCATACTGGTGGTGATTCGGGCTTATCGAGTGAAACAGTAGCGTTACGCTCAGTTTCAAAACTCCAGAAGGTTGCACCACGATAGCGTCAATCGCATGCAGAGACGGTAGGTGAGCGTTGCAGGTCAACCCATCACCCCGACATCCGATCCACTTTTTCAGTGTTGGGACTGAGTCGCTGGAAGATCGATGCACCACCTCCTGGAGGACACCCCACCACCAATCACAGTGATAAAGTGGGTCCCATCATCGACCGGAACAGGTTCAACGTACCGAGCACTCTCAGTCAGGGGCAAAGTTCACGCAAGTGGTGAAACAATGCGCTCCACCAACTGGAGGAGCAAGTCTGTCACGACTCCGAGTGCTTTAGTGGGTGGGGGGATAAGCCTTAAGGACCATCACTTTAGTCATCACTTCCCTCGCTCGTGCTACGAAATGCGAGGCTGGTTCGCTGACTGACTTGCCGATGAGAAATGGCTTTTAGATTGTAGCATTTGCTAGGTGAAGGGACACTTCACTAATCACACACAAATTATCCCCAATCCAATGCATACTTCTAAATCACACAACCCTTCACCCTCAGATGTGGTGTCGATACTTCCAACCTCCTATCGCGAAACGTGTCCGCCAGATGACCTCATACCCGACAGTTTAGTGGTAGGGCTGACGATTCTGCGTCCTCTTCACCATCGTTTGCCAAAGGATGGCTTTTGCCATTCCTTGGGTTAAAAAAATTGGAGAGGCTATAAAAACGGAATTAGCTAAGGCCACATTATTTGGTCCTAAGGAAAAAAAATCCCAAAATAGTGGTAAAGGGACGCTTAAGCCTCACTAAGGATTTGAGGTTCCAATGGGCCTTATCCGACCGAAAAATGGTTTCTTTTTGAAAAGAAAACTGAACAGGCTCAGTCGGTTTATTTACAGCTTTAAAAATAGTCCAAAATACTGAAATCGGACAAATGTGATAACTTCAGTAAGAGGGACTATCACTGCATTTTCCTAGTACATTAAGTTAAACCATCAAATCTACCTGTGTCAACTACCAAGGTCAGTTATCTTAGGTCACCTAGGTCAATATCCCTATTTTATGCCCTTGACAATTACCAACCAATCACGTGTCATCTCTCGCTTACCTTTAGCCGCATTTGATGTTCCAGGTTCTGGAAAGTTCACTGGGCTTCTATTCCCCTCTTCATATATCCCTTCTGACAGTAAGATGGTGAGAAATTCCACTAAACTTTGCGCATCGTCAGTAATGGCAGAGTGCACCCGAAAGACAATCAAACTCCCCGTCGGAGTGGTACCCATTCCATGACGTCCAACAGTGCTGCTCCCAGCAACACTTCGACTGCTACAGATAGAGAGAGCTGGAGAACCCTGTCTGAAACCACCCAAACGGTCTGCAAAGTTGACGCTGTGTGTGTCACTGGGTGTCTGATTCGGACGACTGTTACGCCAGGGGGCAAGGAAGTCCTTGTCTTGCCAGCTGGATGGGGAGAAGGGAGACTCAACTCGTCGGACAGTTAGAGCGTCTTTCTGTTGAAAATGAGGAGAAATTAAAGTTGTTATCAAAGTGTGCTGCCTTTCGACGATTACAAAATATCAAGTAAAACTCGCTTAATGGGTTGGTGTCTTCCAAGAGTTCAGAGGCAAACTTACCACCAAATTCCAGAAAATTTGTTCTTTTAGCATTGTATAAACTGTCTGTGCGTTGCAATTAACTGCACTCCTTCAACTACTTTGTGGTATTGGACCCAACCAATTTGCTTGCTACACAATGTAATGCAATCCCGGAGACACCGGCAGAGAATGATGAATAAGAAAATGAAAAAGGACCTTTCTTACCTGTACTGATACCGGCAAATTAGATATTTTACTGGTGAGGAAATGAAATGGAAGCTATTCTCGTTTGTCAGACCTTTGCTAGGCCAGGTATATACTACTTAAATAAAAAAATTGATCCTTAGACTGAGATTGGTTCCGTACACCTAATTTACGCTCACACCAGTTAACGATAACAATTGTGCCTTTTCCTAATAGGCATTGACTTTCTCCTCCCACTTTTGTAAAGTGCTATTGTACTACAACTAAAGAAACATTAGCCATAGCTAATTGTTTTTCCACTTCTGTTTCGCGCTCAACCATCTACCCTACTTTAAACTTAATTACCTGATACCGGAAAAAGGCGGAAACTACTAAGAGAAAAAACATTAGAGGAATGTTGAGGAATCAAGTAAAGCAAGATTTTTTCCCCACCATTCAATTTTGACCTGGTGAGGTTTTAAATACTTGATTGGTCCTAACTTCCTTCGAAACAGATCTTTTGAGGGCACCGTCGAGATGTGTCTTATCAATGGGGATAGATTCCAACCCAAATGGGAGGTGATGCCTTGTGAACAGTTGCGTCTGCAATCCACGCCGGAACCACACGAAAGCATGCACACTTACATGCTAAAGGAGCATAATCTTTTGGAGATGAAGTGGTGCGTGATTGAGAAGTGTGAATCAGGTAGTGGATAGATGGATGTGGAGTGGTGGGAGACGCGGATTCGTCAGCCCTACCACTAAACTGTCGGGTATGAGGTCATCTGGCGGACACGTTTCGCGATAGGAGGTTGGAAGTATCGACACCACATCTGAGGGTGAAGGGTTGTGTGATTTAGAAGTATGCATTGGATTGGGGATAATTTGTGTGTGATTAGTGAAGTGTCCCTTCACCTAGCAAATGCTACAATCTAAAAGCCATTTCTCATCGGCAAGTCAGTCAGCGAACCAGCCTCGCATTTCGTAGCACGAGCGAGGGAAGTGATGACTAAAGTGATGGTCCTTAAGGCTTATCCCCCCACCCACTAAAGCACTCGGAGTCGTGACAGACTTGCTCCTCCAGTTGGTGGAGCGCATTGTTTCACCACTTGCGTGAACTTTGCCCCTGACTGAGAGTGCTCGGTACGTTGAACCTGTTCCGGTCGATGATGGGACCCACTTTATCACTGTGATTGGTGGTGGGGTGTCCTCCAGGAGGTGGTGCATCGATCTTCCAGCGACTCAGTCCCAACACTGAAAAAGTGGATCGGATGTCGGGGTGATGGGTTGACCTGCAACGCTCACCTACCGTCTCTGCATGCGATTGACGCTATCGTGGTGCAACCTTCTGGAGTTTTGAAACTGAGTGTAACGCTACTGTTTCACTCGATAGGCCCGAATCTCTTCTGTCATGTTTTATCGACCTGCTATGAAATGAGATACGGAAGTAAGGGTCAAGTAGCACAGGGGACAAATAAGGGTTTCTGTGACGATGAAAGTTCGTCACTGATTCCATTTAAAGAAGCAAATTCCACGGGTTTCTGCATCTTATATGTCGCCATCTTCGCGCCTTGTCGAGAATAACTGTTACTTTTTTTGGCTACCTAATAAAACCTTTACGCTATAAGCAAAAAATTTGAATAGACTTTCAAAACTCACTAAAAATTATGAATAAATGCCGTTTTCACTCTTTTTATAGAGTAATTTTTTGAAAAAATATTTTATGGTCCATTACTGTAATTGGCACAGTTGCTTTGCAGTTAAAGGCTGATCAATTCAGTACACCCAAAAAGTGCATTAATTACACAAATCCACAATTTTAAATACTAAATAATTGCGGAAAATCAATTTATAAAACCAGAAATCTTTTTTGGCACGTCCTTTTCCTTTTAGGACCACTTTATGAGTTAATATTGACGCAGCCATCATGCTTTCACTGATTTTTGAATCACTTTTCTCACTCATGTCGAATCAGATTTCAATTCACTGCATGTTTTTAGGAGCGTAAAATGCTACTAAATAAGGCCACGTCCATACTACTTATATGGGATTCAAGTAAGTTTTGTTGTTTCATTTACGGGTATTCAATCGTTAATCACCGCTGTTTGCTTCGCAACCTTCCACTTTGACATCTCATTCATGCACAATAACATCACAATCAAAGGTCAAAATTAGAGGAAAATTATGTAAAATTTTGAATTTTTTGATACCTTATGTGAGGCTCAAAAGTAGCTTTCAAAGTGTAATTTTTTGAATTATCAATTACTCTAACTTAAATTTTTTGCATATTGACAATTGACTGGCTTTAAAACTGGCATTAGCATCGATTAAGGATCTGATTAATTTGACATTTCCTCTCTGAAACATCAAAAAGTCTATTTGCTAACGTTCTTATGCAAACTTTTCATGGCTTGTATTTCGTTCTTGCAGGATTATTTGCAAACTCTAGTAAAGAAACTCCACGAAAGAATGTTTTCACCCGCCTGTAGGAAAAGCTAGTGAAACCACTTTTTACACAAAAGCAGAGTCACAAGAATCATGTAGAGGGGAAAAAGGAAACGGTTTAAGGTGAAGTTGAGATGCGAAATGATCAAAAAATAGTAACTTCAAACTGATGCTAGTTATAAGCGAAACCCGATCCTAGAAAAGACGAATCCAGATTTTGTCGATTAGTTAGCAAGTTATGGAAAAAAAATGGTCGCCGTCATTGGTTTTTGGCAGCGGAAGCAGGGAATGCTCACTACAAAAGGGTTAAACGGTATTTTTTGCTGACAAATTGCCCAGCTAGAGCTTTAAAGTAGTAACTGCTAAAGGGACAAGAACTGACTACGTGTCATCTAATGTAACGAACTGTATCGTAGACTGAGAGGATGATGCTCCTTTACCGTAAAGGGGAAGTGAAATACTTAATGAGCTTTTTGTAGGACATCGCAGCGTTCGAACATCTCCACCAGACCTTCGACAGTTAAAGTCATCAGCGGGTAGTGTTTCAAAGTTACTTAGATTTTATAAGGCTTTGTCGCAGACTAAGTACAAGGGCGATCAGAGAAGAGCGTCAGGAAAAGAAAGGCAAGCTAAAGAAAAAGGCGAAAAAAATTACTTCGTTCCTCAACTTATGTAGGCTTTCGAGATCGACTACTTGGGGCAGGTAACGAATACTTTTTAAGGTAGGAACTTCCAAATTTTTCAACAAATTCTGTAAACATGATTTCTTGGTATTCTGAAGAGTGACTAGGAGTTAAATTTTCCGAGGGACTACTTATTGATGGAGTATTTACTATTTTTATGTAAAACCATTGACAGGGCAAAGAAAAAGGGGCACATTACTTTTAATTATAGGGTCTTGTTAAGTCAAAATGCAGAAAAAAAGATAACTTGAAAAATACCACCAAAATGCTTGACAGGAGAGCTTATGACAAGGCAAAAGTTGAGTGACAAATCGTTCGCTTCCAGGGTCTCAAGGTAAAATTGACCACCACAGAGATGCGATGTTTTAGTTTTCTTATAGCAATGCAGTAATTTTGACCAAAACCAGAGCGTTGCATGCATATGGCAATGGTAATAGAAAAGTGAAGATAAACTCATTTGTCATGGAAAGAAACCCACGGTATCGCAGTAGTCTTCCACAAGATGCACCTGCCAAAGCGGACGATCTAAGGGAAGTTCCACAGCAGCCAACTGTCCAACTAACATTTCCACGGGATCCTTCTCTACCTCCACCATTCCCTCCTCTTCAGGAGGTCGCTTTTTTGGTGAGAGACGCCGTCCATAGCCGAGTCGATTCTGTCCAACCAAATACGCTGGTACGACATGCTCATCAATGTTGACTGAAGAGCATCTAAAGAAGGATGGTTAAATCTACGAAAAACTAAGACAAAGAAGTTATTAAAAAGGGGATGATGGTTCTGTCTGGGGGACTTCGTAAATGCTAATAAAGGAGAATAAAATAAAGGCGTCTTAAGTAGAGCTATTTGGTCACCACGATTTGCCACACTGATTATAAAGTTGTTACGGACAAATCGGAAGCTACTCACCTTTGCCATGCATAGCCCGTCGGTAGAGGCACAACAGTTTGTTGCAACCGCTCTGAAAACCACTTTTCCATCCCTGGCGATCCATTTGGCGTCAGTTTCTCAGTTGCCGTTGAATCTGTCGAGAATATGCGTTGAACAAGAAGGCGCTTTAGAGCTGCTATCTTAATTCCTGGACTCCCGAGATAGATCACCACAACGGTGTTCCTTCCCGCATCTTCGCCATGAATATAATGCAGGGAGAGGGAGGAAAGTGTCTCCACTAAACTAGTCCGTCTATGTTGGGCAAGCAGGAGGCCAATTTGCCGAATACAATAGGAGACACAGAAAGCGGGTAGGAGGAGGATGAAGAAAGCGGTCCATGCCAGATAAGAGACAAGAAGAAGACTGGAGTGGAAAACATAAAATGTGACACGAAAGACATCTTGACGCAGATAAGAGGTTGGTGTTGGTGTTGCGGTCTGGGCATTAATAGTGGTAGTGCTGATAGAAGCTGCTGTCGTCGGGGTAGCTTGTAGACGAGATTTGCGCTCTTCCAGGAGTTTTGGTCTCGTTAATGGTCGAGGTGGCGGTGGTACCTGACCACTGCGTTTCGAAGCTGGTACCTTCACTGAGTGTGAACGAACTAAATAGGAAAGAAAGAATAGCTTTGTAGTACAAAGAAGGAAATGAAATACGACCCTCTGCTTCATAATTTACTCGGATAATTTTCTTTAGAAATAAAAAAGATTTCGCTTGTTAAACTAGTAAATGAGACACAAGCCCGCTACGAATTCCGCTTTTGCATAATGTTTTGTCACAAGATGCAGGAGAAAGATCTTAGCCTCAGTTGCCTCCTCTGCTATTTTAACTTTGCTTTCCAACTCTCTTCCCTTCCACTTTTGGTTGTATGATGCAAAGAAAAGGCGGTAATCACAGCTTGGATAAGAGGACGAGACAGCACCTTTCCTCCTGTTCTCATCCGAGGATGAAAAGGTCCTTAGGTGCAAGTTGTACGATGGTATGACGTCCTGCTTGTGGGTTCCCTTTTTAAGTGCCCTGTTTGATGCTTGCGAAGGCTTAGAGTGGGTAAGAAGGTGATCATATGAGGGTATTTGAGGATCAGCTCAATCACCCAAAGAAACCACATCGGAAGTCAGTTAACATGACCCTTTAAATAAATTGTCAGAATACACACCTCCACTGTCCAGAGATTTCTATGGTCTCTATTTTTTACGGTCTGAGGAAGCATTACGGACTCTTTCATCAGCAAGCGCCTTTTCGCCCCAAAAACTCACTTAAAAATTGCGAATATAAGTAAAAAGGTATGAAATATGCCACTTTATTTTCTCTTTATTCATTCAAACGACAAATGAGTTATCAATTACAAATTCGACTACATCCTTCCCTCCTGCAAAAGATATTTTTTTAGAAAAAAAGGATGTGCTCACTTTTTTTATGAATTAGGGGTAAATGAAAACAAAAGTGTTGAACTTTCTGCGCTTAAATTTACCGTACTGTGGAAATAAAAAGACCACTGAGGGTGCGAGTCCGGTTAGTTGATGCCGTGGTAATTTCCTATTTTGTTAAGTTAAGTGGCCAACTACGGAGGCCACTTCAGTAATCTCAAGTTTCACTTTTGCTCTGCAGGATGCTTTTTGGCCCATGATGGTAAGTGGCATCCCCACATTAGTAAGTAGCTTGTTTTCTTATCTAACTTTGCCCTACCACGAGCTCAATTAAGACGCTGGATGCTGCAGATGCATTTTAACTCCTCTGATATACTGCGCAAGTAAGAGAAATTTACTTACAAATTTGCAGTTGGCACCGTGTTCCGTTTAAAACAGAAAGGGGATTAAATAAATTCCAGCCCTTTCTCTAGAAACAGAAGGCAAATGACCGAGAAAAGTATCTTTTCAGAAGGCACTTTCTAAAAAAGATGAATGCTTTTATTTCCATTATTAATGGTCCTTTTTGTCCTAGTCATCTCCACTTCTACCCCGATTCCACTTTTATCTCTTCAGCTATCTATTTCTACTAAACATACGATAGTCTAATCCCACAAAAATGTTTTAATCAGGAGGAATTCGGTGTTTGAAGGGAAGGATGCATCTCCTCTCCTCTTAATGCATTTGCACATCTTCCCACAGGTGGGTCCTAAACCAATGACTTCTTGCAATTTCCTTAAATACGGGAGCTTTCCTTTTGATTTATTGACCAGTTTGGTTGTTTTCCAAAGGAATTTTCCTGCACATGTTCATATTTTATTGCGACGAGTAGATGGATCTCCTTTGCAGTCTCGTGGTTATTAGCAAGAATCTCCCAGCCTTTTCAAATGTTGAGTAGCTCATATTACCTATTTAATCCTCTCCTGCATGATACAGTGTCCCGCTACCGCGCCTCTTCTAAAGTGATCCTTACGAATACATATATATACATCATCAGTCCTCCCTAAAGTCGTAGAACGACAAAGCGTCGTTAAAGAACACGCATTACTAACGTACGGAAGAGTTAAGAGGCTGCTGAAATGATTCGAAGAATATGCCACAGAACAGAAGGACAGCCTGCGACGACTAAAATCTCCGCGTAGCTCAGCTAGATCACTACAGCTAAATAAGAGGCTTCTACAACTTGGCAGTCAAGACTACAAACGACCTCAAATCACCACAAAGTATCAGAGGTCCATGTGTCCAAGTAAATTATGGAAAGGACAAAGAACAACTCCTACAGATTGACATAAATACCCCGACACTTTGCTACAAGCTACACCTAGTGCTTTCAAAGTGTCATGTCGAAATGTGCATAGTCTTTTTGGGTTACGTCAAAATACGTCAAGATATAGTAGGTACGTGAAAATTATTCAGCCGTTTACACGCCCAAATGGCGGCTTTTATGAGATGGATTCCAAGTACTAGGTACACTTGTTCATAGTGCTTTAAGGTTAAGAATAAAGAAGCTTTAAATAAGGCAGGACTATTTCAGATACTCAAATCTGTGCACTGAAAAACAGCTAATTCTGGCCATTAAAAAAAGGCCAGGTAAACAAGTACGTAGTGAAAGATTTCATTGTCTCACAGTTTTAAGTCTACGCATTGGAAAATATAGATATTTTTACTCTAGAACAAAAGCTACACAACAAAACAATAACTTAATTTTTGGACCGCTCTATGCTCAACCCGGAAACACCAGGGTAACGATCCCTACAAAAAGTATGAGTGCTTGTCCGTTTACTTATCACCACTTAAAAGAAGCGGGAACAGCTTCCTCTAAGGTCATTAACAAGTGAAACCACTGGAAGCACCCATCTTTGCCCCCAAGACACAAAAACACCCTCATTGTTCCTCACGGACATGCAGTGACTCCGAAGCAAAATTTCGTCAATTTAATTCTCCTAATATCCCTGTAATTATCACCAAAAAACAAATTTACTACTTAATAAGACCATTTTTTGGCTAGAAATTGCCCTAAACAATCAGTAAAACCCCATATCTCCCAACAAATATTTTATTGAATGACTCTTTGTTTGAATGTCAAAAAATTGCAATTAGTTTTGTAATACTTTGGTTGTTTGTTTAACTTTAGGTCCTGGTAACGGGCCACTTAGGGGCTCCGCCACTGTACCTTTACCGGGCGGACTGGCATCCGGCAGAAAAATCTCGGGGCACTACGCTTTCGTCCAAATTCTCCCATAAAATTTCCATTAGGAATATTTCTCAGATAAACGGGGGAAAAAATAAGTTAACATTTTTTGTCAGCCCTCCTCCACTCAAAAAAGTTGATCGTTTTCTCATGCGCTTATGAGAAAGGAAACTGCTTTCTACGTCTCTCTCCGGTAAAAAAAGGAAGAAATGCCCACATTTTAGTTTGATTTCTTGGTAGTATTTCGTAAATACTCAACATTTACTTGAAATATATCAAATATTTTCTATTTGTAGGCATTTACCCAACTATTTTATTCTTCATTTTGCTCCGTAAATTGTAGTGTTTAAGGTGTTTCAAGTGCTTTTGAAAGCATCGTTTTATAACAGAAGAAAAAATCCGACCTTCCAGTAAGCTGAATTAGTTGGGTGAACGGCGCCTTTTTTAAAGCCAGCAAAGTCTCTAATTTTTACAAAAAACCCTAAAAATTGCTTGTTTGTGTAGATAATCCACCATCGTATCTGAAAGCAAATGACCGAGGAATAGCATTAGAAAAAAAGGTGAATGGAGACATTGGGTGTAAGGGAGGGACACCGCCTTCCTTTCTTCCGCACCTTCGCCCATTCTTCTCACCGTTTAGTCATCTAGCGGCGCAAAAGCTGCAGTCGTACATATTACAGCTAAAACACGGCATTTTTCTGGCTAATTCACTAATTCTGGCAGGTCCTTGAGGAAAGGTCATTTTTTCCACCCTTAAAATGCATTGTCTTTTGTTTTCCACCACTAACATAGCAAGTGACCTCCAGTTAGGCCCTGGATACACCATCTTGTCGTCGTATTCTTTTTAAATACTACATTGGAGAAGCTTCTGTACGTTCTAGTTCCAGATAAATATAGCTTGTGAAACAGGCAGACTCGAACCACATCCATTAAAATCCAATCGGACAACAGAGAAGCATGGAGTACCCTACTGACAGGTTGATATCCCTCACTGCTTTATGGCGTGTGGATTACACGTTTTCTTGGTTACTTTCCACCTAGATATGCTCCAACCAACTCATATACTGGAGGATACTTCCTCTTAAGCATTGCCGCAGCGTCGCATTGCGTTTGAATGTGTCTCTAGGGCTTGGTACTTCCCTACCTGTCGAAAGAATAGCGCCAACTAAAAAATTTGTACAGCAGCATATTTTTGTACTCGGGCCCATTGAGAGATGGATACACACACGTTTACAAGCCAATGCGACTACAGACATAACTGCAACAGAAGTCTTTTTTGCCCCAAAGGCTCCATTATCACTATTATGTCACCAGTCTTGCAGTCATTCTAAGTACTTATGACCAGGCTACGGATGAACTGCTTTGACTGAAAGCGTCTTCGTCAACAGAATAAATGGAAAATAGTTGGCGCATCTTTCACCCTACTATATCACCATAAGGTGAAACTGGAAGAAACGGAGAGTCAGGAAGTGGTCCCGACTCCACGGAGAAACAATGGTAAAAAATTGCTGCGATTTAATTTGTAGACAACGCGAACGGTGATTTCGTTACAAACGGAGATCTTTCAAGCAGTGCAGAAAAATTATGGCCGGATTTTCCCTCCTCCTTAATTCAAAAGGAGCAAGAGACTAGTTAACGGTAAAAATAATGAAGTAATCGCTGGTAGAGCCGAAGGAAGTCTCTAACTGAGGCGTGAATCAGATATCCTCACACAGGCTTTTTTAATTCCTTACAAATTGACCACATACCATTGACGTAGACGGCTACTATGACATCAGTCTTTCGACCAAAAAATAACTCGAATATACAGTTAAGTGCCTTTGAAATGATAATGGGAAAAGTGCATGGGATAGAGACGTGACTTCAAAAAACAATCTGTACCCATCTTGAAAGCTGCCGAAGTCACACCTAGTCAAGTTCCTAGAGAAGAAAACTCACCAACAAAATTCGTGCACCGAAAAGTGCAATAAAAGAACCAGTAGATGAGATGCTACCTAAGTATTTGTGGTGCCCCTTTTCTGACACAATGATTTAAGTAAAGGATCAGCAAAGATGATTTTATAAACGTGAAGCTTCGTTCCGACTCTTTTAGATGATAGTGACTAGCACATTAAAAAATCCTCATGAAATCATGCTAAGGCTAATGGTCTCAACTGTCGTAGAATTGCCTTTATGTAAACTACTCAAATCTCAGTTTATTTCCGAATTACTCCCATAATCAAATGTCGTATAATATCAAATTACCAGGAAGTTTTCCCACTCCAACAATCCCAAAGGCCTTAGAGGAGGTCCACTGTTGAGAACGGGACCGTGGTTTGAGAGGCGCAAGCTGAGGATTGGGTGGCGGAGGGGGAAGAGGTGGAGGCGTGGGAGTGATAGGAAGGATCACGTGGGGTGGTTTGCGCTCCGCAAAGGAGCCTCGACCGGGGATGTAGGCGGTGGAAGACATCGGTGTACGACTCAACGGTTGTGGATCGAGAAGAGGGGAGGCAAAAGATTGTAATGAGACTCTGACAGAGGTAGTGGATGGAAGGCGAAGAGAATTGCGACGAAGTGGTGGGGTCGACATCAGGTCAAAGGTGGTGTCATACCCCAATGCTTGTCTGATTCACAGAAATAAATTCAAAAGGAACCCCCAAAATCGGGATGGTAAAAAACACAGTCTAGCAGTAACAAGTAAGTTCGTCAGCATTGCAAGCAGTTTTTGATAAAAGTACAAAAAATCCAAGTGATATGCAAATATTCCCTGAATATCAAGGTAATCAACTGAATAACTGCTGGAAACGCCAACCATTTATACACTTTCGTGGCTTAAAAAGACCAAAGTTTAAAGAATTGCTATTTAATAAAAAACAAAAAGTGATTTTGTGAGTCTGATAAGAATGCAATCTGCATCAAGGCTCATACAAAAATATCACCAGGTGACCTTGATCCGAATTATCAGGCGGCGGATAAGAAAGTGCTGTGGTGCACTAAAACACATTTGATTGCAGTATTTAACAGTATGTCATTACCAAAAAAGTAAAGCAAAATACATGCAAATACTATAAACTGTATACTTTTGCAGCATTTTACGTCAAAATATTGCGCAACTTAATATATTTTGTACCAATTGTGTTAGCTGCCAAGGCATTTTGACAGGCATGTCCATTAAAATGAAGGCAAATTTATTCTATGGCTATATTAATTAAAATAAATCTTTGCCATATATTTTGCTTTTGTTAGTGACGGATGACATTTTTCTTGTAATTTAATATTTTGCGAACAAAGTAGGTACTGTACCATATTTCCACCAAAGTCATTTTTTGTCTTTTTTTATTTTCATCGCCTTTTTCGTAGAAGGCTTTTCACACATGAATTTGAGACTGATGTAATTGTATCTATAAAGTACTTTAAATCATCTTACTTCTTATGCAACTTTATGTTTCACTAAATCGTTTTTAGTTGTTTCCATAATTTCTGCTTTACTTGTCATTTTATAACATAAGTGAGTCTCCACCATCAATTTTTACATAAAATCGTTGTGTTTTACACAGTTTAAAATATCCACTGTGCGATTTTTGCTTTCCTCCCCCTTCGTGCGTATTCTAAACTTCAGAAATAAACTAAGCACTGTTTTGAGTTCTACGGCGTTTTCCTAAGCCTTTTTTAGTTTTCGCTTTGCTATTGCCGCCTTTTTTGACACTCAACTCGGTGTCGCCTTGATTTTTTTAATTAGGGTAGGAGAATGGTTTCATTTTTTGTCTGTTACACCTATAAAGCCTTGGCTGTCCTAAAATCCGATTGAATGCTGCTTGTACTGCTTTAGGTTTTCGAAATTCTCTCACTCATTAACCGTCAAATGTGTGCACCTTGGTCATAATTACCGAACATTCCGTTGAAAACATGACACCTTTCTGTTTACACAGGAGCCGTATTTGTTTTTGAACTTGGAATTCGCCTCCATATGCCGCGAATTCTCGACCTCAAAGTTTATTCCCCCTTCTGAATACTTAGTGTACCAAATAAGGCAGGGATAAGTGCCCATTTTTTTGACTACCTTCTTATGAATTCGACCATCGTGACTGGTTATGAGAGGACTGAGATAAGGGCAAAGGCTGCTTGGTGGTGTTTCATTATGCTTGGTGAATTTTAAGCCTATCCACGTTTGTAAACCTTACTGATCCGAATGGGATGTAGTGAGCATGGACGAAAAGGGATCATTTAAACTGGAAGTTTACCCTCAACGCACGTCTAAGAACATTCAATTAGGGCTAAAACCCGTCCTCTAGGTAGCTGCCTTGATTATGCCTCCGTCGGAGATGTACCACAGTTTGAAAGACCTTCCTCCTGCTACGAACGCGGCGGGTCTGATTTGGGCTTGTTTACTCTGGAGGGGCCTAAACTCGACTAGCACCACGCGACCTTATCGTCTCATTACTGTAGCATTTGGCGAAGGTTGAGTAGCTGGACTTTCACTCAAAGGTTCATCGCGATTTAGGAAGGTACTTTATCCGTGGTTGTGAAGATCCGAGTACCCATGATGACGCGTCAACCCAAGATTACGCTGTCAAAACATTGCATTAACGTTTGGCATCAGCGGTAGTACACACCCACACATCTATATCAACCAGTAGACGAAAATTCCGCTCACGTGCCATTCACCAGCAGCCATTGACAAGTTCTGAGGGTTCCCAATCTGCTCCTCCCTTCTGCATTTAATGAAATGCACCGTTTGTAGACTAATGTTGGGCTACCTGGTGATGAGAGGTGACTTTTCGTGTTTCAGCATTTGTTACAGAAGTGATGCGCTGACCACTAACCCCGCGCCTCTAAGTCACCCAGTGTTTGATGTTTGCAAGTGTGTGGAGTGAGTGTTTTGGACCAAATATGCAATTGTTTACCTGTGAAAAGGCGAGCAGTTCCTACTGAGGTCTGCTTACTTGACATTACACTACTCCTAGGACTTTAATACCTTGTACCGCAAAAATTGCTTCCAAAGAGATTGGCGAGACGAAGGGAGGTTGGGGAGGAGATACTGTTTACACTCCATGCTCCCTTTTTTCAGGTAATTATCACCACCTTTCCTTGGCATTAGCCGATCGTATGCAAAGCTGAAAGAAGCAGTGAATTGCAATTGAGTGCCAGGGAAAATGAAGGGGGTTAGGGTTGTTTTTTTAAAAAAAATTTAGCCCCAATTTTTAAATAACCCTGGAGAATTCCCACATTTCGTTATGTGCCCCATATTCTTGAAATGGACTAAAAGAGCTGCACACTTGCTGCAAAATTCATTCATTTATGTAAGAATTTTTTCGCTAAAACCAAACAATGTTTTAATTGTTTTTTTCTTGGCTTTTCAGTCTTTTAGGATTCTTTGCTTACCTCGGTGTCTTGGATACTTCTCCACGTCTACAGCCTTCCCGCGCTTCTGTGCGGTCAGCATAAAGCCAACGTTTACATTGGGAAGCCTAATCACGTCCTCAAAGGTGATTTGAGGTGTCAGGTCCTATTAAGTACGTAAAAAAGGCTAAAGACTCCAAACAAAATAAATCGCCTTAATACAGCTCCCAATTAAGCAGCCCACCATTACAGGAAGCTATTTTAAGTCCCTCAAACACTGTTTCGATAGATGACAAGGGAAACCAATCACAGGGAGTACTGTAAACACTATCCACAGCAAGACTATGGCTGGATAGTACAACAGTTGTTTGAATCGCGAACACAGTTGGACCCGACTTATTGGTGTGTTCAGCAAAGCGAAGTCTCAATTTATGCCAGATAGGATGTTGAATCAGTGCAATTCAGGACAATAGGATAGGCATAGACGGGCCCAGGCTCACATATGCGCCATTTTCTGATATAGGAAAGAAGAAAATATGAGGTTTTTACTTTTAAAATGCTCTCACCAATGGTTGAACAGGTGTAACCAGTGTGTACCTATGACTCCCCGTATGACTAGCACCAAGAGCGCTCGTTCGCACCCGCACAGTCGTGCACACGCACACGTAACAGACAGTTGACAGATGCTTCACCTTTGCAACGCACGATGACCACAGAGGAGGTAGCCACTGAGCCCAGTCTAGTGAGCACGCTGATGACGTCACAGGCACCGGGCCCACATTGGATTCACGACTGTCCGGAGTCCAAACTGAAGTGGTGGTTTCCCCTTGCTCTCACTGCAGCTATTTATGCGGTTAACATTCTCTACATTCTTGGAAAGTACCTCCTCAAACGACTTCGTCCTGAACCAACTCCACATTGTACTGCCTACCCCAACATCTTCCGAGGTATCGATCACAACTCCTTTGACGATGATGACCACGAACTGAATTTTATGGAGGAGGAGCCATTTGCGAGATCACAGGCTTTTTGGGTGGATGATAATCAGTGGAGTGATTTGGATGACTTGAGAACGCCCCACACATCGACAATTGTAGCAACCACACTTGCGGTTCCGTCAGAGCAGACGGTAAATGACGAGGAGGAAGAGGATGAGTCGTTTCCTGGAAGACGCATAAAACAATCCGAAAAGGGGATGGGGGGTGAGAAAGTGAAAGACAATGGTGTTGACCTTCAAATGAGTAATAGCGTAAACTTGAAGTCTGTTGAAGAGGTGTTGCAAAAAAAGAATGTACGACATCTTTTGAGACAGAATAGATGCCTAGGAGGACAAAATGGGCAGTTGACTCTAAAAATACGCATCTATTGTGAAAAAATGACCTCAGTTTCCTATCCAACTGGTCGATTTATGGTAAGCCAGCATTGTCGTTATTTTTTTTTTGGTTTTGGCCCTTTGACTTCGAAAAGCCTTTTAACAAATAAACAATTCGTCGCTTCGTTTAAGCTTAACCTCTCGGTTAATGCATGATTCTTTTGTATGTTTAAATGTGCCTTGAATTATGACCTGGCTGTCGTCTTATGCCAATCTCTCCTTCTGACAAACGTATGATTTAAATTTTTTGTACAAATTTGTTGACTGAGGTTTCGGTTGAATAATTTTTCGCAGCAAATTTTTGAAACACCCATTTGAATTCTTTTTTAAAATGAAACTAAAGGGAAATTTAGCGTCTGAGATTCTGTTGACTCACAGCATGGCTCCAGACCACTTTATTTATCTGGCCTTCGGACTCCTACAGGGGCATATCCACAATAGTCCTTAGTTGTTGCCATTTTGGTGGCATTCTTCTAAGACGATCAGATAAATTAATTCAACTGTATAGAAATAAAAAATAAGTTAGGATAGCTCAAAAAAATTGCGATTGCTCAAGGAAAAAAAAGGCTTCTCCGATTCAACCAGTTAATCACAAGATGGCAGTTTTATAAGATACTAAGGCTCTAGGAGCAAAAAGAAAGCCCTGGCCACCCCCTTCCCTACAGTTTTCATATCTCACCTTTTCGATTCAAACGTTCAATCTGCTTCACCTGTAATTGCCTGATCACGCGAAGAAAACATTTTTTTACGAGTTAGGCAAAGCATTAAGCATACAAATTTACTCAATTTGATATTTCACATTAAAGCTATCTGAAAAATAGCTTTTTAAGTAGTAATTAATTACATGGCCTTAGACTTTTAGAAGAAGAATAATTGTTGTGTTTAATTTTTGTAAAAATTTGCTGGTTGTCCTACAAGCTGATGGTTCTCAAGTTAAGCCTATTTGGTGCATTTGGCTCAGATTGCAACGTCAAATCAACTCTCCTATGACGCTTGCATCGAAAACGTTGTAAAACACTTCGTAGTAAGGGCAAAAGTGCTCTACTTTTGTCGAAAGATGTCAAGTGGCAATTATAGGTAAAGCAGACCGGATATTTGGATTGAAAAGGTGGGATATGAAAACTATGGAGAAGAGGGAAGCCAAAGCTTTTTTTTTTGCTCCTAGAACGTAAGTATCATGTGAAACTGCCGTCTTACGATAAACTGATCGAATCGGAGAAACATTCTTTTTTTTCTTTAGCAATCAAAATATTTTTAGGAGCTATCCTAACAAATTTTTTATCTCTAAACAATTACATTAAGCCATGGTAACAACTTCCCCTCTGACAGATAGAGACACTAATCAGTGGTCACATGTTTAAGTGGTTCCGGCAAAATTTAAATGATGCAGGAGTCGACTTGCCCCTAACTTATTCCTTCTGCTGTTCACCACCCTCCTATTTAAGGTTTGGCTTAGAAAAGAAGTAGAACAATTTTTAGATAATTTGTACATTACACATTATTTGGGTTTTTTTTTTCCCTTTTAGCTTGTAGTTTACGTACTTCTGTGCACGATGAGCTGGATTATCTACATTATTGGCACGATCTTGTAAGTCTTCTTTGCCTTTCCGAACTGTCCCTTCATAAAAGAAAACTTCCAAATTTAAAAGGTGTGGTAGAAAAAAGGCGACAAAAGCTTATATTTATTGAAATGAAAAATGGGAAATGCAAGTTAATTTTTCTCCCGTATTGTCTACGTCCGTATAACTGCTGGCCACGTTTTTGCCCATCCCGACGTTTTTTAACGGTACCTTTTATCCTAATTCAGCCTCTACAATATAGAAACTCAACCCGATGTCGTAAAGTAAGTTAAGGTCGGAATTGTCTTCCTTTTTTATAAATTAACCTACAAAAAGTTAAATCTCTTCTCATTGATAGGGCTCTTGAGGGTCGTCCACCACTGATAGTTCAAGGTCTCTGTCTAACATCTGGGTTGTCGATTCTCAATTGGAGTGATTTGGCCATCCACACCTACTTCCTGATCTATTTCATACTTCGGGTAGGTTCGACTACTTCTGCACCATTTTACTACATTTTACACACCAAAACTGCTTATTTACGGCGTCAGCGTCATCAAAAGGGGCGGCTCAAGGACTCCTCCTACTTTACTTACGTTAAGTTAAATTCTCACGCTCAACGATGACACCCTCATTGCGTAAAAAATGATAGGCGCCAATCTGCCGGATGGATGGTTGGTTCGACATTTATGAAGACGCCGGGATTATGTTTGGTGACCGAAATCTATTTGATGACGTTGTCCATGGCACCATATTGATGGCATAATTAGTTTAAACAAAAATGTTCTATGCTGTCTTGCCTCCTTGATTTCATAATATCATGATAACGGAGGCAAAGTATTACTGAGGTAATGTGGAGCAAACCAAGTTCTAAAACAGTGGCCTTTGAAGAATAAATGAATTCCGATTTGTACAGAACGTTGTTCTCGACCTTGAAATTGCGCATGCCAAATTTATTTGAACTCTAGCAAGATAATTCCATACCCAGGCGGTGACAGCTTGGACGATTTTTACCGACTCGAGTGAGAGTGGAGGGGAGTTCTACAGGGAGGGCAGCTTAGGTTACCCACGAATTTGGACACATCTTTACATTCGATCCTACACTAAAGTCATTTTTTTAACGCGATTACGGGAATCTTGAAGCATCTTCTATGACCTCGATGGAACGGTCAGGGGTCGCAAAATGGTGCATGGGGTCAAAGGCAGATGTAATATTCTCATATATTTGCTTTCCGTGGATTTAAATGCACTTTTCAGCTTTTCCTTTTCCTTCTCCTTTAGCTTGGAGCTGCGGTAGACCGAAACATGTTCTTCTTTAAGATCACCTCGTTGGTTGATGTGCTTACAATATGTGGATCATACGTTGCTGCCTTTCAACCGCGTTACCATCTCGGTCAGTGAGTTCACTTAAGCGCATCTTCCATGATCAAGTTAGTCATTACAGCTGATGATCCAACCTCGGTTTACACCACTTTGACTCCACAAATATGCAGTCGTTTCCCAATTCGTATTTGCAAGCTTCCCGCATGACTATTCCATTTTGATGTAATAACGTGAATATCCCATTGCCAGGTTGTTGCATCTCTAATTTATAAAACTTTACTTCAGGCTTGGTCTAAGGCACATCATAATTAAACGTGTCTCTTAAAGATGCTTTCATTCTGTGTTGTTTGTGCTCAACGCCTCGACTTGGCGCCATTCACGAGTAAAGCTGTACCAAGGAATGATTAAATCAGCTCCGATAGGTGTACACTTTTATTAGCCTCCAAAGGAATACCGATTTGCGTAAGTGGTTTAAAGTTGACTCCAGTACATACCTGGCAAATAAGTATGAGACCTTGTTTCGATGTAGAATCCTCTACCTCGTGTAACAATTGTTCAACAGTCAAAATAAAGTCGGATTGAATTTTGACTGCAGCACGTATCTACGGATCGGTGGGATTCAAAAGATAGGAAATTTTGATAGTTTAATAAGAGTGAAAAACTTATGAGAGCAGAATTGAGATGGAAGGAATTCCCTACCGTGCAATGAAGCACATCAAGCTAATGTGTTTACTTTTAGCTTGAAGGCGATGGGCCTAAAGGATATGTCCTGACGCCAAGTTGAGGTTTATCGTTCTACATATTTCACAGATTAAACATAAAGCCATCAGTGTTCACTTTTGTTTCTTTGGTAGGTTCTTTGGTTATCCTAATGCATAAGGAGCTGTTCTAGAAATCATAAACGATCGCAAGGCAGGAGCGTAGGTGATTCGATGAATTGACATTGTGGAGAGACCTCCACCTTAGTGATGGTGTGTGGTGTATATCCGGTCGATGTTTTAGAATATTCCATCGTCTGCATTGGCGAAGCCCTAGTTTGAAGTTAATTTAAACAAAGCTTTGATAAATCTTTCACTGCGAGTATTCACAATCCGAGTTATTCACACTAGATCGGTGCAAAGAGGCAAGTAGAAAGGTTTACCTTAAACGCAGAAAAGAGGTGGAAAGCTGCAGACAGAAAGGGATGACCTTTCTTTAAAATAAGGGCTACATGCTTATCAGTGTCTTATCAAATAATCCCTCTGTTATTTTGCATTTCTCCGCAATAACAACTTTTTCCTTATGGCATAAGGCTTCACTATTTCGTCTAAAAATTTGAGGTAAACTCGTCACAAATGTCCTACCAGTTGGTATTTTATGAGTTGATTGATTGCACACTGCCCATCAATCAAGACTAAATGCTTGACTATGGTTGGCTTTTCCTCCTGCCAGATCTTGGATTTCTACGAGCCCTAAATGTCTTCAACTTTGGTGAGGTACTAAGCTATATGGGTATCCTCTCATCAAACCACGTCATTGAGACAGTCGACGTCTTCTTCATCATGTTCGCCATGTGGATGGTTGGCAGTGGTCTTATTCACCTGGTAAGTGAGGACGACTTGATGAAGGAAGAAAGTCTGCACTACTTCTAATTTGTTACACATAGTGGGTCCGGCGAAAGATAGCCTATCTTTGATGGATGAAGCAGTCTAGTCTATCCTCTCTATCAAAGTCTTTAATTCAAACCGCCATGGATGGTGTGGAAAAAAAAGGAATAAATAAAATGCTTATCGATTGGTTTTCGGGAGAAAAACAAGGTGACACTTTTACCTAATTGTTTATGCGTTCAGTAGACATTCACTTATGCAGCAATCAACAAAGCGCCCTTGTTTATATCTGTCCGTGTAGTTTTCCTGCATCATCACTTGGATTGCTTTTCTACCTCTTTTCGCTCAGATCATTCATCTTGGCGATTTCTGGGAGGAGCATCACAAAGCCTTACAATGGAATTACCTCGACTGTTGTTACTTCCTTCTAGTTACCATGTCTACGGTTGGATTTGGTGACTTCTATCCAGTTACGATGCTTGGAAGACTTTATATCTGCGTCTTCATTCCTGTTGCCATGGTGAGTTCTAGGATCAAGAGCCTTACGTATTTAACTAAGGCGTAATATAAGTTCATACGGTCTGCTATAAGAAAAACCGACAAAACTTCAAAAGATTTAGACCGAAATTATAGCATCTGCCCTTTTCAGACATCTTGTTTCGAGAAGTAAGCACTCCGACCCTGGTCTACTTCACTTCTAATCCATCCTTTTCTTTTTCACCATCCTATCCATCCTTCTCTGCTTGCATGTGATCACTTAATGGGGAAATACTTCAAAGATGATACAACATATTAGGATGGGAATGGGGAGGTGTCAACATCTTCCCTTCCTTCCACCATTCTGAAGAAACAAATCTCCCCACAACCAAGTAAAGCATTGGTATGAGATATGACTAGTAGGAATAGAGCATTCTTTGGACTGATTCAACATTTTGGACTGCTTTGAAAATAAAATTGCTCTCAGTTTATATTGCATAAACAAAATCGCGACCTTAATAGGTTGTTCTTTATCAAGTGAACAGTTTTTGGTGAATCTTTGCGCCTACAGTCAACTACACACTCAACCTTGTGCCTCAGAAGCCGATGCCTTAGAAATGTGGATCAATGGATGAATGACCAGCGATGTGTTCTTTTGCTTAAATAATGCTTCTCATCAAAGGCCAATCTTTAAACGGGTCCGAGAGCAATCCAAAGTGGACAGCCCACAGCAAAGACGATGGATTTTGAATACAATTGCCACCTGTTTATATAGGACAAGGGAAGTGGTGTTCAGATCATGTAGGCATGAACAAATTGCCTAATCACCCTCTTTAAGCATGACTGAAGGTTGATCTCGACCCACTTAATCTCGAAGCAGCGTGTCAAAAGGAGTGTCACCCTGATCGTGTTGCATCTTCCACAATTTTTGGGGAGTGTGTAGTTCTGCCACCCTAGTTTCTCCAAGTCATGGAGACAGGTTTAAATCAAATGGACCGACAATGACGCATGTCATTGCTCAATAATGCTTATAGACAAGACAGTCGTTACGTCAGTCCATTGTAGGAAGTAGTACCAACAAATACATAAGCTACTTTGGTCACCTAATTCTTTAAACAGTTGCGTACAAATCATGCAATTTACATAACCTAAAAATATTTAACCCTCAACCTACCCCCTTCTTCTCCACTCTCATTGCCTAAATCTTCTTGTTACTTAAACACAACCCTTAAAAAGTGACCCGCGATAATTTTTGTACAAAAGCGACTATTTTTTTCATCTCCGCTAGGGTATCTTTGCCGTCTTTGTGCCGGAAATCTTCCGCAAAGTTTCAGCACGAGGTGCTCCCTCCGATTCGTACCAGGCTCTTGCTGGACATCAGTGCGTTTTGACGACTCCATGCATCTTTGCTACGTTTTCCATCCAATTTTGTATTTTCAAAAATTTTTACGTTTTTTCTGTAAAAATTAAAAGATTTTAAAAGTATGACTGCCACTGCAAGTGTGATTTGTCGCTGAAGATGGTTTAAGTCACACCCATTCCTTGAACATGTTGGCTTATGATCTGCGGATCGGCTGACAGGTTGGTCGTTCCTGAAGAAGTGATACCATGTGAAAGTCTTGGTATATGTCTACTATGAATGTTCAGAAATTTGATAGATGCACACAAACATCATACCATACTGTCGCTTCAACTCAGATATACATCGCACTCTATTATCTTCTGTATAGATAATCTCTTTTAAAGATCGTCCCTACGAAAGAAATTAGGGTAGTCCAGTGGTTTGCATAAAAATCGGAGCTAACCCGGCCTTAATATCAGTGAGACATCTCGTCAATGTTAGTGTGCTCCCTTAGTGGATTTTGCTACCAGAGAGCTTCCATGATCTGTTAATTTTGGTTCATCCCGATCCCTCTCAACACGAAAGAAAGGATTTAGCCACCTCTCTCCAATTTGAAAAGATGCTCTTAAGTCTTTGAAGTGGCCCTAGCTTTGGTCCTTCTCTTCCCAATTGTCACAGATTCACACATAAACAGACCACCACTTCTATGACACTTAAATGTAATTTACATCAAAAATGATGCGCTTCTGGATTAAGCTCAATTGCTCCTGCCATCAAGGCGATGTCAAAAGCCTTCGCAAAGATGTTACAGGATTGGTGTTGGACAATATATTCGCCCAAGGGCTAGTCACGATTATTGGAAATGCTTGATTTTCTCAACCTTGTTAGTGTATGTATTGAAAAGTGGCAAGTGTCATCATTGACACTTTAAGTTTCATCTGTAAGTGGTGCGCCTGGTCAAAACGGAGGGTCACCCCCCTCAGCCGTTATAAATGAATAAACCGACGCAGTAATGAAATTAACTTTCCCGTAAAAATTCGTGGAAAGGGGCAAGAAGGAAGATACCGACACCTCCTTACGCCAATCCTCCTACTTTGTAGCTCGTTTGTGGCATTTCGCCATAACACTGTCATTCTCCTTCCTTGGATTGATCACATGAAAGCAGAGTAAAACGAAAAATCGCGTGGGCGATAGAGAAAGAAAGTAGTGGATGAGAAGTAGAGGTGGCCAGAGTCTAATTGTTCAATTCTAGAGAAAAAAGTGTTCGAAAAGGTTATTAGTCGTAAATATTATTAATAACAATCCTTACATGGAATTAAGCATTGTTTACTAAATTATTGATACCGTACAAGACGAATTTGCACCTGACCTTTTAGACACGTGGTGGTTTGTGGCCACTTCAACAATATCAGCCTTAGCGCAGTTCTTCGCGGATTCTTCCATATCGAACACGCGTCCCGTCATAGTCTCGTCAATATGGTGATTCTTCGTGTGTAAGTTGCTCCCATTAAATCTCCCAATTTACCGGTAGATTGCTGTTACCCTTCGTCTTGTGGGGTTTGCATATGTCTATGGTTGCTCTGACTTTAGGTAATTCTACGGACTTATTAGACTTTTTAAAGTATAACTTGGCGAACTCCCTTGAAAGCTAATTTAAATCGCAGCTACTTGTTCGAATCCAACACCTGCTTGGATCACTTGAAGAAGGTTAAATAAAAAGGTGTAGAGACAGTGGCATTTCAAATGCTGATTGGTTACTTTAGAAGTTTCTTGGTTATGTGATGCGAATGCCTTTAAATGTAGGTGACAGCTCCAAAAATTTTATCACTTCTCATTTATCCACTGATTTTCCTCAACTTTAAAACCTAGACACAGTTAAGGACTATTTTATCCATTCTATTCATCTTTCAAAAATCATCAGACACTCGTCTTTACCTCTATCACTTTCCTAACCAAGCGTCAAGTACCCTAAGGTCTTGTGAACTTTCCACATATTGTCCATGTGAATATGAAGTAATTCCAGCATAACTGGGGTTCATCATCGAGATGTAAAGACCTCTTTTAAATAAAGTGTAAGTTCTGGGTTGGTTTTATAATTGAAAATTTATAATGCTCGAATCCTTTACGGCCTTATTTAGCATATTAGCACGCTTTGAGGGTCACCTTGTGAAAATTTATCAATTAGGGGAGAGGAGGAGCTCAGTGGCGGCTAGCTAATAATTTTTCTCATACGTTGGAGAAGAAGAAAAAGGACAAAAATTTGGAACTAGGAAACAGCAACACAGCCTTCAATATATTAGTACGATCGTTTTAGACCCTTTCTATTTGGACCCTGTTTTTGCCCCCTTTACATTCACACAGATCCCCTATAGACCTAGCAATGCGTGCCATCTTGACAAAATACAACGCCTGGGTGAAGTACTACCAGGGTACACCAGCAGATCCGCAGGACCTGGCTCGCATTTGCTTCCGCAGTTCCCAGGGTGCATTAGTCCTTGCCAAGCCAAACTCGAACAGAAGTGTAGACGAAGATGGTGGTAACATTATGCAGGCTATCTCGCTGAAGGCACACAGCGAACGTATTCGTGTCCTTGTGCAGTTGCACCACTTCAAAAATAAGGTTAGTCAGTGCGCCTATGACTGCAGCGCCTTAAATCACTCCAGAAGAATGATTTCTTATTGGGTTCCACCCACCTGGATATGGTCGGTAAATCTTAATAGGGGTTAATTTTCTGTCAGATCAGAAAATAAGTTTGGACCCACTACCGGCAATGCAATTTGTAGATTTCGATAAATTTTCATAGCTTTTGCTCTCCTTGTGAACTACACCCTGGCGATGCATTAAGTTTGTAGTGCTATTCTGAGGCGGGCAATTCTTCAAAATAAACAGCTATATGCGAATTTTTATTCATTTGATGGGGCACGCTACTTTAAGCATCCGTTCCTTCTTATCACTTCTCATATGCGGATTTTATCATTTACCTGCTAGAAACCCAATGAGCATATCGCGATTTGTCAACAGAATAGCGTATCTTAAAATACGCACCCTAATAGTTGTGTGAGAAACAAAATCTTGCCTTCCTGTAGATAGATAGATTAGAGCGAATCCCAATAGGCTTTGAAGAGCCCTCGGTATGGTTTTTAGTAGACTAAGCCGACCACAGCATTTCTCTTCTCTCATGACATTTGAATGTAGTACTTAGCACTGATTTGATGGTTTCTGTTTATTTGAATCGGGCGTGTTTTTCACTACCAACAATGTGTTCCCTTATGTCATTTCTGAGGCTAGCATGGAGGACGAGTTTTCAGTGACGTGCAGATGGGCCAAGAAAAATTTGCGTTCCAATAAAATAATCGCAAACCTCGCTTAGGCCAAGAAAATTCACACAATTAAATACGCCTGTAAAAAGCGAAATCTTACTTAGTTACAGTAAACAAGAGGTAGATGAAACAACGGAAGTTTCTGGTGTTGCTAGTTTAAATGACTGGATGTAATCCACGTGGAGTTGTCGAATGCCTTCTGCATTTAAAGGGATCGGTTTTATCATCGACTTTCCTTGTTGCCCTCTCTTTCTCGTTTAAGTGGATCTAGAATATTAGCTAAGGTTGCGATACAAAAAGTGTGTATCGGCCAGAAATGATGTACATCAACAACCTGTTTTGACGATGGACAAGGTATCAAAGACGCAACAGTGTGAGATTGACTTTCTCTTTCTGATGACAGAGTAGCAGGTGTCGCAAATGTCACGTTGGCTAAACAGCTTTTGGCCACGTCTAACAGGCTTGGTGATACAGGAAAAGAAATAGCTATCGAGGGAGGACAGCAGCATTCAAAGTACGTCGCCTTTACTGTGGGTCAAATCAAAGGGTCATCCATTGTGGATTGTATGCAGACCTGTTGAATGAAAGACTTTTGATGGGAAAAATTCGTTAGGTGAGCAAACATTTCATTGGTCCTTCCTGCAGTGGTCCACATTTATAAAACATCCACTAATAAGGCGCCAGTCTGAGTGTGTGGTGGACTGTGGATGACGCAATCATTCACCAGGAATCGTTCACCTATTGGAGGCCAATCTCTCAGGAACAAAGTTTATCAAAGCAACACGGTCCGACTCGAAAGTGTACAAGAGTAATTTCTTCCTGAGAAGCGGTTCAGACTGTTGAATCAGTCGGAAAGTGTCCTATTTGGCCAAAACATCGCGAGGACTTATCCCACCTCACAGAGTAATTACGGGGAGATTTACCTTTTCGAGTAGAAGAGAGGGAGAGAAGAGAATGATATTTTGCCTCTTCCTGTGATTAAAGGATTAAATGTGGGTGGGAAATAAACGTGAGGTAGAAACGGATTCAAAAATGCGCAATAAAATTTTGCCTTTTTTCTCTAATCTGATTTTTCTAGACAAAATAAAACAATTTATAATGCTTTATATATGCGTTTAACCTTTCACAAAAACTTTTCCACTCGCCTTAAACTTGAAGCCGACGTCAGAAGGGAAAAAAAAGCCACCGAAATAAATTTACATCGGTGAAAACTTCCTTCTGGATTAAACAAAAATGGAGAGAAAAGTCTCATGGTACCTTAAAAAGATGTTTACCATACCGTTCTTGATATTGACAAAGCTTTGATATTTGGGGGAGGCAGGTTGGAAACTATGCGTCTAACTGTTTGTCTATAACCCCTCCAAACGCCTTAAGTGTCCACTGCCTTGAGGTCAAAGCTGTGGCATTTGACTAGCTATTAGGAAAGAAACATTTCCCATTATTCTGTTTGAATAACTGTTGGATGGCATGGTGATGCAGCAGAATCCAAAGCCTCAAGCTTTAAATATTGTCCAAAGCAAGAATGACTCTTTAGAGTCCGTATAAGGCTGGTGAAACGGAAAAAAGTGCTTTTAATTTGTCACTATGACACCCTTAACCAGTAAAAAGGAACGAGCCTTGGGTTTGTTTTATGGACATGTTTGATGGCACTATAACTAGTTATTCAAGAATTTTCCACCGTGGAGAGGCAGAGTTTCTCCAGACATTTTCTCAAGTAGGTTACTTCTACCCTAGAAACCCTAATGTCTGGACTTGGACTGCTGTATCCATCCTACGACCACACATTTGTTTACCCGGGGTTCTGTTGATGACACTCCGGCTTCAAAAGATAAACAATTGATAATATTTATTCGCAAGTGATTAGCAAAAATAATTCTAGGATAGACTGGAAGGTCTTTTCCAGTTTTTAGTTATAGTGGATCCAGCAAAAGCTGGGAATCAAGCTTAGAACCACTAAAGAGGCCTTGTAATGCGGCCAGAATGACAGATATTTTTGTCCCACGGGTGTAAAATAAAAGTTTTGCAAAGTGCAGATTGTCTGGAACATCAAAAAATGACCCTGATACTTTCTATTTAAGCAGTTCTTCCTGTTAACTCTAGTGCCTCCTCTACAATTTCCCCCGATGGACGTGTCGTACCAAAGACATGGTCATCTGTATGGACGAATTGAAGTTGGGTTTAATGTCGCTAAATTGTATTGCACCTGGATTCTCCACAATCATCCTCAATCTTCTTAATGGCCATCGTATCAAGAATGTTGGGAAACAGGTTAGGATGCAAAAAACCGACAAATTAGTTTTATTTACTCTATATGAGCAAAATACCGTTTTAGAATTTGATTGGTTCACGTATCACCAAGTTGCTTTCATTGACTTCTCGGGAGTGACCTTGACCTTATCTGTTTACTAATTTTTTATTCTTTTAAAAGAGGAATAATATTTAAAATGATTTCTTTTGAAAAACCTTTTTCAGACACAAAAGGAAAAGTGGCGTCGTGAATATGAGTACGGCGTTTCCATGGAGATCTATGATGTCAGTTTGAGCTATGAATTCCACAATCTATGCGTTCAGGAGTTGACACTGTGAGTGTCTATTGCTGACAAAAAGATAGATTATCAATCATAAACCCTAATAAACTCAGGTGGCGCTCCGAGTTCTCTCGAGAGGATGCTAAGTTATAACCGGTAGGGAGGAAGATATATTGTCAATAATGTGCAATAGATGCAAGACCATAGACAGTTTTGAGGTCCATGTCCAACAGTGGAAGTTCGAATCGGGGGGACTGAGGAGCCTATATAATTAAACAAATAGCTAAACAAGGCGTCAGGTGTGAGTAATAGGCCACTTTTCAGCGTGGAAAAAGCATATTTACTAACAGAAGAGGTTCAATTTGAGCGCCGGCATTTTAAATGGACCTATTACAGGTCAATTTACAGGTGGGTCTAAATAAAACGCTAAGCGGGAAAATTGATGGAAGGAATTAACTTATACTCGCATGAACATGTTTAAAAAGCTAATTTTTTATTTTCAAATGCACTCATCGGGGATAAAACAAGATTTGCCTACGAAAAATGGAACATTGTTATCTGCGCCCTCTGTCGTACGGAACCGGACAAACCCAGTGTCATTATCAATCCAGCCGGTTATAAAGATCTCAAAGTTAACACTTTGACAACAAAAGCCATTGTTATCGCTACAAATTCCACTGTGGTCAGTCGGTAGGTTCCCTCCTTTCTGCCTTTTGACCTGTTGATAGGTTTTAGTTGAAGGGGGCTCTTTTTTAATCAGTTGCCTGTGTTACGCCGCAGAATGCGCAATTATTGCACAAAATGCCGAGGCCACGAAACTGACCGTCTATGCCAGTGTCCTACACGACTTCAGTTCTACATTCAAGCGGCGGGTCTGAAGAAAGGTAATCCGGAACTGCGCGGAATTTACGTTTTACTTATTAAGCACTTTGTAGTTCCTTGGTATAGGAATAAATTTCGGGGAAAGACTCTGAATTTCAACCACTCATGCACTACTCTACCTTTCGGTAGACGTACTTGACTGATGTTTCGAGCACAAAATTTTGAATTCTTTACTCATTAGTGAATCGGCAAAATTAGTTCTTACTGTGCTATCAGGAAAATTGAACATCTGAGCCCATTTTACATGACAGGCGTAAGAAACTTTTGAAAACACTCGGTTCACTTCATACAACTTGAACCCCGTTTAAGCCAACGCCTTTTTTTTCTCCAAATACAAATTTTACAATTAGAAGGCCTTGGCCTCCTCTACAGCAAAAGGGTTTCATTCAAACCTGAGCTTTGGAGTTCTGGGAGCAAGTGACCCTCTCCTCTGGCAAATGTATATTTTTATAAGGCATGGCAACGCGATCTAGAAAACCCCAGTCCTTTAGTAAAATACGCCTTCAACTCAACGCAGCATTCTACTCATTTCTGTTGCTTAGAGATGGAAAGCTATCTTGAATCGATCGCCCTATGATTGTTGACTTCTTGAATCAGTCAACGTCTGTGCCATACTCATAGTTTGCACGGAATATTTCCTCACTCCTGCGACGATTATCCAGGACTAGGAAGGCATTCTCCTCCCTGGAGTTCCACAGGAATGACTTTAGATAGTTGGGATCTACTGCGGTAGAAGTGAGGAGACGCGACTGCTTTTTCATTTTATGTGCTGTCCAGATGAGTGTTCCAATATCCTACTGGATCGAGAATCCTCCGTACAGATACGTGCATCTATGGATGTTACACCACCGCTTTCCACTTACTGCTCCACGCAATCACTCCAACTATTGCGCCAGCTCTCGGCATCAGTGATAGCCCTCACTGTCAACTGTCACTGCGAGAACCGCCACTTAGAATCTTTCTTATGTCCTTCAAACTACAGGTCTCGGTTGGGTCTAAACTCCTCTGTAACAAGACGTTAGTTAGAAATACAAAAGGTACTATTTGTCAAATCAAACGTTAGTTATGAATGGTGTTAACGTGATATACTGAGTGAAGATTAAGTTCTACGTCTGGCTAAAATGCACGACATGGTCCACAAAAAAGGGATATTAATGAGGTTTTGCAATGACTTTTCATTTCTTTTCACAAATTACATTTCCATCTATTTTATTTTAAGAAAGAGAACGCACCATCAGCGATGACGAATCGGAATTTCAGGTTCCTGAGTATGGGTGAGTTGGAGGTAATTTATATCTTTGCTAGTTTACATTTTATGCATAATCTGTCAGCCTAATGCTAAATTTTATAAAAATTGGGGCGAAGAAGCAACGAATTTATGGGATATTTGCTAAAGCTGAAGTTCAAAGTGCAGAGAAATGTTAATTTCGTTAGTAAAATATGGTGCTAACGCCACACCCAAATTTACCAAACCCGCCAAAACAGTAGAAATTAATTTGCCCACCCTCTGCCTAATCGATGTTGTAAAGCGAAAGTTGGTCTAAAAATAAATCAAGTGATCTTTGATTTGAATATCTTTCCGTCCCTTTAATTACAATATGCATAGAGTTTTGTTTGATCGGGGAAATGATCAAATATCCTCCACACTGCAGAGAAGTCCTTTCCGATCCTCTACTTATCGAAACCGAAGACACACCTCAAGGTCAAGTTTCGCGTTCAGCCAGTGGGGACCTCAGCCCATCCGAATGCGATTTACTGCCAGAACAGGCCACAGTAGCGGCTGGAAAGTTGAAACATTCAAAAGTAGATGGGTTTTCTCGCTTCACGATTGGTCCGATTCCGACATCAGCAAGTCCAAGAAGTGGGGTGCTTACTCAAGGATGCTCTCGGCAGCAGTCATTGCTGCTAAACCTCGCAGACTACATTCCACTGCCGCATAAACCCTATGTGCCAAAATACGTGGATTCGACGGGATGTTTCCACTGGATACCTGATATGCCAATTGAAAGAATCAAGTTGGTAAGCTTGTGGAGGTTTTGAAAGTTATCCTTGATGTAAGGTTGAATCGAGTCTTTTAAGCCCAGCCTAACTTTCGCAGTGGTCACTATAGGAAATTGGAAATTTAATCGTTTTGATAATTCTTTTGAAGCGTCCCTTTGTCTATTTAGTCATCCAGTAGAAAATTTTCCTTCTACCGTGAGTATTTGTGTCACTCGGACACCAGAATCTGAACTGCTGTGTGGTTGGACTGAATTCACTTAATGTTGCCACAAATTTAGTAACCTATTGCATTTGGGAGGTGTTAAAGTACAGGAGAGCCTGGATGCAGAACATCTGTGGCACGAAGATGGTGACTAGACTCACACCAATTGCAGAATTTTATCTGGCCATACCGTTTTACATTAATTTATGCTCATTATCCATTTCGAATCACCCGCAAATAATAAATTCCTTCCATTACAATAAAATTTCAGACACCGGCCGAGGCAATAAAATACCAATTTAGAGACCACTATCTCCTCTGTATGGTTGAACCTTTGGCAGACCAGTCGTTGAACCTAAGGAGTTTTGTCTTCCCTCTGCGCTTTCACTGGATGGAGGTGCGGGATATTGTCATATTGGGTAACACCTCAGCCATCAAGGCGGAGGAATGGACAAGCATCAAGAACATTCCCAATGTCTTTCTTGTCCAAGTATGTGATTAGTTCAATTACTCACTAATCAATCTTTGAACTTTTCCTTCCCACCATCAACTTTGCCTTTTCTTCTACTCAAATTTTAGGGTAACCCCTGCAGCTTGAACGATCTAAATGCAGTTCGATTGAAGCACTGCACAGCTTGCACAATCCTCGGTGAAGCTATCAGAGAAAGCGAAGAGGATCACTGTCTAAGAGACAAGAATACACTCTTCTGTGCTATGACAATTCGATCGCTGATTGAACAGTCGCCTAGATACATTCACATGGCAACCGAGCTTCGTAGGTTCTGGACTATCTCTAAACAATCTTTTCATCCATTGAATTATCAGTTGATTGACTGACTGACTGATCGGTTGAGTTGTCAACTGATCAATTGATTGATGTACTTCTGTTTTTCATGTCCAGACTATGAACAGAACGCACATCACTTCAGTTCAGCAGAGTCGCACAAACTCGATTTCAAATTGCCAATACGATTTCAAGAGGCCTTTGCCAGAGGAATAATCTTTAGCAATACTCTTCTTTATAGTTCTATCAGTTCAGTAAGTTTTGAGAGGTTTAAAGTTGCCAAATATCGGGTGGCTACAAAGCTAATGCGGTTCTTTATCCTGTTTGAGGAAACAGCTTTGAACGTGTAGGGACTCCTGAAATACTAGCTTGTATCAGTAAATTATTTGACCTCCTTATTTTGCCTCTACCACTTTACATTTTGGAGTCTCATAGTTTAAAATATCCTCTAAACTTGATGGCTTTTGAGCCCGCCCAAAATTGAGCAATCGTCTCGTATGACTTTTGGAGAAGGTTTGGCCGTTTGATTCTTGCGAAAGACAACCCGAATGTGGATGCAACACGCTTTGGAGAGTCCTAGTACTTTATGAAAAGTTATGTACCAGCATTAACGCGTCAACCGGTAAAGTCATGATGGAAGCTTAGCAGAGTGATGCCAAATCCCTCAAGAGATGGTAGTTGATTTCAAATGTCACAAATTTGCCATCCGCTCCTTCAATCGTTCCAGAGGGAACTATGCACACTGGATTGTTTGCTGATTTACTTAGGGTAGGACAGAGCTTTCTGTCCCAACATTTATCAGGGGGGCCAAGTTAACACTGCTCATTCCTAGCCAATCCCTTCAGAAGATTATGCTTTCTTTACGTGTGCATGTGTATGTGGAGGAATGCTGGTTCAGTTTTTGCTAGCTCAAAGTCAGGTATTTACGACCGTCATCTGTCTACACGACACAGGTCCGGTATTTCTGGAGGGCATGCAAAGGAAACTGCTCTTTAGGACATTTCCGTGACTGGTGGATAAAATCGGAAGAGGCTACCTCATACCTTACATCGCTGCATGAATTATGCGAGAGAAGAGGAGCGATACTGCCTCATCCTCACCTCCCTTATACGCTTAAAAAATCCTTCGAAATCACCATTTGCGACCTTTGTCGACATTTAGCAGTCACATACCCACATGCAAAAAGGAAGTTTAGAAACAGCCCTGAGTTGAGGGCAAAAGTGATCAGGACTAGATCATTCGAAAACGACAGAACCTGATAAGAGGCGAGTTCTCAGAAGGCTTGTGCTTCATTACGAAAAAGACTTCATATTTTTTAACGAATGAAGTATTTAAATGAATTTCTTGCGGCTATTTAATCTGCAATTCACCAAAAAACACAACCGAAACGCAAATGACATCATCGATGCTACACGTCGCGTTAAAAACATTGAAATATTGAACTCTGCGGGAAATTACTTTATTAATTGTGCGTGATTATTATGGAAGATGACTGGTTTCGGAGGTCCCATTGACATAGCCTCTTTGGTCCATGAATGAATTATTGCGCATTATTTTTAGAAACAGAGCTAATCCTTAATTACTAACACGTTGTTTCCGTTGCCTAGTTGTATTTCAGTGGGTCGGTCTTTCAGTTCCTACGAGCCCTTCTCTTTGGCATAGCTGTTGAGGAATTGGAATCAGCCAGCCTACTTCGAAATGGTATGTTGTGGTTTTTTTTGAGCGCCCACCCCCTAATTCAAATACAATTTTTCTCAATAGGACTACAACGTGGGCAAAGGAATGCCTCCCAGAAGGCAACTGGCGTTCGAGTGGCTTTACTCAATATGTGTGAGATTCCCTTTGGAACACTTTTCACTCGTCCTGGCAAGGTAGTGTCTCGGCTACTCCCGATGGTGACTTAAAGCACGCTAGTTTAGAGGGCAGCTTTGTAACCAAGGTATAGAAAAACTGAGACAGAGGATGGTGGTGAGAATGTTCCCTATTTTATTCATGATAGTATGCATTGCATCCGAATCCGTATCTAAGGAAATATTTTTGCCATATGATTATCTAGTCTTGACAAAGTTCTACGATGAGCATTTTTTATGGGAGAAATTAATTTTCCTCTCCGACCGTAAGGCACACCTCAAAACCGGGGCAGTAAAAATCGATAGTGATTCGGTGGGCCTTCTGCTGTAAACCACCTTGAAGTGGATGCACCAGGGCTGTCACTAATATAATGATCGAGTTACTCGTGGAGATAAGAAATTTCGAGTGGCTTGCAGCACAAATGCAATGGGAAAAGCACCATAGGTGATTTAACAATAGACTCTTTTTACGTCTTTAGCGGGTTCTTCGTTACAAAGACGTATTTATACATGCCCTGATGTGTTGGAGAATCCTCTGTCTTGGAATTTACCGTCTAGATCGTCGAGGTTTTCGTGTGGTTATCACAAACCCACCTAAAGCCCTCAAAATGTGCACTGATGATCAAGTAGGTCTTAAAATTACGGATTGAGTGGTTTTTCAACCAATGAAATTGCGGCGACAAGTTTCTCTTCCATATTTGTAGGTCTTCTGCTTCATTCCAAGTGAATCCACTGTTCTTCTGGAGGATGCAGGCAGTGTAGTTTCGACACCAACCATGGACTCAAGTCTCTTCTTCTCAAGAACTCCTGGCGCCACCTATGCAGGCATGTCGGCAATTGAATTGGCCCGTCAGAGTGCGAATGTGCTGCGTAAACTTCAGCCACGTTATGGCTAGGCTGGATGCTGATAACAAGGATAAGGAAATTGACTTACTAATAATCCTTCTTTGTCCATTATCATTTAAGAACTGAGTTCAAATACAGCCATCGAAACAGTTGCATTGGACCTAATCAATTAGCCAGCAGGGTTTTTAACAAATAAAAAGTTGGGTACAGATGTTACAGCGTATTCGCGATATCTAGCAATCAATGGTGGCAAACTACACTAACGCAACGAATGGGGTAGATGATGGCAGAAGCTGGGACGGCGCTATTTCTTAGTTCCTGAAGTCAATATTTTGCACAGAATTTGAATGAAGGTGAAAGAGAGGGAGAAACAGTGACAAAAGAAATGCAGTATTCCAAGCCCATTCTTAGTGTAAAATGACGGAAACAAAGGTAACATGCATTTGCTAGTCAAGGTAAGTATTTGCAATTTAAGAACCAAATTTCCAGTTAAAGTAATGTACCGTATGAATATTCGCAACAGCTTTGCATTCTGCCAAGGCATGAAGAAAATTAAAAAAAACTCTATTAGCTAAGCGGCATTTTTAATATGCTCTTTTTAAGCTCGTTTTACATCATGGATGCATTTTTCTATTTACTGGATTTGTTTTATTTCATTCCTTTGTTGTTCTTGCTAGATTTATGCGACTAATTAACTCTCAAATACCGACTCTTCATTGGTCAGCTATACCCAATCAACGTGGCCTCGCCACGTATACTTCCTTTTCATAGGCCTCCCTCCATTTTGCCGTGCGTGTAGTCCCGTGGGTGAACATGGAGTCCAACAGCATGATTGATATGAGTTTGGGTAGTTTTCATTCATTATTTTAATAATATAGTTCTGCTTTTTGTGGGCACTTGTGCGTGTTTGCGTAACCTGTACATCCTTTTTGGGCTTCTGTGCATTTCTGGCCTTTTTTTCACCACATTGCCATACGGGTTTCCCTTTAGATGATATAATTAAGCTTAATAGAAGAACCAAGAAGGCAAGTGGGTCAAAGCCATCCCTTAAGGCTCGTTCATTGGCTGTGAAGAGGGCGGGCTTGATTCGGTCCTCTCTCGTGAAGCCCATGAAATCGCGTCAGGTTACCGCGGCTCGAGCCATTTTCCAGCGCGCTAGACGAACCGCTGCCATCGCAGCAAGGGTAGCAGCAGATGCAGCTGCACTGGTCTCGCCTGCTAATACTGTTGCTCAAAGTAATCGTCGCATCGGTGGTAAGTGACTCATCGAGTGGTAGTGCCTCTAGTTCGGTTGATTTTCATGCTACTGTATGCGCTGCTGCCCTAATTCTCCTGTGCGTGTTTTTATGTCTTTCGCAGACAGAATTTGGTCAATGGAGCAGGAGGTTCGCTGGGGTTGATTGTTGGCTTGTTGTAGTTATATCGTGAGTTACTGGCTCTATTCTGGCCAGTACGCACGATCGTGTCTGCTGCTTTCTCGGTGGCGTCGTATCGCTTACAAGACCGAAGGACCGCCGCTGTTGTTGCTCAGTTTTGGCCGCCAAATTACATTAGCTGGGTTCTAAGGAGCACGTTTCATCAACAGACATAGAAAAGGAGCGGTTAACGAAAGGGCTTGTGTGGATGATCGAAATGCCTTATATTGCTCCATTTGTGTCTTGCGTCCAGGTGTTCATAAATTTGCCTCACTCAACGTCTTGGAGCTGTGCACGATCGTGGGTGTGGAGAATTGTCTTCTCGGTGAATCTCTGTCGCCATCATTCTGGCTTCCCTTCGGGTGAAAAAAATAGCAAGACATGCCAATGTTCAACTTGAGGTCGCTTTGCATTCAACGATTCTGAATCATAACGAAGAGGAAACGCAATTGAACTATGTAATTCTTACCTCCAAACGGGACAGTCTGCGTCTACCGCAGCTGCTCGAGAACTGCATGTTTCCTCGATTTCAAAAAGATTCAGATCTCAAGCTGAGTATGACGTCATGCTAGATTTAGTTTGCTCCCATTAAAAAGGATTATTTAAATGGTCGGGAAAGATGCTAATGCTGCAAAATTTTTGACCAATCGTTGCTTGGATGGTTGAACTGCATTGAGGGATACCGCGTGGTCGACCCCCATCTACTTCTACAAGTTCATAAATTTGCTCTCTTTAAAATGAGTTCAAGGCCTTGCAGCGGCGATTCACTTGTCCTCGTTGGTCTTTTTTCCGACCCCCAACAGTGTGAGTAGGAGTAAACACCTGCCTCTTCTGCGCTCCAAGACACATGTCTGCCGCTACTGGCTGTTCGTTCTGAACACTTGCAATTTTCTCGTAACCTCATGTGTGTTTACAGCCGCTGGTCCAGCTGCAGCAAGGAATAACCGTGCAATAAGCCGCAATTTGGCAGTTCGGCAAAGAATCATGGCAGTGAATCGTCAGATCTTCCAGCGTCAACGTCGCAGTCGTGGCGTTCCAGGCGCATTGACTCGTCTGGGTGTCCGGCCCCAACGTCAAGTGCAAAGACAGCAGAGGCTGCAGAGACCTGATACTATTCGACGTTTATCTCGTAACAACAATAGTAGTAACACATTTGGCATCGGCTCTCAACGTTCCTTCCGTCAGAATTCATCCCTCAACGTCATTGGTAGACAGCGCCGCGTCACCAGAGTTGATACTCAGCGTAAGTACTTGATTCATTGGCTGTTGGTGGCTGTCGTGGCCTTGTCGCTTAATCTCCTTTTCACTTACTTTTCAGGTTTCGGCATTCGCCGTCGTGGCGGTGGACGAATGGTAGGAGCGCAGACGAACATGAGTGCAATGTCCTCGACACGCTACCAGCAGTACCTTCAGCAGGCGCGCGCCCTGATCCGTGCTCAGGCGGAGCGTGTTAACCCCACTGCCGGTGGCTTCAACAGCCGTGACAACTACAATCGCTACAGTCGCACCAGTTCGATGTATGTGGACGTGCCAGTGAGAAGTGGTGGCGGTGACTTCACTGGCAACCGTTTCGGTGGTCGGAATGGTATACGTGGCCGTTTCAGAGGCTGAAAAGGAATGCGGGAAATCACATGACCACGTTTGTAAAGTCTTTCATCGGACCTATTAATCCCGTCCACGTTTTAAGAAAGCACTCATTGCCCTGTCAGCATTGGCATTATCCACACCTCCATGTCCGTCTGCTGGTACCTCTAGCTTGTGAATATGTCTCGGTTAATGCTTATTATGAAACTGTACCTGTTTTCCTGATCTTTTGTCTACGTCTTTCTGGGTAATTGCTGGCAAATTTTGACTGGTGTACAGCTCCTGGTTTCTTTCGGATGCTCCTGTTAATGCAGGGCTCTTGGAAGGGTCGAGGGGATTTCGGGCGATAGGTTGCATGCAAGCCGTCGGCGCACGGGTGCTGTTTCCTCGTGCGCCACGTAGTACTCTTTTGCCATGTTGAATTCTATCCTCCCATGTTGCTTGAACTCGACGGGTGAGGTTTGCGTTTGTCTTCATTAAGTTAAACCCGGTTTTTTGTATTGCCCTTTGAAAAGCCTTCGAGGGAGGGACGGTAGCATAGGTACCGACTGGAATTGTTTTCCCTTTGTCCGATTGCCATGATGAGTTGCTTAAAGCAGTGTAGTAATTAGGGTAAGCTTCCTCTCCATCGAAAAGGACTCGCCATCAATGTAAGCGCGATGGCACCGAAGCAACGTGCCAATAACTTGCGCCAGCATTGACGGTCGTGATGATAGCCTCTGAACAACAAGCGTCACATGTATTAACGGGCGACCATAAAGTTCGGTTGCTGTCGACTGATTCTTCTTCGTACAAGGTCTAAATGTACATAGTAAATTTTACGCTGTTTGCTGTCTTCGGTAGAATGGAAAATAAATTTGATGATTTCAATTTAATGTCCATTCGGTGATCGACTGTACTGCTCGTCATCCGCCGATCATCCACGCATTATAGACTCTGTACACCCAAGGTATGCACCACTGCATTCCCACAAGATTTTTCTTTTTTTCTTTGAGTGTGATGGGTTGTAAAAGAAATAGTGTGTTTGATGAAGACGGGAGGACTAAGACTACGTGATGCGGTACAACTATTCCTCATGAGCCGCATCCACGGTCAGTCAGCTAAGCGGGAGAATTCACTTTAGTATGAAAAGAAGGGGAACACTTTCCTGGATACAAATGATGCCATTGTTTTAAGTGTTTTTCATCTTTTCTTGGCAGTAGAGAATCAAATGTAAAGTGGAATGAATAGCTTGGTGGAAAATTAAGGTGAGATAGGAGCAGAGGTAGCTGGATCCGGCACATTTACTCCTCGAGGCAAGATATTCGGATGACGGTGGGACCTATAGTAAGCTTGCGGCTCCTTGGAAAGGGCTTACAGAATGTCTTAACTTTCCACTCATCGGCATATGAACCATATTCGTTGTGACTCGGTGCCCTGTTTCTTATTAAAGCCGCACTTGTTAGGAGGCCATTTATAGAAACCACTGTATTACTGATAAGTCGCCCAGTAGTATCTTGCAGTGAATTCGTATCAACGTTCATAAAGTAATTAGCTAACTTAGAAGGATAAAAATTGATAATTTTCTACGTACGATTCACTGCATCTTTTGATAAGCCAATTCTGAAATTTAGAGAGCTTATGTCTGAAATTTGTACCGATGAGTAGGCATACGTAAGATCACAATGCCAAATTCGGTTGACCTTGATGGCCTTAGAGGTGACACTTAATGATCTGATCCGCTATTATGGTAAATAATCACCTTAGCTGGTTCCATAGAATTATACGCTGCTATACGTTATTTCAAACACGTTCTTTTTAAGGTCAAAGAGCAAAAACTGATGTATGGAGAGGTCAAACACAACACAACATGAACGCCTGCTGCCCTTCGTAATAAAAACTAAAGCCAGTTGCAAATCCCACCTTTCTACGGCATTTAGACAGAGGAAGGACGCACTTTAGCAGTATTCACTTCCCCTTCTGTCGCCCTTTTGTTCCCCTGTTAAGAGTTGACTCTATTTCTCAAATGATTGTTTAATTCCAAGAGGGGCCTCATCCGTGAGATAAAGAGGAGCAGGGGTAAGGCGATAAGGCTCTCACTGACAAGTTGTGTGAAGCCTCAATCTAGCATGCAAGGATGGGACTTTCTCAGAACCGATTGAGCAATGCTGAGTAGTTTTTGTTATTCCGCTTCTAGTTTTGTCGTACCAATTCCAGCTGTAATCGGCTGCCCTTCGGCAAGAAATTTATGGTGGAAATTTGTGTCTGCAATGCACCACACACATGCAAAGCCTAGGCTTGTAAAGACGAGGCCTCACGTGCCCTGACAAACATTCTTCGTTTTAAGTAAGTCAGTCAGTGGACTGTCAATCTACGATGAAAGGTTCACTTTATTTGTAACGCGGGTGAATGAACTGAGTAACAAGTTGGTATAGTCGTAAAAGCCCTAAAATTCTTTAGTCAAAGTGCCAATAGCAGCCTTTACTTTTTCATGGTAGAAAATGTTAACCATTTCTGAAAGTCTCACTTCGTAGAGTGACTCATGACAATTAAACGAACGTGGACCACTTCTAGGTGGCACACTTTCTGCCGCAACTTATCCGGGTGCCATAGGAGGACTTTTTGCATTCGAAAGGAAAAAAACTTTGATCACGGCTATCAAGGAAGAGCAACTCTGAAAGATATGAGGGTTCGACCCGGCAAAAAAGTAGTACACAGGGCACAATAGGAAGCACCGCCCCGAAAGGCAGACCCATATCTCGAAATTGAGGTGGAGGGGTACAGTTGCACACATTTTGCAAATTACTCTAGTTAATTTGACACGCTATGCCGTAAATCCCATAAATTTTCGACGGTAAAATAACAAGTGAAATAATGCCCAAGTTTTTCAGTGCTTCTGGAGGCAAACTAAATTTCGTTCCTTTTTTTAGAAGTTTTCTCACTTATCGCTAAATGCCAGTCGATTATGTAAAATCAGAAATTGAGGGTGAGCTGTTAGTGGTAAGTTGAAATGACTTATTACAACGCCATAAATGCTGCACAATCGTTCATTGTAGAACCAAAAGTAAACCTTTCCTGAGGAAGGACAAACGAGAAAACACTTATTAAGACGCTGCAGATCAACTGTAAAATAGTTAAAAAGGTACAATTCAACAGTTGATATTTCCTTGAGTTTCTTTGCACTTTCGTAATATCATTGGCTAGTTATGTCCAATAAACTTTCTCCTACCTCTATTCCGACTCGAATTGTTTATTTACAACGAATCATATAAGTCTCTCCCAATGCTGTACATATGGACTCCTTTTATTAGGCATACCTGACACGGTCGATCACATCTACTAATTCGATGCGTAGTATTCGCTTCCTTTTTCTTTTTTCGCACATGTTACCTTCAATAAACAGTCACGCTAGTCTCTATTTTCCAAATGTTAAAGACAATTATGCAAAGACCTTTAAATCAGTCTTCACCTTAAAAGCAACGAAATCTGCCATCCACTATGGGTGGAATTATAGGAGTAAATGAATAAAAGTAAAAAAATAGATGGTAAGTGCTCCAGAGTGTAAGGGATTGAAAAAAAAATCCAAATTGTCGTAGAAGGTATCACGCTAGCATCGTCAACCTCTCAGCGAGACAATTCTACTACGAGTTTCGCCTTAATTTAATTTTTTGACTTTAGAAGCAAACAGTCTAGGCCATGGCCACTTTCTTTCTCACCTCAAGCTTGTTTGCGGCTAGCCAGTCTATGCCACCCTCCACGTGATCGTGCGATTTTCTACCGCAGAGGAAAAGTGACAATCAACATACAAAGACGTGTCATCGAGTGAATATGAAAGGGTAAGTCATTCTCCAAACCTGATGGGTCATTTATTCACATATAAGTTTTGAAGCAGTGATGAGGTCTTGAGGCCCTTCATCCGATTGATTGACTAGATTTAGCTTTTTTCTGCACATATTCAGATTCTTCCCTCAACAGCCTTACCTTCGCTACTGAGCATGGAGGCCATTTTTGTGCATGATACATCTATTTGAGCAATTTTTTTACCAAAATCAAGGAAGTATAAACCACCTCTGCCCTGTTAGTTGCTCTCACTTTCTATTAATGTCATACGAAATGGATGAGGAAATTACCGACCTTTAACTCGCGAAATAGACAGACCCAAATGACACTCATCCTATTTAGCCAAAGTTTTGATATTTCGAGAAATCATTGAGAGCATTGCAAATGGTGCTTTTGGCAGTGAACTGCCGCATATGTCCTACTTATAATGTTTAGCAGGCAATTGCATTCGGTCCGCGGGTACCTACGAGTTGTGCCAGTGTAAATCGAATATCTGGTTAACCTGCCAACAAATGCCTTAAAATCTGGCTTACTAATTTGTCCGATTATACAGGAATGTAAAAAATATGCCATCAACGTCGCAATGACTGCATAATTTGAGTATTTATTGTTCTGACTGACAAACGTGGCCTACAATAATGGTTTTGGCTATTTGGGGTGGTGAAATCTCAAATGACGTGAAAGTACGCGTCACTTCAAGCACGATTTATTAAAGGGTCAAAGTGCTAATAAATTGGCGCAAGGTCATTCAGCAATTGCCACAACGATAAATATGACCTGAAGTTGCCATTACCATGTCGTGTTTCTGAGGCCTTAAATAAATTTTCCGCCTAAAGAAAGAGGAAAAATACGCAATTTTTGCGTAAAGATGCCACTACCGTTGAAAGACAGGTAATGTGAGTGGCAAATAAGTCGGAAAGGACATATATAATCAAAACTCTGATATTTAATCTGCTGAAAGTCATTGACAGCCAATAGAGGAGTATTTGAATCTCTGAGTACCACTGACAGATCACATGCGTCTATTTTTAATAAATAATCGTGGCCCTCTCTAGTTTACGCTGAAATGGCAATAAGCAATGATTAGTTGGAAGAACATACTACTGATGTACAGGAGGACTTAAAGCCTATCAGTATAACGTGAAGGCCACTTCGTCAAGAGAATACGCAATCTGGGAAGACCGCAGTAAAAACATAGGTAAATACACAGTTCTACAAAGTGTAAAGCCTCTACAGAATAGCTGTATTTCGATTCCATTAGTGATAAATAACATTTTATTTCTACCGGCTGATAAGCGAGGGATTTGATTGGTCATTATAGCCTTAAAAATCGTAATCTGCCTAGACGTTCATGCTAGCTAAAAAGATGCAAATAAAGGTTATTTTCTGTATACTTTTTGCCTTCAGGGTTCCGTAAGTATAGGACATTTCTTGTTATCAAGGCAGCAGGTAGTCAGTAGATGGGTTGGCTCTCCTTGTGCCTCTTATTTGAGAATCAATGAGGAGAACCCATTTACAAAAGAGCTTGACTTATTAAAAGCCATCGAAAATCAAAATTTGTTCAGTTTTTTTTACACGCTGAGCACCTGTTGCGTAATCATTCCAAAAGTGGCAGGAAGTATTACCAAAATGGGGATTAATGAAGCCTGTTTATGTTTCATCAGTTGCTTCTGGTAACAAGCTTCTAGACCTCATGATTTACAATCCTGATGATCTGTCGACTGCCACTTCCTCTATCACCTTTTAATGCAGCTCAGATTTTGCTATTTCAACTTTGAATCGCTTCAATCTAAGTCATCCGCATGAAGAAAGAGCTGATGAAAGTCCCGATATCCCTTCATGGCGGTGCTTTATTTAAAACTTTCCCGTTAGCAAACACCCACACCACAAAACAAATGCCTTACCAAAAATCAGGTTTTGCGTGAGCGTCAAACCAGCTTAATGCGTATACAAAGACTTGAGTACAGCCGTCCTGATTTTCAGCATACGTAGGAAATCATAGGAGGGTACGGCTTGAGCGTACGCTCCTGATAGCTGGCTGGAGGAAAGAACCGGAAACCCAAGGTGATTTCCGTCTCGCGTATTCGTAGCATAGGTTGACCTCGAACCCTGTATCAAATGCTAGTACATTTAAAGTACACTTTTGTGCAATATCAGTCTAGCATAAGAGACCAAGCGAGAACGTGAAGTTATAGATAGCTTGGGAATTAGCCACGAAAATAGTTATTTTTATTCTATTTTGTGGGCAAGTTTATACAGGGTTGCAGTCATTTTTTGACAAAAGAAATCGTCCCAATCAGTGTTTGTTAAACACCAGTTGGTTTTGTTGCAGTTCTAGTGCAATTGGTAGACTCTGCTTTCACTAGCTTTTGATATTATTTTACTGGTAGTTTGACAACATGCCATGGATCCAGTATTTCGGGTATATCCATTAAAAATTTCTTGTTTGGATCACAATCAGGGAGGCCCATTCTCAGTGAAGGCTTGAATAATCTCTTTTCGGTGATTTCGCCCGATTAGAAGAGCCTCAAGAGCCCACAATTCAATGGTCGATATTTTATCGATTAAGTAGATCTAACCAATGTTTTCTGACTCCCTATATTTCCGAGTCTCAAATTACTTATTTTCCACTCTTTAAAACAAGTTTCAATTAAATATCATGCTTTAATAAAATTTCGAGACAATTTATTTATAGTTAGTGTCAAATGGGATTTAAAAGTGTCATTCTCAGCAAATAGTTTCATTTCCGTTTCTGGTTGAATCGGTTGGCGTCTGTTTCCACAGGCCTACCATCCATTGCTAAATGCAGTCATGGCTAAGGTTTTGAAAACGAAATTACCATCCTCTATCTTAAAATTGATTCTAAAATAAAAATTTTTAGAATGTGTTTGCGATTGCCACTCAACATTTGAAAGTAATTCGTGTTCATCACCTCAAGCAGAAAATCATTTGGATCATTAGGGAGAAGGGTTAGCCAGAGAAATGGGACGTAGGTGTCGTTACAGATTAAAAAAACGCAGAGTTCGCAAAAGGAGAACTTCATTGGTTCAACATCGGCAGTGTGGTGGTACTGTTTCAAACAGTGGAGTGACTCAAAAACGAGAACAGCAGCATCAACGGGAAGGGCAACAGCAGGAACAGCAGGGAATGCAAGAACAGCAACAAGAAATATCAGTGTTACATGAATTCGAGGAGCTTGCACGGCAGGAAGTGAGCAGGGTATTTCAAATGCTTTACAACCATGCAGAACTTATCTTCGACTTAAGCAGGGTGAAATTCACGAACGAAATACGTAAGCATTTAAAACAAAATTCAATTGAATACATGATCTAATTTTAAATTTCTATCTGCTATACCTAGGTGATAAAACAAATCAGTTTGTGGATTATGTAGAAGAAAGGTTTGTTCGACATCGCTTCAGAATCGATAATCAGCTTCTTCAAGAAGCGATAAATCGAATGGACGTTAAAGAATCCGAATATGAATTGAGGTACTTCTTGAATATGTTCAAGAGCGATGACTTGGTTGCTATCGATCTACTATTTCGAGAACCGTCCACAGACCCAGAGACTGGAAATTCTGATAAAGAAGACATGGGTCTATATACCGAGGATACAGATCAAGATGCAGAGGATAAAGGTTCGGATGAGAAATGTAAAGAACATGAAGAAGACAAAGAACCAGATGCAGAGGACAAAGGTTTGGATGAGGAGGACACGGATCCAGATGCCTTTCAGAATCCGCAATTAACCATCTAATGCGCGGATTTTGGTAGAAGCTTTGAAATTATTGGTATTTGTTTGGTATGTCCTCCTTTTGGAGTATTCTGTTGTAGGCGCTTTTGCTCATCTTATCGTAATAAATGTTTTAGTCCCATTTCTTTACTTCCTGGCGTATCCAACCCTCATTCATAACCTTGGAGCAAACAATGGATGGGTAGATTGATAATCTAACTTCATTTTACCTCCCCACCTACTCAAGGCATGTTAATTTCATAAGACATGGTAGAGTACGCTAGTGAGTTGCTTCTTAGACAGAGCTTCTACTACGGCACCGAAATGAATTATGTGTTTAAGGGTAATGCTGCGGTAATATGATTAAGAAGGGTCGCTACCATGGTTCCACGAGATGAAGTATAAAATGGAGTATTCTATTTTACGGTAGTAGTCAACGCGAGTTTCTGGCATCGGTCCACTGCAGACTGCGTTGGTATGGTCATCCCAAAGCTGTGCTAATGTCTTTGTGTGCATCCGCGTCCGTGTAGGACTGTACATGTTTGCGCATTCGTGGATGCGGCAGTTGGTGATGAGTAGCACCAGTAGCACCAAGACATTAGAATTGTGTAAACGCTTCAGTCACACTGGGCTCCATGGCGACCGTAGATTAGTGAGGAATGAAACTCCAACCAACTTTCTGGCGGGGATGATTTCATCTCCTAACTCCGACTGCTCAACCAGTATTACTTATCCTCATCCACCCGCACTTTCAATGCCTCACCTCTCTACCTGCATATCAAACACAATCAGATAGCTTAAGTAGCGCCTTTAACGTTAACCAAACTCACACCGAATTAGCACCACATTACGAGAAGTCATACTTGAGAAAACTCTTATTATATACCTGTAGTTTTACCTTCCAACGGCTGCATCCACTCTAGTTCGACCTGCATACCACTACTGGCATTAATTCCTTCAAACGCTCCTCTACTACTCCTCAGGCAGTGCTCAACCACTGCATCCTTGTTTCTCTGCTCACTCATTTGCTCATATTTTTTTTATTTAGAAATAACTGCAAAACAGCAACAAATTCTCGGACTACACTCATTTATATCTAAAATACTTCGTCTTGCTCTGCTTTTTGAAGCAATTCTCATTCATCCTGTCGAAAATGAACTGAAATTACCTGATCGGATCAGATCAGACCGGATCAGTGTTGAGAAGCAAATTCAATCATATAGATGAGACGTGGTCGTCGGAACAGGAGCAGGAATCGGCAGACAATCCATCCAATCGTCGTAGTGCAGACCGAAGCACTTAGAGATGATACCGACAACAACGAAAAGCAGTGAGCTCGGCAGATTTATTTGCAACAGCATGGACACCAGTCTCAACACCTCCTCTAGTAAGCCATCACTTCAAACTGCAGGCAATCACGCACCACATGTGGTTCGGGCAGGGCTTCTACTTCACCAATTTTGCATTCAACTTTCCACGCGTTACCATTTTTATTTCCCGCCCTCCATCGCCATATGCAGTATGCAAAAGCAGGTCGTTAAAATTATGTAGCAGTTGGGAGGTAACGCACACTGCATCAACAACAAATACTTTAGCACAAAGTAGATGGAGTATGTGTTGAAGTGATGAATGGTAATTTAAACGAAACATTACATAGCGTCAGGAGCAAAATCCTCCACACTGCCACTCTGCATGTGCTTTTCCACCAAATTAATCAAGTCGCCAAAGGATCGTTTTCGTTGGTTACAGTCCATGTCATCACCAATGCCAATCGACTGCGTTTCTCCTACCATTCCTTAGCTCCTCCTTATTTTACATCTATCCACTTCCTCTCCTGCAAAAGAAGTCTCCTCCAAGTCTCTAGCTACTGATTATTTGGTTAGGTAGGTGGTTCCATAAGATCCCCAATGGTCGATGAAGCTGCATTCAGATACAGCTATCGCTATTGAAGCTCCAACTACAGTGTGAGCATCAGCCAAAATGGATGTAACTTATGAGGTCAGATTTTACGCAAATTCAAGCCAGATCACACCAACGTCCAGACAAGGGTGTCAAGGCTTTGACTCCGTCACACACAGCATCGTGCAAGTGAACTTAAAGCTTCGACTCCGATTCTTGGCTTTAGGATTGATTCCACATTTAACTCTAGATTTCACATGATCCCTATATGATCACTCTCCGATCTGACTTCACTGGGAATAATGATGAGTGGAAACTCGAAACACCCTCACAAAGGACGTACACACCCTTTATTCTGTCCAAGTTTCCAAAGGATCTTAACTTTGACAAAACTGTATTATTATTGGCAGAGCATTACCAAAGAGCATTATGGGTGAGCAGTCTTAGCATTGGCCACATTAGTATGTCCCCAGTCAACGAGTAGTCGCGGAGGCGGACAGCGCCAGCAAACCAGGCGAAGCAGGGGACAAAAATTGGGCTTTATTTGCCCAATTTGTCGTCCCTCTTCCTGTCTGCCTGTTTTCTGTTGTGGTTCCAATTTAACAAGAATTGTGAGGGAACGAACAACTTGCGGTTAGGTGGGTACCCGTGCAACCATCTCGCAATCTTACAAGGCAACAATAGGTCGTGACGGCAATTTTAGTTGAGCTAGTGGCGTTGATTAACCCATTTGTGAGTAATGCATGCAAGCAGACCAGACGGTTGGAGACTTGTCGGTAGAAAAGCAGTCCATACAGATCGAACGTGCCCCACATGCTACGCCACATGACAATGATGATGTAGAAGGCCCAAATGCGAGTACGTGTGCAGAGGCGTGTTGAGGTAAAGCTGATATTTAGGTATGGGATATTGGCTGGACCATAACCACATTTCTGCCTTGTAGGCACGTATAGGTCATCCAAAATGAGGAACACCATTATTGGCAGAACCGTCCACCAGACCTGAAAACACGTGTAAATTGTATGCGCTTGTGCATGAGCTTGTCGTTATGGATTTTATTTGGCATGCATCAGGTCCGTGTTGGCGATGAAGAATGAAGTTAGGCATATCTTGGTGCTGAAGCTTTGTAAGTGGGTATAACAATATTCAGTAAGGAAATATGTGCTGCTACGTGAATTAAACGGCGAAATACCGGTGGATGTATGAACTGTAGCCCCATACTCAAGAAACCACCGGCTTAGGCATAAACTTTAATCTCACGTCTAGATATTAGAGTCTTAGTGAAAGCCTTTATAAATGCGATTAATGTGTAATTTCATCTTCCCACCTGACAACTTGGTCAATATGTACAGTCTCGAAAACCCCAGAATGACAAATCTACTGGTTAAAAGAGGTATGGTGTTCATTTTTCCTTTTTTTGATGATTTTGTGGGATTATTCAACACTGCGAAAAATATACATCTTTCATATCCCTATAATTGGATAGGGAAACGCAGTACCATTGCCTACTCTCCCTCATTTTTGGAGAATCCTTGAGCACGGATTGAAACATTGCGATAGGTGTGAGGTTCATTCCTTCAAACTGCTGTTGTTTATGCATGTTCAGCAGAAATTACGGACTTTTTTGTTTATGGAGAGACAACAGCACCTTCCATTCGGGGCGTCTAGCACCATCATTTCTCCTAAATCTCCAAATTGCTTATGCAAGCATTGGAGGATTGTTTGCACTAATGAAACAAATAAGGGAAGCGCACTGCATCTTTCGCTCATCTCTATTTCTTCTAATTGATTTAGTGAAACCGCTATTAAAGCACTTATAGAAGACCACTAAGCCCAAAATCAACGGAGTAACGTCTGTCTGGTTTGTGATAGCCAAGCCCTCACTTGTTTTAAGATGTCTTTTTCTACCGTGTTTTATCTGGCAAAACACTATTGTGATGGTGATTACTCCGCTATGTATAGTCGTTAATCGCACCCACACCTATCGGTGGTACAGACAAGGTCGACGTAACCTCTATACTACTTATCACTCAATGTAGTAGAGCTGCACTAGCATTTCTTAAAAATGTTGGGTATGACTTAATAACACTTGCTGCATCTCAAAGCAATTCTTAGGTTAACTAAGTCAAGAACAATTTGGGTAAAAGTGTAAATGAGGGTTGCGCAGCTCATTAACAACTACCTCTCCTATAAACGAGAATGGTTGAAAGGAGACAAACTTGTTCATTAAAGCAAAAATTTTTGGAGAATGAGAAAACTTTAACGCCTAGAGGCAGAGTTACTGAGGGAAAAAACTCTAATTGTACGGCATTAAATTTTATTTTTCGTGACACTGTGCACGAAGTAACCTGCTTTAATTCACAGAGCTTCATTGCATTGTATCTTTCAAAAAAGGTAGCGCAACAGGCCAGAACAAAAGAACACTGATTTCGCCCCGTAATATTTGAAAGAAATTAAGTTACGGTTGATGTGATTGCGTTATAAATAGAGAAATATATCATCACTTTATGATTATCATAAATTGCTGGTGAACAGCTATGCATTTCATGAGATCATCCCAGGTTTCAACTTGTTGAAAGTTCTCAAAAAAAGTGGAACGTAGAACAGGTGATAAAAGTCGAAGGAAGGCTAAGGACAAAAAAGTCGTCAGTCTACTTCTGAAACAATGCCTTCTTTTCACTCTATCCTTCACGCACACTACGCAGGCACGGCTGTCCACCTAGACAGAGATCTGACCGCGGATTTAACAAAACTGCCATTGAAAATTTGATTATCTACTCCTTAGAGAATTGCGAGGTCAGAAGATGGAGAAACATCGGGTCCATGAAAATGTCACATCTAGACCACTTAAGTTGTGCATAAATTTAGCAAACTCTTTTTAATCTGCTGACAGCACGAAGTTTTAAGCAGAGATAAGGGCATAATTGTTTTTGTCAAGAGCCGTCGGTTTTGTCAATAAGTACCTGAAGACTCTCTAAAATTACTATGGACATCCTGACCTCAGCCAGAGAAACAATGGTCACAACCCTATCTCAACGTTTGACCCTCAGTCTACGGAAATGCCACTTCTTACAGATGGCTGTTCTATGACTACAAAGTTAAACAATTGGTGAACATTTTTGATTTTGATTGATAATCTTTTAAATTGCTAAACATTTTAAAAACCAGTGGAATGCTCTTGCTTTCCAAAAAGATAAATCTGTTGATATTTTTCCACCTAATTCTGATTGCCCATTCTTCAAGCATACATTGTTTTCATGGTATATAGATTTATATCGCTACGCTTTCCCCTCCTAGTTGCTCTTGAACATTAATTTGGAACAAAAAGTTTCTTGAACAGGAGGTACTGGCGTCCTTCATTAGCCGAAAATTTCTCGATTCGTACTGGAAATGCTTTACTTGCAGCTGAATCAAAAGTCCCCGTTTACACTGATCGTACGGTTTCAATGGTTTTACTTACAGGGTCTCTAAAATGGGGAGAGAAAAGGTAACGAAAGAGATTGAACCGGTGCATTGCCTGTAGTAGTAGATGATCTTAAGGGCGTCGTCGAGGTAAAGCACTTGAACACTTTGTTGCCTTTAGCTGATGCTTGTGTCAGCCGGCCTTGTCCAAAACTGTGCATAGTAATCAAGATTGCTATGGTGTATTTATCTTTGTGCTTTATCTTCCACCTCCTAATGATTATAACGGCCCACATACTCCGGTGAAGAAAAGAAATAAGAACAGTCATGTGGGGAAAGTGGAACGTAAGAAGGCGAAGTTAAAGCCTAACCTGAATTGCATGTGGTGCGTGGTTACCGTCAGTTTGAAGTGGTGATTCACTGAAGGCAACGTTAAGACTGGCACTCATGTTGCTGCATAGCAGACTCGTGAACTCATCACTTTTTGTCTGTCGTTGTTCTCGGTGTTGTCTATGAATGTTTTGGTCAGTACTGCGACAAATAGATTGATTGGATGCACCACTATCCCCCCTTCTGTTCCAATGATCACGTCTTAATTATGTGACTAAGTTCGCTGCTCAACGATCCCATCCGATGAGGTAAGTTTATATTCGAGGAGGTCAGCTCAAATTAAGTTCGATAGGTGTGGACCAAAAATCCGTTGCTAGTTTGTGGCAATTTTAGAACAAATGAAGAAATGAATTGACAGAGAAGGACTTCCTTTTCCTTATGATCTATGCACCATGAATGGGAGTGAAATGAGTTATGAATCCTAAGCAATCAATGGTGAACTGCTTGAGGATTGGTTGCGGGGCATTCAAAAGAATAAGTACTAGACAGTGATATAAATGAGAAGTGAGAGCTACCATTGTGATGTGCGATTTTTTAAATGTAATGTTCTGCGATGGGTTGGTACATCGACTAGGGCTATGTCAACATTCAGGGGATTACTTAGCCCACCAGAAGTAGGAATAAATAGGCAGAGCATTGTAAGTGTGGGTAAAATTAGGATGAGAATGAGTAATTGAAGAACTAGAATTGCAATATGGATTCACGGATGATGTATTGTGGTTGTATTTCTCACTGGCGCACTTTTGGCTTGGAATGTCAATGCAATACTGATCTTTAAAAATGGTTTTTCTTTGCTGCAGAGAGGCAGTTTTATCATCTTACACATGTTTTTATGGCTAATTGACCCAAAAAATCAAATTAGTAAAAAGTGTTGCTCAAGCCGGACCAATAAGTCACAGTGAGAACATTATATGGAGCGTTTGTCCTAGAATAAGCTTTGTTCATTAATAGACACAGCGTAACATAAATTCCGGGAGTCCAGCAGCAATTCCATTGCTTAATTTAACTTCCCCAAAATTTTTAGGACTCTTCGATTGTCCCTTTTGGTTACGGTCAGCTACATGAAGTATTGCCGTTTTTTCAAGACTGGAAGTAGTTCCGCTGCCGGCCTCAAAAGCTTGGCCTTCCATGGAAGATGTTTTTCTCTAAAAAAGCTCTTCAAAACTAGTCAACTGACAGATTTGGAAGTAAGTCTCCTGTCAAGCAAAATTAAAAGAGTCCATATTCTTTCCATGTAGTCAAAATTTTTCAACATTCTATAACTCTTTTATCAATTCCAAACCTTATTGAGTCCCTCAATTTGATCCTGTTATGCACTCTTTTCATAAGGAACAGCGTCCCCTACTTTATGCGACATTTTCCAAAAGTGGTCTTTATGCCACAAAATACATCTGTCATAACGCCCAAAGTTAATCTGAAAGGGAATTGTACGAATGCTGCTAGGAAACAGTAAAATGCTTGTGCTTCACTTACCACACCACAAATTATTTTAACTTGTTTCAAATATTTTTTTGTTCTTACAGCATGCAGATTCGTTAACACAACTCAAGTCTGACCTACATTTGCCCCCAATATCCAATCAGCATGCTCGGCCTACCCGATCTCATTGATTTATCGATTTGTGGACTTAGAGAAGCCTACACACGTAGTATTTTGATCCGACCGCTACTCACCTCAACCATGCCCAAGTTGTACTCACCTCTAATACCCATACGTGTTGCTCCACCTGGTGATACCATCAATTTATTGATTGATGGACTAAGCAGAATTCGCATCGACCTTGAAATAAACCTGGGGCCTTGCACACAGCATTTGCATGTTTTATGTGTGCATTAGTAGGCTTCTGTTTGTGATCAAGATTGGATCATACAAAAGTACCAACGACACACAAAAGGAGGAAAAGAGAAGAAGGAGAAGAATAGAAGAGGAAGAATAAGGAGGAGGATAAAAAGCCGACTTTCGTGGCTGACCAAACGATGGAGCGAGAAGGGATGGATAAGAGGGACGAATAAATTACGGGGGTGGAGTAACGGGAAATTCAGATAAACTGTTACCCAGTTGATAGATTGGGGGAGGTAAAAGAATGGGGACTGCAGAGACAGTATTAACCAGCGAAAATCAACTAGATGTAACGGAGGTGGGGTGGGGAAAGGAGGACAGCTAAGCGAAAACGGAGGACGAGGGACACCACTATGACACGATATGCACACAGTTGTATTTGAGTTGGTGCCAGGTAGTGCGTGCGTACTTTTTTGTTCACGTGATCGGCCTGACAAAAGGAGAGAGACGTAGAGCGAACGAGTCGGGCAGAAGATTGGCTGTGACGAGAGAGAGAGAGGAAGGTTAACCCTTCTCTGGCATCTCTTGCAGTGTGTGCCACTGTGCTATTGGTCGGCGCGGATTGGCTAGCATATCGGACCAATGACGGAGGCCTGCACCTTGGGCATTACAACCGAGCACTACTCGGCCAATCGCCTCTGAAGTGCCGATTCGATCGTAATCAACCACCGTCACGATCAGCATTACTTTCTGTTATGAAAAAGTCGAATCAAGAGTGAACTAAATGGTTTAAGCCTTCAAACTACTCAGGCATAAGTAAGTAATCTCACCTGAATATGTTCAAACGGAATTTCAAAGGCGAATGATTCATTGTAATATGGATTTAGCGTGCACTTCTTAATAGTGGTTTTCTTCTTCTTGATTCGTTTGCCTCCAAGCATCAGGGACAATTTCACATAGGGATCTGTCGGAAAAGGATGAGTTCACCTATACCACCACTCAGCATTTTCAGTAAGAGAGAGAACCAACTGATGCTAACCTGATAGACCACCAACATCCATTTTCTTCAAATTCTTTGCCTCCAAGATATTGACAGTTAGTTTTCCAGCTGTGGGCACATATCGCAGAGAGAAACAAATGTCTCCAAGCTTGTTCTCCTACAGACAGAATTCATTACTATCGCAATATCAGTCGAGAACGTATAACGTATAATAACGAAATCAGGAACAACTTGGTCACCTTTTCGTCGTCATCTGGTGGTAACAGATCCCGCCATTCCTCGATCACGCGCGCTAAATCAACCGAGCCGAGGGGTACGACGATTTGTCCAATTTGGTCGTGTTTTGAAAACCGGTCGAAATCAAAAACGTTAAAACGGAGAGTTTTTCCTGCAACCTCGGCATAAGGAACCTATAACGCACAGGTGAATGTTTTTGGACAAAAATTTCTGGAATAAAGTGCCGAAAAATAAGTACGAAAATAATTAGTACAAATCGAGCAAAGTGACCAATCATAGCAGGGGGCGCATTTGAAAACAAACAATCCTCCCAGTCAGTTAAGCTAAATGCTCGCCTGGCTAACGGGTGTAGAGGCCAATCAAAATTCCTCACTCCTCACTTACAACATCAGTATTTTTTGTAGGTCTGTGAAGGGGTATGGGGGTTCGGAAATACAGGAGTGTAATTAGTAGGAAATGAAAGAACCGCCGAACTTACATAGTCTTCACTGGTGTGTTCACAAACTCGAGTTATAGAGACATTTGGCGGATATACGGCATGCAGAATTACATGCAAGTTGAAAGCTTCAGAGATTCTTATGCTCTGCATACAAATGTTATATCATATTTTTCATTTCCACTAGTGAATTTCCGTTTTGGGCTTTCCGAAAAAAATTGTCTTGAGATGGGTACAACTCATGCAATTTATTTACTAGTTTTATCCACTTAAATACTTTAAATAAGTTATTCGGAAGTATTCACGTCATAGAATCTGAAAATCAGAAAGTATCCGAGTTTACAATAGACATTTTGCGGATTTCTAAAGTAACTTATCGCCGAATACTGCATCCAAAGTTAAACCTTACTGCCTATTGTAAAACCGATTAAACTAACGAGGGGTTGCTAAAAGGAATAGCCTTAACGTGGTAAAGTTGATGGATGATTTAGAGCACAAGGAAAAATACTATGCCAAATTTTAACCTCTCAGGTCACACGGTAAGAACCCTGTTTGGCCATCCTGAAACCAGACTTAGAGTAAGCTGAAACTGTTGACCTTCTTTGACCTGATAATTTCGTACCCTTAATTAACTCCCTGCTTATCCATAAGGCACAAATTCCGTCAATCCTTGACAGGTTTACCTGTTACGAACAATAAACATTGCTGAGGAGATGCCATAACTTTCACAGTGCCTGTCAACTCTCGTTAGGTCGAGCCTAACAGCGTCTATTTTATGTATTTTTATCTTGTTTAATGCTGCATGAAGGAGGAATTCGCCATATTGAAGGTAATTATTTCCAGCGCAAGAACCGCCCCCCCGCTACCCATTTTCTAGCAGTAAAGTGGAGAATTCAAAGGGCAACACCAAATTGTACACCAATACGCCTCACTCATTGGTCAGTGCTGGGGACAACTGCATGCCCCAGCAGGTCGTATAAACCAATCACAGCGTTAACTACAATTCAAGTAGTTCGGTGTTGCTAAAATCGAGACGGACATTAATGGTAAAATTACCATCAGGCACATGGCTAGCATATCATGTATTTCTCATCACCCCTCTACGTTGCGATGACATCGCAGGTTAGATTCGTGAGAAAAAAAGAATGGGAGGTCAATTTAATTCCTACTCACAAGTAGAGTAAATAACCGAACTTTGCGGGGTTAGACGGTGTCAGAAATATTAATGGGACCACACTTTGGTGTTTCAGGTGATCAGTTTCCTGAGCTTGTCAAAAAACTTCTACTTAAGTTGGCATTTCGAGCTTGAACAACTGAAAGTGAACCATTTCCAAAAGCAATTGTAGCCTCAAGCCACTCATATTTGCTCGCAACTTGTTAAAATTCTATTTTCTCACTAGAATGGGAAAAGTAATTCCGAATCGATAGAATTTTTACAAGCTGCTATCGCAAAACCCGATTAGTTTTCACTTTTAACATAAATCGTTGGAGAAAAAAGTTGAGAATTTCTGTCGATTTTTGTACACCAATTAATGATGAGCCTTATCGCTCTCCATCAGACAGTAAGCAATCTAAAAGTCGGTTTTTTTAAAAGCAAATGCCATTTAAAAATGGCTCCCCTTGTTTTATTCCTCTTCCAACATTAATTACAAACAGTGTATCACGATTTCTTTTCAAATGCGATTTTATTATGTCCCAGCACTGCCCTTCGCTCGACTCCTTTGATTGGCTAACAAGAGAGGCGTTCGTGGAGGAAATTCAAAATGTTACGCTTAACAAGAAAGTTGCGGCTCCCTGCATTTGTTTAAAATAAAATCGAATGATTCACTAATTCATGAAGACGCCACTGTCTGGGCCTTCTGATAAAGAAAAAACGTCTCTCATTTCATTTTGACACACCATAAAAGCAGCAGCTCGAGATTCAACAACTAACCTTGAATAAGAAGGTCTCGTTAAATACGGGATTTAGTGTTTTGCGATGAACCTTGGTCTCAAATTTCTTTTTCTCCGGCATGAGATACACCTTCACGTAGGGATCAGAGGTGCCGGACATATCCATTCCTGGCAGATCTGTCGCCTGAATCACCCCTACTGTCAGCTAAAAAGGAGGAAGTGTTCTGAAATTATCTCAGCACTTTTAATCTGCAAAGATGCTTAAATATCAGAAGATCTTTTTATTAAAATTTCTTGAGGGAAAAATGTGATGTTGTAATGCTTTAAAGTAAACAAATTTCTTTTAATTTTTTTCACTTATTACTAGCTCACTATTTTACTTTACCCGAAAAATATTTTAATGCTCCACGTTTTGCCTGATCTACTTCGTGAGCTTTGTATGCTTTTGATTATTTTCCCTTCTCCCTTCCGTGTCGTTCCAATGCACCGGTATGATCATTCTATTCCTCGTTCTAGATGATCGGGGCTAGGGCGGCATTGTAGAGCTAAATTAGTGAAACATCACCATGATCATGGTAAATGACAAATTCTACTTCGTTCCTTACAAGATGGTAGAAAACATTCGTCTAAATTTAAAATAGTCAACGCCTAAGTCCTTTTTTATAATAAAAGCGAAAGTTTTTCTCTGCTCTATAGTTTTTATGCACTGTTGTATTGGTGGATAGGGCTATTTTGAAGGATGTTCTATCAAAAATTTTTGAAGAGTGCAAGATCTTTTTTTTAACTTGCTAATATTTTGCTAGCATATTTTGGACCTCGAACAAAACTCGACAACCACTGAACACCTAACCGATTGGTTAAAAATGAGTAATTAACCACAATGGGCGATGGGTTGGGATGCCACTTTATTCACCTTCAAAAAGTGGGCAGAACTTCTTTTTGAAGAATACTCGAAAATAACGTAGTTGGTTTACGTCACTGTATGAGGTACCCATCTGTGTTGAATGATTCTAAGTATAATAAAGGAAGGACATCAATTTGTGATCCTATCCAATAATGAATTTAGCTTTTTAGAGTGATTTTGCCATCACGCAGTCCATTTGAGTTGTTTGAAATAAGCTGTTAGTCATTTGAATTGAAGCGAGATGAGACAAATGATATCGCCTTTCAAAACTTCCCATTAAACCACCCATTGGCAACAACACCTCCAGCAATAGTAGCCCACAGAAATCACACGCTCACGTACCTCGCCTTTTGTGAAATCGTAGTCGAGAGAAAATTGGAGTTTTCCAAGATTCTGTTTCTCCTTCTCCGTCACCCCCTCGTTATCCTCCATATTCTCCTCCAAGGCTTCTAAATCATCCTAAAGACGGAAAAAAGGATCAGCTTATTTAATTATCATTTTTGAGAAAAGAGTTAGAGAAATGCACCGCACTCTGTAAACATATGGTGTAATTCCTCATGGTTGAGGTCCATTAACCAAAATGTTTAACACCGTTAGTACTTCGTTAGCAGTGAAGAGGTGTCTCATATTTTTCCTCAATAAAAATTCACATCCGTCGACTATTCCATTCTCTAAAATCCAGCTTTTTCAAGTTTATTTTAAATACTTTCCTAATTAATCTCTTAATGATTTTAAAGAAACAGTCATAAATTCAAAAGTTTGCTTTTTGACGATGTCATTTTGCATGAATGTGGCTTTTTCGAAAAAAAAAACAGATTACGATGATTTAAAAAAAATTAGGAAAGTAGATTTTTTCGGAATAGAAAGTGAGAAAAAACACTGTTTACACTTCTTCCTCCATCGCCTTGGTATTTATGCTAAGGTGACGCAGTCTTTTACATTTCACTCCCAAATTGTGGAGAGGGAGTGAGGCGCATTTGGTTCCCACATGTAAAATCCTTCTAAAAGTAGCGCTAACTTTTTTTAAGAGTTTCTTAGTTTGAGTGGAATATTTTTAAAAAGGCTTGATGTATCAGCCTAAAACTACGCCACACCTCCTCATAGTGTAGCAGCATTGGTCTGGGTGAGTGGAGGATATTCCTACGGTTAAAGACTATAGCCCGCTAAAATTGTAAGGACCGTGCTTTATGTACAGGAAGTATCGATACGACACTTCCTTCTATCTTGAGTCTGAACCCGCTTCTATATAGGACTCAGTGGAGGAAAATGACGGCCAGAAATGATTAAAAAGGCCTGACATTGACGTCTAGTGAGTGTATGCTGAGCTGAAAGGGGAAATAGTTCGAACGAAGTTCTATCTGAATGTCAAGTAGCTAAAGCTCAATAAATTCCAAATTGTCGGAAGAGAAACATTTACGTTGGAAATTGCCAGTTGAAAGCATGTCTAAAAGCCCTAAATTTTTACAACTTTTTTTATCGAAAACCTGACCCTTGAGGCGATTTACATACTGAGATAGCCGAAAAAAGATCCCCTTTTCCCTCTTGATCTTTTCCTCGATGTCTATCACGTGTGAAGTAAAACAGACAGTTGGGTAAGTCTAAAAAAATGGGCTACAGCATTTTACGAAAAATTTGCAAATCTTTTGATGGTGTCTACCATCATGACTCGTTTTAATGAGTAGCAACACTTGTACAGTGTTCAACTGTTAATGAGACTGTATTATGTGGCCTACTACTATTTGTTATGCGCTGCACCGACCTCTTTTATTTTGGACTCTTGCACTAAAAATTTGGGTTGAACCTGATGGATGAGGGATATGGACTGGGTTGTGTGCCAGACAAAAAGCTTTCGTATTCCATAATTCATCAAACAAAAAGGCATCATTGGCCAGCCCAAAAGGATCCACCACGCAATCCCAACGCTATACTACGTAACTGGAAGGTTGAAGATGAAAAAATCTTTTTCGCAAATAATTTGACTTTGTTAAGTAGTACGAGGTAAGTGCCTTCCTTTCAAGACCGAGCAAGACATACAACCACGTTTAAGAATTGAATGGAGGGAGGGGGATTATACCCCCTTCCTATTCTCATTTTCAACACTCCCTTGACAGTTGTCTTTAAGTGTTTTTCACCTTCACCTAACAAGTGACGGTAAGTAGAAATCGGGACCATTCTGTTGTTACTTCACAGGTAAAAAAAACAACAAATATGCATGCCGTTGAGAAAATATTTATTCATCGAATAAAATACTTTATAGGTCACTTTTCAGATATTGCATTTCTATGGAGAAAACTGCGTAAGGAATTCATTTGATCATCTTGCATTTGTCTACGCGGTCATTGTCATTACTCTGCTTCCGCTCTCTTATCTTTCCATTAGAAGTAATCCAGGATAGTGAATTGGCAGCAAAGGTAGGTAAATTCACCCCAAAAGACCATTAGCCTCAAATTTTACCTTACAAATTGCCAAACTTAAAAGATATAGAGGCATGACTTTTGCTGTGGATGGTTGACTACGTGTAAACTCAAAACAGAGGAGTCGGGTAGACAGAACTCTGACTTGCCGCATACTTTAACTCCTTTTTCTTCAATGTAGTTTGTACTTATGGAGCAAGGTCGGATGCAAAAAGGGTGAAAATATCTCCTTATGCAATGTTTACGAATTACAATTTACTAACGGCCTGGATATATAGCACTCCTGTTCATCAATTTGCAAACAACTGTGGGGAAAGTAATGCAGGCCAGAGAGGGGTTAATGGAGAAAAAAAATATGACACAAATGGTTGCGAATTACTAGTTTAGCTAACTTTATTCCTATTCCCTTTTCTATCCAGAAAAAGGGTCTTTTCAAAAGGAATGAATACCGTCCAGTCTTTTACATAAACTCCAAAGAAAAGGTTTTCCTGGCCCATATCACCTTAAAGAAAAAGGCAATGCTCCAAAGTGGGATCTAACTTGATAATGCACACCAGCGGTAATGAAGAAGCTAGCATTTCTCCCTACATATGGTGTCTCATAACAGCTAAGGTATAAAAGTGACCACAAGGTACACAAAAAATTACTTCCAAAGGGTCGAATAGAATTGTGTAGTGTGGATGCTTAACGATGTATCTTTCTCTCTTTCTCTCGATATCCCTGTAGGGCTTCTTAAGCCATCATCGAGCCTCCCAAACTGATATCACATAATTCAGCGGAAAATTATTCTTGTTGAATCACGCTTTATCGGGGACTTTTGGGCTCGATTGCGAAACCAGACGGTTGGTTTTTTATTAGATCAGTATTGTAAATCTGTCATCTTTTAGTCAAGATACCATCTCATTTTACCGTTTGTTTCCCTGCTAAGCGTGTTAACAATGATAAAATGGAATGTAGGGAATATATTTGACTTCTCGTTCATCAATAAAATGGCCTTATTTAAGGAAACGACAAGTCGGTTCTAAACCTTTTTGATTGATTTTGAAAAAAAAATAGAAGCAATTCCTTACCTTATTAAAGTATCCTTGAAGCGAGGCATTTCTCAATGACATGGAGGAAAACAAAATTTAGCCTCTTGATATTAAAAGCACACTTTTCAAATTTTCATAGCGTAGGCACTAAATTATTTAGCTCTTTATTGTCACAAAATTGGAACTATTTTGCTTGACCTACCCAACAAACAATCCTCGGCTCACTTTAAACGCCAGGTGGGCATCGAAATGCCCGCCTACAAAGATGTGCAATGAAACAAACTTTGCTCCCTTACAACAGTAGTAGTGGACTTCTGGACCTAAGTCTATGCTTGAACAAAGTACACAGTAATTAATGAACCAGTAAAAACGATATCAGTTTGTTTTAATGAGTAGGTTGGCCTTATTTACAGGTTTTGAAAATCACGCCCCGCCAACTCCGTAGGAAAATAGGCCAGTCACTTTTAGTCCACACTTCCCTACTCCCCGCCTTAAGACACAACATTCAGCGGGTGTGAGGGAACCTATGGATATTTGGACATTAATGACAACTCACTTAGACATGAGTGGTGCTTGATACTGAGATAAAAAAGTAGCCACTTTCCTACACCAAGGTCGCGGAACACACTTTTGAATGGTCTGGTTCAAAAAATATCAATATGACATATGTCATGATAATGAATGGCTTTAAACTTTACCGGCCAACTTAATTGCCCTCAGCGCAAAATAAATCATAGATGCTCCCTGCGACTGACATTTCTCTTCCCCATCTACTTCTGCACTGCAAAGTGGATAAGATGTCACCTTGTCAAGCTAATCTCAAACGGATTTACCATTAATTAGCAGTCAGAGTGAAAGGAATGGGAGAGAAAAAACTGAGCGGTGCTTGAGCGGAGCTAGTCAATTTTTGGAGTTATTTTTGTGCCATTTTTAAAACCCTGTTCATTAATTAATTCGGCTTTTTCAATTTTCCGTTCACTTCTCCTTTGTAAATGTCTTTTGGTAAGTCCTTCAAAAGGATTATCAATTAGACCGGCACTATGGAGGTATTCCAATGTAATTAAAAACGGAATCGTCAAATTTATCTGATTTGAATAATTCATGCAAAATATGAAAACATCTCTATACTGATTCCCTGAAAAAAAATATTCCTTAGCTGCAGTGGACCAGGGACCTCATGAAACAATCCTTTTAGCATGCCAAGTATTAGAGCTTTTTTAGATTCAAAAAAGGATGTAATAGAACAAGCACCTTTGGCTTCTTTTGACTGACGAGTTTTGATAAGAGAAGGAACACACCTTTGTGATTGTTTTGATAAGTGAACTTTGCACTTCACAAACACCTAAAATGTATTAATTATTCACTAGCACGATACTGCGCCACACTAAGAGGTAAACAATAAAATGTTGAAATTCATTTGAAGTAGTTTTATTATAAATTAGGTCCCTATTAAATAGGGTGAATACTTCCCGAATAAGAGCAGATTTAATGTCATGCTAAGGTTATTTATTGCGTCATCATGCTTAAATCCCAAACGGACAAATTTATTCACTCGAAATGAGTGAAACTGTGAAGATTCAATGAAAACCAATCACTTTCAAATGAAAAAATTAGTCATTTTTTCTGTTTGTCGAATTTGCTTCTGCTTGCAAATACGTATGTGGAAGTTAGGACGCCTTACCTAGTCACTTTGGGTAGAGTCGTAACTCTGATTTGTTTGTTTACTTATCAGAGCTTAAATTGAATTTTCGCAAGTCAGTCAAAGCCTGACAGTTTTGACCTGGTAATTAGTGCTCAAGGGGTTAGGAGTGAACAAATTAAACCCAAATCAGAAAATGGCTATCAGAAGCTCTCAAAATGGCAAAAACTGACTTGGTCTTTGCCCAACTGTTTTCCCAGCAACTGAACCGACTTCATGTCCACCTTCTTCTTTCCAGCCTTTTCTTTCCTGCGTCGCTTGAAGATGCCCCGCTTGCAGATGCAGTAGAGAATGAGGAGAAGGAAGAGAATGAAACCCACCACCATCGCAATAACTGCTGACGGTGGTACTAAAAGTGTGGAAAATCGAATTGAATGCCTCGACACTATTTCATTTTTCTCGTTTATATTAAGCCTAATAAGAGGATAATAATATACAATGCGATAAAACAAGTTTTTTATGAAATTGAGGCATTGCTGTGCAAAAGTTAGAGGATTGCCTGATTTACTTGTGCAGGTGCACAGTACATAATTTATACGTTGAAATACTCCCAAAACAGAACCGCTTTTTCTATGTATTACTATTTGGAAAAGTTACCTTCACCATACAAGTAATCATTTAGTTTGATGATTTCTGTTCTTTAATCTATTACGATGATTTGAAATTTTGTTTAGCTGCACTTTTAACTGTGCGGGCTATTTAGTCCACAGTTGATGGTCCCCCCCAGTGGTCTAGACAGCCCTTCTTAACATTAATATTGGATCTTCCATTCCACTGCCAGCGACAACTTTAGAAGGAATTTGGGACTCTACACGACCACTAATCAATAATCTAGCTATTTAAAAATGGCACTTGTCTAAATATTCGAATGACGGCCACAAGTCTTCCGTTTGCCATGAATTCCGTCTCTAAGAAAAAGCTCTGATTTCATTGAAAGGTGTTAAAGAAATAAGGCGAGCAACCTAATTGAATTTGCTTAGAGATCGAGAAAATTCACATAATCGCACCGTGAAGTTTCTTGGCCAAGTCATTAATGACAACCTTCACTTGCTCCTGAATTTTTGCATTTGAGTTCTGATTACTCGAAGTGGAGGTGGCTGGCGATTGAAGTGGTGTCAAAGCCTCGGCCGATGTTGGATAGGTCTCCCCAGCCTCTGCTGCGGGACCTTGAGTGCTCACGACTGGCATTGGTGAGGCCTATAATGCCACAAATACCGCTATTAGTTCATTGGTTGGTTATTCTGAAATCCCCTGTTTCGGGGAAACACGATTGGTAAATTGTTGGTGGGCGTGGGTAAATACATAAGAAGGTATTAATGTCAGATCATTAAATATGGAGAAGTCAAAGAGCCAGGGTATTTTCGACAAGTATATAATCCCTTTCAAAATATCCTTTCTCCCGTTTGTATTATTGAGACTTGTTGCTGTTATATGTGATTTTATAAAAATTTTCTTACTATTATGAATCAGTCGTTGCAAAAAATATAGGTTGTCCACTTAAATTACCTTTCCAACATTTTTTGAAAGATCAGCCATTTCCTTTTTTACTTGGTACAAAAAATCGAATCATTTTTCATTTCTGGTAATGCTTTAGACGGAAAAATACCGATTCTGTTTAGATTTTAGCAAAAATACCCCATATTTCATAGAATTGTGGCCAAATATGAAGATGGTTACCTTTATATTTGCTATAATATTGTGACTATTTGTTGCGGCTGAAATGATCACTGCTTTTATTTTTCATTTCAAGTAAACTACATCAGCACGTCATGAATGAAAACGTATTTAAGAATGAATTATTAACATCCCTTACACAATTAAAAAGGGCAAAGTCCTGCGAAAACTGAAAGTAATATCATGTGCATTGTTCAGTAGGGAGGAGAACCACTTACTCTGAAGTTCTTATCTCGATGGGCAGCCTACTTCAACAGGATGTTTTCCGTAGCTAAACACTTCCTCCAATTCTAACCCTGCGGACTCGATGCTTCAGTGACTAGGCGAAAAGACGCAAAAGACCGTTTCACAGAGGAATTTTGCTCTCTACCCAGGCCCCACCAATCAGAGCGTGGCATTTGAGACACGCTGGTGAGGCGGAAGTTACTGCCGCACGCCCATTGGCTGTCCTCCGATCTGTCGGTCGATGCGGATTCAGCTGATGCTCGCCAGCAATAGCTGAGCGCATGGCTGGCCGAACAGTCGGAGGCGCAGGTTGTGCTCGCCGTTTCTGCTGCTGCGTCGTTAAAATTAAACCTTTTGCCTGAATTTACGTCTTTAAAAGTACTGCTTCAATAGATCGGTTTTTCGATCCAAGTTGCCCCACAGTTGAGCATTATCACTTTCCGATTAGTTTTCTATCGTTTACTCTGTGAATTGTTAAAGAGGAGCATAATTTCGTTGCATTTTATGTGGTTTTAGCACAAATTTTCTTGTGTTTTCTTAGTTATCATCGGCTAATCTGCGTGAAACTGGCGGAAAATATCCGAAGATCGGCTAAGGGAGAGTTACAAATAAACGTAACAGATAAGTGATAAACGATAAAATGACATAAAGATGATTGAGAGGATGAAAAGGTGTATGGAATGTGAGAGTTGAGGACTGAAGCTGAGGAACACGCCACCTTTTAAGTGGGTGCATTAACATGCGAAATTTGTACACCTACCGCTTTAAGGCCGTAATGCAGCTGGTGAAAATTGTCAGTTCTCACAGCCTCCTAAATTTTATTTTATCCCACTGTTATATCCCATCCAACTACCTACATTACTTCAAACCCCATCGTTGAGTGACAGGAAAAAAGGTTATCGTTAGTACCTAAAGAAACATTATTACAGAAAGGCGGAGGTGGGAAGATGAGGCAGTAGCTACCTTTTTCCCCCCTTTCAAAAGCACAGATACTCTAACATGTCAGTCACGCGATCGCCTGAGGGTTGAGACACAAATTTCGCATTTGGAAAAGGGATATTTCTTATGATTGACTCTTGTTTACCGTTTCTGAAGAACAAACTTTCAAACACACCGCCTCGACGGTGATGTCTTCCAGCGCATTAAAAAATAGCACTGACGAATTCTGTCTCAAGGACGTGCGAGTATAGTCACCTAAGACTAAAGTGGCTAGTGTCTGCGAAGCGTGTGGGTGGTTCATTGCCCATCTTATCTTCTAAAACCACAATCAGTGTGTCCACTTGCCCCGCAATTAGTGAAATAGAAAACTTTTTTTACAATATTCGATGCGCTTTGTAACTCACGTCAAAGAAGTAAAAAATGACAGATTGATAGCTTTTCTAACTTATCGTCATTGGTTAATGCACGTAGCATTCATCTGATTGGCATCTGGGTCATCCTTGAAGATGAGTTTAAAAGTACCCTTGCTAGAGGATTTTATAGTAACAGAATTGTTGGTAGAATCACAAAAGACCACAAAGGTTCGCACGATGGACAAATAACATTAAAAATTGATCGAAGTGCCTTAGCCGCACTCTGATTGTTGGACAGAACCTGTGATCTAAAAAACCTTTGGGGTCAGCCAGTAGGCAGAAAAACCTTTTAAAATTGTGCATATTGTTGCATACTATAGTTTTACCTTAAAACTCTGATTATTCAACAACCAGTTTTTCGCGTAATAGTCCCCTTAAGCGCCTGCCTCACTATTGCGGAAATATTCTAATTATGGAGGAATTAATTAAGCCAACGGGAAGCTATTATCTACGAAAAGTAGCTCATTTATGGCGAAGAATGCATAAACTCACGGACAGCTTAGTTATCTTTCACATGAAGAGACAGAGTGTGATTTTATGGTGGCGAAAATCCGCAAGCATATGCGCAACTTTTTCTACCATTTCTGGTAAGTTAACTCTTGATATTCTCTTTTGTTAGGAAGAATTCCTCCATTTTTTATGGAATAATTTTATCTGTTTGTCGCCCAAACGAGGTGACGAGGTGGACATTGAAAGTGCTCAGATTGCTGAAATACTTGGCCCTAATTGATTTGGATTTTTGTCCTTGCAGTTCTAACTTGAATTAAGACCATCTCAAGTGAATTTTCGACATTTAGTTTTGAAAAATGTTTTAACTTAAATGAAAGCTGGTGGAATGTGTGCCTTTGGGTGCATTACAGTATTGTCCCAATGGGTAATTATTTCTTGCTGCAGTTATTGATGTAGTGTAGAGTCCTGTTTTCAGAATGATTGCAGAAGTGTTTACCATTTCTCATCAAAGATCGCCAATCGGATTAAGTCTGTGGTTGTTTTTATTAATTTTTTTTTCATTCAAAGCTCAAAGTCAAGCTAAAATACTTGACGAATTGAAGCGAACGTTTAAGCAGGTGCAAAAACATCTGTCACATCTGATTTAACCTAGAAACACTTATCAGGAACCCGTTTAGATGCGTTTTCATATTTTGTAGACATAATACAAAGCAAATGAAATCTGACGTCTTATTTCCAATAACATCAGAATACCTACACAGCACTGATTTAATTAAAAATCTTTTGAAGAACTGATTAATGAATTTATTTAAATGAAATAAGTGAGCGGTAACATTACAAATTTAGATAACTGATAAGGTTTCAAAATGAGCACAGAAAATGACCTTAAAAATCGACAAGCTCTACTTGAGCACGCACAGATGCCTCTCGATTGATTCTACGACTCCTATCAAAAACTATTGTAGATTCGATTAGGGGTTGTTTGACAAGGTAGCATCTCATCCGCTTTACGGCACTGAAGGCAATAAGGAACTAATGCGTGAGTCTGGAGATGTTCCCATACTTTATCTGACAGTGGGCTTTTGCAGGCGTAGGACAATAAAGTGATCTAGTAAAGTCCGAAACCGTTCAAAGTTGCTTCACATTGGAATGACCCATGTCATGTTGATTGTTTTTGAGGCAGACTAATCAAGTGGGTAATTGTAGATCTTGGTGCAGGAAACGGGTCTTGTTTTAACCCCTCTGCATCAGCACAAGACGTATTCAAATGCGTTATCACTAGCTGTAAATCATTTGTGGATTCTGTACACAGATCTAGTTTTAGCAACAGTTAACCTTTCTCGCCTCCTCACCTTTGTCTAATTTCATGCGTTTGAGTGGAGTAGTAGAGCAACGATGCAGCTGTTGATAAAAGTTAAAATGATTGTTTCCTTACGGATTTGGTAGGGGGCAAAATCTGAAGGCAACAATTTAAACCAATCTGCTTAGCAAAGAATGTTGACATCGCGCATACTGTGCCATTAAAGGCCGTAGATTTAGCCTAAAGTAGATTTATGTTTAGAAATTTACTGCTACTATTATGGGAGAAATGAGGTTTGTTTAATTGCAAAACTCGTTATCCACACGCTGCATTTCAGCAGCACCCACAGACTATGCTTCCGCTCTGACCACGCCTAGAATCAGCCTGCTTCCCTGCGGCCAAATAACAAGCCTTCGTCCATCATTCAATAAATTGCAAGGGTTTATGGGAAGACCTAAGGCCAAATAATAGCTTTTGACCTATATATGCTGCTTTTCAGTTAAGTTGAACCAGTTAGTATCCATATGGTCTAACTACATATGTAGAAGGATTTGTGAGTGAAGTAACGTAAAGAACATCACAAAATAGCCTAGGGACATTTTAAGAAAGATACGATGGATGGGAAAGAGCCAATATCTCCCCATCTAATGGCGTAAACCTTCCCATATTCAGACCACAAACTTGTTTTTCGATGCCAATCCCATGGAGCAAATGAGGCTTCTCTTAAATAGCCCTTATTTTTTAAATGTGGTCTTATGTTTGACAAATGCGAAATTCCGCAGATGTGCAGCCAAAGAAGAAATGAAGGACTCTGGTAATGAGTGATTGAAAGAAATTAAATTAAGGGTACATGAATGCAAAAATATATCAGCGAAGCTTTCCATACACCAGTTTGTGACATCGTTAAGTTCACAGAGAGTCAGACTAACCAAAAGTTCATTCACCTCGATGAAGGGACATTTTTCAGTGATTATTACCCTTTCATCTCCATGACACATGACACCCACCTGATCACACACGTCACTTGAGTGGGAAGTATAGGTGGGACAGAGACAGACTCGTCTTCGTTTCTACTGCTTAATTCTGGAAATGGGATAGTTAATGAAGGTGGAACCTGTTGGGTCGTATCACCCCAAAAGGGATTTCGAAGGTTGTGCATACTTATTAGGGCACTATATGGGAGCAACAGTTAGGACGATTGCCCTTTGCATTTGACTTTAAAGGTTAAGTGCGAAGTATTTCACTAGTTCAGAAAATGATTAGCGTGGTAAGTTTCTTGAGGATGAGGGTAGAATACCTTAAAATAAAGTGGCTAATGAGGACGTTAAATGATTTACCAACTGCAAGTTCAATCCTAGTTTCTTTCTACTCAATTTTGTTCTCTTCTAAGATCCTCTCACCACCCACTTTTCGCACCTTTAACACCCTAGCTGTTGTGTAGCTAAGTAATGAATCTTCAGTTACACTGGGTTGCTTCTTTGTGCTCTCAGGAATAACCCCTAGGGTTTTACACATTATTCGGATCCTCATCATTCTTCATCAGAAAATCGCACTCTTGTGGAACACTTTAAAACTGGGGGAAATTGGCTTTTCCTGATTACTTCCTCTCCTTTCCTTAGGATCTCTTTTAAATGTTTGGTCTATGAATGAATTTTTTGAGGTCATGATTGGCATTTCCAAAGTGCCTAATGATCAACACACCAAAATAAATGGTTTTGATTATTAAAGCATTTAGTTTTTCCTCCAAAAGTAGAAAGTAGACCGTTAAATTTGCATCATTACTCACCACTTGATAGCTAATCGGTGATTTCACTTTATTCTATATATTTTTACTAGTTTGAAGTAAATAATAGATTGTTTAAAAATAGCTATTAATCTTCATTTCTTTTAAATTGGTCCTCAACTTAAAGTTCCAAAATGAGGGCTCCCTGACTGATATTGACGAAAATGAGAGAAATCCTGATTTCTTCTCTATTACATCTGCGGCTGACTAATTAGTCTTAATGGCAACAATGGGTTATGATTTATTTAGAAGATGTAAAAATTCTGTATTTCTAGTCATTTACTTTCTTTTTAATATTAGAACCTATGTAAGCTGTTGCTTGTGAAAATTTTTAAAATACTGCTTATTACAAATCGGTAGTAAATCTGTATTTTAAAGGTTTGTGGTAGGCATTTTTCCATTTCAAATATATTATCCTAAAAGGTCATTTGGTGCAAAAAGAGAGCCTTTACTCTCACTATTTTTAGTGCTAACAACACCTCGCTCCTGCTTCGCCATCCATCTCTCTTTCTAAAGCAGTTTCCTCCTCTGGTCAGCAAAAATCCCGTGAGGTGTTCCACGCAGGCCGCTACAATGCCTGGAGGTAACTTGTTGGGGATTTGCGAGCTCTATATGAGTCCTTTATTACCTTCTATCAAGGTTTCCGGGCTTACGACATGAGCTCCGAGGCCGCAGTATATTCTTGCCTTGGTTTTAAATATCCTTTATGATGAAAATGTACATTGTGCTTTGGGTTGGTTGGTGGCTGAGTGAATGACTTAATGACCAGCCTTTGTCAGGTTAACAATCCCCAAACGGTCCACACTTTAGTCACATACTGATCATCTCGGGGAAACTAAGCCCGCCTTGTGGAAGCGAAAGTGGCGGCCCAACGGTACAACTGGCCAGTAGGAATTGAAAACTTACCTGTCTGTTCTATTCAGCAAAACGAGAAAAATTTCCAACAACGGAAAAAGTTATTTTTATTCCTATAGGACGACAAAAGACTTCATGCCTCATCCCAAATCATAAACATCACTCGTTAAATGGTGCAAGTGAAGAAGACACCGCTGCATTCACACTTTCAGCCTTTCCAGTCTTCTTCTTGGCATCGGAAAGTCTGATGACCACATGCTCAATAGGAAAGACGGTCCAATGGACAATAAGGAAAAAGGCGATAGTCAGGGCCCAAATTTTTAGTTTTAAGGACAAATAATTTCAAAACAAGTGAAAATTTGAGACAAGTTTTTCTTAACAAATCAGATTGTAACAGTGGCTATTTATTAACAGCTAAATTATTCCCAAAGTTTTCTCCTAATTTCCCCCGTTTTATCAATGTTTGTTAAGATAGAAAGCATGCTAGGTAATACCTACTAGTTTTCAGTGCGTATTTCTTCTTATCAACCATAGGGACAGTCGGCACAGTAAACCAGAAGCGGTTGGGGAATACGGTGAAGCACAAGCACTTTTTCTATTAAACATTCAAAGATAATCTTCTCCTTCGTTTTTCTCAGAAAGTTTAAAATTGAGCAAATGACCGATTTCACACAAAACAAGAAGAGAATATTCGAAAACACTTCTCCCCCGAAAATTTTTAATTCCTATTTCTAGTAAAATTTAAACGTGTCTTCCCCTTCATATAAAGCCTCCATTTCAAATGTCTTATTTGAATCTTTCATTTAAAAGAAAAAGAAGGAAATGTTAAAGTGGCGTCATGTGATGATGGAGGAGTTTATGAGGCCAAACTCCAATTAACAGACACCTGTAGCGGGTCATTTAGCTGCAATCAAAATTTCAGCAACAAATGTAGCAAAAATTTGTTCTCATCGCCTCCGTGCCTCATCCTGTCTACCCCTCCCCCACTGCCTCCTTCCTTCCCATCCATTCCCCTTCCCTCCCTGAAAATAGTCGCGAATGGTCGAGAAAAGGATACAAGTTAAACAAAGACTACTTTTCAAATTACTTTGTTTTGTTTTTACAGGAAAAGAAATTTGTCTTAGTTCTCCGGTAAAAGACAAAAACATATTTTCTAGGAGACAATGTTTTGCTTGAAAATTATCACTTCAGGAATTTATCTAGCAAATTTCCAAGTCTGTGTAAATGATGCAAATCGATCAATGGAGGATTAAAATAGAGAACATATGGTGGAGCAATAAACCTTCTGAAAAAATAATAGGACAAAAGAGGTACTTTTTATAAAGGTGCCTCCGGGGCACAATCAGAGTGGAAGAATGATTTACCAGAGTGTACAATTTGAACATTTGTCCGACACGTTTGCTGGCTCTGAAGTAAATTAGGAATTATTCAATGCGAGGTTTTTGGCAGTAAAACTTATAGATAGAATGCCTCAACAAGGAGGGTGACTCCGCCATAAATTAGATATTTTAAGTTAAAGGTGTTCAAACATTAGTGAAGTTGTTCATAATGGAATGGAAAGGTTCGCACTGAGTTTGATACAAGGCATAAGCGTGAGGCCTGAAGACAGAAGTAAGGCTGGAGAAAGGCTAAATTTGTGATAGGTCTTCCAAAGTGTACACGTGGCTAGTGCCTAAGCGACTAGCAGGGGAGCGTTTTCAAAAAAATATGCCTGTTTCAACCCTTTGCAAGTTAATTTTTTGTGTCCAATTCCCAAACCCTCTTAAAAGGTTTTAAAACTCGCACTGTCACTTATTTTCTCCTGATTAAACAATGCTGCGGACAGATGGTCTTAAAACGTATTTATAGACACTGTGAGGTCCAAGTCTATAAAAGTACCATAAATACTCAGGAATGGAACCACCCCGACCTTGCAGCGGACATCCAGAAGTCACATTCCCAAACTGGCTGGCGCTAATGATATCCGTATTGAGGTCTTCATCACCTCAATTATTTGGGGGCGTGGAGGTGCGACGGTATTCAAGCTTACACATATAAAGCAGTTTATTGGTGGGGTATTCTTGATAGGCTCAGATAGTTCTTCAACATCCATGACATCTCAAATTGTAGAAACTGCTACGAGAAGAAAATATTTTGAAAGCTAGCCTAGAAGGAAGTCTTGGGTATGGTAATGAAGAAATAGCTAGTATAATCTATGAAATCTGTCTCGTTTTAAGAACTCATGGACCAATAAATCATAACTGATCAGTCAGCAGGTAGGAACGAAGACGGTAAAACTGGTCTGCATCACATCAATAAGACTTCCAAGTCGTGTTTGACAGAAAAACTTTGTTCTTTGCTCACATCGTGTCTGCGAAATTGGTGGGTGTCATTTTCATCATCCACTCTTAGAGGCAGATTTCCGGATTTGGTTATACGTACCGTGCTTCAGACACCACTTCAACTTATTTAAACGTGACAATCCTTTTACCCCATGATTCAAAAGTCCTATTTGCGTTATCAGCATAGGTGATGGAAGACCCTTTAAAGTACTGTGAGCAGACCCTTCTTCTGATGCACTTAAGCATAATCACGTCTACAGATTCCTGTTAGTATCAATGAAATTCCTCGATCCTATCACACGAAAATAGATTTTGAATTACTAGTCTCTACCAAAGGATATCTTCCATTATTTAGCATATTTAAGCTATGTAAAGGCACTGACTTAGTATTGTAAATTGTGGGGACAGATCTACACTTCTATAATGTCAACAAATAAGTTCATTTAGTACTTATTAGTAGCAATGGTCGCCAATGAAAGTTATAAATCTTTTCGGCATCCAAACTTGTTGCCTTTACAGGCAAACAGCCTAGATTTGGCCACAACTCTTCCCTTCCTCTAGTCTCCTAGACAACTTAACCCATCTCATTTTATTTCTTGCCCACCTGACCATTCTTTTTGTATGTAGTCAAGTGAATGACTAGGAGGAAGTAATATCGTGAGAAGAATACAAAAGACGAGGGTAAAGAAAAAAATGAGATAGAAATTTTTCCACCCCTCGTCCTACAATGCGACTCCTTTTGGGAGCCAACTGTGATGTTTCCTGGAGTGGGAAGCCCTGTATGGTTTGTCAAAAAAAGGAGGATTTCCTTAGTCGCTTCTGGAGAAGTGATTACTCTTATACACCATTTACTGTCAATCGTATTTGTTTGGTTCGTCACCTTCAGTCAACCGCGCACTCATACGCATATGCGCACTGAATGTAGGCATGGTTTCTCAGAGTGAGGTGTTTCCGGTCTCAGAAGTGTGGAGTGGACAGCGAAGATGACCGTCTACTCTAGCCAATGGCATGTTTGCTTCATTTACGGACGGTGTAATACCAAGACCTCATCCCCTCACAAGTCATTTAGTCAATCGGCAAGCAAAGTAAAGCACATAAGTTTTTTAAAAGGAGAAAGAAAGTTAGCATATTGTCTTTATTAATAAAAGCTGGCAGCAGTCGTTTGCTTAATTACCTTTACAACTTTACTGGCTACTTTATGTATAATCAGGTCCTCTCATCAATCAAATGAGGCAGATTAACCCCTCTAAGTTAGTGACGATATACCTTAATTCTTTATCCCGCAAGTTGAAGGTCCTTTTAAATAGGGATCCATTTGCCTTTGAGGGTTTCATCTATATCATACACCCTGCTGTAGAGCCTTCTTCACCTTCTTCACAATACGGCGCTGCAATTGTTTTCTGCTAAATGGTATAAACTCTGATTCCACGGCTTGACTTTACTAGAAGGAAAAAGACGGAAAATCTAAACATTTAAAGTAGGTTTGTTATAGTATGTGCCTAACTTTTAATGTGGTATCACAATAAACTGCGAGCACGAACAGCTTTTAAAATACCTATGGCGGTGGAGGTTTGGATACGATTGACTTGCAACTGTCAAAGATAACTTAATCAAAGTCATTACTAAGATACAAGGCACGTTTTGGGTCTGCAATGCCTGTCACTCTTTGATGAATTTGCCACTTTTCTCTCCATCTTTATGCTAAAGAAAAAGAAAATGCTAAATTACAAAGAAGCCGCGATTTACTACCCACCTTCTCGTCTTCACAGTTCTTTCAAAGATAATGCTTAAGAATGCTCGAAGTCTTAAATACCTCCTCAATTTTAAAACGAAGTTTAAATTTCTGTTTTTGATTTAATTGCTATTAAAAAATAGGCTCCAAATACTTCAAAATGTTATGTCACCGCTTAATGCAGTAAAACGGACCGTAATGCGTCTCGGTCTGCCCGTGCAAGTCTGACCCTCTTCCAAGGATACCGGAGCGGGCTTCTTTGGTAACATCGTTCTAGAATATTCGGTTAGGATTTTGGTGACAAATTATTCAAAGATGAATGCATTACTTACAGAATGTGGCTCCTCTCATGATGAGGAGTCACGCTTCACCATGGGCAGGTTAAGTAGGGACAAACTAATTGAGAACTTTGGAAAATGCAAAACTTAAGTGAGGAGAAACTCAAATAGAAAATATGTGGAGAAAACCAAGAAAACAGATCTCACTTAGGCTCATTAACAAATGGCAGTGAGCTTTTAAAGACACCATTTCGCAGTCATTCAATTCTCTGACCACATTATCTTCCCGACCGGTGGATGAGACACGAGCCTTCACATCCCAACATTCGCCAAGCTAACAAACAAAACCCCCGTCAAGGCATAAACCACTCCCTCCTTAAACTATCTGTTTGGTTGGCTATAGGCGGAGAACCAATAGACTTTTCGCTCCACCTTTGTAGCTCCCTGTTGACCTAGTTGAATATGTGAAGAGGTCTCCCATTATCCTTCCTTGATGATGATAACGAGTCAGTTATCTTTTAACAAGTGCAAGTCTATCTCATTTAAATTTCCTCTGCCTTTGGGTATCCCAAAGGCAGTTCATGCTCGTTGTCTATTGTGCCACCACATCAAAAGCTAGGCGCATACCAAGACAAACATACTTTGAAGGTTCAAATTTTCTGTCTTGTTCCTTTTAAGTAAATAGAGCCCTAGAATCAGAGATTTTGCTTTTTAGCAGAAAACGATTATGCAGCTGTGTCGTGAAGAAGTTGAAGAAGGTTCAACAGCAGATGAAATGTTCATAGGCAAATACCTTTTTCAGAAAAAAACCCCATGTTTGAGTATAAAAGGTAGGGGTTAAACAGTCATCAGGGTGATAAGAGGACCTGATTACGCCTAAATTTACAGTTAAAGTTGTAAAGGTAACTAAGAAACTGACTGCTGTTAACATTTACCAACCGATGTCAATAAGCGGTCTTATTGCCCTCTTCTGAATTGTCATCTGTTTTACGTTGTTTACCGGCTAACTGACTTGCTAAGCTATGTGATTTTTGTATACCATCGTCCGTAAATCGAATGAGCATTGCGTTGGCTATAATAAACGGGAATCTTTGTTGTCTAGCCCATAATCCTCAGGCACACAACACCTCACTCTTAGAGGAGCTACATTTGGCTTCAGTGTGTGCATGTGCATGTTCGACTTCAAGCGGATGGAAAACCGACTACGACTGACAGCAATCCACTCCATACCGCATCACTGGGGGATGTAGAAGAAAAATTGCTTTTTTAGAAATGGCTACAAAAGTCTTGTTCTCGTTTTTGCAAAACCGTGTAAAGCTTCCTACTCTAGATGGCCATAAAAGTTGCTTTCGAAGAACCTGGGGAGTCAGAAAAATGCCGTCTCATCCCCACCCCTACCTCCATATTCTGCTTACTCTATTCCTCAAAGCTATACTTCCCGCCTCCGCTTGGTAAATCGTGATCGCATACAAAATGGAACAAACAATGAGTAAAGAAATAAAGGGACATCAAAGCGCACTTCATGAAGGGGAAATTTTGCGGCAAAATTGTGTACTGCCGGGAGGGTATCATAGATCGTAACTTTTGCAGATCCTACCAAAGCTTCAAACAACCACAGAAAACTAGGTTGTCTGTTTTAAGAATTTTCTAGAGGAATCCGACCTTAATGCCCTCACTACCTACCCCTTATTTTACATTTCAAGCTTAGGAGTTTAGTCCTTTCGAAAAATAAAAAGCAACCTTGACAGCTTTTACCATTTACGTTGAAATGTACTATAAATGGAGCGTTTTAAAGTTGATGATTTACTTCATAAGTCTTGATTACCAACGGCCAGTCAATCAATCGTGGATTCCTAAATCATTAGGCGATTAACTAAACCTATGTGATTTTACCATGAATGGTGAATTTTTCCTACTTAATGCACCAACAATAAAGTGTGGCTCCTCTGACCAATAAACTCCCATTGCACGCCTAACTTCAGAAATTACTATCTTTACTTTTTGTTTACGCGTTATATTACATGGTCGCCTGATAAATTTCTAATAAACATTTGGCTTTCAAGCCATAGCATCCGAGGTTAAGGTGACAGGCACAGGATATTTTCATACGGGGTTTTTCTAATTCGCCGTTTAGGTGGCAAGTAGGCCAACTGGACCACTCGCGTGACCATGAAGACGCCATCGATTTTCAAGGTAAAATATGACTTCAAGTCTGTATAAAACTTGTCGTGCGCATATTCTCATACTTCCTTTTGGCAGCTAATCTTCTCCGCCCAGAGGTCTAAAATTTGCTATCTTGAATGTAATTAGTCCTTTGAAAATGCCCCAAATTAAGTGTGCTCATTTGGAAATAAGTAGTATGTTCTAAATTAAAAATTATCAAAATTATCATCGCTTTCTAAGAAGCATGTTCATTTTTTGCCTGTTTGACCACATTGTTACCAGTATCACAAATATGCCACATTAGAGCAGTCCAACATCTAGTTTGTAGTGGTGAGTTTTCTTCTTACATCACGACAGTGAACATATCGCTTTAAGGATTTGTTTCTAATTTTCTAGAAAACCCGCTGGATGAATAGCCGAATAAATTAATTTGTCTCAGTGTTTAATAAATATGAAGAAATGGAGAGAATTCGTGAAATATTAGGTCTTCACTTTACAGAATAAGAGGGAAATTTCAATTGGCGTGAGTTACAAAAGAGATATAATTTTCCCCTTTATTAAGCAATTGCACTTCTTCAATTCGGGCCATGAAAACTCTTCCTAACAGAGGTGTACTAACCATTTCTGAGTGATGCGTTCCTTCGCCACACCTTTTCCGGCTGGCTTTGGAGTTTGAGTTAAGGTTGTAGCCTATAGCGGCCAGCCTCAGTTTCCATCAGACTCATTAAACTGACAAGTTATGACTAGAGGTTTTGAAACATCAACGACGCATAATCAAGTCCTTAAATATTCCTACAAAAACCAAAAATTTTTGACCCCTTAGTGTTACCTCAAAATCGACAAATTTTTTAAGTAGAGAATAAATCATATCTGATTAGAAAGTAAGTGAGTTACTTATTGAAACACCTTTTTTTGAAAAATACTTCATAAACTGTATTTTATTAAATCAAGGGAAAATGCAAAGGTCATGGTAGTTCCAAAGGAATTTGAAATGTTTGAGAAAGAATTTTTCCTTTCTCCCCTCCAATAATCACAATATGACATTTGATCCACAATCCGGACGACAGGATGACTTTTGTGAGAAAAGTTTTGACGCGCTGTGAAATTTTTTCTCTCGATTTTGACAGCTTTACTTCTTTGGGTTTCGGCACTTTATAGACTTGGAAATTAAGAATAATTTTTTTAGCACTTTTAATGGGGTTTGCTGCTACTTTTTCAGTACAAAACACTCACCAATTTTGGTGGGTTTTTGAAAGGTAATCTTATCTGATGGACACCATCGCACCAGTAATGGCTGGAAAACCTTTGCAGTGTATAACCACACCTATCCTTTGAGCTTTTTTCGCACCATTCCCTTTGGTTGTCCTTTTGTAATTGTAATCACATGGCAAATAGAGGAAGAGATTCTGAAATGATTTTTCATCATAATGGAAGGTATTAAAGGAATCTCCTTGTGAGCTACATTGCAGGTTTAGGCCCCCCAATGGGTGATGTCGATAATTTGCCTGTCTCTCTTTCACCTTGTTCTCATTTTAGTGAGGCGAAGCTGTCTATCTGGGTTCCTCTCGGCTATTGAAGGCATTGTTTGCTCATTCAAAGCCACAGTTTTCTCAAATTTTTTGGTACTATCTCAGATGCGAAAGATATGTATGTTTCTTTATATTGTATGAGCATTTATTCAATAAGCTTTTCTCTTGAGAACTCTTGCGGCAGCAGTAATCTGCCATTTCTTTTTGGTGTTTAGGTTTACCTCCTGGATTGCCTTTTGACCTGAATCGGTTTGTTTGTTTTTGTCACCAACGTACCACAAAGTTTGCGCTTAACGCTACATTTAGACACAAGTACGGAAGAAGGTGTGGTATTAGCCTGCCGAAAGACTGAGAAAATCTGAAGTATAGGCGTTATAATTAGGTCACACGCATCTAAGGACACAGTTACCGTAGTCGCTGCCATTATCACAGGCAATTATTATTACGTAAATTTTTGTTAATTTCCAATCCTCTCAATCAATCCAATCAAGGCGCGTTTTAATGAAAGTGTTTGTGATGAATTCAAGAGAACACAAACCACATATCTGTGGCGCTGTAAGCCGATAGGAAAAGTGAGAAGTCGCCTATAATTGCCATTAATGGAGGAAGCGTTGCGCTAAATGCCGTTCCTTTGGGGCATCGTGACATACGGATCCCAAATGAGCACATTGTAGGAGCGAAGTAAATGAGTGCATTTTTTCTAAGTCATAAATTAGCCATAAATAATGATGCGTCAAAGCCTCGTACGAGATGGAGAGGGAGGAGGGACGGAGAGAGCAAGAGAGAGGAGGAACCAGCTGTAAATTTGGTCTAGTTTTCCAGGTCGCAGAGGCTGGTGACACAAACGAAACGCATAAAATTAGCATTTGGGTCTTAAAAGGGGAGGGAGGAAAGCTGGAGGGACATCAATGTGACCCGCCTAGCCATGGTGGTCTGGTCATGACTAAGACCACGCAGAGGTCACGCGTCTAATTTAGGGGCTCATGCGCACATCCAGAGACATCCAAATTTAGGCGTTATCATTACTTTGCTATTTTAATGGTTGCTATAAGCTTGTTTTTAACCCTCCCTTTCCAGAAAAAAATTTGATCTAACTTCCTAAAAAATGGCTTGAAAATGAAGGTGAGCAATGCTTAATAAGATATTTGGGTTAGATTATCAGTTAACGAAAACCGCTTTGGCATTGACAAGAACTGACAAGCAAATTATGAGAATAATTTCGGTGTTTCTTTATTTATAAAGTTACTGACTCCAAAAAAATACGAAAATTTTTACTTTTTAAATTGGATTAATAGGTGTTTTAAATCATACTTTTTTATGTTTAAAAAGAACTTTATCTTTTAGAAATGTATGCTGTAGAAAGGCGAATATTATTTCAAACGGAATCAAAAACCTTCCATGAATTAAAAAACAATTTCATCAAAAATTCTTTCCTATAAGGATACTGGCGTGTTAGACTCGAGGAGGTGCCGCCGATCGAGAAGGAGAAGGCAAACTCCTCGGATCGTTTGTACGATCTTACCGACCAATCTTCTTGATCCAGGGGTCTAAAACCCTAGGTAGAAGGGAAGGAAGACAAAGGTATTATGCTGGTTCAGCTTTAGCAGAACTTCCTTTTCCCCCTCACCTTCATAACGGACATGGACTTTGACAAATGGTTCGTGTGTGCCAGATTCAACCTGGGGTTCTACCCCAACGACAAAAAGGAGTAGTTCTTATGTGCGTTCCTTACGTTCCTACCACCAAGAACCATTTTTCTACTAGTCCTGACCACCAACTTCAATGAGTGTTGCACCGCAGTGGTTTTATTCCTCATCTTACGGGAAGAGCAGGGGTCAACCAGACAGGCCTTGCACCATGATCTACGTCAACGCATTTTAAAGATTTTTTATCCAATTAGACAATGAAGGGTGGATTCAATCATTTTCTTGGAAAGAAAATAATTACTCTCTTTAAATTTTCGACTTTTCCATCACGCTAATTTAATAAACTTCTACATTTATACATAAAAAAGAGCCTTGAAGGAGGCTTTTACCATATACGAGTATTTGAAAAGCGCTTTATTCTCCTCCTATGCCGTTGAATATAAAAAGTGTTACTCCACATTCGTTAACTTTTAAAATAGCTTTCTACGCGATGCATATTAAGTACAGAAATCAAGTAAAAACTGTTAGGAAACGCTGCCAAAAGTGTACTAAGAAGTAGCGCAAATCTTCGTTAGTAATAGCAGGGAATATCTAGTACTTAAATGGTCCATCGGAGTGGTGCTAATGGCCGGAAGTAATTGAATCTGCAGAACGCAGCAGAGTTCTCTCCTTCGTTGCTCGCCTAGTTCCGGTGTGTGACCTTTAGTTAAGGCCTTGGACGGCAAGTAGTAAATACACGTAAAAGTGACATTTTAATCATGGCGAGACCTCTGCAAATCTCTGCTGAGTTTTCACGTTACTAGGGCGGACATTAAATGCATGTACCTCTTTAAACATGGAAGTGAAGTACTACAGCGCCAGAGTTATTTATATCGATGGGAGCAGAAATTTATTTTGTCGTCTGGAGAGTCGAGTCATGTCAGACTGATTTATTCACAGATGATAAAATAATTCAATCGCTATCTATCACAGCAGAGGAGTTACTATCACACGGAAATCTTTGCTGTCGATCTATGCAACCTGTTTAACATTTTACGAAATGAGAATCAGCTTCTTGGAGCTTTATCTTGAATTAGTGCGATCTCCACATTGGAACGTCTCTGCTAATCGTGACTGTTCAGAGAGACATGGAAAAAGTCGACCTCTGATGACCAGACAGATTCCTGATCCCCATAAGACGTAGAAAGTTGTCACCTGTAATCCAATAAAGTTTCATATCTATTTTACTAATTGAGTTCCAAAGAAGTTGCTTGCAGTACGATCCGGTGTAACCACATTTGGAAAAAACACGCCACGTATAGGTGACGCAGATCGTGAGTGGCTTGCTAGGTGACTTAGAAAAAGGTGACTTGTTTTACATTCGACTTGCCATTGGACAGGTTACACAGTTAACGCTTTTTTAAAAAAATTTCTAAGCAATGCCAAAATGTGGAGTAATTAGCACTTTGGGTTTCACGAAGGGACGTCCACGGCATAGTTGTGACGGCCTAGATACATCATAAACAAACACGGCAACATGGTATTTTGTAATTCGTCAACCTTTCCGCGAACACTGCAGCAGTCTGTGCCGGGAAAAGTGCAAGAAGAGAAATGAATAGAGAAACAAAATGGCTTTTTCTTATCCTCCCTGCCTGGCTCTCTAGCCATCCTTATAAATAAGGAAAGGCGTCAATAGGCATGCGTCCAATAGTGAGATTTAACTATTACCTTTGTCAAAGCCATTAAACAGTTCTACTTGTGTTTTACGTCAAAACGCGTGTTTTTATTTGACCTACGATGAATTTTAAGTATGCGCTTTACTAAGCACTGCTTCTATTTAAGCCAATTTTTTGCCAAATACCAGTAAAAAAGACATGAAAATAAAATAATAGTTAAAATTCTCTTAAGCCGTCACAGATGCAAAAAATTTGTGACAGCTGGTGCAAGAACTAAACGAAATATCGTCTGTCTCATAGTCAAGGGAATTTTTGAGTTTTGATCTCCCACCCATTCCCAATCCGTTTATTGTGTGTCATTTTTATCCCATTACAACAAATCTACGTCCGACACTTATTAAAATGCGAAGCAGTTTAATTCTCTTTGGTCTTTATTTTGGCATGGTAAAAAAAAGCCGCAGTTTAAAAATTTTTATTTTGCAAATTAGGTTTGCCTGTGAACATTTTGGTCTGTCGTAAAGTCGGAATAAGGTGTCAGTACTGAGGAAAGGTTAGTTGTTGGTGCACAGAAGAGCTGACCCACAAAAGGTCATACCACTGATAAGAAAGCGCAACCTGCTAAAATGAAGATTCCACGTAATTTAATGGGCCCCATCACTGTCCGGAGGTATAACCTGTGAAAACCCAAGTACCTGGGTAATTAAACGATACACTAAATCGCAACACAATAAATTAGTCCATTCGTCTTTTGAACACCCCTAAGAGCGCCCTCCTCTTTTTCTCTCCTCCCTGAATGGGCTACAGCGATCAAATCAACGAATTTTAACAGACTACAATGCAGAATTGATGATGGTGCCATTGCAGAGAAGGTGTTGTGTCCTTCATTTTTGACGTCTCAAGCCATCTACGGTAGATGCCATCGTTTCATGATGTTCCGGATCCGCCAACCAACGACCGTTTTTGTGGCTCTTCATCTCTCATCTGGAACCACGTAATTAGGTATGAAAGCATCAGAAAGATTTTATAAAGATGAATAAAGACGTGATTTAATTAAAAAATAACTTTTTGACTTCAAAAAATACCATAAATCAGTTGGATGGAAACTATTCCATAAATTCTAGAAGTTGCACCGTGTTGAAAGCTAGACAGAGGTAAAGGAGTAGAGAAAAAATCCTCTGCCATTACAAGGTTTACAAAAGCCATTAGCAGCACCACGCCAACTGTTGCAACATATGTTGCATTTTAATTAAGATGTGCAAAATTTTACTTACTAATAAAAAACTGTCCAAAAAATTCCGTCTATGTGTGTGAGGATGAACAAAGTTGCATTCGGTGTATGCTTTGAAATGGGCAGGTGATTGATGGACTTCTCTCATTTTTGGTAGTAAATTTTTTTGTCTCCTCAAGTTGACTATTTGTTGATTCATCAAAATATTTTAACCAAAAGGGAAAAAATCAAATGTTTACTATCAAATCTTGCCGGGTGGGTTCGATTTTAGGATTTATAGCTGAAAACAAAAGGGAAGGGAGGAAGAGAGGAAAAAATAATTATGCTTAGGCTACCTTTTTATTGACACATGGTCGGATGGAACTAACTTCGGAGTTGGGCGGACGTCGCCGGATTTCAAAGACGGTGGCGAATACACTTCATCCTCAGTAAACTTCTACGTTCTATGCCACACAATTCACGATCCTTCCTCTGGCCAATTTTCTCGATCCAAGAGCTAGAAATTGGAGTTAAGTGAGGATTGCAACAAAAATGCCTAAGTAAAGTGTGGAGATACTGATTTTCTAATTTAAAGCATTCCTTTTTCTCTAGATTTCATGGCAGACTAAGGGAAACATGTAATTACCTATATGTGGCTTGATAATTCTACCCTTCATTTCACGGAATTAAAACGTTCAAGCTCCATTATAAACTCTGACTACTTTAATGCCTTTTTGGTACAGCAAATGACAAGCGTTAAGCTAAAGGTGGAGAAAAAGTGCCTTACATTCTGACTACGGAGCTTTTGTACATACCTATACTTATGCTAACGGAAGGGAGGCAAAGTAAAGGGAAATTTTAGGAGAGAGTATTAAAGTCCCCCTAAATCATGTAAATTTGTGACTTTGGTGTTGAAATTGCATAAATCCCACAAATTAGTTCCTGTACTTACATCCGTAGGTATACAGCTAGTTTGACTAAGGACATTTCCCAAGCAAAGCCTGCGCAGATAAATTAACAATAATAGTGGAATTTTAATGGTTTGTTGTGTTTGAACCCATTAGTCTCTCTTTACTTTGTTCCTGCGAACCTTTTTACGTAAGCCCACACAGACACACGCCCGTTATATTTTCATCCCATTTGTAATGCTATAAATGGAGATCCAACTTTTCGGTTGGGAAGAAGGAATAGAAGGATTCAGAAGTAATGCGATTGTTACGGGGTAGTTGCCGCGATAGAGATTTCTTTTACCTGAGAAATGGGGAAGTTTGGGCAATTTTTTTTACTCCTTTATTAACTACGTTTGGAGGGGTGATGTGAAATCGGGACAATGAGCAGAGGACAGTTTTGTAAGTATTCAAGAATAAAATTAACAAGCTGTAAAAGAAACTCATTTCTGCTACTCAATTAATGAAACTACATACAATAAACGTTGTGCCTCTAAAAGCATATAATCCAGCCGCCTATATTTCTACCTCACTTGTATTTCCACCTACCTGTTTGTAAAGAAATCATACCAACCACCACTTAAATAAATGTCATCCCAAGAGCAAAATGGATGAGGCTAAGGCAGTAGTTCTCTTCTTCTGTACAAATCATGTTTGCGAAGCGGACTAGGCCTGGCATTATTAGCCCTTTCTTAAGAGGAAGTATGCTTAATAAGCTCAAACCATATTGTACCTAGATGACCTGCCTCAGCCCCGTTTTTTTTCTGAAGAAAAACGAGTTGTTTCTTGCTATTATTTTCATCAACGTCAGATAATTCGTTATGATCAAGAAAGGAACAGCTCATCACCAGAGGTGCTTTCCCAAAATGCTTTTGAATAGGCGTGCTAGAAGGTTCTACACGTTTTTATCCTTTTTACCAGGTTCAAATGGTATTCCATGGTGTGACACTTCAAACATCGGGAAACTAGTAGGGGATAAAACGAAGAGTACCGTACCGGTAAACCGATGCACATCTCTCCTTTCCGATACCCAGTGAACAATAGCATACAATCCGTGGCTGTCTGCAAGAGATTACGGGTCCTTTTCAGCAAGCTCTACCAAAATTTGCATAAAAGTCAAGGAAACTACAGACTACTTAACGTCATGTCCGAAAATACTAGCCAGCTATCCAATTATACGAATACAAAGCATTTTTGACCCGAGTAATTCTTGCTCTTCTTTGCCGTTGTTAATCTTCAGATACCCTATTCAGTTAGTCCGATTTTACACAAGAAAACAGATATCAATGCTCGGCTTTAGATGCTAACTTTCAGGTCATTCTTCTTGATATGCGACTGTGGAAGCTGAATTAGGATACACTGACTGCTATGTCAAGGCATATTTGGATCCTAATTCTTTCCACCTTAATGTTGTAGCAAATTATAGTCCTGTTCTATTTCGGACACTTTCAGCGAATTTAGGATTTACACCTAATTTTTCTGTGACCTCACTAACTAGCACACCCTCATGTCTTAAGCTCCTTTTACCCCGTATGTTGAAATGGCCAGCGGTGGGTAACAGCTCTCAGTAGACAAATACGAAATGAATTTGTGCTTTCTTCAAAACGACAAGTCTTAGATCAACGACCTTAGCACTTTTAAGTCTATCATTTGTGCTCACATGAATGAGGCAATCCTCTGATCTGCCAACTAGTTATTTAATGACACCTTTTACGCTATAATCAAAAACGAACTTTTCTTAAAAGGGACTAAACAAATTGGTTGCGCATTTGTGTTTTTTCGCCAGAATACTTATTTTTTGGAAAACCTTAAAAAAGGAAACTACTCAAGGGGAAATTTTAGTGATTCTGACAGTGGTGAGTCGGCATACCAAGCGGTAAAAATAAATCTCAAAACGTCTATTTTCTTCTCAAAAAATGGAAAACAGATAAACTTTCCGACGATTAATTATAACTTGCTTGTACAATTTAAGATGCAACATAAAAGCCCTAATTATTTTTTCTCTCTAAAAATTCACCTAGCTCCTTGAGCCTAAGTGTTGTTTAAACAAGTTAAGACCTGATTCGCGTGCGATGTCGCCCACTGCTTCTACTCTCCCCACGTAGTTCGATGTCTGCCCAAATGTCTGGCATAGTGAGACAGATGTTATTAGCACCGGAAAATAAGCACAGGCATTAATTTTGGCAGAGCCAAACGGTTGGATTTCATTTTGGTAAAATTTAACTTTCGGTGGCAATCCATCCACTGACGCTGCCTTTTATGAAGCATGATTCAAGAGTTCTTCACTTTTGATTTTAACATCTTTATACAAAAGTTTTGTCACACAGTCTTTGACAAATCAATCTAGCAGATTGCTCAACTTATATAAGTGATATAAGCCTTCAGGCAGAAATTAAAATAAAACATGAATGGGCAGACTACTCTCTTTACTTTTACCTACAAAATAAGTGGAATCGGATAGTTTCCGAGTCCGAAATTAGGCCTTGTCTGATACTGAAGAGGTATGGAACAACCAACCTAACAATAAGAAAGATCATTTAATACTCATATTACAAGCGACATGAATAAAGGCCATCGGATAAATGCATGTGACGGTTACATCTGAAGATTAATCGGGCTTATGGCTGTTTTATTGACTCGCTTATTGTTCCGTTTGGACATAGATACCTACACCACATAATATGATGATACATTACCTCCCTCTTGTAACCATCTCTACCTTTCAACCACTGGTCTGCTTCTTTATCCCATCTTTCTTGAGAGGGTGACCTCGTCTATAAGATTGAGTATGAAGTAAACAACCCTGTGATTAGGGGATAATATCACAAGGGACGATAGGTTTTAGCCAATTTTAAGACAGGATCACAAATGTAGAAGGAAAGGGAAAGGATATTCTTCTCTTTATGCGCTACCACAATTTATAATGAGCCTAGTCCCATTTAAATGGAGATTTTAAACAAAGGGTTGTCCTGTGTTTAAACAAATAAGGCCATAATTTTGCTGATAGCAACAATCAACACTTGCGCAACATTTTTTGACTCGCGAAATAAAAGGTTTTTAAGAGGACAATGTGATTAGTTGGAAAACTTTTTCATCAAGGTAGTAGTCCTCCTCCAGCTGGATATCATTCCGCACTAGGACCAAAGCATGAATGCAGTTCTTATGAGGCAAGGAGGCCTCAATCTTATCAAAGAAAAAGTTTAGAGTTTTAATAATTTGTACACTTTGCTGGTTTTTCGGATAAACTATAAGGATTCCTGGCTTGATTTACTTTTATTCGTGGTTTGAGAGCGTTTTCTGGACAAAATCGAGGGCATCGAGGTACTTCTTTAAACTACCGTTTCGTATCTTAGGCTAACGAGATTAGAATTCGCTTTTTAAGGGGTTCTATCCAAATAACTTATAATTCCTAAAGTCGAAAAAGTGAGTTCATTCAAAGCCCAAAAAGTTAACCCACCTTTTCTGTTCTTACAGGTATTAATTGGCGTCCAGTGATTATTGCCACCAAAGGGGAGGGTTTGACGAATACAAATGTTCTCTATTGTATTTCAAGAAATTTTATCACTTTGTTGTTTAAGCAGCCTCTGTAAAAAGCGGTTTCAGTTAAAGGGATTCCCTTTATAAGAGACCGATTCGGCCTAAAGAAATTATTCGTAAGACGAAGCCATTTCCATTTGCTTCTGCTAACTTCTGGAAACTTATCGGTGTAAGAAATTAAAGTGCTGTCGGTAAAGTACGTTGAAATGACTTGCTTTAAGCCAGTGAGGATCTGTTTGTCACTGTTGCACACCTTGACGTACTGTCCCCTACTCTCCTCTTCTTTTGAGGTTTCCTATCAGAAAAATTTAGTCCAATAGGCCAACCACTCACCTGGCGACTAATTTTAACTAGTTTTTGAATCTCGAAAAGTCCTTCCAATTTCTTTATGTTCAGCACTTAGAGAGGGAAGAGCAGTGAAGAAGTGAAGGATTCTTTCTAACTAGTTTACATTGGCTAGATTCCTTTTCAGTCTCTTCTCTCTTACCCTTTCCTTTCATCTTTGACAAATCACTCAAACAGAAATGCATTAGGTTTTAGAGAACAAGTGAGAATTAATTTGACACGGACAAGCTTTCTTCAGTGCTCATGAGGGGTTTTTTCTGGGAGACAAGTTTTCGCGTAAGTAGGGCTGACGAAATCCTACGCCTGATTAAAAAGGCTTATACTTTCAACTGAGAATTGTTTCATTAGCTAAAAAAATTTCAGAATTCTTGGTTTTATTTGGGCTTTATTTTTCAAAGAACTGGTGGAAACCTTCTACGTTACCTTACGCAGCATTAGCTATTTCCGCCCGTGCAGTAGCTGGGTCTCCCCAAAAAATAAAAACCAACAAATTATCAGTAAACAGCTGTCTAAACCCTTCAAGCATAAGGACTTCTTTTTAATAGGGGATTTTTTTTCTTTTCAGACGATATGGTTCAGGAAGTGTCTTTCCTTAACGTCTACTCTCACACAGACCTTTACGGGTGATATGACCATTTTCTCAAGAATAAAGCATATGTATTTAAACTAATACTTAAAAAATGAAACACAATTAACTGATGCTTGTTTAATAAAAAAGGAATTTTAAAAAAGATGACTAAAGTGGTTGCACTCCATTTACATTGATCAGCCCCAAGGCTCCATAAGGTTGCGGTGGTCAGCGTTAGAGATTAGCTGTCATGTATAACTGTGGGCATGGCTACGGCGGAGGGATTAGCTTGGTAGGTATTTCCTCCACCCAGTAAAATAGCCTTCATGGGCCATTCTACTGGCTTACTAGGACTTCTCTAAACTAGTACGCAGCATGTTCATCTATCAATGCTTCGGTCTATTACGACTTTGGCGCTGACTCGAGCTTACCATTTACTTAATCAATTCTTTACTTAATTTTTTAGCATCCCAATCAATCAGAAGGCCTCTGAAATAAAATACACCCAAAGAAATGTATTACCGGTGTCACTAAAAGCAAATTTTAGAATAGTCCAAACAGTTCATATAGGCATAACTATAGGAAATTTGTTCCAAATTTCGAATTGAAAAGTCAAGCTGAGAAAAATTGTTCTAAAATTCTTAAATTAGCTTAAGTTCAGTACCAATTTCTGGAATTAATTAATCATAGTGTCACGTAGCCCTTATAGCAAAGGATGCGCAACCAATAATTAGCTAATTAAACAATTTAATTTTAACGACTTAACTTAATGATGCATCTTCTTAACATTTTGAAAAATTATTCGACTGGGGCAATTGTTCCGGTATGTCCCATTCCTCGGCAATTATTTGGCAATGTGGACGATACAAGGCGTCTATCACTCATCGAATCTCTCACGTTTTCTGCTTGGTTAAATTCAAATCTTTTGCTTTCGTCTTTGGCAAAATGTATCTGAATTTTCTAAAAATCTGGAAGAAACATTTTAATCCTAATGGTAAATTCATCTATTCCGAATACTTCTTAATGTCCCACAAAAAGGATTCCTCAAAATGAATAAAGTAGGGCTCCTCAAAGCGGTTTACCCAAAATTTTTTTTAGCATTTTTATTTAGAATTTAAAAAAGGAGCAAAACAATTATTGCAGTACTTCATTTATATTCTGAGGTGCTTGTTGTCAAAAAAGGCGCTAAAACGTGACGGAAATTTTTTCGTTATGCCTAAGGAAGTGAAAAAGGCGGGCTGTCCATTAAGACATGGGAGATTGACAATGGATGTAGAGGAGGAAAATAGCCGTTGTCATGGTATTTGTGAAGTTACATAAGTAACGTGTGGATAGGTATGGCTTTAAGCTCCCCCATTACTTCATGGCTGCTCTTGGATGGGAAAGAAGTTTCATATTATCAAAAACAAACTCGAAACCTTGCTAACCTAACTACCTATTTTTGACCGAGCATTCCAAAACTTTTTTTGAATAACTAATTAATTTTTTAACCATTTTATACCATCTGGTGTCCGTTTGATTTGTGAGAAAGAAAAAGTACATGACACTGCCTTTGAACCCTATGTGAGTCTTGATTGAGTGCAATTTAACTGATTAAGGGCAAAATGCTGCTTTTTATGGCCATATGATGTCCCTACAAACTGCATGAAGATGCCTTCTCTTCGAGTTAAGGTGCGAATGTCATAAATAATGCATTATTAAAAAGGCTTCCTTATTTGGTCTTAAAGGGAAGATAAGGGTCCAAGTGTCTGAAAGTCATTAATGGGATTACAAAAGGCGTGATGCCTTTTTAATCTTTAAGAGATTTTTCTACTCCTTTTATTGGCAACTTTCACTGATGCTTCAAATCACCCAGTTATTTATTGCACTAAGACTTCGGGAGAGAAAACCATTCCTCATGGATGGCTAACTGGGCAGAAATACAACAGAAGAGGTGTAAGGTAATTTCAGGCTCCCTAAATCACCAAAGCGGCTTTTTTTCTCCAAAGAGGGAGAAAACTACCCTTAGGCATAGGCAACACGCCAGTATTTCTACCCATGAAGTTGGATGGTGATAAGAGAGGCTATAAAAGGCCTACGGAACACCTCATTCCTATGTTCTGCACCATAAATATGGATGATGTGAGTCCGTGACCTAATGAATCAAGTAAACACATAAGAGAATCATCGAATTATCGAAGTCCATAATGGAGTTATAACGAAAAACCTCTTGCTAGAGCTAGCAATTTGGAAGCCTCAACAAAGAGGAAGGAGGTAAATGAGGCAGAAGCAGACCAGTAAAAATAATTAACAAGTGGAATCTTTATTTTACTTTAATGCAAAAGATATTGTAGAGGTCATCCATCGAAGTCTACGGGATCAGGCACTATCTGTTGTAATCGCATTTCCCGATTCCTTGTCAGGATTCGTTGCCATCGTGCAAAATAGGAGCTCATAATCTGACAAACGGCTTACTTTTAAGTTCACAACTTAAAATAATGCAGCTCATATTTGCATAACCAAGGTAGCACAGGCAAGGACGCAAGCAGCATCACTATACGTGGTTTAATGTTAGTCGTGAGTCACGATGAAGGATAACTTAACACTCCAGAAAGACGTGTTTTGTCAAAATTTTGCCTGGAATCCGCCCTTCTTTGCCTTTTCCACATCCCCTTACGCCTCGCATGCCCTCAAAAAATTTGACGACTCTTTGTCAATGTTTTGACAGAGCAAATGCATTAGTAACCAACAACTGCACCACGCAAATGTAAACACGCGCGTCCACTTTTGAAGTCTTGTTCTGTCAGCTGGGGGAAGGAAATGATAAAAACTTTCCACTTTTTAACAAACATCTTATTTTTTATGCAAAAATTCGCCTTCTGTGCATCAGAGAGGGCTGACAAAGTGCACTACATGCATTAATTGCAAATGAAATGCTCCTAGGGTGAAATGCAACTTGAAAAGGCGGTTGAGTCAGTGCCCTTCTCTTTTAGCGCTTTGTTCAAAAATAACTGTATTTTATTACAAAAACCTTATTTGGTCCAATTTTTTCAAAAAATTTATTGCGAATTTGTTACTAAAAGCAATTTCTTCGATATTTTGGCAAATTTACCCTTTAGACGTCTCAAATGATGTGCTTAAGTTGTCTCGCATCACGGAGTGGTGGCGCAGTTTGCTGAAAGGTGTGGTTTAATTGTTCGGCAGTACACAAAACAATTGCCAAATAAATAGGCTTTTTGACTCCAGAAGGAAAGACTCTAGTTCCAATCAACCTTCGTTTCCACTCCACTGATATTCCTTACCCAAATGTCCTAATATGAGGTCGTCAAATACCAAGAAAGGGGCATAATCATGAGAATTCAAGGGATGAGGACGGTAATGTGGAGGAGGCGGTATTAACCTTAGTGAAAATCTACCCCGGCGTCAGTTGTAAAGCATGCGGTATGGTATAAGGTCTTGCGTTTTCTTTTAAGAGATTTCTTCCCTCTGTTAACTTAGTCCTGCCTCCATTTTACATACCTTTAAGTAGCATCGAGTTGGTTGACCTCAAAGTTTTCCACTAAACAACTCTGAAATGCATTACATTTACAAATTTCAGTTTTTTGGAGAGGCCGTGGTGTCTGCTTTTAATATATGAGAACAAAAGTAGATTGGAACAGAAATAACCAAAGGCATCTTTTATCATTACGCGATGGAAAAAACATAGTGGCCTGCTTTGGAGATCGCTTTCATCTCCAGAACACCGCTATGTTCGACTTTTACCACATTCTCACCTGATGTATGTTTCCACTAATCCTTTCATGGCTGCTAGCATGTTAATTTTGTAGGAAGGAAAAGTTTTTCTGTAGATATTCTTTCATGAAATTAAATCCAAACAAATCGGTACGCTGTACACTGAGGATAAGGGTGCCTTGACATTATTGGCTTAATTTTCTTTACCTTAACTAGTCGTTCTATGGAGCCACAAAATACTCACTTGGTTAAGAAATGGCCTTTATACCTACGGACCTCTACAAATTTTTTCTCACCTCTCTCCGCAATTTTTCGTTTCTTTGAGTGCAAGCAGAATATGTACTGGTACGCCTTTTCGCCTCCATTCTGTCTAATATTTTTTGGTGTAGCTAATTATCGTGCAATGCGACCAATTCACTCGCCGCTCATGTTTGGAAAGGAATGAAGTAGCAGCCGAATGGCAAATTCCGGCAAGAGCGAGAGAGAGAGGAAGAGAAAAGAGGCTGACAAAAAACTCTTGTGCATTCAATGTACAGACCTGCGTTGCAGAGGCAAAAAATAGGGTAACTCTGGTTTTACAGCCTGCAAGTGGGTGACGGTAAAGAGTTATTATCGAATAACTTACTCCATTTTTACTTGTAAGATAATTTGTGATTAAAGATCTCCATTAATTCTATAAAATCTGTCAAAATATGTTTAATTGTGCCAAATGTAATGTTTAATTTTTCATTTTTTCCAGAAACCACCCAGGTCTTTGCTATGGAATTTTTTAACAGCCTTTACAGACTAATAATTTCATAGGCTTCAGTTTTCCGTATTTTTACTGTTAAATAAAGAAATCATTCATTGTTACTTTAAGGTGATTAAATCTTTTACCAGGCATATAGTGGTCCTCATGCAACACCAAAATATTCCACTTTATCAGTTACAAACTAGACGGTATTAAAGAGGATTGACCGTCCTTCTAGGGATTTATTTTGGATGAACCTCACCTTCTGCCCCATCCTTTGTCATATTAAAAGAGATCTATAATGCGACAGGTTCTTTTTGGGTTTTGACAGACAAGCATTCGTTTCTATTTAATTTAGGCGTCCTTGATCAATTAAAATGGACTTCCAATGAAGCCCTGCAATTGTTACTTTCTTATGGAGAAATAATGAATTCATAGTTAAGTTTTAAACAGAAAGTGTAGAAAATTTATTAGAAGTTGGTATTATAAAAAAGCAAAGCACAACTTATAAAACTATAAACAACTAGTCGTTAACAGAGCGGATTGTCACATTAGCGATTTTCCCCATGAGGCCTCGAATGAAGTAGCCAAAGGGTCTTTTTTTATTGAAGATTTCGGGGGGCTAATTCAATGATGATGCAAGCACCGTGCAGTTTTGGCTCCCTCGTATGTCATAAAAACCCTATAGGAAGGGAAAGAAGTTTTAGTGTAGCCTAAAACCTCAATCCGGGACCTGACATCCATCTTAACTGTTTGAGTGTAGATTATTGCATAAATCCTAAGATCGTGTTTAAGTTAAAAGACTGATTTTGTATAATACTAGGGGAGTGAGGAATGGATCTGTGCGATTTTAATCCAAAGGTCATGCTGGCGAAATGAAATGCAACAGGAGGAGACAGAAGAACGTGTGCGTATCCAAATGAGACGTCAAATCACAAAACAGCTTCTCCTCCCTGCACAGCCCACTGCGCTCACCTTTGACAATCTCCCACATCGGTCATCACATTGTAGTAGGGGCTTTGGAGACCATCTATAAAATCCTCTAGCATGTGAGATGACATTTAATGCATCTCGTCAATTCCGCTGCAGCTGAAGTTTTTCCTGTTCGGCAACTGACCCGTGTTAGCGAAAAAAATGCACCGGTTTCATACTGCTCAAGGCCGATTAACGCTCCATAAAAAGGGTATCATATATGGCAATCACTAGCCATAAAAAATTTGTCAAAATTCTCAGACACTTCAAAAAGTTAACCTAAAGCAGTTTCTATTGGATAGCACACCACACCTATTTCTCTTTGCAAGATTAACAAGGCTAGGACTTTCAATACGCTCCGACAAGAGTGCCCAAACAAGTCATTTACACCTATACAGAATGTTAAGTTCTTAGCAGCTGGTTACCAAGTGGACCCCATCCACACGCATTAATAGATAACTAAATTCTCAAATTGTTGTCAGTTTGTGACTTATAGCTTTTGTTTTCCTTACAAAATTGCAGTTTTTAGGAAACTGCTTCCATTAATTGAGTTGTAACAAGGAAAGGCTTTTGTATCAAGCTTATATACCACCTACTAGTCTCAACAAAATCCACTTACTACTCACTCCACAGTTCACGTCTTCATCGCCCAAAATCTGCTCTCTTTTTTGGTAGATGTGTGGTGCAATGAAGAACCTATCCTTTCACTCTTGTTGCTCACCTACTGCGGCCTCAACAATAGCGCTTGAGATTCATATTGAAAACCCTTTATAATGCAACGGCGTGTAAGAAAAATTTCCTACTTATTCAGAAAAGTCAAGATTAGGCAATATTCTTGCTTTTTAAAGCCAAAGTAAGGCATTCTGCGTAAATAAATACTGCAAAACTGACCTAAGAGAAGCTCTACGTTTTGAATAGATGAACAAAAAGAAGGTTTTGCTTTGCCTTTATCTTCCTGATGATAGCTTCTGAAGTGATAAGGATTACCTTGTGACAGCCGACATTTTCATGATCATTTGCAAAATAGAATAGAAATTTGAAGATAGATAGAAAGGAAAGTGGCTCCAGTTGGATCAAACCCTGCATAGAGTTGGGCCCTGCTGCAAGCTTGGGCCTCGTTGAGAACGAAATATACTTTGGGTGTTATAATGGTGTTTGATTTAACAAAGGCACTTTCTGGAGTCTTTTTAAAATTCCTTAATATCTAGTATCACTAGAGGCGTTATCCTGTTAACAAATTAACGAATTCTACATAATGGAAGGAAAGGAAATGAATGCCTGGATGCCTTGATAATATTAGCACTTACTGCTTCTTCACCTTCTGATAAGGAGGACGGCACACACACCTACAAAAAACACCGACACAACACACGAAGTCTCTTGGCCTTTGGGAGGAATTAGGCGAAGGGGCGAATTTGCGCTTTCCTTCGCCTCCCACCCCACCACTCCCTTGAGGGGTAACAGATGGTAAGGGACAGGCATGACTAATGACACCGTGACAAGTGATAACAACAGGACAGCGAATGAGTCATCTGTATTGTGTGTATTTGATTGAAATTATTGAGTCTACAATCGAATCATGCACGAGACTTTGACCTCTGTCTCTTATTTATCTTCTTAACTAAAGTGTGCACTTTAATAAGAATAGGGCATTCCTCACGAAAAGTCAGTACCAATCTGTGAGATTTTTTCCTTCTACTTCCCTCCTCCCCGAGGTAGCTTTGTCGACTCAATGTAAGGGATGCTTCTGGTGTGATCTTCCCTAACGTTGTAGTTTAAGTCCAATATTTCGCCCAGCAAAAGTAAATTTGAGGTTTCTTTCGAGTGCACTTTGTATCTTCTGGGGTAAGATTCTAAAAGACACCAAAGGAGTGGAGTAGCTGAAACTCCATGCCATAAGGGAAGAAGGTGATTAGTGGGAGAAAATAAAATTTAGCAATGCTATGGTATTTGTTTTTATCCTCTATGATGTTCTTCATTACTACTTTAAACAAGCCTAGTTCCTAAGCGGAGCAGCCTGTTATTACGCCAAATGCTTCATTGGAGATGAACATCTGTTCCTAATAGCCAAATCTGTCAAGACGCAAAAGAGAAGAACCAAAGAGCATAAATTCGACTGGTCAACAGGTTCCACTACCTCACACGTTGCAGGACGAAGAAGTATTGAAAGAGCCGAAGCTATACATTAAAAGGATAATAATGGCATAAATGTGGGAATTTTACTCTTTTTCAGATTTCCACGCTATAGAAACAGCCCGAATGGATGACTGCATAGTACTGCTTTGACCATAAATGAAGGAAAGGAGTAAAATTCCCACATTTATGCCATTATTATCCTTTTACTGTCTGTAAAGCAGAGACCTGTGTCAGGCCATTGTCGACACTTCATCATATATTCTCTACTACTGTCTCATCAGATTCATACGGTACTGAAAGAAACTGGGGTAACCAATTTGATTCGGATAATGAGTTGGTATAAAATGCGTCAGACAGATAAAGACCCTTTGTTATTAACTACAGAGGAACAAGCAACGTAGGCGATTAAACAGTTATATACACACAATGATCAAAGTGGTTATGAGGGTTAGCATGTGGATTTTACCCGCATGCACTACCAATTGACAATAAGCTTAGAGGACTGTCAACTTGTATGTTTGCACTTCTTTCCCCGTTTTAAACCAGCAATGGGATACACTTGATTACTGGCTGACACCTGACTGTTTGGGACATTTCTACTTTACCTCTACTTGGCTGAATTAGCATCTCACTACTGCATACACCCACTCTACATTTCGGTGCTACACAACACTCCAGCACTGCTTTAACGTGGCACTGCGGTACTTCCTTTGCATGGGTTAGGGGGACGGGACTTGAGTGCCCACGCAACCGTCCACTTGGAAATACTTGCTCGCTAAAATCCAAAAACAGTTGCTTCTGATATCTAGCTGCTTTGTACGATAAAACTAAGCAATGCCGTAGAAAATCCGGAGCAAGTGGAAAGAACAACCTACTCTCACTCCCACTAGGCAACAGGACACAATGCAACGCAGCATCTCATATTCCATCCTCGTACCTTATCCCATCACAAAACTGACTCGTGTGAAAAATGCACTGCAAAATGGGAGATACGAAGGGAGGAAGGAAGACATTCTATTGTAGACCTCTTTCTCACTCTATAAAAAACAGTAATGGTTAGAGGCAGACCGTTCACGTCTTGAATAAACTTTTTAAAACGGGAGAATTGCCAAGGCCTTATCCAGGGTTGAGGCTATTGCAGTCCCTCACGGATCGACATCTACGCTGGAACTTAATCATTACCTCACACCACCTTCGCTACAACTCTTCCACTTCTTTAGGTGATTAATTCTCAACGTGATCCTAACAAGTCGTTAAAAGTAGTGCTTATGTTTGAATTCATCAAACTGCCTTCAAATCACATTTTCATAGCTAATAAAGAAATTTTTCGACGTTGTTTACTTTCAGGATAGAAATCCGCTCGAATTCTTCAATTGCTTTGAACAAGAGCTACTGTTTCTTCTAAATAGTAGTATATCCGATTTCCCAAAACTCGGATTCGGAACTAGCAAGTTGTTTAGGCTAAATGGGAGGACATTTTATGGTATAGTGCAACTCCGCTCATCGATGCTAACTTTTCCTTACTTTGGACTGTGCAGCCTGAACTCGATCACCATATCGCAAGCGGAACAGTAATTTGTCTTCTAAAAAGAAGCTGCTTCTTCATAACCGTGTCTTTTCTTGCCTTTGTCCACTTTTTATCCTCCTCCTCGTCCAAGATTTAATCAAGTAAATTAGGACTTCACTTCTTTTATCCCCTCTATTGGACATAAAGAAGAATGAAAATTGCCTTATAGGTTATCTAATGGTTGAATTTATGGTGCACATACCGTTTCCCATTTCTTTAGTAGTATTTTATTTCCCAAGTCACACAAGTTAACACTCAGCTGTTTTTGGGCTCCTCATGAGATCTGTCCTGTCAGAAGAGAAGACCTTTTTCCAACTAAATTAACAACTCTACGATGATGTCCATTGTTGATTTCAAAAAGTGCACCGTAGTTAGTTCTTTCGTCACAGTTTTAACGCGCTACGTAGTTGCAAATGCATTATTTAAAAATATATTTTTTATGGTATGCAGAAGAGTGGTAAAAGTTTTCAGAATAGGGCTGACTGCCTTAAAAATGAATTGCAAATGGCTGTCTTTGCTCCTGCTGATTTGCACCGACCAGCAAGATGCCTGATCTGTAAAAGCATGATACAAAATTTCTTATGATTCCTGTGGCTTTTTCCACCTGATTTACCCTTCTCTTGTAATATTTTGAATTTTAATTGACAAACTGATTGTTTGCACACAGTTTACACTGCCTGCTTATTTATTTAAGCTACCCTGACTTGTTAGCCGTAATTACGCTTGATAATGGCTTTTCACTTAAAAAATTTTATTTATAATAATTTTTTCTTCGCATTAAGAACTATTTTAATAAAATAAATAAGGATATCTGGAGTTTTTAAAAAGCCTTGCTAAAAAAAGTTGGCTTTTATTTTATGTCTTAGTGCCCAAATTTTTAGGCAACTTATTTGAATGTTTTAGACATCTTTTGGACTTATTTCCGTCGGAAACAGACATTATTTGCACCAAGTACACATTTAAAATAGTTGAGAATTCTGAGCAAAATAAATGCTTAAAATTGAGATAATATTTCTTTATCAAAGAGGAATCAGGCAGTGGGGTTCAGTACATAAGTAATTTGAAAACACTTAATAACAAAATTTTATCACAGGAGGGGGTAGGGAAAAATTAAGTGTACAGAGGCAAAGTTTAGCCTTGCTAGTGAGTCTCTCTGCTTAAATAAACACCATTCACTATGAAAAACTTTTTTATTAAGGCATATTTTACCATGAAATTTACATTTTCAAAAGATTTCTAGAAGTGAACAAAGCAAGCGCAACAGCCTTTATTTCGGTCAATCACGCTTTTTTCTCATCCAAATATCCAGTCTAGTTCGCGTGTGATTATGCAATTCTGGAACTCTGTTGACAAGGAAAGGAATATTATCCAAGATTTAAGGAGGATGGCAATGAGGTCGATGTAAGAGCATTCCCTTTTGTCCCTCCCAGCCTATAGTGCAAATTCTCTGACGAGTCAGTTTTGTGACCTCATGAGGCATGAACTGTGGAGTTTTAGGTAAATGAGATGCTGCACTGCATCATGTTAAGCTGCCTTGTAGGATTGAGAATACCTTTTTTTTCCTTCTCTACTTCTCTGCTGATGTTTAGTTCAGGAGAATGGGAAGACTTTCTCACACATCATCTGGATGCATCATTCAAAGTATGAGAAATTTTAGACGTACTTGTTATATGGACCTCGTCAAGTAAACAATTCCAAGAGGATAGTCAGGTGTGCATTCCATTCCAGTACACCTTGCACATGTGAAGGAAGCAATGCAGCGCCGTGTTGAAGTAGTGCTGAAGTGCTGCATGACACTGAAATGTGGAGTGGGTTAAAGTGATAGTGAGTGTATGATTAAAGGTTATGTAACTAATGAGATATTTGCTTTGTCAAAGACAGGAAAGGCTAAAATGCCACAATTTGTCAGCTGTCAGTCAAAGATCAATGAAACTACGTTGCATTCGTAATAAGGTGGGGAAAGTGTGGGCCTGCAAAATGTTAGCCTTTGTAGCCTATTGTCGCCTGCTATTGTATGCGGGTGCAATTTTTATATGCGTACTTCTATCACGAATTCGCCGGACAAAATATATCATGGATTTACTTAAATCAGTACGTATGACTCCTCCATACTATCAAGAATGGCGAATCTTCCTAAAGACAGGGTATTTGCATTTGCATTTATCTTCATCTTAACAAATTACTTAAATTATGCCTTTCAGGTGCTTCCAGGTCTAACACGAATTTGGCAAGGATACTACACACCTCTGCAGCTAGCTGAGGTTAAAGCAAAAAGCTACCAAGTCCAAATTGCATGGATCAGCTTTACGCTCGTATCCATGCTTTGTAATCCACGTATTTTGCAGCAATCATTACAGCGATTGGCAAGGAAATTCTCAATAACTCATGCATATTACGCTTCGAGCAGTCTTACATTCCCGGCACTTTTTCGTCAACAAATTTGACTTTTAACCCAACAATCTGCTCAAGGTAAGGTTATACAATGTCCGTAGTTAGGAAACACTAAGAGCTCCACTCCTTTTTCTTTACCTGAAAGATGGGTCCAATTCCAATAACTTATTAAAGTGAACAAAAATGACATTAGGGAAAAACACTTTTTTTATTATAAATGAACAAATTAGTGATACGCACGTGTTTCCTTCACGAAGCCTAAAATTATATAATTTTCTTACGGTAAATTTTGTAAACTTTAAAAAATATTTAGTAGAGATAATGCGCAATTAAAATAAGACGTGATTCTTGAGAATTAAGTAGAATGATCAATAGAGATAGTTCACAATTACTTCAGAGAGTAAAAGTCCGCTTTTTTCTCCTCTTTTTTATTCCACTTTTAGTACCCACCCATTCAGCAGAACCATTACACTCTGGCTCAATTAAACACTAAACAATAAATTATTATTTTCACCTTTTCACTTCTCATTTGGGCAAAGCAAAAAGAGGGTCAAAAAGCATTTTTGACTGACTTAACTTTGACAGTATGTAAATTCTACCGGACGGAATATGTCCACCCAACTTTATTTGGGGGTACTTCGGAGTGGCTATCTCAAAGGCATAGTGGAATTGAAGTAGCTCCCAACCGTGAGAAATGACTCGTGAATTTAAATGAATTATACGAGTCCACTTTAAAACAGCTTCAGTTGGCTGAGTTTTATTGCATCCTTTTAATAAATAAATGGTGATAAAGAAAGCAATTATAAAATAAACAAATATTTGGTAAATCATTAGCTTTTAATCCACTTTAATAAGTATTCCATCAAATATTTAACTACCCAAGGAATTTTCCTTGCAGAAATAACTTTCCCAGAAAGCTTACTGGCATTTACTTTTCCATCTTTGAAAAAATCCTTTCTTTACTCTGAATTCTGCTATATTATCACGATGAAGGTTTAAGTGATCACGCAAACTCAGGAGTCAGAGTGTACGATGAAGTGTGAAGGAGCAAAGATTCCAAACCAAACAATGATCCATCAAGCACATAATCTATGCAAGATATCAAGGAAGACCTCAACCCTAGGCAGACGGCTTAGTTGTGCTGAGGAATTTGTGCTTTCCAAGACAGGAACATAGGAAGCTATGACAAAGTAGATGACAAAAACAGGTAGATGACTTCCCCTTATATATATGGGATAACCGGGACTATAAAACACAACAAATTGAAATCGTATTCCTCTATGTATATAGCATCATTTTCCTTCCCACCCCAAACTTTCCTTGTCACAGTACCCATTCAATATGGAGATGTTATTCCAATCGAATGTCCAGAAGGGAGATGAGCAGGCCGCAAGCACCTCTCGCATATCAGTCACTCACACCTATTGCATTCAAAATCACAACATCAGGTCTGAAGTCACCATCAATGTAGCTGCCACGAAGGTAGCCGCTGCCACCTCAACCTTGGTCTATCTGCACGCAATACGTCCGAAGTTCGTCTCCTCTCTATTCACAACATTCATTCCCTCCACCCCCCGCCCGCCTTCAACAAATGGACCACAGCAGAAGTTCACCAGCCACATTACAGCCAATAAAGGCGCATTTCAACCCACGTATCCACCATCACGACTGGTTCGCATTCAGTCTACGTGCTAGACCGCATCTTCTCCACTACCACTCCTCACTCCAATTCATCTACCCCACTTGCTACCAACACCGACTCACCACCTCCAAATTAACACAACCTCTTGCCACAACACAAATTTCGGCTGTCCACAGAGATGAACTACAACTTGATGAATTGCCTCACTTTCACTCTGCCCTTTGATGCACCAACTGCGCCAATTACTCCAACCACCTCCACGTCAACCGCCTCATCTCCGCAACCAAAATAATAGAAAAAGCACTCGCACTAACCGAATGGTGCACTCTCTGCCACAGTCGCATCACAGAAAAAGGACCGCCTTTCACTTCTGCTCCACCTCTCAACCCTTCCTCTCCAACGTTTGCACGCTGCCTTTTTGCGCCTTCCTGTTAACTCGCCTCCCCCTACTGCATCGAGGCAAACTTCATTGCAGCGGTCGAGACAGGGTCGTATGCAGAATTAATCGCCTGCCTGACTAAGATGGGTTGTGCCACGTCCTCCAACACCGAGTATCGCTTTGACCACTTCACACCTACAAATGATAGCATGCACACATGCACATGGGTGTCAAAGTGCCTTTAACGATATTCTCTTTACGATGCCTCGTGTGGACAGGTTCATGGACAAAGGCGATTTCGTTTCGTGAATGACCCTGGTGACTGATCATGAATGAAATTGTCCCAATAGAGGAAGTTATTGGTCTGTGAGTGTGTGGCATTATGTCCACGGTAGAAACCCGTGCAGTTGGCAGTTGGTCGAAAGCTGACGCAATCATCCTCATGCATTCTACTGTCCATCCATCCATCCATCCGTCTGTATGTCTATCTGTCTATCCATCCGACCATTTGCAGGAGGCGGTTGTGATGACAATGAGTGAGGTGGTAGGGGCACAGTGACAGAGGAGTGGGTGGGCACAAAAGCAGGTAGGCAAGTAAGAAAGGAGGCAGACAAGAGGGCAGGAAAGAAGGAAGCCAGTGGTGGAGGTGGATGATGACGAGGCTGACAAGGGACGGGAAGAAGACAAGAGGAGAAGAAGCAGATGAGGAGGAGGAGGAGGAGGAGAAGGAATAGGAAAGCAATAGTGGTGTTGATGGCAGTGACAGTAAAGAGGCATCTCCTGTTTCCACAGTCCATTGCCCACAGTCCAAGGCCTATATCCCACTGCATGGAGTTCATGGTGCGCATCACCTCTAATTAAAGCTTTGGCAAGAGCAATTGTGCCCAACACGATAGCGTGGCAGCCAGCTTGTATTTAATTCACTCACTCATTGGTACCAACAACAGTATGACTAGTAGTAACAGCAACCTCATTTACATTTACATTTACATTGAGGGGTAGATACTATTTACCCCTCAAAACCGTTTAATGCCATAAATGTCGCCCTACGATAAAAGTAGCATCCCTAGTGATGGAAAAGGTGCTAACCTACTAGACTGTCTCGAGAAAGCCATATTATTATATCCCCGAGTTAGGCACAACTTACCGAGACCAAATTCCCCAGCTAAACAAATTTCCAAATTGCCCTCTCGCAACTCTTCCATGTACATGCTTTCCGTGAAATGCAAAAGTGTTTAAATATTTAGTTTGTTTAGAAAATATGGTCCTTTTGCAAGGAAAATTCAAAATTTGAAGGAAGTACCCTCCTGGAATTGCATCAATCTTTTTGTTTATATGGAAACAAGGTGGTTTTTTAAAAATCTGGGTGATTCTGTGTGTTACCATGATAAGACTCTTCACAAAAGCTGCATATTTATCCTTTTAAATTGACTAAAACATTAGTTAATCATTTAAAACCTACCAAAGCTTTTAAAACAGTCATTTTAACTGCATAAACTCCTGAAATTTGAGGCTATATATGGTGGTGAAATCGAGTCGTCGGCGGCCCATGTTAATTCTTGGCAAGTTAACGTCCCTTTAGGTTACACGCAAATGGTGTGAAAGGAGGAAGTCCCAAAACATACTACTTAAATTAGGGCCATGCGCATATATTAACAAGTGACAGCAAAGTTGCTTTTTTCACTAGTTTTCTGCACAAGGACATTCAATAGGAAATAACGTTTTGCTGTAGAGTTTTACAGAAAATAAGCCAGTGGTTAGTCCACAAGATTCACTTTTAGCCCACATTTTCGAGACACCTACTGCTCATACTTGAAGTCCCCGAAGGATCCTCATGCTTTGTGTGTTGTGAGTACATTCAGGGTGTTTGTTTCAGGCAAAAATGTTCAAAGCAGTTAAGTGTGCCTGGTTAAAAAGAACACAGGAGATTATAATAGAGGCTATTTCAACAAATAAAAAGGGTCTTAAAAGTCTTTTAACCTCACCTGTACAGATAAGATGCAAAAACTTCTTCCAATTCAAACAACAATTGCGCCCAATTTTCAAACTGTCAAACTTCGACCATGTGATGCAAAGTGTATCATTTATAGCCTCCGCTTCAGGAACCAGAGTAGTAATTATTCCGCCCCATCTATGTAAAGAACGGTACAGTTCGTACTTGAACACAGACATTCGTAACATTAGCAGTTCCCATGTGACCAAATCATGTTTAGGGGGTAGAGGCGGAGGGCGGAAGAGGAGGTCGCAGGGAAGGGTAAAAGAGATGGAGAGTCATCAAAGTGTTTCGGTGAATCCAATCGTCTATTCGCTGTCCTTTCCGCCTTTTTCATTTTTAGTTCGTTCTTTTCATCCACCTCCTGTAACCCAACAATATACACAAAAAGGAGGTGCACCGGAATTCGATGCGAATTTATTATGTTTAAAGAAGTTTCCGTCTCTTACTTTAGGGTATTCTATCCTCCTGATACCCACAGGGGAGAAAGAAAATAGTACGAGGGAAAGAAGAGCCAGGGTACCATGTTCCTAATGGTGGGGTCGTAGCAATCACCTACTCTATGAGTCATGATTTGTCACGGAATAAATTGCCCTACACATCAAAAAGTAAATAATTGCCCATTATAATGGGAACCTGGCGCGTATGTACCAGTGATATCTGAGTCATCCTTCTCTTATTTTTTACTTTCGTGGAGAAAGGAGGTAACAATGAAAGTTGGGAACATTTCCCGTCGTGGCATTACAAATGAGGAGGAATCTTCTGTCTTATTATTTTCTGGGCTAAAAAGATAGGTCTAATTTTATGTTTACGTGAGGAAAGAGAATTTCCTCTCTTTCGCCACAGGCGGCATATTTGTGCAGCAACCGCAATTTCTTATTTGAATTCAACTTCACAACTGTGTGCGACGTTCAAGTGGATAAGAGAATTTTGACTGAAAAGAATTTTGTCTTCTTTTTTCTCATTCTTACTCTTAATAAGTTTCAAAACTTTCGTTATAACGGCATCGGATTCAATCGCCTGCAAAGGGTGATTCAAGGAGTCTACAAAAGCTCATCTTCAGGGTCTGCTTTTATATAGCCTGGACTATTTTAGGTTACTAGTTTAAGATCTCCCTTTTTAAATAATTTGTGCATCATTAAAAGGGTAGACTGAAGGCCCTAGTGACTGAATAGGGGCATTTCAGCTGTTTTCCATTTGCTGACCCAATTTCACAAGCACCTTTGGCTGATCCCTTAACCGGAGCAATTCAGGTCAAGGGTCTCTTGCTTTACCTTTTTTGTCTCAATTTTGGCTACCATTTTAAGTTTGCAGACTAGTTCTATTTTTGTTTAAATGAGTCGGTGTTACAAGGGCTGTTTGGTTCTGTCAAGTTAACCCAATCCCTCCAATAATTCAATGCTGATAGTTTTGCATTTTCTTTTATATTTTTTAACAAAACTTCTATTCTAGATTAAGTTCTGTAGTATCTGAAGGAACCATCCTTGAGTTTGGATTGACAAATAGACCCATGAAGGCAACCACGACCCACGCTTAAAAACTGGATTTCGCTATGAGTAATTTACTTATGAATCCTTTTTCACCATCATCACTCAACCATCGTGGCTAGAAGGGCGAGAGGCGTTAGTCACGTTTCTGAGGTTTTTATGCGCACATGTCAAAGAAAAACCATGAATGCATGACAGCTGACCTGTGACATGAAGTCCACTGATGGATGCACTGTCCAGGTAAATCAGAAAGAAGTGCTTCACAGCGTGGCAATATTTTTCGGACTTTGTCAGAGGTGGAGAATGGGGAAAATTAGGTGTATGCCATTTTTTTGCCTTTGCGTAGAAAAGACTTGAGACAACAGTGAGGGTGAATTTTTGAATGAATAGTGTTCTGTGATTGGAAAAATAATAATTTTGTTGGAATATTATGGTCTTTTTAAGCCATGGGGAAGGAATGAAATGTAACACTATAAGTATTTGTTTCAGATACACCACACAAATCGTATTTATTGTACTTTTAGATCCGTGACCATTTAATCCAAGTATGTCCGATTAAATGGACATCCTATTTGTGAATGTTTAAAATCAGGCATTCTTTAAAAAGTGAAATTTTTGTTGGCGGTAAAGAAAATTACCCCCCAGCAGTGGTGGCTTGACTTCGTTATTTGACACTTTTGGCTAACATCTAATGTCGGTCAAATAGGCGCTAAACGGTCTGCTGGCCGCAAGCTTAAACGTTTACTTATGCCGAGACTGAGGGCACTGACGGTGTTTTTAGTATATTTGACCCTGTCAGTCTTTCTGCTTTGGACGGTTTAGTAAAACCAGCAACTGCAAACTTATAAAGACTCCATGTCACAGATGTGTGACCTTAATGTAAACGCCAATTTCAGAAAAAAATATCAAGCTAAAAAAAGCGATTTTCATTTTCAGTTAGTGGACAAACAATTTAAAGTAGAGGACGTGCTTTTATGGTATGAAAGGAAGAAAAAGTTGTCAGTCATTGGAGCTTCTTTGCCACCTGCCTATGGATGCTGCTTCCATTAGCTAACTGGCACTCGCGAAATTCCCTTTCCAACAAGGTAATTTTGAATTAAAGTTTCAATGGCGACAAGAAAAGAGGGTCTTCTTGACACAGTATAGCTATCTTTGTTTTGAATAATTTGGCACCAGGACCAAGCTTTTATGTACCATCCCTAGATAGCACATTCAATATCCACACCCAACCAAGTGCTACTCAACAAACTGGGAAATAAAACTCCCACAGGTGTGGACAGCGTTGATGTGGGCTCATGAAGCCGCTAAGCTCAAAACACATCCATCCTCAAAGTTTAGGGTTTAAGAGGTTTTGAGCAAAACCGTGAAAGAGTTGTTCAGGAATTGCCAGATTAATAATAGAAATGATCTTTTATTAAGTAGTACAGGAACTTAGAGTAAAATCGCAGACTAGTAATTAAAAGCAATTGCAGAAAGAGACTTGTACAAATGATTTACTTTTTCCACAAAAAGTTTTAGACCGCACTAGATGCAACGTGGTGATTCTGCATCAAGATGTAGAAATAGTTAAAAAAAGTAAGATACAATATGTATTTTTTCAGTGGAATTAAGTACTTAAGCAGAAAAGTTTATTTTCCGGTTGCAAGTGGAATGGTCTTAAATCCACTGACCCAAATGCTTGTCAGATCGTCACACCTGTACAGCTAAGCCGCCAACCCATTTCCCACCGCGCAACTACACTCATCCCACGAGTAAATTTGGGTAGGGGCACCATCCTGTTGGTGGGAAAGCGACTGCAGCTTGACTGTTTCTGATATTGTAACTCGTCAGAAGAGGGGTCCGAAATAGGGAGAAGGGAGGGGGAGGAGGCAAGAAAAAAGGTGGATCATACATCGTCTTATTTGCGATTTTTTTGTTTCTTATAAAAGTTGTGTCTGAAGCTCATGTGCTAATTCTTTGGGCAATAAACATTAAAGTGTTGTATCTTTGTAAAACTTTAAAAGTCATGAAGATTTTACAGAACGAATGGAAGATGCGCCTAGGATTTATCTACGCAGCACAATGCAAATAGGAGTTGAATAAGGAAAAAAATCATGAAAAGCAGGACCTAAACATCACTTTGTGGAGTGCGCTATGAGATGGGGAAAGGGTAAAGAAGGAGTATTGATACTACCTCGACATAATTAAAACAAAGGAGCATCAGTTATCACCTATCATACATCAACTACACAAACCAGCCTCATTTTTGTGGCATACAACACCTCATTTCCACGGTACCGCCTCCTCCATATGCGTGAGGTGGATTGGAATCACTGCACACCTAAGCGTTTACTTGGATTCGTTTACCTGCTGAAGTCCATACAACACCCACATTCAGGGTGTATCTACTTCGTATGACGCAGATGTACAAAGTGCAAGAAATTCTTTGTATTGTCTTGAAATACCCACCAATAGTAAAACGGGAAAAGAAAAAATAACACCTCAACCCTGTAATACACTGCAGCTCAGTGCAACACCTCATCCTCATACCTCACACCTCATGGTTTGTACCTCAGGCCGTCACAAACCTTGCTCGTAAGGTAATGAGAAAGAGAGAAATATCTGTGCATCATTCCTCTGACAATACATCTCTACGTGTGATCGCTATCTTTCCTTGTCAATAGCATTTCACGAATTGCACGATGGTATGCTACATGGAAAAGACTTTTGACTAGGAAATAAAGTCAAGAGATAGAAATAAGAGCTAGATTGCTTACTTCCGGAGGGGAATCATTTTATAAAAATTGATTTCGCAGCAAGAAGGTTCCTTTGGCAGTCAGCCGTTTTGTTGTAACAGAATACCACATAAACGTATCATAGCATCCCTAGTATTATTGTAGTACGTGATTGTTTGAAAAGGTTTTTGAAATGGAAAGCGGTAGAAGGTACTAACCTTGTAATGTAGCTGCTATTAACGGAGTTTCTATGTAAAAAATTACAAATCCTCATTCTACCCAATATGAAACACTTTCCCCCCAGTTAATCTCCATCCAAGGGAAAGAAACCAGAAAGGATTTTACATGGACTAAATACTTCATTAATCCATTCTAAGCCCACATATTTAGGGTCGCATTGGTCCATTTTTACCACTTTATAGAATCCCTTAATGCTTGCTTTCGAAACCCCCGCTTTTATTTCATTGGCTAGCTCGTTCCAATGTTCGGGTATAAATTTTACGGACTATTTGGGCGAAGAGATTGCGGTGGTTATCTTTAAGCGTGCACAGCAATTCCATTTTTGAAAGAAATGCAATTTATTAGAGGAATGTTTTAAGGTCCAACAAATTGCTTGTAAATGCTACCACAACGGTTAGACGTACCATTCTGCTTCTGCAAATATATTGCTTTCCATACGGTGGCCTAAGTTGTTAACTTGGTGTTCGAATTCACAGTCAAAGCATCAACAATAGGGATATTTTTAGGCCCTCTAGTTTGTACATAATCCAAAAAGAGGAAACTTAGAATAACAGTTTTTACAGGTTCATACAAAAATGCGACATCAAAAGTTGTGTTTGGAGGTATCATAGCCATTCGAAGACATCCGAATTATTTTAGTCATCGTATATACCAGTTCCAAAAAAGGTAATAACAAGGTGATGTCTAGTGGTTGCTTTTGGTAGGCCATTGGCAAAGCCATGGAGACATCTCATGGGGGCATTTACTTTTGTTACGATTGGTGCTGTGACTACTACTTTTGCTACCAACGTTGCTGCACATTTGAGTGAATTAAATACAAGCTGGCTGCCACGCTATCGTGTTGGGCACAATTGCTCTTGCCAAAGCTTTAATTAGAGGTGATGCGCACCATGAACTCCATGCAGTGGGATATAGGCCTTGGACTGTGGGCAATGGACTGTGGAAACAGGAGATGCCTCTTTACTGTCACTGCCATCAACACCACTATTGCTTTCCTATTCCTTCTCCTCCTCCTCCTCCTCCTCATCTGCTTCTTCTCCTCTTGTCTTCTTCCCGTCCCTTGTCAGCCTCGTCATCATCCACCTCCACCACTGGCTTCCTTCTTTCCTGCCCTCTTGTCTGCCTCCTTTCTTACTTGCCTACCTGCTTTTGTGCCCACCCACTCCTCTGTCACTGTGCCCCTACCACCTCACTCATTGTCATCACAACCGCCTCCTGCAAATGGTCGGATGGATAGACAGATAGACATACAGACGGATGGATGGATGGATGGACAGTAGAATGCATGAGGATGATTGCGTCAGCTTTCGACCAACTGCCAACTGCACGGGTTTCTACCGTGGACATAATGCCACACACTCACAGACCAATAACTTCCTCTATTGGGACAATTTCATTCATGATCAGTCACCAGGGTCATTCACGAAACGAAATCGCCTTTGTCCATGAACCTGTCCACACGAGGCATCGTAAAGAGAATATCGTTAAAGGCACTTTGACACCCATGTGCATGTGTGCATGCTATCATTTGTAGGTGTGAAGTGGTCAAAGCGATACTCGGTGTTGGAGGACGTGGCACAACCCATCTTAGTCAGGCAGGCGATTAATTCTGCATACGACCCTGTCTCGACCGCTGCAATGAAGTTTGCCTCGATGCAGTAGGGGGAGGCGAGTTAACAGGAAGGCGCAAAAAGGCAGCGTGCAAACGTTGGAGAGGAAGGGTTGAGAGGTGGAGCAGAAGTGAAAGGCGGTCCTTTTTCTGTGATGCGACTGTGGCAGAGAGTGCACCATTCGGTTAGTGCGAGTGCTTTTTCTATTATTTTGGTTGCGGAGATGAGGCGGTTGACGTGGAGGTGGTTGGAGTAATTGGCGCAGTTGGTGCATCAAAGGGCAGAGTGAAAGTGAGGCAATTCATCAAGTTGTAGTTCATCTCTGTGGACAGCCGAAATTTGTGTTGTGGCAAGAGGTTGTGTTAATTTGGAGGTGGTGAGTCGGTGTTGGTAGCAAGTGGGGTAGATGAATTGGAGTGAGGAGTGGTAGTGGAGAAGATGCGGTCTAGCACGTAGACTGAATGCGAACCAGTCGTGATGGTGGATACGTGGGTTGAAATGCGCCTTTATTGGCTGTAATGTGGCTGGTGAACTTCTGCTGTGGTCCATTTGTTGAAGGCGGGCGGGGGGTGGAGGGAATGAATGTTGTGAATAGAGAGGAGACGAACTTCGGACGTATTGCGTGCAGATAGACCAAGGTTGAGGTGGCAGCGGCTGCCTTGGCTTTGACTTCAACCTTAATGCTACAATTTTTAGGTATGGCAGGTACTTTTGGTCTGTTTATCTGCTATCTGAAGATTGAAATGGAATGTCATGTCCACATTAAATGGTATAGAGGTTAGTCAGTGGAGGGGGCAATTAAGGAGTGAAAATAATGCCGAATGGAAGAGGGGGATGGAGACTCCTGCATAGTGTCTTGAAGTAGCTTAAATAAACCCAGTTTTTGGTGAACTTTTGAACTCTCTAAATTCATTTTTCAGGAAATATTTTATAACCTTACGTACTACCTTGAAGTATGATTGGATGCTTTACTAAACAAGATCCTGCCTGATTTAATAGGCGAATCACTACAACAAATTGGATATGCCTTTTGCAGACATTTAATACCAAATTTAAAGTATGTAGGGAAAATATTATAATGAAGTATTTTTGTTTTATTTTGGTATCAACTATGGGGGATTTCCGATCCCTCCGATTTGTTCTTCCGTCTTGTCAGTGTGGTCTTCCGGGCCACGCCTTTAGTCCCCCACACAAGCATAGCTGTAACTTGACGGTAGTTTTTCCAGTATCATTTTAATCAAACTGCTTCTCGATGCCTTTAGCGTAGGATTTTGCCATGAAAAATCGAAACAGGAGGAAAGGAACATCAGTCCTTTATACTTTGAAAATACATCCGTATCATCCAGGGACGAATTTTGAGTTAATATTTTTTAAAAATTTGCAACTGCAAATTTAACAAATACATTAAGAACGTCACTTCAGAAATAAAGGATAAATAGTAGATTAACTAGTCTTTTTAGATAAGTTCTGCTAGTGATGAAAAATGCAAGTGAATAAAGTATTCGAAGACATCACACGCCAAGTGAAATGGCCTTTGATTTACACAAAGAAAATAAAATCCTCTTTTCTTTGGGAAGAAGATATTCATTCACTTAAAGGTGAATTGCTTGCTAGAAATTGTTTTTTCCTAATTTAATCCCCAAGAAGACAAATAGCTTGATGAAGTAAGCAGTAGTGGTGAATTAGGAGAGGGTGTTAAGTCGACACCTAAAGAATAATTTTATTATCCAGCAGTTTTAGTTATGGAGGAATGTAAAAAGTCATTTACCTTTATCACCGTCTCCATGCAACCTTCAAAGCAGTTTTGTTTTTAGATGTTTTTGTGTAGATAATGAACTAATCCTCCGTATTACGGGCTCGCTTATTGAGAACCTCCTTTAAGACATCCAAAGGATTATGGAAAAACTTAAGTCATGTATTACTGCACTGTGCAGGCTGTATAAATGAACTAGTCCTAACGAATGGCGCCTTCTTCTAAAAGGCCAAAGGCACCCTCAAATGTCGGAGTCTAATAAAGGCAGAATTACACTTCAGACTCTAACATGGATGAATGAAGACGAGGATGAGGCAGTACCCTCCCTTTCTATCTCATCTTAGGTTACAAATCCTCCCCTGGGTAAGATGTGTGGCATGCGGCAGAAAGTAGGACGTTTCTCATGATTGACACGTTCTGACTGTCTCTACTTCACACCTCCAAGTTTTCCCGTCTCAGCAGGTTGCTTGGTCTCCAGAAAGTGAATAATACCCACAAAGCAAGGGGTGAAGTAGGGATTGTATAACTTAAAACAAATAAGGAGACTTTCGTTCATTTCACGGGTGTGGGAATACTAAAACACAAAAGTCTTTTCTCATCACAAATTTTGCTCAATTAATTTGCGAGATAAAATTAAATGTTACATCACCCACATCAAATATGATCAAAAGTCCTTCTATCTTTTAATAAAACTTTAAGAAACTTTTCACAACCGAGAATCAAATCGGGGCCTAAATGGTGCATTTAACTGCCACACCTCCATTGGAGATGCTACGCAAATGTGGCGAGAAGCTCCGGCACTTTTGATTCCCGAAGAAGATACATTCAAAGTCCGTCATTTTAGGGGTCAAGAGTTCAAAAATAGGAAAATATTGAAGATGAGGAGTAGATATATATATTGAACAGGTAAAACCGCATGCAGTCTGCAAGTGTTGACAGCTTACAGTCATTCATTGAGGCGGTATTCATTAAAAACAGCACGAATCAAGCCTGTCGAAGCATGCAGCGGAATGACCTTCAAACACGAACTTTCCTAGGCTGTCAATGTTAACGTTAAATTAGAGAATGACACAAAGGAAACCAAGACACCGACAATCTCCTTCTTCTACAATTAAAAGATTTAAATGCATCATATAACATTGGACTTATTTGAATGTTTAACTTTTTATCCGCCTCGTCAATGGAAATGTCACAGTTTGTCTTTACTGACATCAAGAAAGGCTGTCCCTTTTGGGTAGCATTTGCACACCCCAATTTTTCATCCATTTTTAGTTCCACTAGCCCACTAATCTCCCTGTTATTTAACATGTTTTGAATAGTAAGAAGAAAATTCCCCCATTTTTATCCTTTCCAGATCGACTTTGCCATGAATACTTTAGGTAATTAATGTAAATGTGTTTCAGACAAAAAAGTGTTCTGATTACTTTCACATTTAGGCGGAAAAATCTTGTCAAAATAGCTCAAATAGATTTCTGTGGGCATGTACCAGGCGGTGTTTCGGGCTTGTCTTCCCTTCTAAAGCACAATTTAATTATGCACTTCCCACCTCTAACAAGTTGTCTACCTTTTCCGCTGTCTGAAATACACTAGCAACATGTTGTTAGTGATGAAGTGAGTTATTCAGGTGGTTATCACCTTTTCTGGACACTAGACAACCATGTAATTACATGTGTGGGGGATTAGAGAGTTGGGTGAAGAATTGCATCGAGGAGTAAATCGGAGGTGGTCAGGAGTGGCTTGTTTACTCCTAGAGACAACACGGTTTCAGCATTAAATACTTCAACAGGGACTTCGCAGTCCAGTCTCTTTTAGTGAAAAAAGGGGCAATATTTGAGAAAATACCCTACAAATTGGCATGGTTGTCATTAACGACTTTCAGTCAGTAATTATGCAACGTGGAAGGTCGGAATTTGCCGTTAAAATCTAGCCTTGCAATTGTTAAAGTGTCACATTGATTGTCTTCGTTTTCGTCTTTTTTGAATATTATCAATCACTTCTCTGAAAAAAAAACTGTTAAAAAAATGGCCTTAAAAAAAGTTGTGTGAATCCTATGCAGATCACCTTCAGAAATTGGTGACACCTTGCTCATGCAGTAAAATGTAAGCATCACATACATGTGACATTGATAGCGATTAAGTTTGATCCTTTTCCTAGTTTCAAGTTCAGTCGTGTGGCACAGCCGGAAGACTGTCTTATAACGGCTTGCTGTACAACATAGTCTAACTCAATTTTATTTCCGAATCGGGCACTTCACTGATATAATTTACCTTAAGAAGAGCGCGATTACCGGAAAGTTTGTTCGGGCCAACAGTATGTATCACCGTTGATAGTACATAAAACTTCCGATCTTCTTTGTTCATCCCGCAAATAATCGACCAAAGTTGAAGTGTCCATTAGGATGATGCCTGAAGGGCAAAATGAATTATGCCATAATTTGACATGTGTGGCCTAACTAGGCACACTTTTCCACCCTCTACCTTTTGGACTTCTGCCTGCTTTGAGCTGATGGAAAATGTAGACGTGCGGAATCCCAGCTTTTTATGCTCCGCGAATAAATTTTTCTTCTGTAATGGTGCGTATTACAATGGCTTTGGAGAGGATTCATCTTTACAACAGGGTGGTGGACAAGAGAAAATCTGAGACTCAGATGTAAGCAAGTTGTTTAACGCCCGCCATTCGAATTGATAGATTATCTCTGTAACAGTAGTATGTTGCAAAGAAAAATATTTCGCTTTCCTTTTTCCTTTTTTAACACCTAAAGTCGGAAACATTATGACTGAGTTTTTACTAGGGGTAGATCAGGATATTTTTTACCTAAAATTTGCCCAGTAATAATGTTAAGGCCCGGAGAGGTAGAGTCTCTGAACGGATAGTTGTGACTCCATTCAGCCGCGGAATACATTAACAACCATTCTTATCCTGTAACTTAATCCATAAAAGAGTTTATTGTTTTTCTAGTATCGAAACTCCAAGCTAAGCAAGACCTACTCTAATATTTATGAGTTGCAATGACAATTGAGCCCTGTGTCCTATTTCAAGTTTTTTAAAGGGAGGAGTAAAGAACCACCCACTTTGCACTGTTCCAACTTCACGCCAGAGGTGTATCTCAGTCGGTACATTTAATTCCACCTCCATCTGCCCTTAGCACTCACGACCTCGCTGTCATTTCATGGAAAGGAAAAAGAAGAAGTAGTGGCCTTCCGCATTTTAATGACCACGTCATTTTTCCTTCGCTAATTAAGTTCACAGCACGCCTATGTGCTAAAATACACCAAGGCCTGTCAACTGATTGCGCTGACACTACTGACTGGATTCACACCTCATCATTTGCATAAAATAGGCGCTTTTTTCGGTTTTTTTTCTTTCACCCCAGAAATTCGTCTAACCACCTGAAGTCTGAATTCGATCGCAATATTCCCGTAACACATTCGCTTATGTGGGCTAAAAGTCGCATAAATGAATGCAATCCCTCACCTTAAGCCCCTTTAGCTCACTTTTTCTTAAAAAAAGGTAGCTTCATTTCTTTTGAGGAAATTTTTGGTACATTTATCATTGACATTACATAACATGCAATTGGTCTGAGAATAAAAGTCACAAATATGTGACATCTGCTCCCTATCCTTCTACGACAAATGTGGCTGCACTAAATCGGGTCGCAAACAGCGGTGTAGGTAGTCAAAACAACGAACTATGCATGTGGTATGCTGTGCTCAAGTCTCTTCTAAGAATAACTACACATCCAGTTGTGATTAGTCATTTTTTGTGAGGTTTAAATATAAACTGCAAGCAGTGATTGCATTTTTTTGCCTGTTTTCCCTACCATCTTTTCTTCCTTCTTTTCAGCTTGCTTCTTACTTGCCCTGTTTAAGTGGCTGTTGGTCACTCATTTTGGTTTACCACCTGACAATGCTATCGTCACTGCTGTTGCCCTGTGTGGTCGGTTTGCTTGTCTAGTTGCCAAGTCTTCTCCTTCCCCAGTGTCGCATCATTTATGCGTGATATGTGATCTAAGTGAACTCCAACTCATATGACAGACGAGGTGCGGTTTCCTGTACCGTCTCCTGTTAGGGTTGATTGGCTGCACGGAGTTTATATTCTATTCTTGTGAATGAGACTACGTGACCGGCTACAAATTAATGCAGTAGTTCTGGCGAAACCTGCGGGTTACGCTTGTCCCCGTTTGATTTCCTACATCACTCAACACCTAAAGCGATATTGAGTAGCCATTGCCTGAAGGTTCCGTCAGCCTAACTTGGCAGCAGATATGAAAAAACACTTGAAGTAGAGAAAAGCCCCACTTTGCTCACTATTCAGTAATTGTAAATCCCATTGATGAAGACACCTTTTGTACATCGACAGCAGCAAATCGGTAGGTGGATAGACGGGCAGGGGAATTGATGGGCGTGCCATAATGTTTCTAATATTGTAGTCTCTGCACGATTCATCGCATTCTTTTCCCCTAAAATAAGAATATATCTCCAGATCACGCCAAATAGCTTCGTTTTTCCCCTTTTATGCTTAAATGATAGAAAATTTTAGTTTAGGTGCAAAACTGCCCCTCTTCCTTCTTTGTCTAGTTTTAAGCAAACACAACCAACATTAAATTTACCTTATTTTGACCAGATAATGCAGCAGCCTGGAAGCCGTGACCTTCAGGCTAAACACTGGAACATCGGACAAATAATCTATTTATTAATTACCCTTGCCACCTACGTATTGTTAATCATAGATTCGCTTTAACAAGCAGACGGTCGTTTCCAAATCTCCGGGAGTTGATATCATATTAAGGAAGGTAGGCTCAATCAAGGAATTTTAAAGCAGGTTTTTTGCAAAGAAGACTGGCTAGAGGACATTTTATGCTATGCTTTTCACCTCCTCAAGAATTGATTGCGTTCTCTCAACCAAGAGGTTGGTATGATTTGACCAAATGCCATCTAAAAGGGGGTATTCAGCTGAACTCATGTGGCACTTTTCTTGTGTATACAATCCACGAAAGTAACCCAGATTAACCTTCACTGTCTCCAAATTGATCTACCAAATTTGTTCATGTTTTGTCATTTTCTAATGCTAAAATATGCTGTTAGATCATCCAATTAGTCAGTGAGTTTGACATTTTGGTGACATAATCCATTACATACACGTGGGGTTTTACCCATCTCTCATTTTAATGGACTTCTTAAGAATTCACTTCTTTTTCATATTCGGATGAATTATGATACATTCACATACATGTAAATAGTAAACTCAGTGGGATACAGTGGAGGCAGTGGTGATCAAACGGCACGCATGTGAACAATAGCCCTGGTTTAATAACTTGGCCATTAATGTAAACGTCATATGTCAGAATCGGGTTCGAAGGCATAGCAATGACTTTCTGGCAAAATTCCAAGTGCACAAAAGATCTACTTTATAGCCCTGTGGCAGCTTTTTATTTTATGCTCTTAGAACCCAAATTCCTTTTGTATTACCTCAAAAAGTGATTACGAGCAGAAAGTACCTGCGGCGGAACGTTGCCCAAGTTTTATAAAATCCCTTAAGCCACTCATTCCCCTATGTATTTCTTACTGCAGAATATATGATATTTAAAAGTCCCAAAAAAGATGCATGGAGTAAACCATTACCAATATGGTAGACAGCATTCTCTCTATGACGACAATGTATTGTACCACCCTTGATCCTTCCTCGTGGGTGATGTCTATTTATTGGAAGGATAGCTCTAGTCCAATCACAAAGGACCAAAGAGAGCGCTGGGGAGGGGACTACCCATTGAACTACCATTCGTTTGAAGGCATATTCAGATACGTGGCCTCTTCTGCTTCCGCGGGTTGTACTTCCGTCTAGGTGACGTGGCCTTCCGGTCGTGTCTATAATTCCTCCGCCCCTCTGTATATAATAAATATAACCATTTTTGGCCTAACTTTCGTTCAGAAAGCATGTCACATATTTATTGGAAATAAATGATTGAGTAATTAAAAACAAATTCGCAATAAAAGATATTTAAAGTATCTTATTGTGAGGTCAAACCGCCTTTAATAAAAGACTTCAGGCCAATCATCTTGCTAAGCTAGTGATTTTTCCACGTAAAATCCGGTGATAAGTAATGGTCGCTCAATTACTTCTACGATTTCTGTGGAATTCTGTTGAGCATTTCTTTGGTAATTGACCCTAGCGACATGACCTCAATTAAATACCTGATCGTGACGCAGCATAAACTGACCGCAAATTATGTTAATTTGCGTATTTTCCAGCTTTTTGACCCTTTTTACCTTAAGTATTTGCTAAATACTCTAACTAACCTAAAATAAAATTTGTTATAAAAAATTTATAATAAACACTGGTGCTATGGGGGTTAGATTAACTTCGACACTCCATCCTTTCCAGACGAAGCACAAGCTCTAGAAGTAAAATACTTACCCTTATTTTTTTCTCAGGCTTACATTTTAACTACCTATTTCAGTTTCCCTATTATTGTCATGAGTTAAGGCCAAGATTTATGGCAATCAGAGAGACATGAGAGGAAGAGGCAGCAGCTTCCTTTTATCCTGAAATTGTAACCAGCTGCTATCGAAGGCTCTTCACACCGTACCTCGAATATTAGTAGCGGTATGTAGTTCATGTTAAAGTGTAAAAACTCCTCTTTTGCCTCCGGCTGAGCATTTTTCACACAGATTTGAAGGCGTGTTAGCCAAAAACTGAAGAACAGGCAACCTGAAATAACACCCAGCAGGCTCAGATAACATCGTTTCTCAAAGTACAGAGTCAAACAAAGGGAGCTGATGGTAGCCTAACGCAAATTTATGTATTTATATAATCGCATAGACTTGACAAACGCTCTAAAGGTGAAAAAACCGAATGCAGTGAACCTTAATGAAAATCCCGTAAACTTTGCTTTCTCAAGTTTTCCATTAAAAACACGGACCTGGTAAGTAGCCTTCCGGTGTTCAAACTCATAAATTATTCCTGTTTAGCCAGCTTAGGTGAGTTGTATATAAAAAGGGGGTAAATTACACCTTCCCTAACTTTTACGAGGCGAGTATACGCTGGCGGATGCTTTTATCACCCCGAACGGACGTAGCAGTTTCTCCTAATTAAAAACAAATAAGGCTCTTAGTCTATTCCACTTTCTACTCACGATGTTGTTATAAGAAGATTATATTTGCCATATTTTAAAGGCGTTTCCCAATAAGCTACAGTCTCAGAAAAATTGACCATCAAAACCCACAGTTCTATTCGTCCACAATGTCACAAAAGTTATTGATAACTATCCACTTATTCAGCCATTACTTGAGCTTGGAATGTTCTACATCTCATTTGGTACTCCTTTAAAATTAATTAGTAAGTATTCAGGCAGAATTTAGTGCAGATATTGGCAAAGAACACGTGTCACATATGTGTGACGCTAGTACTTAAATCATTAATTTTCATCTCGTTTCTTTAAAACACGTGCCTGAAATTTTTGCAATTTTCTTGTGTGTCTTTATAAAATACACCTTTTGAAGATTGCCTAAGTTATTTGGCTACAATGGTTAAAGCAATAAATTTGTACGTTTCTGCGGCAATAATGATGTACCAGGTGGGGCAGAAAATTCTATCTGATTCTCCAAAAACTGCGCCTAAGGAAACAATGAAATATGCTTTTTACATTGCCCTCATGCCTTTTTTTCCTCTTATTTTTATGTTGCCTCTACTGTACAACACAAGTAAGGTGGCGAATAACTCGGATGGTGGTACACTGCAGGCAGGGCGACTCCCTATTTTTGACGGTGATAGAGAATTTCGTGTCACTCTTGACAGGTTAATTCAAGAAGATCTTTTAACAGTGCATACCACTAGTAGTAAAAAAATCTTATGTATCTCGGCCTTACGGAATTGTATTTTGACGGGTGAAATGTCAGTGTCCATAGCTTCAAGTGGTTCTTTCAGATGAGTTTTTTCACTTGCTGAAACCCAATTAGTTGTGATTGAGGCATGTCTATTTTTAAAAAGTGCCAAAAGAATCTTTACCTTCGTTTTGGAAACAAACAGCAGTTTGTTAACTAATTATGAAATGATGCCATTCTTCTTCTTTGTACAAGAGAGCGCGAGACTCCCCACCCAACGGCATTCCAAAGTTACCCCAATAAAATGACTGGAAGGCATACAAATTTATCTTCCTCCTCCCTACTACCCTGACAATCATCCGAGGGATAATTCGGTTATGGTGCTACTAGTCAATTACTCTCCAATTAAAAATATCTCCAGTTAAATTATAGCTGATGATGAGGTGTACGTTGAAGTGGTTAGGGCAGAATCTTCATTCGCCTCCACAAAACCCATTACTCTAAGGAAGTGGAATTTCCAGGCTTGGATCCCCTTGGAATTAAGCCTCCCTCCTTGTAATTAAGAAACTTTTCTTAGATTTTTACCAAAGCATAACTGCTTACATTCCATTTATCAAAATAAAAATTGATAAATGAATCATCCTTTGAAGTGGTTTGTAAACTAATTTATTTCACTGTATTAAATGCATCAAACAATAGCCCCCTCGATTAAATCAGCGATGCTATTGTCCTTATCACAGCTTTGTTCCGTTCCTAATGAATGGAGCACGCTATAACTTTTTTGGTTGGAGGCAAATCCGATAATGGCATTTTGCCGTTCACCTTTACCAACTTTTTACAACAAAGGAAAAAAGGGAAGAGGGTAAATTAGCCCTAATTTCTAACAAATTTGCCTGACTTTTTATTTGTCTAATAGTACCAATTATCAGGTGCCTTAACCAGTCGGAAATAAGAAGGACCACTTGGCTGAGCATTGCGTTCCACTTTTTATCCTTTTTAGGGAAGAAAAAAGCCATAAATATTCTATTATTTTGGTGTTTTTTTCTTTCCCACCCTCGTCAAGCCATCAAAGGTAGAATTCAGGTAAAAAACTATACTAGCCATTATCTAAAACACTCCAGCTTCCAAGGTGATTAAACAGGATTGCACCAGAGCGGAGCCTTTTGTGCTCTGCCGTGGATATCTAAATGTGTATATGCACCCATTTGTTTAGCAAAAAAACGCCTCAATAATTTGAAGTCGCCCCCCAATTTTTGAAGAATTGATAGATATTTAAAGAATACATTAAACATAATGACATCAACAGACAGTCAGATTTTTCTGTAAGTCCTTAACATACTGTTGGCCTAACTTGATAGACGTATTAACTCATGGATGGAAGAAAGGGTTACTTAACAAGGTCTTCACTAAATTCGATCACTAGATGTAGCAATCTGAGACCACCCCAATCCAAAGCATTCCATACCCCGTTCCTGAAGGAGCTGAACCGTCGTGGAGTCAAGTATGCATCGATACATGGGTTCTCTGAAATCCTAGTAAGTCGCATCAGTAGGGACGATTTAGAAATCACGTGCAAAAGGCATGAGGGTCCACAATCATGGACAAAAGACCATCCAGTAAGGTGGAAATGCAACCTACGACAATTAAAGAGCGCGTGCATTCAAAGGTGCATCTTGCATATACAAATGTTAATCAGACGTCTCGTTGACCTAACGTGCCTGTCACGTCTGTCAAGTAGCCATTGATATCCTTAGCACGCTTGTAGGTAGGTAGCTCTCTCAGGGGCACTTCAAAAGGGTGGTTAGTTCATTAAGATCAAGTCGGGGCAGTGAGGGAGAGAATTAGGTTGCCAGCTGTAAGAAAAAAAGGTGGGTTTAAGCTTTCCCTCTGGTGCATGTGGTATTTGGAGGGCTTGACACCCCAACCATTTATCAGCAGCGTCCCCCATTGTAGTAACTGGGCTAGCACGATCACTCCCATGGGGCAGTGGTGGATTGACATTTGTTTGAATGCGCACTTGACACCACACAGAATCCCCTCTGTCCTGCGGAGCATTTGGAGGGGCGTGTCAGTAGTGTCCAAGACCTCCTGTTCACAAACATTGGATCTTCCTAAAATGATTTCTTTTTCATATCCTAGGGGAGGACTTGAGACCCTCCATTGGTACCGGTGGTGGGCGGACTCTTTTTAAGTGAAGATTAGTTTTTATTGTTTTAGTTAAATGGCATCCATGATCGCTAAAGAGAAGAAATATGTACTGTGGAAAGCTGAATCTTTAGGTTTAGGCAATATTCGCTGGTGGAGAGGAATCTTGTTTCAAAAAAATCATAAACGATCCACAATACAAGTCACCAAATTTAATTATACAAAATAATTAAGATCAGATTTGGTTGTTTTTTCAGATGTTTACACAAGATGGCCTCCCAATGGAACATCGTTTACCCTGTAACACTAACGTCAAATCGGCTCTTTACTCCGACACACTTGGTCTCAAGGAGAACGCAATATCCTAAAGACCCAACTAGACGCTTAGACGCTCTGGTGAAATTTTATCATCATCTTCTCCTTTGATCCTGTCTTGCGGCTGCTTGTGGTTCACTCCATGACTAATCACGTCCAAAGCGGAAGAGTGGCTACACTCAGAATGAAAAACAATGCATGCACTGAGCTTTCTGCATCCCTCCTATCTTTTCCATCTTCTGTACCCAAAAAGCAAACCGCTTTTTCCCCATCCTTGTATATTCTATTACAGTCTCAGGGAGAATCTGAGGTGCTATGATACCGGAGACCCAAGGCAAAGCTTAAGCCTTAACTGAATTTTGCATTTAAAAGCTTACTTCGTTAAGGTTCAAGTACATGTACGATTTTGCCCTGCAATCCCTTATAACGTTGCCGAAGTTTCTTTGAAAAAGATCCTTTTTTCAGTTACTTCAATGAAGAAGCCCTGATTTTACAAAAATAGAAAAACTTAACCTTAGCATACCATGTTCCTAAGTCAATTTCTAAGACCGAAATTAAAATTTGCAACAGCACAACTGATGTTTTAACTTTTATTAAGCCAAATTCTTTCGTAGCCCCACAGCTCTAAATCATCCAGAATGCACTTTGGGACAAACAATTAGACAGTGGAGGACTCCGCGTCTTTTCTCCGCTCCACTGTTGGGAGATGGCTTTTTGTCTAATAAAAGAGTTTGATGAATGGCAGTGAAACAAAAAGTGCAAAAATAGCGTAGTCTTGGTTTTTCTTTTATTTTTCACTGTTTGGTTTATTCAGGAAGTGACAATTGCCACTTGAGGAGAGTGTTAAAGAGGATTTATAGATAGGATCAATCTTTTCCCCTTTTTACCTTTCCCTTCTTTTTTCTCCCCTTTTTCTTTATCAAAATAAATGCCCATTGACTTGATGCACTAAAAGTTCCACGCAGGTCAACATTACCAAGCAGCACTTCGCCTTAGTGTCTTATTAGCAGGATTTCAAAGAAAGTTACAAGCTAACTGGCAAAATTGTCAAAAACAACAAAAAATTAAATCCAGCTAGAAAAAAATGAGCTTTTGTGAACTGAAGTGTAAGTGACCTTTGATAAGGATTTATTAAATTAACCCTTTATGACTGTCTGAAGTTGAGGCTCTGTCTGAGGCAACCTCCTAACTGTTCGGTTCCCTTACCCATCCATCTGTTGTAGATGTTAGATAAAGAGGAAGTCAGTCGCTTTTACGTGGTCCACATGTCACTGACTACTTTTTCAGTGTTCTGAAGATCACTAAACTACTTAGCTCTCAATTCGACAGAGGAGTCACGAAAACCTATCTATGAAAAAGACACGGAAGCAAAACGTCCTACAGTTTACTTATTTTTTGCTCCAAAGAATTCACTGTGGCACTCTCAGTCTTCTCCAGAGTCATAATCAACCCAATGTGGGGATGGAAGAATATACTACTTACTAATGCGCAGAGGAGCGGAGGCTGCCAGCATGACCCTAAGGCCATCGTAGAGCAGAAGTACAACAAACTGTCAAACTACTATGCAGCATCCGTTTATTACCCCTTGGGACATATTTCACCTTCATAAACAGACCAGACCATGCTGTCATCCAAGCAAGCCCTCAACCTTTAAAAATATGCTTAACTTTTGTGCCAAAACTGAGGTAGAAATGCGAAGTAAGGCATTTAAAGGATCCATTTCAATTAATGTATGGTTGAGACTCCAACTTCAAAACTCTTTATCCCTGTAAAAATCAACTAAAAGATATTTTTAACTCCGCTCTACAGAAGATGTCACCGTATGCAGACACGCACATTTATGCATATTTTTCAAAAGCTTTGACTCTTCTGGTGTCGAAATGGCTGAAAAAAATACAGCCGTATTTCGGGCGGCATGAGGAGTATAATACGGGTCGTCACGTGGCTGCTGCCTCCACTCAGATGCAGCTCAGGTTACCAATGCATGCATCGTGCAAGCACATTCCTTGGGAATGACTGATGACCGAACACACCATTTGTAAATAATTAATCCTTCATAGGGTATGTAAAAGAATGCCACTTTGGTCTTTTCAAAGCACTCCTCCAGTCGAGGTGATAGAGGCATAAAATGAAGTGCATTAGTGACTGAACAGAGCATTGAAAGTAAGGGGGATGGTTTTGTCAGAATATCTAATGCTAACGATGAAAAGCATCGATATTTTAGGTGCTGTGTGTATAAAAATAGTGTGTCATAAGTTTGGGAGCGTTTATTTGTCTAATTAAAAAAGCAACGTTTCTCGTATTTTGTAGAAATTTCAATAGCTTGAAACTTTTTTTTTCGAAAAAGAAATTTTTAAAAAAAAAGTTGTAATATGCGTCTGTATGAGTGTACCTTTTGGGTGACAAGCAGTCAGACCAAACCAATCAAGTGGCTGAGCTGACGTCATCGGTTTTCAAAGAGGAAACAAACACTTTCATCATAGAAACCTCCTACCAATGCTAAATAAAGTAAGTTTTCCCTTTTACGTTAAAAAGAGGGAGTTAATAAACATTGGCTTAAAACCGCGAAGCCTAGATTCCAAGGCAGGTAGACGAAACGATAGCATGGGGTGCTACCCAGCCACAAGACACAACAGGTGGAAATGTATGCATAGGTGTACAGCTTTCCTGTTTATCGTCTCAGAAATATGCAAATTAAAAAGACTGATTCTATGGGGAAAATGTGGAAATCTCATGCTTAGTGGCAAAATGTGCACCTCGGAAGTGGAAAAACCTTGGGTCCTTTTTAATGTATATCCGAGCAATGATTTGTTTTAGCGTGTAAATGTTTGCAAGATGCATAAAACTTGTTTTTAGAAGTTATAAGGCATTAAAATGCCATCGGCTATCATTGGCAATCTCTTCTACTCCCTTCCCTCCCTCTCTCCCATTTTTGACGCTTCTGTTGCATGAACTTGTTTATCTAGGTTAATAACCGAGTTTTTTCGTTGTCGAAGTTGCAGAGGATTCTCGTAATTAGAAGAGAGGAGGCAAGAGAAGGTTACATTTTAAAATGATGAAAATTTGATTCTAGCGATGCAAGATGTATCACTCAGAGGTAGATGTATGACGCATTAAAAGTTCCTCTCTTCTTCTTAATTCAAAACTGCAAGCTGATATTGTCAGGTTAGATTAAAGTCAAGAAGTAAATAATTTTTATTTGTGAGGAATGAAATGCCTAAAGACCCAGCCACTTTAATTTAAAAGTCATGGAAGTGCCTACACGGCAGATGGTGGTTTATTTGACAAAAAGTCAAATAGTTTTATAAAAATGTGTCGTTTATGGATAACATCCCAACTTAAGAAGGTAAATGCGTTTTTTATTATGTCGTTTGATCCTCAAACGAACATGCGATTGTCTACTTTTAAGAGGCAATGCTTGGGGTGATTTGGACTGCAGAGGCAGAGCCTACTTACAGGGTGCATGGGCAAGATTTACTCGATACAGCTCTATCTGAAAGAAGCAAAGAAAAACTCCATTTGATCAGAACCAGGACCAGTCAGTTTATTCTTACGAGGCTACTCAAGACGTCATTCCTCATAATGGACAGCATAGCAATGAGGGGGTTTGCGCATTCAAAGTGGAAGAAGGATAACACCACCTCATCCTCACCCTCTTATTCCTCCCTATAATGCTTCTTTAAACGTTAGTTATCGCCTTCTTTAGACATTGAAAAATAGCATGAGAAATAAGTGGTATTAGGAAAAAGGCGATGCAGAAGCTATAAGATAGACGTATACTTTAGTAGTTGCGAACCTTACAACGTCCTTGTGGATGACTTTATTCCTACTGATGGCATTGCCGATATAACATCCCCAAAAGGGTAGCAGGTAGTAATTCGAAACGTCACAGAGAGCAGGCACCTTAGGGGGATAGTGTACTCATTGGTAACTTACATGATAGGAATCGCGTAAATCGCATCATTGTTAAGCAACCTCTTTCAACCTCAATCAAAAGAAACAAAATCTTTTATTAAGAGACTCTCCATGGAGAGAGATCTGTATACGATGGCTAAAATTAGCTTATGTTCTGGGCAAACTTTCCTCCGAAAACCAATCCGTTTATCATTCAGTCCTGCCAATTGAACAGCAAAAGACCTCACTTGATACATTATGCAAATGCAGGGCGACAGATGAAATCATCGAGGTCTTTAGGAGGAATCCCTTCTGCCTGATTCAATGGCTTTTTAAGTGGCAATGGAATATTGTCATAAGATTTTCGCTTCTAATACAGGCTCCCGGTGTCAGCGCAATTCTGACTTACTTTCAAGATTTAAGAGTCCTTCGGTAAGTGATCCACCTTGAAGGGATCCGTTACCAGAATCAAACAATTGTAAACCACTTCTGAGTGGTACCTTACCCCACTGTACTACCCCCACGATAAGAGGAATGGCTTCTATTGCCGAATTTGAGAAACTGAGTTAGTCTACTTCAAGTAGCTTTTCAACTGGATATATGTCATCCTTAACCGGCTCCAGGAGTACTACTCCAATCACTTAAGATATATACCGGCCTATATAAGTCTTCGCCAAAATTTGCACTAATTTGTTTGACTATTTAACATTTCGGACAAGTACAGCAAAGTGCAAACAAAAACACTCTCCTCACCTTCCCAATCGTCCATTCTATTCATCCCAAAATTTGGCAAGTGATTAATTTTACCTTGTTTGGTCGCAATAAATCTGTCATTTTCACTAACAATAGCTGTAAGTACTCCTCCATTATCCACCTTCCCTCCCTTTGGTACGGACAGCGCTTTAATGCAAAAAAGCGAGCATAAGTGAGTTAGGGCAAATTTTAACCTGTGAAAGTCGCATTCATATTTTACAACATTCCCTTGTTAAACTTTTGCTCAACGTTTTCATCGTTCCCAATGGAGGACTTTTCTCGTGTAACTTTGGCAACGGGTCAGGTATGGACTACCGAGGATCGGGTAGGCGTTCCACATGCTAGATGACTGCTCATAGGAATGATCAAAATGGCAATGAGGAATGGATAACCACTATCGGAGTTGGCCCCAAAACATATTCTTTAATCAGGTACCAGCATATAAACTAGGCTTGACGTTTACTGTGTATATGACTTGTGCTCTATCATTTTTGCAGGCTATTTCAGGCACGAACAGAAAATTTTGCCTACCGTCTTGTCTGGATTAGTTCAGGACATGCATACCAGCTAGACGAAGTCAGATACCCTTGATACCCATGGCTGGAAGGATCAGCATCATCGAGGCATTGCCATGTTAAAAGTTTTGGTTTGTCTCAAAGGAAAACCCAAGCTATCTAAGGCCACTTTTCTTGTAGGGTGATAACTTTTGCGCTGACCCATGGCGTTAGTCCTGGTGTGATTTGGCTGAGATCACATCTGATGTGGATGATTGACCCTAAGGAGATTGCCCACAAAGGCGCTATGTAAAACCATTTCATTTTTTAGCATCTATTTAACTCTAGGGCCCTAGTCAATTTCTAGGAGTGCGACGAAGCTAGGTTTTTCTTATTTTGAGGGTCTAAATTCCCCAGTGTTGTTAGGAGAATTTTGGTAAAAGAATCAAATAGATAATCTGACAGCTCGGAAGACAGAAGAGAAGCTAAGATGTTGATGAATATTCGACGTTGCCAATCTGTATATTATGCAAGTTTTTTGAGCCACTTCACTTTTTATGAAATTCGTATCTGCGGAGATTGACTGGCAGCTAAAATTCCTTCTTTGTAGATCATCGGAAGCCTCGACAGCCTTAACGTCTACCTGGCAGATGAAGTTTCGCAAGGCATTTGACAACCTTTGGGTTTGAGAGACTCTGAACTCGTCATAATATGGCTTATAGAGTCTTCTCAGAAGGCAGTGGGTACAATTTGTTATTTCCGTGCAAAGGCCTGAGAGGCCAAAATCATGGACAAAGAGTCATCTCGTCTATAGGAGGTGCAACCTGTGAGAATTGAAGGGCCTGTGTATTTAAAGAGATTTTATACCCAAATTAATATTATACAGAGGTCTTAGCAACTCAACGTGTCCGTTACATCTACCAAGTAGACAGTGATACCTCCAACATGATTGTAGGTGGGCAACGGTTGGTGCATGGAGGTCGAGTGGGTGAGGGAGGGAGAATTATGATGCCAACTGTTAGGAGGAATGCGGATTTAAACGTTTCGTGTAGTGCATGTGGCATTTGGAGGGCTTGACAGCCTAACCACCAAAGAGGTGTACTCGTGAACTTTTGATTTGCCCTTAAAATTTAGCTTCCACTTATCCGCTGCGTCTCTCGTTGCACTAAGTGGGCAAATAGGATCACTTTAACGGGATAGTAGCGGATAGACATTTGTTTCATTACACAATTAACACAACACGGAAGCTCTTCACTCTTGCAATCCAGTTGGAAGATGTGTCATTGACTCCTTAGCCCTTCCGTTTTAAGCTGGTATATATCATAGCGATTTGGCACATCACTCAGAGTCACATATCTGTAGTAGTTGTCAAGGTTTCTGCCTATTTTACCCTTTTTTGCTCTATTACTATTATTGGGTGGCTTTTTGTTCACCTAATTCAATTTCCTCTTTGTCACACCGAATTCTTTTTTGCCTAATTCATCTATCATTTCGTGATGCTACCGAGCAGTGAACACCATGAACTCCCAATATTTCTTGGTTTCGAGATTCAGTGCACACCCCGTGGAGGCCTAAATTTGGAGGTGCAAACGGTTTCATTTCTAGAGTATGTAGTTCCTTGTAAAACCTGAAGGAACTTTCACCAACATCGTGGGAACTTTGAAGCAGCTAAACAGAACAGCCTTTACCATGAAATTTGGGATGAAGTAGTTGGTTACATTTTCCGCGACCAGTTAGACATTCAGCTTCTCGATTGGTTTACTGTCAAAGTATTTTTTCAGAGTCCACAGCAAAGCTCATACTGGAACAATGCCAGGGGCGCTGGAACAATCAAACTAATAAATACCTTCGACATCAACAGCAACAACAGCTCAACAAGGCCAGATTACCAACAAAAAGCAGAATTAAAAGGTGTAATAAAATCAACAAGCAGGCGGCAGATCTAAATACTACAAAATGGCAAAGCAACTGTAAATTATGCCACTTGAAGCATCATCGTCTAATCTGTCGATTTTGAAATGCCGGGTGTCAGTTATACAGCAACCTGACACATGTTTCAAAAGCTTGATCTCCACAAAGAGCTAATGAAGGAGCTTTAAGGTCTCTTTTGTTTGGTGCTGATTTCATCCGTCTATTTTAGGTGCATTACGCAAAATTATCTGACCTAAAATGTGGCCACACACTCTTCCGTTTTTTAATACAGATGGTACAGAATCCTATGTTCCACCTAATTAGCCTAAACGTCCCAAATCTGGTGCGGGCATCAGATCCACCCACAATTCTGTGCGAGGTATCATAAGCCATTCACCAGAGTTTAAACTCCTCCCATCATCTTGGTGACTCTCATCTTGTACCTCGCAAAATCTAGTTTTGTGACCCATCTTTGGTTTGAAGCCCATTAGACCTGATTTTTAAACGAATTGATGCACTTTACTGTACCTTCGCTCCAAGGCATTCTGTGGGTATTTTATTAACCAGTGGAGACTTGTTGTAACATCGCAAAGACGATGGCAAAAGTTCTCACATTGTTGGTGATTGTCTCATCTTGCTCAACAAATTCCGCCTATAGCGAAGTTGTGTCACTGTTGAGTGGCTTTTGGGAATGGGCGCCTCAACCGATGACTTATGGCGACTATCAATGGCATTTATTTTAAGGAATCCCAGCATAAATATCATGCCTTAATTTTTCTTGGTTCTTTACTCTTCCTGACCAGGGACATGTCAAAGTATGGCAGAAAAGCGTCGGTTGTCGAGTATTTTTTTTCGATGCTTCGACATCCCAAATTCAACTGTGCAAGTTTACTAAATTGGAGTGGTATACGGACAACCTTCTGGTGCACTCCATTACCCGAGGTAAGGCAGAGTAGCTCTTCTAGATTCGCGTTTGAATAGTCTAGAATGAATAGAAGTCCTGCTCTATCAAGGAAATTACTTTAGACCATCCAGAGAGGATGTTTTGAAGAATGTGGGCAATTACATGTGTCATTTTCAAGACTTTAATGGTAGTTAAGCCCAACGAAAACATATTGTTCAACTTGTGCATAATTTACCTACTTCTGACCCTCCTAAAGAAGCTTTGGACGAACCACAGCAAATAAAAACTTTGAAAGGAAACAGCAGCATGGCTACAAAAAACCCTGGCAATCACTTGAACTGCATTGGATTTGGTAGTTTTCCCAGTGTCTGAGCTCTTGACCCTTGTTTTGCTGTATTCCTAGGAGTAGTAGCTACTTGCGCGCCTACTTTCATTTTGTCTCAGTCACGCGGAGTTTTTTTATTTCCACTTCGTCAAATTGGTTTCTGCCTTTGATTCTCTCGTATTTTCTAGCGCTGTAAATTCCTTATGTAGTCCACTTGTTTCAAATGGCTAAAATGCGTGGGGAAACAGCAAGGTTTTGATTGAAAATTTGGCATTATATTTAAATATCACCAAGAATATGAAGAGGCCCAAAAATAGGAAACAGGAATGAATCTTCAACCATTTTTTCCTTTTGGCAAAACCATCAGCTTTCATTGCAAACATTAATGCCCAGGTAATGAAATCACTACAATCCAACTATTGTATTTACGTGCATGGTTACTTTTTCTGCAAAAAGGTAGGAAATTTCGTATCAATTCATCTATGAATTTGTGGTCAATTCCCATTCTGCGTTTTGTTCGTCTGTCAATCTTCTCGGAAGTTCTGTACATACGGGATGCACATGTAGCGGTACGTGGTTTTGTTTATGGGACAGAATGGTGAGTGGCTCATTTGAAACGACTAAATTAGAGCCGCATTTGCTTAAGAGAGATTAGGAAGCCAAAAGCCCACTCCCTCATGATTCAGTCAGCGTACCACATTTTTGCAGCTCGAATGAAAGTTAAGAGTAAGTTTGGCAGGTTTTGAAGCCTCTGAAATCAGAACCCAGACTGACGGGCTGACATTTGTCCCTGCACGCGTTTTGAAAGTCTGCAGAAGTCGTAGCCAGTCGTTGCAGTGACATTTACCGTAAACCGCACGAAGTACTTTCGTCACATGACCTCGTACCGGGCAGCTATTTCTGCGGTTTCACGGTCTAGACTCTGTTTTGTAAGGTTGCATATTTGAGGCAATAGAGTAAAAATTTGCTCATTTAAAATCGACTTATAGGCTAAAACCTGTCTATTTGATTGTTGTTACTTCATTGCGGCCTTCAAAGTGCTTCTTTTCAAGTGGTCTTTGTTCATACCGCCTTTTAACGACTTTGACAGAAATCAACGATAAGACCTTCTTATTGTGGTGGTGCGCATTGGTGGCTAGCTCGTAAATACTGCACTGAAGCAGCGAGACACCTTGACTTCCGATGACTGGAACCAACCTCTAGGGTACTTCACCCTCACTAAAGGGATAGCAAGAACTCTCCTCGGAGGTTTAACCCCGAAGACATAGCTATATTTGAAAAGGATTAAGTGCAATTAAGAAGCTCCTTATTTTGACGGCTTTGTAAGTGTAAGTGGATTGAATTTCAACCTCACTATGTAAAAGTTTGGTGCTACTTGAATGGTCCTTTGTTGTATAGGAAAAGCATCGTTCTTGATTCCCCGATAGGTTCTGCTAACAAATATCTCCTTTAGGCCAAGGGCCGCGGATGATTAAACAAAAAATTTGCTAATCTGGTGAAATTTCTATCGCTTAATCTACCTACATCTTCTTGCTAGAGTTTTGAGTGAACGGTTTTGTCGATGCATATGTGCTATTTCTAACTTCTTGACGTTTAATCACTACCGAGGGAGGTCGAAATCAATCCGGGGTGCTTTTAACCCCCGAGTTTCGACATTGTTGTTGTCTTCTTTTGTAGGCATCAGGTCCTATCCTGTAATTTGGACCAACAACATTTTTTACTGACTTAAATCCTCACCTACAAGAAGTGAACACAAAATCGGTGCGCCATAGTAACTCGGTAACAGGAAAACTCCTGTTGAGTTGTGTGTTGCGCAGATTAAACAGATCGCATGGAACAACAGCAATGAAAGTAGCAAGTGTTAGGTGGTAAGCCAAACTGACCGGTCAACACCTATTTGAACAGCTTAGCGAAAAGCAAGCAAGAAAAATAAAATGAGAGAAGGAAAGGAGGGTAAGATAGTTAGCAAAATCAGAAGTCAAAAGATTTTAGTAAGGCTTATTTACCTCTCCGTCCCACACTCAAAACGACTAATCAAGACTAATTTGATACTTTTCCCACAGGCTGTGGAATCAGTCTTGGAGGAGATTTGATTGTTGCGCACCAGATGTGACGTCTCTTTGCTCCTACAAGAAACCAATCCTCATTGGTTGCTTTTGCCACCTAAATCATCTTTTAAGAACTTAACCAAACCGTTTGCTACCTGATTTTGTGCAGCCACAATTATTGTAGTCCAACATGAAGCACATGTCACATATTTGTGACGGCAATTCTAATTCAGAAGATATGAGTGGCACAGCGCTTAAAATAAGAGAGTACGGCCATTTCTTTCTCTTCTGATTCACCTTGACGACTGTTGCAACAACATCGCTATCAACTTCACTCTTCAGGTAGCTTGATGAACCTTCGAAGAAAAGGGCGAGAAGCAGAGTGACGAAAAACAGGAGAAAAACTCCATTTTTTATGCAAATGTTGAGGTGCTAATTCAGTCCATCAAGTCAACTGGCAGGCATTGATGTATGTTGCACACAGACGTGATGTGAACCTAGCTAGGGAAGGAAAAATGGTGTAGTAATTAAAACGCAGTGTTAGCAAAGAAGAAACGAAAATGTGGAAAGGTGAAGCAAAATGTAAAGATTTAGACGCCCTTATGTGGTTAAGTTTGAACAGTGTAAAATAGAGGGTGCATCACACAGCCCTTTAATAAGGATTTAATAAAAATACAGATGTTTACCATCACTACAACCCATAAATATTTGTGGGTACTTCTTATCCCAAAACTTTGTTTATTGTTCATCTACTACTAGAGCTCCAATTCAGGTTATAGGGTGTGATTATTAACGCTTTCTGATGCTGACCGAAGTCATCACTCATTTTCGGGCCCCTTAGTCAGCTCGCCTCCGCCTCTTGACATGTTTTTTGGTACAGTTGTTTTTGACTGATGGCACGCCCTGTCAAGGTCACGGCATAAATGCTTATGTGTGTATAGTGATATTTCCAATGAATATAAAATTGGAATTGCCTTTTAAAGTGGTATTAGGTGGGCTACTACTGTTATGCACTTTGAAAGTAGTTGATGTTGCTCGATTAAGCGGAGCATCCCTTATTAGTCAGTTGATTTACAAGTGAAAATCTCTTTCAGATTATTCTTATCTTCATTTAATCTGGTAAAGGGTTAAAATACATTTTCAAAACGAAGTTAGAAACCTTATACTATTGAGCCATCGTGACTTACTCTCCCAATTGTTATAAACCCACAACCTTTATGCCTTATGTTTTACCTGCACGTGCGGATTTTATCTCACCTTTCGTAGTTTTTGGCCTTTAAAAAATAAATACTGAGGAAGGAAGGAATTTCAGTGGTCGAGGACCAATAAGATGACATATCTGAAGGAAAGCATGAAGTTTAAAGGGCAATTTCTCCTCAAAAAGCCTTACTCACTATGAGTAGGTTTAGGTAGCTAACTTTATAATGCAAGCTTTTTTAAAAAATGATGGAAGCACTTGGTTTAATCCAATCTCCTTCTTGCAGCGTGTATGGAGGGAAAGAGTTCTCGGCTGAATGAGCACTTGAGCAGATCCTTCAACATGAACGCATACGTAAAAAATGACTTCATTTAAGATGTGATTGGGTCCTATAAAAATTTTTAATATAAAGATACCTTAGGACTCTGAAATACCCTCAATTGGTGCTCATTTCATTCTACCTTTCTAAGTTAATCTTACCGCAATTCCCTTAACTGATTCGGTCCTCTCATGTTATGCAAGTAGTATCCTCGCACTGATTTATTAGATCCGCAACTCTAGTTTAATGGAATCCAGTACTTAAATCAAAACCGCTCTTCTCACATAAAACTGGATCTAGTTCTACTTAACCAACAGGGCTTTAGGACCGACCGACCCAAGGTAGTCTATTGTCCAGGAGTTGTTTTAGGTGGCAGCGTGTCCAACGCATCCCCCCATCCACTAGCTCATGCCCTCCACCCCCATCACGTGAAACTAAGCTTTACATCCTTCCTTCAGAAGCGAGTCTCGTGAGTTATAGCGTGTTTTATCTACGTGATCTTCAGACGTTGTCAGTTAAAAATAACTAACTTCGCTGATATTTAATTGCTTTGGCTGCGATCTGTCAGATAATCAGATGGGCACACCCTTACGCTTTGGAGACTTCATCAGCAAAGGACTGTAATTTGACAGTGAAAAATAAACAAACGAAGAGGACTTACGACAGTCTTCTTTAAGAATCATCAACTATCTTTGCTTATTTAAAAATTGTAAAATGTTTCTTTTTCTTTGGAACCCGCAATAAAGGTCCACTTTTTCTCGAAAAATCAGACTATGCGGACTTATATCTGAAAACGTGACACTAACTTAAAGCTTTTGACATCTATAGAGATAATTACATGGGAACCTCCTTACTGCACAAGCTCCTTTATTCTCTACCCCCGCCCTACAAAATGACAATGGAAAATATGCTCTGCATCAATTGATATCTTCTTGAGAGTGCCGTAGGAAAAAAATTGAACTGTTATTTCTTCCGCAGGGTGACAAGACAAATGGCGTATTTTCTGAAAAAAGATGACATTAACGTACTAGAATTTTGGTGCCATCAGGGGAATTCAAAGGCCTCCAAAAGAAGGCCTGATAAACATGGCTTCCTGCCTTGTCGAATGTGATCTATTTTCTTTGGAAAAACCAAAAAAGAAGCTTGGAAATTCTTATCAATGAAGCTGAAAGTTGAGAGGTTAAATGAATGCATGTTATTGCCTGATTAATTACTCTTCTGCCTCGCTCGCTCCATCTCCTCTTTCAACTTTGGCAACAAATTGGTGTTGGAGATATAATACGGCTTGGAGAGCGTGTGTGACCACGATTACATGGTTGTGTCTACCTCATCCATAGTCTTTTTTTCGCTACCTCGATTTTCTGTCCGTTTTCCTGTCTGTCTGTCTATCTGCCGCTCTATTAACCGCGAGAGGGGATGTTAGTAGTTCCATCAGTCAGTCCACCTGTTAAAGTTCTATTTCTCATGCCATCGCAACAATGTTGACCTTTTCTTAGAATAAACATGTCAGGTTTTTCTCTCAGGCCTTAGCGACTGAAGAAGTTTAGTTAGGGGGCTGTTATGCTACTAATAAATTATTGAAAGGTTAGTTGATCGAGTCAAAGCAGCACTTGGGCGTTTAAAGAATAAAACTGTTTGAATTAATCGCATTACTTCATGAGCAACTATGAAAATCTGTTGTCTTTGGCCATCAGTTGAAGTTTTCAAGAACTCTAGAGATAATTCATAATCCGCCGACTGGTTCAAGTAATCGCCTGCACTAAAGGATTAGCACTCAGTTTTTCTCCATCACTATGTGAATAACTGCTAAGACGTTTACTGTTGTGTACCAATGCATATTAGTGGGGTCACAGGTAGTAAATCAAATTGATTGCCCTCGTCACCAGCGTCACAACTATGTGACATGTATTCTTTTTAATTCACGATAAGAGACTCCCTTGCATCCCTTCAGGAACGCGGAACTCAACTCTACAGACACTAAAACGGGTGTAGGAGGCTCTTGGTTTGGGCCGAAATACACTTGCCTAATCTGATCAGCATAACTTGGAGGATATATTAAAGGAACATATGGTATTCGGTAGACGGCTAGGTCAAAGAACGTTATGCGTTATGTCCGCAGGATATCCTGATGAGTCAAACGAACCCGCGTCTTGACTTTGCTAGGATATAGGTCTAAAGGAGCCGCTGAAAGTTTAGTAGAAACACTGCCCCACTCTTTTGGCTACAAAAGTAATGTCTGATTTAGTGAAATAAGAAATATTTGGTATTTTTAATAAAATGATGTAAATACATTTCATTTTGCTTAAACAAACTGCTTTGATAAAGTTATGAGAAAAGAAGGAAAAAATATACAAATGTTTTAAACCCACCTATTAGTTCACGATGTAATTGCTACCAGGGTATCCTTCAACCTAGATGCATTAGTTTCAATCTGCGGGTCGCCTTTCTGCCTACAAGGCTCTACTCCGAAATCTGGGATATATTTTCGACCACATGATATAACATTGGCTTTCAGGCTTCCACATGGAATGGAATTTGCATACCTAAACGAACGTAGGCGTTAAAGAATCACCTGGTTTTCCTTTGGAGTCATTAAGAGGAGGAGAGGGTTGGGTGGCAACTGTTGCACAAAGTAAAGTCGCCCTCAAGACCTCTCCTCCTCTTAATGACTCCAAAGGAAAACCAGGTGATTCTTTAACGCCTACGTTCGTTTAGGTATGCAAATTCCATTCCATGTGGAAGCCTGAAAGCCAATGTTATATCATGTGGTCGAAAATATATCCCAGATTTCGGAGTAGAGCCTTGTAGGCAGAAAGGCGACCCGCAGATTGAAACTAATGCATCTAGGTTGAATTCGTCGGCTGCACGAAGCTTGCTTAAACCGGTTCCGAAGTTGCAAACGCTTTTCACTTTTAGACCGCCTGCCTGCAAGCATTGGGAAACAGCCCACTGCTTCTCTAGATGACAGCACTTTCTTCATCAGTGGGAGGAAGAGAGATACTAGACCGTTTCCACCGCTTCAATCCTTTGGTGCTATTCATCTTAACAATTGGTATCACCTTTTCTTGACATTGGATCATCATGTGCGGCGTAGACAGGTGGCATATGGAATTGGGTTAGAAAGGAAGGAGTTTTTGTTTTCTTTTGAGGCATTTTGACCAACTGTACTAATGTTTATTTCATGGAGTAAAATTATTTATAAGAAGCTTTCTTGTTTTTTTACTTAGGTATGCGCAACACGACTTGACGAATGAGGCCTACCGAAAGTTACCGACAAATTTAGCCTTGTTTGTTTGAAGATGACAAGTCATTCATTCAACCCTTTATTCATGATGTGGAAGCCGAAGCTTAACTGTCCTACAAAAGTTAGGCTATGGTTAGCACAACAAGTAGTGCCCGTCTTATGACACTCATTTGTTGCAACAACGCTACTGTTTCGGCTTATAAGTCTTCCAATTCATTTATGGAACCACGCTAACTGTTCATAGCCTGATTTACTTTACAAAAATTCTCTCACAATGTAGTTTCTTCTTCGTGCAACTAACAAATCTACTTTAATACATGTTTTAATGGACCATTGCCGACCACTTTGATCACAGGATTTTGTTACACCCAGGGTATGGCTACTTGCAAGCGAATAATGTATGACTAGAAAAAAGGCAATCAAGCAGGAAAGTAAACAAGGCAATCCATTTGGTGGACGTTTTGCCCACCGTTGGCTCATAAACAATACAGCGCGATCCTCCTAAATAACTTTTCCAACCGCTTACGCAGTTATTTTGAGCAAAATTTAGGGTAAAAAAGTTTGCTTGGAGAAAAAAGACCTAAAAAGAGAGTGTTAAAGTGATTTTGTAAGGCTTCTTCATTTTTTTATTCCTTATAAAGACAGTAGGTCTTTGCATTTGGTGATGGCAAAAAAGTTGCTACTTACCGTGCAGAATGGTTCTTTGGAAAACTTCTTTTATCCTTCTCAATGCAGAAACAACATTCATTATTTAAAATGCCTAAAATAAATCACTGTGTAGGTGGGAAATAAGGCCCTCTTTTTTTGAGAAACTGAACAGACACCGCTTGTACTGACAACTCTATAGCATCTTGACGTAGTGCTTAATTACTCAAGATATCAAATAAAGTAACCACGCTAAATTAGGTAAATGTTAACAAAAATATTTCCAAAACGTACTTATTTTTTACGGAGAACTATTCCACCCAAAATTGTGCTTTTCTCCGCGCCACATCAAGCCGCCTAATTCGGTCTCACCGCCAATCAGTGCTGGAGTCAAAAAGCGAAGCGCCGCCGCGTCGCTGCCATTGCCTTTCGGGCGCCCCTCAAGAAACCACAGCATTTGAGCTATTTTATCTCACAAAAAAGGGGTAGCATATCTCTCCACAATATCTGCCCTTTCTTAATTCGTCAATGCGTCTATGTGAGTCACACAGTCACTCAGCTTAGTAATTCGACCTACTTTTTCGAACAAAAAATGCAGACATGTGATGCTACCTCCACGTTTCGGGATAACTCATCCCTCCACCAAGGACTTGAGAAGCTGCCCATTTATGCTATTCTGATCTAAACTTACACCTAGCCCCCAACCTCGTCTAGAATTGGGGCACGTTAATACCTCCCTGTTGAAAAGTCTTCCCTTCCTCTGTAAGTTAGAACAAATCTGCCCTGGAGAAGGATTTGTGAACTGAATAAAAAATTGCCAAAAGTGTAATAGATCCTGACACCATTGCCGTCTTTTCCACCCCAATTTTCTAACAATAAACAATCATGATATTAGCAGCGCAGCTGTTTCTCCACTCGCATTTTCTGCCCAAGTGCAGTAGAGGGAGCACCTCTAAAGTGGCCTTTCCAGTCACGAAACCTAAAAGTGGCACCCATTGTAGTAAACATTTTGGTGGCAGAAAAGCGCTGCGTGCAGAGGTGACTAATTGGTCACTGACCCTAAGGGCACGCAGTTATGCACACAAACTGTGACCTATTCAGTCGCTTAGCCTGCCACAATACACCTCTACTGGATGTATGAGTCCTTTAAGCATTTTTGGCTTCAGGATTTCGTCCAAATGGCCAATTTGGGGTCGGCATGGTTATATGAAAGCTTAATGATCATACTCCTTCCCTTTTTTTATTCTAAAAAATAAACTGTGTTTAAACAACTAATGCGTGCATGGTAACGGGTGAGGATCAGTGCCAGTGGTTGATTCCAGAAAAAGGCAATAGAGGTAAATACTTAGGCAGCCAATTCGAGTAGGAAGTGTTCACTTGTCGTGACTTTTGTTGTGTAGAAAGATGCAAGCTTACAGGTGGAAGAGAATAGCCTATTTCTGATAAAGCTTATCATATTTAATAAATTGCATTTTGGAGACAAACGATTAATTCCTCTCCTCATGGCTGAAGTCATGGAGACCTAAGTTGTCATCACAGGTCGCAATTGTGAGTTTAGAAGGGCCCCCCTGAAGAACCGAAGTTTGGTTCAACTGTCGTGACCACAAAGCACGCATGACGCCCATGAACAGTTGCCCCTTCTAGGAATAGGCGTGATCGCTGTTGATTGGCCGAGAGGAGAACAGCTGTCGGACTGTACGCGTTCACACAGGTCTGTGAGATGAATGATGACCAGAGGCCAATCAACTGCGCGATTAGGAGTGAACGTACGCACCTGCGTATGTGCGTCCATGCGTGCAAGTTTGGATGATGACACAAGCGACACCCATCTAGTGTCATTTGGACCGCTCTGTCGCGTGTATCATGATGTTTGTGGTGTGCTTCATTATCGCGGCCCTCCTTCCTGCCATGGATCAGGCAGTCAAGAGGAACAAAGTCATCATGAATGCCTCGGAAGGCGTGGAAGTAGGTTCCACGATTGGAACGCTTTCTTCTCACAGTGGTGGGCGGGAGGCGTCTTATCTGGGCATGGTCGATGGAGACGCTCTTTTCAGCATTGAGAGGGACGGAAAAGTGGTTGTTGCGAAGCCCATCGATTTGGAAGCTTTATGTCGTGAAAGAGAGGTCTGCTGTACTTATTCCAAGCCCTGTCAGCTTTACTACACCGTCATGGTAGAGGATCCACGCTCAGAGGAGATAAGGGAAATCAACTTACGGATCCGAATCATGGATGTCAATGATCATGCTCCACGCTTTCGCCAGCCGAATGGACAGGTTGTTCAGGTTTCTGAAAAGGCTCCCATCGGCACGTCAATAGATATTGATCCCGCAGTTGATGGTGATTGGGCGTTGGAGAACCAGATTCAACGATACGCACTTCATGGCTCGGATATCCAACGCTACTTCGAGATTGACAATTCTGATTTGCCACGTATCCAGCTAAAGCTACGTGAGCAGCTGGATTACGAGAAGCAGTCAGTCTTCAAGGGGACTCTTGAAGCCTGTGATCGGCATAACTGTACTACCGCCCCTTTGACTATTAACATCATCGATGTGAATGACAACCTTCCATTCTTCCATCCCCCTCTGGAGCATAACCTAACTCTTCCCGAAGACACGCCAAGTGGAAGGGTTATTCTACGACTCAATGCGACGGACTATGATTCACCACCGAACGCTCGAATGCGTTTTGAGTTTGTTGGTGCTGAAGATCCCTCTATTTCATCAACCTTTCATTTAGATCCACTCACAGGAGCTATTTCCCTAGCTCGTAGACTCCAGGCCGATGTTCGGTTGAACTATCATTTCAAGGTTCGTGTGAAAGAAACGTCCGACTCGGCGCCTGTGGGAGTCTACGGTAGACCCTTCCATTTTAACGATATTCAACGTCGAGACACAGTGAGTGTCAACATTCGAGTAGAGGACATCAATGACTTTGCCCCCGATATTCGGATGGTTATTCCACCTGAGAGTTCAGAAGTTTGGGTTCCTGAAAATTCATCCCCCGGCAGGATTGCCACTTTGAAAGTGGAGGACAGGGATCTAGGTGACAATGGTCTTGTCACTTGTGGTCTAGACGGCGCTGGTGAAAGTTTTGAACTCCGACAACTCGTTCCTTCCATCTACGCCCTTCACAGTAGACGCAGTTTTGATGCAGAAGCCGAACCGATTGTATTTGTCAACATAACCTGTTCAGACAGGGGCACTCCGCGACCGAAGAGCACACAAAAACATATTGTTGTTCGGATTGACGACGAAAATGAGTTTGAGCCAGTGTTCACGAAGAAGGAGTACTCTGCCAAGATTACTGAAAATGCCCCGAATAACACCTTTGTTCTTCAGGTACGTGTATTTGCATTCGCCCTAGCATGTGATCGTTCTCTGTGTCGCGTGACAGTATTCCTGCTTATATCTGCATGGTTTATAGGTTGCGCATAAAAGCATTTTCGTATCGGCTGTAAGATCGTTTGAGCTAGCCACTCCCCCTACTTTTTATTGTGTAGGTTACTAAACTGTTAATTAAATGAATTAAATTACGCCTAACCCCGGGGTTGATAAAAGTCGGCACTTGCGAGTGTGGACGGGCATGAGTCATTGTCTACATTCGTCAATCCCCTCTCGCCTTGTCTGTTTTGGGCACTTGAGATAGGATCGCGTCACCGCCTGTAGTATGGCGCCACCCCTATTTTCCATTGAAATAGAGATACTTTGACGTGCGTGTGGCGCTCTTAATATCGTTGACGGTGGTACAAGACATGCCTCCGCTAATGATGCACGCAAAGGCTGGGAATACGTTAGCTCAGATGGGATGAGCAGAGCCTGTGAGAACACCTTAGCTTCTCGCATCGAACCTCCTTTCCCAGGCTCTGTGCGCCGGTCTTCTATTTCGGACATGTCATGCAATAATTCTCCATCAGTCCAAGTTTTGGGGTTTCATTTGGAGGTCGTGTTTTTTGGTGCTACTTCCTTGCTTTCTAGTTGAGTGTCTGGAATGGATTATCCTCACTTTCAGCGAGCTACAGTGTGTCATCCTCATCTCACAGACGTACATTACGGCCTTACTAAAAAATTACCAAAATCAGACTTGTTTCGACAGCTTTCCTGCTGAGATTTTGCTCTAGTTCCACAGTCATCTGTCTACTTCTGTGTTTCGGTGTAGTTGGTGGTAAGTGGGATTGGCCTCCGCTTCCGTCGGGTTGGCAAAAGCTCACTACTGTGGGTTTCATTATAAATGTGCAGACTAGTAGCTTAAGTTCATACCACCGTCATGGATGCTGAATCGTAGGACTGAAAAAAAGACCCACGCAGTCGAATATGTCGTTAAAATTAGTCAGGTAGAGCGAATTAAGGCCCGTTCGTATATCTCCTAATGGACCGAGTCGAAGCGTTTGCGTGTGGTCGACCTTTTAAGATTGAAATATGAGCTGGAGTGGAGTAGTAGTGCCAACTCAAACTCAAGCTACCATCTGCTGTGCGTATTCATCGTGGTAGGGACTAGCGAAAGTAGGCGCTTGGGTGGGCCATTAGGACTTCACCCCTGCCCCCTCTGGCCGAAAATAATCTCCACGCCTGATGTGCGACCTCAGAGCTGCGTTTGAAGATACCGTATTTTTTAAATTTGCCATGCTTTTTTTCGGCACGGAGAGGTCGCACTGGCGGATTTAGGGATGCGCAACTCGTGCATTTTAAAAATGCAAAACTTCCTTGTTTCCGATAAGTTCGCACTTTTAGTGGTGAATGCGCGCTCCATCTCCTAATATTGGAGATGATTTCCTCCCATCGAATTAAGGGTGTTTGTTTCGGTACTTCATCGTGCCGCTTGCAGATGGTCTCTGTCAACCAGCGCACTGGTTTTCGGACACAAATGTTGGTTTCTTTTCCCGAGAAGCGCCAATCTCAAATGCGTAAATGTTCCCCCCCGAACTCGTAAAACGTCCCGTAAAAAATGCTAGGGGTAAACACAAACACCAGTCCTCCTCACCTCTAGCTGTGTAAATATTGAGGTCGTCTCTACCGCAAACCGCTGACGTTGGTGGCACACCACTCCCTATTTGCCCTGCTGATCACGCTAACCCGCATATTCCGGATCAGCGATTCGGATAAAGATAGCGGGTCAAATGGCGCCGATGATGGCATCATTTCGATCAACTCTACTCTGCGGATAATTAGGCTGATAAATTGGAGATTCACGGTGTCTCAAGCCACTTGTCGGTCAGACATAGCGTACTAGGGCCAGAAGATGTTTCATAATTGACTGATGTTGTGCAGGCGACTAGTAGGTGAAGGATGTCGGGCTCTGTGATTGATCTTTGCGTCTCGATCATAATTAATCTGCTTAGGTGAACATAACTTAACCGTGGGAATTAAACGAAGACTGTACGGATGTGAGACAGCTTCGGAGTTTCACTGATTGTGGTGAGCTTTGCAGCTTTCGATAAGATGATCCTTGTTAAGGTTTGTCGAAGTACTGTCTGATAGGCGTCGTTAAAATTTTAGTGACATTTTAGAATCAAGCATATTCCATGCCAATCAATTTAGGCAATAAAATTTTGTTCGGATGTGAAGTTCATGGCTTGAAGTAGCTTTATTTGGGGTTCCTTACTTCTTTCAGTCATCTTGAACGGTATTTTGATTCAACCACCTTTAAGTTGTACTATTCTTTCTGACTTCTGTTACTTTATTGTCCGTAATTGGGGCTATAGTAGCCTTCCCACTTCGCATCGCCTCGGAGTCAGCCATCCATGATATATGCTTTTCTGCTATGGTAATTACCCTATCCCTCAAAAGGGAATTTGTTCAATTAACCTTGCAGAAAAAGGCTAATTTTACGAGGTGCTAATTTGTCTGCTATTGATTGCCCTTGGGAATGCCTTGTGAATAATAAACACACCTAACAAATGTCGCGGAGCATTTAGCTTGAAGGTTGCAAAATTGTCTCCGTGTGTGCTTTTAGGTTATTGCACGAGATGGGGACCAATCAGCTCAACTTGAGTACAGCCTGAAGGGCGACGGCGAACGCTACTTCAAGATAGATCCAGGCACGGGAAAAATAACAACCATGGAACGAGATATGTACCATATGAGTCGACTGGATCGTGAAATGACACCTGAAGTGACCTTCTTTGTTCTTGTCAAAGATGCGAAACCTGGTCGACTGGTTGGTGGTAAGGGTGATAGCCAGAAAGCTTCTGGCGTGGTTCACACCGCACAGACGACTGTCACTGTGGAATTGATCGATGAGAATGACAACGCACCCTCCTTCACGGATATCGGGCCCTTCCATCTGCCGGAGAACCATCCCAAACACTCCAAAGTCAATGGACATCTACATGCTGAAGACCCAGACCAGGGACTCAATGGCAAGGTGAGCGGAGTATCGTCTAATTGAGTTGGGCTTTCCTACTGCAAGTTCACATAGAACCACGCGAAGGTGGGCAGGACACGTAGCAGCATAATTTGCAATGCATATTAGCCTCCCTCCCTCCTTGCCTCACTCCTTAGACGACCGCTGGTACTGCTTCCAATGCTGAGTGCGTCGTCTTGTCAGTAAGACAGGTGGCCAAAAAAATTCACATGCAAAAAATTAGCATTTTACAGCTAGAAGAAAAAATAAGTGAAGTGCGAAAGTTGGTTTGCGTGATTGCTGTGTGGAGATGAGTCGTATAGCATCGTGTGTGGTTTCAGACACTGAGGTGAGCATTTATTCGTCTGATTTGCAACTAGTGCACCTAACGTAAGTCGAGGAAACACAGAAATATGAGAGGTGATACTCTAAAGGATTCTCCAACGTTTTTTACGAATTTTTCCTCTTTTTACAAACCAATAACATTTTCCCTTCTGTCACTCTGTTTTTCCAATTCCTAATTTTCGCAGACCTGAGGGATCTTAAGACGACCGTGGATAAATTTAAGACGTTTTTATTCAGTGAAATGGGAAGCTTATTTTATCAAGGTCGGCACCAATATGTAATAAAGTCAGAAGCAACGATTCTGCCCATCTGGCACAGAGGGTTATCTTTGCTCGTCGTTCCCCACTGAATTTTGACTGACTTTAGGAAGCCATTTGTTAAGACCTGGAGTTGGCAGTCTTCGCAGATTCAGACATTCACAGTAGGTGCCCTTCTGTGGTAACCGCCCATTCCTCATCTTTCCTTAAATATGGTTTAAAACGTCTGCAGAAGTCGCTGCTTTATTTCTCGAAGGCGAGAAAGCACACAAACAAAAGAACCTGGAAGTAGCTTTACTTGCAAACACTTAAAGGGGCTGAAAGACTACCACCATGTGGCGCTACCGTCACAGAGGTTAACTCGGCCATTTTAGTCTTTAATCAAAGGGGAGAAATTGGTAAAGGTGATGGGTGAGGCGAAACAGGGGGTACAACAACTAGGCCGTCGCGACAGCCCTTGTCTGACCTCAATGTGGAGACAGGATTGTGACTGTACAGTTAGTGTTGCCATCATCGCAAAGCCTGACGATGTGCATTCAAGTGATGCGATGTCCGCCCCGTCCCAAATACCGTCCACGTCAGTCCATTTGCCACATTGAGTTGTGGCCACATTTTGGTCGAAATCGTCGTAAGAGAGAATTACACCCAGTTTGTGATTTTTGTTAGAATAAAACAAGGTGAGTTTCGATTTCTTTCTGGTGGTGCTAAGATTTTTGGACCTGAACTGGCAGAAAAGCTGCCGCTCTATGGCCGTACTTCCTCTGTGATAGGCCATTGCTGTAAGCCAGGATCTGCGGTCATGTGCTGATTTCCCAGTTGGGGGGAAAAGCTAGTCGAATCCAACGTGGAATTTGGTGGAACTGCATCCTTTCTGGCTCCACCCAAGGCCTCTATAGTCCATAACGAGCGTGTTTCGTCCGTCCCATTTACCAGAAGGGAGCTCTTTGTGATGCATGAGAGGGCTGTCATCTCCACTCCTTTCAAATACGCTGTTGGTTTTCCTCCTTTGGAATAGTGGATTTTGGGATGATTGGCAAAAATGGGTCTGACCCTTCGATAACCCTTGCGTTATGAGTTATTCACGGGCGGTGTTGTCCTTCCATGAAGTGAGGTGAAAAAGTGAGGGATCTAATGCCTACTAGTGGGGCATCCGCGTTCCTGAATCACAGAACAGAGGAGCTAGTGAATTGTCGACAGAAGTGATGAGACACTAGATATCTCGCGTGGGTTAGATGCACATTTGTAAAGAAGATACGGCTGTCATAGCTCAAAGGTCAGTCTGTAGTGGTCATGTCACCGTGAGTTTGATAATCACCATGATATCAGCAAAAAGGTGGCGCTTTCTCTGCACATAGCGGGAGCTATGAGCAAATAATTGATGAAACATCTTGTCACAAGCAGTTGTCGTTTCATGTGTCTCTCGCGAGTTTAAATGTCCAGTGATAACTACTAAACTGCGCAATGTTGCAAATGCTGGCGACTACATGTCCTTTTTATCCATCTCTCTTTTTTATCATTAAAAAGCTAGATTCCATATTAAGATTTATGATTTTCCAATAGGAGGAATTTAAAGTCCCCTTTTTTGTCTTATAAGTGTTTGGAAGGGTGAGTTCAGTCGTGGATATGGCAGAGGTCTTTTAAATCCACTTTATTACGCAAGATGGAGCATTAGTTGGTCGGAAGAGTTCGTGTGGTTGCCAGTATACTTCGCTACAATGACTTACTGTAACCTGAAGATTAACTTACGAAGGAGAACCTTCGTTAATGTTCACCCCGAGTAATAAAATACGTTATTTGTACCTGCATTAAATGGGGGAGTTATGGAAGCTTTGTAAATGGGTGTAACATACATTACCAGATGGTAATAAGTTTCGAGGACCTAGCACTTAGCTTTCCACTTCGTGCGCCTTACTAAAGCGCTCCATTTATTTGCTGACTGACTTATGATGAAAACGCCTTTGTGCTCCAACGCTGGTTAAAAGGACGATTTACCCACTCACAGGTACAAATCTCTTCGCTCTCAGGGGGCTGGGCTTTATGTATGGGTGTATATAGTGGACTTCGGATGAGGAAAACCTATTCGGAAACTCAGTCGGAGGAAGGTGCTGTTCTTTATGCAGAAAAATGTTGGGCCTCATATCGCACAACTTATTTGTCGAAAGATTTGTGTTTTAGACTGGAATGGGGGTGAATCCTTCCCTCTCATCTCCGTTCCCCTCGGTCTTATAACCTTGACGATATCCATGCGACAGACACAGAGCGGGGCCAGTTTGTTTCTCGTTGAGAATAGAAAAGGGTTGTGGTACTGGTCTTTTTGATAAATTAGGGGTATTAAAGATTTTCAAAAAAAGTGCATAATTGTCTCTTGACAACTGAATGAAAGTGCATTTCATTCATTACTTCATCACATAATAAAAAAAACAGACCAGTTTATGAAATCCCTGATGGGAATGCGCCAACTCCTCGGTAGCTTGAATCACATTCCTTACTTAGTGCGAGGTTACCACTAAAAGGTATGCTATTTTCAGCCTCATAGTTGACTTTGATCGTGTCTCACGGGTTGGCAAATGAGCCAAAGCAGAATAAACCTTTCAGGCAAGTAGCTGCGTATTGAGCGTGGATGAACACAGACGAGGGGTGTTGCATTGAGCTGACACACTGCCAATTCTCAAAGCAATCAAATCTGCCTGTTGATCTGGTAGTTGCTTTTCACCATATGCGCACTAACCAATCCTAATTTATTGCTCTGCCCCAAACTAGACATCCGCTTGCTTTGGTTTGCCTATGACATCTCAAACTTGCAGTTAATGGAACCACTCAAAACGCCAACGTTAACAACTCGAAACAGTAGGGAGGGGAAACGTTTGGCCACCTTTTAAAGAGAATTAGTCACATGCGTGGCGGACTTGGGCAAGAGTCCAAGGCGGATAAACTGAGGGCGACCGAGGCAGTGACCCGAGCAACGTGAGACAGTTGTGGCAAGCATTCCAGGCATCTCAAACAAACCAATTGGATAGCCGGATGAGTATGCGGCAGAGGAGACACCTTCTTGAGGTTTCTTCTGCTACCTTACCTCCTAGTAGTGATAAGGTTCGAGATGACAAAGTGTACGAAAGCCACACATCTGTCTTTGGAGTGGTGTATTCGTAACGTAAACAGGTGTGCACATGACTGCATCAATTATCAGCAGAGTGGACCATTCTTTTATGAAAAAAATATATTTTCTCCTTGATACTCATTGACCAACCAAACTAATGATGGTTTCAACTCCCCTGTCCTCCCGCCAATTGAGCAATAGAAGACCATAAAATGGTGGTCATGGCTGAGTTTTATGTCTTCGCTATTGATACTGATTTTAAGGTTTGTTAATCTGTCCACGGATCTCTTTTCAGGTGAAATATGGGCTACAGGATGTATGGGACTCCTCAAACCACGTGCGAAAGCATAACATTTTTCAACTTGATGAAACCACCGGAGTTTTGCGTGCTCTGGAACCTCTGGATCGTGAACAGACAGCTGAGTATACACTCCGTGTGGTTGCCTGCGACATGGCACCTCGTGACACCCGTTGCACCAGTGTCAATGTTACTGTCTCCGTGGGAGACGTCAATGACAACGCTCCAGAATGGCTGTTCCCAGTTGTTAGTGATGAAGCCTCTTCTGAATCTGCAGAATGCGTCAATATTACGACAGATGCTGTAGCTGGACAGGTGGTGGCTCAACTAGTAGCTCATGACAGGGACGCTGGACAGAATGGAAGAGTTCGCTACGCTCTTCACGATCCTCACAGTCAGGTCGCATTTTCGGTTAACGCTACGACGGGTCAAGTCACTGTTGCTAATAGATACTATACTGGATTGGCGGAATCCAGCGGATCTCAACAGCAACAACAACAGACTCTACAACCGGGTGTGCATCGCCTCAGAATTCGAGCTTCGGATATGGGTCAACCTCCCCAGTTCTCAGATACCTGGCTAACGGTTGGTTTTCATTCTGAACAACTAGGAAAGTTCTTCTGAGTTATTCGCATAATCGGGCTTCCATCTTGTTCAGATTCGCGTCGTGGGAGCAAGCTCAAGTTTCTTCAGTCTCCAAACGGGTTTACTGGTCCTTCTGGTCCTAGTAACTCTTATAATTGCAGTCAGTTTAATCGTAGCCATTGTATGCATTCGTCGGCAGCATTCCACAGGCTGCAAATCGCGTCAACAGATCGTCCCAACACCATCTCACGCTCCTAGTTACATTCTTCCAACAGCTCATCCTCATTCAGACTATCCCACCTTCCTGAAACAGAGTGGTAGTGGACCTGCCTACATGTTAGCAAAGACGACTGCTGGAAGTGTCTGTTCCAGCGATCATTGCGAAGGCAGTGGTGCTGGAAATTGCCCAATCACTGATCTAGGAGTCACGGAGTTCTACGCTCCCTACGGCCTAGCAACGGGTAGTACCCAGGGCGACGATCAAGTGAGATTTGTTGAGGTGGATCCAACAGGAATAGCTGGAAGCACGGCGGCATATTTGTCTTTTGCTCGAAGCGAAGTTGGATCGAGCACTTCGCCGGGAGTGAGACTGGTTAGCACCTACCATCCCGTGGCGTATAATACTTGTGATTCTGTCAGTCCCCTACCCACTATGTCTTCGGGAAATCCTGCTCCTGCACAGTCAGTTCAGGGCATGCTCAAGTTCAGACAGGTGAGTTGCTGATCGTGGTTGATGAATGATTTGTAAGGAGGTAGTAGATTAGATTTACCCCTCTTCTCTCCACCATTGAGAACATCTTTTAAAGGCATCTAGGTGAACCGCCCGTGACAACTTTTAAGATTTGACCACTTCTATAAGATTGAGAAAGTTGAAATTGCCTACATTCCATAAGACTTTGTGGAGCTATGGTCAAGTGATATCGAAAACTATGAGCTAATATGCAAGCAAGAGGCGTGGATTTTTTCATCGATAAGCTGAAAGTTGTCAGACGACTTCAGTATCTATCTGGTCTATAAAAAATGGATTTATTTGGAGCTAATATCCTAGACGGCGGTAAATATATGTTCACCACCCAATAAATTCGTCGTCAATTTCAGCTGCCGCTTTTACTAATCTCTAAGGGGAGGAGATAAGCATTTTAGGCCTTTTCCATTTTAAAATGGCTTTAGTGTCCCAATTGGAGTGTTACGTGGCCTTTGACACTACAAGCGTCCTAAATGATGTTCTTAACAATGCATATTAAAACTAGCTCTTCTAGGGGGACAAATGTTAGGAGCAACGAGGTCGTGAAAACTCGCCGACGACTCGTTCCTGGATAGTAGTAACCGCACTAGGAGGGGTGGAGCAATCTTTATTGACTGAAGCTCTCGTCTTCCATTCATTTTCTAGAACAAATTTGGAGCTTTAAATGTCCGTATATTAATTATAACAATAGCATTATTATTGGTGCCAATTTACCGGCTCATTCTTGTTGGTGGCCAGATTCCATACAGAAAATTTGCACGCAGTTGAATCACTTCAGTGGCTACTGGTCCAGCCTCCGTGGGAATTGGTATCAGACATTGTTCAACCGGTATACCTATGGTTCCGAAATTCAGCCGAACCCGCATGCCTGCATAGATGGGATGGTAGGCGAGGGGAGGCCAGTGACGCAGCTTAGACTTCTTACTTCCCCCTCCCCTCCCTTCGTGTGGGCCCATAGAATTTTCGGCTCACTCGTCCGGTAGACAGGCTACCTTCAGGAGTGATTTGTGGCCGCGATCACCTAGTCTCAACTAACCAATCACCCTTACTCCTGCTCCCAGATGATAAATGACTTTGGCTCTTTCACTCCTGTGACGAAGAGCTAGAGGCCCGGTTAGGCATTTCATATTAACGTGAAGAATATCCTTTCTCACCTGCTAAAGTATTTGAAGTTTTATCCTTTCTGAGTGCGTCAGGAGCCTACTGCTTACCTACACCCATGCGCTAATCATCCTCATGTGTAAACTTTCCCGTGCCTGTGCTAGGGTGTGATTATTTTCCCTCCCATTTCTGCTGGTAGGGTCTCATATTTGCCGTCGTTAAGGCCTCAGCGACAGAATTTCCAAATTCTGGCCCAGAGACGCGAAGCTGTCAATCGTGTCGAACGGCATTCCGCTGTTATGCTGGCCGAGAAATTCGTCCGTACACAAGACTGGGGCATTCACCTGATCATGAATTGGAAAACTGGGAAAAGTTAACTAAAAACGCAGGGCCAATGGTTAGGGGAACAGAGTCGCGGAGGCATGAGAAGAATCCAAACCATTTGATGCAGGATCGTCATTACTATTGGATAAAAACCGCGTTCTTAACCTTCCGTGTAGAAAGAGGACATGAATGTGAAATGTGGTATCCAGCTCACCTTCCCGTCTCTGCCTGTTATCGTGGGACCTTAGTAAGAGTTTATTCACCCATAAACCATAACTTTTGCTAGGAATAGGTGGGGGGAGACAGGCGCAGTACAATCAGTCATCCTTCTCTCCCCTCCCCTGAAAACACATTAAAAAGTCTACCACCTTTCCTCTTTCCTTCTCCCCCCTTGTACACGAATGCGAAACGGGGCGAAACGAAATGCATATCCAAACCTACCGTTAACCCTAGTGTCGTCCTCCCCTACTCCAGAAAGTTGACTCATCTCTCCGTGTAGCGCCACATTGCAAATAGACGCAACGTCACACCTAGGCGGGCCTGGGGGCTCCCGACAACCCCTCATATGTTGTGGGAATGGAGGAGGTGGTACTGCGCGTTTTTGAAAGTGATGATGCGAACTTTTTACCAACACTGTTGGTGAGCTGTTTCTCACCACAAAATTAGCGAAATTCCATAATATTATTATTTTTAAAAGCGAATTTATTAAATTCAACTTGGAATCTCATGAATGTTTCAGTTCTGCTTTTTGATGAGATTTTTTTGAAGAGAAAAAGAGGGAAATTTAAAGGAATTTTTATTTTTTCTCAGAAAGTCGGCGCGATCTAGATTTTTTCTTATACATTTCCGTTTATTATATAATAACGTGTCAGCACAGGCTTCCTTTCGCAGTCCTTTCTTCAAATTTCGTCCCATACATGGAAAAGTTTATCGCGACAGAAGTAGTGAATGTCGTGGAAGTGGATAAGATATCCCAGCATCGTGTGCCCTATCAGGCGAAGCACATCAGAGAATTACTCGTTGGAGGTGTAGCCTCAAGAGTTGGACTATGTTTTAGAGCGAGTTCCTTCTTTATGCCAATCGCTTTTGGAGGAAGAGGCGTCCTTTCTCCAGATCAATGCCATAAATCGTGATCGCAGCAATGTGGCAAATAGCCCACTCGAGGCTGCTATCAAAAGTCGATGCGAATTCAGCAGATCTTCTGTTTTGAGTCCACGCGGATCCAGGCACCCGCATCACATTACTTCCAGACGTAACTTTTCCGCAAAAAGCGTGATTGTTCACTTCTTTCCTTCCTTGAAGGCTTTATAGGACCTAACAGTTGAGGCTAAGGTTTACCTTGATCCCAGATGGAGGACAAGCAGAATATTAGGGTAGCCGAAACGCGAAGACCTTCATGCCACAACTAGAGTGGATGCCATTCTGCCTATTTTCTGATCGTGTTTTTCGTCCTCCATACAGACATCAGGCTCACCGGAATTCCTCTACCCAGGTCGAGGCAACAGCGAAGAGGTTTTTGAACTTCCAGAGGCGTCAGGAGGTCGGTACGCAGCGCCTGGCCATGTGCACACCTCTCATAACCACCCGCTTGCCTCCTCTGAACAGTTCGAAGGCGGTTCAGCGGACTCTGGCAGGGGTGTGAGTGAGGACGAACCTCCACCGGCTCACGTCATCCATTGCAACGGTAGTTCTGACTGCCTTCCAATTTCCAATACATCGACATTCTTTTGCCAGAATCCGGGATCTCTGCATAGACCCTCCACTTTCCTCGGGAATAGCGGTGGTGGAGTTGGTCTACAGGAGGAACACATCCATCCCACCGGTTTGTTGATGTTTGTTTCACTTATGTCCTCTTGAATTTGTTCCTGGGTGAATCGAGGTAGCACCATCTTGAGATAATGTGGGAATCATTGAGGGTGAAAGGGCCAATCATTAGCTGGGAATATGCCCGTCATACGACTAGTGTTGTTTGTCAACAAGTACCCTTGTAGGTGAGTACAAGATTTGTCATCCTGGTGGAGAGGCTTTTGTAAGTCGAGGGGTGAAGTGAAGCCCAAAGTCAGGAAAACTTCTATTGATAGCTAGATGAGAACTAAGTAGCTGTTAAAGCAATAAAAAGGGCAGAATGTGCCCCTATTGTTGCGCGTCATAAACCCCCAAACCCGTGGGACACCCTGTTCCTTATCCAGATGTTGATATACGAATGGCCATTTTTGTACTCCTTTTTTGCCTGGAAGAAATGATGCAGCTTTAAAAGTAAACAAATTAGAGCGGTGTCCAAACTTTCCACCTGTTCTTTCCCTAGTTAAAAGTACTCCATTCAGTGGAGTTTAGAGTGTTGCTTTAAGCTAGCTGGCTAGAAAGCTATTCTTTAATTCAAATCTAAGTAATCACCCTTCATCTCCTCTTTATTTGTCTTTTTTATCAATCGCTACATGTGTTTTTCACCAAATCCATTAGCGAGCTGAAACAACTGAAAAGGCACAAATAATGCGGGCGTCTCATTAAGCTGGTTTCATAAACACAGTCATAGAAATGCTCATACAGCTCATAAATAAGGCGTTTGTGTCACTCCTTGCACTCTTTTCCTTCTCTCCCTGTAGCCACCCCTCTGCTCCCTTGTAGCAGGTAGTAGTGAACGCTTTATGGCTAACCCCTGCATTTAAACCCTGGCCGAACTGATACGGAACGACGTGAGCTGAATGAAGTGTCATATATTTATGTCTATATAGAAATGGGGGGGGTGAGAAGTCCTCGAGATATCATATATTTTTGGACGGTGTCGAGGTTTGATTAGCGGATTGCTGTCCAGAAGTTTTGACAGTTTGAATAGGTTGTTACATAATTAATGTCTCCTGCAACTTCTGACCAGAAACTTTAACTAGTTTCATTTATATGGGGGAATCTGTTCTCTCAACTCGTTCAGTTTGGCCCAACCTCAAATTTTTACGCGTAGGCAATTCCTTTGTTGATCTACATTTCTGCCTAACTTGGTTTGCTAATGGTCTATTAAGACATAAAAGGAAACAGCTTCTGTTCAGTCCAACTGGTGCTCACTGCCCAGCTAAAAAAGTCCCTTACCTGAAGAAAAAGCTAACCTTTGGTTTAATCCTCAAACTACATGACGTGACCATGGACGGGTTTGATGCTGCGTGTCTCTATGGCGCTTCCACTCTGACTTCACGCAAATTGAGGTAAATAGGACGTAGTCTATTGAGTAGACTAACCTTATGGTTTATTCCCTTTTGCAAATTTTATCAACCCATTCGTTGTGCACACCATAAAATCAAGGAAAAAAGGGGACTGTACTTTGTCAAAATGACCCATCGACCACTTTTGGAGGTAAACCATTCAATAATTCGTTCATTTTGTCCTTTTACGAATGAAAGTGGGACACTTTGCCCTCCTTTTTGTTACTGAAAAGTGGTCATAAATCATGGTTAGGTTTGACATATTTGATTAAGTGTCACGAAAGCATGGACATTACTTCTTTCCACTGATGACTTTTGCATATTCTTGTGGACTTTTAGCTATTACTAGCTCCTCAAAATTAAAAAGTTTAATTTTTACACACCGTTAGGTACATGGTAGGTTCTATCGGTGTGGAGGGGTGAGGAAATCGTTCAAATGAAGGTTGTTTGGTAGCTCGGTCTCTGGTGTCCAAGTGGTCAAAAAAATTGATGTTGCTCGTTGCGGTGACTTGTGGGAACTTGCGAAACATGTGTGATTGTTTATATGCTTGCGTTTTACGAAACCCAGGTAGATATGCGTCATTTTACCGGTATGGTGGTCTTTATTTATGCACTTCTTCACTACCCACCTCATCTTGGGAATCCCTCGTTTTAAGGAGTCTTTACAACATCGCTGAGTGGAATTTGAGATTGTCTACTTTACTGACTGAGTTCAAAAACATGGGTCACTCGTCAGAATCGTATGATGTTTTAAGAGGGTGTGGTGGTAAACTGTACCGCCTGAAGGTGGTTTATCATTTGCTTGCAGTGATGTCAAATGCATCCATTCATCAAGTTGGAAAGGATTCTTCAAACATTTCTGACAGTGTGAAGTCAGGTGGAGGGGAGAGTCTAGTCAGATATTGAAACATACATCAACTGGAAAATTCAGAGAATCCAAGTGACAGAGTGCCGAATGGCCCAAACTCCATTCATCAACTGACAGAAGCTGCGATTGACGTGCGATAAGAAACGGCTTTGATATTTCGCACGATCCATCACCCATCCTGCACCTTCTAGGGTGCCAATTCATCATCCGCGGGAGGCCGCATTAGCTGTGGTGGTGATGGTGCCCAACCCTTTTCAGCTAAAGGCTATTCAATTATGGATGAGAGCTCGAGGTAGCTTGATACAGTTTCATTTTTCAAAACCTTCAAAACTTGTGAATCAGTTGGATGAAAGCCCCATTCATCAGCAAACCGCCACAGAATTGATCCATGGGAAGATTTATACGTTGGGTGGGTTCTTCAAGTGTTGATTACCGTCTTTTTGGCATTAAGAGAGGACAATTTCGTGATCAAAGAAAGAAACAGAAATGACTGCGACCTCCTTTGGATACTCTAAGAGATTTGAAGCCTGCTTTTGGTGTGTTGTGAGAAAGGATGACTTATCGTAGGCTGATTACTGTAACCCATAAAGGTTCGATGAGCTCTCTTTAACCGAAAATCGCACAAATATATCAGACGGTCCATGTGGCGGGGCATTAACAACACACAAATAATCACATTTTGAGGTATTGAATTAATAAAAAGGTTTTTTTTGTTTTTACTTGGGAGAAAACGCCCTTGGCAGAGATCAAGAAGCTCCCTCTGTTGTACACGAAGGCTAGTTATTTCACAATGTCCATGATGACTGACCATTTGGACGATAGCACTAATATGCTTTTTCATCCATATCAGTGTGTTTAGCCTTAAAGCTACAATGCTTCGCTTTTATCTACTAGCCTATTTTCTAGCCAGGCATCGTTAGGACCATAAGAACGTAACAAACATTTTGACTATTTGTAATTTGGCGGCTTTTTTATGCACCGTTGCTATGCTTATTTGAAATAGAGTCGTAGCCTTTCTACCAATAGGACTGGCTCATCGATAGGTAGCCACACCAACTGCAGCCTGTTCAGCGCGTAGCATGATATGGCTCTTCTGCACGCATTGAATCCCCTCTGTCTTCCCTGAAGTATCCTACTCAGGTAATTTATCCTCCCATCGTTTAGGGGTAGACGAATTTTTACGATGAAACCATCTGTAGACTGTGGCAGTAGTCTACCGCTTTATCTTCTGTCTTCATTTCCTTTAAGGTAGAAGCTAAATATGGAATTTGGTTTAAAAAGAACGATAATCAAAGAAAGATGTTTAGTTACTATTATTTGGATGAGTACTTATTTGTCATTTCTGTTTTAATGCAATCAAACATAAAGGTGACCGTGTAAATAAATTTGGAAGGCTTTTAGGCCATTCTACTCTGAATTGACTATCAAACTTTGTAAATGGTATAAGTAGCGCTAATTTGTCGTTAAGGGCCTTGCAAGAAGCAAGTTCGGATGTACCCTTGTTTAATCGACGATGGAGAGACGTTGGTGAGATTGGAAGACATGCGTAGGGCTGAAGTAGCCAAAGCTTTAGGGAACTGAAGCGGTTCCATAATGACCAGTAACTTTTTAACGTTAAATTTACACATTCGCTTTTTAAGCGATATTTAACGTCCAAATTGATATGCTAGAGTAACTTTTTCTATGTACTAACAAACCGGTTCTATGGGGAGAAAAATCGCTGGTGAGGGGGTTTTGCATCTACAAAGGTCATTCACATCAAACCAGGACTTTTGGGGTAGTTAAAGCAGAAAACTGTAATACATTACACTTAGTTTCTCAGTTACTTAATGCTTACAAAGCTTTGCTACAGAAAAATGTCTGTGTAGATGAGCCATCAGCAAGCGTTTGCGATTGTGTTAATCGCTTCTTGTACAATGCCGCCACAGTTTATGCGTGGATAAGGTGTTTTACTAGGTAGTTGAATGCTTACAGGCAAGCCTTGGGAAACGTCAGGGGCGGGACCATCATCTGTGGGAATAAGTACGATCACCTTCTAGACATTGACGCTAGTTAAACGACTGAGCCCTCCATCACCGCAGTGCGCTTAAAGTCTTCCGCATATATGCGTGGGTATTTTTAGCCTCGTAGCGTGGTGCATTTCATGCGCACACAGTACTGCTGCCGTCTACCATGTTGATAGACCGTCTGGACTTGCGTACCATGAGGTGCATTGGTTAGCAATGAATGTTCGCATTAATCATTCTACTATGTAGAGCCGTCACGGTGGTCGGTAGTCTCGGCTTGACCAGAGCACTCTCTGCGAAAACCATTTTTTAATTTCCAAACTTGACGTGTTAAGGGTCCTGTAACTACTTAGCTGATAGGAGGGAATCACAGGGCGATTCACTTTCAGCATCCAAAATATTGATTGTGTAAACAGAAGGTTACAGAATTTCATTATCTTTCAAATATTTATTTCAAAGGTGAATGCCCCGGCTGACCACACTCCTATTCAAACACGCCTACGTTGAATTCGTCGTCATAATCGCCGTCGCCTTTTCCGTTGTCCGCGGGGATGCCCCGAAGAGAAAGATGGAAGGGGAGCCCAATGAAGAGTCCCGCTTTTGTACACATGTCCTCCAAAACCGCTTCTTGTGTAAATCTCAGTCCCTCCCCTCTTCTCCCGAGTCCCTTTGAAATAGTTCACTCCTGGTCTCTTTTATCACACACGTTTGTGTATGTATGTGTATGCGGAGACGAAAATGAATTTGACTGCCTTTTTAGGATTGACTGTCTTTTCCACACCATTTTTAAAGAATTTGGGAGCAACCAAAGGCGGCTAATGTAGTATGAAGTCTCGATTTAGAGTGTGCTTAGGGAGACGGACAGGTCACTTGTGTGGCAGCGAGTGGTGTCCTGTAAACAAAGGTTGCAATGTACGATTAAGGCCTGTCAGTAATTTGAGCCGTCGGACGCTGGAGTTTCCTATAAGCCATTTTAAGCCGACCAGGTGTGCTGCTGTGGCGCTTGTTCCGGTCCCTGTCAGGTGTCTACTTATTACGAGCATGTTATAATCGGTGGGGGACAAAGTGCGTACTTCGTGGCTGGGCCCCATGATGCGGCGCTCTGGTTCATCCCCAAAGCAGTATCAGTGTAGGCGAAGGTCATGTCTCGGATCACACAAAGAATGGAGCAAATGGGGTTGTGGGTGGCGGCTGGTGACACAGGCTGGGGGGTCCAAGCGGGTAGAATCCCACTTCAGGGAAATGTTTTTTACCGCACTGCTCTTTTCGTCTGTGGCGGGTTGTCTGCTTTTTTCGCAGCTAGTCAGCCGTGGAAACTGAACCAACAATAAGCTCACGGAAATGCGAACCACCGGGTTGACCAGGATTTGCAAAACGTCTCGCCTTTGGCAAGATGAACAGTTCTAAGGACGGTGATGTGTTCTGTGTACTGACAGCTTTGCTTATGTAAGATCGGCCTAAAATCAGCTTGTAGGAAAAAGGTACCACTTCTTTCGACAACAGCTAGGTAGATGCTTTAAAGGTCATACGACGGGTGTTTATTAGGTTTCTTTTGAGAGTGACCTCGCTCCACTGGTAGCCGTTGTGTAGAGAACTCAGTTATTTTCCGTTTCCTGCTTCTTGTGACATAATTCCATGAATCCGCCTGCCTTATTTTGCACCTGAGCTATTTTTGAAGATGTGCCAACGGAAAAAATGTTGATCATCAGTGTGCGGAATGGTTGGGTGGATATAGGCAGCGGTTTGACATTCATGACGCCAACAATTTGCCCAAACCTTGCGATAACTGGAGAGCCTGCGCAATCTGACATCCACTTAAAATAAATAATTTGTCGGACTGAAAGATCCGGCTACTAATATTACTTGTTTTTCCCAAATGATCCAATCTCGTTTACACCGTTGTAGGCAGTTTTCAGCAGAGCTCTTTAAGATGACTTTCAGCGCCTTTCAAATTGCTCGAATAATAAAGCGGAGGCATACACCGGCGGGCCTATAGGTACAGTGCTCCTTATTGCACGCCCCCGTCAAGGCTGGTAGATGTGATTTTAGGTTTGTCTACTTTACAGAGACACGACGGTTTCTTGTACAACTTTCTGTATAACATTTGAAGAAGGTACAGTAGTAGAACATAATGACCCAAATTGATCTACACCTGTTTGATACTTGTGATGATTCACCTCAAAGTAAATGTATCGCTTTCAAAAGGGCTCTCCATGCGTCTCTCGAAGGAACTGACGCTTCATCACCACTAGACGTGGCTAATAAAGCCATTTTTGCATCTGCATTAAACAGAAGAACTCTGGTTAAGACTAAACAAGTAAAAAATAAGCTTAAAGAGCTAGTGATTTAGCCCTCACAATTTTCCGTTATAAAATCTGCCATCTTTATGACTTTTTGCTGACTTAATTGTGAGGGAAGTGAGATTTGCTTTGCACCTTTCAGCAAAAGAACAAATATTCAAATATCCTCTCCTTGCCCACTTCATACTTAAGGTGGATGTCATTTTATCCCTAAAGGGATAAATAAAATGCGGGCAGAATCGGTCACTGTCTGCCTGATAGTCTACAGCTGGAAGATGTGGCAGACACGCTTCACTAGCAGTCTCAGTGGAAAATTAGGCACTGTGGTCCACTTTGACCTGTCCATCAGATATTGCCAAAACTGGATGATGGAATTGTCCGCATAAAAGATGTGATTTGGACAGTACGAATGCGGCATCTTGGATAATGACTACCTGTATAAGCATTTAAAAAAGGTGTAGTGGTAGAGGGGCTCGCCTTTTCACCAGATATTGCTTCCCTATGGCAAAGATTATAGAGAGAGCATCAGCAGATGGAAAGTATGACAAGAGGACCTGATTGCCTGCTTCATCGGTAGAGATTACCGACGCGTATTGTAAAAAATTTACAGGTGTCATCTCACTCAGCAGACCACATTCTAGACTCCGGTCTCCTCCACCTGGAGACATAATGCAGTCCACTGAACAGGAGGATTTATGCATTGCGAGTTCAACCGCAGCTGGTAGTGTACGAGGTGGCTGCATTCTTGAACACCACCTTAGCGTTCAAGCATTCGCTTACCATGAGAGATTGGGCATATTTAAGTGGCCGTACCTCGTTTCGCATCTCCGTTAGATCAGGTCCATTAAATATTCATGCATGGATGTGTCAGTGGGAGAAAGTAGCGGAAGGCGAGAGGAGGAATTTGAAAATGTCATATTTTCTAAAATTAAAAAAAGATGAAGGAATAAGTGAAAGGATGGGAGAAAGACAAAAAGAAAAAAGGAAATAAAGAAAGAAGGATTGAATTGATGAGTGCCATTACACGGAAGTGCAGCTGGTGAAATGGGCTTAGCGATGGCCTTAATAAATGATGAATGGAACACTGCATTTGCATTTTGGAGGTGCAGCAGTGGAGTGCACGAAGCGGCATTAGTCAAGGTGGAGTGGTCTTCCTCCTATTACCACTTACCCAGTTTAACATAAATTTATCCAAATGTCAACGTTCTGCTGATGACGTGTTGTCATCTATCGACTCACGTTTCCCACATGCATTCCAAATCTACCTCCGTCAGCAAGTCTCACTTCCAGGTTATCCTACTCTCACACAACGTCATCCACAAAAAAGTGTCTGTCTTCCTCTCCTTCTGCCCACCCTGTAAATAGCAGATGTATTCACTTGCTGCTCCACCTACAGAGAGGAATCAAACATGCCTGTTGGTCGTCCATCCATAAATGTAGACGCATTTTATCACCTGTAGATCCTTCCAGTACAGTGCGTTAAATGATGTGCCCGTGTCCTTTCAATGCGTTCAACCAACCAACCAGCCGACCACCCAACCGAACCCCGCAAGCAGGACCGACTGTGGGCTGAACTCACAGACGGCTGTCAGCACATGTTCCTCCTCCCAATCCACCTATGACGGCCTCCATTTATCCACACACCTAACATTTGTCAGAAGGGAAAAATTCTTGTGATTCCTGCTTTCTTTTCACATCCAGGCAGTAGAAATGTGCCAATTTTTCCCAGTGGACCTGGCCAAAAATGTATTTGTGCCTACGAATGTCACGTCTTTGTAACGAAGCGACAGACAGCATTGGGCATTGCCATTTGAGAGTAGAGTGAGACTGGCAGTGGCAGTGGGAGAAATTATTGCATTTTAGGAGGAAAACAGAAGGTGTGGCTACATCCTACTTTTTCATGCGTGAAATTCAGCAGTCCAATGAATTGGGGGTAGCTGCACCAACTCGTGAATTGAAAAATTTTCAATAATATGAAAACGCTAGGGATTTCGAAAGGTATTTGAACCAGTTTTTACCCCCACTTTTCCATATGGACTACGCTTTATTTGCATTTGCGCAAAATGACGTTAAATCCGAGGACGACTGCATCATTGAGGAAATATATATCGAGGCAGATCTACAAACGTACGTAGATATAAAGCGCAAGTTGGGGTTTACGATAGATGCAAACTTTTATCCGGACGTAATTGTGCGCCTCTATGCCTATTAGTTAACCATCGTATCCGTCTTTCTGACATTGTACTGTGAAAGCTACCGAATTAATAACTGCAGCAGAGAAAAAAAGAGTGTGTACATGGGGCTTCAATCTCCTGAATGAGAGTTTTTTTTAAAAAAAGCAATCAAGCTTTTCCAAAAAGGAGGAAATTTTAAGTGCCGATTTGGTATCTGGAATCAAAGAAATCGAACTTTAGCGATCTTCACCTTCACCCCACTTTCGCTTTGTGGGTAATGGTCATTCTATATGGCAGGCGATCGTGTGATTGTTGAAGACCAAGGTAAGGGAACCATGTGGATATGTGAAGGATAAGGAATCCTCAGTCATCCTATTCCTCCCCTACCTCTCATTCCGCCCCAATTTAAAGCGCCAATCTTCCCACCCACAAATTTTGGGGCATACAATGAGGTAATGAGGTTCTGCACTGTCTTGTGGACACTTCTTTCCCACCACATGGTTGGCCGTGCCCACTGCCCTGTAAGGAATTTTCTCCTCTACCACTAGGAGCTGTTTTGAAGAGACCATTGGTCTCAAGTTCTCCACATTCATGCGCACACTAACAAACCCCCAAAGTCCTCTAGCCATGGTGAGGAGAAGGGGAAAGAAAGATGTGAGAAAGAGAGCACACCAAGGCGCAGTGGTGACAGGTCAACGCAAATATATGCTCCAGGCTTCACACCTCACAAGTCATTGCAAAGCACCACATGGAATAGAGTGCACGATCAACTCCGTGACTATCCGACGAGTGACGAGTGACAGCGCCTTCGTCAAACCTCCCATGTGCTCACTGTTAACAGGCAATCTCAATGTCTGCAGCAAAAGCGTCAGCCATGTGACAGACTTGGGTGACATCCAAGTGGACCGAGGCAAGTTGAGTTGCAAGTGGTAGTGGTCGATGTCCATAAGCTATTGCTGCAGTCAAAGCTGCTACACCATCATCGAAGACGAATAAATGCATTTCGGTATGGAGGAAGCAATCACAAGGACTGCATGATTGTTGGCAGTGGTGAGAGACCATGTCACCAAAACACTGGCACAGTTCACTTGCACACTTGTGCAGCTCATAATCGCGCAATTTCACACCTAACTACACGGCCTCTTCCACTACCACAGTCGGCTCCCCTTCTAAGAGTCCTGGCACCTCCTCCGCTTCTGCATTTTAACAACCCTTCTGTTCGATGTTGACAAACCACCATGTAATTGATATGGTTTGACACACAGAACCATCCAGAGATGCCACCAAGACCCATAGTGTTGGCACCAATCAACTAATCCCACCCAAATGGACGATGCTTCCATCTGCACACTAAACTTACAAACTGGAAAGATGAGGTATTCACAGTGAACGAGTTTGTGGCACGCCTCAACACCACCTACCATTCCACTTCCAAGTTCTGCACATTGGCACCTAATGTAAGGAAATGAAGCGACGAATGCTCCAGCTAATGGGTTCAAAGCCGTGCATCATCACTCGGTCTTTCCTTGGAGCACCACTTCCCAAATGCATCTCTCCGGTGACAGGCTTCTGGGGCAAGATTCGATTATAAGCAATACCAGCCATACCATCTCATTCGAACCAACTGTAAGCTTTGCTTTCTTCTCAGTGTTCGGTACTGTGGGGCCACGAATACACGATACCTACAACCTCGTCTATCCGTTCATTTCGTTGGTACCGAGACGTTCCACTCGTGTACAATGAGAGGGAAACGTCTTCTCTTTACTTTTGCTTTTTACCACATCCTCAAAAACGACGGCTAATAAATACCCCCCTTTGAAAAGCAGTCCGCCACCTTTCACGCCCTCCTCGATATAAAAATGGTAATAAAAAGTTGAATCCAATAGCTTTTGTACAGATTTACATGCAAAATTTCGTCAAAAAGAAAATGTTTATTTCTTTAATTATTTTCTACACCTTTATAACCTTCTTGATTAGACATCAAAGTTGTGAACAAAGAAGCGGTGCGAAACCGGTATGCCGAAGCAGATATTTACACGTCTGTGCTGCTTTCAAGGCAGGAGGTCAGACGAGCGGAGGGCGAAGGGCGAAGAACGAAGGGGCGGAGGTTGAGAGTGCATGATTCTATTAAATATTTTTCGCCTCAAAACAATTAAGCGAATAAGTCAGGTATGAATAATTTGTACTATTATGAGCGTTCTTTCCTTCCTCCTTCGCTCTTAATTTTATCAGTCTTATGCGGGCTTTCACCATTATTTTGTCGCTTTTCATTCACTTAGGCTCTTCCATGTCTTCTACCGGTTCTTCAAGTTAATTGGTTTATCATTTGGTTTTCCTAACTTTTTGTAAATTATAGTCAGGAGTGTGGATACAGGTGGTGAATTGATGGATAACTCGAGGTCCACTTTTGGCGTACAATAAGAGGCAGCATTGTCTCCAAGATGAGCTTTCATCACAGAATACAGAATAATTTGACATTTGATAGTTTATTTAACTGCATATCTAGCTGACCTATATCCTCTCAGTTCTGCTGGTGGGGTATTGTTGACACACGATGATACGTAACGCATTGGGACTAAATTGGCCCACAGCTTGGTTGGTTATTATCAATTTTACTGCCTCTTTATTGAACTCCAGAACTCAAAAGGGTCATGATTTTGTTTTCTAGTAATTTTGGGACCTTAAAAGTTAAGAGATACTATCGCATCATAAAAGTGTAAAGGTTAAAGAAACAGATCAGCACTTAAAAGTCAATTATCATTAGATGGATGATGCACGACGACGTCATTTGCACCGGAGATGCCGTCGAGATCGGCTTTAAGTGGATCGCAATTTGAAGTTTTCACATGACCCTGGATGGCTTTAATCTTTTGCCCTACGCCGTATTACTATCCAAGAGGACATGGTTGATAAGTTTTGTAACCCCATGACCTCAAAAGTTCAGCCATTCCAAGTTTGGGTCGTTGAATTTGTACAGCATGAAGGACTACTAAGGATACAGTGGTAGGGTAAGACCACCTACAAGAAAAGACTAGTCACTTTAGAAGTCAAAACTATGATGCAGTATCCTCTCCAAACATATTGCCATCGGATTTTAAAATAAATCCCTTTTTTTGCGAATAACTTTAGTGGGCCTTAGTTAGAACTTTTTTACAAATAAAGGGTAACTATATTAGTTTATGTTGTTACCTCTCGCCAAAAAGACTCATGTTTGCTGCAAATTTCAGCTTTTAGAAAGTTTCTTCTTCAAAGGACAACCCTATTTCTAGCCATTTCTGCTTCTATCTCACATTTATTTCCCATCCACTTATCTATTCTATTTTTCATGGAATCGTGCAACTCCCAGATGCTCAGAAGAGATGATAATTACTTAGAGACAAAGGTTAAGGTGAAGTAAAACCGCCCTCTCTACCAATCATAAGCGAAGGCATGGGGACTTCAAATTAGTAAATTATGCAGTACAAGGATTGGTGGAGCATTGCGTTTCAAGTCTTGATTGACTTATCTTGACTGCTTCCCACAAAAACGGTGGATTGTGTTGCCTCCAGTGGGCAGGTTTCAGTTGTAATGATTTGGTCTTCAGTAGGAGAACAAAATCCGTCCCCGGCCAAACACGTCCACAAACACAAAACACGCATTCCTCTGGGAATAAAGTGAGTGTTGGGGTTGTTTGAATGAAGAGAAAAATCCACTTACCTTCTTTCAAGCTTATTGGCACCCGTGAGTGATTGTTATATGGAAACTATTTTCACTGATTCCACAATATTCTCCTTCGAATGGAAGTTGGTTAGAAAGAATAGTTTTACTACTCATGCTAAATTCCACTGAAAGCTGAAGAAGTACAATTAGTCAAGTAAATTTCCTTGTAACACTACAAAAACTTTTGAGCAATGGAGGGACTCCGATCGGCCGGGAGTACACTTAAAGAAAATGGCAGTAAAAATGACGACCTTATGGCCTAAAAACTAACTTCATCTGCTCGTATAAACTCAACTAATTTTCCCGCATTACGCGATATAGTGGATGCACGTAATACAAATTGATTGAGACTGCACGTCACGTAATTGTGACTGAGGACATGGAGGGAGAAATTGGGTAGCCACTAGCTCGTCAATTAAAAAGGATCTGTTGGCATGATCGTCATTTGTTGAAAAAACGGGTCCAACAATGTAATATACAAGACCTCTTTCTTCTTGGCCCAAAAACAATCTTTAACCGTAACAGATTGTTCTTTGAGAGCAAAACAAGCCGATCATGCTGCAGAGATGAGAAAAAATCTATTTTGTTATGGTCTCTATCAAATTCTGCCACTTTTTGATAAAACGAACATCACGCTTCAAGACGTTTGTTATCCTAATCCCAGAGGAGGACCGAGCACCCTAGTTCGCTAATTTATGTATTCAAATTTAACGTTCGTACCTAAAAACTATTAAGAAGCAGTTCTTAAGACATAATAGAAGTCATATCTATATGAGCCGCTGGTAGTAATCGTGGCAATGCAAGACTTCCACCACCTCTCCTTAAAACTAGTCGCACTTTTGTATCTTGAAAGAAGGCAATTTAGTTCCTACATGTTTCGCTTGAAAAAAACCCAAAATTAATAATTTCTTTTCTTTCTTAATCAACCTCATCAAACGAGCTGATTTTAAAAATGCAGACACCTGTTGGTCCATTTGATTTCCTCTTCCCCATTGATTCGTGAAGTGTTCCGGCTAGGTGCACGATAGCCCATTTATTAGCTATAGTCGCTACTTTCTGGTGCTCTAACAAGGCGCACAATATGTTATTGATGTCTAAATTTTACGCTGTTCTGAACGTAGTTTAATTAAATTAATTTTATATAAGGAGTTCCTTCCTTTGCTTGCTTAAACAAAGTAATTTAAAAGACAACGGTGCACGAGTGAACACTAAGTATCCTATTGCTAAAAAAATGATGGACTGATGGACTTTCCGGCGTTTTTAATTAAAAATGTGTAAATTGATCATAGCTGACGCCTAATTTAAAAACACATGCAAATGTGCGTGTGTATCATGGGAGGTGGAATTATTTTGAATGCGCCCTCCTCTACTTCCCTGTTTTTCCAAACACGCATATCATGAATGGACGGGTGAAAATGAAGGACATAAGTTAGCTTGTCTGCATTACTAACCGGGTTCAAGCCAGCTGCACTACAAATTGAAATTTTTGTCAAATTTGTGTAGCTTTTGACTGAGATGCGGTTGGAGAGAGCAACGAGCAGAAATGGGTACAAAAAAGTAGCTTTGGTGGTGAATCACTCGGAGGCAAATGCAACCTCCATTCTTAGTATTGCATATTTACTAAATGACTTGTGAGGTGAAATTAGTTTTGTATAATCGAACTGCAAGCAAACGGGCTTATTTGGGAACGATCTGTCTCACCAATTCTACCCCTAATGACAGGCACCACTCCGTCTTCAAAAGACCGGACTCTGTTTGACCGATTTTTCTTTCGTCTCGGGCACGCCAACTGCGGTTAAGATCTTTACATTCAGTACAGGGAGACTCAAAAGTACGAGGAAAACTGGACTAGCGAGTCAGTGGGAAAAAAGGTCCTCCTTGACAGAGCCAACCCGAGAGTCCAATACCACTTTTCGTTTCGTTAAAAGGGTCCCACTTCTGGATGGCGAAGAAATAATTGTATTGGTTAATACTACTAACAAATGTGCAAAGTAGAATAGATAGTTGAAAAGAAATAAAAGTCGTATAGAATAAACCTAGTTGGAACCATTTTTTTCTTTTTAGGAAGAATCTTTTCAGCTATTCCCAAGAAAAAAACTAATGAGCAGCTATGTTCTAAATGTGATGCAATTAATTAGCGGAAAGTTTAGAAGTAAATAGAGTGCCTTTCATAGTTTTTCAACAAATATATTGCTCATTTTTGTCTTTTTGAGGTTTGGTTTGCTAAAAAAGCCGCTTTCAGACACTCGCGCATAGGTTACAGCAACGCCAGATGAAGGTCTCTCTCTTAGGCAGCTAAACTGTTATAAGTAGGTTTATCGGCCGTAGTGATATGCACTGGAAATGAGGACAAAAAATAAATGTCAAACACTATTTCTGTAAAGTTACACTAGATTTTGCGTTTCTGCGAATTGGCTCCTCTTTTTTTCAAGTATTTCTCCAAGCAGAGATCGGCTTATGAATTCCATTCCTTCGATGCAGATCACCTTCCTCACTTTGAGTAGGATGGAGTCGAAAAATTCTCCTAAGGAGGAGAAAAAGTGTGGATGAGAGGCATCAAATAAGTCGGAAGTAATCACAAATATCTGTGACTCATTAAGCATCTATTACGAAGTTGGAAAAGATGGACAGCGGCTTAAAAGTCCATCCACGCCTAGCCCTGCCTTGCACTGATAATAAATTTTTCCCCTAATAAATTTGCTAAATTAGTCTAGGCGATCGGGTGGCTTTGGAGCAGTGGCTTATTCTCACAGCCGCAGGAAGACAGCACGAGGTTGGGAGAACAAAGAACTCCAGGTAGGAAATTGTGTCTATTGTATTGGTCGTAGCTTTTTAATCATGCATTAATGATAAAAAGGAGGCAGAAAATGGTAGCAGCCACGTAAATAAGCCAACCTCCCTGAGGCGAAAATGATGAGTCCAACTGAGCGGTCAGCAGCAGTAAGATTACAGATAATGAAAAGAACGAAAGTAAAGAAACTGAGTAAAAAGGAATACTACTTGCATTTTTAAATAAATACTTTTAGTCCATTTCCTCACCCATTTGTAGTGATTAAATTCACCTGTCAAACCTGTCACATCAACGTACTTTGCATTTATCGGCTAAGCATTCATGCGCTCTATATTGCATTGTTACTTTGAGCTGTAATTTTAGGGTTCTGCAAAACAAAATTTGCGTCTTTTGACGTTGGATAATTCGGGGTCACCTTGGTTTGAACCACCTTAATGTGTGCTTACACTACGCGGGCTTCCCACTCTTCTTAAATCCTTTATCCACGCAAGGCTTCTCCATGCTATTAAGGATCGACTTGGCTTGTTACGGCTTTGGAGGAGACTTGGAAGACTGTAGATCCTTACTACAAAGCATGTAGGGATGAACCGATAGACTGCGGCGCAAATTATTTTAGATACCGACTCTGGAGCACCGAAGGCAGTTATGGTGAAACTATAAAGGGAATGAATTTCAAAGCAGCTTCGTGATAACCATTTGTAGGGTTTAAAGTTATGTAAATAAGTTATTTGCTGATTCACTACTAGGTACTCAGAGGGAAACCGACCACAACGTCACCTTATTTCGCACCGCTTTTTATGGGATGTACTCATAACATTTGAAGTAAATACCGAAGAAGTTATAGCAACTGTCGTACATATGTAACGCTGGATAATAAACAGAGTACTTCTCTTGTAACTCGTGCGTTAAAAATATTTGCTACATTTAGTTCCAGTTAGCATAAACCAACTAGAAACACATGGCTTGCGGTGAGGCAGAAAAGTCACGACGACCCATATTTGTGACGGTGGTAGCAAACTTGATAATGCCCACGCCATTAAGGCGTTTAATGAAGTTCCTTGACAAAAAAAACAATCAAAGCCATTCTGCAAAAAAAATTTAAACAATTTGGCTAATTATTCTGCTTTCTTTGAAGTAATTTGCTAATATGCCAAACAGCCTAGCCTCTTCCTTCTTTTACTCCCGATTCAATTCCTCGCCTTTCTTTTTTGACTAAAAATAAACACCCCTCAGTGTTTTGATGCAGTTGGAAATAGCCCACTTTCCATTTTTTAGCAAGGTTTAAAAAGCGTGCATTTTGATACCATAGTTTGGATTTTCTTCATTGCACAACCTTACCCAGTAGAGTAGAAATTTTCATGTACAACGGACCCTCAAAGGGTTTCACCCCACCAACACAAAAAAGCGGCCAATATCCGTGTTTTTCATTCTCCATTTTAATTTAAGTTCTGTAATCACTTTGGTTTGATTGAATCGGTCTTCGAAACCAGCCAAAGAGCAAAGCGGTGACAATTGGTCCATCGCCATTAATAAGTTCTCAAATGGGCCCCACCTAAAGTCGTTTGAAATGCTTTTGATTGTGCACTAGAATGTTTTCCCTTTTTTTCTTGAAAGAGAGAAATGAAACTAAAATTGGGGAGATTACACCCCACTGGCATTTTATACATTCACTCAGGTACATTTTTTTGAATATTCTCTTCGGTGTCATCAAAAAGTAATTTATTAGACAGCTGCCAGCATTGTGTTTTTGTGAAATTTGATGAATAAAAAAAGCGGTACATGAGTTTGTTACTTTTTAGGATTTCAGATAAATAAGTATTTCAGAAACTAGTAAGACTTGTTGTAAATGCATAATTATGCCAGATCCATCTAAATGCTTGAACATAAATGTGTTCAAAGAAAACAATTTATGAAATATTAGTGCATATCTTGTAGGCTTCAGTTTGATTTGATTTCTAACCTTTCTTTTGATTGAATTGGTCTGGTTAGAGGCTTACAAACATTAGTTTTAACTGTCACACATGCGCGACGGGGGTTCTTCAGTAGTTTGCCTATAACAATTAGCCGGTCGTTTAATTAACCGGGAAATTAATGAATTAGGCGTCAAGCTAAAACAATAACGCAGCTGAGTCGTAGAGGTCGGCTACTCCGTAAGGCCATGATGTTGGAGAGGATATAATTGAGGCCCTAAAACAGCATTCAAGCATAGAAGGATGATTAATTACTAGCTCACAGAGGTATTAGGTAGTAAGAGGCGGTTACGTTTCGAAGATCGTGAGAGAACCTGAGAAAGATCGGACGTCCACGTAATCACGTAAATGGCTTTTTGGTATTCTTCACTTTAAGTCTAATTCTTGATTCTACAGTTAGACATACACGACTACTGTCAAAATACTTTTCAAGAGAAGAGAAAACCAGTTTTTTGGAATCATATTACGTAAATTGAAAGGCAAAGAAGTACATCAATTTATTTATACCATTTAATGTAGCCCATTCACTACTTACTAAAGTGAAGAGGAGCTGGGAGGGTACTAGTGAGCCTTAAAGGCACCACCGCGGACTGGAATGCCAGTGTAGTTAAACAAAACATCAGGTTGCTAAGGCACGAATCGCGATTAATTCGGTTGCAAAGTTTCAGAATCCTCTCTTATGACTTCTTGTTTATCATTCGGGAAAGGTGTGGCGGCACATCGTTTTATTCGAGGATGATTAACGACTCTTTGACTTCGGCGGTACAAGATGCATCAGTTTAAGGATGACCTTCTGCTTTTTACAGGGAGTACTTGCACGTTGCTATTGCATCAACAAGTGTGAATGTTGCACCCTTTAGCCAACCAACGATGAGTTTGAGGAACTACTGGTTCATTCACCTTTTTTACGTGTTTATAAGAAATAGCTCATTTGTTTACTGACTCTTTTGATCAGAAACGCCACTGCATTGCGATGTTCTTTAAGTGAACTAGCAAACCGATCCAGTCATTCCTCCCCCTCCTCTTCCCCCGGCTTCCAAGACGGGCATCACGATCTTTTGAGAGGAAAGTGTTTTATGTTTATGCATGCAGTTAACTGCAGGTGGGATATTTCGCCTAATAAAGTCTAAACGCCGACCATGGCAGGGATCCGACTACCAGATAAGGCATAAATCAATCCCGAGGACAAATTCCTTTTTCTTGGGAAATTATGGGGAATTTCCATTTTTTAAATAATGTACGAACTAACTACTTACTAAATACCAAAAAATTACCTGGGAGAGGATTTATACCTTGAAAAGAGAGGGGGCTCTCCATTCTTGTCTTCTTCGACTATACTCCTTTGATGATATTTCTTTATTAGTTTATACGCTCATTCTAGGGCACTAAGCACTGACATGCAAAGTAGAAAAGTGGAGTACAGTAGATTGGACTGCCTGTTGTAAAAAGTGGTAGCATTATCTTGCCTGATCAGCTACTGCCTTGTTGCCTTAGGTCTAAATATACCAAGAAGTGATTTTAAGGTCTAAAGGCCAAAACCTTGCTATTTTTATAGATCCAAGGTAGACACACAAGTCTCTTTAAAACACCCTCTCAGTTGTACTCTTATAGATGGATTAAATTGTCTTTTTTTCACAGCGATTGTTGATGATGCAGAAATTGCAAAAAATGGAAGATTCTTGCATAACAGTGCTAGAAGTATTGGACTATTTCAATGGACTTCTTGATTTGACACAATTTGCTGGAGCTTTAAGTGGATGAGTTGATTAATCCAATCCAAGCCTCCAAACCCTAAAAACCTCCTTTTATGAAGGTGGTTCTACCCGTTGATCGTTCTCCCTCCTTCATCTGCCCTTTCGGCAACCAGCAAGCCCGCCTTCTATTTATCTAATTGAGTTATCTTTGTTAAAATGCAGCCTGATGCGGAGACTAGACCAATGGAAAGGAGGTTTTGGGATCCCAAAGTTAATTCTTTTTTAGCCGCCGCAGTTTCACACCGGAGGGAAGACAGACCGCAATTTCCCAGGGGTCTTGCGTTTTTACTGCCTTAATTATAACACATCCTGTCATCAATTTTTTCTGTTTTTCTAACTAATCTAAATCTTGCTCATAAATGAAGCAAGAAGGTGTAATTATCTACAGATTGGGAGAAAAAGGCACCACGAACTCACTTAATCTTCTTTAGATCTGATTTAGTGTAAAACACACATATCCTATCTTTAATGCTCGGATTTAGGTGGGAAGGCTGCGCAATTGCAGTAGAGACAGTCTATTGGCAGGCGTTTTTTCACCCAAACCTGACACTAGACTTCCAAATGAGGGCACCTTGAACATCATAGTTAATAATTGTGCTCCTAAAATGTCTTTTACATGTAGAATCTATTAGCAAAGAGATGTAGCTCAATCGAAGAAGTTGGGATAAGATGATGTGGTAATTTACTTTCTCATTTACCTAACGTTCTTAACTAACCAAAGTGAAGCAAATTTTTCTGAAATATTTAAGTTAATTCATCATTTCTTCTAATTTTTCATTAAAAGATAAATCTATCAAAAAATTTATGACAGATCGTGCTATTACCAGGGTAATTAAGGCTCCGGTCCGTGGTGGTCAGCTTTCCCCTCGATTCTGATTGCAACAAGAAATGACATCTTTTAGTACAGAATAAATGTAAATCCCAGAAGTCTTTTGAGCCGTTAATGTAAGAGTTTGTAGTAAACATTTGTAAGGTATAGCTGTGCCTGTTTGAATAAATCATTTCCAACTTCATTATTTTGTTTCACTTATAAACCATCACCACTTGGTGGAGTGTTTTAGGACTGTGGACGGTTCTACTTAAAAAATACATTCGACGAACAGCATTAAGCTAACAATGAGCCCATTTAGTTATCCTCAAGGCTTGGCTGGATTTAGCTAGCAGACTTTGGTACATTTAATAAATTTTATGCGTCTGTCTGTTAAACCATGATGTTTATCCGTTCCCTTCTTCCAGATTCGTGTCATTTCTGTGTGCCTATTAACCCGAAGGAGTGGTACATGTTGGGGTCACGGGAACAACATTGTAGGAAAAGCCACTTTGATCAATGCAACTGGTTTTTGATTGGCCTGATCTTCTACCAATGACATTTCAGCACGGTTACTCAGTTGTCAAGCTTCGTACAGCTGACCTCCTCCGCTCAGTGCATAAACACCACCTTCTGTACCATCTCGGCAGGGCAGAGACTTCTGCCTCCCCATGAGGACCTCAAGGTAGCCAAACTGAAAGGTCAAGGTGCTGCCAAAAGTGGGGGTTTACCAATCCTTTGGGGTAGCTCATGGTCTTCACTTTTCTATGTGATATTCAAGAATGCAGAATAGTTCAACTTATCACTCTACCCTCTAAACGCATAAGTTTCAGGGTATTTATAAAAATGCCGACCTTTCGGACTTCCACTTTTGCCTGGTAAAAATGGTTCTTTAGGCATCCGTATAGCCTTCCGGTCCTGGGTTCAGGGAGGGCTACAATTCTCCTGATTTCTTTCGTTGATTCCCAGACCTTAGGTTCACATGACCATGGCAGAGATTTTTATAAACAGCCATTGGTTTACGGCATATGCTGTCTGTGGAACATCCCCTAGTCCTTATACACCTCCCCTGCCAGGAAACTCGACTTCCATGAATCACAATCATTTTGCACCCCACCAGCGGGATTATAACCACTGGAAATACAAGCAAAGACGTCCAAAAGGAGGCCGCTACGTTATGAACTGCATATTTATTTATGCATGCTCTTGCTTCGCCATAGGTTGTACATCTGTTTTGGCTTCATGGCTCTTCGGCCATGCCTACAGCCCTCCATCCCCTTGCAGCTTCTCTAAGCACCAGTATTAAAGATTTTATATAACAACATACATTAGTACGGCCTAGGAGAAGAATTAGGAGGCTTACTCATAAACAATGGTTATAATATCATTTAATATTGTAAATTTTTCCTTCAATGGAAATTAATTTCATGGTTTGCGTAAAATTCAGCAGACATGCGTTCACTACCTCCGACCTAGACCAAAGCCAATTTGGCCTCATAAAATTTGGTTTTTGAGGTCATAAAACTAATACCCAGCACATTAGGAACTACAAATATTTGGTAATTTCCTTTTTAAATCACTTTACCCGCGACGGCAATTAAAACAGGATGCGGTGTTTTTCATCATAAAAGTCGGTTTAATGGGGTTTATTTTCTCCCCTTTTTTTTCTAGTTTCTCATTTTACTCCTCTTTGCTTTATTTTGCTACTTTCTGTAGCAAAATTTAAATACAAAATGAAACAAAACTGGAAGATGGACAAGGCTGGAAAATGGGGCATCGACACTTTTGTCGAGGGGATGCAGTATTTTTCCCACTGGAAGACTCAACGCAAAAAGGATTATTCGCGCACTTCTTTGGCGCGTCTGGCGATCGTCAAATTAGTTGCAAACTGGTCAAATCGTAATTTTCCTTTCACCAAATGGGATTGTGGAGTCTTTAGTTGTGTTTGTAATTTTACAGTCTGATTGTTGTCAGCATATGCTAAACTGATTTTTATTATGGCCGAAGCGTGAGTCCTTTCGGCTTTATTAATTCATAGTAACCACAACCAAGGACATCTTAAACCAGAGGGGAAGCTCATAGTGGAAAATTTTTTTGTTATGCTAGTTCAGGAAGCTTAACTTCTGGCTCAATGAGTAAAAGAGCGTTCTGTTCAAAAGCTACCATGTGCATTGGTCTTCAGACTAGGGCGAGTCATTGTAACCCAATAGAGATCACAAGTCACATATATGTGTCGCTGGTGCTAAGCGCAATGATGGTCTGTCTGCTATAAACTGTTGATCATGCATAGAAGCAAGCAGTCCATCGAGTTTTCAATCGGAAAATGCATAAAAGGACTTCGATACGGTGGTCTTCGACGTCGACAAATCTGATACTGCGTCTGCTAGTTGACTACGAGAGGTCCCGCGGTGGCTTCACTCTTGCCCAAGTATAGCACTTTGATTGACCATGGTCTTACAGGTCAGGCCGCATGTGACGTTAGCAAATCAGGTGCCAAGTTCCGAGACATTTCAGAATGCTTGGGACTTGGGCACGAATACAAGGCACCTAAAAAACCTAGACAAGACTTTTCACGGGGTTGCAAGTTAATTTTCAGCCTCCTAATCCAGTAACTCCTGACTCAAAGTTTGACATGACCTGTAAAGGTCAAAGTGGCCTTACTAGTTAACTGGACTGTGGAGACAAATGAATGGCATTTTGGAATCTGCACAATCACGTTGGTTAGTTAAAACATGATTAGGAATAGCAGACTATTTAAAATTTCTTCCATTATCGCAAGCGATACGTCAAGTTGGATGTGTAGAGTACGTGCGGAAAGGCTTTTACAAAAAAGAGACCAGGGTGAATGCATAAATGATTGGCAGTTACCAAGCCGGAGTAAACATCAACAACTACCATGTCTTCCACTACTTTAAAAGCCTAACTTATTTATTTCATTACCCTCAATTTGGAACACGCCTTCATATAGTGTCTGGCGAACACTATCTTTTGTCAAAAATGTTTTATAATTATATGAAAAATATCACGTAGAATTATTTTTTTGCATCTTACTATAACTTTAGTCATGCTACTTAATCCATAATTAAGTAATTTCCCATACGTGTTTTATAAAACCAAAAATTTCTCCTTTTGAGTGCAGAGTTGGCCGCATCTCTTTCTTGTTAACAAAATAAAAAACTTCTGGCCTCTGTTAAAAAAACCCTCTTGTCTCTTGAAAACAATGAAGCCGCAAAGTATTATCAGGGATGCTGATTTAGTACTCTGAATCAAAGGGACTTACATCATGCCTCCTACCTGCTCCCAAACAGGATGTCTATATGCAGCAGTCTACATTCATACACTGTTTATGGTTTTCAAGCCCTGGGGCGAAAAATTCACTCAGAGGAGTCTTTAAATGTTTTGAATTACCTCTACCCCCTACACAATCCAGGACGGAAGGAAGATCAAACCATGGTTGCGGCATCATTGAAAGGGTTCCTAATCAGCATACCTACCATATCAACGGCTATCTTTTGACGCTGTTGTTAATGCACCAAGGGCTGGAGAGGATATAGGCACGACCGTGGTAGCGTATGATTCAGCGGAATTATAATCTGGCACCTAATGAGCTCGAGCATATCACATCTTTCATAACTCCAGGTGACAGCACTTTTAAGGGCTAAAACAGCACCTTCAAGTCTAAACAAACAATGTGCATAACATTTAAAACCTGCCATGAAGTGACGTCCACGAAGACTTCAACAAAAATGTCTTCATTTGCTGACTCGTGAAAGCTGCTTGACAGTGATGCAGTGTGGCTCCATTTTTGTGCATATTGACCGGCCTTGACCTTAAGGTCTATTTGTGCTTGATGACAGTCAGTCAGGAGGCTTGAGCAAAACGAGCATTTTGAGTTGTTCTAGAACGTTCGGAAACTTGATGCAAAAGGGAAACTTCTGAACATTCAAAAAGGAATGTTTTTTGAGCGTATCAATAAGTCATATGCAAGAGATGTGGCCAAATACTGGCGTGCCTGCACCTATCTGTGGTATCCATCATGATAGCGATAAATCAGGAAGGCAAAAAAACGCAAGCCATGGAGGGTAAAAAGCGAGGGCAGCAGTGAGAGTTGCCTTTTTCCTTCAGAATAGATTTATTACTGATCATTCTTCTCATCAGAATACAGTCGGCAGGCAATCTCAAAGCGTCATGCCTTCGTGAGTTACTTGGAAGAAGTAAAGGAAAGCATGATTATGCTTCAACCCTAATGTTATCGGCTAGGAGTTCGATGTAGCTCGTTGAAATGGCTTCCTTAAAGTTGTATGATGTTGGTTGCCTGTCTGCCTATTTGTTTCTACTGGAAGTCTCCTGTATGACTTCTTGTATTGCATTTGGATAGAATGCGGAAAAAGATAGCTTTTCACGCTGGTAGCAGGTAAGTTTTTTAAACCTCCAAAAATATCCTTAAGTGACATAAAAGTAGTATATGAGCCAAATGAAATCAATCATTATCCATTGTCCAATGAACTATAAACTTGCTTAGGAGGTTAACATCACTCAGCATTTATGAAACCTTTTGGGTAATTAAAAACCCTCAAAAGGCAACTTTAAGGAACTACCTTGCAGCTGGAGTAAAGCAATAGCCATTGCAATTAGGCCGAAAAAGGGAGGTGAAATACTACTGGGTATAGTTATCCACAAGTTACTCATAGAAGATGCTTAGTACGGAATGCATTTTACTGCAGAAAATGACGGCTAATTTGCCTTGATTCTGTTAATTTGTACTCAACCACTTTCTCATTTGGTTGAACTAGTAATCCAATGAAGTTGAGATGTCAAAGTGTTAAGCCTCGACACGACACTGCAGTAGTATAAGGTAAATTTCCCTACTATTAAATGTAAGCCATGGCAACCAATGACTTGGAGAGGTAATGAAGACAGTGGTGTGATGGAGCTTTGAAATCACGTTGGGACTATTACACCTAGCTGGTTTTGTGCACTGTCAGATAAAAGAATACTGTGCAGCCAAAATGATTGATTGAGTATTGCGTTGCTTATGCCCGAGATACAAAATCCAAACAATGTGCGCATATCGTGAATTTTTTGAATATTAGAAGGTTAATAGAATGGAGCTACAAATACTGGGTAGAAGTACAAAATTATGTAGTTCCATTCAATCCCTCTCCTTCTCTCTGTCCACACACTTTTGGGTTATTCTGTCCACCTTTCTCGAAACTGACCGAACGACTTACCTGACCACCTATCTACCTAACCACCCACATTCATGCCTTCTTGTCAATTTTCTATCGATTATTTTATCCAAAATTTGCTCACCCTAGTTGACCTTATAAGAATCGATAAGATGGAAGCGAGGCAGCATCGTGAGCTCCATTCGCACGATCAGGGTGAGCAAAACTCGCAGTGAGAGGGGGAAGGAGGATAAAGTGGCGCACCTCCAGACCTTGGGGCTGTTCCCCACTTTTAATAAATACCACTTTTATGGACGGAATTAGTGACCGGTGAAATTGTAGCCCACTGTCTTATGGGATTACCTATGGTATCCATTGTGAGGCAGTAATTACCGGCTTATTTTACTTCCCTTGGACATATTTAACGTCTTTGGAGAAAAACAGTCACATCGGAAAAACGATGTGTAGGCGAGTAAAGTAAATGTCTTACAGCATTGGCTTTCATACAGTCTGGCCCTATGTATACCTGAAAGAGGCTATGCTGCTCCGTCTACTTGAAATTTTCGCTGTCTGCTGAAATGACAGCAGTTTTAGTGTCAGCTTTTGATAAGTACCCTGATAAAGGCCTCGATTTGCCGTCAAAGTGATGCAAAATCAACTTAAATTTTATAACCCACTTTAAGCTAGTGACTCACCTATGATTACTGCTCAACTCATACTTCTTAATTGGCATCTGTGGTGTTGAGACCCACTTAAAGTCACAAGACTTTGAAGCCGCATGTGTGCCACTGGAATACCTCTAGCCATAATGGTAATACCATAAAATTAGTAAAAATAAAGCCTTTCTTCTTTCTTAGTTCCATTTTAGTGAAGGCTCTATTTCCGCTTTTTTGATTCAAGAGTTGGCTAAAAGCAAAGTTCTACCAAAAATCCACCTTTGTTGTTAAAACTCAATTGACAAGATGTAGTATAAAATTGCCATTTTTAAATCCTACCCTATTTGTCAAGTTAGTCATTTTAAGCAAGGGCAAATTCATTAAGCAAAAGTTATTTTTAAGAAAGAAGGTAATTCTTATCACTAAATAAATGTTAGTAGCTACTGATAAGTTTAAGGGACAATCTAAGTAGTATTTGATCGCCATCAAATGTCAAACGGTGTTATCACATTTTCTATGGGCTAAAAATATTCTTAACTTTTTTTAAAAAAATCAGGGCAAATACTGGGTTTTTGAGAATGTAGCTTGACATTTAACTAAAGTTTAGATGGATAAATTGTTAATTTCTAATAGAACTGCCACCCTTACAGTGGATGAAGAGGCCGTAAAAAAATCCAAATAATACATTATGGTATTTTTATATTAAAAGGTATTCATTTATTAAACAGGAACAACATCTTTCCGTTTATACCGCCATAAATCAAGCCCATCATTATACGATTTACCGGAAGTAATCCGAAATAATGCGACGGTACAGCCCCGGTCGAATTAGTCTTTGATTTTTACCCACCAAAAAAGGCCCAAGACACAAAGTAAATTTTCCTACTACAGCTGAATCCGAAGGACTCATTAATAAATTATGCAACTCTTTTTATAGAACCGCTCTGTGCCAATATATAAAAATTTCCAAATACTAGAATCAAAAATTGTAGAGAGCATCGCACTTCTGCATTATCCGTCCTCCCTTCGTCCACCCGCCCGTCCGCCTTAAAGAAATCTGTTTTGGCATAACGGTTTTGTACCGCCTCTTTGATCACAGCCTCCTCTGATGGCTAAGCGAAAGTCGCTATTACAGACAACACATTTTGAAGTTGCGTAAATATGATGAAAATTTTAAAATTATTTAGGATTTGGGAACATTAAATTGTGCAGAAATGGCAATATTGAATGCGTCTGACAGCATGTTTTTGCAGCAAAGTTGGTCAGAAAAGTTCGACAGTGCCGTTTTTCCCTAAACTTTATGAATCACAACAGAGGAAAAATTTTTTGGCCCATTTTGATTTGCTTGTTTTTGACTATTTTTGAAAAGAAGTTCCTTTTTACTAAGGCTGTAACGATAGTGATCAACGGACAGACAGCTTTGATGAGTGATCCTTCTGGTGATCTAGGTTCAACCACTGGTACGAATTGGGGCTGCTTCAATCCATGAATACTTTAGGATGAGGTTATTGTAATGACCTCTGCATTGCTTTTCTCCTTTTCTTCGTAATTTCTAAATCTAAAGTAATGTGTAATCAGAAGTTTAAAAAGCCGTAATAAGGGAGAGTATTTTCAAACATAGCACATTATTAACCCAGAGAATGGCTGGATGGCTATTCAGACCGTTAGAGCCTTATGGCACTGACGTAGTGTCCGAACAGAGGAGACTATAGGTCTCATGTAGCCAACCACCACATGGACACCCTTCTGCATCACACTAAACTGTAAGACAAGAAACAAAAGGGTACAGTGAATTAGGACCAAAAGGTTTGTTTAATATTCTTGAATATGGTGGATAATGCTCTACTGCCAACATGCACTGTATCTCAACTTGATTTCTTGAGAACATAGGAAGCAAAACATCACGGAAAAGGGGAGTATTATGGCATGCATAAGTTCCTGCATTCGTCGCTTCATTTCCTTACATTAGGTGCCAATGTGCAGAACTTGGAAGTGGAATGGTAGGTGGTGTTGAGGCGTGCCACAAACTCGTTCACTGTGAATACCTCATCTTTCCAGTTTGTAAGTTTAGTGTGCAGATGGAAGCATCGTCCATTTGGGTGGGATTAGTTGATTGGTGCCAACACTATGGGTCTTGGTGGCATCTCTGGATGGTTCTGTGTGTCAAACCATATCAATTACATGGTGGTTTGTCAACATCGAACAGAAGGGTTGTTAAAATGCAGAAGCGGAGGAGGTGCCAGGACTCTTAGAAGGGGAGCCGACTGTGGTAGTGGAAGAGGCCGTGTAGTTAGGTGTGAAATTGCGCGATTATGAGCTGCACAAGTGTGCAAGTGAACTGTGCCAGTGTTTTGGTGACATGGTCTCTCACCACTGCCAACAATCATGCAGTCCTTGTGATTGCTTCCTCCATACCGAAATGCATTTATTCGTCTTCGATGATGGTGTAGCAGCTTTGACTGCAGCAATAGCTTATGGACATCGACCACTACCACTTGCAACTCAACTTGCCTCGGTCCACTTGGATGTCACCCAAGTCTGTCACATGGCTGACGCTTTTGCTGCAGACATTGAGATTGCCTGTTAACAGTGAGCACATGGGAGGTTTGACGAAGGCGCTGTCACTCGTCACTCGTCGGATAGTCACGGAGTTGATCGTGCACTCTATTCCATGTGGTGCTTTGCAATGACTTGTGAGGTGTGAAGCCTGGAGCATATATTTGCGTTGACCTGTCACCACTGCGCCTTGGTGTGCTCTCTTTCTCACATCTTTCTTTCCCCTTCTCCTCACCATGGCTAGAGGACTTTGGGGGTTTGTTAGTGTGCGCATGAATGTGGAGAACTTGAGACCAATGGTCTCTTCAAAACAGCTCCTAGTGGTAGAGGAGAAAATTCCTTACAGGGCAGTGGGCACGGCCAACCATGTGGTGGGAAAGAAGTGTCCACAAGACAGTGCAGAACCTCATTACCTCATTGTATGCCCCAAAATTTGTGGGTGGGAAGATTGGCGCTTTAAATTGGGACGGGATGGGGGAAGGAGGAAGTAGAAACCGCCTTGTCCTCATTAAACTCTCATATTTCCCCTTTACTTAGTGGTTGACAAGCGCATGATTACCTGCCAGAGAGAGTGACCAGTTGGGTAGTAAACACAGGTTAGGTGTTGACATGGCTCGAGCTGGATGGTTTTGATTTGAGAGACCAAAAAATCACCAAAATTTTTTCCTTTGGAAAAGACGGAATAGTGCAAGGCGAAGAAACTTTAAGGAGACTCTGCAGTTTCTTAGAAACCAAAAGTCTTATTAGGAAGACGAAAGATTTGTTTTGGCTCCACCACATATTTGTGGAATGTCAGAAGACAAAATCATGTAAATTAGAAATGAAGGACATTTGGACGACGTATAAAATTTGGCTGTTTCCCAATTTATAAAATGCAGCTGATCTAACTGTACTAAGCTTTGTTTATCCCTTTCTGTCGGACACAGAAAAAATGCCCTGTCATTAACCGATGCTGAAGTGGAGCGATGCCAGATAGCACCAGAGAACATTTTGGCCGCGGCGTCAACTTGGCAAAAAACGCGACAGCGCATGCACCCACCCTTACCTGTCTCTCTACTGCGTCTCTTAAACGCCGAAGTCTACTTCATCTCTGCCTGGTATGCACACGATGTCACCATAAATCTGCCGATATTTTACTTGTACGTATGTTCAGTAGCATTCCACGTGGAGTAGATGGCCCTCAACCTTACTTTTCGCATTTAATGAAAAAAAGGAAATTTTTACAAAATAATGCGGATCATAACTTTGGGAAATGCATCATAAAATTTGGCCAAAGCTAATTTCTTTGAAAATTGTTCTCTAGCTAGATAGGTAAAATTCTGAGTGGTTTCAAATCTTAGAAGTTGGTTAAACTACTTCCCACTCCATGGGTTTGATAGATTTCACGCATGAAAAAGTAGGATGTAGCCACACCTTCTGTTTTCCTCCTAAAATGCAATAATTTCTCCCACTGCCACTGCCAGTCTCACTCTACTCTCAAATGGCAATGCCCAATGCTGTCTGTCGCTTCGTTACAAAGACGTGACATTCGTAGGCACAAATACATTTTTGGCCAGGTCCACTGGGAAAAATTGGCACATTTCTACTGCCTGGATGTGAAAAGAAAGCAGGAATCACAAGAATTTTTCCCTTCTGACAAATGTTAGGTGTGTGGATAAATGGAGGCCGTCATAGGTGGATTGGGAGGAGGAACATGTGCTGACAGCCGTCTGTGAGTTCAGCCCACAGTCGGTCCTGCTTGCGGGGTTCGGTTGGGTGGTCGGCTGGTTGGTTGGTTGAACGCATTGAAAGGACACGGGCACATCATTTAACGCACTGTACTGGAAGGATCTACAGGTGATAAAATGCGTCTACATTTATGGATGGACGACCAACAGGCATGTTTGATTCCTCTCTGTAGGTGGAGCAGCAAGTGAATACATCTGCTATTTACAGGGTGGGCAGAAGGAGAGGAAGACAGACACTTTTTTGTGGATGACGTTGTGTGAGAGTAGGATAACCTGGAAGTGAGACTTGCTGACGGAGGTAGATTTGGAATGCATGTGGGAAACGTGAGTCGATAGATGACAACACGTCATCAGCAGAACGTTGACATTTGGATAAATTTATGTTAAACTGGGTAAGCGGAAGTTATAGAGAGAAGTTCATTTTTTAATGTTAGAAGGAGGTAATAATTTGCAATCTTCCGCTAATTTGTGAAAGATCAGTCAAATCAAGCAAGTTTCGCTTTGTGCACCTAACTACCTCCGCTCCGAAATTAATTTGGTGCAAATGCAGTGATGCATTCAAAATTTGCCATGAGGAAGGGAGGAAGCAAATTCATTAGCTGCAATTTTCGAAGCGGCACGCATCCATTCATTCTACCTTTGCTTCTATCCTCCCTTCGTCATCTTATTTCCTCTATTTTTTCAAAAGCCGATGTATTTAGATTTTATTCCTTTGTCTTTTCTCTGACATTCACTTAGGGCTATTTATACACAAATTTTTAATGAATTTGATGCAAAAGAGATGCAATGTGTGGCACAGGCACTTAAATATGCCATTTTTCTCGTTGTAAGTTATTGTTTGAATGCTAAGGTGGTGTGCGAGAATGCAGCCACCTTGTACACTACCAGCTGGATTTGAACTCTGTAATACCTACATCCTCCTGTTCAGTGGAGGAGATTAGAGTCTAGGAAAAGTCTGTTGAGTGAGATGACACCTGTAGACTTTTACAATACGCATCAGTGATCTCTACCGATGAAGCAGACAATCTAGTCATCTCGTTAGACTCTGCATCCGCTAATGATATCTCTTTATCATCCAATCCGCAGTGGGTCAATCTCTGACGAAAAGAGGGAGAGTTCTTCCTGGATATGCCACGCATAACAAGAGCGCAAACAGAGTTGCCGTGGCTAGTCCAGTGACATTGCTTCATGAACATCTTTTTTGCACCTGGGAATGTTCTCCAAAGAACGGAGAAGTCCCTTGACGGGAAATGAAACTCAAATTCCCCATGGACTAATGCAGCTCCATTTTGGACAATTAAACAGCCTAAACAATTAGGTATAGAACCCCTAATTTTATCGATATACTTGGAAAGTTTCTTCATTTGGAAAAAATTGTTGAAATTTATGAGAGAATTCGTCATCTTCTACATTTTATAGAGACTAGTCAAAGTAAGGGCAAGAAATCAAGTCAGTTAAATTACTCAACGCATCTTTGTCAATTTCCTCTGCACCACTTGAATTCACTGAATAAGTAGTATGTGGAAGCATCACTTAATGGTCCATGTTTGCAACGCGAGCTACTTCGTAATTTCACAATTAGGCAATAGCGTTTTTGGTAGCTAAATACAATACCCACACAAGCCGTAATAGTCTGATCACGAAGGACCAACCATCCATTAATTACTTTTATGGCAGCTTATCTCCTGTTGATTACATATGATCAGTCATTTCAAACTAACCGACCTGCTACTTTCAAAAGCACTAACTCGTGCTACTAGGAATAGTCAGATTTATGGCTGCTGTTGAAAGTTCGTCGTAAAGTTGCTTTTTTGTAGGATGTCAAATCTTAAATAATTCCTTTTAAGCACGAAAAAGTAGGTTTTTACTGGTCATTGTGATGCCCCAATTTACCACGGGGACACTGCCGTTCTGGAAATGGCTAATCAGTTTACGCGGATATTTATAGGCAATAGGGTCTCTTTGGGAGCGCGAGGCGATGTCCAAGGTCCGCCTAATACATCACTGAATTGAAAGCTTTCACAGTGTGCAGCAAATAACAGCCCCAACAAGTTCTTTTTCTATTCTGTGACCGCCTCGGCTGTTGGTAAGTCGGATTTAATTTTTAATTTGTCAGCGACTGGGGTATAACTGGACCCTCGGAGTCTTTTGCATCTGTCAAGTCAGTCCGTTCAGTTATACACTTTTCAATTAAATAACATGCTTAAAAAAATTATTTCCATACCAAATATCCTCTTAGATAAATATGATCCGTTGCACTAAAACTTTTTTAACGCTTTTAAAACCCCCAACTTAAGTAGTAGCGTAAAGGCCAACTTTAATGCCGGAGGAGCGGTCAATTAGAAGCAAGTGGAAACCCAGCCACACCTTCTGATCAAAATCATTCGATTTGGCACTCATAAGGAGCACTTGTCAACTCATTACGGCTTATTAGTAATCAACAGAACTGTCAACCAACTGATAGATAAATTTGGACAAGCAAATTTAAAATGTCAGACATCAGAATCAGAAATTCACATCTGGCTTGCGCTAACTACCCTAGATTACAAAAGTTCGTAAAATGAGCTTGTTGTCTCAACCCTTCTTCCCAGAGGAAGATCTGTCTCCTATGCCAGTTTGAAATGATGCGCAGAATCTGTCAGGCGTTTTACACTCCGACTGAATGCTTGGAGGGGTGACCGATAAGACAGGCTACTGAGAACCGCCTTGACAGCCATCCTTCAGGGCATATAGACGCAGGGACCATCTTATAGATGTTAACATCACCCAACCGAATGTCTTGCGGCTAAGCAGATGGTTTTTTGTCATAATGATGCAAAAGTGTGCTTCAAGACGTGCGTTAATAACCCCTACCCGAATCGCACTTTTTATTTAATATATTTTTTCTTATTTTCATCCATTCGTTTCAATGGCTGCCTACTTTAAATTGATTTACAAGGTAAAGCTAGACTTTTACGCTATATTCGCCACATGCAGTATCCCTTGTTGTGGCATGAAAGTAGAGAATACCTCAAAATATTTCACCAAAATGCTATACAAGTTACCACTACTCCACGTGCTTCCGTTTTTTAGGTTAAAGATAGCAAATCATGATTAATTTAGAACTATAAATGTTAGACAACGCCAGGATCTGCTCAAATTACCCATTAGTAGTACCTATTTAAGATAAAATTAACTAATGCAAACCTTTTTTGAAATCTGTGTAACTCCCCCTTTTGAGAATGGACGTAAAAATATGAAGGCCAAGCTTTAGAACAAGGGAGGTATTTAAGGCGTTTCCTGTCTACCCAAAGGGGAAAGAAACGAATGGTGCTGAAGTAAATTATCGGCTTCTAAAAGTATTGTCAAAGATATTTCGAAGTCTTGGGAAAAATTTGGCAAGTCACCAATAACATCGTGTATGGAAAGGAGCTGCTACCACCTCTATACCGTCATTCTTCCTATTCTTGTGATAATACTTCTCCAAATGTTGATTAGCGCCACCACTTGACAGGAACCCCAGACATTGACAAGATCATAGTTTGATGGGAAGTGAAAAAGAAATAGCTGGGATTGCAGCCTTTGCTGCTTTAAGAGAACAAAACTTTTTAACGAATATAAAATTCACGATAGGCTCGTGTCTTGTTGAGATAAGACCATCTTTTGAGGTGAGCATTTTCACAAGTATGAAAGTTAGAAGTGCACGTGTTCTGAATGACAGCTAGCTGTTATGCGTTACTTTAAAAAAGGCCCTTTTAGTAATTTTATTACATTTCCTAAGCCTTTAGTTCCGCTTTCTTGCAAAATCCAGTCCAACTGCGCATTCCGCATTCTACAAGCACAGCCATTTGCAGATGTTGATTGAGATAAATTGACCGCGCTTTGGGGAAAGGAGAGCCGAGGGAGTCGAAAGGGGAGGGTGGAAAAAGGAATTGCAACAAATTTGCCATAATGAATAAGTACAATTTCTATCAGAAGTGAAAAACTACTAAAACCTACTCCGTTTACCGGTGAAAACAAGCTATTTTAAAACTTTCTCCTTTTTTATCAAATTTATCCATTTCCATGAGAGTTAAAAGATGCCACAACACCCCATCAAAGGCTTTCAAAAAGTATTTTAAAGTCAAATTATTTTCTTTAGCCTCTCTCTTTGACTAATGTCCTGCCGGCTATTGTACTATTGCTTAGTTATCAAGGCAAAAGCAATTTATTTGTTGCACTTTTTTCTTCCGCCTCCAGCTCCAGACACTATAACAAAAAGAATTTGACTGAAGAAAGACGTTTTGCACTGTGTAGTATGTGGGTCTTTTTGTTGGGGCGTCAGTGTTTACGTTTACGTGGAGAATCCAGTGACGTTTGCTCGGCTGTGTCATCTGACATCTCGTTACTTAGGTGATCCATCCAAACAGTCAAGTTGCACTTTCAGGGTTTGTGTGCGTGCGCTATTTCACAGGATGTGTCTAGACTGGGACTCCTGCTGTTCGCTTAATCCGAAAAAAGGTTGGATGTCCACTCAATTAGGTATGTCACTACTTAAGTCCCACCAAATCACAAAACTTGGACTTGCCAACGCCAACGAGAAGTCGCCGTCTGTTGGTAAGCATGACCTCCTATAACTACCAGGATCACTTTTTTTCACTTCTTAATTAGCGGTATGGCCTAATATTTGTCACACAAACTTCACTATTACCTGACTTCTTTCCAATTGTGTCCCTCAAGTGAAATATTCTCAAGAAATCAGAGTGTAGCAGGATCTTGCTGATATTACCTAATCATTTGATGGACTCCAGAAGAGATAATTTGAATTTTACCAAGCTATTATCAAGGCATATTCATTTCGCACTTTGCCGTGATTTTCGAATGAAGAGGAAATTGTCATAATTGATTTGACAGTGTCTACTTAAACAAGTGACCTTCGGATTTAGTATGACTTTGTTTCCTGCGCAAAATTATTGCATTGATACTGGAAGAAAAACTGACTATTCAGGTTATTTAAGTCATCCTAGGCACCACCCAAGGTGACCTATGTGATCTTGTCCTCCTTAAATGTCGCCTCTTGTTTACAAACAGCGGCACATGCATATGACGTTCCACCTTTCTTACATGACCTTACAATTCAATCACTTGTTACTGCTGTTTGAGTCGAGTAATATGGTACAAATTCCGAGATGTGAAGACCAGTGGACAGTTAATAAGCTTAACTTTACCGGGTCTTTTGCTTTAAAGAATGATAAAGGGCTTAGCTTTCACTGAGAATGTTTTTTCCGTATGGAAAGAAGTCGAGTTCAATCAGACATGATTAAAAACTTGGGGATTGGTTGATACACTGGATTTCTGTCGTTTAAGCTTGGACCAGTAGTGCCGGGTCATACAAAGGCGTGCAACCAAGCTCCAGGTTGAGAGAGATGGGACATTCACAAAACACCCAGTTCCCACTTACACGTTCTGGGGGGAGGATCAGCATTGGATAGCCAAAGCCCTCTTTAATCATATCATACGAAATAATTTGCCTCCCAAATCTTCTGTCTTGAAAATTTATACCCATCAGGTATTTTGAACTTTTGTTTCTGAATCCGGAAAAATCGTAGGAATTTTAAATTTAGTTTTACGATGAACAACTCAGGCAATTTGTCACTTGACACTTCTTATGCTTCCTAAATATTTTTCCATTTCTTGATGGAACTCTAGGGGACCTTGAAAAAAAACCTGTTTCTTTCCGTGATACTCCAAAATTCTATAAGAGAGACATTTTAGGAAAAATAGATCTCCATTGGGAATAGGTGTTTGCTGTCTGGTGCAACGGAATTGAGTTATTTCTACTAATTCAAACGCACTATGGCTACAGAAGTGGGTAAAGCAGGGAATCACGGCTATCCACCTTGTCATGTCTTTGGTGGTTTCGACTCTACAGACACCACAGGGAGAGAAAAAACCTACAATCCAGGTGAACAACTCCTTTGCAGGGGGAAAATAGTGACAGGGAAATTGACAATGTGAATGGCTTTTCGGCAACGGCGACTTAAAAAAGAGCACCATTATCTGGAAAGGGAAAAAAAATGAGAGGGAAAAGCGTGTTTTCAGCACTATTCTTTCCACCTTTACAAGCCTATTGAATGCTGACTGGTGCAAGCACGCGGCTTGCTCCTGGGGATGGAGTGTTCATTACTGAACTCCTTCCTGATCATTATTCATCAAAAAATCGATTGGCACCAATTGACAAGACATCAAGAGGCTGAGTAACTCCAATGAAATGCATATAAGATATTGTTTGTCATTTTTACATTTGCAAAAGACAGCGGAATTTTCCCGTGTTAGCATTGAGAAAACGTATTTCTACGCGTAAACTAGTGGAACCATGGGCAAATGCTCACGGTCAATCGGCAGAGCAGCAGGAGAAGCTACACGAAAAATGCAGACGGTCATCGTAAACAAGTGAACGCAGGTGCGCATTTAAAACCATTTTAAGTTGCGACAACTGCATGATTCGTTGATATACTGCGCAGGCAATTAATAATGGTAATAATGGTAAATATCAATTGCGTATGTTGAATTCAATCATTCTGCCGACCCACTTTTGCCGACATTAATGGGAGCTTCTACTTTTTATTCTTAGTTAAAAGGGTAGAACTGTCAAATGTGAGCATTTTAGAGTGGACGTCTGTCATGTCAGTTTGCGTCCCTTCAAACCATCACTATGGTACCGAAAACGGGGACTTTTGCCATTGACAAAACAAAAGGGAACCACTGCCAAATTAAACAACAGACGGCAAGAAAGAATGGAACTGTTCTGCTTCTGTGGGCAATAAATGGTTCAAAATGGTTTTACGTTTTAGAATATTAAACTGGAATATTGCTAGAGCTTATATGTTATATTCATTGAAAAATAGTGTTTTATCTTGAGATGCAACAACGCCTTGAAATGAGGAGACACTTCCAAAGACCCAGGGAGGAATGTCCTTATTCTTTAACAAATTTCTCTTAAAATCGTTTTCTATCAAACGTGCGAATACTGTTTATTTCAATCGTTAATTTAGGAAACAAAAAGTCCAACAACTGTAGCGATGAACTACAAAGACGTTGCGGGTTCCTTTTTAAACAGTAACGGCACGAAGAGACTGCTGGTAAATGAGCCAGATCACGCAAGTCTAAACAGTCCATTACACGAAAATCATGATATTTGGCTTAAAGGAAGATGCGATCACACTTGACGAAGGGTATTAGGTGAGGCACTGAGGCTGTTCCAGACGGATTCACATTTCGAAGCGTAAGGGAGTTAGGGAGATCTTCCAAGCCGCCCACTCTACCGTAGGTACTTTCCATGCATTCCACTCAGACTAAAGGTTTGAAAGGCAGAATATGGTTTAATTGTGATGAAGATGGGGAGCATTCAAGTCAAACCGGTGTCTAAAGTGGGGCGTGCTATCGTGGCTAGGCGATACGCCTCGTCGTCGTCATGGATACTCGTGCGTTTTGGCATGTGAAGGTAAGAGCTAGTCAACAGAACCTCTTCATATTATGGAACCTGTGATATCCGAAAGAATGGAACTTCAACCTTCCTTATTGAAATATCTCAAGTACATTTTGCACACTATGAAGTTGGAGTGACCATCTGCTTATCTGCCGAGTATTCGACTGAGCAGTAAGAGTGTCTTTAAGACAATCATACTTGGGTTTGTAACTGGCGACGGGTGTGGCTGTGGCTTCCAGTCCACCATCTCTACAGTCATTCCTGTAAACATTTGTTAGTGCGCGGAACGTCTGTCCGATCACAAACACCAGGTTGACCCATAACCTGCAGAATTGGCACAAATCAATCTTTTTCTGCAGGAGGAACGATGATTCAACGAAATCATTTACGGATATTTGTAATTTGAAGGAACTGACAAAGACTGGACATCTCGACAGGGAGGCCTATGAAACGAATCATCCATGACTCTTCTATTCAGATATTACTTAAATGTTAAGCAAGTAAACGTGACAAGGATCCATGTTTCCCACTTTCCCGATTTTACGCAATGACTTCCTGTAAAATGCCTCTACAAATTCAATGCAGGCAGATAGCTTGATTAGCTGATTAGGTTGAGCAAATTGTGAACAAATTAAGGTATACATAGTTCATTAACTTGCTTGTCAAAACGTTTAAATAACTTTGTTAACTTTTGCGCACGAGCTAAAACCTTTTGTTCATTTGTTTATTCAACCGTAAAAGCTATTTTCTGTAGAAGTCGCACCCATTCTTCCATCAAAAAGATGTCTCCCATCTTGACTGATTTAAACAATCCACAGTAGGAAGAACATTGAAAGGTAACCTGTCTCTAAATAAGTTGAAGAGGCTTTGCTCTTTTAGGCTGCGTTCAAATATTTCTTTTAAAACAACATTATAGATAAATTTAAGACTCTTTTTCCCGCTCGCCTTACACAATGGTGTGATACAACCCACGCATGAGAGCAAAATAGCAGACATGACATTTGCAGTTTTAGCAACTGGTAAATGAGCCATTTTGACCATATTTTGTGATGAGGAGCGACTTTGCAGTAAAAAATAGTTTACTGAAAAAGGGAACACTTTCTTTCATTAACTGCTCAAGGTGGATACAAATGCCCAAAAGGAATTTTGCCTTGAATTAGTCCGCCAATAAGAAAACGTTCCAATTAACTATGCGTAGTGCGGAAAATTTAAATCGCCACCTCTAAAAAACACTTTTTCCAAATAATTAGCATGTAACTAGGAAATCTTTTACATTCTGATGTGCCGGGTGCAGCTTTTGTTAATTGATTTGGACTCTGATGGGTAAGTTTCAAGTGATTTGTGAGGAAAAGTGCCAAAATAATGATTTAATCAGAACCCCGTGAATCGATACTGCTAATGCTTCGATATCAGTAGCATCCTAAACTTTGCACACTAAACTCAAAATTATGCCTTAATTCATCTCTCAGGACATCCAATACTTTATAGCAGGGTGGTGGTGTTTTGACGACCACCCCGCAAAAGGGTTGAGGTGGAATGCTTGAAGAGACCTCCGAGAAAGCAAAGTGGTGATTGAAACTGCTCAGAGTTAAGAGGCTGCAATGATAGAAAAATGCAGCTTAAACAAATAGTTTCGCTGTCACAACAAGTTTGGATAAATCCAATTTGATTTTTTACAATTACACCAAGTCGACCGCGATGACTATTATCAGCAGTACGTAGTTGACTTGAAACACTTTACATCTGATAAAGCCAATGGGAAGGATCATGGAGGTGTCATTTGTCTACTTGGGTTGTGGGATACCCGAAACACCTTTAAAAGCCCTAGTACCTTCATCCTATATTGGAACCAACATCTGCGTTCGAAATGTGCAACAGGATAATTAAGAGCCTCAAATGATGTATCACTTTACTACTTGATGCATTTCTGCAGAACTCTTAAAGTCAGCTCTCACTGCCTATTTTCGCCTTTAAGTTAATTCATCAGCAATAAATAGCGTCCATTGCAGCATTTATGCGCAATGTTTACGAAGATTTCAGCTTAAATTCATAATTTGAAACTAAAAACACGCCTCTGCAGATACAGCAATTAGCACAAACGCTTTTGCGACAAGTCATGCATACTTCAGCGTGTCAAAAAAGACAGGAAATGGGTTGACACTTATTATGGACTAGCAGGTGTGTGGTCTGGATTCTATCGTTCCCCCACCCAGCTATGTGGGTAAGCGAAAGGGGGTACGGTTGAGTTGACACGCTCCGGGAGGACGACTAGGTGGTGGTGTCCACCTGAGTCACTCGGTCGTCTCAGTCAGATGTAGTTCTGACCCTGATGACCCTAGCCTTCATTGTGTGGTGACGGGTACACTTCGGGCAAATCTCTGCTTGATATACTGTTCGGCGATTAGCTGCCAATTGGAACTTCCCAAAATGTTCAACAGAAACCTTCCTCTAGGGTTATAGGCAACCTCAGTAACAAAGACCATATTTATGTACTGATTCCTCGAAGCATTGTCGGCCCAGGAATAGGGAATCAAGGTGTCCTACAATAGAGTTCTCGCTGGACAAAATTATTTAGAGGCAACATTTTAAAGTGCGAGGTGGAGAGAGGACTCGAGTCACACAGCTAATACGTGGATGCTCCGCTAATCGTGCTCGTCAGAGACAGCAATTTTTCTACCAATTGACTATCGACTAAATTTAATCTGAGGAAGAAGAGGAGGGCGAAGAGGAGGAGGAGGATGAGGAGAGAGAGATCAAAATCGGATTAAATGAGCAGGATGAGCGTCTGTTAAGTAATTGAATGGAGTACCAAAAGCAAAGAATTAGATGACAAGCAACGAATTCAGAAGGATGGTTTCTTTTTTCCTGAAAAGTGGTATTAATTTTCTGTTCCTTGATTAATGATTTTTTCAACGAGGGCTATTCAAGGTAAGGAATGAGAAATACCCAGGAGATTCCATTTGGCTTATTGTATGATCTCGTTTTCACAACCACTACGCTGATCTCATTATAGGGTGGGGAAGTTGTTATCAGCTCAAGGAAAAAGGCTTCGCCAAAGGCCGAAGCGTTGACTTTCAGTGACATGCAGGTACGTGTGAAATGCATGTTCCTGCCTGTATACATGGATAATGAAGAGCAGAGATGTGCTGGTCTATTCATGCTGTATTGGCTGTAAGATATCTATAAATTTTTCGCTTTTCCAAAATCCTCAAACAGCATTCAGATAAATACGATTCGATAGCGCCTGTAGTGAAGCTGCCATTTGACCCGGTTCTGAGGTCGATGCGGCAGATTTCGGAGTTATTTGTTTTAGAGATGCTCCATTTAATTACCTACTTGATGGATGAAGAGTCCTACAGCTTCAGCAATAAAATACAAACTTCTTGAGTCTAAACAACTCACAGCGCAGAAAAAGCAAGATTTGGCTTGAAGAATAATGTACTATCAATTGACCAGTGGCGTATAAGTGAGAAATAGATGCTCCTCTACCGACTTTTGACATCACGTGCTTCAATCCGCCGATTTTCTGCGTCTTGATTGTAGAGATTAAAAAATGGCCCCTTAAGGAGTGCCGCTTGACTATTTTTTGAAGTCAGAAAAGTGAAGGAATCCTGCATTTAGAGAATCAACCTTCAAAAGTAATGGAATAAATGCTAGTAATATTTGCATTCGCATTTTCAACCGCATGCACTACCTGAGTGGACGCTTGGACGCATTCTCTCCATTCTTCCCTCTTCCGTTTGTGCACCTATAGGACTTGGATTTTGGGAGATAGTCGCGACGTTCATTCTGTGCCGCTACGGACTTGTGAAGCAACTGCGATTGCCGTTAAGTGTTACCTTCTTCCCACACTCCATTTTGGGCAGTTGAGCTGAAAGAGCGTTAATCTTACTACTGTGACACGGTGGAAGCTAATTATCCCCTTCCTTAATGGCTTAAAGGGCAATTAAGGGTGGATTTGCTCATCTATCACTGGTGTGTGAGATCTCTTTCTCCCTTAATTTATTGCATTAAAATTATAAAATAAGTGACATTTTTGCCTTTTTTGTTTGTAAGAAATAAGCAGTCTTTACAGATCCAACAGAACGCACGCTTTTCCGTGCTCTTTGTTTTGCACCTCTTGCTCCTCCTACACCCAAAGAAACTTTTCCTCTTGTGTTGTTCGCGTTTTTCGTTTTGCACTGTAATAATAGAGTCAGCATAAGTTTACTTTTGTGCTAACAAACGAAAAAATGCTTTCACATATTCACAACCTTGTGGCATCAATGGTAAGGATTGGAATCGGTGCCAATGAAAGTGTCACTTTGACTGATGGCTTACCACTTTTACTGCCAGAGTCGTAAAGGAAAATTAATTTTTTGGAGTCGAATTTTTTTCCTATTATTTAGTAACCTTGGATAAATCAAAAAAGTATTCCACTGCTTTAGACTCGGCATACTTGGTGTGATCAATTGTAGGGAGTTGACGGGGAGATTATCATGCTGCCTGGTAGAATTTTACATCACCTACGGCTGATATCCACCTCCTTAAGATGCTATAGCTTGAAAGGGTGGAAGAAAAACTTTTTCATGAGAAACACTTTAGTGCAAATAATGAGGCAAAAAATAAGTGCAACACTTCAAACCTCAAAATTGGGATATGGAAAATTTTAGCTTTGGGATGGGAGGAGAAACGATACTACCTCATCCTTAATTTTGAGCCTTTGTGCGATGGATGTGACCAAGTCTTGTCTTCGGCTTTAGACAATGACGCTGCCACCTGCTAGAGGAAAAAAATTGGGTGAAGGGTGAAGGTGGCATAAAAAGGGGTAGATTTCCCAATAAAAACTGAGGTTTGCAGTAGATGAGCATCTTCTTCGGGGGGTGAGTCGTAGATCGTAATGCTGGCTACTTGACTGTGTAAAAATATTTTAAGAATTGCTACAAATTAGCCACTTTTATCATCTCCTGTCTACCAATTTGATCTCCACGTTGGAGGCACAGAGCACACCATCCCCACATCCCCTAGTCCGTTTTTTCCCCATTTGTTAAAATACTAAATCATTTTTTTTCCTTTGGATCTTAACAGATCGAATTATGCTTTAATTTTGTGATTAGCACTGTCGATAGGTCAAACAGACGGCAGGAGGGCCTAGATACTTCTTTTATACCCGAATTTTTTCTGTCTAACCTCTCGGAGGGGTACGTGAGAATTTGTCAGACGGTAACGAAGGCGGGAACGATGGTGGCTTGTGAGAGATAGAGCAGGTGGTGCGGTCTAAGCAAAAAATGTCGGTAACATCTGCCTCTTGCTTCCCTTTGAGGTGACCGCTGTTTCTGCTACTACTTCACTCCCTCCCTCCCTCTCGCTGCCTTTTGTTTTAACTGACTGCTCATAAATATAGCGGGCTCGTTGATTGAGGGTTTGAGACTTGGGTAGGCGGGAAGGGAGGGAATGGGGAGGCAAAAATAATTATCCCCTATGATAGAGGATAATAATACCTCTATATTTGCGAACATAAAGAGGAGCAGCTACTATCCGATAAAAGATGTTATTTAGATTAGGTATTAAACCAAATAAAACGTGATTAATTCATCTATGCAAAGGGTTTCATACTCGATTAGCTATTTTTGGAGGCAAAGCAATGACTTGTCAGCTGCAGATTCTTTCCTCAATGACATCTCATTACCTCACTCAGTCTATTAACCCGCGCCCTCTGTACATAATCCCTGTCAGGTGTATGTATTAGGAAAGCAGTAAAGTGGGACACATATGGCAAAGCAACTGTTGCCATGATCTCAGGAGTAAAGTCAAAGAGCGCATCCTGGAGATTTCACTAGTTTAAAGGACCTCAAATGTCAGTCATTGCCTCCCTTCGAGGACAACTCGGTGAACCCGATGTATGAAGGGGCGGCTTTTACTTTGGTTCAGTCATCCCGTCTTGCAAAAGGAGGATACCTTCTGTGGATGGATGATTCTAGGTTTTATGAAAAAATGCCATCTTTTTAAAAACCTTATCAGCGTCTTATCAAATTTTAACTATTTACTTCCCATGTTTTTCTAAACGTCTTTAAGAGCGGGGCATTCTGCTTCTCAATGATGTATTTAGTCAAGTGCCACAGGAAAAAATTTGACTGAGGTAGAGAATATGCGCATCACACAATACTGTCTATCCTTTGGCATTTTGTTCCAGGAAGATTCGTACCGGACATGTTTCACTTTGTAGAAAACACGATAATCTGATATCTCTACTGGACCGATGGCACTAATTAATAGCATTCTTCTACTGGTGCGAGTTCACTACCTTCGGTCCTATCTCAAGGCTAATCTGAGTTGGCACAAAACTCGTTTCACCCTCTGCAGAAGGTTAGATTTGGGGCGAGCTCGTAAAAGGCACCTTTTTTAATATGGGTTTGACTACGCCGGATTATAGCCACCCCATGGCCTTCATCTCATCCGTACTTCCATAGTGCCATGGTTTATTACTGCTACAGAGGTGAGTGGAGATGCGAATGAGAGAAAACCAGTTGACAAAGTACAATGTCTTACCACTTTACATTTACCATTTTAAATAAACTTTCTTTGTACTGAATGGTAGAGTTAAAACCTCTGAAAAACAGTACGCTAAAATCTATTTTGGGAAAAAGGCCTGCTATTTAAAGCATAAAATTGGTCTCAACAGGAATTTCTGATTTCAATTTGAGTGGACATACCCCCGAACGCGTGAGAAGACGTCTGAGGGTAGTTGACTGAGAATCAAGTGGACGGGACGTTCGGCACCCCATCCCAGAATTATATTTTACTTTTCACCTGTGGCAGCTTTGCAGTGAGACAAGAAATAGATAAACTTATTTAGAGGTGTCAGTTAAGAAAACTTTAATTGAGCACATTTAGGCAGTCAATGAAGCGAAAAGTAACGCGATTAAAGAGAAGCAAATTTCAATTTTAGTTTCGAATATATTCGCTCTGGTTTTACCGTCATAACTAAAACCATTAAAGCTATTGAAAAAGTTTTTACTCATACTAGCTGAGTCTCTAATTGTAACTATGGTGCTAACAAAGGCCTCAAAAGGCAGGTTATGTATTTTGCGAATAAACTTAGGCTCGGTTCAACGCGAATGAAAGAATATATAAAAGAGTTCGTGAATATTTGGCTCTGGCTTCTCATATTTGTCATCTTCCATGCTTAGGAGAAACTGCAAATTGCGCAATTATTGCTTCAAAATAAACTACAGATGTAAATAACACATTTACAGTGGAATTTAAGGCGACACATCTAATTCTTCCATGCTAGTAGCTAGACACCATTGGTAAGACTGTCCATGAATTTAATGAAAAAAATCACTCAATTTTGTTATGTTATGAAACTATGACTATTTAATAATGAAGGAATCCACTTTCGATTGGTCTTGAAATAGAAAAAAAAACGCATTAGAATAGCATAATTGGTTGATTTGATAAAAAACAAATACCATTTGTCGTGCACTCACGTACTACATTTAAAAGACGAAATAAAACTTAACAGACTTAATTTTTTTACCTTAAATGTGGGTCGCAAAAACTGTAGGAAGGAATTCCGAGGATTCGACGGTGTATGGTAGTTAAATACAGCTACACATAATTCAGCAGACATTCGTGAAAGCAAGAGGCTAGAGAGGAAGTTTGCATTTTAAACCGTAGTTACTATAGCAGGTTTATCCGCGTTATTGACCGTGCTATGTCGATAGAACTGACGTATAAGTACTTTACTTGATTAGGCATTACTTGGAAAAAGTATATTTGGTCACAGCGATCGACTATCAATATTCTTAAAAGCGCTTTACAAAGTGATTAGGATTCTTTGCATGCAAAATTTTGTTATTAATTTTAAGCTTTTTTAAAAGCACCACGATCAAGGTCGAGTGCTTAAGGTTGACCCAAGTGGTTCACTTTAAATTTTCCTACTACTCTGGGTAGCTCTCGGTGTTTTCCGGTTTTAAAATATTTTCTTACTCTGTAGATGCTGAAGAAAAAGCATCGGTTTATTTACTAGCACAAATTAACTTAGACTGTACTACACAAAAGTATTATATATACGCGATAGTAACCTGGGCGCTACAAAACAAAGAGGTTTTTTTTCATCTTACAGTAGTACTTGGTTTTGCATTATTTATGGCAAATTATTTAATTTGTCCTGTTGAATGCATAGTTGCATTAAACAAGTGAAACAAAGCGATGGATCCCAAAGTACTCAATTCTCAGACGCGACAAAACTGGCCCATCCCTTCAAAGATGAGAAAGATTCATCTGCAGTCCCTGCTTGATTTTGTAACAGAAAAAGAGGAAAAAATTATGGAGGCGCTGGAAATAGACCTTGGAAAAGTACGCATGGTACCTTAAATCTCTTACACGTGCCTTAGCCGCCTTTCGAGATTCTGGCGTCAGAAATTTTATGTGTCAAGTATGAAATTAAACAGCTGCTGAGGAATCTTAAATCGTGGACAAGGCCCCGACCGGTATTTAACACCTGCTGATAACTTCATGTAGTCTCTTTAGATGCCGAGATACAGAATATTCCACAGAGATAAATGCACAGAAGAGTTACTGGCCTTTGGAACCGTTCTAATTATTTCGTCTTGGAGTTCTCCCTTCCAAAACATTATGATTCCGCTGGCAGGAGCCATTGCGGCCGGCAATTGTGTCATAATTAAACCAGCTGAGCTGGCTACGGCTACTAACCAGCTTTTTGTTGAACAAATACCAAAGTATTTTGGTCGCGTAAGATATTTCTTTTTGTTGATGAATTTTCTGAGAAAGCACGAGGTGGAAGGTAACAGTAATTATGCAATCTGTGTCAAATCCTAGAAAGTTTAATAATGGTTCCCTCAGTACTGACGCGGAAAGGTTTGCCTTTTTAAAAGGATACTTACTTTCTTAAACCATCACATAAGGGCTAGTAATTCAAGACTCACTAAAAATTATCAATTTGTAAGGCTTTAGTGCCAAAATCACCCGGTATTTTGTGCGTAATATTAATATCTGAATCAAGTTAAAATATCAAATTCTACATAGTCATTTAAAGATCGCCTTTTTTGGAATTACTTGCTAGAGCGTCTGCCAAGTTCTGACTGGCACATTAGAGGACACAAAAGACTTCCTCAGAGAGTATAGCTGCGACTTTATTTACTTTACTGGAGCTTCCAATGACGGAATATATATAGCGCGAGAAGCAGCCAAAACTCTCACGCCAGTCTTTTTTAATTTGTATGGAAAGTGGTGAGCGTACCTTCCTATTTACTTTCCAACTTTTTTTACAAAATTGTGTGCTTGTTAGATTACTGTTAACATTAACGAATTTAAGAACTCTTTTACCAACTTTAGTCCAGTTTATGTTGATTCATCAGCGGACATCACTTTGGCTGCCATGCGAGTTATGTGGGGAAAAATTTTCAACTGTGGGCAAATGTCTGCAGCTCCAGACTACGTGCTTTGTCACGCCGATGTGCAAGTGAGTATGGTCAACTGATCGGTAGTTAATGCAAATTTAGAAACACAAAGACTCAATCTCTTGTACCCACCTAGACGGTTTATTTAGAATTTCAAATAGGTATTTGCAATTTAAGTGCAATATATGATTTTACAGCCGAAATTCCTAAAAGAATGTCGAAATGCACTGGACTACTTTTTTGGCGGCCTCCCAAAAATCGACACGAAAAACTATGGTCGGATTATCAGCATGGAGCACACCGAGTAATTATTTATAAGTTCTGGACATTCTTATATATCTATTTTTGTTTCTGTAAAGTCATATTCCATCACTTTCACTTGGACAGTTCAAAAATATTTGACCAAATCTTTGACAAACCTTGTTCGTAATCACCCACTAACGGGATATACCCTCGAAAATACGCCTTTTTTCGTTGATTTAGACGCCTGAAGGAAATGATATTCAAAACAGAAGGAAAACTTGTTCTTGGGGGATATGTACATGTTCCTGCCAAGTTTGTTCAACCAACGGTGTTTTGTGATGTTCCTGAATACGACATCTTGATGCAGTTCGAGGTAGGTGGCTGACAGGAGAGCAAAATTTCCACACCAGACCGATTCAGTCAAAACCCATTTCTGTTTGGTCGTTTGTTGACCTGATTAATGGTAGTTTTCCCAAAAAAAATTCAAAAAAAGCGAAACAAAATGCTTTGAAGGCTTTCCAGAAATATTTTTTCCTTCTAAAACCTTGAGTTTCTTCACTAGGCTGACGTGACTATTTTCTCCCGTAGATTTTCGGTCCAATTCTACCCGTTATTACAGTCAACTCACCCGAAGAAGCCCTGGAATATGTCAGTAATCAGTACGTCTCTTCTCTTCTTGCCTTAAACCAGGTTAGAATCCTCGACCTTTACGGCCTAGGAACTCAAACACATATTATTGCTTTTTTTAAATTTAGAAAAAAGCCACAAGCTGTGTACGTCTTTAGCTCTAAAAAGGACGTTTTTCGAACGTGGAAGAAGCATACAGAATCTGATGGCATCATACAGAACGATGTTGTCATGATGAAAGGCAGTAAGTGATTTCCCGAATCCGCTATGAACCCGGCTATGCCGCATATCGTGAAGCTTCAAATACTCTTTCGAGAGGGTCTTTTGACATCACAGTATTGTCATATATTTAATAACAAAAGTCAACGCACACGTGGTCTCGTAATGAGCAATTAAGGCTGGCAGTGGAGTGAATAGGGTACTTTGGCAGGAAAACTAAACACACTGAATTGTGGAGATAATTAATTGCCAGCGATATTTGCTGCATAAATAGAGTATTTCCAATTGTTTTTTGATAGCTAAAATGACATTTGGTGGGGTCGAGGCCTCAGGACTGGGGCGATATCGAGGAAAATCTTCGATAGAACTCTTTTCTCATCGGCGTGGAGTGATCCTAAGGTCCATAAAAGACGATACTGACTGCAAGTGAGTGGAAATGTAGAAAATTTAACGGGTTGAAGGAGCCTACGAACTCCAGTTCCTTTGCAAACTATGCCTGTTAGAAGATTAAATTATAGCGCAGAGTCATTTATCAACATGTTCCTCCATGTTTGGAATAAATTGGCATTTTCTCCGCCCCACATATTATAGCTGTCAAGAGGTGATAGACTAATCCTTGAATACCCCTTGTTTTTGTCACTGTAATTGTAAATTACGGTGCTCTCACTCACTGGATGAACTTGACACACCTTTGTGAATTTATCCTCAGCAATTGCGATATTTAATTAGCTAGAGCAGAGATTAAAACTTTATTTGCTTCAGGAGTTTGACTCCTAACTTTTTCTATTTTTAGAATGAGGTATCCACCATCCCACAGCGCGAGCCCGATACAAACTTAAGGAATGGAGACCACCGAAGTGAAATAATTTCCCGATTTATATGCATAATGATTCATGAAGTAGATATTCAACCTCCCAATTCGCGTTTCTCTTGTTAACTCTACCCAAATTTCACTCTGACATGAACGAAAATGACCCGTATATCGGCTAAATCCCACTGCTGTAGGGGGCAAACCTCTTTATATTTTGGAGGGCAGTGCCTTCTGCAGCAATGCGGATCCAGCGCTCCGAGCCATTTAGACCTACTTATTCTAATGAGTAACAAGTGTTCCAAAAGCAAGACCGGACAGCCGAAAACCTCTTCATTTTCCCTTGTATTTAGTGAGGACGTCCGGATCTGTTTGTAGACAGTAATACGAACAGTGGTGCCTCATGCTGTACTGAACGCCGAATGTACCTACTACCACTTCTAATAACAGTGTACTCTGAATTGGGATGGCAGACCCCTATTTCAACGCCTTTGTCTTCGCAGATCTTCTGGTCGGGATCGAAGCCAATTACCACCAAGCATTAAACCCCCTCAGCCAAAATGACACATACAAGTCGCAGTAGAAGCGCAAAGTAGTGAGGCACCTGGGTGGCATGAACACTTAAAGACGGCTTTCCCTCTGTTGGCGACGATCGAGACCACGACTGTTCCCGACCCGTGACAAGCGTCCCTGTAAGAATGCAGTAGACGGAGCACCTGATCGACACAAAACCTATCACGTCAGTAAAATCTCTACAACGTGACAAGCCTCAGAGTTTGCTGACAATGCCTGCTACGATTGGGCCTAGTGACTACGATTTCTGGTAATTATTAAGACCAGACTACATGCTATTAAAATTTCCAAAAATGCGTAATGATCCAGCCATAGCCACCCAGCCAGTTATCATAGGAAGGTGAAGGATACATAGCATGACAGTGACTGCTGCAGGACGAGGAAAGAGGAGTCGCCATGCATGACGACGGTATCGAAAGCTAGGCACAGTTTCATTGAGCAACGTAAAAAACCTTACAGCCTAAATCGGGGCTCAGAAGCAGCATTTTGAGTCCCCAACGTTTAATTAAGAAAGTATAGCCACATCCTCCTGGAAAACGAGAAAATACGAATCACATCGTTCCCGGATGTTGCGCTTGAGCTTATGAAATGGAAAAGGTAACAGAATGACATCCCGCAGACATTAAATCATTTTCAGTGTGGGTCAACCCGGAATCCAAGCGATGAATCTTCAAACCGATAGTTCTGGCACATCCTCGCTGTTAGTTTTGGGGTTAAATATTAGAAGCTCTATTAACTTCGCCTTAGCGAGATTCGAATTCTCGGCGAATAGATCGATGATTAGATGCCAATTAATGTGCTTCGAAGAAGTCTGGTGTACCAATCAGATGACAAACGAAGAAAACCTAAGCAGCTACAAATCCAAGCAGAGAGCCTGTAATCCACAAAGAGCCCATCAAGAGAACTAGGCACGAATCAAAACACCCAATTGTGTAGATTACTAGGCGTCACAGTGATTAATTGCGGAAAAACTCACTCGATAGAGGATGGACTTTATTAAACAGAGGCATAGTTCATGCAAAGCAATTTTTAAATCTCCAGTTACTGAGAAAGCCTAATTGGGAGTAAACGCACACAAAAAGCCGTTTTATCAAAATCCTTTATTAAATATACGTCTGTGAAGGCGACTAATGGTAATCGCAAAAGTCCCTATGCACAGCAAATTAAAAAAAAAAACAAAGCTTACTTCGGTAGCATCTTTGCCTTGATAGCAAGCCTATTAAGTGAATCATCGCACTCACCCTATAACAAGCTTATATAAAAAGTCCATCATACCATAGAGCGAATTTGACCAGAGATGTTAAAAGTCCTACATTGCCCATTCATGCGGCCGGTAACAGCGTCAACTTCGGCGAGCCGCAAGGAAATCGATGCGTGATCTTTGGCACCAATCAACTGATTGCTGACATCACAGCGCCTAGGAATGTACATATCAACAAATTCGCCGGCCTCGTTCTGCATTGCAAAGGATGCACGATAGACAACACGATTCAAGAAGTGGGCATCGGACTTCCAGTTGACTAGAACACGAAATTCGGAGTAGAAGTGCAGACATAGGGAAAAGTTTGCAGACCATTAACTAGCCTGAATTTTTTTATTATATTAACAAAAATTATTTCGCAAATGATTTAAAATTTTTTTTAGCCCTAGTGAGTCGTGGTAAAGTGATCCTGAGTACTACAGGTATGCAGATCTTAAAAATAGATAAATCGTTCCCACAAAATATCTCTATAAGGGTTGTTTGGCAAAACTTTTTTCTACAAATTTACAATATTTGCTGCATTTGAGCTTCTTTATTAGCTTTAGTGCTTGCTAGAAAACGGAGATATAAGAAGTACTCATTCAAAGTTATAAGCTTTGCCATAAAATAGGCAGAGGCATAGTTTTTCAGACAAAATATACGTAGGCACTCCATTTTTAAGGAAATTGGTTTATCGACGTGACACAAATGCCAGCCTATTCGGTAAGGCGACTGTAGTGCCTCAAAGCTACTCCAAAAAAAAGGTATGGTACTTAGGCAAAATACATGTATCACATGCAGAAGGCACTTGGACTGTTGGCATGGCCCAAAAACCATCCCGCCTGACCAAGTGGCCCTTCACCAAAAGAAGAAGTTAAACAAACATCAAATTTTAATCTATTTCAAAGTTTGCATTGCATTTAAAAGCTGCAGTGTTTTGCAGTTATTGTGCTTCAAACAAACTGCTAAAGTGCCATTATATACAACGCTCAACGAAATGCCGTCAGAGGTGTCAGAAACTACTCCTTTTTTACGCTGAAATAATTACAGACCAATGTTATGCCTTGTGAAAGTAGATAAAATCACCAATCCATTCTAAAGAGATATATATAAAATCCGACTTTTATGGCAAAAGATAATTTAGCTTAAATTAAGCATAGGAATACTAATTTGCTTTTTACTCAACATGATTCCTAGCATTGGAAGGCTTAATGACAAGCTTAGCTTCTTCGCAAGCCGGATACACACATATTTTTGGCCCAGGTCCTAATTTGAGAGGTTTTTGCACTTTTGCTTTATTTTTTATTAATTTTGCCGCAATTATTTATAACAGAAATTTCTGACCTTAAAATAGAAGTGATAAAAGGGTCATCCAAAACGCGCACTCTCCAAGTGCTTTTGAGCCTTTACTTTCGTTCTAGTGCGGTTGGTTTTACTTATTTCAAAATAAACGACAGCTCAATTTGTGTTTTTATGCTGATGTAACTGGAGTGCCTTTAATGACTAATGGCCTTCTTAAGGTTTCCCTTTAAGATATCCGTTACGCCTTGTTTACGAAACACTGCGCTTTGCTTATCAGTTAACACTTGATAATTTTCGAGCGTCGCAATTTTTGTCGGTAATGAATCAAGGGTTTTTTCCCTTTTTAATTTTTGGACCTTTTATAGGGTCTTTGCGATTGTTATTCGTCCTTTAATTCTAATTTCCGTCCCCTCTCAGGAGAAGGTTCTAAAAGTTTCATTAATTTGTGTTTGTAGATGAGTGAAGGATCGCAGCTAGAAAGATCTGCTCCTAGTGAGCTCATTGTTTTTAAAGTCAAATATCGCGCTGCTATCAAGAGCTTCCAAATTTCCAAAGTATGCTTTGAGTTCTTTCCATTTCTTCACCTCATAGAACACCCCCATGGATGATGTTATGAAACGCATCCTCGAATCGTAAGTTTGGTACATTTATTCAGTGACGTTTTGGTTTTTAAATGTAGTTTTCAGGAATCTGTGACGGAGTCAAAGAAATTTCGATTGGGTATGTTTTCTGGTGATTCGTTGATCGGTTACATCTCCAGCTCAGTAAGTAGCCGTTTCTTGCTTTCCGATAGTTCTCGCCTTTAGAAACTTTTTCTCCTCAAGAATGATCTGGTAGAGCTTGTGCTGGCGCCGGAGTTCTCTTCTAAAGAGTTGACTGCGTTACTGGCCTGCATCTGTGAGTGCCTTCACAACTCAGAACGTCTAGCCGAGGTTGAAAATCTCTCGGAACGCGTTGAGGAATTGTTGCATTCCATGTCCTGTGGCGAGTTTATTGACCACTTTTTCATAAATGGTGGTGTAAACGTCCTTTTTGACGCTGTCACTGCTACCAGGTGAGTTGTATTTGAGTTCCTATTGGCCATATTTCTACCGTGAACTCTTCTGCGGTTGGCATTGTCAAATCCCGTCTTTCTAAGACACCTAAATAATTGAGGAATGTGGAATCCAGTTGTGACTACTTGTAGGTGCTTCTTCATCACAAGATGATCTGTTTTTTTGGATTTCATTGCTCAGTTATGGAGAAGGGTCTTGTCGAGAACTGCATTTAGGGTGATTCACTGCCATTGAAAAGTTATTGTCGAGTGCCGTAATCAGCAGATTTAACTGACCTGGGTCACTTGATTTCTGCTCATGTGTTTTTTCCCCATTTTCAGCCAGTGCGCAGACGTGAAGGCTGGTCTGCGTGTTCAGTTGTGGCGTCAGGTACTCAGCGGATTAGCTGCTTTGATCAACTACGATGTCCTCATTCTCGAAACGGGTCGTGGTGTTGATATTATCGACTGTCCCTTCACAGGAAAAGGATTTGAGTGGACTCAGGTGCCAAATGAAATCATCAACCAGGTAGAATCGAATTATTCTCCGAAGCAGGAGTTTGGTGGGATTATCTGAAAGTAGGCTTTATAAGCTCCTCTACTAGTTCAAACTTACTTATTATGCTTTAACAGTTTCGTTATCAACGTCACATATATGCGATATTTTGGTTTTCCCACCTGAGATCACTTACTGCACACGTGTAAAACCCTTGAAAAAAGAGGATGGACTAGATTGGAGACGATGAAATCTTTTCCCTCTACGAATCTAACAGCGAATGAGTTGATAACTTTTCCTACAAATCGCCAGTATATACAAATGTCAAAATGCATTGATGAAGTTTAAACTCCACCATCTAATCAAATGTTACTCTCCTTCTGGGATCCATTGTGCTCCATTTGTTTCCAACAAAAGAGCTATTATCTCATTTCACTAGTAACTAAGTGTGTTAATTCGCATTCCCCTCACATGAGTGGCAAGTCATGTTTGACAGGACCTCATAATGTCACTTTTTTCGGAGGTATTTTTTACTTTTCTTTAACCTCTATTTACAAAGGTGATTTGCATTTGGTTCTCCAAGTATTTTTCAGTTTACGAATATTTTCGGTGCTTACACTTAATGTGTTACTAAATATTCCCCTTGCTGAACATCCAAGACATGAACATGGAGCATATTTAATAGTTCAGACTAAAAGTCGCCTTTTTCTCCTGAAGCATATATGCTTTTGTTTTCCCAGCAGTAAAAGTAGCAGCAAATTCTTACTGAACCGGTTCTTGTTGATTCATGTCCGTGTTTTGGCATTTGTTTGTTTTTTTTTTCTCCTCTTTCTTTTTCTAAAGTCCACTTTATCACCAATCTTACCTGGATTGATTGATGTGAATGGACAAACAAATATGCTGAGTCGTCGCTAAAAGTTGGTGGAAGTAGGCTGATGCTTAACATGTATGGAGGGGTTGTGTCAAATTTGAAAGCTCAGACTTTTCAATTGTTACTTTGTTGGAATACAATTAGAAGTGTTATCATATTAAAGGCAAGCAAGATCTGTTGGTCTATTTGTTTTCTTTCCAAAATGGTCATTTTCTTGTAATCTTACTTGTCACATATGTGTGACGCCAATGGTGGACGTATTTGTAAGATCATGTTTGGTTGAAATCGGAATACAACTTTCTTTGTTTGCAGCTAGATGATGGCTTGATTAAAATTAGGGTAATTTTTTTGAGAGATAAACGAAATAAAAGGAGCGTTCTTCCGATTTAACGCAAGGTAGGATGACGGGCTGCTGATGAAGTCTCTATTTCCACCTTCTGGCTATTGGTTACCACAGGTTTGGCTAAATATGCAAGTTGGATGAAAAATTGCTTAAAAGTGCAATAAATCTGTTTTTATTGTGGTTAAGTCAAGACATCTCTGAGGCAGTACGAAATAAACCGTTATCATTTTGGATGAACGCTGACAGCGTTAAGGGTAGGGTAATTTCCAAATAGTTGTCAGATTAGCAGTTGACGCAAAACGGAACGGAATAGTCCAAAAAAACACGTTTGAAATCATGGTCGGACTGTGTAAACAGAGACTGCTGATTGGTTGATCGGTTTTGTGCTAACATCTGACCACCAGTACATAGAAGCGCACGATTGTAGCATTGGTAACAATAAGGTAACATTGGAGCCTGGGTGTTCTGGAAAAATATAACATGGGCGAAATTGAAAATGCCCAAACTTTAGGATTGCGATCGTGTTTTATGGATAGGTTGGGGAGGGAAGACGCGGGGCAGGATGTACCTGGGATACCACACCAGATACTCTAATTTTTCCAGTTTATTAAAAGGAAAAATACCCTTTATTTCCAATCATCAGGTCAGTAAGTACAATGTGCTCGAGTTACAATCGTAAGCTGATCAACGTTGACTTTAACTAGAAATGACGATGTGGTACCTTGCGGCTTCAAGCATCTTGGCGGGTCTCCTTGGATTTGATAAGATTTGTGGCGTCTTAAATAGGCAGTAATTGTGGGGAGCAAATCTGCGAAATTAACAAAAACTTGGAATTCTTTTCAGCTAGTGGCACTAACTCAATTTGATGTTTATGGACATAAAGTGAAGGCGATTGTCTATGTAGCTATGTTTTAGGCCAAAAATGTGCGGTGCTCCTTACTTGTGCTCTCCATTAACTTTTCTCGTTTCAAACCCTCACTTGATGCAGTTTCGGTTACACCGGCTGAATGTGGTTCTAGTCTGCCTGCTTTACGAAACCAAAAAGCATTGGATGAGGAAATTTCTGGTCTTCGAGTACATTGTGTGGTAATTGGGGAAAGTTTAGTGGGAGAAAATGGCACCTAGATCGGATTTGGGTGTTTGATTCTGGTGGTGCATGGCGTTGAGCAAGAGCTTGAATTCTTCATGCGAACGAAGAGACGGCGGTGTCTACTGGTTGGAAAAAGTGGGTAATATGAAGTGTAGCGTAATTTGTTACAGATACGCAACGTGGAATGTGATGCAAAACCTATTTTGCTCTTACACCGTACAGGAAGGTGGTGGTGGGAAGTCTTAGTGTGTGTGGGTGGGTGGGTGGGCGATCGGGTGTACGTTGTAGGCACTAATGGGCATTGTTTCTTGGCTGATAGCTTGTTGACTGTCTGGTAAGGCGAAGTGTCAGTTGGACTGGAGGATGTGATATGTGGACGAGCGCGTTGTTGGTGATATGGAAACGATTCAGTGCTCACATTTCAGCAGATGAAAAGTCTGTGTGCTTTTTGTGTGTTTACGATGGAGTGCAGACAACGTTATTCACTTACCGAGGGCGAGGTAATTACTCCTGGAGCCTATCCTTCCGACACATCTGGGACAAGCATAGGATTTCTTCCTCATGTGGAACAGTCGGGACATCGGTGGAAAAGGGAGTGAGGCGATGAAAGGCCTCTTACCACCGCGAAGCGTACAGGAGATTTGGACAGGACAAGACAGTGGGAGGGAGGATGCTGCCTTATCGTCACCCTCTATTTCCTATTTCCTTTGTTGATGGTCACCACCCCGCCTTAGCATTAGCCAGCCACGTGATTACACGCGAAATGGGAAAGTGAGATGAAAACAAGTGGCCATAGCTATGTTATTACTGTTCTAGAGACCAATCTACACCTATAACAGGAGAATTATGCATAGTAAACTGTTTGGAAATAACCAGCGACGCCTTCTTCCGCTTGACGTATGTTGAAATACAAAACCATTTCTCCTTGCGAAGCGTTCGACAAACAATTGTTTGAAAAGCAGCCGTTTATTTTAATAAGGTTTAAGAAGCGACATTCATTTCCTTTGTATCTCTCATCACGTCTTCCTCTGCAAGTGTGGGTGTGAACGATTTGCCTCGTCACCACCCACATTGGTTATTACTAACGGCTCATTCTTATCTTTTAATCTGTTTATTCTAGATAACAGGGCTTCATGATTCTTTTTTTCAAGAATAGGTACTCTTCCTGTACACCATGCATCACAGGAACCACACACCCTAACCCATTTTGGGTGTCACATTCCCCCCACCACGCCTTTTCCCAATGCTACGCAAAACACTTGAAAACCAGAAGTCTTTCCACCCACCACTTTCACATCGTGGTAGCAAACTGCCTTCGTAAATCAGACAGGCTGGAATTACGTCCATCCGATTCAATCAACATCTCATCATAGGAGGGGAGTTTGGGGAGAACTTAAGCAAGGTGCACCGTACCAATAAGTTGACGCACATTTATGCCTCAAAATTTGGTTTCATGAGTGCTCGCCTCTACCCTTTTAATACTTCTGTCATAAAGTGTCATTGCGGTGAGCTGTCCCAAGAAGAACCCTTTATCAACCTCATGATAAGTAAGCCGTGGAAGATTGTGACATCTGATATGGGCGTATCGTCAAATACGGAGGCGTCATTTTTCCCCAACAATCCATTCCCATTTATTTTTCCTTTCTTGTGGTTGTGCTTTTACCTTGGCTATTTCATGTTCTGTTGTAGTATGAGCTCAGAAAAAGAAACTTTTTGACAACAAATTTAACCCGTCTGCTTTAGTCTTATAAACACGAAACAAGTTACCCACTTTTTTGGTTTGCGAAACGAAGGCCTTGTGGCGAGACACACACTTTTGTCTTTTTTTTTTTCCTCTGCAAAACTCCAAGTCGAGTTTTCATTTTGCCGCCATTCAAATGCAAGATTTGGCTTCTTTTATTGCTTCATTCCTGACGTCTTGGCGCTGGATTTCACTTGGTGACTCAGCAGTTCCACTGTCCACTAGTTGGGCATTTGTGTTCATTTTGAGTGACATTTCTTTGCCGGGCCTAATGTCTCCTCGAAACGATTAAGTAAATGGCGCATTTCAGTTGATTCACTGTCGCACAGTTCCAGCCATCTGACTAGCGGTGGAATACGGTGTCGCAAGGCGTATTAATGCAGAAGAATGGCTTATTATTGCCACACAGGGGCTAGGAGACCGTGAATGTGGCTAAAAGGCCATGCTGCCATGGTGTTGATAACAACCCATGAATATGTCGTAGTCGGCTTAGTTCCGTGGACATTTACTCTTCTGCCCCGGCCATAATGAGGTTTCTTCTTAATTGTAACCAACCGCGGTATAGGAACCAGTATGTTACAATGAATTTGCGTCACGAAGAGGAGTTTACTTATTACTAGTACTATGTGCAAGAAAATTCGCTGATTCAGGGCGTCAAGTAGTCTTCATACCGAAATAAATCGAGAGTCTTGATTTGTTTGACTGCACCAGAGGCTGGAATGTACTGTGCAGCTAGGTTAATCTGTACGCCATGGTTCAGGAATACAGTGTTTGTTTCTATGAAGTTACTCACAATTCTTTAAACTTTGATCGTATTCCGCCAAAAAATAAAATTTGTTTAAATTAGGCTCCTTTTCGGCAGATCTTTTGTCTTGAGTCCTTACGAATTCGGCCACATTGCAGTGGATATCCTCCTTTCGTGATGTTTATATCTGGCGATCAGGGTTGTCCTTAGTTTGCAAAGGGTTCGCTTGCTACTGCTGCTGCAAAATTCGCATCTCTACTTATCTCCAAAACTGTAGTAATGAGTACAAACGTTAAATACGATTAAGTAAACATACAAATCCGAAATGGCTCTCTTAAAAGTGACCGGAAGTGGTTGACGAATCAGTAGCCGAGGGAGTCGGCCACTAGCATATGCGAATGTTCATCCGTGACCTACTTTGTTTACCCTCTTTCAGTCGATTTATTTGCAAAGGCTTCGTCTAAAAAATATGCGGGAATCCGAGTGTATTAATTGTTTATAATAAGTAGTAGAGTCTACCACGATTTGAATAAGTTTGATATGGCAGTTGCCTTCGCAGTTTCGCCTAGAGGTTATCATGCTGTGCCAAAAAAAACTTCTGCCGAGTGTTGTGAACAGGAGGTGAGTGTTTTGGGGGCAAATGAATAGTTCCCCCTTAAGTGTGCTTGTTGTGGAGGCTAGGGTCTCTCCTTGTCGAGCCATCTATGAGTAGGTGAACAACCATGCTGACTTGTTGAATGCAAAGTTCTCCAAACGTTCAGCTATGGGTGCGATGATGAGGAAAGAAAGAGGGCTGCAGTAACTGATTCACAAACGAAGCGATTTGTAGGTGTAGGTGTCAGCTTAACCTTTACCCTGATTCGATACTCCCTAAACACGCATGGAAAATTCGTGAAAGATCACCCAATCTGTGAGTTCCATTTCGGTGTTTGAGTTTCTTCTAAAGTCATCTATGTCAAGTAAATGGTCGTTGAATAATGGAGAAGGCATGCCGCCCTGCCGGTTTTACGCGCAGCAGTGGGTGGTAAGTGTGCCTTTTTTCCAACAGCCAACGCACACATCGTGAACTGACCAAGTTCAACTGAGAGCATGCAAAATTGACAATGTGCTCATGAACCAGCGTGGGGACGAAGTTTTTCGTGAAAGAAGCCATCCACGGAAGACATGAAGGCCAGTGTGCACTGAGAGAATGCCCAGTCGCAATATGACACTTGAACAATGCAGCCGTTTCAAGGTCCGCCCGATGGTAACGATACCGGCCATGTTTGCGCCTAGCCCGCGTTATCGATGGCCACGCTTGCGAACTTCCAGACAGCGCGTACAACGCCTGATTCAGGACACCTGATGGATTTAGGACGAAGCTACGAAGAAGAAGCTTCGAATCTTTGCCAACATTACTGCTTTTGAAATGTTGACTGGGATGGGTTCATGTTGGGGCTGTGCTTTCCATTTCTGGCTGTCATTAAACCCAAAAGTCTCCATTTGACTAGAACACTTGATCTACTTAGAAAGTCCAATGAGATTCGGACTTCGTATTGTTAAACCATTTCTTAAAGATCCTACGGGCTTGAAAATATCCAGCTATTACTGGAGAGCTTTGTTTTGACAAAAAGTGTACATTTTCTTCCAGATTATAAACTGTCATCTATTCTTGGAAGACCCCACATCCTACCGCAACTGTCTCCTCGTTCTCCTTAGTTTCCTGAAGACCTGGTAAGTGCCGTCTTTTCCTCCTCATCTCCATCTTCCTATAGTCCTGATCGTGTTCAAGTGCTACTGGATAATTCAATTGCCTCTTTCCTCTACAATGCCTTGGATTCATCTCAATCTCGTCGCCGTCTCCCACCGCTGCCACAGTCCCAGCCCAGGCTCAGTCGCTCGAATAGTAGACAGGGTGATCTGGCCATTCGACCGAAAGCTCTTTCACCATCACCTTCAGTTAACGCAAATCTGACAGCCGCAGGAGTAGCATCAAGCTATGTATCGACAGGCGCTGGAAGTGAACAGGGGAAAAAAAGGAGGAGGATTTCGGAGTTACAAATTTTAGTGGTGTGTCTGGTCCACACAGTCTACGAGGCAACGGCAGACTCTCTGACGGAGACCCTGAGCGTCTTGCCACCTTATTGCATCTCCTCTGTCGTTGCAGTAGGTGAATGTAGTTTTTAACAACTCAGCCTTTGTCAATCATCTTCCCTTACTTTTACCTAGCCACTTTGACCTAACTTAATGTTCAAGGGTATAAAGTGAAGGCGATTGTTTGCGTAGTTAAGTTTTAGGACAAAAATGTGCGTCAATATATCAGTACGGTGCTCCTTCATCAACTTCCCTCGCATTTTTAACCCTCACATGATGCGTCGTTGATTAAACCTGCTGGATGTGCTTCTATCTTGTCTGCTTTATGAAATGAGTTTGCAAAAGCAGTTGGTAGATAAGCTTCTATTATCTAAACGTGCCGTATAGCATATGGGGAAGGCGTGGTGGGGAGAATGCGCTACTTAGAATGGGCGCGGGTCTTTGGTTCTTGTGAGGCATGGTGTTCACGAAGAGCGTGCATTCGTAATGCAAGAGAAGAAATAGGTGCACCTGCCAATTAAATCAAGTGATAAAGAGGAGGTACAAAGTTGTCTTTCAGTCATGTGCAACAACTAGTTCGCCCTTACACCGCCAGCATTATCCAAAGTCGTGTTGCAAATGTTACTTTTGTTTGAAGATGATAACGTCTCTCTACTTTTAACTAGCACCGCTTTAGGCCGAACGCATACTGCGTGGTCTCTTGTGGTCCAATTTCCTTTGAGACTGAGATAGTTGATGCATAATGCCACATGAGATCCTAATTTCGCCGACACACCTCATCCACTTTAGTGGGTTCGCAGTTTCAGCCTCCTTGTGAACTGCTTCGTGAGAGCTTATGAGCTTTGGGGTGCTCAAGGCCTAACGATTGTCTACACCGAGCGCCCTTCATACACCAATTGCTATGTGTACGGATCTTTGTTTGAAGGAGCAGTCTAACATTGAGAAATATGCAACGAAGCAGTTTCACAGGGCTAATATTCAGTGTTTGCAGCTCTTTACTACCTCGTTTTTCCCCTTTTTTCATCTAGCTGTCTATCTGGATTCCATTCGGCCAATGAGAATGTGAAAGGGGTATCATATCTTTATTAACATTAAAAACTCAACCCGCTTTTTAAAAAAATGTTTTCAAATTTTTTCAGCCTATTGTCGTCCCTTTGTTTGCTGCCTCCTCACAGAAAATCCGATTGAAGTGTTATACAAAAGGGTTCATGGCTTCAATAGCCCTTCCGTCGTGGGCTCACGGAAGGTACTTTAGGTTACAACGGCGAATCCAGCAATAGAAACATCAGATGGAGAGACGCCTTTTGCCTCATCTCCCCAAACATTCACTGCAGAAGCTAAGAAATTCATTGGTCACACATAAAAGGTCGCTAAACCAACTGCATACGTGACGGAGAGAGGTGACTTCAGACTAGGGTAGTAGACATTTTTCACACTGGAATGTATAACTTAACCATTCTTTGCAACAGATAGTTTGTGATTACTTCGAGAGATCGTAAAGCTAATAGTCCCTTTGCCAGGACCTTATGACAGACGGTGATGCTTTGCAAAAAGCGATTCATCCAATGGTTTTGCCTCAATACGACTACCGTGATGATGTGATGACACCTACAGCTCCCGCCACTAGCGCTGCATTGACGCGTGGCCCAAATATCTTCTCCACCCTGAAACTTCCACGCAGTCTTTTAGTCTCCGGTGCCTTTTCTCGCATCACTCGAATGAATTCAATGCTGAATGACTACCAATCTGGTCAAACCCTTGCATCACCGCTTTCAACTCAACCGCCATCACCACCTGGGCAACCGTCGACTTTGCAAGTGGGAACACAGCGACCCTTGGTGGATGCAACGCCAATCAGTGATGAGAAGCCGACTCCTGTATTTACTGACCCCATGGAAGCCAACTTACGTGACATCCTGATTAAACTTCAGCCCTTCGTGGTCCAACCCTACTCTCACTTGCAGGAAGCTCCATTAAACGTACGCTACAACACCTACTGATAATGTTTAAGTAGTTGTGGTTTTGTACAATTGTTAATTTTTTAGGAACGACAAATGCATCGTGTTTTGCGGGACTTATGTCGTCTCATTCTTCCCGAAATCACCTCTTCGGCATCCAGCAGTATCACCGAGGGTAATTCTAAGGTGGACATCTATCGCATGTGTGGTTTTGCGGTAAATTGCGAATAATTTTACATATTCACTCAGTGTAGAATGGTTTTCATCCACTTTTTTCCTTCTAGAATCCTTACAAACCGGACGATGATTTCAAATTGCCACCACGAATGCTTGGTGTTGTTTGCCTTTCCTCTCTAGTGAAGCATCGGGGTGGTCTCATTCGAAAAATCCTAGAAAACCAAGGTGCCTTCGAGGAATTTCAAAAGAATCGTCCAGTAGGAGATTCTCAGGAACCTGCACCGCTTCCAATCTCCCTTGCAGCCTGGTTGGGAGCTGATAAGGCTGTGGGGTGTCCAGTGTTTCCTCTACTGCCTGCTGTGCGAGCTGTTTCTTTAGTGTTGTGGGAAAATTTTGCCATCATTGGTAAGCCGCCTTTTGTGTTCTTACTGCTTTGTAGATGAAGCCCTTTGCACCTCTCAGTCTTAACTTCAAGAGAGTTGATGAAACTAATATTTGCCTAAATAAGATCTAACCCATTAGCTATGAGGTTAGCGGAAGCATTTAAACAGTAGTATGTCAAATTTTGGACACTCAAATTTGCTCGGCTTTGTGATCTCTATCTATAAGGCATTGTTCGTACTGCATTTCCCTCCTTACTTTTGGCTCTTAAAGCGGGTTTGTAAGAAATTTCACAAAATTTATCTTTTTTAAAGCAAAATTTGTCACTTATGTAAGCCAATCGCTTGTGGACTGATTTACTCAGCCTCTGCTGTTTCGTTCTCCCCATCGTGACTAATTCCGCTTATTAAATAGTGGGTAAGACTACATTAAAGGGTTATTTTTCTTTAACTCTCTTTGATTTTTTTTCCTAAATTTGACGCTTTTAATTTGACACAGTCAAGTAATTTATGCAAACTGTACCTTTTTTCATGCAAGTGGTTCAAGTTGAGTCAGGACTCTGGATCCCGCACCTATAAAATGACATCTTGCCATGTCATACCGCACGTAGTGGCAAAATGCGCGCGTCCCCTGTCCCCACTCGTAATGATCGGTGCGTATACCTTTGACATGTTCAAAAATCTCTAGTAAAGGTGAATGTGGTACCTTGTCAACGAAGACTTACCATCAGAGACCGCGAATGTCTACGCATGTAGAGGACTTTAAGTACAGCGTGGTTTGAAGACGGCTGCACGTATGCCTACCGGTGATGGTCCCGACCTTGGAGATTCTGTTGCAAGCCTACAATAAGATAGTCCTTCCTTTAAGCCTTCAGTGCGTAGAATACCTGATCCTGACCCTTCCAGGGACCCATAACCAGCCATTATGGGGGACTGTTTTGGGTCGTTTAGTCTTCATTGATAAACCACCCTTGGTATGCCAGCATGCGAAGGGTCTGTGCTCTCCTTTTTTCCGCAAATCCCACATTCCTAGTTTGACTTGAACATCTGTTGCAACTTAGTTTGTATGAAAAATTTAACACTCTTTTAATAAACGTTTACAAAAAAACTGCAATTTAATTGTATTAGCTGTTTAGAACTTACGAAATCCACTTTCGGCTCTCGATTCAATTCAGCTGGTTATCATAAACTGGCAAAAAACTGTAACAAATTGGCGTCGCTTGTGCATGACGTGTTTTGATTTTTTGTCCATTCCGTCCATTTTCAAGCTTGTAGTTACTAACTTTTGGCCATATTTTGGTAGTTTTTCGACTATGGGTTGCCAATATTTAATTTGACTGGGCCATAATGAAGAGAATTTCCCAAAAGACTTTGACGTGAAAATAATCCGAGACTGACCAATGAAAGCTTCAACAAACGGTGCTAGAAGTGGTGCTTCTTGGTTTAAAACATAGCGCTTTCAATCGAGTCTTTGGTATTGAAGACGTGATTTTTAATAACTCACTTAATAAAGCTTTAAAAACGGCGTCATGAGGCCCTAATGAAAAGGAACTAGAAGTACACGCGTTAGGGATTGCATAATTATGTAAACGCTTGACCATCCACCCGCCCTTGGGTCACGTAGATTGTGCAGGAGTGAATAGAACCTTGCTGAATTTCGATTCACGACCTGATACTCGCCTCCATCGCTTTGACATGACATAGCGCCTTATCGCACAGGTAAGTTGTGCCAAGCCTCGGTATTTCTGACAAGGGAGGCAGTGTAATTAGTGCCTCCGCGGGTCTTTGAGACAGTGCGCAGAAATTCGGTACTTGCAAAAAAACTGCACTTAATTTTCGATATAGCCACCAGATTTTGAAACACCTAATGTGCACCAAACTTTTGAGATTGCGGGCATTCATGAATGATTACTTGCACAGTTTTTGTAGAAAAGTTCGTATTTTGTGCATTTTTATGCGCTGAAAGATGAGCCAGAATTGGGCCTTCCCCTCATTGAATTTTCTAGGAACAACTTATCTTCTGAGAACCGGGCATGAAATTACTGCGAGTGTCTTTGGTAGCCGTGGTTTCGGGTTGTGAACCCTTTTTAAGAAGGCATGTCGACGAACGCCGCCACGCAGTCGCCTACCCTCTTGCCTGGCGATGTCAGATGTCCGATCTGACCATTGATAATATGGCGCACTTGGCATGCCCTACTGCGTGTCTTATTGTCACGATAAAATGCCTTTTTACAGATGTGAAAGTAAAAGTTTATCCTCTCTCGTAGCTATATTTGTCATCTTCAAACACCCTTTTCTCCAAATACCATCTAAATTTGAACTAAATTCTCACGAAAGTGTTTTTTTGTTACTCAACTGATCAAAAATCTTTCCTTTTGAAAAACGCTTGTCGTCTTAATCTAATTTCCCAGGCAATCCCTTTGTGGGGGACGAACAACTAAATCCCCTACTCTTCCAGAGCTCACCCAATGCAGACTCCGTGTTCCTAGAGCTCTTTCTCCACTGTTTTGATACTTTCTACAACTTCTGGTTCGCCTTGAACGCTGAGCCATGTGATGTGGAAACGGTAAATATTTACCACTCGTAATTTTCTCAACTTCAAATTCCAGACTTTGGCGGCCAAATTTAACGAATAATTGAGCAGCTAGGGGCATTTCTCCCTTTTTAAATTCACACTAGTTAACGATGTTTTCTCTTACTCAAAGCGATTTCCCCATCGTATTTGCGAGCGGATGAGTAACTAGGGCTTTTTTACTGACATAAAATGCAAGGCATTTGTTTTTAAAATTGCAAACCAAAAAAAAAAAATCGGCGTAGAGATATCATCCTTTTTGACTTAGCCACCTGTCATATCATTTTGCTTGTTCTCATAAAAGACTTACACATGTGAGCATGTACGTGCGTAAGTGTGTAATTCCTTTATAATAATTTGAAATTGTGGCGCTGAGACAATGGCAGGTCACTCATCCACCCGCTCACCTCATTGGCTGGTTTGGTTATGCGTGCTCACAAGATGATTACGATGCCACCTGCATCATACTTCCAAGCCTGGGCTTACAAAACACTCAGTGGCAAGTTTCTTACCATTTAACACTCCAACAATCATTTGGTTGCCTTTTTAGCCCCATTTTTCGTGTCTAATTGGTTGCTTAAATAACATCAGTAGCGTGTACTTCCCCTAGATTACACGAGCACTGAGCGTAAGCTTGAAAAACGCAATTTCCAGTTGCCCATATACGTTTGAGGAGTTTGCCAGAGAGTTATCCAATTTCTCTCTGGATTCCGTTGAACGCGAGTGGAGGATGCGAGAGGAGGAGAGGGAAAAGAACCACCCGGCAGTCCAGTGAGTGTGAAACTCCCAACAGCATTGTTCATGAGTTGGGGCCATATTGAGCGTGTATGTCCATTGCTGTCTTTACAGGGAACTGCACCGGGATTTGGTGAAGCAGCATACTGAGACGGTTACCAAACAACGGCTATTTACCATGAGCCATGGTCCACCGCTGGTCTACATGAAACCTACAAAAAAAGGTTGTTTGCTTCACTTTTTCCTTAAGATTCTCCATCAATGCATTTTTACTCTTAGCTTTGGATTTTAAGTATTATACCGAGGAATTAGACGAGGAAATTTGATGCGATTCAGTAAATCGATTTTGACTTGTCGAATTTTTTTTTTCTTATCTCAGGGGTACAACGTTTGCGTGTTTCTCTATCATCAGATCAAAATCTTCTTCTAGTTCGGGATTCCGACAACCGCATTGTGGAAATATGTGCGTTTTTTTGGAAGAAATGCTGAGTAATTACTTACAAAAATGGTGACAAAGACTTTTTAAATTCACATTTAAGGGCCTCTCTCATCAATTGTCACAATGGCTCCTGGTTCTGGTTTCAGGAAAGGCAAGCATCGTGATTGGGTAATTTGGCTGATTTTTTTCTGAAAAATGCATGACCTAGAAGTGATAAACACCTCTTTGTATTTTAAGTTTTAAATCATATTTGTAAATGTAATGTATATTCAGTTAGTGAGCCTCTCGAGATTAAATTTTCCAGGGTGTCACTATGTATCTTTCCTTAACCAATGGCAAGAGTGGAAGCACTGCCCAATCAAAAACGGGCATTTTGAAGGTTGGTATTCTTAAAGATTTACTGTTTTTTCCTTAAAGTCTGTTGTCTTGACGATTGACACAGAACAACCAACTGAGCAAGAGATGGATATCATGGTACGTCCCTCTTCGGCGAAACAAAATCGGATCAATCAAATTATTCTCGGGGCTCCATCAGAGTACATCCAGACCTCGTGGGTTGACGGTTTTAGCTGCCTCCGAAAAGAGAAGGTCAGTTGGTACCCGCTATGTCTTCTTATGTCTTTAAGGAGTGAGGTTGATAGAGTTGCGCTTTTCGTTTGCTTTTAGTTTACCAGTGCTGCATTCGCTGATGATGTGAATTTGATCTCCAACTTGGAACTTCGTATCCGACTGTTTGGGTTGAATTTGGATACAGTTCCAACCAAATCGGTTGAACGGCCGCCGTCCTATCCCGATCTTGAAGGTCTTATGTACTGATTTTTGTTTGATTTAACCTCCCCTTACTTTTTAATCGATCAGTACATTATTCTGAACCCTGTTGAGTACCCGATCTCACTTTCTTGGTCTTCCGATTTCTTTGATTTTTGACAAGTGAATAGATTGCTTTCTTTGAGTTGTGTTATTTATTTTGTTTTTCAAAGTTAAGGTTGCAGAATTGCCGTAGTTGTCGCAAGAATAACCCTTGAAAAATTCAAGCGGCACAGGGCTCCTGTGCACAACTCCTACACTTCTTTCCTATCCGCAGAAACGTGTTTGAGCCAAAGCCTTCGTGGATTTCAGGAATAGGTGTTTTTAACGACATGGCTGGAGAGAGTTGTATTTACAGCCCAGTACGGCAAAGAAATACTGGCACTACAAGGTAACAATCAGGTGATACTTTTAGCTGCAAGCCTAATCACTCATCTAGTTCGGAATCTGTAGGTTGCACTTTTGCCCTGCAATAGGGCTTTCGGGCCATGCTAGCTGCCTCAAATTCTTTTACTTTAGTGGGCAGTATTGTAGAGACTCCCAGCAGACGAAAGAAGCCGCAATACTCGGGCAGAATATATATTCAACACAGCAAAGGCGTTGGGGCTATTGGCATGGCCTAAAGGCCAGCCCATCCAGCGAGCAGCAAGAAGGCTAATTCAAAGTACAAAAGTGGCGCCCCACCAATACCGAGGGATAAGCCACTATCGTGTTACAGTATGGTCTTCCGTAATACTTCGGCTAAATGTGACTTCAGCAAAGGCCCGAGATGCTTAAAAAAATCACATTTAGCATCAAATAAATCAAAAACATAGACCAAGAAAAGATGTGATTATAGGTTGCTGGTTAAATGTAAAAGAGAAGATAATTTCTATTCATTACGTGTGCAAAGAACACGGTAACAAATGGGACAAGCATATAAGCTGTACGCAAAACTGATAAAATTGTCTTTTTTGCTTGCACAAAAGAAGCAAACTCTTAGAAGTTGGATTTTTGGGTACTGCAACGGTTTTTTTATCGGGGTGGATTTTTATGGAAAATACCACCCATAAACAGCCTTCAAAAAGATCATTCACCTCAAAAAAGGTTTTTTTGTATTTTTTTTTAAAATTCAAAGTTGCTCTAGGCGAGGGCATGGTTAGTTTCTAAAGATAGTTGTAAGGCTTTTATTAAGCTTAGATGTGGTTCTTCTAGGTCAGTTGAAACTCACCAGCCTGCACCACAGTACTTGGCCCACGTGGTCACTGCATGCCCGTAATTTTATTCATAGAATGGTTTCGCATATCAAGTGTAGTTCTGCATCTTTTTGTAACGCCGATGAGGTTCTTAGTATATTAGAGGTAAGGTCTTGTTTAAATATTTTACTTAAGGTCCATAGGTTGATTTAAAGACTGGCTTGACGAACTCTGAAGCCCTACGCAGATATGAAGAAATTGGACCCAATGAATTTCAAGCCAAACCGCCAGACCCGCTATGGCTGAAATATCTTAAGCAGTTTTTTGAACCCATGATTGGCCTTCTCATTGTCTCCGCTTTTGTCAGTATACTTATGGGGCAGTTTGATGACGCTGTTAGCATTTCCACGGTATACAGTATTAACCCACTAATTTACACACTTGTTAGGCCATTCTTATTGTGGTCACAGTGGGTTTTGTACAGGGCTATAGATCAGAAAAGACGATTGAGTCTTTAAAAAAGTTAATGCCTCCCAAGTGTAATTGGTATGTGTATCTCTTCATAATTATTTTGCGTCAATTTAGCTTGCGTGAAGGAAAACTTTATTCAATAGTTGCCTCCAATCTTGTTCCTGGTGATGTCGTTTACCTCTCCCTTGGAGATCGTGTTCCTGCCGATTTACGCATAATTGAATCCTCCGATTTACGAATCGACGAGTCAAACTTGACTGGAGAGACTAAGGCTGTTGCCAAGCGCTCTAATCGTCTCCCTTCACAGCCCTCTGATCCCTGTCTCCCAAAGACTACTGAAGTTAGCTCCTCTTCCAACTCGTCTCAAAGTCCTGCATCTACCATTGTGTTCAAACGTAATGACAGTTTCGCCGGTTCGTGGGGAGATGGAGAGACCTTAATAAATCTTGGGGCTCTCTCAACATCACCTCGTTTTCCTCCGGAACGAATCGAGGGAGCTCATCGTCTCACCAACATTGCTTTTATGGGCACTTTGGTCCGTTCGGGCAATGCAATTGGCGTAGTTATAGCAACCGGGGAGCACTCGGAATTTGGCGAAGTGTTTAAGATGATGCAAACAGAAGAGGCTCCGAGAACTCCACTACAAAAGAGCATGGACCGATTGGGGAAGCATTTATCGATTATTTCAGGCGTTATTATTCTTGGCATTGTATTTCTTGGCCTTGCTCAGGGGCGAAATCTCCTAGAATTGATTACCGTGGCTGTCAGGTGAGCACGGTGGCTTCTAGACTGAGTTATGCTGTCTCATTTAAGAATGTGAATATAAGAATCGGCTTCATTATTTCAGTCTTGCTGTGGCTGCGATCCCTGAAGGTTTGCCCATTGTAGTGACAGTTACTTTAGCCATTGGCCAAATGAGAATGGCCGCAAGGAATGCTATAATAAAAAAACTGCCTGCTGTTGAAACGTTGGGTAAGTAGTGATTTCTTTAAGATCAAGGTTTTTCCTCTGTCACTTTCACCAGCCTTTTTTTACTTCTTTTCAGTCGATTTTTGATTCGATAAGATTGATTTAAAATGAGCTTTTATAGCCACTTAATTGCATGCCTAATGCTCTAAAGAAGAATTTGTAGTAATATTGAAAGCATTTGGCATCGAGGTCTTGCCGCTTATCGATGTTTACCACTTTTATCTACCCCGTTGAACTTGGAATTGACCACGCTCCTATTATGCTTAAGAGTGAATTCTTTTATCTGTGATGGGCGAGACCATTAAATACATGCTAAAGAGTAGACAGAACTCCATAAACAAATTTTTCCTGTTAAACATGTAATCAACCGATCAAGGCGTTTTTATGACCCGTGCTGCTGTGCCACTGCTTATCAAATTCAGTATTTTTTCTAGTTTGCCTCAAAAATGACCTAAATTATATCATGTCGATGAATGTATTATCCTATCATAAATTAATGTAGCACTTTAGGTGTGTATTCGATGAAATAGACGAACTTCTGTGAGTTATTTTTTGCATGTTAAATATAAATGAAGTATGTAGTAACTATACGAACAATGCCGAATTTTCACAACTACATGGTCTGGATTCTAAGACTGGTTCAGAAAACATGTGTAAATGAAACCACACAGATTTCACCTGAAGTTTACCTAGAATCGGTTGACAGGTAGAATCACCGGTTAACCAAAACAGTGGATTTTGTACGCGAACCATGACAAAAGACTAAAACATGAACTTTTTTATGTAAGTGTTAGATTTATAAAAGAATGTGCCAAATCGGGTAAATATAATCATAAAGCCTTAATCAAGCAACCTCGTTTTATGACATTTAACTTGCTTCCCCGTTCTACTTGAGCCTTGTAAAGTTTAGCTTCATGCCCTATGGAATATAAAAACCCAGTAAAACTTGGTCACTTTTATGAGCAACTTCCTCCACCCAATTCTTCCCCAAGATCTAAGCTCCAATCCAAACATTAAAGTTTATTTCATGGATTGTTTTAAATTCTGGCAATGATTTACCAGTTACGTGAAACTGATTGATCTTGTTGCTTTCTGCACAAAAATGTTATATCCATTCAGACTGAGACTCAGTGATACCTTTCCGGCGACTATGAAAGTGATAAAAATGCGATTTTTGAGACATATTTAAACGTACACAATTGTGGCTCAGTAACATTTTAAAGTGTATAAATTTTATCAAGATGTTTAGAACTTTCCAATGTTTGGACAAAATTTGGACTAGCGCCTCCATTATCTACTGCCTTTGTAGTCTCCAGTGAAACCGGTGGACAAACGTTGTGAATCGCTAAGCCAATTAATAGAGCTTAATCCGGCTCTGATAAGTCAAATGTCACGCAATTTGGGGTCGATTCTATTGTTTCTCCATGGAAGAGTATCCTGGAATGTAAAGTGGTGAGGCTTTATGGCCTTGGTATTGAAATAAAAAGCTCCTGACTGGTGTATCTTTACCTTTTCGATTAAATGAGTCTCATAGTTAGGTTTGTTTCATTTCAAGACTTGGGTTCCGTTTGTTTTCAGCCCTCATTTTTTTCTCGCTATGTTCATCCTAAGATAGGCCAACCGGCACAGACGCTTGTTCTGCCCGGGTGCCTTCGCCTAGGCCCACAAAATTGGTCACTTTCTCGCCCCCAATGGCACATACACCTGGCAGTGTGTAACCCATGTGTTTGCCAGCCTAAATGGCTTCGCTTCTGCTTCATTCAAAGGCCAAAATATTTCCCTTCCTGTCTCTCTATCTAGCAGATCAACTAACTTTTATCTATTACCGGTCCTTAATTGATTAGCGTTTATTTTTTTAAAGGAAACCTCCCAATTTCTTAGCCACTTTTCCATTTATAAAATAAGATCTCCATGTTCCATCGAGTACGGAAGCCTTTTAATACGTGAAAATTTTGCGTACCTACAAAGGAGCGTATTTTTCCTACGTGAGCTCCGTGTTTCTATTTCTTCGTACAAATATACATTAGAGTTGGTTTTTCAGAAAGGCATTATTAATTTACATCGCTTGTTTATTGTTTTTCATCTGTTAGTAATTGCGTCCCTCAGGTCAGTTATGGGGAAAATTTTCATAAAATGGGGGTTAACAACTGAAATGCCATTTTCAACCCCCATCAGTTGTTGGACCTGTCAATGGCTTGATACAGCAACTTGCAAGGGATTCCGCGAAGTGCATTTGCAAACCAATCTGATGCGATTTGTCCATTCTCCGGCGTTGCAATGAGCTTATCTTGTCAGCTCTATTATAAGATTTTTTATTTTATCCGCTTTTACTGGAAAAAAAACATTCACTTTAATGCCCTAAAATCTTACACTTTATTGAGTTAATATGTACGCGTCGTGCATTTTTTGTCCTAAAACTGGTATTTACTGGAGTTTTTGTTTGAGATCTATAACAGTTGAGAATGTGGAGCAGCCAGCAGGCAGGCCCTCAATGGCGACTCGTTATTCGTCCACAAGTTTTTTTTTTCGAAGTAACCGCCAAAATCGCTGCGCCACAGGGCAATACGCGTTGTCAATAATTTTCTCGATTATGTAACCCTTCCTCAAGGGCACCATCCGCAGGTTGTTTAAAGGCATTTGACGCTAAAGTTTCATCTGGGCTTTTGACTTACTATTAAGATTTCGCCACGAGTGTGAAATAACAATGGTAAACCGTCTCTACTCGATTTAAGTGGCTTTAGCAGCTGTGATTACTACGTCTAGGCATGGAGTTGAATTTTGACAGAGGTATATATCCTTTTCACATTCTAGGTATCACCTCTTACGACAACTGTTTTGCTGTGCGTTTAAGCGATTATTGCTAAAGATGGTCTTACAACCGGTTATGTCTTTGTCATAGGTCATTGTTATTGTCTTGATCTCTATGACACGGTCAACATTTTGATGGATCCTTCTCGTTGCCCGTTTGTGATACAAAAAAATAGGTCTGTGCTTTTGTAGTTGTTGCTAAACAATAAAACGGCTGAGCCTTGGGGGTCAATTTTCCTCCTAGACCAGAATATCTGCTGCTGGGAGGGGGGTCTCAGTTGCTTTGTTACACCCGATTTCGAGCGGTTAAGTAATCACTGACAATTACTTTTCCCAACGTGTACTGGTGTTCCGCTTCCGGGCGAACATAATATCACTTTCTGGTAGCTTATAAGATGGTGTGGTAAATCCGAGTGATGGTGAGGGAAATCAATTACCACAATACCACAATCTGTTTAGCCGTCATCTAAAATCCAAAAATCCTCTTATTAGCCCCGGAATATGGGACTCTTGCATCCACATTGTTCTCACTTATTGATGACTCGTTAAATATTCATAAAGCCCATTTTACCAGCATCTGTTCTGGATGGAAATCGACCACCACAGTCTGGACAGTGGTAGTGAAGGCACTAAAAGTTGTCTTTCAAGTTTGTACCTTTTCCAAAATTTTACTAGTAACCTTTGTCAAGAGGTCTTAGTTGTTGTCTATGGATTAATAAGTAGATTTTTCTCAATATTTGTGCTTAAATGCAATAGATGTGGTTTGCTCCAAAAGATGCGCGACAGCTTTAGTCTCATTTTAGATTATTGTGCCTTTGGGGAAAAATAAGTAATTAAGTGTGGTTTAGCGTGATTTTTGAATAGCTAGGCTTTGATTCTCACAAGAAATTTGGTATATATTTAAACATTCAAAGGTTATACCTAGTAAAAGTGGATATTAAAATGACTGATGGATCTGATTGTTTTGAAAGGTGGGAATTTGTTTCTGGGATATTTTATCCATCTCGGTAATGAACACAATGTTGTTTCAGGAAAATGATTATTATCAGTACCTTTTAATTCCGTTAGACTGCTCTCATTTATTCTTTCACCCAACCAGGGAGGATTCGGAGAGAACTTAGAGGCTTAAGCCAAACAGCACAATGAAAAGATCTTGATTATATCGAGAGACGATAAATAATTCCGGCTATATATTGGTAACATTTCACAAAACTTTGGAAAGCAGGAGATTGCAAACTTTTTTACGAAAATAACCAAGGGTGGAAGGATTCCAGTACTTATTTAAGGCTCCCCGCAGGAAAATTCGGGAATGTTTTGCCCTTTGATCCTCGCACAGGCTGCGTGAACGTGATTTGCGCTGACAAAACGGGCACCATGACAAAGAACGAAATGACGGTGACATACGTGGTCACCAGTGCCTTGGAACGCGCCACTGTGAGTGGTGTGGGCTATAGCCCGGCTAACGGGGACATCACTCTGGAGCGCAGGTCGCATTCTGCTCTGCATCATGCCAATCTTCACCGATTGGTCGAGGTGAGTCACAATTCCCACCAGTTAAGCATTAGCCAATGAAAATATTCATTCTTTCAAAGCAATTAGGAAGGGGTATACTGCTTTTGACTTCAAGTGAAGGCAGGTTAAGAAGTGTTCGCTTCAGGTAATCATTCTTCCTATTTGACTGTTTGCCAACTAGGCTTAGTTTACGCTCTGCTCAGACTAAAACTTATCTACATGGAAAGCGATCAAATTTTGTTCATATTCTGGACAAAGTGCGATAACTCAGTTCTTGATCAATTATTGGAAAGCGTTTCTTAAAAAATAAGTATAAAGTTAAAATTGACTTTCGTAATTTTAGATGTTTATGCGGAAGCAAAACAGATGAGCGATCTGATTAACGTTTAGTCAGGATATTTTGCACAAGGTCGTGCTCCTGATTGGTCAGCAGTTGACCAATCTAATTTGGCCTGCGTTTGTGTGGTTAAATTTATTGACTTGTTTTGTTCATTTTGTGGTTTGTAATCAGTTAAGTGATGCTTTGAGGTCACTCCATTCTATTCCACAAGGATTGAACTATAGATGCTCATCGATTAAAGCTGTCTATGACCTTCTAATCTAACTTAGTTACGTAAGGAAAATTAGGTTCATGTAAAAATAATGATTATGGAATTCTTTTAATGGCGACTTGTAGGGATAAAGCATTCCATAAACATAAAAAATACTTATAATTTCTGTTGAAAGGTCAAGCTGTGCTATTAAAAGAGCTAGTAAAAGAGGAGCGTACATTCGGGTTTAATGGCCACACTTGGCAATTTTTCCACGCTCCATCATTTGAATCAAGGATGTATTCTAACTGTATCAAAATCTGCTAATGCACTTTCTACCAAAAAGTCCAGATTTCAAGCCACACATCCATTGATTGGTTAAAGCGAGGTACACGAGAACTAACTCTGCTATATGATTAAAAGCTTACTTGTTTATGTTAGTTCTACGTTGAATTGCCATTTCGTATGGAAATTTTCTAGTTTTGCCTGTAAAATTCCGACTTCCACGCGTAATTTTTACCTGTTCAAATCATGTGGCTTAGGCACAGGGATCACTAATATGGTTAACTATTGTAGATTGGAGCCCTGTGCAATAATGCCTCTCTGAAGGATGGCGTTCTCTGCGGGCAGCCCACAGAGGGTGCTTTGCTTTGCTTAGCAGCAAAAGTAAGCCCTCCCTTAATTTTAGATTATTATGATCGCTGGTATTTCATTCATTAATCGAATTATGATGGATGCTGACCCGATTTTTGTCTGTATTCGTCTCATATAAAGGTAGAAATATTAAAACAGGATTTTTTTTATTCAGATGCAAGTTCCTGATCCGCGATTAATTAATACGCGTATAAAGGAGTGGCCATTCAATTCAGAACGGAAAATGATGGTCGTGCAAGTTGCCTCAGCAAGACTTAGCGTAGGTCGCTTTGATACTGCTTTGTTTTGCTGCCAATTTTACAGCTTCAGGAACATTGTGCCACTCCTAAACTCGTGTTTTTCCCAGTTGAAATTATAATGAATGCATAATTTCCCTAAATTGTGACACACGGGGCATTTTATTGTTACTTTATATCCACGTAGCCTCCATGAGATTTTATTTATTGCCCCAAGTTTTCCTTGAAGTCGTAACAAACCAAATTACTGTAATGAAAAATACTACTTTTCTAACGTGCAGAGGAATTTGAGAAGCTGTTGGGATAGTCCGAAGACCATGCCGTAGATCGGGAGCAAAATCGGAGGCAATTTAAGTACCCGCACAGTGCAGCAGACAAATAAACAAAATGCCAAATCACTACGTACCCTCTCTCTGCTTTTGGGTGTCACCAGCAGCCCTTCCTTTGGCCAACCTTCCATGCCTATCATCGCAAAGTAGTTGGTGCTTAAAAACTACTCGGCTGCATTGCTTTGCCTACTGGTAAATGAACTGAGGGCATAGAGTCTGATTTTTCGATTAGAGCGTGCTCTTAGTTAGGAACGTCGTTGGGCTCCTTGCCTTGCGTCGGTTGAGGCGTTTAATATCAGAGTCTCCGAAGAAAGCCCACCAGCCAGCTTGTTTACGAATGGATTTGATGTATGGTACGTGTCATGTTTGTGACTTGAACCTTAGTTACGAAAATCGTGGCATCGTGTGTGATGTTGGTAAGGAATATGTTGCTAGAAATTATTAATTCATTTCAGAACCCTCGACTTCTTTTCAAATATGTTGTGCAATTTCTCTACTAATGTTTCAAAATTGTACTTTTCTTTGTCGATAGGCTTGCGCAAGGCCTGTGAAAGCTAGTGTGCTCCACTCTGCTATCGATATGACAGTATAAATCCAGCTTTTGTAGATGAATTAGATCTTAAAATTGAGATAACAACGTTCTAAATCAAATTTGAAGTAAAGATGAGTCGAATTATCAGAATCGTAGAGATTTTTGGTAATACTTAACTCTTTAATTTAGCATTGCATTTAACAGTTCGGCTTGCCTTTTATTGGAACTTTTGGTGCAGAATTCCTCCCAAGTGATTAAATGGCATTAGTAATTTTGACGGCTCTTTCAGAAACCCTGCACCTCCAGCTACTTCATCAAAGGCGCGCCAGACCGTGTGATTCCGCTCTGTACGTATTATCGTTCCACGGCTATCACCTCTATCACTGAATTAGGCCCAGTGGCACCGCTAGGCGAGTCGGAACGTCTCAGTATTTTAGCAGAGGCATCACGCATGGCAGCGAGCGGTGGTCTGCGAGTTCTGGCACTTGCAGAAGGCTCCTCTATCGATGGTGAATTTATCCTTGCCGGGTTGGTGGGTCTCCTAGACCCTCCAAGACCTGATGTGGAGAGTGCGGTGGAGACTTGCTATCTATCCGGTGTGCGTGTTATCATGATCACTGGTGACTCGAAGGAGACAGCCTGTGCTATCGGTGAGGCATAACATTGACAAGACAGTTTATCATGAGTGCGTGTCATTTACAGCTTTAACTTTGTTCTGTTTCAGGCTCCCGCCTTTCACTCTACCGATCAGGTGACATGTGTTTAAGTGGAGACGAGGTGGAGGCAATGGACATGCATCAGTTGCAGTCGCAAATCCACTGTGTCACTGTCTTTTATCGCACTGGTCCGCGTCACAAATGTAAAATTGTTAAGGTAGAATACTAATTGCTCTTCTTATGTAAAGAGAAATCTCTATCCACATGGCTGTCGGTTAAAGTTCTTGCACGGGAATTGTCTTAAATGTTTTTCATTCGTATGAATCTGCCTTTTCCTTCTTTTTTTTCGTTTGAAGCGTACATTATGACCTTGAACCAGTAGGACCCTTTTTGGTATATTTTCTGGACCTTACTGTGATATTATTTGTTTCAGTCACTTTCATTTAGTCTTCTGTGCGTCAATAGGTTCAATCTATCAAAATGGTACATGATTTGTTTCTTTGGTATGCCTGACGAAAGAGTGAATCTGAACAACAATTTTGTTGCCTATTTGTAAATTTGGGCTGTGATGAGAAAATTGGGCCGTCATATATGTGTGTCTGTCTGTCTGTTAGGCGCTGCAAAACCGCGGCTTGGTAGTGGCCATGACTGGGGACGGAGTTAATGACGCAATCGCACTTAAGTCGGCTGACATTGGAGTGGCCATGGGCGCTAGCGGCACCGACGTCTGTAAGGAGGCTGCAGACGTCGTTCTCCTCGATGACGCCTTTGCCTCCGTCCTAGCGGCTATGGAGGAAGGCAAGGCGCTCTTCGCCAACATCTGCAATTTTATCCGCTTTCAACTCTCTACGTAAGATCACACTTGTTTTGAAAAGAATAATGTCCTCTTACTACCTACGAGTAGATGACGTGTTTGTGATCGTCCGCTTTGCCTGTTATTCTATTTCTTAACACAATTTTGGCAATTTCGGTACAGTTTTGCGTAGCACTCATGGAGCCAGGTCGTGTTCTGTCTTCTTACATACAATACTGTTACTCAGTACCAGTCTATTTTGACACGGTTCAAGGCGTTTGCTTCCATTTGTTTTGCAAAATTTCGGTTTTATTGCGGTTGAAAGGGTGAATGATGAGTTATTTTCTCGCTGATAATAGATAGGGAAGATATTATACGGGGAATTTTTGGAGTGATGCTGCCACCGCTTTCTGTTAACAGTTAGGTCATCGATTGGCTGAATTATAAAATTGCTCCCTGTATTATTTAGATTAGAATTGCTATGTACTGTAATGACAGCACTCATTCCTTTGTTTTGTGGATCACGCGAGGATCTCATTTTGCTCGGATTTCTCATTATCTAAGCAGGTTTCATCAAATTTTCTACAGTAAAGGTCTTTTATATGAATTTTTGTTATATTCTCCTTTTAAACTCTTCCCAGGCGAATAGAATGTAGAAATAAGGGATTAAACCGTGAAATTTTTTCCTTTAGATCCATCGCTGCTCTCTCGTTAATAGCGGTGTCTACAACCCTCTCCCTACCCAATCCTCTGAACGCCATGCAGATCCTTTATATTAACATTCTGATGGACGGCCCACCAGCCCAATCCCTTGGTGTTGAACCACCGGACGCTGATGTGAGCACTATCTTTGGTTTCCTCTCCATCTCTTGAAAATTCCCTCAACCGCTTTTTTTTCTACAATTAAGTGGCTTAAATATTTCTGATTCAAAGGTTGTAAATCAGCCACCGCGCCATGTTCAGGAGTCGATATTGGATAGACGCCTCATTAAGAGCGTTCTCATCTCGTCCCTTACGATTGTTTGTGGAACCCTCTTCGTATTTCATCGTGAAATGACTGCCGATGGGAAGGTTACGCCTCGTGATACAACAATGACCTTCACTTGTTTTGTCCTTTTTGACATGTTCAACGCACTTTCCTGTCGATCCCAGGTACATATGCTCCTACTGGATATACAAGTATTTTGACATTGTTTTAATGAGTGAGGCATTTGTAAGTGTTTGGCAATTTTTTTCCCTGTAGAAAAAGTCAATCTTCAAAATTGGCTTTTTCTCAAATCGCGTTTTTGTGGTGGCCGTAAGTTTGTCTTTGATCGGGCAGATTTGTGTTATCTACTTCCCACCGCTTCAATCTGTCTTCCAAACTGAGGCCATCTTTGCCAGTGGTAAGTTCGAATTAACTGGAATTTTTAAGTCCAAAAAATATTACTTTTTTATTGTTTCTTTTCGAACTAAACAGCATTGACTTTTGAGTTTGCATTAGAATGATTAAATTATAAGTAGAATGAAGGCATTCCCTCCTCAACAGATAAATTCATTTGATATATTTGTGTCGAAAAGATCTCATAGGTAGTTTCTGGCGTATCTGATTCTTTTGAATCCGTTATGCAGGAGGGCGGCAGATATATTCTAAGGTATACAAATGCTCTTCAACTCGTTTTGCTGCTCCGTGTTAATAAGTTGGTAGCCTAACTGTTGGTTACTGGAAGGAAAGGACTGCGTTTGTTTTTTTGGTATGGTCTCCTCAGCCGTTTATTTACTTGTCCAGTATTTAACTAATAGCTGGAAAGCCTTAGCAATGGTCAGTTTGTCAGTATGATTAGACCATCTTGGGCACTCAGTTTGTACTAGCTTTTAGACTTTGTAAATGTGTGAATGTGCAGTTTCACAATTCATTACGTGTCAAATAGGTGTGCATAGTTAGTTATTCGCTGCATGATCACGGCACTGACTCCCACTGCTGTGGGCTGGGTACCGCCAAGATCGAGGTCGTCGATGGCTGCGCGTTTTTGAAATGTCTAACCCACTTAAATGACTTACTTTCATTGGAGTTCCCGTCACTATCCTGCGGTGGCTCTAAAGCCGTCCATAAGTGTCTGTAGGTTTTACGACCTGTACACGATTTTGCCGTTATCTTTCAGACGTGCCCTGTGGCCATTAGTAAAAGGGCACACCTTTTACACTTCTGAAGGTCTCGCTTTGTCTTAATCCTCTCGTAAATGCACAATCAAGGCTATTTAAACTAAACCAGATCCTTTCATCCAATTAAAACTCCGGCATATTTTTTATAGATTGGCTTCTTCTCCTCGCCATATCAAGCAGCGTTTTTATAATTTCGGAGTATCGCAAGTCGAAAATAAGTGTGTCGCAACTGCTTTACCCACGGAAGTTCTTCCATCGTCTCTGGGGGAGGCTTCAACGCTATCTTCATCGTGGCTCCTGTACTGAAATCTCAAAGTCCATCGTCTAGTCTCTCGCCCCTTTATCTCCTCTCAGTTTTTCCTTCTTTTATGAACGAGTCGTCTATGTAATGGCATTTTATCATATTCATTGTTGAGCCTGGAAGTCTGGAGATGGGTTATTTTGATAAAGTCAGGGTCACCAGGGCGGTAGATAGCTACAACATTGGTCTTCCTTCGTCGACTAGATCAGCGACGTGACTTGTAGGTGGCGTGGTATGAAGGGCAGTTTGTGCATGGAGCGAGGAATTGGCGGAACTTGAACTTCTTACTTCACAGAAGACCTCAGATGCGATACGGTGGTGAAGCACTTAGTTAGATTAAGGCACTTGAGTGATGTAAATACCTTGATGATACCATTACATCAGTTGAAGTCGGTCCCAGTCGTGGTTTTAGGTATCTCACACCAGTTGATATTGTCAATGCTTAGCCTCACCCAGGGTAGTCAATGCATAAATTTTCGTAAAGTGGCATAAAAGGTTGAGTTTTTTAAGAACGGTGGGCACAATTAACAACGCAGATATTCCGTTTTGAAATCAATTTTTTCTATTTAACTGGCAAGGAAAGGTTGGGGGCTGAGTGAAGTAGAAAAGACGATTTTTTAGGGAAGGTTAACATTTGGATACAGTACTTCACCCGCATTCAAAGTGAGTGCCAAAGGAGAGGCAGTACGCGGGTTACGGGGGCACCGACGGTGAAGTGAAGTAGAATGTTTGGGATGCCTCAGCGGCATTGGCCGATCGCTTAGCGGCGAATGTGCTTTCCAAGCATTAGCCAAAATTGCATGTGGACTAGACAACAGTTACACTTTATGAAAAGAATATATTTCTTAATCAAAGGACTGCTTATTCCACAAAACGCTGCGTTTGGTCGAGCGCTTCTAAGAAAAGAAGGTGGAATACGAGTCTTTACGTCTGTGAAACACTATCACGTAATGGCCACAAACTATCAAACCAGCCCTTCTCCTATGCATTTTGCAATATTTTTGGAATTTACACCAATTTTTCAGTGCGTACTGCCACTATTGATGGTGACTACGGTCTCTCACGACAGCAATTTGCTGAACCTTACCTTGCCAGATTCTCGACTGGTTCCGATTTACAAGACGGCTCGGCATGGAGGAAAATGGGACCAATGTAGGGCAGGTGAGTATCTACTCAACTGTAATTGTTTAAATATATAGAATTAGGACTTTGAAAGAACTGGGTCTCTGAGTCCTCTTCCTCCTTTATAGAAAGCACTTCCTCTACTGCGTTCTGCTGCTCTGACTCATGCAGCCTTTGTGAAGCCTAAGTACGCTAGGGGCGACTCCTTTCTTCAACGTGGAAACCAAAGGTTATATACCAATTGCACGGTTGCCAACTGATTGCCCATTGGTCAGGAGCCACGCGGGGTGCTGCTCATACCTTCCACCACACTGGATCGATCGACCTTACATAATTGATCGGTTGCCCAGAATGTCGTTCACGGTCATTTCTTATTGGTGTTGGTAAAACCTCTGCGTCCGTGTGCCAGAGGCTCAACATACTCCTGGAAATTTGTCTTTTGAAGTTGCCTTTCTGCATACACACAAAGAGAAGATCACTGTCTCAATCAAATTTTCTTTTTGCCCATATGTTCATATTCCCTGAAATGAGAGGAAGTTAAGGAAATTGTGTTAAAAGTAAGAAGGTCAGGTTAAAAAGGTTTGTTTTTGTAATTATGTTCTTACGCAAAATAAGATGTTAAGTGATTCTTTTAAATTCTTGGTCCTAAATGGGGGAGGTGTATTTGCCTACACTTTCTCTTCATGCAAGAGGTATTTGTGAATGGTTGTTATTTCCTTTTTACCGCAGTTAAGCGGAGTTTTGGCGTTGCTTTTGCATTCAAATGTAGTTAAATCCGGTTCAAAATGAGCAGTCGGTCCAAGGAGGTACTCATTGATACATGCATGAGGTTATGTATAATAATTCCTCCATATTCTTGAAGAATTTTATTCATAAATACCCGAGATATCCCCAATATTACACGTTATTAAGAACTCATTCTTCAAAGTGCCACGTCAAAATTCCAACACGTTTTGGGCCTTTGATAGGTTCTTTGACTGGCATTTAGATCAGTATCGTGCTATCTTATTTAGCTCAACAATAAAACCACTGTGGAGGGCTTTGCAGTAAAACCAGCAACAGATATCTCTTCTGCTGCTGTGCTTTGCTGCAAACACCTCCACAGGCGGCGTAGATTGTTGTCGTTGCGGCAGTGTTGATCCTCGTACTTCCAAATGGCTTCACTGAAAACGCTTTTATTTCCTTCTCTTCTACACCTCCTTCATTCCACCCTTTTGATATCAACGTGAATAAGTAGATTCCTTTTATCCACTATTTATTTGTGACAATGAATTTCAAAAATTGTCCATTTAGAATCGGAAATCGATTAAAATTCCAAACAAATTGATAAAGTGTCATTTTTATGTAGGCAGCTTGGATTCGCATCAACCGATTTTATGGTCCTCTGCCTCTATTGTGCAGAAAATTGAATAAGAAGGATAATCTAGACGATCTGTTTTCTCATCCACATTATGAATGGATCCAGTAAATCCGCGGGCCAATCCTGTTTTGACACCGAATCGTTCAGAAAGAAGAGGGATTTGATAATATTCTGACCAGTACCGGTTTCCAGCATTATTTCTCCCCGATGGCTCGTGATTTGGCATCCACGGACGTGTAAAACATTGGCGGATGTCAGTCAGTCATCAATCGGCTTGTTTGGTTCCCCGCGTGATATGAATTGTTGGTGAAATGCGACGTAATATGAACCTGCAAACTCAGTTGGATAAAATAAAGAAGCGTTTCGGGTACATTAATTGTAGAACATTTGGAGAAGGTGTGCTAGCAGAATGTTCCAGTTAAATTGATAATGTGTAGATGGAATACCTCGATATTTACCATATTCTGGAAAAGATTTTCCTCCCTAATTATAAGGGTGAAGAGCCACTTGTCTCTGTTGACACGTCAACTTGGGGTTGGCGTGTCAAGACCATTTGCAATATTAAGCGATTTTTTACGGTCGCGCAACTAGTGAAGTCGTTAAGTTGGGCATGTAGGAACGACTTTCTCTAACCGAGCTGTGACTTGCAGAGAGGTCACCATTCTGGTATAGATCCACTTACTTAACATCTCTAAATTGCCGACTTCAACTACTTAAATATCTACTTAAATTGCTTCGTTTTTACCTTTTATAAGTTATTTTCTATCATAAGACGTCCCTCAGTAGTGGAAGGTCAAAGTGCTAAATTTGTCCATTAGGGACTGCTGTATCTAAGGGTAGGCTTATGATGGCGAAATTTTGGTAACCAAATTAACAAAAAAAAAAATTTTGGCGGCACTTCTGAATTTTCTGCTAAAATACTGATTCGACAGCGATTAAGTTATCTGTTTTATTTAAGTGTATCTTCCTTTGAGGAATTAAAATGAAATATAATAAGGAATTGGCAAAAAAAATCTTTTTCACTGCCTTACCTCCAAGCCAATGCGGTATGGAAGAACATGCTAATTACCAGTGTAGGTAGGAGCTGAGTGAGTACTGCATGGTTTAAAGAGCATTGCAAGTGGAGTAATGCAATCTGTCGAGACCATGGTCCCCACCCAGTTGAATAAAACAACGTGTTACTGCTTAGCTCTTCCCTTCCTAAGAGCTTCATTTCCCCGGTGCTTTCCTTAATCAACCTACTGCATCGGTCACCACAACAAAATCGTGTTTTAAAACTACCTGAAAATCCGGTATGCCAGAATCTAACTTCTTTTGCATGTAGGAAGGTATCTTAATGTCAAAGATGTATGTTGGCATTCCACCGTTTTCAACCAATATTGTGCTTCAACAATGAACTCAATTTGCCTTGTACCTCCTGAGAGTCATTTCACAATGTAATTCTAAGTTCAGTTTTGGTAAAGAAATCCCTCTAATATGTGGTTATAGTTTGGAGAATCATTTACATGCTCTACATACAATAATGATTAAGCATTCCAATCCATCGTATTCTTACTGCCTATCACCTTCAAATCAGTAAGAGCTGTTTATACTCCTCAAATGCAGCCCTGTAGCTTACGTTGGTCTGCGGGTGCACTAAAAAGTAAATCAGAAGCTAAAACGGAATATTTTAAATTCCTTATAAAAGCTGTTTTGTTAAAATATTCTCCTCATTACTTTTTATCATGAGAAGGCAAAAATAGACAACGTTGTCTACGAAAAGAAACCTATCACAAAACAGAAGAATAAATAACAAAGATTTATGGACTATATTTAGATTTTTGTAGTTGTAGAACTCGTGTTATGTATTTTTTTCTGGCAAAGTTGCTCAATCTTCTAATGTTATTAAAATAAGGTTTCCCAGAGTCCCGGTAAATGTGTAACTCTTAAAGTTGAGCGGCAACACATAACGTCATCTTGACTTGCGATATTAGTTGCCTTACTGAACATATCTCATGAATGATTCACCGAAATCATCATTTTTAAAATTTTAAGGCTCTTACATTTGCTCGAGAACAAGCTTCTGGCAAGGGCACTCTCAATAACTGCAAATAACCGCCATTATATACAAATACGGTGCCCCGATTGTCTATTCAACGCCTCATTTTGGTTCCTCGATCGCCTAATGATCTCATTTTACTTTAAGCGATAATACCCTAATGCACCAATTTGACGTCATCTATACGATTTCTCCTATTACTTTTAAAAATTAAGGGATTTGGCATATTTCAAAGGCTATCAATATTCACATTTTATCGTGCTTCATGCGAAGCTAAAAATGTTATTTAGAATTGTCAAGTTGGCGAAAAGTCGGCTCAAGTTCATCTGCTATAGTAGCTAGGTGTTCACTCAGGGCAATAACAAACTTGAGGTAAAATTACCAATGTCTTGATCTAACCCATTATTTCGAGCAATGCCAGAGACATCAGCACATTTACAACTCTTTTAATACAACAATGCATTTGCTGATCCTTCAAAAAGCCCCAAAAGTGAAAGGTAGAATGTAAAATATGGTGAAATGAAAAAGAGGTAGGAATATAGGACTAGACCGCAGCGTACAAGGAGAAGACAAAACATTTGGCACCTTTTCCAGCTGTGTTTATAACAGGCAAGGGATTTACAGTGAGATTCTAAGACTTCACGCCAACGGATTTCTTGGCGCAAAGCTTGACGAGGTGGGAGAAGTGTGTTTGCTTGTCAGTCCTGCTCTCAATATGAAAAATGATTGCTTCCGAGAACAGGCCGTGTGAGAAGGAGCTGTCTGAGGTGTACTCCAAGATCCACTATTGAATGGCTGAGATAGTAGTTATCCAACTAGAGGACGTCTGTCCCTTCCACTCACTTGTTGCCATTTCGTTACGCTGTAATCTCAGACGAGGCAGTGGAGCGTCAGGAAACAGATAAAGATGAAGTTCTGTTCGATTAAAATTGACCCTTAAGGGCGATGCTATATGGTTAGACAATATAGAAACAGTTTATTTCATTCTGAAACTAGAGCAATGGCGGTAATATTAAGAACCTATTAAATGAGACAAAAATTTAGAGGAAAAGAGCCTATTGCGATGAGGCGATAAACAGTGCTGTTGTTTATCGGTAAATTCTCAAACCGTCAATTTTTTGTGACCTGAAATCGACTCAACAGCAAAATAACGGTGTCGCAAATGTGGCCATGAATAGCCTTTTACATAGGGTTGGTGATAAAGACTTATGAGTTTCCTTTATTCGTCGACAGAGTTCAAGGGCTCTTTAATGCGTCACCTCTCCCGTTTCCTCCACCTTCTTAACCCAAGTAACCAAATCAACTCAGTCAAAGTCCGAGGAAATTTAGAGCACACAACGAATCGGGGTAGCTCACTTTACGAAGTAAGTCTCTGCTGTGTTGCAGCCGCCTTACTCTCCTTCGCTCTCCTTGTATTTATATATGTCTGCTCGATTTCTGTTTGAGGGGAGTAGGACGTGAGATAACTTCGGTGGCGTCATTAAAAGACAGCACTGTAAACAGTTCGGCAGATAGCGTTACGAAGGTAGCTCTCAGTTGTATCTTAGTGCTCCTCAACTCTTTCCGCCCTTGTAATTGTGAACGACAGTAAGTAGTTGTCATTTGCCAACTTCTTTCCTTTTCCACACCTCAAAAGTTTGAATTAAAAACCGTTTCCTAATTTGTGGGATAAAACTGAGGTGCACAATAATACGCAAACGCCATGAACATCAGAGCCGTGATGATGCTAATCCATTCATCTAGCTGGTTTGATTTAAAGGATACAATTCTGTTGGAAAAATCAAAGTAACAAGCACTTTTCCCTTCCACTTGCAGTTTGAATTGTTGATCTGAGGCGCAACAGCAAAAATCAACTTTTGCTGGGGCATGTTTAATTTCTCGAAAACATTTCCGTTTAAAACTTTTTAGAGGCTTTATTTTTTTGTCATATTTCTGAATAGCTAAAACGCCACAACAGTCGTGGCTATGTTTGATTTCTCCGGTTGATTAGTATCACTTATGGTTAGACTAAAGGTGCTGATAACCACTATGATGTCAATTATGGGCAAGGTCAAAAATAAGGTCAAACCAAATGCTATAAGTACGGGAGAATCTGCAGTTTTGTGGCTTTAAACGTTGGCCAGTGATCAACGTGTGCATGTCGTATCTCCAGCGTATCCCTCATTAAAATCTTTCTACACTTTCCAGCTCATGGTGCAAATTCAACAGTTTTTTACCCTCTCGTGGGTTGGCCAACTAACTCCTTGCCAGGCACACTTCATATTCCTTAATTATTTCACCCATTGGTGTTTTCATTTTGGTGGTGAGATGTCAAATGTAGTGATTTTTGCATGAAATTTGATACCTCATTTATTTACGGACCAAATATTTCTTGTACTCCAAAGTGAGTTTATTTTAACGGTGACAGCTTCTTCCGTAGATATCGCACGAGTGGGACCGTTTACTTCTCTGCATAAACTATCGCAATTCGTCCAGGGGCTTATGATTAAGGATACATTTAAAACTGTCAGTGAATGACTTTTAATTTTCCATCGTAAAGGCATGTATTAAACGTCACCCCTGGACTTGGCTTAGCCCACAATGGAGTGCTTGATTTAAGAATGCGCCACCATTTTATCAACTTCTAGCAATAAAGAGTGAAAAGGAATGAATCAGTTCTGTTTTTCTCTTAATTTTAACAAACGCAGAGAATAATATGAGATAAAATGGGCAGCATAAGGCTGAAAACCCGTGTCTTTGTTACGACCTGAAGTTTGTGTGCACGACCCTGGCTCTTATTGAGCCTCGCTGCATATGTTCCAAAGTAATAACTTCAACCCATATAAAGTTCCTCTTATTGGCTGCTGAGAAGGTACATTCTGCAGGCCAGGTATAATTCACTGATTGTTCATAACTCAGTCCCACAAGATTCTATGGCATTTCAAAGCTCACCATGTCTGAGAGTGGTAGAGCAAGCAAGTCGTATAATTGTGTTCCAGAAAACCTGAAAATATAATTTTAATGCTCTATGACTAAGAGGAAACCTCTATATTTTACTTTGATCATCGTAACTTAGGTATGGACAAGCATGAAGTGAGCAATGCAATTGGCTCCAGGGCTTATCCAATCAAACAATCTTTTAATCTGATAGGCTAACAAACTGAAGGCCGCATGAATTTATAAGGTAAAAAGAGGAATTAAATCTACTTATTACACCAGCTTTTGACTTTTTCAGTCAAAATCAAGTGACTTGGACGATGGCGGAGACAGATAGCAAAGCGTATGGCAATGAGGAGACGCGGTGGGTAGGGTGCTTAAGATTTGAGGATCTACGTCATCGTGAAAAGCTTTTAGATTTGAAGATTGTGGTAAGTGAAGGTGATGCTAGCACTGCTGATTGAATAGATGGTTGCCATATGTTTTTTTCTTGACTGTTTGTAGACCTGCGAGCGCCGAGAGATCAGTGCACACCGCATTGTGCTGGCGGTGCGATTTCCTCTCATTGAGAAGGCGCTGCCTGCTGAAGCGAACAATTGCCTCTTGTGGACACGTTTCTCTGCGGAGTAAGTTTTGCCTCATTATTCACCTACTCGCAGCTCTCCTCACTATCCTTTGACTCGACTTTGACTCTGCTGGGCTTTAAGTTCACCATGCATCACTTTACAGCATTGTGGAGGCGGCTCTTTCCTACGCCTACACTGGCGTCGTACAAATCAACTCAAACAATGCATTGCGTCTCTTCCTGCTCGCAATCAATCTTGGCTGCGAAATCATCATGGACTGGTGTGTCGATTTTCTTGGTTCCAGGTGAGTGCCCGCCACTTTGTCAGGCAAACCAGGCTACTAGTATTTGCTGTTCATCACACCTACCGACTCACGTCCTGCCTCCCTCTTTCTATCGAACAGAGTTAACTTGAACAACGTAGCTGAGGTGTGGGCTGTGGCTAACTCTACCCTGCACGAGAAACTCATGACCCTCTGTCTGCCATTTATCAGAGTTCACTTCGAGAAACTCATAACAAACTCAGTCTTTAGCTCTTTCATGGAGCCTAAGGGAATGGCCGCCCTCGTTGCCGACCCTCTTGTCGAGGCGAAGAAAGAGGGGGAAGTAGAGGTGGACATTCTAAAACAGTGGGCCATTTGCCGCTGGCTGGACAACTCATGTCCCGCCAACGCTTCCAATTATCGTGTTGATCAATTCCAGCACCTGATCTCCCATCTTAACATGAAAGCACTTCCGCTTGATATCCTCAGCCTGCTTCGCGACATGGCAATAGAACTCAATGTCATAAACGAGCACAGGTGAGAACAAAAGTGAATAGATTAACGTAACCACCTTTAAATTTGGACGAAGGATGGATGTGATATGTTGATCCTTCAGAGAACAGATTACTAAGGCACTTAAGGATCAAGGAGGTGTTCTTGCTCCACCTGCCACATCATCTCCGTCGCTTTGGAGGTAAGGTCAATTCGGGGCATCAAATGTCCTCTGTATTCAGAGGAGGTCTTAACAATTTACGTTTGCTCTAATACTTATCCACAAAGGGGCTTAAATAAATGGTTGTGCATTCCAATTTAGGAGAGATCTACTTGCCTATGGTTCCTTCGATAAATCAAGGCAAAAATGCCTTCTTACTGGCATCCCCGAGTTAGAAAGCGGCTCTGATTTTCAGTTTACATTGCCTTATCGAGAGGGCTGTGCGGTAGTCTATATTCGAAGTGAGCAAGGATAAACCACATTAGGAAGTTTTCAAGCTGATGCAGCCAAAAATCTAACGCATCGTAATCTTCCATTACTTTAGATTGGGTCTGTGTAATCGGTGGTGGCAGTCCAGTCGGATCTTCGGAGGTGGATATGCTAAACCTGGACTCTGGCGAACTAACCAAAGGCCCTAGGATGCAAGCAGCACGCACGTTACATGCAGCAGTCGCCACAAATAGCCTGATATTTGTCTTTGGGAGCCGCAACATAAAAAAGAAAGAAAGTAATTCGTCCAGTGAAGTGTTTGACTTTGCAAATGTCAGGCAAGTAGCAAGTTTTCTATTTCTTAAAACCATCCATTTTTACTGCTTGCTCTCCTTTTGGGGCGTTTCTGCTAAGTTAATCTTAGCGGGACGAGAAATGGTTTCCTACTTCTTGATACTTTAAGGTGGAGTAGTCTGCCTAGCATGCCCACAGCGAGTGATTCAAGTGTAGCCGTTGTCGTTCCTGGAGAAGGTGTTCTCGTCGTTGGTGGAGTTAGCAACGGCTTCAGAAACATTGCCACACAACTTCTTTGCGGTGATGTTGAGGGAGCGGTAGAGCAGGAGTGGTCCTGGCGTCATCTGCCTTCCATGCTAAAGGCACGTCGGTGTCCATCAGGTGCCTACTTCAGAGGTCACGTCTTTGTAGCCGGAGGAAACGTTGGGGGATTCAGAGACATCGAGAGTCTTTGCATTCCTTATAAAAAGAACACCAGTCCTCAGTGGACGATGGTCACAATGTTCCCATGGCCTTCTGTAGGACCCAACAATCTCTTCGTTTTCAGAGAAAGAATGTTTTTTATATGTACGTCTTTAAAGAACTTTTTAATCTCTGATTATCCAAGTGTTTCTTGGGTCGCTCTTGACACCACAGTCTTACTGCAGTGTTCACCACAGCAATTCAGAAATGAGCTTAGCGAATGAGGTCTCTTTTACCAATCGTATTCCTCACCTTCGTTTTACAAACAATACCTACTTCCGTTCTTTGTTAGATGGCAATGGAACCGTTATGATATATTCACCGGCACGGGATGAAGGTGCGGATTGCGCTTTGGATACTAAGTCAAAAGAAATATCTAAGCCCGGCATTGCCTCTGCCCCTTCTAAGTCTTTCCCAAATACAAAAAGGTGGAGAAGACACTCCGATTTGGAGTCTATGAAATGGCCGTATATTCTAACCCGGTGGCTTCCAAGTTCTCTCGCATCTTCAACGCCTGGGAACGAACCAGCTAGTGGAGATGGAAGTGAATGACCTATTTATTAGCAACCGCTGTAAATGACCCATGTTTTACTAGAAGCACCATTGACCTACTGGTAGGAAAAACCTCCTCTTGAGTTAAAACTAACTACACCCATTAGCAAAGCTTCTAATCTAAGCCTTACTAAAAGTTCTTATTCTGTATATGTTTACTGGGTTAGTATTCAACTTGCTTTTCCTGTTTATGTATCTCGCAAAAAGTTACATTTGTCCTTCAAATCCTCCTTAAAGAAATCCAGATTTTGATTGGATGAGTAATGACGAAAGCTGTTGGTTGGACAAAAGGTAGTTCAAACATTCAAAACGCTAAATTACGAGAAGGCATCGCCCATTTCTAACATGGAAGTTTCAAGTCACTCGAATACTTTCATCTGCTACCTAAAATTTTCTTAAATAGCTAAAAAAGTTTAAGCAGGCAGATAAACAGGTGGGTGGATGAGTGAGTGAAAGAACAAGCTATCAGGTGGATAAGGTACGAACGGCTGAATGCTTCGTATTCACTTGGACCATGGAAGTAAATGAACTAGACTGAACAGATGGCACCAAGTGACTTCTGGTACGAGAAGCCGAGTGAAGAGCAGAGCAGAAAGTTAAAACCGGTTCTTGATTTGTACTGATGAGAATCAAGTAAACAAAGTGTCTTTAGGTCGAGCTTAGGAGACACTACTTGATCTACCATCAAAATACCATAGTTCAGTTTGATTTAAGCTATTAAATAAGCAAGGTGATGAGACAGCGTTAAGTAAAAATTAAAAGTGCTCTCTCTAGGAGTATCATTTCTAAGTTTTAGGTCGAGAAATAGCGCTCATGCTGGAGATTTGATAATTTTCTTCCAATCATTTCAATCATTTATCATTAACAGAGGAAGCAGAATTGCATATACACATGCCCACAAAGCACAGACGTGCATCATTCTCTCACTGGTGCCTTTGATTCCTTCCCGCTGTATCCTCCCATCATTTTGACATTTGCGTATTGTCTTAGCTGTTGGATAGGATATAGGGTTTCCTGTCCTATAAACCTAAATTTGATTCCAAAGCCACGGAGCCCTCCTTATCGCATTGCAAAGCAGTTGAAAGTGGTGCAGTAGCAGAACAACTTGGCTTCTCGGAAGCAGTTTGCAAATGTTGGACTTTGACGAGAAATCCACGATAAAATGACCTTTAGGGAGACGCCTTTGCTACATGTAGGCATTGGCGAAAATTACAAATAACCCGAAGTACCATAGAGACCTATTGGTATTGAGCATGGGTGATAAAGCCAACCATCTTGATTCGAGTCAGCCAAGAAAGTCGTGCAACTTAGTCAATTATGTGTCACAAGCTTTGAAGGCAGACATCTTCATTCTTCCATTCTGTCATTTGCAAGGACGCTTGCTGAGTGCTCAGTCAGTTGATCTATGTGTGACTTTTGGTGGCAGGTAGAGTTGGTGTTGTGGCTGCCGACAGATGACCAACTCACTAAATTACACTCCCAAGGCAGTGAATGCCTCATTACAGAGGAAATACACTTTGTGTGTACGTGTGTGTGTGTGTGTGTGTGGACCAGGGGGTGTTCATGGCAGATTACAGAGGAAATTGTTGATGTCTGAACTTGGAGAAGGAGGGGAGGCGAACCTCGAGCATTGTCGAGGCGGGACAAGGCGAGTCACTGCTTACCAGACTCCTTATCAAGTTAAATAAGTTTACGTCTTCGTCTCTACGTTGGACACGTAATCTCAGCAAACTGTTCCTACTTGACTGGATTAAGTGTTTGTGTCGGTCCTGCCACAATGTCACCCATAGCCGAGAGTACATCAACGAGAGAGCCAACAACCTTGCTGATATTCCACAACAAGTGAAGTTGGAAGGCATTATGCAAAGAGCAGAGACTGATGCGTAAAAATCCTCTGTGCAGAAGCCGACACCACAGAGAACATCGCCCCATTGCCGTGTTGAGATCTGACATTCAACATGTTGTTCGCCTGAAGCGCATTATCCACCTGCTCCAACGGAGTAAACTGTGGCCAGCATCAGGTGCACCGCTATTGCTAGATTGGTAAAATATTCGCATTCAAAAGTCACTGAGTAGAATTTCCAAAATAACATTAAAGAACCCAAATAGTTTTTGCAGTTTCTGGCGTCTACCACACTGGAATGGCTCATTTACCCAACTGCTTGCATATATACATTACAAAAGGTGGTAAACGTCGATCGAACAACAGGTATCCCTGCAAAATTTCTGCGCGAAGTAGTTGTAAAAGCCTAATTAAGGTTTTCGGTGCTTCCTGAAATTTCCCTTCGTTCACAGTGATGGGAAATTGGTTCCGAAAGAAACTGTCTTGCCAGCTATTAGCTCCCTACCTGCAAAATGCGATCCTTTCATACTTCAACTTCTCCTCTATCCAAATGCTAATATGGGCTGAACTTGACATGATAGAAAATTCTATTGAGGATTTTCAAGCTACATGTCAAAGGACTCTATCGTCTGATGGTAAAAACAAACACCCATTGTGCTTATTTATGCTCTTTGACTTGACTCAAAAGCCTCGTTTTACCAGAGGTTAGTAAATATGATACTTCAGTAGTTTTCCAAAGAAGCGAAATTGTCTTCACCTAGCAAATGCCAACTCTGAATTTGAAGGATTTGCATGCGAGTTACTAGATGCTTCCAGTTGGACAATTTCTTTGGTAATGCAATGGAAACGGCTTAAATAATTTGGTGTTGTACGGATACTTTTATGAGAGTGACAGAGTAAGCCGAAGGCTCATTAATGACGTCATTGTAATGTAGTGTCATTGAAGAGCGGCATTGTGATGCTCCCTTTGCAAGGCAAACAACCAAATTGACTCAATCTCCCAGGTGTAAATTACGCCAACCAGAAATTTCTCCTTAAATTTGGAGCTGCAAATCAAACCGGGGACTAGTAAATATTCGATGGTAGACCAAAAAGGGACGCGTTTGTATCAACTTTGATTGAGAATGCAAAACGCTCCCGGCTTCCTCTCTCACACTACCTATATGCATTTTCAGCATGCAGGCAAAAACATTTTTGAGCGAAATATGAATGGTCGGCCAGAAGAGCTGTTGGCCAAGGTTCTGTCAAGACAGATTTGTGGCATCACTAGGGATCTTCCAGAGATATAAATATCTCACTGTGTATGCACACTACTTAAATTGCCCAGTAGGCACGTTTCCTGGTAAGATGCATAAGAGAAATGGGTTCATGAGATGGACTTTACGATTGTAAACCCACTAGTCCACTTCAAAGCAAAGAATATGTTTTTTCTCAAAGAACACAAAAGGTAAGCCCTCTATTCAGCAAAATTTACATAAGTCTGCAAATTTCCTCTTTGCTTCTCCACTTCCAACAAACGGAAGGCAACAAAGAGACGCACAAACAGGGGATGGTGGTTTTGATTAACACAGCCTCCAAAATATGACACGCCATCAATCTTCAACACCCCTCAATTACATCAAAGGTACTGTAATGTCTTTAACGCATGTAAGCTGTTTCACTTGGTTTAATAATTTCGTCATCTGGAAGGCAGTCGCATTAGATGCTTTGTTGATGTTTAAGCCGCTTTCTCGTCCTAACCTCCCAAGCTGCTTTATCTACAGAAGTGATGACAATCGCTAATGAGGTTTCCCAAATGCGGAGTTTACTGTCTGCAAAATGGAATGGTCTATCTTCTCCTCTGTGACATGCATTGGAAGGTAGGGTAGGAACTTTACGCGCTGCTGGAGGTGTAGAAAGGACAGTAAGCGCTAATGCTCAAACTTAACAAAAGTGGATGGTTCCATTATCTATCGAAATGTTTGCTAAAAGATCAGGAGTTTTTGAGTAATATGCCAACGATCCTTATAACCTCCCTCGTTGTAGCAAGCACCAGCTGAATGCTGGTTCCAGTTTTACTGCTTCGTTGCCTTGTCCTAACAAAGGTTGACACGATGATCCAACCATTCACCTTTCCACTATGCATGCCACTTACAAGCTTCCTGTCAAATGGCCCAGTACGTTTAAAGGGCATCATGGATATGTAGTCGCCATCAATATATCAAAATTCGCTGGAATTTTAGACCAGTGCTGCTAATTTCCCGCAGAACTCTAAGTCACTGGAAATTCAAAAGACTCAAGTAGGGTTGCTTCACGGTGGATTGGTTGAGCGAGAATGCTTCTGTATTCATCCCTAACTTGACTCTAAAAGTTTATGCCTCAAACGATCGTTTTGATCCAACTTTTCCTCTCACTTCCTCTGATCCGCATCAACCACGAGGCCGATACACGAACACCGGTCATGACCAGTACATAGGTAGAAGTTCACTGTCCTAGCGAACAAGTCCATTTATATTAATTCCAGATTATACGCATCACATCTATCAAGAACTGCGCCGGATGGTGCGTGCTTTGTTGAGTTCACGGCAGGAGATCTGTTCCAAGGCCTGGACGCAACAAGGCAATGAATCATTGCCTTAATGTACCTTGAGTTCTTTCCTGGTGCACTGCCGCCTCACATTACTTTCCTTTCCGTCTTTTAACAATATCTGCACGAATAACCTCCATATGTGATGCTTGGTGAAGCAGTCCGCTATTGTGCCTCCAAACATCTCCACTATTTGCTAATCCGCCACCTCAAATGGCCCACCGCCATGCATCAGATCACAGAAACAAGCGATCAGATCATTAGTGAGTTTCGACAGGATGCCAACTCAGGCCAACTCCCTCTCCGAGTAGGATGGAGTTTTTCCCTTCGTTTGATATCTCTCAGCCATCCATGTACATTTGGACAGGCAGGCCCAATTAATGTTGGTGGAGGGTGCTCGCTCATACAATGAAGCCGGCAAAAGTTAGCCAGCTACATAATGGACGTGGCAAGTCTTGAGACGATGTTCACTAACATGACAAGTGCAAAATAAACACAAACTCCTCCTAAGCAGGTTCATAAGACTTTCCTCTACACCTTGGTGGAGCAAATGAGTATGGAGGAGATAGCTGAGTGACAGAGGGCTTTTGGGGGAAACCTACGTCACCACTTCTCGGGATCCATACATCTGGCAGCCACTTTTCCAGGGTGGATGTAATCACCTCCGATCACGCCGTTCTTGACGTTGCATCCACTGTTTACAGTAAGTCTGTGATTTGTCGAGCAAGGCATTGAAGGGAGCATTTGACGACTGTGAGGGAAGCACCTTTGCAGCACTAAAGATTGCCCTACTTAATAGAGGCTAATAAAAACGCTCACACAGGCATTGGAGATCGGATATCTCCAAATCATCGCCACTGAGTTGTGTGGACGACGAAGCGCCACCGAATGCGGGATTGCAGTCGGTGTGGTATTTTGCATTCCTTATTTGTAGAAACGACATCCCCTCGCCCCAGTGCCTTTGGCTCAACAACATTGCTGCAGAACACCTTTCAGTCTTGGTCGTTCGTTTGTCAAGCGAAGTAACCGCCTCACAATTCCACCCTCCAACACTTCTGCGTAATCGCTGGAACGCTGCGTCCAAATTCGCACGTCTTGTAGCACTTGCTATACAACCCAAGCACTACGCCGTGAAGCAGTCCAGCATGCCAAAGTGGTCCATTATGGGTGCGTTCACTTCCCCCCTCCACTCGCCTTCGTGCTCGTCCACCGACCGCCGCGCATTCAGGGGGGGTGTGATGGGAAACGTCGACTTCGCAATTGCGTCTGTGTCAGTGTGCATCGCTACAGTAATCGCCCAACCAGCACAGCAAATTCTTTTCAGCCAACTTCGCAAAATACTTCATCTGCTGATTTTCCCGACGCTGTCGTCGACTATAACTCCTCAACGCAACCGCATTTCGCCACATTTGGACTGGCGACGGAAATGATCCTCCCCAAAGTACACTCAATCAACACTTCTACTCTCCCCAATAAAGTCAGCCTTGTTCCATCGTGGGTGAAGGGATATTCGCATTGTCTGACAACATGTGCACTTTTATTTGAAATGCAGAAAAATATTCGACCTCGTGGTTAATGCTTTATAGACCTTCTCTTTACGCATTCGCATTTGCCATGGTCACGAGCTTCGGCGGCTAGGTGGAGAGTTGAGGCTGCCATCACAGCTGTGACGGTCGTGGGTCAACAGTTCCAAGAGAACTCGGTGCATGGAAATGCAGTGCATGACATGCTACGGTGCAATATTAGCTGCTTCTGAGGTATGCAAGTAAAGAGTACGCAAATGACTTCGAATGTCCTGAGTCGTTCGCCACAATAACGTCCACAAAGCCATTTCCAATGTCAATTCTTCCAATCAGAGAAAAGCCTTCTATGAAAATGCGCCAAATGGTAAAGTGTCTTTACAGATGGTATGAGGATTAGAGCACCTCAAGTGTCGGCGTTATTAGGCTTGGAAGCAATCACCAACTCACACTTCCTTCACCTCTCCGTTCGCATGGTTTCCTATTCCACTTTGGATTTGGAAGCATTTGCAGCAGTGTTCATACTCTGTTAGGGCAGTTGGGATTGGAGCCAAGCAACATGACCTCTCCCATCCAGACAGACTTTCAATGCTTACCTAGGCAAATATGCACCGTATTCGCTTTGCAAATGAACTCCTTCAAATCCACCCTCACTCAAAATTCGGCACTTCTACACAAATAGCTGACATAAAGCCATGTAATATGGCTGGTTTGCATCGCAGTTCACCTTTGAAGCAAACACTCACATCCACTCCAGTGGATAGTCGCGATGTCGTCACCACTTCTTCGCCAACGGCCCTGGAAATTGTGTCAGGTTTATACGACGGCAGACTCAAATATTGGTGGCTCTCCAGTCATCGCCATGACATCAAAACATCGTGACCACTCCGTTAACGCCACTGCAACATCATTCAGCATGGGGTCAAGACGCCTTGTCTGCATTATTCCAACAATCTCTTACTTACAATTATTATACCACACCTTAGGTTGCATTACCCTGGAATGGCAGAAGCACTTCCAGGGTCGACTTATGCAGTAGGTGAGACAAGTGGTTGCGAATTTACAGCACTTCATTGCCAACAAATCTACTTCCCACCTCGGCTTGTCTTCAAAAGCCAGTTTTCGTGTTGAGTTTCCACCAACCCGTTCAGAGTATTTGCTGACATACAAGTAAATCCAAACAATGTGTCAAACGAAGCGAAGTGGAAATGTGGGAGGCCCGTTGCTGTTTCGGCGAAGAGTGAGAATTTCTGGGTAACTGAGTAGCAGATGATTGGGCAGAAATTTTGGGGGATTGTTCAAATCTGTGCCTTTTGTGATACAGGGAGTACGTAGGCGAAGGATACCGCCAATAGGCGTGTTTGTCTTACAAGTAGATCGCAGACAGTGGGATCTTCCGTCAAATCACATGCTGCCAACACACGGCAGCCACGTGCTGGTCTACACGCCGGTGGATTCCCTTTGGCCATACCCACTGAGCACTCATCTTCAAAGGTTTGCCACTGTATTTGAAGCCTCATTCACGGATTGATTGCCAGGTGTGACCGTATTCGTGCTCTGCAAAGGCCACGAGATAACAGGGCCAGCAAAGTCAGGTAAGAAGACAATGCTCTGTGGTAAATTCCAACTCACCTTGTTGTGACAGTGAGAATCGTTTCAGCATAAGTAACGTGGCACCTCATGGAGCATTCGTTCCACTACTCCTGCAACCTCCAGCGTTGCGTTTGACGCATTACTGCAGTCAGAAGCCAAGACAAGATCTGTAGAGTCCTCTCTCAACTGGCTTTGTTGAGAGCAGGCTCTGAATGCGCTATGCTGTCAATGCCAGTGTAGGCGTTGCTTTCCCTCAGTCCATCTATTCAACAGTAGCACTTTCTTGATAAAGCTGTGCAGTTGTCGCAGCCTCAGCATTCTGACCACCAGTGGCACAATTCATCCACCACTTGCGTGCGCTCTGCGTAATTCCGTGTTCGCGTTCCAATCCAGTGTTTGCCTGAATCTCTCCCCAATCCGGATTATCTGTTGACGTGGCTGTATCAACTCTGATGGTAGGGCTGAAGTCACGAGAGCTCTACCCGTGGATTCCTTTCCATGCGGGATTCGAGGACGTCCGCATGATAGCAGGAGGACAAAGTCATCACAATACAATGGCCTAGAAGCTGTTGCATGACCTTCCCTCTCCTATTCACCACAAATTCATCATTCATTCCATCTTCATATCCCTACTGCTCCTACTTACTGCTGTTCAAGCATTCTTCCCCTATTCGTTCATTCATTGTGCTGACTCCCTACAAAGTGACAATACTTACTCCTTTGTCGTCATCGCAGTAGCGAGGCAGAGATGAGTATTCTAAACATGGCAGAAGGACCTCGACTCGGAGATGGATGGCATTGCATTACGGGGCAATCCCTCTCAACACTTTCGTTCTTCTGTCTAGTGGACTTCACCACCAGCCCACTCGATGCTAATATCAGGAGAGTGTTTGCTGATTCTAGCACACTGCAGCCAAGCCGATTGCCAAACCTGGGTAAGAGGATGTCTATTTGTGGGAGACAAGATACAGGAAGGTTCAACAAAGGATGATGGTTTGAATGTGATGCTTTGGATGCAAAACAGAGGAGTTGCGCTGAACGGAGGTAGCTGGCATCCTACACAAACGGCAATCGAGCTAAACCGATGAGTGTGGATGGGCAGATCAAACGGTATCCATGCAACAACATGAAGCAACATCCAAGCAGCAAATACAGACAGATGAGAAGGCTCCGAATACGGCAAGTTATATTTAAGGAACGCTCATTTACACAAGAACAGGATGTTGGAGATGTGTAGATGGTTTGAAGGCGGTCGCATGTCTGTATGGTGACAAGGACGTCGACGGTGGTAGTTCCTGACTCATGCTGCAGCATCTTTTCCGTGAACATTCATTCGTGTCACGCCTGATGCAGGATGGTCGACTCAGAGACCTGCGTGAGACCACACAGCAGATAAATTGTTCCCACGAAACCCCAAATCCAAACAATAACAACAAGGTGGAAATGAAGTGAATGCAGCCCACGCGAAACAGCAAATGTATCGCCCACTGCTTGAGGACTTGTCATTGAGCCAATGTTGTTGTGTCTCACACCAACAACCCACCATGCTCTCTGATTAACCGGCAACCATATTGAAGCAATGCCAATGCGCTTGATGCTTTTCCGCTTGCTCCACATGACAACGCTTCATTTGCCCACCCCTTTCCCATGGAGAAGACAAGCGATGCGAGGGGTGATTACTCCCGCGACCTGAAGGAAACAGTTAGTTCAAGTGGCATTGCTCCCCACAAAGTGCTGAGTCATTTGCCCTCACTTTGGCGAGGAATGCACTCACACTCCGTGCTGACAGAAGAATTGACGAGGCAGATGAGTCAGTGAGCAGAGCAATGTCTTAACCAATTATAGGTAATCGATGAATGCCGCAGTCCGTGAATTGGGACAAATATAGCGCGCAAATATGGTGGTGACGTTCTGCGACACGAGAAACACACAGGAATGTCAAACAGTGGCAACATTGAGAGATGCCTGCATTGGACGCAAATGGAGAGGTGAGGATATTTTTCCGGGGAAATTATCTCATGAACAGGTTGTTTGCACGGACCCGAATCCAAGTGAAGGAGGCAATTGAATTTATTTGAAGATGGACTTTTATTTGTGTTCCAAGTGCATATGCGCCTAGAAATTGTGCGAGGCAATAATTGACAATATGGCAGTGTTTTAGTACGTGGTACCATAGCGGCAACCGTGGTTCAAATCAACACGCTTTGTCGACGTGTACTGCTGACAAACTCATTTCCCCTCCAAGCACAGCTTACAGACTCCAGCATTAAGTCAGTCAAATGACATTCTTATCGTCTCCATCTTTAGTTTGACTAATTCTACGCAAATTGCGGAGCAAAGTCTAAAATGTCCCACAAAATGAGCGACTCACGTTTGACTTCAGAACAGAAGCAGCAGTCATCGGTGACTGTGGGAGGAGCGCAAGCCCCTTCACCACTTCATACCCCCACTGACACACAGCAGCATTCCGCAGCACCTGTGCAACGTAAGTTTCACTGTCGATGGTATTTCCTCAACTACATTCAATCAGAGTTAGAAGGTAAAGCAGTCAAGGAACGGGAAGAACCACACACCCCTCCGCAACCCACAGAATGTGCTTCAGCAGATGTGTTCCGAACACCCGACAGACGTAAGACGGAGTCACATTTGTGTTGTACATTTACCGTTTATTTTAGCGAGTACAGGCAGTGTTAATACGTCAATGATTCCGGGCAGGAAAAGTGCAGTCAGTAGGAGGCCATCGAACGTTCCTACTATGAGCAGGGAAAGATTCCTGCAGTTGGCAGAGGGAGATGATCCTCTCTAAGGTAACACAACTAGACGTTTTGTATTCACTTCACTGGTGGTTAAATGGGTATCTCCATAAATAAAAGCATGTTCTCATTGTGTGGATCTGTCTTTTGTTTCCATACAGCAGTGGGGAGGCTGTGAGCGTCAAGGTTGATGTGTGGCAATAGTTCTCTTGTGGCAGTCCCATTTACGTCATGGTTGCGTGCTTTTGTGATGAGGTGGAAAGCTTGCATTGTCCTCATGGCAATGTGTCTATCGTGTAGGAGTGGTTGCCACCATGGTAGTTGCCGAGGTACACAAGTTAATAGTTTGCGAATGTCTCGGACATGTTTCAAGCATTTGCGGCATCACTTCTTCCATAGCGAAGAAGGCTGTCCCTGCACCATCAGTCCACATGGTGAAAGGCTTTGCACAAATGTTGGCGAGCCGAGCAAATCCAATCCTGACGGTATGCCGCATGGGAGTATTCCCATGCACAGCCTTAGCAACGCCCAAATTTCGTGTGCACGTGTTGAGGAAACGTGTTTAGGTCATTAGAGATGACTGTTGGAGAGGGAATTCCACAGGCAGCAATGCGGACGACGCCTGAGAGGTGAAGAAGTCAATGTAGCACAAGGATGTGTGTGCTCAACAAACACATAAACACCACATTGTCTGTGTCTGCAACTACCTTGATTATATTTTAACTTGGTAATCACACCACGCCCTCACATCCCACACACTTGCAGCTCCGCAGCTGCCTGCATTTCCTCTCTTATGCTCACATGTCCCACTCGTCATTGCATCGTTGCCGGAAGTTCACTTTTGAGTGAATGCGGCCTCAAATTCGACCCGTGGGAAGCTCCCATTCAGGTGGGCAGGTGATGAAACTCTCCTCCAATACGGGACCGACAATGAGGCTGCCGCATTGGACTGAACATCTGACAAGCTCCATTTCAAATGGTCAGACGATCTGGGACGAAAAGGCGAGTTGTGAGTGGAGGGTCATTTCCAAGGCAAGATTATTTTGTCGCGGTGCATTCACTCCGACCTACCTGCATAATTGCATTTTCAAATGCACTCAGGCAACGTTGATTGGTAAGTCCAAGTTCTCCTCCCACTCACTTGTCCTGCATCTTTCAAAATCACTGCATTATTTTTCTTTTCAATTTCTAAAAATTGAACCTTTCCTCCATAAACAACACTCACACCCATAGGCGCCCCTAAATTTCAATCATTTTGCACGCTTCTTGTTTAAATGCTTCGTTTTCCTACCAATCGGCGCCTGGGGAGTATGCTGAGTTCAGCTTGGCGTGATGGCATTTGTGACGGTTCAAATTCAAAGTTGGCGATGTTGAAGAAGATAGGAAAGTTGGCTTTCATGAAGACGTGTGATGTAGGCTAGTGATAGTGAGGATCTGGACAATTACGCCTCACACCATCCCCTACCCTGTGGAGCATCGCCACAGTCGGCCGTGTGGTTCGTGCTTAACTGACCGTCTCCGCGTTTCGAATGTCATTCACGTACGCTCAAACAGCTGGACATCTAGGGAGATCACGCACGAAAGGACTGATTTCGATGAGACACGTGTATGAACTGACAGCCGTGGGGGTGGTTGTGCTTGAAAGCAGCTGTGATCCTCACCAAAGTCTAGATGTAGGTCACCAGTCGTAGTTGTCCTGTTTGTCAGCCTTCTACTCCATGCTGCGTTGTTGTCAGTGTGTACAACTCCTTCGCCTTGATCATCCCATTTTGCTCTTCATCATACAGAGGATGTAGTGGAAAGGGAATCGCTGAAGACGCATCTTGATGACGGTGGAGGGGGTAGAGCTTTCGTCAACACGAGTAGTTGGAAGGATCCGGTGGAAGGAACTTGGTAATAATGATTTGGCATGCTCGAGCCAGTTGATGGTTATTGGGTATTGGAAGGCTTCTAGTCGTTGGATTATGTTGGATGTTGCAAGGAGGTCAGCATTGCAATGTCATTGGAGATCACTTAGACAACAAAAGACAAAATCTCCTGGCACAGGCTGCTGATGATATGAGAGGTGCCAGATGTGCCTTCATGACCTCGCACGTGATCAGTGGTAGTTGTGGGTGGGTGATGTTTGCGATTGTGCGTGTACCACGCTACCACTTGTCGGTTTCACACATCCTGCAGCATTGCCATCAATGTGGCAAAGGAATCATTTGCAGCGGACAGAGGTATTTGTGTCGATCCAGATGGCATATTCACTTTGCTTCATGCACGTCATTGTTCCATCACATGACAGAAGAGGCAGTTGATTGGGACTATTAGGGAGGGGTGAGTCCATTTGCCTCCTCAAGGACCAAGCCCTGGAGTATTTGGCTCTGTCGCCGATTGCGCCATTGCCAGATCAACACAAGTCTAATTCGAGCATGGCTTTGCCTAGCACAGGAAACAAATGACTGAGCTGCCAAGGATCGAGTGATGAGGCTAGTGAAGAGGAGGCAAGTAAGGAGAACTTGAGCAGTTGAGCAGGCTGTCTATATGACTGCGGTGGCCCATTCGCCTCAAAGGCACTTGTGATGACTGTGTTGCATCGTGGAGGCAGAGACTTGATTGTGGAAGGGAGTGGGCAAGTCAACTCGGGTAAATAGCCTCCACTGGCGTTATTCTTTCACTACATGGATCTGTTTCCCCCATAACGTCGTCGTCTTTCATGTAAGTATTACTGCATTAATGACAAACTTTCTTCTTTCTAGCTGCTTTACACATTCAGACTTCAGATCTTGTGTATTGGGGTTGCTTATTGTGCCAATGCTGCAAAATGCAAGACAGTCTGCCGTAAGCGGTCATCCGTTTTGCCTTCATTAGGAAGCTGTTGGTTGAATATATCTGGCGGTCGTGTGCTCCTTGAGATGAAATGAAGTACTCTGGATGAAATGAGTCTGAGCCGCTGGATTCCTTTGAAATCCAACAGTTGCTTTACGACGACTTGACCGAACGAAGACCAATGTGAATGCCAATAGGTGATGCACTTTGGGATGAGAAAGCGAGCTGCTCAAGTTCTGCCAGGGCAAATGCCCTTGCGCCACCTCCACTTGTCCCATGGACAAAATACCCAGCCACGTGACTTACATCTAAAAGAAGTTCCTCAAAATCCCAAACCATGGTGGACACAATTGTTGTCTTGCAATGCAGGTAAGAAGTCAAAGTGTCGAGGGTCGCCACAGCAACACATGCTTCTAGCCACCCTGACAAAAGCACAGGAAGTTTGTCAGCTCCAATTGCAAGTCAAGATGGCAGGATACCTGTAAATTCTTTTGTTTTTCAGGTTGCAATTGTTTTGTTTTTTCACCCACCTTCACTCCAGTGCATGACTCCGATGCATTATGGAGTCGCCTCAAAGCAAATCGACTTTGCAGCGGTCCTCCTCCACTCGTCAAGACACACCGCCCATAAAGGCTGTCAGGTGGCACCATGGTGGAATGGGCTTCTCTGTTTGTGCCATTCCCCCCACTCCCTCTCTGCTTGAAACCCCACACATGTGGTAATGGATGCTTGCGACTGCTGATGCCTACATAAACGTTATTCGTCAACACCGCTTTGTGTGTTCGAAGTTTCCAAAGTTGGCCCTGCACCGACTCCCACGTAGCGGAGGGCATGGACCGAGTAGGGACTATACACAGTTGCCAGAAACTGGTAAAATATCATGCTTTCTACAAATGGCAGCACATGCACGACGAAGTGAGGATAATAAGGGAGAGAATGGATTGTAGATCCACGAAATGGCATTTCCTTGTGCTTTGTGCTGAGAGCTGATTGTAGGCAGGTTTCTCGTTGATCTTGTTGATGCATCTAGTGCTGGCTCTTCGTCTTGAAGCACATACATCTTGCGTGCGTGGAGAGGGAGCTGCCTTGCCACTGCAGCACTTTCGCCCACCATTGTGGATCTGCTCCTCTCCACGACATTTTATGTGAGTAGTTGAGAGTGGTATGCATGTGAGATGATGAAGTAGATGCTAGCAGTTGTATGCAGAGGATGCTTGATGGGCGGACACTGCTGTCTCATCTCTTTTTCATCGCATATGCACGTCGCTGCTTCATGCCAGCACTAGGTCCGAGTGAAGTGAGCAGACTGCTTAGAAGTCGAAGGGTGTTCTGAAAACACTAAATGCACTTTGCAATGCTTCACACGCTGCAGCAATCTACAATGCTCTGTGGATTTCTTGTGATGCATTTACACCAATAAATGTGTGTAACTGGAAGCAGCAGGAAGTGACCAGGCGTAGCGCCATTTGTAGGCCGCTGGCACTTAAATGAAATGTTGCATTAAGCCCATCAACAAGGAGAGGACAGTGGATAAAGTGATTCGAAGGAGGGTTAACCAAAAGAAAACACTCCTATCAGCGTGCGACATAGGGTACGAATACCTTTCTAGTGGATTTGCCTGGTTTTTACCGAATAAAGCATCCATGAGAACGAGCCATTCATTTGCCGATTTTTTGTAACCACCTCTTTTGGCTTTGTGCTTTTCTGTTGCAAAAGTCGTTGGCTATCCAGCCTAGCCCTGGTTGCCCTCCTGCTAACCACATGTCTCCATTCCCCTATTGCTAGCCGCGCAGCGCTCCATCCTCGAGGCGAATGCTCGCTTTGGCTGTTTGGGCACGAAGCACTGCACGTGGATGTGTGCTGTGCTGTTATTGCTGCAGTAGGCTGTCATGCCGCCTTCACGGCGTGCAGATTGACAGTGTGCAGGCAGAGCATTCAGCATCAGCAAGTGCTTAGACAAGTTGTTGCAGTTTAGTTTCAAGTTTCCCTTCTGACTCTGCAGCTGTGAATTCCTCACAGCCAACTTTATAAGCACTGCACACTAGAGGTAAATCCACACGCACTGACACAGAAGCGATGTCATTAATATCCCATGCTTTCATGCTGTTGTGCTATTTGTGCAGGTGAATTGGAGGATGGGATGATGCTCTTTGCGCCAACGAGCGGCAAAGATTGATTTGGACCTGTTTTGTTTATCCTGTTATACCCCACATTCTCCTTCTTCTTTAGTCCTGGCTTACTAGATGCATCACAAAGGCTTGCATGCAGATAATTCACTCTGTATTGTTGAACTGACTTCCATGGAAAAGGCATCGTGAGGTAGTGGTAAAGTGTCCGGTAGGGAAAACGGTAAGCGTCAACGCAGGTTCAAATGTGACGTACTAAATAAAGGCACCATGTAAATTCGGAGATTGAGTGGGATCCAGAAATGGACAAGATGAAAATTGAAATGAAGCCGAGGTAACAGAGAAAGGGGATAACCAGCCGAATGGGTGGGTGATGTGTAGAGCAGACATGGCTCGCAGTGCCACCTCCTTAACTGTGGCGGTGTGTTAACTAAATGAAGTAATCAAACTCATCCACCCCGAACGCAATGCGAGTCCGCTTCACCATAAACTTACTTCATGAGGATCAGTAACGCTGCATTACAAGGAATGACGATTAAACAATTCTCTATATTTTGTGATGGGTTATGGGAAACACCTGGGGCAAAATTAAGAGGATTTTGAGTTGCAAGCAATAATTAACGCTTTTAGTGAGGGCAATATTGCGGAAGAGTGGTTCCACACTTGCATGCTTCAAACTTTGCCCTCCAGCCAGTCCTTCACCACGCATTCTCTCTCTACTCAAATCTCTCCTAACACATCACTGTGCATCTCCGTCCGATTTCATTATTATTCAAATAATCCACCACAGCAATGCTGGCAAACACTTATCCTGACATTCTATACATTCGTTGATTTATCCACATAATCCATCAGTCATTTAGTTACCTTGTCAAGCATCGGTGCCTGCATCATGACTGAAATCACCGTCCATGAAGTTACCGTCAAAGAGCCAACATGAAATCACCACAACGTTTGGACTAGTGGCTTGTTTACGTAAAATTCTCTCCTCAAAATCATCCCATTCAGTTTACATGATGTGGCCACAAACTCAACTTTAGCTTGTATCCCATTCAGACCGATATTTCTACTTTTTCGCACCAGTTCTATCCCCTGTCATTGCAAGAGCCATTGAAAGAGGAGAAATCGCTCCGTCGTTTCAATGAGCGCTGCCTTCCTTACAACCGCGGTCACTTGCTATCTCAGCCACCAGACAATTCCTTCAAATTATTGCACTAAAGCGCCACTAGAAGGTAAATCCACATTTCGGAGCCCTGACAGACAAATCAGCATCAACTCCTCCATTACAAAACATCCTTTTGACATTTCGTGATGGTGCTTATTCAAGTTCACCTCAACCCTTTCCAATGCATTAGCCGATCTGCAAGATTTTGGATTGGCAAGGAATTCGTTATAAGTCTGATGTGCAATTAGGGAGGGTTTTTCTGCTACTGGCAGAACGTAGTGAACTATCGGTCGGAAGCGGACCATTAGGAATCTTTGCAAAGGCAAACCGACTCATTTTCCTCTCATTTGCGTGGCTCAATCAACTCATCTGAAGAATTGCAACCAGATTCTTGGTAGACCAGTATGTGGAGGATGGCAAATGGAGAGGTGGACGTTATCCAGCGATTGTTCAATGCCAAGAAAAGGTGACAGTCATCTCAGGACCGCCATGGATGACAGCGCGTGGACTGATCTGACTCACTGCATAAGCGCACTGCTGCCCGCAGTCTCACCGCCAAAACATGCCATTCAACTGGAGTGTGTCACCACTCAAACACTGGGCTTGACTTGATTCTCCCTCGTGCACACCTTATCGGTGTGTAGCACACCATTAATCTAAATAGCAGCCACTGATCTCCTGTCTGCCGACTGCACTTCATCGTCACTAGCACCATTCCTCCCAAGCTGAAGATGGATATCGTGGGAGACTGGGTTTTCTAATTGCTGGCAAAGCTGACACGCTGCATCTGTTACGATATGTAAGAACTCACAGCAGTCTCATGAGTCGCAAATGGGAAGGATGAACTACAATGTGATGGTGTTTATGTAGGTCTGACCGTAAGTGACAATGAGGTTGCTATCTGTAGGGAATTAATTTGAGAGATTGAGGGGTGAGAAGTGAACGGCACCTAAGGAGGTGTACAAAGAGGTAGTCCAAATTTAGGCAAATCTCCCACTGATGGAATGAGGAATTGATGGTGTATGAGTGCATGCGTTGTGAGGGGCATGTTTTCAGATCCTCTGATTCGCCTGAACCGAAGGAAGAAGCCCCATTGTTGGTCGAACGTTACCGAATACCACACGAAATGCAAGAGGAGATTGTGCTTCCTTTTCAATAAGCTGCAGTCATTTCACCAAGTAGACATACCCCATCTTCTCTCCACCAAATGCAACTGACATTGGACTGCACGAGGGCTACAGTTGGCTTGTAGATGGCAGAGTGAAGAGAGCTATGTGGAATTAGTGTGTTGATGGACTGGTACATTTCTGTGTTTAATGATGCTCTCCAACGAGTGACTGAATTTCACGCGTTCTTGCACGTCTCAACGAGTCAATACAGCTAGCTGTGCTAAAAACCGCACCAACTTCTTCGTAACCTGCGAAATGAACTCAGCACCTTCGCCCTTAACATGAGTCCGCCCATCAAGCATCCTCTGCATACAACTGCTAGCATCTACTTCATCATCTCACATGCATACCACTCTCAACTACTCACATAAAATGTCGTGGAGAGGAGCAGATCCACAATGGTGGGCGAAAGTGCTGCAGTGGCAAGGCAGCTCCCTCTCCACGCACGCAAGATGTATGTGCTTCAAGACGAAGAGCCAGCACTAGATGCATCAACAAGATCAACGAGAAACCTGCCTACAATCAGCTCTCAGCACAAAGCACAAGGAAATGCCATTTCGTGGATCTACAATCCATTCTCTCCCTTATTATCCTCACTTCGTCGTGCATGTGCTGCCATTTGTAGAAAGCATGATATTTTACCAGTTTCTGGCAACTGTGTATAGTCCCTACTCGGTCCATGCCCTCCGCTACGTGGGAGTCGGTGCAGGGCCAACTTTGGAAACTTCGAACACACAAAGCGGTGTTGACGAATAACGTTTATGTAGGCATCAGCAGTCGCAAGCATCCATTACCACATGTGTGGGGTTTCAAGCAGAGAGGGAGTGGGGGGAATGGCACAAACAGAGAAGCCCATTCCACCATGGTGCCACCTGACAGCCTTTATGGGCGGTGTGTCTTGACGAGTGGAGGAGGACCGCTGCAAAGTCGATTTGCTTTGAGGCGACTCCATAATGCATCGGAGTCATGCACTGGAGTGAAGGTGGGTGAAAAAACAAAACAATTGCAACCTGAAAAACAAAAGAATTTACAGGTATCCTGCCATCTTGACTTGCAATTGGGTGGGACAACCGGGTCCTGTGCTTTTGTCAGGGTGGCTAGAAGCATGTGTTGCTGTGGCGACCCTCGACACTTTGACTTCTTACCTGCATTGCAAGACAACAATTGTGTCCACCATGGTTTGGGATTTTGAGGAACTTCTTTTAGATGTAAGTCACGTGGCTGGGTATTTTGTCCATGGGACAAGTGGAGGTGGCGCAAGGGCATTTGCCCTGGCAGAACTTGAGCAGCTCGCTTTCTCATCCCAAAGTGCATCACCTATTGGCATTCACATTGGTCTTCGTTCGGTCAAGTCGTCGTAAAGCAACTGTTGGATTTCAAAGGAATCCAGCGGCTCAGACTCATTTCATCCAGAGTACTTCATTTCATCTCAAGGAGCACACGACCGCCAGATATATTCAACCAACAGCTTCCTAATGAAGGCAAAACGGATGACCGCTTACGGCAGACTGTCTTGCATTTTGCAGCATTGGCACAATAAGCAACCCCAATACACAAGATCTGAAGTCTGAATGTGTAAAGCAGCTAGAAAGAAGAAAGTTTGTCATTAATGCAGTAATACTTACATGAAAGACGACGACGTTATGGGGGAAACAGATCCATGTAGTGAAAGAATAACGCCAGTGGAGGCTATTTACCCGAGTTGACTTGCCCACTCCCTTCCACAATCAAGTCTCTGCCTCCACGATGCAACACAGTCATCACAAGTGCCTTTGAGGCGAATGGGCCACCGCAGTCATATAGACAGCCTGCTCAACTGCTCAAGTTCTCCTTACTTGCCTCCTCTTCACTAGCCTCATCACTCGATCCTTGGCAGCTCAGTCATTTGTTTCCTGTGCTAGGCAAAGCCATGCTCGAATTAGACTTGTGTTGATCTGGCAATGGCGCAATCGGCGACAGAGCCAAATACTCCAGGGCTTGGTCCTTGAGGAGGCAAATGGACTCACCCCTCCCTAATAGTCCCAATCAACTGCCTCTTCTGTCATGTGATGGAACAATGACGTGCATGAAGCAAAGTGAATATGCCATCTGGATCGACACAAATACCTCTGTCCGCTGCAAATGATTCCTTTGCCACATTGATGGCAATGCTGCAGGATGTGTGAAACCGACAAGTGGTAGCGTGGTACACGCACAATCGCAAACATCACCCACCCACAACTACCACTGATCACGTGCGAGGTCATGAAGGCACATCTGGCACCTCTCATATCATCAGCAGCCTGTGCCAGGAGATTTTGTCTTTTGTTGTCTAAGTGATCTCCAATGACATTGCAATGCTGACCTCCTTGCAACATCCAACATAATCCAACGACTAGAAGCCTTCCAATACCCAATAACCATCAACTGGCTCGAGCATGCCAAATCATTATTACCAAGTTCCTTCCACCGGATCCTTCCAACTACTCGTGTTGACGAAAGCTCTACCCCCTCCACCGTCATCAAGATGCGTCTTCAGCGATTCCCTTTCCACTACATCCTCTGTATGATGAAGAGCAAAATGGGATGATCAAGGCGAAGGAGTTGTACACACTGACAACAACGCAGCATGGAGTAGAAGGCTGACAAACAGGACAACTACGACTGGTGACCTACATCTAGACTTTGGTGAGGATCACAGCTGCTTTCAAGCACAACCACCCCCACGGCTGTCAGTTCATACACGTGTCTCATCGAAATCAGTCCTTTCGTGCGTGATCTCCCTAGATGTCCAGCTGTTTGAGCGTACGTGAATGACATTCGAAACGCGGAGACGGTCAGTTAAGCACGAACCACACGGCCGACTGTGGCGATGCTCCACAGGGTAGGGGATGGTGTGAGGCGTAATTGTCCAGATCCTCACTATCACTAGCCTACATCACACGTCTTCATGAAAGCCAACTTTCCTATCTTCTTCAACATCGCCAACTTTGAATTTGAACCGTCACAAATGCCATCACGCCAAGCTGAACTCAGCATACTCCCCAGGCGCCGATTGGTAGGAAAACGAAGCATTTAAACAAGAAGCGTGCAAAATGATTGAAATTTAGGGGCGCCTATGGGTGTGAGTGTTGTTTATGGAGGAAAGGTTCAATTTTTAGAAATTGAAAAGAAAAATAATGCAGTGATTTTGAAAGATGCAGGACAAGTGAGTGGGAGGAGAACTTGGACTTACCAATCAACGTTGCCTGAGTGCATTTGAAAATGCAATTATGCAGGTAGGTCGGAGTGAATGCACCGCGACAAAATAATCTTGCCTTGGAAATGACCCTCCACTCACAACTCGCCTTTTCGTCCCAGATCGTCTGACCATTTGAAATGGAGCTTGTCAGATGTTCAGTCCAATGCGGCAGCCTCATTGTCGGTCCCGTATTGGAGGAGAGTTTCATCACCTGCCCACCTGAATGGGAGCTTCCCACGGGTCGAATTTGAGGCCGCATTCACTCAAAAGTGAACTTCCGGCAACGATGCAATGACGAGTGGGACATGTGAGCATAAGAGAGGAAATGCAGGCAGCTGCGGAGCTGCAAGTGTGTGGGATGTGAGGGCGTGGTGTGATTACCAAGTTAAAATATAATCAAGGTAGTTGCAGACACAGACAATGTGGTGTTTATGTGTTTGTTGAGCACACACATCCTTGTGCTACATTGACTTCTTCACCTCTCAGGCGTCGTCCGCATTGCTGCCTGTGGAATTCCCTCTCCAACAGTCATCTCTAATGACCTAAACACGTTTCCTCAACACGTGCACACGAAATTTGGGCGTTGCTAAGGCTGTGCATGGGAATACTCCCATGCGGCATACCGTCAGGATTGGATTTGCTCGGCTCGCCAACATTTGTGCAAAGCCTTTCACCATGTGGACTGATGGTGCAGGGACAGCCTTCTTCGCTATGGAAGAAGTGATGCCGCAAATGCTTGAAACATGTCCGAGACATTCGCAAACTATTAACTTGTGTACCTCGGCAACTACCATGGTGGCAACCACTCCTACACGATAGACACATTGCCATGAGGACAATGCAAGCTTTCCANCTCATCACAAAAGCACGCAACCATGACGTAAATGGGACTGCCACAAGAGAACTATTGCCACACATCAACCTTGACGCTCACAGCCTNCNCACTGCTGTATGGAAACAAAAGACAGATCCACACAATGAGAACATGCTTTTATTTATGGANATACCCATTTAANCANCAGTGAAGTGAATACAAAACGTCTAGTTGTGTTNNCTTNNNAGAGANNATCATCTCCCTCTGNCAACTGCANGAATCTTTCCCTGCTCATAGTAGGAACGTTCGATGGCCTCCTACTGACTGCACTTTTCCTGCCCGGAATCATTGACGTATTAACACTGCCTGTACTCGCTAAAATAAACGGTAAATGTACAACACAAATGTGACTCCGTCTTACGTCTGTCGGGTGTTCGGAACACATCTGCTGAAGCACATTCTGTGGGTTGCGGAGGGGTGTGTGGTTCTTCCCGTTCCTTGACTGCTTTACCTTCTAACTCTGATTGAATGTAGTTGAGGAAATACCATCGACAGTGAAACTTACGTTGCACAGGTGCTGCGGAATGCTGCTGTGTGTCAGTGGGGGTATGAAGTGGTGAAGGGGCTTGCGCTCCTCCCACAGTCACCGATGACTGCTGCTTCTGTTCTGAAGTCAAACGTGAGTCGCTCATTTTGTGGGACATTTTAGACTTTGCTCCGCAATTTGCGTAGAATTAGTCAAACTAAAGATGGAGACGATAAGAATGTCATTTGACTGACTTAATGCTGGAGTCTGTAAGCTGTGCTTGGAGGGGAAATGAGTTTGTCAGCAGTACACGTCGACAAAGCGTGTTGATTTGAACCACGGTTGCCGCTATGGTACCACGTACTAAAACACTGCCATATTGTCAATTATTGCCTCGCACAATTTCTAGGCGCATATGCACTTGGAACACAAATAAAAGTCCATCTTCAAATAAATTCAATTGCCTCCTTCACTTGGATTCGGGTCCGTGCAAACAACCTGTTCATGAGATAATTTCCCCGGAAAAATATCCTCACCTCTCCATTTGCGTCCAATGCAGGCATCTCTCAATGTTGCCACTGTTTGACATTCCTGTGTGTTTCTCGTGTCGCAGAACGTCACCACCATATTTGCGCGCTATATTTGTCCCAATTCACGGACTGCGGCATTCATCGATTACCTATAATTGGTTAAGACATTGCTCTGCTCACTGACTCATCTGCCTCGTCAATTCTTCTGTCAGCACGGAGTGTGAGTGCATTCCTCGCCAAAGTGAGGGCAAATGACTCAGCACTTTGTGGGGAGCAATGCCACTTGAACTAACTGTTTCCTTCAGGTCGCGGGAGTAATCACCCCTCGCATCGCTTGTCTTCTCCATGGGAAAGGGGTGGGCAAATGAAGCGTTGTCATGTGGAGCAAGCGGAAAAGCATCAAGCGCATTGGCATTGCTTCAATATGGTTGCCGGTTAATCAGAGAGCATGGTGGGTTGTTGGTGTGAGACACAACAACATTGGCTCAATGACAAGTCCTCAAGCAGTGGGCGATACATTTGCTGTTTCGCGTGGGCTGCATTCACTTCATTTCCACCTTGTTGTTATTGTTTGGATTTGGGGTTTCGTGGGAACAATTTATCTGCTGTGTGGTCTCACGCAGGTCTCTGAGTCGACCATCCTGCATCAGGCGTGACACGAATGAATGTTCACGGAAAAGATGCTGCAGCATGAGTCAGGAACTACCACCGTCGACGTCCTTGTCACCATACAGACATGCGACCGCCTTCAAACCATCTACACATCTCCAACATCCTGTTCTTGTGTAAATGAGCGTTCCTTAAATATAACTTGCCGTATTCGGAGCCTTCTCATCTGTCTGTATTTGCTGCTTGGATGTTGCTTCATGTTGTTGCATGGATACCGTTTGATCTGCCCATCCACACTCATCGGTTTAGCTCGATTGCCGTTTGTGTAGGATGCCAGCTACCTCCGTTCAGCGCAACTCCTCTGTTTTGCATCCAAAGCATCACATTCAAACCATCATCCTTTGTTGAACCTTCCTGTATCTTGTCTCCCACAAATAGACATCCTCTTACCCAGGTTTGGCAATCGGCTTGGCTGCAGTGTGCTAGAATCAGCAAACACTCTCCTGATATTAGCATCGAGTGGGCTGGTGGTGAAGTCCACTAGACAGAAGAACGAAAGTGTTGAGAGGGATTGCCCCGTAATGCAATGCCATCCATCTCCGAGTCGAGGTCCTTCTGCCATGTTTAGAATACTCATCTCTGCCTCGCTACTGCGATGACGACAAAGGAGTAAGTATTGTCACTTTGTAGGGAGTCAGCACAATGAATGAACGAATAGGGGAAGAATGCTTGAACAGCAGTAAGTAGGAGCAGTAGGGATATGAAGATGGAATGAATGATGAATTTGTGGTGAATAGGAGAGGGAAGGTCATGCAACAGCTTCTAGGCCATTGTATTGTGATGACTTTGTCCTCCTGCTATCATGCGGACGTCCTCGAATCCCGCATGGAAAGGAATCCACGGGTAGAGCTCTCGTGACTTCAGCCCTACCATCAGAGTTGATACAGCCACGTCAACAGATAATCCGGATTGGGGAGAGATTCAGGCAAACACTGGATTGGAACGCGAACACGGAATTACGCAGAGCGCACGCAAGTGGTGGATGAATTGTGCCACTGGTGGTCAGAATGCTGAGGCTGCGACAACTGCACAGCTTTATCAAGAAAGTGCTACTGTTGAATAGATGGACTGAGGGAAAGCAACGCCTACACTGGCATTGACAGCATAGCGCATTCAGAGCCTGCTCTCAACAAAGCCAGTTGAGAGAGGACTCTACAGATCTTGTCTTGGCTTCTGACTGCAGTAATGCGTCAAACGCAACGCTGGAGGTTGCAGGAGTAGTGGAACGAATGCTCCATGAGGTGCCACGTTACTTATGCTGAAACGATTCTCACTGTCACAACAAGGTGAGTTGGAATTTACCACAGAGCATTGTCTTCTTACCTGACTTTGCTGGCCCTGTTATCTCGTGGCCTTTGCAGAGCACGAATACGGTCACACCTGGCAATCAATCCGTGAATGAGGCTTCAAATACAGTGGCAAACCTTTGAAGATGAGTGCTCAGTGGGTATGGCCAAAGGGAATCCACCGGCGTGTAGACCAGCACGTGGCTGCCGTGTGTTGGCAGCATGTGATTTGACGGAAGATCCCACTGTCTGCGATCTACTTGTAAGACAAACACGCCTATTGGCGGTATCCTTCGCCTACGTACTCCCTGTATCACAAAAGGCACAGATTTGAACAATCCCCCAAAATTTCTGCCCAATCATCTGCTACTCAGTTACCCAGAAATTCTCACTCTTCGCCGAAACAGCAACGGGCCTCCCACATTTCCACTTCGCTTCGTTTGACACATTGTTTGGATTTACTTGTATGTCAGCAAATACTCTGAACGGGTTGGTGGAAACTCAACACGAAAACTGGCTTTTGAAGACAAGCCGAGGTGGGAAGTAGATTTGTTGGCAATGAAGTGCTGTAAATTCGCACCACTTGTCTCACCTACTGCATAAGTCGACCCTGGAAGTGCTTCTGCCATTCCAGGGTAATGCAACCTAAGGTGTGGTATAATAATTGTAAGTAAGAGATTGTTGGAATAATGCAGACAAGGCGTCTTGACCCCATGCTGAATGATGTTGCAGTGGCGTTAACGGAGTGGTCACGATGTTTTGATGTCATGGCGATGACTGGAGAGCCACCAATATTTGAGTCTGCCGTCGTATAAACCTGACACAATTTCCAGGGCCGTTGGCGAAGAAGTGGTGACGACATCGCGACTATCCACTGGAGTGGATGTGAGTGTTTGCTTCAAAGGTGAACTGCGATGCAAACCAGCCATATTACATGGCTTTATGTCAGCTATTTGTGTAGAAGTGCCGAATTTTGAGTGAGGGTGGATTTGAAGGAGTTCATTTGCAAAGCGAATACGGTGCATATTTGCCTAGGTAAGCATTGAAAGTCTGTCTGGATGGGAGAGGTCATGTTGCTTGGCTCCAATCCCAACTGCCCTAACAGAGTATGAACACTGCTGCAAATGCTTCCAAATCCAAAGTGGAATAGGAAACCATGCGAACGGAGAGGTGAAGGAAGTGTGAGTTGGTGATTGCTTCCAAGCCTAATAACGCCGACACTTGAGGTGCTCTAATCCTCATACCATCTGTAAAGACACTTTACCATTTGGCGCATTTTCATAGAAGGCTTTTCTCTGATTGGAAGAATTGACATTGGAAATGGCTTTGTGGACGTTATTGTGGCGAACGACTCAGGACATTCGAAGTCATTTGCGTACTCTTTACTTGCATACCTCAGAAGCAGCTAATATTGCACCGTAGCATGTCATGCACTGCATTTCCATGCACCGAGTTCTCTTGGAACTGTTGACCCACGACCGTCACAGCTGTGATGGCAGCCTCAACTCTCCACCTAGCCGCCGAAGCTCGTGACCATGGCAAATGCGAATGCGTAAAGAGAAGGTCTATAAAGCATTAACCACGAGGTCGAATATTTTTCTGCATTTCAAATAAAAGTGCACATGTTGTCAGACAATGCGAATATCCCTTCACCCACGATGGAACAAGGCTGACTTTATTGGGGAGAGTAGAAGTGTTGATTGAGTGTACTTTGGGGAGGATCATTTCCGTCGCCAGTCCAAATGTGGCGAAATGCGGTTGCGTTGAGGAGTTATAGTCGACGACAGCGTCGGGAAAATCAGCAGATGAAGTATTTTGCGAAGTTGGCTGAAAAGAATTTGCTGTGCTGGTTGGGCGATTACTGTAGCGATGCACACTGACACAGACGCAATTGCGAAGTCGACGTTTCCCATCACACCCCCCCTGAATGCGCGGCGGTCGGTGGACGAGCACGAAGGCGAGTGGAGGGGGGAAGTGAACGCACCCATAATGGACCACTTTGGCATGCTGGACTGCTTCACGGCGTAGTGCTTGGGTTGTATAGCAAGTGCTACAAGACGTGCGAATTTGGACGCAGCGTTCCAGCGATTACGCAGAAGTGTTGGAGGGTGGAATTGTGAGGCGGTTACTTCGCTTGACAAACGAACGACCAAGACTGAAAGGTGTTCTGCAGCAATGTTGTTGAGCCAAAGGCACTGGGGCGAGGGGATGTCGTTTCTACAAATAAGGAATGCAAAATACCACACCGACTGCAATCCCGCATTCGGTGGCGCTTCGTCGTCCACACAACTCAGTGGCGATGATTTGGAGATATCCGATCTCCAATGCCTGTGTGAGCGTTTTTATTAGCCTCTATTAAGTAGGGCAATCTTTAGTGCTGCAAAGGTGCTTCCCTCACAGTCGTCAAATGCTCCCTTCAATGCCTTGCTCGACAAATCACAGACTTACTGTAAACAGTGGATGCAACGTCAAGAACGGCGTGATCGGAGGTGATTACATCCACCCTGGAAAAGTGGCTGCCAGATGTATGGATCCCGAGAAGTGGTGACGTAGGTTTCCCCCAAAAGCCCTCTGTCACTCAGCTATCTCCTCCATACTCATTTGCTCCACCAAGGTGTAGAGGAAAGTCTTATGAACCTGCTTAGGAGGAGTTTGTGTTTATTTTGCACTTGTCATGTTAGTGAACATCGTCTCAAGACTTGCCACGTCCATTATGTAGCTGGCTAACTTTTGCCGGCTTCATTGTATGAGCGAGCACCCTCCACCAACATTAATTGGGCCTGCCTGTCCAAATGTACATGGATGGCTGAGAGATATCAAACGAAGGGAAAAACTCCATCCTACTCGGAGAGGGAGTTGGCCTGAGTTGGCATCCTGTCGAAACTCACTAATGATCTGATCGCTTGTTTCTGTGATCTGATGCATGGCGGTGGGCCATTTGAGGTGGCGGATTAGCAAATAGTGGAGATGTTTGGAGGCACAATAGCGGACTGCTTCACCAAGCATCACATATGGAGGTTATTCGTGCAGATATTGTTAAAAGACGGAAAGGAAAGTAATGTGAGGCGGCAGTGCACCAGGAAAGAACTCAAGGTACATTAAGGCAATGATTCATTGCCTTGTTGCGTCCAGGCCTTGGAACAGATCTCCTGCCGTGAACTCAACAAAGCACGCACCATCCGGCGCAGTTCTTGATAGATGTGATGCGTATAATCTGGAATTAATATAAATGGACTTGTTCGCTAGGACAGTGAACTTCTACCTATGTACTGGTCATGACCGGTGTTCGTGTATCGGCCTCGTGGTTGATGCGGATCAGAGGAAGTGAGAGGAAAAGTTGGATCAAAACGATCGTTTGAGGCATAAACTTTTAGAGTCAAGTTAGGGATGAATACAGAAGCATTCTCGCTCAACCAATCCACCGTGAAGCAACCCTACTTGAGTCTTTTGAATTTCCAGTGACTTAGAGTTCTGCGGGAAATTAGCAGCACTGGTCTAAAATTCCAGCGAATTTTGATATATTGATGGCGACTACATATCCATGATGCCCTTTAAACGTACTGGGCCATTTGACAGGAAGCTTGTAAGTGGCATGCATAGTGGAAAGGTGAATGGTTGGATCATCGTGTCAACCTTTGTTAGGACAAGGCAACGAAGCAGTAAAACTGGAACCAGCATTCAGCTGGTGCTTGCTACAACGAGGGAGGTTATAAGGATCGTTGGCATATTACTCAAAAACTCCTGATCTTTTAGCAAACATTTCGATAGATAATGGAACCATCCACTTTTGTTAAGTTTGAGCATTAGCGCTTACTGTCCTTTCTACACCTCCAGCAGCGCGTAAAGTTCCTACCCTACCTTCCAATGCATGTCACAGAGGAGAAGATAGACCATTCCATTTTGCAGACAGTAAACTCCGCATTTGGGAAACCTCATTAGCGATTGTCATCACTTCTGTAGATAAAGCAGCTTGGGAGGTTAGGACGAGAAAGCGGCTTAAACATCAACAAAGCATCTAATGCGACTGCCTTCCAGATGACGAAATTATTAAACCAAGTGAAACAGCTTACATGCGTTAAAGACATTACAGTACCTTTGATGTAATTGAGGGGTGTTGAAGATTGATGGCGTGTCATATTTTGGAGGCTGTGTTAATCAAAACCACCATCCCCTGTTTGTGCGTCTCTTTGTTGCCTTCCGTTTGTTGGAAGTGGAGAAGCAAAGAGGAAATTTGCAGACTTATGTAAATTTTGCTGAATAGAGGGCTTACCTTTTGTGTTCTTTGAGAAAAAACATATTCTTTGCTTTGAAGTGGACTAGTGGGTTTACAATCGTAAAGTCCATCTCATGAACCCATTTCTCTTATGCATCTTACCAGGAAACGTGCCTACTGGGCAATTTAAGTAGTGTGCATACACAGTGAGATATTTATATCTCTGGAAGATCCCTAGTGATGCCACAAATCTGTCTTGACAGAACCTTGGCCAACAGCTCTTCTGGCCGACCATTCATATTTCGCTCAAAAATGTTTTTGCCTGCATGCTGAAAATGCATATAGGTAGTGTGAGAGAGGAAGCCGGGAGCGTTTTGCATTCTCAATCAAAGTTGATACAAACGCGTCCCTTTTTGGTCTACCATCGAATATTTACTAGTCCCCGGTTTGATTTGCAGCTCCAAATTTAAGGAGAAATTTCTGGTTGGCGTAATTTACACCTGGGAGATTGAGTCAATTTGGTTGTTTGCCTTGCAAAGGGAGCATCACAATGCCGCTCTTCAATGACACTACATTACAATGACGTCATTAATGAGCCTTCGGCTTACTCTGTCACTCTCATAAAAGTATCCGTACAACACCAAATTATTTAAGCCGTTTCCATTGCATTACCAAAGAAATTGTCCAACTGGAAGCATCTAGTAACTCGCATGCAAATCCTTCAAATTCAGAGTTGGCATTTGCTAGGTGAAGACAATTTCGCTTCTTTGGAAAACTACTGAAGTATCATATTTACTAACCTCTGGTAAAACGAGGCTTTTGAGTCAAGTCAAAGAGCATAAATAAGCACAATGGGTGTTTGTTTTTACCATCAGACGATAGAGTCCTTTGACATGTAGCTTGAAAATCCTCAATAGAATTTTCTATCATGTCAAGTTCAGCCCATATTAGCATTTGGATAGAGGAGAAGTTGAAGTATGAAAGGATCGCATTTTGCAGGTAGGGAGCTAATAGCTGGCAAGACAGTTTCTTTCGGAACCAATTTCCCATCACTGTGAACGAAGGGAAATTTCAGGAAGCACCGAAAACCTTAATTAGGCTTTTACAACTACTTCGCGCAGAAATTTTGCAGGGATACCTGTTGTTCGATCGACGTTTACCACCTTTTGTAATGTATATATGCAAGCAGTTGGGTAAATGAGCCATTCCAGTGTGGTAGACGCCAGAAACTGCAAAAACTATTTGGGTTCTTTAATGTTATTTTGGAAATTCTACTCAGTGACTTTTGAATGCGAATATTTTACCAATCTAGCAATAGCGGTGCACCTGATGCTGGCCACAGTTTACTCCGTTGGAGCAGGTGGATAATGCGCTTCAGGCGAACAACATGTTGAATGTCAGATCTCAACACGGCAATGGGGCGATGTTCTCTGTGGTGTCGGCTTCTGCACAGAGGATTTTTACGCATCAGTCTCTGCTCTTTGCATAATGCCTTCCAACTTCACTTGTTGTGGAATATCAGCAAGGTTGTTGGCTCTCTCGTTGATGTACTCTCGGCTATGGGTGACATTGTGGCAGGACCGACACAAACACTTAATCCAGTCAAGTAGGAACAGTTTGCTGAGATTACGTGTCCAACGTAGAGACGAAGACGTAAACTTATTTAACTTGATAAGGAGTCTGGTAAGCAGTGACTCGCCTTGTCCCGCCTCGACAATGCTCGAGGTTCGCCTCCCCTCCTTCTCCAAGTTCAGACATCAACAATTTCCTCTGTAATCTGCCATGAACACCCCCTGGTCCACACACACACACACACACACGTACACACAAAGTGTATTTCCTCTGTAATGAGGCATTCACTGCCTTGGGAGTGTAATTTAGTGAGTTGGTCATCTGTCGGCAGCCACAACACCAACTCTACCTGCCACCAAAAGTCACACATAGATCAACTGACTGAGCACTCAGCAAGCGTCCTTGCAAATGACAGAATGGAAGAATGAAGATGTCTGCCTTCAAAGCTTGTGACACATAATTGACTAAGTTGCACGACTTTCTTGGCTGACTCGAATCAAGATGGTTGGCTTTATCACCCATGCTCAATACCAATAGGTCTCTATGGTACTTCGGGTTATTTGTAATTTTCGCCAATGCCTACATGTAGCAAAGGCGTCTCCCTAAAGGTCATTTTATCGTGGATTTCTCGTCAAAGTCCAACATTTGCAAACTGCTTCCGAGAAGCCAAGTTGTTCTGCTACTGCACCACTTTCAACTGCTTTGCAATGCGATAAGGAGGGCTCCGTGGCTTTGGAATCAAATTTAGGTTTATAGGACAGGAAACCCTATATCCTATCCAACAGCTAAGACAATACGCAAATGTCAAAATGATGGGAGGATACAGCGGGAAGGAATCAAAGGCACCAGTGAGAGAATGATGCACGTCTGTGCTTTGTGGGCATGTGTATATGCAATTCTGCTTCCTCTGTTAATGATAAATGATTGAATTATGCAAGAAGACTGAGTTGTTTTATAGATAAAATGCACGACATACTACCGATTGAGAAAAAGTAGTCTATTGGTGAAGAAAGGGAGTCATTGCAATGAGTCGGCGTAAAATACCATGTAGAGTGGGTAGAGTTTGGGTCATTTGCCGGTGTCTACTATGCATGCATCCAGGACCATAAATTCTCTCAAGCATGATGTGACTCAAGATGCAAAGGAAATTTGCTTTGGAGGCATTTCTGTGGTGCTTAATAGATGGAAGGCAGAAAGTATCCACTATTGAGTATTTGTGATGCAGTGTGTGCATAAACAACCAAACCATTGCCATGAGTGGTGGGATAATGAAGTGAGTGTTTGCTTGGGTCACACTAGGTTTACCCTAAAAAATAATTAGTTTAGGTGAACTGTCGCACATTTGTGAACCTTTAAGATGATTTGCATGCAAACAGATCACCTCAGTGGAGCATGTTGAAAGGTGCACGAAATATTTGGTCTTTAAACCCATTCTAAATTTAGCCTAATGCATTTTGATTCTGTCGGTAATTTCTTGTCAAAATTATGCACTTTTACTTTACTTATCGGTAGTTATTTTTATTACATTTATAGCGACTGAAGAACTCGTGACATGCAGTGCAAATTATAACTGGTTTTTCTCCATTATGGGAGAAATAAAGCAGCCTGCAGTCCAAAAATAAACAAAGGAAATCTTTTACATCGCGAAAACATGAGGAGCAAGAACAAAAATGCCATTGAGGCTTAAACAATAATGAGAGGTCGGGCTGTTTTAAGTACCTGAAGAAGGCCTGTACTAGTTGCATTGTACAATCATTATTTTGGCATTCCAAACCCAAATATGTGAAAGGATAAAGCCGCAATTTGACTTAATATTGTCACTGCAGCACAGAAGCACAACGGCATTGGTAAGTCGCTAAAATAAAATCACGCATTCTCAACTTTGCCGCTTGTTTTCCATTTATTACGGCCACGGTTGTAGGTGCTGCAAATTTCCATCAGTTTTAGTTGCTTTACAGTGCCGATATCTTAAGTAAACAGCAAATGCGGCATTTACTCAGCTACTTGTCCTTCCAGCTTGTCAGATCTATGCAGTTCGTGGATACCTTTTACAAAATGCTAAGTTCCTGCAAAAATTGGGCCATTTTTAAAGTCGAAAACGGTTTCATCTCTCGAATAACGGACTCAAATAAATGATGAATGGAATAAAACTGTGGTCAAGTCAAGATCTTTCTTAACATTGTCCTCCGAGCCTTGTTAAGTAAGCTGATTAAAACATTTGTGTTAACTCCTGTAAGCTAGTTTTTCAAATTCTGACATAAGCAGACCTCAATAATACGTTTTAAAAACCTTGTCTAAGGTGTATTCTGTGAAGATGTCTTTTCCACTAAAACTTAACCCATTTACAACTCATTCATTTAACAATTTTGAACCAGATTTCGTATTCTAATTAGACAATCTCCTTCTGTACAATTTTTAAGACTCTTGATCCTACTTTAAAACAGTGCCTTGTCGAGCTTTTTTTCCTTTGCCTTTACCTTATACTTTGTGGTTGAATTTGTTGCACCACTTTTTTTGTAAAACAAGAAAATATTTCATAGGCGGTAGTAAATGCTCCAACAACAGAGTCAATGAATCCCCTACCTCTAGATATTTTGCCGCCATTCTGGAAACACTTTCAGTTACCTCCGTCTTATCTCCATGGTTATCTGCATGGTTTATATGTAAATTCTAAATGCTAAATTCCAAGAAAAAGTGGTCGTTATCCCTCTAAGCATAATAATTACGAGAGTGTAAAGGTTAGGGTGCAGAGGAGAGTAACGCAATATTTTTTCTCCCCAAAGTCCAAAATTTTAAATTCTGGGTGTTACAATGTCTTGTGAAACGAAAGTTTGGTCTTTATTTTCGACTAGATCTGCGTTCATTTTCATCGTGACGTTGAAAAGTCAGCTAAACCTACAGTGTGCATTTATATGATTTCTCCTGGATCATGTAAAATGGTTTGTTTGGAAGGCGAATTTTGTGTCTTAGATAAGTGCTTGATCATCCTAACTTATTTCCATCTATTTTTCACAAATGGAACCATGGAAATTGGCTCTCCTCCGCTACAGCTGCCATTTGTTTTGACAGACGCTAATTTATGGTATACAACGACCACTTTTATTTTAATGACTGTAATCCGTGTTTAGCCACCTCTTTTTAGAAAAAACTCTCCTACACGTCAAAAATGCAGCATAGTTTAATACAAAAAATCAAATCTTTTTCTCCTAAACGCAAGAGCTACATCTGATTCATCCAAACACGAAAATGCCTATACAACCTAAGCATGGAAGGCCTCAAATATTCCGACTAGTGAACTTTTGGTGATTAAACACCACCGGCCTGTTGACGTAACCTTCTAGGATTCTCGACGCCACCCTTGCAATATGCCTGTTTATATGACCATAAATGCTTAAAAGTGGTTTGACGGAAGGTTTTGGCTTATTTTTAGGAAATTTCGCATGGTGGTTAAAGATATGACATCATTAAGATAATAAAAGTAGAGTTAAACCAAATTAGCCATTCTCAAATCTTCATCACTGCGTATGAATGCATTGTGAGTAAATCTGCAGGAAGCATTTGGCTTTTCTTTCCTTATGTGCTACATAACCACAACAAAGAAAGAAAATGGAACAAATTTTTTGGACTTTTTTCATAAATGAAAATAAAATGAGGTAAAGTGTATAATACCAACGTTTTAAAAGGTGGGGAAAACATTATCTACTTACAAATGTAAAAGAATCTTACGTAATGCAATCTTGTTGGTCCGCAAGTCTTTTGAATTTCATGTTCACCGGCAAAAGACATGGCCTTATTATGGTTTAGATTCGGAAGTTTGCAAAATTAAACTGAATAAAAAAGAGATTTTCTTGCACCAGGGATCTCTTAAATTGCAAATTTATTTTCATTGCAGTGAGAAAATGAAAGGAAAGTGCAGATAGGCATGTTGTGTGCGGAAATACTCAAAAAATCAAAACCACATAAGCAGACATGTAGCAGAATGGTAAACTAATAATTAGACCACTGCCATGCAGTATTCTCAGCCACAGCTACAAATTGGTGGACCTTGCGACCTCAAAAAGGACCTCCTTGATTCCGCCTCTGCTAACAAAGCATTGGCAGATACTCCAATCACACACATGGGATCAATTCCACTTTAATCCCCATTATTTAATAGGGCTGGTGGAGTCTACTGCATTTACAGATTGTTGCTTTAATCTAGCACATTGTTTAGGATGCCGACAATCTTGCTAGTGAGCCTCCATGCATTCAAGCAAGCACGCTATAAAAAGCTTTAGGTAAAAATAGAGGGCCGCTTGCTTCAAGCATACCTTGGATAGTCAGCCAACATTTCCATGATTTCTCTTATAATGCATTGACAGTAATGCCCACACATGCTGAATACTGTATGGTTTTTACCACTTTATCAAGGATCCTCACGCAGCGATGCTGACTTAGGAAGACTTCAACATGGCAATTTTTTCCTTTAAAAAAATTTTCCATATCTATCTATGAAGCAAAGAGGCAAAGCAAATTCTAAGATGGAACTAGAAGATTCCATTTTTGCATTACCGTGGCAATGCGAAATCGACACCAAAACGCTCAATGCCATCATTGGCGGACGCGTGACACCTCTATCAAAGACAGTATCATCTAAACGGTAAAACTCACCGGTAAGATGGTCCTGCCAATGCCCACTGCGTTACAAAGGAAAGAAGGTGCTGCTGCATGTCCCGCTCTGAATTTCTGGATCTTCCGTTTCTCATAATTTTAGTGGGCTTGTTTACATGTTATATTGTCCTCAGTCAATGCTCGGCTCAATTTGGGCGGTAAAAAGGCATACTTGCCTATTCGCGAACCGGTTCTTTGAAGTAGAATTATTAGATATTGTCTCATGCGAATTCATCAGTATTTTTTCTCACACTTAGGCTGCTCCAACGATAACGACCTCTGGTCTACAGAATGCATATTAGTGCTACACTTCCAAGTTTTTCTCTTCCACCTACGATTTCCGATTTTTGGATCTAGAAGACTGGCTACAAGAAGACATCTCATATTGCGTAGCATGCAAGAATTAACACATTGTGAAAGCTTTGCGAGGAGCAACAGTGTGTGTCTACCCAAAAATTAATGACATTCACGCAGACAGCTGGTTGATGCTCCGTCGGAAAAATTATTATCAACAAGATCTATTTAAACAAGACTCTATTTTACGAAAATTCACCATCTGTGAGTAAAATTTCACTCTTCATTTCAAAGCATTCTATAAGACAAATAACAACCCTCCTTTGTCATTTGATATCATCATAATTTAGGCATTTGGGTGAATATAATAATCTATGCGAATAATGTAGTTGTGGGTTTTATAAGTTACCTGCTTAAGATTTGGGAACTTTTGGCACAATTCTTGAAGCCCTAAAATTAATTTTAGCGATTACTAAGCAGTTCGGGTTGGTCGGGCCTGTAGATGTTGAATTTCGTGTACTTTGAAAGGTCTTTGCTTTGGCGTGGACATTAGACCAAAGCTTTGGACTTTTGTAAGCACTGTTTTAGCACTCTACACCAAACAAGAAGGCAGATTTTGGGAAAAAGTTGGGAATGCTTTACAACCATTAATTATCTTTAGTACAGAGTATTCTTTCGACGCAAAAAAATGGATATCAGGCTTTTTAAAGACAAAATAGTTGAATTACATGAAGGAGAAATTCGTTTCATAAAACTTTAGGAAAACAGCAAGCATTTTATCGAAATAGTTTGTGCCTTGCACAAATGTGCCTCCAGCATTGTGATAAACCAAAACTTGAATGGGATTGCAGGTGTATGAACATAGACAACACAAATTTTAATCCATTTATTCTTCTAATTGTCACAGCAACCTCTATCTTAAGCTTAATATCACGCTCGTTGTAAATACGTAGTTAGATCGGACACTAGATAGACAGTGGCGTAGTCAATGTCACACGCTTGGAAACGTACTCTCTACCCCCATAGCTTTCCCAAAATAATAAAGTTTTCCCAAGACCAAGCAAAATGAACCATTCTAATATTTTCCCCTCAACATTAAATATACTCAAAGTGCGCTTTTAGGGGTGTGTACGCAAGTCAACTAAATGTACGCAAATCTAAATGTTTACATCTAAACAATTTAGGTTCGTGTAAAAATTCATTTTAACCTGAATGTTAAGATCAGCCCAGATTTATTAAAGAACAAAAAACAGATTATGAGGAGATTTTGAACTCTACTAGTTATTATTTAATTCCTTCATCCCTTCCCTTTTTCATGGCCAGTTCACTGAATCAGTCATGCAAGAACATGCCATAACAGAGCAGCCATAATCAAGCATAAACAAAGACCAGGAGAATTTGACTATGTATCCTTTTTTATGATATAGCGCAGTTACAATTCTTCTATCAGTGTTACCATGGGTAAAATATATGTGGAGCACTGGCAACGCATGACATGGGTAGAACCTCTAAGGGATTGTTCAGCACGGTATAGGTCTTGGTCCCTCTAAAAAGCAAACCTTTTTAAAAATTATGATTGATTTTGAAGTCCCGCCTAAAATAAGTTACTCTTGGAGACTTGATCACGTTCGCACAGACCAACACCACCTCATGTGAATGGCGGTCACTTAAAAGTGGTGAACGGAATAGCAGGAGTTAAACTGGAATCGCGGGACGAAGATTCCTAAATTGTATAACTTAGGTATTCTTCGCTGTCCTTGCTCGTTTTAAATCATACAAAGTCGTTATTGGTATTCATTTACTGTTTTGTTTATCCCTCAAGTAAGTACAATGAGTCGCCAACTAATTTTGCAGATTTTAGTCATCCATTTTATACTTACGGATCAACAGTATTTGTTAGCTAATTTTTCAGTCCTCTTATTACTACTTCACACATCAAACAGAAAGAAAAGTCGGTTCAACTTGGCTCTATAAGAAATGGACCTTTGTAAATCCTTACTAAAGTGAGTCTTAGGCAATGAGATAATGGAGTAAGCGCTATGCACCGTCTAGCAGTGTGTCACGCAAGTCCTGTATCCCACATTTGAAGGTTTCCCTCTTACCTGGAATGCATAGCACCGTAGCAGTAGAGACAACGCAATTAGAAGTCTAGTATCAGTCGCACCAGAAGGTGCACAACAAGGAGAGGTGAGCCTTTTGCTTGCATTCAACCGACTAATTTTGCCTTACCAGGTCAGCTGGTGGCCACCACGCCCAAGTTAGAGGTCGAACGGAGTCACTACAGGGGAATCTGAATATGTCGTTACAAGTGGGGTAATTTTCCTATTTATCTTGAAGCGCTCTGCTTGTCCATTCTTCCACATAATCTGCCCCTTCCTGTTTTGTTCTCCAGATCAAGTTCTCAGGACGATGACGATGATTTGAATTATCACACACCCGATAAACGTAGGTTTCAGTGGAGTTAAGCTTCTTTATCTCTTCTATCAAAACGTGCATATCCAAAAAAATAATTGGTATAATTTTAGCTGTTCCATGGAAGGACATACCTCCTAATGCCCCAAAAGCGGAGGCTAAGGAACTTCACATCCAATTAGACGCAGAAGCGGAAGAACTGATGTTGCGAAAAATGCATGACATCTGGAAGAGGCTATTGAAGAAACCAAACACTGTCTGTAAATAAGTTCCAGCCTTGTGATAAAATAAAATCTTTGAAAATTATTTTAACACTATAATGTGATATGAGAATTTGCAGCGCTAACTTTAGTGTCTTCTCGCCTAGTCAGTAACACATCGGGACGCAATTGAATTGCGCCTAATGTCTCTCTAAGGCCACTGTAAATGTGATGCTTATGGATCTTAATGACACTAGTGCACATTTACCTGACTCAAAAAGGGGAGACTTGAGCAAAAACAGTCAATTAGGCGTCATCATGTTTGTTAAACGAGGAATAAGGTGATTAATGAGGTCCACCGATTCCCCTTTTTACCACTGTTAACTTCACTGTGATCAACAGTGAGCGACTTTAAGCTTACTTTTTTGGGTTTAACGAGGACAAGAGCTAAAGTGCATCAACTTGTGGCAGACTAATTCGACTCCATTATATGATTCAGCTCTCTGATATTGGAAAGGTTTATGTGAGTTTTCTTAAAATGGACTTACCGCATACTTAGAGGCACAAAATTAGTTACCTACACTGTTCTTGCATCTGGAAATTTTGAAGAAGTAGTTACTTTTTAGTTCTATTCACTACAATGCCCAGCATATATTTAGTCTCGGGTAGATGACATCTCAGTACGCGCCAGTTAACGTTGCTAAATTGTAAACAAGTGAAAGGCTTTACTCAGTGGCTTGCAAAAACTGCTTAGACAAAGAACTGCTCGGTAAATAAGAAGATTAAAACAAAGTTTTGCTTATTCAGAAAGCATGAAAATCTGTTTACACAGCAAATATTTATAGGCTAGTATTGTCCGGAGTCGTTCCTCCGCGTAACCTCCATTTTGGTCTACATGGAGAAATTTGGTGATTTAGGGATGGATTGGCCGAGCAGGAACTACTCAGTAGTTACCCGGTGTGAACCTATTTATACGGGTAAAATAAGGTAAAACCGATGTTGGCGATGGATCGCAAATTAATGTGGTGACTACAGACTCCGATAGGAGCGGAACTTCTTGCCCCACAAACGCAAATTTGTCATACTTGAAGGAGAAGTCATACGAAGAATTACACATCCATGTGATTATATTAACGGCACAGGATATGTTTGAATGGGAATAAATGAAGTGTACGTTGACATTTAAATGACCTTCAAGGCCAAAAAAAGGCCAAACTAATCCAGAATGCCAAGAAAACATTTAAGCATCTGAATTAACGACTCGCGACCTAATTAGGCAAACTTTAAAGGTTTACTCCCAGAACATGTTTGAAGTCGTGCTTTAGACTTGCCAATAGGAATGTGAGTAAATTTATCCTTTTCTTCAGTAACGACTTTAAAATTATGTCTAATACTTGTCCAGTAAGTGTAATAAGCCCTTTTGATGCGACTAAGGTGTTGCTCTAAATTTGTAGAAAAAAGAGTGAAGCAAATCGCCTACACAAGCTTTCTTACTATGTGCAGGAAAAGGCGTAGGGTATAACTCACTCTGCAGATGAGCTGACAGCCAGCAAATCTGGATTGATGGAGTAAGTGTTTTTTTGCTAATTTTAATGACCTCTAGATTTACCAAAATCTAACGGGGTATAAGTACCCCAATGAGAAGGCCACCATAATTAAGTTATATCACAATAAGAAAGATTAAGGGAATATAATAGAGTGTAAATGCTTTTGAACCGTACAAGTTCTTACATTCCATGTAAAATGCTTCTAATGACTCGGCTCTCTTTTATTTACATTTTATAGAGAAATTAAAAAATAGTCGTTTGTTTAAAGTGCCGCGAATTGTGGACTTTGGCATCAAACATTACCTTGAGGACGAACATGAGAAACATTAAATTGGGGTTATTTTATGCTCTTTCTCTGACCTTAAGAAACAAGCTTAGATAAATTTGAAGGTGTATTTTTACTGTGGCGCTGCTTTTGCATTACGTAGAATGCAATGTGTTAGTTGACAGGTACCTCGGCTCCCTACTGCGGGTGCACAACGTCATACACACTTCCTGATGGGAAGCAGAATTAGCGATGCCTGCTGAAGTAATGTTCGCTTATGCTCCCTCGTAAGTATGAGGTAGACCTCGTCTACTTATGCAGAAGACTGGATGCACTAATATTGCCGTGGCTGGACGCTCAGTCACTCAGTAATAAGATCCATGGACAGATAGTCATTTTTTTTTCTCCTTGGGAATCAAGATCATAAAGGTTTAGAGGTTAATTTTTTGCTCGATTTACCAACAACGGGCATTCTTATGGGCAATAATCGCTTCAAGCATACCCCAAACTGAATTTGCACTAATAGAGTAAATAAACTAGAGGTTATTTTGTGGGATTTTTGATAAAAAGTTGGATTCCAAACTCCCTTTTGATGATTAAATTAAGTGTTTCTCTATTAGCTGAATTATTTTTTATCGCCGAGCATGATATAGATGTATTTTACTGGACCGGCATGCGCAACCGCAGCCGAATTTGATTGATTATGCGGAAAATACGACCTATATTTTGATTTTTTCATTGAGCTGCATGTGTGTCTCCGCTTGCGGCTCAGATTCGTGAATAACTTGGAAGCAGCAACAATTCACATGCTCTGGTAGCTAGTACCAGCATTTTAGACCTTTCCCACTTAAACCTGTCAATAAAGTGTGAGACAAAACTTTGCTCTTTCTACACTTGATACTGTAGGAAATGCGGATGTCTCGTAAGGATAGAAGTGAGCTATTCTTTTGTTAGGAGCAACTTTCAGCTCCTTTTCAAATGCAGTAACCTGCGTCTTTGATCTTCTTCTCTTAGTCGTTTATCTTATTATGAGCAAAAAAGCCATTGGCCCTTAGCGGATTAATATAACTAAATAGCAAATTATGAGTCCCGTTTTTGGCATTCGTGACATTCCCATCCAGCTTAGCTTAAACTTCGTTGAGGAGAGGTGGGGTCTGGTGGTAATAGCTAGAATCAATCGCTTTTTGCTATAAGTTCTGTAAAATCTTGTTGCCATGTTGGCAGACATTCCTTAGTCATTGGGGCCAATAGATGAGACAACTGCTCACTGTCCAAGCCCAATTTTTCTATTTTCGTTTTCCACAACTTTCAGATTTATAACCCGAGGCATATATATGCACCTGTGAGTTACTTGTGGAAGAAAATTCGTCGGCTTCATTTATGCATACATAGATGAGCATTCCTAGATCTTTAGCTGTTTCTACTTGACGTGATTAAACCTCATGGTTTAGAGTTGATACAGTTCTAACAAATGCAAGTAGAATGACGGCGCTGCAGAAGGGAACTTGGACTTGTAAACGAGACAAAGAGTGCCATGAAAATAATCATATAGATAAATTTATGCAGGATGAACTGCAAAGGATACGCAAGAAAGATGAGCTTCTTAACCAAAATGAGAGACACAAGAAAAACAGTAAATCAGTACGGAAAGAAGAAAAAAGTATGAAATGGGAAGATTTTGACAGTAAAATTTGCGTAAAGTCACAGATTGAAGACCAAAAATACTGTTCTAAATTATGTACTAATGTTTAGAACCAAAGTACGATGGAGAAGCATAAGAAAGATAAATAAAGCTTAGGGTGGACATAGTCGATTTGTATGAATTTGTGGCACCTGCTTAGCAAATCCAAGTAAATGCCTTAATCAACGCATACAAGATTAGGAAACATCATTATGCGAGTTTTTTTAATCTATTGTTATGTGTCATATCTCAAGGCATGTTATCATGGAAAGGGAAGCTAGATGTCTCTCACCGGCTGATATTAGGCGGCTGTCCATGGATCACAAGTATCATCAACCAGTTTTATAGTTTTACTATTTCCAAGGTGATGTGGTTCTTATCAAAGTATTGGGCAGTCGTCTAGTTGTCATTAACACGGTGATATGCCGTAGGCTTGGTGAAACGTCAATCCTTCTCACACAGGCGTGTGATGATGGTGGCAAGTTGGATTTTATCTTAGCTCTTTATTAAAGGGCACTTTTATTAAACAACCATTCAACACCTCGTAAATATTCCGACTGCAGTGATAAGGACTGTTGGTGATTGTGGAAGTGAGGAAGGATTTTAGCCCAATTGCATGCGTGTACTTGTGAGACGTCGCCGTGTGCACTGAAACTTTCGGTTTGGCATAATACAGCTGTTCCATATTTTCATAATTTGACATGGCGAAATAAAAGGAAATGGGGCCCTCAAGGCTCTGATGAATTGAGAATGAGCTATCCTAATTACAGTTTTCCTGGACTATCAATTTAAAATAGTCGAGTAATATAAATTGTGAATTTTGTAGTTTACATGCTAGTGTCTAAAAAAATGTAATGGCACACCATAGTAGGCGATGCTTTTATGTAGTACTTGTATTGTTTTAATGTACCTCTCAGGGAGGAGGCAACCTAGAAATCCGAATCTGGTGAGAAGGTCGCCGACTTCCGTGCCCAGTTGTGATTGCGCTTCTTCCCCTCCCTAAAAGTTGTACTTTTCCTCCTGATCTTTTTTCCCTTATAAATATGTCAAAATCATACCAACCGGGCTGTTCTACGAACACTGGGAACAAGGAAGAGGAGACCGGTGAGTCTTGCCCTACATTTAATTCAGAGAGGAGATGCTTTTCTCACTTTATGACGATCATTTACTCTTGGAATGATGGAGCTTGTAGCTAACCAAAATAATGCTGAGACTGAACATAATTTTTTTAAATATAGTTTATTAAGTATTTTATCCATTTTTTGTAGTAATATGTTTAAATTTGAATTTAAGTGAGGTATTACTAGAAAAACCCATTTCTTCTCCCTGCTTATACAAATAATTGTGTCCTTATTGCGCATGCCTTCCAATATATTTTTGGACGACTACCAGAAATATAGCGAAAGGAAACAAGCTTTATATTTATTTCTTACGCCTGTTAATCCTGACCAAAATCGGCGTAAAAAGGGTAAAAACATTTAATTCGAATGATATTGTTAAAATAAGCAAGTTACGCATTCTTTTGCTTGTCATCTAGACCGTTCATACTATGGTTTGTTGGTCCAATAACCCTACCGAAAATTACTGAGTAGAAACGATCTGGAGCCAACTTGACCTTTTGGTGATGAGTTAGACCGGAAATACGCCACAAGTTCATTTTGTGATGAATATACTTACGTGGAGAATCCATTGGTCATACTTGAAGAAAACGCTGGTTTTTGGTTCTGTCTCTAGGTCATCTGCGACCATAAAATCCATGACGAAGGCTCACAAAATCTAAAGTTGAAGTAATGGGATATTTGGGATGACATCAACAGCATAATGACTAAGGCGACTATGTGCTAAAGTGCATGAGGCATCATGAGGCGTTAATTATTTGCATTAAGTAAATCAAAATCTCTTCTATTCCAAAAGTCCTTAATCTGGTATTAACCGATTTGTATTATTTTCTTCCTGACAAATTCGCTGCTCAAGTCTCACATTTGTTACACGAGCTTCTTATCCCTCTGTGATAGTTGGTTGCTTCAAATTGTGCCTTATACAGTTATTGAATTCCAAGCAAGAAATCTGCTCTAAGTATTCATGATCCGAGATTGTTTGCATTTTTGATGTAAATCCTCCTCTGTGTGCCTTTATAGCCAAACTTTCCCGAGGATTTGATAAAGAAGCTTACATTTTGAGACTTGTAGCAGTCTACAAACCGTCTAGGTTCTCTTGAGGCAATAATGCTCAGTTTAAGGGAGGCTACAGAAGATTGCACATGTCAGGTGTGCGTCTCTGACCGAAATTCAGCTGAAATTGGTGACCGCTTTCACTGCATGATCTCATGGTTGGGTCAGTTTAGTGAAAATTATTTTTTGATTTATACTTCCTTCAAGATGCTGTATAAGGAGTATACAAAAGTACTTACTCTCCTGTCGTCGTGGCAAGTCCATCTTCACACCCGACTAAATAAATATTTACGTTATCGAAATTTTCCACGATCTTCAGTCATAAGGTTGTAATGTCATTGGTTGAGCAAATCCAAAAACTAAAGATTTAATTTGCAATAATGAAGGATTGTCATAAAGGAAAAGTTTGAATGAGAAGTTTCTAAATAAACCAATTTTATGAGTGAATTTCTGCAACAACGAATAATTATTTAAGTGAAACGAAAAGACCTAAAATGGCTTAATTTTACGAAGTAGTAGTACTTTAGAATCGACCAGTCATCAAAAAGTAGAGAAAAATATTATACAAAAATACTTTTACAAATTAGATTTACAAATCATTAAAACGGTAAGGCAGTAGCAAGGTGAATTAGTTATCAATCATTTTTTCCCAACATGCCACGTATGAGCCCTCTTTGGCCTTGATAAATTGCTCAATTTCATGACTGATTTCCATAAAAGATGGTCGTCGTTCTGGATCCTCGTCCCAGCAGGATCTCATAATAGCATACACTGCTCCATCACACTCAAAGCCGTAAATTCGTGGCGAAGAAAGACGTCCACCCTCCAAAAGAAACCTCAGCAATTTGGGATTATCATATTCTGGGATAAAATTGAGACGAAAACTCAGATACAATGCGATAGCGCAACAACTTTGTGTGTTGAAAGTAAGTAATTCAAATTGTTTAATATAATCTACCTTCAAAAGGCACTTTTCCATAAGTCAGAACTTCGAACATAACGACGCCGAAGGACCAGACATCAGCTTTAGTATTTGGCTGGTAACCACGCCTCATTGCCTCTAAGGCCGTCCACCGAACTGGGATAGTATCTCAAAAAAAATGCATGGTTTATCAGTTAACTAAACAAGTTGCATGTCTTTAGACATTTATTACTAACGCTCAAGTACCTTGGTAAGGATATGCAACATCATGATAAGCATATGCAAGCTCTTATCACACTAAGAATGATTGTTCGATGCAACGCAATCAAGGCATCTCTTCCCTAGATTGAAAGCATAGTATGCTAGCTGGAAACCCGAAACTTGGACTACCTTTCCTTAAATCTGAATGTGAAGATTGGGGGAAACCCATTAATATGCCTCCATTCGGCGAATGATGAGATCCTTGCAATGGTCTATTTATTCTTAGTAGGACTTGTTAATCATGCAACACTAACTTATCCATGTTTAGAATGAAGTCACAAACAACTTCGATTAGGACATTTAATGTATTAAAGTCGACTATATATTTGCCCTCGAAAATTTGTGCAACTAGTCATTACAGTCTGATAAAGAATGTGCTCTTATTTTCTTATTTGAGTCCGATTTCACAAATATGCAACTCGTTCTTCATCACTTTATAGTAACTGATCACCAAAGGATTGGTTGGGTCGACAACAATGGTGCAGATGTAGGCTGATTTTGGCCCAACCATATTTGCTTTTTTGGTTTTTAATCGTTAGTTGAAGTGATCTAAATTAGCTGCTCTGAAGTGACGCACTTTCATCTAAGACTTTGGCTGTATGTATGTTAATGCAGTACTAAAGGCGACGGAAGTTTAAGCCATTTTGAAATGGGTAGGTGTGATGTTTCTCTGATATGCAGAGTAAGAAAAAACTCAAAATTACCTTTTTTAAGGGTTTGATTGAAATTCAGAATTTTGGTTAATCCAAAGTCGGCGATCTTCACAGAACCATCCTCGTCAACAAGCACGTTGGCTGCTCGTAGATCTCTGTGCACCACTCCTACCTTCTCTAGGTACACCATACCCTTCACGATCTAGACGTCCAGCCAACAGATAAAAAAATATAGGCCTATTATTTCTGACTGGCCGACCGACCTACTGACTGACCCAACGCGTGTGTACCGATAGAGGGTCTTTGCTTTATACGGGACATAAGTTCTTATTGAAGAAATTTATGCAGTTGTAGCAATGGCAAGGTAATCTCACTTTAAAATATGTGATAAAGAATTATTCAACTACCTCCCCCTAGAACTAGAAGTCCCCGTCTCAAGCGCCCTCTATTGTCGAAATTGGTAGAATTCGACATCCCAAAACAAAAGCAAATGTGAGATGTCAGAGCAGTTTGGCTTGTGAGATTCGTGAATGTGCTTAAAGCAGTCACGCAATGATCATGCACCAAGATGACGTATAAAGTACGTCAAATGAAGAGATCGTGTAAAAGGAGTGCTCCTGTAGTTTTAGCTGGCTGATTCAACGCATCTTAAGGCAACTTTGTAACTGCTATGGTCGAAAAGTGGCGATGACAAAGCAAAATAATAATATGAGAATCACCCCAATATTTATGAGGCACATGAGTTTCTCCGATGTATATCTGCGGCGCATCTGCCATTACTGTCCTCGTCTGCATAAATTATCAGATAAAAATAGATTTATCCGAGGTTTGATGATTTTTTTCCACAAATATATACGTGCGTAGTGGTAGTGCGTGCACATGTGCGTAATCTGCATGGCATCGATGTCTGCTACCGTTACTTTAGTACGTACCCCACAGTTGTGATATTTATAAAAGCCATTCGCCATGAGATCACTTACTGCAGTGCTTAGGCTTACTTGCTATATACCCTACCTCTGTGAAATTTATGTGCAGTGGTGTAACCGTTCCATGTGTATACCACAATTTTGCAATATCTGCATTGCCCTACTATGTAAATTGTTAGTCCATAAATACGACCAATAATGGCAAGAAGATAGATTCGTTTAACCATTCAGACAGCCTATTGCTAACTAAATGGAGTAATAAAGATATTTTTCGCACAATTTTCTATGCACAAGGTGTTGGAAAGCAAAGGTTTAGTAAAAGTGCCCTTCAGTAAGGCACGGGGATGGAATCCGGTTTTCCATTTTCACCATGTGTGTGAGGGAAATGTACTCCAATGACCACCCACTAGATGCCCATTACTTTGAGCAACGCAAAACTTTCCAATTTACACTGATCCTTATGGTTGACTGAGTGATGGGACATAAATCACCTTGTCAGGTGTTTAAAATCACAAAACTGGTTGGTTATACATGTGAGTTGACGTTAGTTTTGTAGCATCTGTAATGCGCACCATCCTGCTTCCATTCTAAGGACGTCAGAGAGCAAATAAGTAGAGGGTGAGGCTGATGCGTACTACGATTTGAAAGTGTTTCGTCAAACAAGCCGATTCAGCCTCCTAGTATCACTGTTTAAAAACTTGAACCATCCATTTGTTAACCTTTTGGTAGTTAAGAGCCAAAAATCAGGACCTACTCCTCTTTTTCATCTGCTTTATGTTGTTAGTCAGGATAAGAAGTGGCAAAAATGTCTGGAACTTTCTACTACTTACTGTGTGGTAAGGGGCGGTTTGTGTTGTGTTGGGAAAAGGGTAAGAGGGTGATAGTGGAAACTAACCTGATCAATAATGCTGATGAGTTGGTGATATTCGAGGCGGTGTCCCTCGGGAGTCCTAAGGTAGTCTAGAAGAGCACCATTGGCCATAAACTCGGTAATGATAAGGACTCGTTTATCGGGTGTGTCACAGCAGAAGCCGAGAAAGCGCACGATACGTTGATGTGAAAGCTTGTGCATCACCTCTGCCTCCGCACGGAAGGCTTGGTCGTTCTCACTGTTGAGGCTCTTCTTCACTGCTACTTCCATGCTGAGTATATGACCCAGGTAGACCACACCAAAGTTGCCTCTTCCCAGCTCCTTCTCTAACTTTAAGTCATCATAGTGGATAAAGCAATCCTCAAAGCTTAATGGTGGCAAAACTCTTCGTGGACACGCTTCAATCAGACCCACCTCACCGTCGATGGATTCTGCTAAGGGAGAGAAAAAGAGTGGAAAGAAGGAGAGATTTAATGAAAAGAATGGTCCATTTCAATCACATTCCCCACTTTCCAATAGAATGCGTCGAGTATAATAATGAAACATAATTACCGAATGCCATTCATTATTCCTGCAAAAAGCGTCTTCTGTCACTCCTTCTAGCTAGTGACGGGGAGAAAACAAGCTACCGACTGCCGTTACAAAGAAGATTTTGCAAAAAAGATGACAGAACTATGCTGATATATAGAAAAACGATATCCTGACCATTTTTGTGGCTCCTTTCAAGGCTATTACAATGGCGAACTCTCATTCTGAGGTGGATATTTCGTGTCCAGTGCTTTGTTTACATAAATTTTGAACTACGAAAAGAAATATATATGTGGATTCTAAATGATCACCTCTCATTGCACTACCTAGTCGCTGGCGATTTTTACAACACCAGATATTCCGCATGTGTCCACACTCGACGATGCAGATTTTCTGTTAATCAAAATGTTTACTAGCCAGAATTTCTCAACCAAAGCATCAAATGATGTTATACTAGGTGAAAAGGGTCTGTCCGAAACCAGTATGGAAGAATGTAATCTTGCTTATTTTTGCAAATAATCCACGGCATCAAAAACGATAACAATCAAAGGTGTGCTCGCTCGACCTCAAGAAAGCTGTAATTTTACATGCAAAGTTGCTAACTATCGACAAAACTATCAGTTTGGTTCGGATAATCAGACTTGCCTTTCCTAAGGCCGTAGTACGAAACAAATACCAATGATAATTTTGATATGACTTATTATCTATTGTAGGCTTTAAAGATAGACTGACTAAATGGCATTGGAATAGGTAAATAAAAACCCAACTTTGCATTGCGATTAAGTACTCTACTTACTTAAAGACCATGGAAGGGGATACAATGCACCTTTTAAAATGAAACCGGATCACGTAACGTTATTTCCAGATAAACACCAAAATTGAACAGCAAAATGACATTTAGACAATATTGAATCTAAAAACAAAATCAGTTATGACATTTAAGTACTTTAAAGACTTTCTAGTCCATGGAAATCCCAAAGCTGTATTTTATAAGGAATACTATAGCACCCTTAAAAATTTAAAAGAAATTTTTGACACGTATTGCATAGGGAGAAAAATCAACACCAACAATACTCCATTTGATTCCAAACACAGCAAAAAGTAAAAGTGGATTAATAAGTTCTCTTGTTTGGATATGCTCATCCATTCAAGGGCCCATACAGTTATGATACAGAACCCCTAGATGTGATACAGTTGCATACAAGAGCTCCATAAAGTGAGTGCCAAGCTCAAAAAGTATTTGCAGCGATGACTTTTGGAACGGTGGCTGGTATTCCAAATGTAGCATTACCCATCATACCTAGTCAAAATCAGTACACTCTAGTAAGACTTGTTTAAAACAATTCCCAAATTGCACTAGCTTACATTAGACGACAATAAAGTACGACATGACTTCCCAATGCTGTAAACTTGACCAGTATTTAATGGTAAAAATAAAGGCGATTCTATTTCGGGGTTAAGAAAATTATTGCAGGTAGTTTAAATAAAATCATGCAAGCTTGAAGCACTGCCGATTTCCAAATTATACTTTAAAGAGATTAATGGGATATGCAGATTACCAGGCAAGTAAGTCTTGTCCACTTTAACATGAGAAGTGCGTCCTACGCAAAAACGAAATTTAATAAGCTTTCGTGTACTAAATTAATCATTAGCATGCTTGGGCTACATTCATCATTAGATCATATTAGCAGGTGAATCTAAAGCTAATCCACAAAATGTTAGTGAAGCATTACAAAAAATTCTATATCCCATATCCTGCACTCATTCAAATTTAAAAATATTTGTTTAGGCCTTTATGGCATTAGTTTTGTCTTCATATTTTTAAATATAGCGACTTACAATGGTAGTACCTGATCATTCCTTCTAAAGAAGGAAATTGAATACTCGGACAGAGGCAAAAACTCCTTGTTTTTTCATCAAAATACACTCGAAAATGCTTAATTTTGACTCCATTAGCCCGAACGGAAAGGGAATATGGGTTGTCGTTACCTGAAAATGGCAATACAGACATAAAAGCATGGCAATTTCATTGTTTTGATTTAACGTAAGGAGAATTCCTTAAGACAAATGGGTACATCCATAAAAACCTTATTTTACTTATCTGTAGCCTTTGAATTCTTAAACCTACTTAATTAAGAGTGTATTTTGGAATTTTATAACACATTGTGAATATTATATAAAAGGTATTACAATTAATGGCTTTTGTCATTTACTCAACAAAATGAAAATGGATAGGTTTATTTTGTCACTAGTTACAAAGTTTTCTTAGAAAATTAAAAATTTCGCTAGCTTTAAAAATAATTTTTCAACCTTCTGAAACATTTCAAAGTTGTAAAGGGAGATTTAATAAAGCACTTACTCCCACATGGTCTAAGGATATAAGTGCCGGGTTTGACTCCGGGCATAAGAAGCTTGCGTTCTGCACTTATACGATCAATATCAAACCAGGCTTTGGAAACCTCTGACAGGGACTTATTGGTTGTGACATGGCTGAAAGGAATAAGGTCTTTCCGTACTGTTGGTAAATTAGGTGCTATCCGCCGCTTATGCGAAGTTTCAACCACACTAAGAAGGTCACCGACGATGAAGCTAGGTGTAGCAGATTGTGTGGTTGTGCATTCGCAAAAAGCTGTAGCCGCAAATGAGTTTGAAGATTTTTCTGGTTGAATACATGGTTGTTTCAGATCTTTATGCGGATTAGAAGACCATTTGAGTGCTTGCGATGAATAAGTTTGCAGAGGTACATTTTTGCCTTCTTTTTGTTTACGCAGCTTATAAATACTTCTGTGATAAAACATTTCTGGTGGCTAAAAAATACAAATTTATATAATTTATAGATTTATCTAAAGTTGACTTAGGAATTAACAAAAGCACGAATGTAAAAGTTGGTGTAAGGTTTATGATGTCCAAAAACGAGCTCCCCAGTCTTTATGGACCTGAATCAGAGACATAGTGACACGCAACCTTATCCGTACAAATAATTTACCGGTTCCTTTACAAAACACTGAGGACAAAACTCTACTCATGCTGTTTTGCGCTATTACCTTATCGGAGGGGTAGCTATATCAGTCAAGCAAGCAAAACCTTGCTGATAAGCGCTACGTCAGAATCCTAAAAACTAGAGGCATTGCTATAATTATGTAAGCCTGAAATCAAAAAATACACACAAGTTATCCAAAAAACAGTAGACTAATATAAGAATACTAAAACACACTTGTTGAAATCTCGACGAAGCTCAATAACCTTGAGAAACATCCATTAAATGAATATAAACTAGAAAAAGGTCTAAAAACCCTTAACATTAAGGATCAATGCCTTTTAAAAGCAAAAATTGCAATAAAGACCCTTTAAAAGCATTTATTTCCATCACTTTTTTTAGAAGAATTACCCTTTTCTTAACGAAGTATTCACCTAAATTAATAATGCCTTGTAATGTAAAGTGAATCAGATTTATTAAATTCAGGTGTAATGCTAAACACAATAATTGTTTAAAACTAGTGGTGGAAAGAATTGCTTTTGTTAGGTAAAGAAATTGCTCATGGCAACAAAATGCATTCCCGACATTTGCACAAACATGTAATTTGTACTAACACATAAACTAAGCTTTTGTAACCATTTAGAGAGATTAGGTAAAATTGCAAGATGTTAGATGCGGCTCTGGGAAGGAAACATAAATTCAAGCCTACTGTTTTCGAGGTTAATGTCCGAGTACACCCAATATTGACTAATCGCATGTCTGTTTACCTTTTAAAACACGGATTAATTCCCTTTCTTAAATAATTTGTTGATGAAAAACGTGCGACAAATATGTAGTGTCTCAATTATTTGATTTACTCGCAGTCTCCGTAACTAGCCATTTTTTGGCCCTACTGAGTACCTTCTCCAGGTGCCTTATTTTATGTTGTATACGTGTACATATTCTTTGAAAACGATCTTGGAAAGCCTCACTTAGATTGCCACCTCTTTTTGACATCCATTACATTAGTCACGGTATGAGACTATAAATACAAAAAAAGAAGTGAAGAGGGTGATAACAGCAATCAAACTACCATGTACAATCAATCTCGAATTACCAACTCAGAACTGGCAAACATTTGCCACAAACTCATACTTTTTGAACGTTTTTATTCTCTCTCATATTCTTTTTCCAAACCACATAATATTAGTCTTTTACAGTATTTTGGTCATCAAACTACACATGTATGCATGTATACAGATATTTGCCTATCCTAGATTCATATCTATTTATTACTTTATTCATTATATGCAGGTTAATTGTTCCACATCGTGTGCCTTTTATTTGCTTCGAAAGTTTAACTTTATTGTTCGTCATTTATAGCTCCCATTGCATAAATGTATCATATACTCATTTCTCAGCAATCATTGCCCCGTTCGCATGTCCAATAGGTTCCCTGCAGCGCCGATTTCTGTCTGTAGTCTTCGAAACTACTTAACATGCAAATAATGAGGTCTCGCTAACTCACCCTGAAATGGCTACATATTTTGCAGTGGTCGTTGCGACGTGTGTATGAAGGAAGCCAAAAAGGTTTCATACATATAAAATTCAGAGGTGCATATACACGCCTTGGATTACACTTTTGAAAGTAGTGTGGAAAACAAGAATGGACTATAGGGAGATATGAAGCTATCAATACTTAAGTCGCTAGGTTTCCTACCTTCAGAGAAGCCTATAGTTGACCATAGGCAAAGAAAATGAAATTCATTTTTTGCGTCAAGAGGCTTCCAATTTAGTAGAACAAACAAGAACATATTTGAACGATGAGAAAAAGGAAACTGTAACACCTGGTGCAGAAGTGTTTTTTCATTTAATTCAAAGCAGCCTTACAGTAGGCACATCAGAAGTTCCACTTTTGCCACTACTGCAACTGGTGCTAACTTTGCACTCACCCTGGCTCTTTATCCAGTGACCATGAAAATAACTCACATTTTAAAAAATCCACCAGTTAGAGTGGTCGAGAAGACAATGCAAGCAATTAGGCGTACTAAAGAAATGCAAGGTAATCAAGTAAAGTAGATGGTATGCCAAAGGGTACAATTGCTGAACTACCAGTTTATGAGCGTGTTCTTGGTTGGTAACAGTCGCAAATTGTACCGAATCAGCTAACAATTTTCTATGAGCAAATGAAAGGGAAGCCTCTGAATTGGCTTAAATAATTGAGAAGATTTAAATAAGGATTTTGACTATTAGTGATGTGCTGAGTACTATAAATTACTAACATGAGGGGTACTTAGCCAAACCCTGGGTACAAAATTACATTCTTTTTGGCAAGTTCATGGTTAAATACAGATGTCTATTAATAGAACAATCATTTTCAATGGCTAATTAATCGCCGAAACATGTTTACATTTTCCAATTGCATCCATCTTGTCATGTCGTCTTAAATACCTTCTTTTTAATATCACTAGTCGAAGGAGTTGCCAAAAATGTGTTTCTAAGCGAAATTCGTCTCTAATGGACAGGAATCTTGCAAATTCAGGGGTCACTTGTTACCCAAGCCTACCCGCTGTTTTCCACTTCGCTGTTTAACATTTTAAGTAGTTGCCATAAATACAATGTTGTAAAGATATGAAAAACTGGACGGACTTGTAAGAGGAAACGACAGTTCACGCAACTTATAATTATTTAAAAATAGATTACATGCCCACAGCTAGGGTAGGGTCGTACTCTCCACTTGCTTGCATTCCTACACTTCACTCAACAAGCTTGAATTTTGCAAAAAATCACAGCTCTATTAAAAAGAAAATGTTGCTCTTTGATGCTGACAAATAGTCATTTGTCAACACTACTTCGGGCTTCTCACATAGCGGCAAGCTGAACCAAGTGAAAAATGGTACTTCTAGGGGCACTTGTAATACACTAGAGTGGCAGAGATTTTGTCTCTAATATGAGGTGAGGCTACTCAATGCTCGGGATGGTAATAGTCATTAAAGCATCATCCTGTGGCGGAAGCTCAAATCCTTGCCATACACTGGTAGTGCATGATTCTATTGTGGTATCAAGCAGTAATTGATGATCCTCAATATGTTTTAGGTCATTGTTGTGGAAATAATGTCCACAGGAAGGATTAGGAGATGTTCTCTTAAGGGTTTGGTTTTGACGACTCCAACTGGCAAACTTTGGGATAGTAAAGTGAATCCTAGTTACCATTTATTTTACTACCTTTTTTCGACTAACATCATTTTTGATGGCAACTCTTATTACTCCTGGTAGTTACTAAATAAGGCGATATCTGAAAGTAAACTCGACCAATTTCCGTACGCATTAAGGAAATGAAATGACTCAAGTGAATGGTTAAGTCACCTAACAACATATAGGAAAGGCTTCTTATCCTATCAAAATGTTGACAAATGTCCTATTCTTGCTTTAAGTTAATAATGGACAAATAGATTCAAAAATACTTTTAATAACAGTGACAAATGCCTTCATTGAGAACGTCTGCCTTGTGGTGACTGTTTCGGAGATTGGCAAACACATCAAAGGCCTAAAGGGAGCTGGCGTAGAACCGTTCGCTTTGGATGCAGCTTTCACGACTGATACATTACACAACCAGGTTTTATTTGACTGCATTTCTCACAGTTATCACCCACACGATTATCACAATGTCATAATCTGGGTTTGATTAGATATGGTCAAAATTTGTCGCCATGTCTTGTCAGTGGCTGGCGGAGTAACAAGCACTTAGCAATTAGCATCAATCCTGACACTACTGCATGCCTTAATCCGTGTGTTGATCATGAAGCCTGTCCCAGTCAAAGCACCGATTTAGCTTCTTCATAACCAAGGTGCAGCACACTTGTCTAAAAAAAGGATGAGAATGTGAATAAACCAGCGTAGGAAATCAACGAATGGGTAATTTCCAAAAAACGATTTGTTTTTACTGATGGCAACCGTAGTTCAAGTTAGCAGTTGGCTCATCAACCAAGCAGACTTTGGTGGGGTTTGTCCATTAATGCACTTAAACAGCAGCCATTACCAACTTGTGCCTTTTTCACTTTTCTTTAAACCATCTTTGGTATGCGCCTTGTATTTAGTGAGCCATTGCAGGTTTTGCTCCGAAAGCTTAGCTTCATGCGTAATACCTCAACACTGTATGACTTTTTAACGAAGGAACAGCGTACCAAGGCGCTTGCCCGTGCATTGTCCGTTATTCTTATTGAATTCCAAAGTAGGATTGTTAACAAATTTAACTACTTGATGGCAAAACTAATTCTGGTTGATGTATTTTATCAGTGGCCCAACTGTCTATAAAATTACGTTCTCATCAGCGCTCTCAACAAACCAACATGATGTCAATGACTTTTCTGAATCATTGGGATTTTACATCATTCTGCTAAATAAAGTGACAGTAAGCGTCAGTCTTGTCTATCGACCCGGGTCACCGAATTATCACTATCAACGTAGCAACAAACATTCGTAGAATTAACAGCAAAGACAACCGATTTCAGCTGACAAGACTTCACCTCACCTTTCTTTTACTAAACTGGAGTTGAGATGGCTGACAATGCCAACAATGTCAAAAATACATGCCTCACAATTTGTCAAGGGCTCATTATGGACCTTCTCCCATTAACCATAGGAAAAAAGCAGTTTTTGCCCGTAATAGAGTAAGCGACTGACAGAAGACAACTAAAGACGCAAATTTTACTGTTTTAAGAGAGAATTTAAAGTTGCTCTAGACGAAGGAACAGCTCACGTCCCCCCTAAAGAGACAACGCAGCCTTAACAGTAGCACGAGCAGACCTGTACCTCGCACCTTGTTGGTAGTTTTAAGCTCGATAAACCTGGATTGTTGATGCTTGCTGCCAGAACATGAGTTACTACTGCCGCAGAGGTGTTACTTCAACTTTATTCAAGAAAATGAGCTGTAAATGGAGCTGGAGATGTAATTTGATTAAAACTCCAAATTTATGTCTCGTATTTATAACTCTACAAATCAAATGGAAATTTGCTTTTGCTCATGAGTCACGGACAAAGCTTGTATATCCTGCCTGGTGACACAGGGAAGAAAAAGACGTTTTCAAGCTCCTTACCAAATATTCCTTCTAATTCTAGAATTTTCCAAAATTCCTGACAATCGCTCCATTTGGCGAAAATTTAGTTCAAATTGTGCGAAAACATAATCCACATTCACAGGAATGACCGCTGTTTATCCACTGTGCAAAAAAATCTCGAAACAATCAGGATCTCGATTCTTGAGAAAGGACAACCATCTGTCCATTGGTCATGTTGTTAAGCAGCCAAGCGCCCCGCTATCGTAGGATTTAATACCTTAACTCTCCCTCGCATACCAGCTGTTTTCGCTTAGTCCTTATGAAGGTTATCATCATCACTCGTTATTTCAACAGGCACCGACTAAAAATGTACAGGACAGTGTGCTCCTACTATAAGGGGTAGGGAGTTTCACTAACTCCCACACAGTAAAGTGCATAATATAACAACAGTACCGCTTTCAACTCCCACTTCCAAATTCACTTGAGCACACTTTGTGATACCAAAGGCAGGACCTTAGATTTGTCAAAGCAAATAATTTTTATAACCTTCCTCGATATGATGTCTGAGCATAAATTCACCAATATGCAACATGCGCTATTTTGACAGCTCAGTAAAACTGGCTTTAGCATGCAGTGTCCCAATATACGCCCTGAATTTAATGCAATACACGGCGTGGATGGGCTCGTAGTATTGTTTAGTGAACCCTTTACAAATGTTGTTCCCACTGTAGAGGGACTTCTTGAATTTAGTGGCGATACCACATTCGCAAATTTGTCTACCCAGATACAATTGGTTTGGGAAGGGGTGAATTCTCTTCCCAAGAACTGTTACCTTAGCATAATACGCATAGTTCAAAATATTGTAAAGATTGAATACTGAAACACATAGGTAGTTGTGGAGGGAAGGAGAGCGGGAGTGTGAACAAGGGAAAGGAGGAGGGCATTTTCCCGAGATTCCAGTGGCCATTATGGTAACTTCGATAAAAGTTGGTGTTCCCTTATTTTCGCCTTAAATATATCATTTCCAAATACTGGTACTTCAAATTAACGAAGAAACCTTCCTAATTTGATGGAATTATTGGAGCATATTTATGGAAACCATCGATCGGACTACTGGCCAATCAGAAATACGGAAATACTACCCAATAACGTGCCTAACCGTCTTGTATATGAGATCTACCATGTATTGCACGTAGCATCTGTTGACAACAACAGGATGAAGTGAGTCAGTTACTTTGCTTATTCGTAGTTTTGGGAACAAATTTCCTTACACGGACTATACCTTTGGTAACTCGAGCGAACAATTGAGTGACCTGAACAAACAGCAACGGGAGAGGTGAGTTGTGCGTAAATGTAAAAGTGTAGGACTCAGCAGTCGGGTGAACTTTTGCTTTCATAAGATCATTTAAGGGTCAGCTATCTAGGCAGGCAATGCTGTCCTGTATCTAAAGCATGATTTCTCCTGTTTTACTGTGTTTGCAGTGCGTCGAATGCTGGAACTAATACGGATGTTAGGAGTGTTCAAAACCCAACCCCAAGCAAAGGGTAGGCCAGTTTGACATAAATGCTTCATTTCGATCCTTTTTCTTCATATCTACCACCACTAGCAGTGGTAGATAACCCAATTTCAGCCCTTAAGTAGCACCATTTAAAAATGCATCATTAACAGCCATCACTTGTGTTTTGAGTTAAATTATTTTCCATTTCATTCCCCAAAATATATGCAACAGGGAAGATGTTTCACAGTGCGCATTTTTGACCCATTTGCCAAAGAGAATGATGGCATTCATCTCCATTCAGTGCCGTTAAGCATCCCTAAGTTATCCACCTAATTTACTCACTTTGAGGGCCCCAGCTGCGAACACTAGCAGTGACAGATATCCCGATTTCGCACCAGGCGGCAAATAAGTCCACCCATTGCAACCTCCTGTCTAAGTAGTATCTTTAACAAAGTGCCATTTTCTAGCACACCCATTACACGCGCCTTTTTTTCCAATTAATCTTTAGCGCATTGGAGCCTGGAGAACCGGATGATCGTAATTGCCGTTTACAAAGAAAGCGAGGGTACACGTGTCACAAATTTACTTGCTTAATACTTTATTACTTTATTTCCTTTACAAAGGGATTAACTTAATTGCGAAAGTGTTGTATTAAGGTATTATTAAAACTTTTTTCGGTTTTAATTGACCTCAGGTCATCGAATTTGGAAGCAAACACTTGCTGCCTCAACCCAGACTTGCTGAATGCCATCTCATCTGCAGGGTAAGTTATACTATGTTTCCTTACCTGTTTACTGTAGGCAATCCGCGGTGGATGATTATTTCCCCTCTTTTTTTAAATTTAGAACACCCCCTGAGGCGCAGCAGGAGGATTTATTGCACACACCGGACAAACGTAAGATGCATTTTTGAATTCGTTTCTCGAAAAATGGATAGGCTGACTCGTATTTCCATTTACAAGGTTTGTTACACGCAATTTTAGCGGTGGTCTGGAAAGATAGCCCACACAACGCTCCATTGCGAGAATCAAAAATACGACGCGCGAAATGTTCTTCCACTCCAAGACAGCTATTTCCCTTGGACAATCCTTAAGTGTGCGTGCAGTACTGCAACATTTTCATCCTAAACTTACTAATCTGTATAAGTATTCTTTCTACCCACTATGATGCGGATCAACATGTCATTTGAAATAAACCTACCAGCGTGTTTCAGGATGGTCATTTTATGCGGGTTTATTTTTCAGGAAGTTCTAGTGCAATTCTGGCAATTGAATCTTCTAAGCTTATTTAATTATGTTACGAAGTGTTAAGCAAAAGACTCAAATATTTCTTATTTATTTTGCCTTCGTTCGCTTCTTTCTGACTTGAAATGCATTTAAATGCTTGCAATTGTTCTGTTTACCTCGGTCCAAGCAGACCTTGGGTCACAATGTGGTCGGAAGGCGTTGTCACATAGACGTTTGACTTTTTTGCTGCAGGTGTGATTTCTCCTCCGTCATGTGTGACAAAATGCGTTTGTGGTGCGAGATTTTCTGCTCCTGTGTGAGTCTGTACTGGCCACACCCACTTGCCATTCCAAAGCAAACATCAGTTCCACCTTATATTGCTAGTGAAAAAAGGTTCATACAGGGCGACCATGAGTACTTCCTGCTTGGCCAATTCACTCCTAAATCATCTACTTTCTATACGCAGATCAGGAGGAAGGATTTGAGAGGAAACAACATCCGATGATGGCTCACCTATCGTTGTTTGCTGTATAAAGGATTTTCGTGTTTTCTCGTTTAAGGAACATTTCTGTGGCTAAGCGATTCTCGCAGGTTACTAAATGAAGCCCTTTACATGACCACAACTTAGTGGCCTTTAGGATATCTTTTAATTCGAGCTGAACATTTTCTTGAAACTATAGCTGATAGTACCACGTAGAGATAAAACTCGCCTGTTTGTGGGAAGCTCTGCAAGTAGGAATAAAGGAAAAAAGTCTATTTTCGGTCTCTAAGTGTATGGTTAGCCCATTATTAGAATTATTGCCCAAACCTTTCAAATATCATAAGGTAAAAATTAGCCTACCCCTAACGACGCAATTTGGGTGGCATTATCCTCATTAAACCTTAAATGCATTCTCAGAAGAGTCCAAAATTATCTAAAAAACTAATTAATTCTTTATTAATCGCGGTAGGTTTTGATATCAATAAGGTAAGGCCTTATTAAACCCGATTAATTACCACATTTCTCGGTAGACAAATATAATGACTTCGAACTGACAGTCCTCAATCAAATCTCTCAAGTCTTGTAAATGCACCCTGATGTCATCAAAATCCAAATCTTTCTCATTAGTCTAAAAGAGACATTAGTTGGAATTCGATTACGATTTTGGCTTGTTACTGACCATTCTCGAGGAATACATTACAGTTTCAACACTTAGTTTTCCTTCTCAATAAAAATTTTTCAATGTTTTATTAAAGAAATCCATCTGTAAACGCCCGTGAAACACTTACGCTTAGCATACGTTCCTTAATTAGCGTATTGAAGTCATCAGGTATTTTGTGAAAAGTCAGTGCAACCCCTTTTTTTCCAAACTAATCTGGAATTGCTATACTTTTGCCTTCAAGGCATTTGGAGGGATATCTTTCTACAAAAATAGATAAAAAATAGATCGGTTGTTATTTTTTTGCCATGTACTTGCTTTGATAGAGGAGAAGAAGGAGCTGAACTTCACTGATTTTATACGTTTCTGGCGTGTGTGACAATTAGCTTTATCGGCATTGCCCTCAGAACTGGGAAAAAAGAGAAAAACAAAGATTATGTAGGAGAATGGGCAAGTAGAATGCTTCAAATTAACCAAGAAAAATTACGCCACTTGTGGCGAATTAGTAGCATTCTCTTAAGTGATTCCGTTTGTCCTTTATTTTGGGTGTGATGTACACCAACCAACGTAGTGCGACAAAAAATAATCAGCTGAATGCAAGTAAAGTGCTTGTCTTCCAGGTAAGAGTCAAAGCTTTCAGATTTGGAATATTTGACTTGCTTTATACACTGCTAGACAATGTAAAGCGCTCTTGGTCCTATGTTTCATGCTTAAAATCTACTCTCTGATGGGTTTAGTAAAGTTTATTTCCTGGTGAGGCAATCTGGATATCAGTTTTTTCTATTTGACGTAAGGAGGATTAAAGAGGCGACTAGCAAATGACGTGGGATTGTAGGAAACAGAGGAAAACTCCACACTCACCTTTGTTAAAATAACTTTATAAAGGCACTTCTTTGGATGCCAACTAGCTTCCCTAGTTTGTAAAAACATGACACATATCTTAAATCTCTGCAAATTGGTAAGAGAATCTTCCCTCTGTACGCAGGAGTAAAGGAAATGGTGTTTGTTTACTGACTTCAATGTTTTCTGAAATTAAATGACCAAAGGTAACGGTGAGTATCAAAATTATGAAATTTAGAAGTCTTTGTCTCCCTGCGATGCCAGTCCAGCAAATGGCTCTCGTTTCATTTTTTAAAAGACGGCAATTTTTATGGACTGACGCTGGTTTTGCGGATACTTTCAACTGCCCGAGAATAACTACGATTGCGTTTGATTTCAAAGTTATCTCCAAATTAAAAAGGCCTTTGGATCTTCCGAATAATTTTAAAATACCCTTAGCTGGGCAATTCTCTGCAGGTCTGAGTCATGCCATGCATGCTAAGTGGTCCACCTTTATCCCTCGAATGATGACTTTGCTGGGATGGAGGAAACAGAACTAAGTTTTACTAGCAAGTAAATAAGTAAATGATTAAATGATACCGATTCCTGATACTTTTTGGTCATGGCTACTCTGTTGTGAGTAGATTCTGATTGACCGATTGGATTAAATTTTTTTGGAAAGAAAAAACTACTTTTCACCCTCGAAAGGATGAACAAATATGAGTATAGCTAATAAAAAGATCAAATCCTCATTGCGATTTATTTTTAATTTGCTAATAAATCTGTTTGTTAAAAACTGAAATTTTTACTAGAGTTGAAATAACTTCGAAGGATTTAATCACTAAAGGCAATCTTTTTGAGTACGTTTTATCTTGAACAAAAGACTTTTGAAATATCTTTTTAGGTGTTTTGGAACGATCTTAAAATTTCATCAAAGTTTAAGGAACAAAAGGATACGTCATTTGGAAGCGTGGCATTGCCTGACCCACTGGTTAGCCAGTCTCCGATTTGATCACGTCTTTTCGTTGAGCGTGACGTAGCGCCTAAGTTGGAGGCTACCGCAGGGACAAAGATGACAAAGTCTTATCAACCTCTGTTGTCTTGGTTTCCATATCTCTACCCCCATTTTAGATCCTGTTACTTATAATTGTGGGACACATTGGATAGCAGAAAACGTCTTCATCAAATGATTACTATTCTACCAAAAATTCATAAAATATACTTTTAATTTAATTTTGGTAATTTGAGTTTTTTCGTAGGCCTTTTTCTTTTTTTTTAAATTAAAATAATCCAACCCTCCATGGGTGCTAATATACCTGCGATGTGTCCCTTCATTACTTCTTAAATCTGCCTGATGACTCTCTGCGGAGCGTTTACCAGTAAAAAAGACTAATCGTCCCATCAAATGGCCACACTGAAGCAAGAATTTTCTAAAGTACACGACATCCAACGGTGACGAGCCCGATAGACCCCAATTAACAGGTAGTCATTGTGAGTACTTTAAGAGCTTCAAGAATTGAAATGAAAATTCCCAAAACTTATGCAAGTGATGCAGATAACTAACAGGGACTAAAACCTATTTTTGGTTCGGATGAATAAAAAAATATACTCAACTTGATCACTGCCATTACCTCCAATTTGCTCTACTTCAATGGCTGGGTGTTAGAAAGAAGGATAGTTTTATTTGCCTTATGTAATGCTTTTTCATATAACCGTAAAACTTTACTCAAACCTGTTTAACTTTTGCATAAGTTGCACTTGTTTGAGTAGACTTTGTGGGTGAATAGCGGTCAGTCGACGCACCGACCAAGTCGCGGAGTGAGCGCCATCGATTTTCGAGGAGGCGGCAAACACCGAACCTCCATAACGGTTGGATTGTTTGTAGGTTTTCCCATGCTACGCAATATGCATCAAGCATTTTCCACCCAAAGGGCGGAAATAGGAGGTGGTAGAGAAAATCAGGGAGAATGCCGTGCCGGTGTGCATTTGGTGGTATGGTGGGATCGGCAAGGATGGAATGGCCGAAGCGGAGGGGAAGTCAAAACCACATTACTCGCTTGAGGTAAGAATATTTACTAATTCTGTTCCACAAAGACAGCATATAATAGTCAAGTGATCTTTTTCGTCTATTCAGAGTAAGCAGAGTTACTATGTTGCATCAAGCCCACTGACTTGAGAGAAACTAATAGGGAATTACAATGTGAAGCATGAAACAGTACATTTTTTCCTCTGTTAAGCAGTAAGCATTGGCAAGATCATTTTTCTGACGTGTTTCATGACACTGTAGTTGATGGATACTTCTCTTACGCTTTAACGATAGCGCTAACAAGGAGAGGTTTCTCGTCGTTTTCTCACTGTCATAGTGGTATAGGAAAGGCGCCTTGATTCGGATTCCTTTTAAGAACTTAATTTACCTCCGAACTTACTGAATGGGCTTTCTAATGAAGTGATGAAGTTGAAATTCTACCATGTCAGTATTGCTGCCTGTGACTCCTCACTGCAGCGGTGACAAACCATTCAGAAGGGGCAGGAAGTTGCGGGCGTGAGTATAGTAACCATGCAATTAAAACCGACTTCGATCGTGGTTGCCGGTTAAGCTCAAAGCAAGTACTTTTCTACTGCTATCTAAATTTTTTTATAAGTGTTTGCATGAATTCACACTTCAGATAATAACAATTCAAGTAACATCAACATCCTAACCAGCAGATGCCACTTATTCCCACGGAGGAGGAAGGTTGCTGGTTTCGGCACAAACACCTCCACCCCATCCCTGACAGGAAACTTGAATAAGTATTTTGGCCAGTTTGATTAATGAATCCCATTAATTCCGATTATGGAATGAAAAGATAGGACCTTCCTTTCTGGTGCACATTGGATCTTGGATTCTTCTGAATTGAACTGGGGTGGTGCCGAGCTCTGCATGAACCACCCTCAAGGCCATTACATCTTCTCGATTGTTTTGGTCGATCTTTTTACATTCAAAGTTGGCAAAACTATCAGGGCAAAGGAGAGTTTGTTTGCATCTGCTTTATCGGTCAGAGAAGCAAACTTGCAAAGCTTCAGAGCTTGCTGGACTCTGGCAATGAGACAACTCTCATTTCATTCCATCTAAAATCGTTGGTTAAGCAACTTCAACAAATCATAAGCTGTTATCAAAATATTCAACTTTTACGACCAAGTTCTTATGTGCGTTAGTATAAGAATCATCGTTTAGGCTGCTTTTTTAGAAACTTCTTCCAGAGCACAAAATTTGAAGAAATTCCTTTTTTTGCGCCCATAAAGTGTCTTCTTAATGATGGCATTTCGGCCACACAAACTGTGAGATTTGCTACAAGCTTAGTTACAGTGGAAAGATTAAGCAAAATCAAGTTCTTAGTTTAATGTTTTTACAAGGTAAAGTCTGCTGAGATCCGCAACCTTTTTTTTGAAAAATGGATAAATAAATGAACGGATGCTGGTTAGAGATTCCAAAAAGACGGCTCGCACGTTTTTTGTTGAAGTACAGCCTCAAGTACCAGGAAAATTGGCTTTCTGTGTATATATCTTTACCCGAAATGGTGTCTATCAAAATTTGGTGACATGATCTTTGGTTTTAGATAAGATAGCTAAATTGCAGTCTAGCCGATGTAGCGAACATGTTGCTTGATCGGTCACATGTACATTAGCTCATCCACTTAAGGTTATTCGTAAAGAGAGACTGGCTATTTTCTGATAACGCATTTATTTTGAAAAATTAAACCAACAGACCGTAAGCAGAATAAGTGAGAAATTCTCGGACCCATAAACGACAAAGTTTTACATCAGAAATGGAATCACTTAGCAAATAAGCCGTAGGATGCAGGACTCTAAAAGGTTTGAACGATGGCATCACAGTGGAAAGTTGCATCTTTGTAGAACCAACGCCTCATATTTTGCATGCACAATTTTCTCTCCTTTTATTAGTAACGTTGACAATTTGATTGGTCATGGCCGCTAGTGAGGATTGGGAGAAGCTTATCCTGGGTGTCACTATAAATATCCAGATAGCAATGCATATTAACGAAGATTCTGAGGAATGTGGAACTAAATGGAAGGAATAGCATAATTAAGAGATATAGGTGGGCGCTCACAGTGGTGTATAATGACCGATAAGCAGTTTTTTAAGTTGTGGATACCTGGCAACTGTTGCGGGCTATGGGAGTGCCAGTGAAGCAGTACAACGTACTCCTCGTCCTACCGATTTGACCACTTCACTAGTTAAGCAGTCAATCAATCGAGATTAAAACTTACATGCTGCATGACAAAGCTATCTCGGCCATGAATACTCTTGTCTAAACGACATCGTTTAGGACTTAAATTTCTGTATTTCTTGTCAAATGGTCTAAAGGATGAAGAGGAATGAAATAAATTTTTGCTGCCCATTGGTAACGCCTGAATTATAAGGTTAATTAAGATTTGAATGTTAAAGACAATCATTATTTTTTTTCAAATTTCCTCCTTTTTGGCTCAATAGTTCTCAAGCATATTTCGTCATATCTGCTGCTAAAATAGATTGTTTTGTCTTCAAATTCCACTTCAGTCCATTTTCTTTTAAATGTGCCATTATTCAGAGCTTGTCCGTATGTAAGTTGTCAGTGAACGGCTTTGTAAACATCCTAAATAATAAAACCTGTTTTATTTACACTCCTGTATTTGTCAACAGGAAAGCCCGTGGGAGTTTTGTGCAGGATTAGTTGATGGTTTAGCACAAGTTTGCCTGCGCAGACCAGGGACCAATCTATCCCGTTCTCATGATTGAGAGGAAGTCACTAACCCTCCCGACGAAAAGGAGCTCCGATCTCTACAAATTTTGATGGCGTATAAATGCTTTTTTGCATTACTCGAGCATGGCATGTCATCCTCTACTCACTTTTACCGACAAGGACCAAAAGCCAGTGGCAGAAAAGAATAGTTCTGATTTCATAAAATTCGTTTGAACTCACTCTAGCTGGGAATTAATTAAAAGCGTCTAATTTATTTCTTTCATTTTAACACTACTGACTAGAAAATGCCTTGATAGTCGCAACAGTGAGAGCTATTTTCATCAGCATTAGCCGACAATCATTAGTTGAATGATGATGCTTGAGCGTAGGCATCAAAGTGCAGTTACAAGGTTACATCCTACATTACTAATAGCCTGAACAACCAGCCAAATGAAGTAATCAGTCTGTAAATGCAGTAGTCTTTGCGTTTCGGCATCCGTAATACTATATCCGTGAGGACATCTGCCATAACATCATCCCGAGAAACAAAACATAAAGTTAGCCATTGACTGGACCTTCAGCCCCCTCAATGCCGATACCTAACCGTGTGGGTAGGCAGAAAAATTTGGCTTTTAATGTGAGGATGATTGCTCCTACATCGGAAAGGGAACAATTGTTCCAAGCATTAAGTATTTGAACAAGGCAGTATTTTTACTTATACGCTACTCACTACTTTCCTCTTCACCTTGACTCTTCATGTTTGATTCTGTATTTCTTTGATGAGCTGCACAACAATCTGGCTTATTTTTCTCTACAAGTGCAGATATTTGTTCACTCTAATCCTTAAAGAAGCTATCCCTATTGTCATTGCCTTATAAGGCTCCATTCTAACTTGCTACTGTTTTTAGGGATTTCAGTGCATCTGGCTTATTTTTTAGTAGCAACTTGACTATAAATGTCTCAAGAATTCTAATTTAATACATTTAATAGGAATATAAGGAAGGAAAATTTGCTTATGGCATGGTCCAGCCACTGAGTGACCCTAAACACCATTAGTTGAGGAAGGTTGCCAAGGTCACAAATACGCCAAGAGTGGGTAAAAGTCGACCCGTGATCGCTTTCTCGCATATTTTTTACTATCTATGTGGTTCAAGAAATCTAAAGTAAACATTTTCCGAAGCTCAAAGTTTGAGGTTTTATTGAATTTTTACTTTGCGTATGAAGTAATTAAACAGCCCGATACTATCCTTAACCAATGGAAAATATCCTAAACTAGTATTTTCTTTGTTTAATTAATCGCAATTGTACTATAGTTCTATTTTTGCAACAATTCTCACACTTTGGAGTTAAGCTTGGACACATTCGTAAAATGTGATAAATGATGCAGTAGCTACTTTCTCAGAGAAGTTCGCCCAGTGAATGGGTTGGGGTGTTCTGTGGTATGCCTTTTAGAATTCAAAAGCCATTTCTATCAACTGGTTAGTCACCATCTGATCAGCAAAAAATGTTGCGATATTCTTGCGAAAGGACGAGGTATGGATGGGGAACGAAGTGGTGGTCTTTGCTCTTTGAAGCTTACTACTAACTGTTGAGGCATGTGGGTGGTACCCAATTGCTTGGTACTTTAACTGATGCAGAAATAGGTAAATTGTTTCAATACTTAAGCTAAACACGCACTTCGTAAGCTAATGCCAGGTTTACTCTGTCCGACTGTCTCCACGGTCATAATGCGTCAATCTCTAAGTGCTTAATTGCCAAAATCTAAAAATGTAAAGCGGAAATATATCGTATGCAGTCAGTTCTGCTATCTCCTAAAGTAACTTAAGATGCCACCCACATTTACAAGAACCCCAGATTTTAAAGCCGACAAGGTCAAATCACAAATATTAGATTCAGTGGTATGAGGTCTCAAAACTGACACTTACCGTAACTGTTGAGAGGTCAATTGACCTTGTTTTACAACTGACCCTTTGCCTTCCTCAGGATTTCATATTTCATCTATTAAACTTCACTACAAATAACAGCCCAATTCGAGCGCATTTTAATCACTTTTAAACTTCGAGTTGTCTCACTTAATTGCTCTCACATTGGTGTTCTGTAAATTGCCCGTAATTTTAAATGGCTAAGTGGTTCTACTGGAAATGGGTGATTTAATGCATGAGAACAGGCGCTCCATGGAATGCCAAAGGTTTACAGATGTAGAGCCATCTCAACTTGAGCATAAGCCTACAAGCTGGAACAGCACTGTAGTGCATAAACGATCTTTCCTGGAGATCAGGCAAATTTAAGATGTCAAACACATTGATGTAGATAATTTTCCCCTTTTGAAGTGGGAATTGGTTAATTTTGTTCCCTGAATTCACTATTTTTTGGGATAGGACGCCAAAATTGTAAATTTTTGCTATACGTACCTTCGAATACTTGTCATATCACATGGTCCCTGCGGTCGCTTTCGCGTTTTTGTCAGAGAAAAAAGGCTCTTTCTCTTCAAAACCCTTTTAATTATAGGGCATAGTTCAAGTACTGATTTTCAATTGTCTCCTGTCTTCTGCCATATTCACGTATCTAGCTAAGACATAGGGTCTCGGATTATTTGCGCAGAAGATACAACTTACCCTCACTTTTCGACTACTTGGGAGCTATCTTGATTATTTAGTGAAATTTCTACACCATGGTTATTTAGCTTCCTGCAAAAAGAAAATGCTATGAAAGAGGGTGCACTCACGACCCCTATGAGTCTACTGAATGTGCCACCAAAGCAATGCCACTAATCATCATTTTGACTGTGCAAAAGCATTCGTGACCCCTAAATGAACTTTTATAAAAAGGATCAAAGATTTTTATGAAAATGCTTTTTATAAATATACAACTGAACTCAATTATTAGCTTCCCTTTACAAGGAGTGTATTAATAAATGCATTTGGTTACGAACCAGGTCTGTAATTTCGAGGGAATTCTGCTCGAGTGCAAACGCAGTTAACTTTAAATCCACCTAGTCCGTGCCTTTAGCTTTTTTAGCCAAAAGGCAGTGAATTTTAGTCTCAGGAAATTAGTAAATTTTCGCAGTTTTACGGATATTTTAGCTCGCGATAAAAGAGCATGATCAACTTTTCTAGCACCTAAAGTAAAAAGTTAGCATTCGTTTCTTTATGTTTCTTCGATCTTTCTTATGGCTTATTGCCATTTTGATGAAATTTTCTTCATGGATAATAACCTGTGCAAAATAATTTTTACTAAATATTCAACCTCTAAACTGACTGTTTGAGTACGACTTGATGTCTGTGGAAAGGAATGGTTGCATGGGGCACAATAGGTCCCACCGCCCATATCACCTACCAGGGTCTTTTTTCTGCGCCTCTCAATCTATCGCTAAGTGACAAATCAAAAACCAACTTGTGGGATTAAACTTCCTTAAAATTAAATATATTCTAATAGATCGACGGCTGTAATTTATTGATGAGACTCACCACCGCAGCTGTATTGGTAATATATTTAAGTGCCGGTGCTGATACGAAAGGAACCCTTAAATTTGGAGGGGAGGGTTTACCCCGGTCATGGATTAGCTTCATTCATGCACCCCTATTATCGCATAATATAGATTCCAAAGATTTAAAATGGTTTTAAATATATTGAAGCAGATTTTTTGATGAGCGGGTAGCCGGTTTTAGTTACTTGATCCAGTCTCCTGCTACATTTATCTGAGTCTTTAAATAATGCCTAATAGGTCATGGCCAAGAAAGATTTGTCCAGGGATGCACCGTTATCAGTGCTGATAGTTGTCTCAGTATCTAGTAAGACAACAAGCACACTAAATTATTACCCAAGTGGCCGCTTTAAGCTAAAAAGCGAACCGCCGCTGCTGGACATGCCGTCACTGATCGACGTGTGCTCTGCCGATTGAAGCGTTCACGTCAGACGAATGAATTATAGTGGGTCAGCACAAAAAGGGTCTCCTGTAGATACCTATAGGTTTAGTGTCTTTAAAATCGAAGTATTTTTAGAGTCTTTTGCTTTCTCATTCATTCACTGAATCTCCCATGCACCCTTGATTGGCGGTGTCAAGGGTGATCACGGGCAAATGAACACATACGGTTTGGTAATACTTGTGGTACCACCTGCTTCTGCTCTGAAAACCCTCATCTCTTCGAACTTACTTAAAATTCTTTTACCAAATTCTAAAAAATGATGCGTACTTTATTTTGCTTTGTTTAACAATTGAAATTTGCTCTGGCAGCCACTTTACCATCTCTCCGTTTGCTGTTAAGTTTCTCCCAAATCCAACGACTTAGCGGAGTGACACTACCTCTCTTTTCCATACCTTTGGGAAGCAAGTTCTTGCTGTTTTTTTAAAAAGACTACAATTACCTTATTTTCTAACAGGAATTTATTTGACATGGCTAGAAGATTGTTTAAGATACACCACTTGAAACTCCTAAAACACAGGTAACAATGAAACATATCAATTCCAAATGCTAACTCTAGAACATTTTTAATGCCTTAGTTGGTTATTTTTAAATAATCAACGTGAAAAGAAATTAACAGCGAATTTACTCTAATAGGTAAATTTATGCCGTCAAGACCAAGTTACAAAGTAAGAACATCCAGCTGAAATGCCTGAACTAGGACAAAGAGATGACAAGCAGGTCATGACAATGCCAAATCCGTCAGGGGTCGGCTTGAAGACACGTAATTACAGGCTGTGTCCTGAATTTCATGGCCCTACCGTAACCGCGTTATCACGTAAACATGTCATTATTCACTAATCCCTACTACTACAAAGCATCGGAGTCGGCAAAACAAACTCGTAATTCATTTTCTTTACTCCATGCTATTACATTGGAAATCCCTGATTGGGATGGGAAAACATGCTAAGTTATTTCATCTCTAATAATTGAGCACCTGCTTATTACTTTAAGGCTGTCGCGTGTGTCAGTTTATTTGTGGAAAAGCTCGGATTTTGTGCATCTCTTATCGTTTCACGCTGAGCCACCAGACGTGCAGAAAATTTGCGCCAATGGAAGGAGATGGGAGATGGAGTTAGGCTCACTTAGGACCGCCTGATTAACTTCCCACCTTTTAAAGTCTTCATTACAACATACTTCATGCTAAATAATAAGGAAATCTTCCACGTATAGGCCTAGAAAGCTAGTTAATGTGTTTTAAGGGCGTTCCAAATGTGGCAGAAAATTTACTTATGCCACAATTTATGTCTTAATAAATTTTTAAAACCACCAGGTTTAAGCTACATCTCTTCCAGGTAGAGGGCGCAATTTTCCATTATATCTACTGTTCTATTAGCCATTGAATTCGTTACCAACCATTGATTGTAATTTGCCCTTGGCTTGTATCCATCGGAGTTGGAGATGTTTTAACTTTCAAATGCGCCTTACCCGTTTGCTTGGCGGTTGATTGCTGTCTGATTTGTAATGGAGTATGCTTTTATTTGTACTTCAAGTTCTGTTAAGCACACCAACTTATTTTTGCTTGCTGCTATGCGACGTATCCCACCCGCTCAAGTCACGCTCCACTTCACCTGCAAAAGTCCCTGCTTTGGGCGTACGTGTGTGCGAGGAGAGGAAGTGTGTGCGGTGGAATACAAATGGGTTTGCTCAGGGTTATGATTTCTCCCAGTTGTGACCACCTTTTCATCGTATTAGACATCCAATGCAAAGCAGAACTTATGCTTAGATTATAAAGTCATTCAAAGCAGTGGTAGCGGAAAAGCTTTTTTGCTTTTAGAGCTAAACAGTTGCATTCACGTACTTTGTCAAGTCAGATAGGTCTTAGATTGCATGTTTTGATAGTGATTAATCTTTTTTACAGCTATTCGAATGGATGAGCTTATGCAATGGGTCTTTCGGGGCAGAGATTTGATATCAGTGAGGCCCACCTTTTATTGGGTTCTGCTCTTTAATCACACCCTTAATGTGTAGTTGTCTGAAATCATTTTAAAGCGTCTGGTTAAAAGCCTTAACGGGGATTAAAGAGACATGAAAGAAGTCCATTTCACTGAATCATGTGATGTCGTGACGATGACAAATGAGTCAACTCTAAATATTAGTCTTGACTTTTGCTTCGGTCACGTACTAACTGTAAATGTATCTTAGACCCCATTCTCCGCCTGCTTTGATAGGCCAGATCAAATATTGTATTGAGCAACCTGTGTTTGCGACCTGTCAATATTAAAGCTTTGGCTTCCAATAATTCAACACGTTTAACCATCTCCCTCCTAGTAAAAAAATTAGAAAGTTATTTCAGATGTTTCCGTCCAAAAAAGATTAAAATGCGCAAGTTCTTAACCACGTGATTTCTATTCTGCTAGATTTTGGGAAAATCTTTTAAATCACCATCCCTTTACTTTTTGCTGCTATTCTAATCCCTCATTTGATCAGCCTAATATTAGCAGGAGGTCATTAACTTGGTTGCCTACATCACAGCGGCAATGGCTAATTTGGTTGGGTCATGAAATTTAAAATGAATGAAAATGATTACGTTTTTGAGTCCGTAGGTTTGTGAGTAAAATAAAATTTAATGAATGACGAGAAAATAAGATTAAGGTCTCTAATTGACAATGCCAGTACACTTCAGTACCGAAAACATAACAATGAATATCAAAACCCTCGTAAATTACTTCTGGGTAGTACGTTCGGCTAAAACACATGCCGCAGCTTCCTCAAACACCATGTACACCGTACTAGCAGCTCTGAAACCGAGTGAAGTTCGGTTTCTACGGTGCATTGGCTGCAACCACATTCACCAAACTAAGCCAACATTTAGCAAGTTAGAGCTGGGCATTTGAAATTGCAGCAGAATGGCAGAGACCGCAACGATCCCTGAAGGCTCTCACTAGTGGGGTATGAAATGGCATCTCTACATACTTTGGGGTGTATCAGAGGGGAAAACCACATTAAACGATCAGAGTTAGCTGTATTGAAATCTGTACGGGTATTTTGATCGTCACATGCGCACAAGGCGGGAATTGGTACTTCCACACCAGTACTACCACCACCTGTAGGCAGTGATGAGGTTAAACAAACGTTTGCTAGGAGTGTGGCGCGAGCTGATAGTCACACTTAAAAGTACGTAAAAGTTAAATTTGCCTAATTTCTTTTTGATTTATCTAAAAGAGAGGCATCAACTCCGGAAAGGTGATAAGCCAACTCGGCTTACTGTGACGATTGATGAATTTGTTGAACTCCGTATCTAACTACTCAAGTACTTCAGCCTCTGCAAGTTGCAATTCATTGCGGTTACTGGCCGAATATTGGTTCTGGAGGAAGATTATGGCCTCTAGGCATGGAGGCTCACAACTGTGGTACTGTACAACCAAAGCGTCAAGAAATTAGTATCCCACTGCGTGCATTCATTCATTCGTTGTTTTAAATTACTGACTTCTCCTCAGCATGATAAGGTGATTTTTAATAGTCACACGAGCAAGCGGTAATTTAATCAAGATTGCATGCCAGAAGGTGTCATTTCTTACGTAGCGAAACGTTTTCTGGTAGGTCTCAACCAAAGGCATCTCCCTATGCTAGAATTTAAGGTCTGTAAAACGTGAGAAAATGAAATAAGATGTATTGTCTAGAAGTTCGGATCACTCCAATAATGTGAGATCACTTATGCGGCGAATCCAACAAGTGGTTAGAGCAGCGCCCATGCACATGGCTTTTCGGAAGCAAGGACTGAAAGGTATAGATTAAGACGAGGCCAAATGCGAATCCCCACAGAAGATGCTTATTTCAGCTGCTCCGTGAAGCAAACTTCATGGTGGTTCTCTCCGGAAAGCACCGCCATGAGAAAGCAGAAAATTCAAACCATATTAACAACTGAGCACAACGCTTTGTGTGTATATTACTGTGTGTGTCTAAAAGGACTTGACTCACGTCTTGTAAAATACCACTGTTCAGATCCTTATCCTCTCTTCCCGACAAAAAACGCTCATCTCATAAACTATCCATCAAGGATAAAAGGTGGGATTTAAACTTATCCGCCTAATTAGCTGAGTTTAAATTAGTTTTAGTGATGCCGAAACTTCTGGTATTCACTTTTTACATATACTACTTTTACAATGTCGCTCTGCTATATGGTGGATATACAATCATTGAATGAAGCTTGCATTAAATTCTGGAAGGTTCTCAACTCTCGATTAGGGGGAATTGCATTTCCCCACCACCTAATAAAATCCACAATTAATATCCTAGGAGTAACCACAAATTCGTGACGTGAATGACAACGAAGCATTTGGTTTGCATCGAAATCAAACGGAAAAGTTCTGTTTGACATGTTTTAAGCAAATGGACACCACTTTTCATGCTTTAACAGATGATAAATTATCTACGGATCATAAATGTGGTCTTTGTCTTTTCCAAGTTACCAAAGCGTACACTTTGCCTGTTGACTAACTTATGATGAAAAATAACTTTGTTTCTACATTAAGCAAACACCCCCTTAATTATCTTCAGCCTATCCATTAATTTTCAGCCCCATGCTTCGAAGGCATGCATACCTTTTTTACCTGTGGTGGACAAGAAATGGGGATGTTTGCTAGAAATCAAAAGCAGGTAAAGATTTTATTCACATTTAGCAAAACAATGCCCGGCGTCTCCCATTAAAAGCTTCTTCTTGAGGAAATTTGGCTTTGGAGTGGGAAGAAGAGATCGTCTCCTCACAATTCTTATCCTCTGAACCCCTATACTGCCATCACCTCTAGCGGTTGTGATTTACTTTTAAGAATCAAGCGATCGAACACTAAATAGAATGGATATCTGGGGTACAAGGAAGAAGTAGAAAAAGGGAAGGCGAGGAGACAAAGTAGCCAGCAAAGTGGTATTTGTACGCTGGATCCTCCGCAGAGGAAAATGAGAGATTTTGTAAGTGTTTGTATAAATAAATACTCTAAAAGCATCTAAGAGAACCATTTACCTTTGGCACACTACCTTTTGTAGACCTTGTCGTGCCCCACATCTACAGATACAGAGAGGCGTTTTTTAACAATAGATGCTTAACTCGTCTCGGCAGTGGCTGATTAGACTATATATTCAGTCATCTGCCCAATTGGCAAACCGGGTCAAAAATGCCAGCAGCGTTTGGGGAATAATTTCAATGGACACCCCTTATCAAGTTAATGGTATCCGCTTTTGTCAGGATTTAGAGGTGAGAATGGGATCCTCTCTTCGATTTGGATTCCACCGAAGTGGGTCGCCAATTATGTTTGAGTGTTAGGCTATGACACCATGAACAATTCAACAAGTTATATATTTGAGTAGAATAATTGCTAATGAATTTTAGGCACTTTGCCACTTTGCTGCAGCAGGTAATATGGCACACACAAAATCTGAACAAATTTAGCACCTCCTACATGAAATTATGAAATAGTGAATTAAAACTTGCAAATAAATCTTACAATGAGTTAAAGCCTCTGAAACAACGGCCGAAACTTTATTCCTACTGAAGGTAAATTCACTCCCACTTAAAAGGTCACTGCAAATCGATGTATGCGGAATTTGGAAATTTACAATTCACTTAAAAGGGAGCATTTTTCCCAGCGACTTACGACGTCAATCAACACTAAAGAAAAGTTGAGATGTGCAGATTATCTCTACAAATGGCGGATGGATGATGGTCGATCTTGTATAACTGTGGCTCGGCGTGAGCTTCTATTTGTGCACATGGACTTCCCTTTTAAGGCGGAGAATAGACGAAATTCAAGGGTGCGCACATATTAATCATCTGAATAAGTCGTTTCAGATCCTTGACGACTTGTGATAGATCTCATTTCACCAAAAAGCTAATTAATAACTATATTTTGACGCTACAGTTTGTGCCTCGCTGAGTAAAATTATCCGTTCATGTAATTTCGCCTCGCTTTCGTTAGCTACTTATATAAGTATGCTGTTGAACAGAAAAGAGCTTTTGTCCTCCTAGAAAAGAAACCTAGTGATTTAAGGTTTTGGTAAGTTTTTTCTTCAGTTTCGCAATGCATTTCTCAGAATAATACACACCGGAACCACAGAAATTGTAGAGGCAAAGAACTGATTTTAGGGGTGAAGGCTGCACTCGCTTTTCGACGCATTGACTTACTACATTCACACGCTTCCATGCCGTTAGTATCTGGAATGTTTTCGTAATATAACCAAAACATTCTGCAACTGCTGGGTAAAAGCAAAGTGCTGTTTTGGCGCCTTTCCGACACCAAAGTTGTTCGTAGGTGGTTTTGTTGACAACTTTTAAGGAATCCTTTGGCTAAGCAACTTTATGACGGATCATATGTCAACAAGCCTTTCAGCATCAGGTAATCCGTGCTCTTTCTGAATGCTCACACAAACGAATGCTGCATCGGCGGGCTGAAAACTACCACGGTCAAGATCGAAATCGACAGCCGTTCACGTGGCCACTTTTGAGATATTTGCCTTGCTTATATCATAATGTTCTTACAAGTTTCATTATTTTGTTGCCTTTTGTAGATATCTGCTAGCCTTGCTCCTTTGACTATAACAGAATTAACTACCATCATTGGCTAGCTGCTGGATACACCAATCACTGGCAACTAGACGTGATACCTTTATACTTGAGCTATAATATCCTGCCTAACCACAAAAGTGCTCACAAAGAGGTAAAGCTTTTATGGGTCTGACTATCCTCCAGCATCAAAGGTCAGCGATGAATTTGGTTAAAGTGTAGCTGTGTCCTCAAAATCTCTTTCCAGTAGAAGATTAAGTTTGTCGGGGATGTCTGCAGCTACATAAATCAGCTCTATTTCAGTTTACCATAGGCTTACTCCTGGCCCCTAATATCAGCTCACGTACTCTATTCCAAATCATCTGTTCAGTCAATATCACGCACAGATGGACTTTGATTGTGGTACTGTCACTGATAAGGTAAAGACCAATCAAAATACCCTAAGTATGTATGAATGGGGTTGTCATGTGTATCCAGCGTCCAGCAGTCATGTTCCTTAGCTTAATGAAAGTTATCTCGTGATTATTTTATTTAGGAGCTCGCCAGGTTCTGTACTCGCACACAAGGAAGCAACAGCTTGTGATAACTAGCAAGGCAGCATACTTCAAAGAACTCGTCAGGATCGGTGTTTACATATAAATAAAATTAGGTTTTATCATGCTTTAGGCTTTTTCGCGTCATGTTTTAGTACTCTTTGCAGAAGAGCTAAGGCAAAAGCACTAACCTGATGGTCTACGCTTTCTGAATGGTAGAACAATCATCCTACACCAGCTCTAAAAAATAACATCTTTGCACAACTAAAAGTAAAACGTTTTTATTTGACCTATTAATTCAAAAACTCCGTGTGTTTAGCCAGAATTCTAAAGGTTAGTTCAGCTTTAGCACCGAATAATCGGAAGATAAAAGTAATAGATATTTTGAAGAACCTAAAAGTTGGTTTGATGCAATACTTATAGATCCTTGTCAAATATGAATACTAGTGAATGACCTGAGAGAACCCCAGAGCTGTTATTTCACCGTTTCTGCTTTATCTTCACCAGTGTCTATTTAACGTATCCTTTGAGTGTTTTTTAGTAACTTAGACTTCTTTGGATACCTTTTAACTCGCATCAATCTCATGCTTTCTTAAGAGGCAATCGGCAGTTGAAATCGACGTCAGATTTAAACAAACTTGAAAGTTGTCAACGGACGTGTATCTGAAGAGAGACTGGCATGGACATCAGTGAATGCTCTTCAGGAAGTGGATAAAATAGTAAAACCATCGTAATCTTGACTTGACGGTAGGCTCAATAGTGTGAACATGGAAACCGTTGTGGCAGTCACTTATGGAACAGGGGTCTACGTAACTACACGTTATTTGCTTTACTTGTTCACTTATCGTCTTGGGCTCTTCATTGTCTTCAGGTTATACTTTTGCCTCAGTGGCGCCTCTTTCAGGCTAACCCTTAGAAGAATGAAAATTCCTACCTCCTCATGCCTATATCCTTCCTTTTTGGATCTAGAAAGGGTTGAGTTTAACTTCGCGACTTCTCTTCCCCAAAAGAGCTGATGGTGGCAAGGTAAAAGTTATATCAATCAGACTCAAGACATCCTTCGCAGAATCAGGGAGTTTTCAGGACTTTGGAATGGCCCTGAAGCCTTTTGATAATTGCGCGTTTTCCATCCTGAATTCATAGTAGTCCGCCTTCTATTGATGTAATTGGAGGGTAGTATGTTGAATTACAAGACGATTAGGTAATGTGAGGAATTGGATTTACCTAAAGCTATCAAGAAGAAAAATCACTGGATAGAAGATTGTAATTTTGGCACGTTTTCTTTTTTCTACTGGCTCCACCTGGGAAACAGATAAGGCATATTTTTCGGAAAAGGGAACGCTGTTGGTGTAAATGGAGGGAGCGCCACTGGGTCTTTAGAATTGCACAAGCAGCGCTGACGGGAGTTCAGGCGCTCCTATTTTTGCTCGAAGTAGCAAATTTCTTAAAGACATTTCTACTAGAAAAGTGCATGATTAAGCACAGGTACCACTCATTTACAGTTTTGACAAAGAGAAACAGCCCAATTGAGGACGGAGAAGGTCTTTAAATTATGCCAAGTGAGGCGGGATTGTGGTGAATTAAAATAGTACAATTGCTCCAAACTCCATCGCACCAGCAGGGAAAGGTGCTAGTCTCAAAAAAACAAAGCCTTTTAGGCAAATTGTTAAAATTAGAAATAGCAGATTTAAAAAGTAATCCAACTATTTTCTAAATTTATAAAGTATTTTTAAAGAGGTGAAGTAACTTCCCGCCTCAAAAAGCGGAAGAATACGCAATTCCTAAGACCCGAAGAAGTTAGACTCAAGAAAGGTGGGGGAGAGCTAAAGCTAAAGAAAAAATATAAATGTCCATCCATTTTCAACTCAAAAAGGAACCTCTGTTTGTAGAAATTTGAAGCCGTGCAATCATTTCTGTGAATTTCATATAGTTTATACATTTGTTGAACAGTATTGTATCTGGAAAGGGGGCACATGTAAATTTCGAAGACAGGATGACGGTTTTTTGTACAAGAGACTCGCAACATAGTGGGTTAACAAAGCTCAACATCGACGGAATAATCCCTTCGAATAGGGTCGAGTAATTTTAGGTGAATTTATGTTGGAAAAAAACCTTTGTTGTTTGGAAATCAAAAGAACAGCTATAGAAATTTGGTGGTGTAATTTTTCTCTTTCCTAGAAGAATTACGAGGGCTAGACGGCTCTATATTGTCAGGTAGTGAACTTAACCACTTAAGATATGAATATCGCTGTGCGTTTTGGAGTACATCAAGTTATTCTTGCCAAACGCTCAACGTTTTGCTCTATATACCTGCGTTTACCCTTAGGAACCCTCTGTCCAGTTAGTGCAAACTTTTAAACACACAAATTGCAGCTGTCACTTTAATAATTGCAACATAATTGCTTTTATTATAGCAAAAACTTGTGGTGATTTGGGCAAAACACACTCTTTTATTTGTAAAAGGTCCAATTTATCTACTTGGGGTTGTGAGCTATTGGAGTTGTAGTAGGTGCCTCACAAACTCACTTGTGTGGCATTTGGCTACGAAGTGGGTAGAAGAGGATTTAAATGAGATCACTGTTGTCTTTAAAAAAGTGCTTGGAGTACAGAATTCACGAACAATTCTCTTTGCCCATGTGCAGCACGGAAGCTTAGCAATTCATCAATTCATCATCAATTTTGGAAAAAAAGCATGAGGCTACGTGGAGATCCTGAGAATATGCGATGAAAATGAAGCTCTTTTTTATAATAATGTATTACAGAGACAAAGCTTAACTTTAAGTACAAGGTAAATCGGTTGCTGAAACCAAGCCTGATTGGAGGCACCTTTTCTGTCCTCTGCCTTCTCCAAATGTACAGAGTATACTCACCAATACACTGGCATCAGCATGTTTACCAGTAATAATTAAAAAGAATTGTCTGATAGATGAACATATGACAGCGTTATAGAATAGGGTTTATTTGCATGTGCTTGGGCTCCTGTCGAGTTCCCGACAAGCTCGGCCTTACCCGCCGACAGGTATACGTGAGCGAGGGAAGCACGGCTTGTGGCTGAGCCACAGCCAGCTAATTGGCTAGCGAATAGTGACGGGGGCACGGGCTGCTTTCGGTTGCATGCACCTCAATAATTTAACTTACCTTGGCCGTATAGCAAGCGAGTACTCACTTTGAGTTTCCAATGGGCATTCAGCCAACAGAAAGGGACTGAGCGGGAACACAACCCCAGACAAGGTTTTGGGATTAGTCATGAAAGCGGGAACTTTTCAGAAACCGAAAGTGAAACGTTCTTTGGAATTACAGATGTCTCTTGTAAGTGGTACAAATACATTTATCAAACAAATAAGGCTGCTGAAGGGAATAAATGAGGCGTTTGTGAAGCCCTATACTGTTCGATTTGACTAAAAAACCGATTTTATTTGACGTTAGAATTAAACTAAGATTGTATTAAATAATATCCCAGACAGTCGGGTTTTTTTCAGTTTTCTGACAAACTAATCCGTTACTAAATAGGGCATCCTCGCAACTATTCAGCCTTTAGCAAATGAACAGGTCCAAGTAAACGTTTTTATCTGCAGTCCACCACTCATACAAAGCAAATCAATCTTCTGGAGCTGAAGTGGTTCCTGCCTTAGAAATTAAGAGGGAGGTGGGGGGGAGGGAGTGAGTGAGTAATGAGCGGATAGTATAAGGCCTAGTGTTGGCATAGTCCTCCGTTTGACGATGCAAAAACACAAAGTCATTCCTTGCTTTTCCGCACAAATTTAGGACGCAAATAAGAGATGTGATGAACAAACTTCTAAATTTATCATTTCTAGCTAATACAAATGTAAACAAGTTGTTTGCCATCATTTGGGTTGAATAACACTGCAATTTGGGTCTGCTTCATTGACCTTTATGTCTTTTGTAAATAGTTGTGTTCAATCCCTCATTATCAAAATCGACGGGCCTTCCGGGGTTTGAATCACCTCCTTGAGTGGTTCTCATAGGAAGTTAATTGTTATAAAGTTGTTTTTGGGCTGTGGATTCTGCTATCCTATCTTCTCCGAAGGCTAGACAAAAAGACCTTAAGGAGGCTTCTACATTTCTGGTGCCTAATAAAGCTCAGCTTTAAAGCGGGTGAGCTTAAGTGAACACTATGGAAAGAGGGGCTCCAAAGTAGGGAGAAAATATTAGAAGGTACAACAAAAAGGCTAAATCTGTCCATGCCCTATAAGACTTGTAAATGAGCAATCGTCTGCACTCTATATGTTCCTCCAAATTACGGCAAGTCCTTGAAGCGAGCTATAACAGATGGTTCAACACACCACTTAAGCCCTTTGGGCTCGGATGCATCTGTTCACCATGCCAAATTTATTTTAAAAGTTTAATTCATTTTTACATATCTTTGGAATGAATTATAGATGATTACTAAATTGCTTTTACTTCCAATTCACTTTAATCGGCTTAAATGTTGTACTAGTTGTGAGTAAGTAATGTTTCATAATTCTGAGGAGTTAAAAGAAGGCCTTGTCGATGTGGTGCTTACAACAAATTTGAATTTCTCAAACAGGGTCCGACGAACTATGATTTTATTTAAAAACTCACAGAGAAAAATCATGACCTTTTTCTGGGTCTTTAGTATTTTAAATTAGCACAAATGATATGTTACTGGAATGTGTATTCCAAAATAAATAGTCTTTCAATACATACTCTTACATAAAAGAACAGCAAAAGTAAAGGAGCATGAGTTAGATCAAGCCCTTTTCCAAAAATTCTAGAAATTTTGTCAAATCTAGCAACACAATGGAGCTGCTTTACTCCCAATCAAGCATGGATAATGAAAAACTGTTGGCACGTCCTTCCCGAGGCCTTCAGCTACCCAGGTAGACAGTGAGAAGGCCAACGTCTTTAAAATGAAATCTTTTTCTACCAGTGGCTTTATTTGGATTGGAATACTGCCACGCAACTGTCAGATTTATTTCAACCCGGTCAATACGCCCTTGAGATGTAATGTTTATGGCATGGCACAATTTTAGCTTTCTATTCTAGATCGTCTACAGTTACTTGCCAGAGTTTTGTGCGAAGGAGAAACTGATAAGCTTCCCGCAGTTTAATGGGCTACTAGTTGCGTCTCCCATGTTATGCCAAGTAAGATGGCCTTAGGGTGCATTAGAAATACTTAATTTGTCAAATAATTTGAGCTCTTAGGCCAATTTTACTTAAAAGAGAATAAATTACTCAGTTGTTTAAAAATTTTACGGAGAAAAATATATGCTTAAGCGGACCTATTGCGAAACAAGCATTCAGATACTAAGCATAAAATTCCTACATTTTTTAACCCTCCTATTTTCCCATGTCTTCTTCTGGTCAACCTCCTTGACTTAAAAGTGAAAAGACAAATTTGAAAGAGAGTAATGATGAGAACATTAAATAAACTCAAAATGCTGAGTCATTAATGTGACTACACATCTTCCCACCTTGGGTAGCCAGCTAAATTATCTTTCCGACAATATTCACTGTTTTCAGAGCTTTTATTTGCTTGAATGAATGATTTTGTTTAATTCCCCTGCCTGCATTGCATATTCATGATGTTTACATCAACTAATGTGTTTCAGGTTTGCCATAATTTGTTTCCCAGTTCTAAATCGCCAAATACATTACCGATCGGATGCTTTGAGCAAAAAATTTTAGATACTTTAATCCATTGCAGACTTCGTGGCATTTTAGTTCACTTTAATTTGATACCGCAGGCATTAAGCTAGACTTTATCCACATGGGAATCCACTTATTGTAATAATCTTTGGGGAAAACTTGACCTAAGTACGGTTTGATTTTAGCACAGAAACGTCCCAGCTCTATCGTATTTTTCAGAATTAAGTTATATTTTTGCTTGAACTAGCAAGAAGTGGAATTCCAGTTGGGTATTCGTCGTCGTTTGGTTGTTACATGTTCGGATTACCTACCAAAAATGTAGGAATATTTTAGACAAGCAAAGTTTTTAGGACTTTTCCCTTAGAAATTTCGGAAAAGCTGTAAATTTTTTGTATCAGGTTGCTGTCCTGGAAATAAAAGCAGACCTTTCCAATTACAAGTGTTTGCAGGACTTAAAAACACACGTCGAATTGGAACCTTCAGTCATTTTTGACTGCAATTTTCACAAAGTTGGTTGCAGTAATTGTAGCATCAATAATTCGTAATTCCCACCCATGTAAGGGAATACGCCATCACCCTTTTTCAGTCCTCGTAGACGAGTTTGGCAAGGAAAAAACCATTTAGGCCCTCAATTGCATTTGCCCAGATACAAGGCACAGGGTTGGCAAATTCGCTTTTTTGGCCAAGTGTTACTACCTAAACCTCATTTTCTCTATTTTCATAGCCCTTTCCCATTTCTGTGTTTTATGAGTGTATTTATTTTAAACTAGGAATCTCTACGGAAATTTATCCACATCTTTTTGTTTCACGTCATATAAATTCAAATTGTTGAGCAATTTCTCATCGGGTGTTTTAAAATGGAATAAATTCTTCAAAATTTATGATGAATGAATTAATTAAAAAGAAGTAGGCGAGTTTTCATCGCTTCCATTTTCGATGTTGATCATGGAAAGGCAAAATCGAGACCAAATTGCTTATTAGCATAATTTGTAATTTTTAGTCTTCTAAAAATATTTTAAATCGCTTTTCTGCATAACAGAAGAACTCACCTCTAAAAAGAGGTGCCTGTCGTGAAAGTAAGCTTAAATACACCTTTGTAAGACTGTTTGAAGCTTAATACCATGAGAAGTTAACATATCCGCAGACTAGCACCCTTGCAGACGTAAGACATGACATAAAAACTAAGAAGCTTTACCTTTTGTAGTTTATGGAGTCAAGACCTTCTACACCGCACGTTTTCGGCAAAAACCAGTCTCTTCTAAGCCGAGAGTACAGATGCAAGCACTGACGCAGCAACATAAATACGCAAGAGCTCCATTGGTCCAGCTTTTGCAGGTTGCTGATTGGTCCCAAGGATTGTGGTGGCATCGCTATCGCATCTGGCGCTGTCCCTTCTGTGCACACACAGAGGGCCATACACAGAAACACAAACACACCCGCGCGCGAATAGAGGCAACAATGCTGGAGCACATTTTCTGCCACCACTGCTTCCACTCTTATTTGGTATGGTAAAAAACAATGGAAAATTCGCCCTCTTTCACCTCTTCCACTTCCACCACCTCAGCAGCCAATAACAGCAGCAATACCACAGGCACTAGCGCTGTTACAGCAGGCACCAACAGCTCCATAGGACCAAATACAACTGTTTTGGCAAGGGCTCTCTTTGATAACAGTGCAGAGGTGGCACAGGAACTCACATTTTCTAGAGGAGATGTACTCATAGTACTCAAGAGGGACCCTCCTGGATTTGAGGGCTGGTGGATTTGTAGCCTTGCTGGCAGAGTTGGGATTGCGCCTGGAAATCGTCTGGAAATTTTAGGATCCGTCAAAGTAAGTCCTCTTCCCACCATGATATCACTAATATGTTTTATGGGTTGTCAACGCATTAGATAAATAGAACTTTTCGAAATTTATTTTCGTGGTGTAAAATATTTAATTAGTGACAATTTTTGCTTATAACTGTAAGAAGACCTATGTGCCTTGAATGTATAAGTCGTAGCCCCTTGAAAAATCAAATTATCTCTTCATGATCTCTATGTACTCATGTGAACTCAAACTTTTCCTTAAAAAGTGTGCAAGGTTAACCTTTGCTGATAAAATCTGCCCAAAGTTAATTTAACTTGCCAGAAGGACTTCCTTGAGGGGAGGCTTGTTCAACACTGTGAAAAGTAAGGGCATATGAGAGACAGGTTGAAAGCTGCCGCAATTTCACAAAGGCGAGTTCTCAAACAGATTGTTTAAAAACGTTTACAATTTTTGAGAAATTACACAATTGTGCTTTTCTTGCGAATTTACGTGAAGGAATGCAACCCCTCACGAGCAGTAATTGGGCATCGGTTCATAAAAGGCTTCATCCATTCTAACCGAAGAGTGAATATAAATTAGGCAAGCTCTCCTTTCTCTAGAATACAACCCGGTGTTATTTACAATATTTTCATCTTTTACTATGCAAAAAATTCAGATATACATTTTTTTGGCCTAAAAGCTTCCAAGGGTTGAAGTTTTTGTCTGAATACCTTTTTCATCGGGAATATAGAGAAAGTAGCTGCAGAAAGAGTTGAAGTAGAGTTGGAAAACAAAAATAACTGAATCAACAGCTCACTTTTTCTCTTGCTACCGCAGAGGATTCTTTTGGGTAAACATGGCTACGATCATCTTGAACGGTAAATGATATTTAGAAATTTCCTCCGATTTTTTGGCCTAAACACCTTTGTGCTTGTTCGTATTAGCAACAAATAAATGTGCCTAAAAAGCATTGACAACAAAATCAACCATTTTTTGACGATGTTTCATAAAGTCTACCATCTTTACTTGCTCCTAAAGTGAAATAATTTCCCTGTAAAAATGATTTCATCGGAATGTATAGTTGATTTAACATGCTTTTCACATGTTTCTTAATAGTTTGTAACAATTGGACAATAGTGTATTTCTTTAAAAATTTCCGCGAAGGCATCTTATGGCCCAAGCTAAAAGATGTCGCATGCTATCCCAGACATCCAAATAATTTACCTTCACTGCCTGTCCTCGCATTCTTGTAGAGCCGATGCTTAAAGCATTTTGGAAAAGGCATTTCCTGGAGCTACTAATTTCTCTACGACGGTGATATTTGAAATGTGGTTGACCGTGTTGAGCTGTGTAGTTTAGGGCAACACAAAGGGAGTTAGTCTCAAAGCGAATAAACAGGAGCACCTGATGAGACAGTTATCAGGTTTTTGCCCTTGAAGGCCACACTATTCCTTGCCCTCCAAACAAATATCCTTTAACTCATCCTGCGTTTTGATAATCTATGCAGCGGTAGCTTTGGTGCCCGTCTTGTGTATTCAACAAATTTCTGGAAAGTGCAAGCCAGATGATGCGCCATTATTGCGCGCAGATAAAAGTGGGGGTTTTGAGACTGCTGTACATCAACAAATATTCCTTCATGTTCTTTATTTTCAGGAATTTAAGCAAAAAGATGTGTTAACTTTAATCAAGTCTCAGTTCACTTGGGATAAGCATTCTTAGGCAATATTTTTTATCGAAATCTTTGGCAAGTGACAGTCGCAATTTTTGTTCAAATTTTTGAGCGTGCGCTTCAATTTCTCACACAGAGAAGGTGCAGTTTGGCACGTATTGCTCGTGTGAGCGTGTATTTTCAAAGGACCTGAGGCAATTACTAGGAGCAACAGGAAACAGGACATATTCCGATTAAGAAATAGACAAAATTTGACTTTTTAACTTTGGGTTGACGTCCCCTCAACGGTGTCATCAACACTCTTGAAGGGTTGGGTGCTCTACCTTAGTGATAGTTGCATTGGGATGAACTCCAACCAATTGAAAACTAACGAGAAAAGAAGTACAAACAAGAGAGAGCTCCCATGTGGATGAAATCTTTTTAATTGATAGCTTTAATCACCCGATTATCTGACAGGAGGGAAAGGATGCAGGAATAATGTCCCTTGAGTGACACATCACTCCTCCTGCCATTTGACAGAACCACACCAGTTAAACAAATGCAATGGAGATGAGTCACAGGGGAGCAAAAGGTCTTGAACAGCTGCACCCTCTCTTGCCTGTTCTTTCCTGTACCCTCTTTCTTTTATCCAAAAAGCACTTTTTGGTATCACTCAAGGCTCTACCTACTGCGCCCTGATTGAAATTCTGTGCTATCCCGAGGGCGTAAATAAAAAATGGCTTTTGACCATGTCTTCTAAAACACTTCAGCTCTTACAAGGTAGTGCTAATTTATCTATGTTATCATTCCCCTTTAGACATTCAGTCTTGAATTTTGTGGAGGACTAAATGAAATGAGGTTCTTTTGATCAACTTGTATTAACTCGGGGAGGGTAGGATTGTCCCTTTTCTCTTTTAGATTACATATTATGGTAGCAAGGTTCACTTCAGCCAATTTGCCTTAAAATACATTCGAGAATTTGACTTTGCTGTTACGTGGATCAAATTTACAAAAGTGGCTTTAAATCGGTAGGCAGGGAAAAATTTCCTTTTCTGCCTTTTGATTTTTCAAGAATATTAAGGGTGCCGAAGTCAAATACTTTTCTTTGAAATTCAACTAACATTTCATCAGAATATGCCAAATTTGCTCAACCATATTTGAATTACTCTGGTGATGGAGGAGTTTACGAATCCTACATCACAGTCAGGTTCTCCGAAAAATAGCGTTAACTCGCTTTCGATATACCACTTTTCTGATAAGCTTTGGTTGGTGATGTTCGCAGGTGGCGAAATACAACATTTTGTTATGCTACTTATTTGTCAAACGAATTTACAAAATGGAACAGTAACCGACTCGGATTTAGCCAACTTTTTGTTCTCACATGTCTTTAGGCCAACCGAAAGTTGGAGCTTTGCTACTAGTTGTAACATTGCATCGACTCGAGCCATAGTTGAGGTCATAATGTGCCCAAGTAGTATATATATACGACGAAAGTGTGCAAGAGTAGGGAGGCTGCTAGCATAGCTCCAAGACCATACGGCAGAGGGAAAGTACGGGTCGCGGAGACCGAAGTGCCTGCGCAGTTAATCCTACTGCTAAATAACTGGCAAATACAATGCGATGTGTAGATTTAAATTTACCAAGCTAAGGACTAGAACACACGGCATATTACTGAGTGGAACTCGTTTATTTGCACAAAAAGTAATAATATTTTAAAGAAGTTTCAACTTAAAGGCCTCCTACTTTATGGGTATGTGCAGCAGCACGATTTGTGCGGGACAAGTTTTAGGCCTTTCGAACAGACATGTGCCTACTTTAACAGCTTGATTTATGTTGAATGAGTAAGTAAGGACGTCATTTGGTAGAAAAAAAGACTAATCACCCAAAATATAACGTCTGAGTTTGCCCAACATACTGAGTCTTCGCATCTATATCACCCATTTTACCACCTGCTTCATTCTGTTTGTACTAAGTGAGTGTATTCATTGCAATTATTTTTTTAAATTTTGTATTTTTTTTATTTCTCAAGATGTACTGCTATTTTTTGATCCTGGAGCACAAGTGATTAACCGCGTCCATACCATGCAATCGTATGAGCCATTAAGAGAAATGACCATTAAAGTCACTCAGTTTTCCTGATCAACCGCATCTCAGTGTGTTTGACGTTATGAAAAAAAGTAAATAGAAATTCGTAATTGCACAGTTTAGTCCCATCTTGTTTACGTGAAGAAAACCACACCCAAGGGAGCGGGTGGATGAGAGAGTATTCACTTAGAGGTCTTAAACATTCATGCACGCTGTAAATGCAACTTCTCTCGCCTTCATCAAAACACATGCTAGTGGGAAATTCAATGTGCTTTAGTGAAATACACCTAAGAAGTTCACCTCTCCGCGGGCTCTGGTTTGCTGGTAAGGTCAAGGTCGTACTCACGATGCATTTGCTCGTGTTTCAGTTAAGCACACTTCTCAAAACCGTCTTCTCAATGGTGTTTCTCACCTACCCAATCCCAGAGTAAAGTAATCGAGGGAACGTAAAAAAAGCTACTTCACTCTAGCCAAAATGGAGTCACTAAAAACAACGTTAAATAAAATGACATCCTTTATTGGCTTCGCATTACTTAATTTTGAACTTTCTTCTTTAGCTCAAATTCGTTTAACAGCCTTAAAATCCTATGCTTCCACTTGCGTGTTATCAGGTAAATTTCGACAGCTTAACAACACATTTCTCCATATCTTGCCTGGCAGACACTTGGGGTGGGACCAGGTTACGTGCTCTCGCACTGCAAAGAGTGTATGCTATGATAGAAGGCAATCAGAATGGATCTCTCCGCAGAGATTAACCGTTTAATTTTTTCGTTAATCCACTTTAAAATAAAGCCGTCAATTATCTCGGCGGTTACTTACTTTAGCATGAAATTTCTGGCTAAGTATGGGATACGAATTTTTTTCCGTCTGATAAAGAACAACAGTAAAATCGCTTGACTAAATAAGCTCAAAATTGCGGAACGTTGCTGGAAGGGGTTTTATGACTTTTCACTTTATGTGTACCTCCTTAAACGTTTAGTTTTATTAAAAAGGAAGGTGGAAAAGTATTTCCCAGATACCCTAAAACATGGCAAATTTTCATCAAAAATACAAATGACCTCGCGAAGTCTCCTTTCTGACAAGTTGGCTGAAGGAATAGGGTGCCAAAAATCCGTCTAACGGTGCATTAATCAAGATTTTCTTGCGCTGCCTTGTTCCATTACCAATAGACCATCTTCAAAGGGTAGTAGCACCACTAATCTGCACTAAATTCGAGAATTTAGAGTGGGGTTTGCGACTTATCACCGCGAACATATGGTGAGTAGTTGAAGGTCGAGATAGTCACAGTTTTGAGCATAAATGAGCATGCTTCCAAAAAATGTGTGTTGGTACTATCCGGCTGCCGAATGTCGTTTCAAGACTGATTTGCTTAAAGATTATTCACTTCGCATTCTCCCATTCACCCATCCATCTGTCCTCTCTTAGACTGAGACATGCTCGCTGAACGGTTGCATGTGCAGCGACTCATAATTCTTGAGATTAAATATCCTTATATGTTGGTGAAATAGACTCATTTCAGCATGTTTTTAAGATACTTTGGGGTTCGAAAAGCATGTAAGCCGCAAACTATGAGCACAATTAGGCATAATGAAATAATTTTGTGGGCTTTTTCAAGTTCTTTGGTAGACACTTTTCCTTTACTTATTATGAATCACTAAAGAGAGGTGAAAGTTCTTTACCAGTAAGCAATCTTCATGCAAGGCTTCTAAGACACGTTATCCATCAATACCGAAAGTTGCGACCGTGACTACAAGCACGGGTCGAATTTTAATTTTTGGGAACCGATGTGTCAGGTCAGTATCACCTCTTGCATACCGACGACTTATACCCAAACACATAATCCACATTCTACTATAAGTCATTTAACAGTTAATCCCTACTTTTACCACAAATGGCCAATTTTTAGGTAAAAGAAAGTTTAATTCCCTTGCCTCAAGAATAAAGAAGTGTCGACTGTTCTTTAACACGCTTGAAGGAAGGGAAAATTTTAGCTAGAATAAATGGGCTAGTTTCTTGTTTTCTCCAAAAATAAATTGGAGAGTTTCTTAGCTAATTTTAGATACTCCTTATTTGGTTTGTTTATTTTAGTGAGATTTTTTGTCTGGAACATTATTAGGTACCGGCCCCCTATTTAAGAATCACAGAGGTGAAATTTTGTAAAATCGCCCCTAATTCTAAGCCCGTCTATTTGGTAAAGAGCTCACCGAGGCAGGAACAGTTTGTCAGGAAAGGGGGATATTTGTTAGAAGAAAAGGAGACTGGTTTATCATAAGGTAGAATACATATTATTTTGGTCTGAAGGAGAGGGTTGCCTACGTAGCTGTAGCAATTTTGCAGGTACTAATCCAAAATAGACATGATTTGTGGTGGAATCAAATCCATAATATTTATGTCATGCGCACAGTAATAAAGTATTTTTGCCGTATTTTCGGTTGATAAAGTCGAGATTAATTCCGTCGTCCTGCAATATTTTACCAGCCAAGAAAGACTAAACAGTGTAAAAATTTATGAGAATTTGTTTTTTCCATGGTGAAAAGGTCCAGACTACTGTAGTGTGCTTATTCTGTACATTTAGGCGTTAACTGGGTACATCCTGGCTTAGGAAGAAAAGTAGGTCGGCTTGAGAGACACCGATTCTGCCATTTTCGAAAAAGACGTATTTAGAACATCTTGAAGTTGAAAATAGGTAACTTCTTCGTGTGAATCAAAGCATCTGCTGGTGGCCGACCACTTTATGGCTAAACGGTGCTAAGAAATTCTATTTGTTTTGACGGTTCCTAGAGAGCCCCAAAATTCAACAATTTTTCAGAGAGGAAAAGTTGGAAATTTACATATTATATATATATATATAACCAAGAGTAAATAATAAAACTTAAGGAAAAAATCATACGGACTCATTTGGACTTTCTCTTTTTCTATAATACCTACCTTTTTTCTAAGTATCAGCAAAATATGCACAAGAAAAGTACAAATGGATGCATAATCCCACAAGGTAGGTTATCAAGTATGCGTGGGAGGGGCGTCGACTGATTCATATTTATTTCCCTCCACCAGTCACAAAGGAATCTATTTTTTTCATTAGCCCACCACATTCTGCTATCACTTCACCATATCTCCCTTCTTTCCCTTTAACATAATAAATAGAATTCACTACTACGCAAGGTGGGCTGCAAACAGAATCTGGTATGCGATGCAAATTAATCTTCGGGACTCATTTCTCCTTAGTAACAGGACCGCTTCCTCTTCGTTTTTCGGCTGGCAGATTTTTGTCATTTGCTTTTAAGTCATGAGAATTTGTTTGCTATCTTGCCATTTTGAACATCAGAGGCATTTAGGCCTCTTCCTGGTCGCCTTTTTATAAATACCAGACCTGTTCTCTATCCGACTTCATGTAAAATGTCAGTCGCCACAACAAGCTCTGATGCCTCCTTGAGGTGTTCTGCTATTTGGAATAAAATTTTATCGTAAAAAATATTCATGACATCGTTTCTTTCTTAAGATAACCAACTATGACCCAGGAATACTCCATTCTCAAAACTGGTCCTTCTGACAAACTAAATAAGTGAACTTATTCATTCCTGTTTACCAGTTTGCGTGCGTGCTATTCAATCTATCTTCGCGTTTGTCGCTAAACTTGACAAATTGAGAGGTCATCTCTACTCGGTACACCGCTTTTTCAAGTGCAAATTTTCATGACAAGATGATTATGAACAAGTTATCAGATGCTATTTTTCAACGCTTTTTTCCTCCCGAAAAAGTTCATCACCTTTCAAACCTCCTTTACTCGACTTCCAAGTGAATTTTTAATCTGTACGAATTTAGCAACTCCTATTTACCTTTTCTTCCTGGTGTTATTTGACAGTTGGATCATATACACACTCCTCCTCTGATGGATGCTATATACGTAAAAATCACGATTCCTTTAGAAATCATTTAAAGTTAAATAATGAATTTTTACTCGGTGTTTATCACATCATCAAATTTGATATTTTCTTGCTAAAATAGGCCCGCCTGAAACCACACTTTCTCCATGGAGAAAAGTGGAAGAATATTTCCTTGTGTTTGAAAATAACCTCAGAAACAGACCTGAGATGGAGCTAAAATAGGCCTACCAACTACACCCTTGTACTTAAAATCCTCATCCACCTCCTCCTCCTCCTCCTCCATCCATTCGTGATTTACTTAAGGCCAGGTAAGGCAATTCCACCACAAGGGTTAATTATTTAGCACGAGTGTGTGCATTCTATCATTCCCCGTTTTTGGGTGTGGCCCTCTAGTCACGCCGTTGGAACGGAAGTAGTTGGCTAGCTTCAAATTTGACTTTCCGAGGCTTCCATAACTTTGAGATGGAGAAAGAGGTGGTAAATATACTCCCTTGTTCTCACAGGTAGTCTAATCCAAGGCTGAAGGATCTCATCACACGCCTTCTGTATGATTTGAAATGACCGGATCGGCTAACAAACATGCCAGAAAGAATAACTTGTTTTTGGCGGATGGGTGCTGAATTTGTATCCAGAATATCACAAAATGTTTGTGTCTTTGTATTTCCCGAGACTTTCCCGAAGACAAAAGTAGACATTATACTCGGAAAAAAGGAGAAAAATGTATTTACCTTGCAGACAGAATGTATTGGGACTACTGGCCAGACTACCCAGCACGGCACGGTGGCCAAAATGAGGTGGTCCTTCACCAAAACCGAGAGTTAAACAACCAACGTATTGCTTTTTGGCCTGCTAACATGAAACAGTCGTTCATGATAAATAATGTATTATCTTGGATAGATAGTAGCCTTTTAATGAAAGACAGTGTCTGTACTGTGTTCGTATGACATGCTCTTTATGTCGAAGATATTTTAGTAAAAATTCCCAAATTGGCAACGTATGTAATTCATGCGACCGGAAACCTAGCGATGTCTTTGAAAAAACCGCAAAATTTCTAGTGACTTCGAACAGAAATTACCAGTTTTTTAGCATAAACAGTAAGTAGAAATATTATTAAATTCATATTATTTGTCTAAGTAGCATTGCTATCTCCCTGAGTTCGAATGAGGTGCGTCGCGTTTAATCCAACAATGTTTCATTGAGATCTTTCTTCAGCATCGTCAATCAATTTGCGAATCTTATTTTGGAAAAGTTGCAACAAAAAGAGAAAAACAAACTGATATTGGTTTAAATTTTACCCTTTCTCATGGATGAAAGTAACCTAAGTTTTTGTAATACATTATTTTCAATATTTAATGTTTTTATTTCATAATTAATAATTTGGAATAATCTGGATGGTCTCCGTAATTTCAATCTGGAAATGTTTCCGGAGGCATGAACGATTTCTCCTATCACGAAAGTTATGGAATTATTCAGCCTATGGAATCGATGCAGTGTGTTTCATCACCGGGTAGAGGGCAAATCATGATAACTTATCGAGATGGCGAACAAACGGAATTTAACCAAAAAAGCATTTTAAAGTGCTCAATTTATTCATGTAACGTGCCACCGCTACGGTTCACCTTCCCTTCCAGACAAGTACAGCACCTACTATCGGTTCAACCTTAATGCAATATTTTGTCTTCTAGAAAGGGAACCTCACCCCAGCCGCCTCCGTTTCCTTCTATTTTGTTTGATATTGTCTGCTTGGTGCCAAAAATGGTGATAATTGGCACCTGAGGAATATGGTGGACAGGGAAAAGGCAGCATTGCCAGCTTTCCTGTTCTCATGTGTTTTTTCGCTGTTCGTGTAATAGGAAACTTTTTATCTCTCCACTTTACAGGTTTTGGCTGCCGATATTGATAGATTGATGGATGGAATTTACATGAATGACTAATTTTAGTTAGCCAAGCCGAAAACCACACGAATTTCTCTAGTGACTCGATGGTGACGGGTATTTTGGTGGTTCAAAATGCAAATAAGTGCGGTTTTAATCTTGCCAGAATCCATGCTAAATACCAATTAAGCCCGTCAACGAATCGCAGATCTCTAGAAAACCCCTACATAAACATTTTGGCTAAGGGCCTGAAATTTCGCTACTGTTTCCTTAAAAAATGTACAACAAGGTGCTTCCCTTCTACGGCTTAGATGCGTGTTAGGCAATCAGAAATTGAAACATCTTTTGACATGTGATGCGAAATTCATTGTTAGGAGTTGTTTGGTACATATCATGCAACTTGAAAGTCCAAAAGCAAGCTGTAAATATCCACTTGTTATGACTTCTTTACAAAATGTGTAAAGTAGACTTTTTTAGAGTTACTTTTCAATTGAGTTCTCTACCCCAGTATGCTTTCGAGGTTTCGCTCCCCACTCGACTAGACAAGTTCCCTTCCGCCTCTCCACCCTTTGTGTGGGAGTCGTTTTCCACCACAGCCAACTGTTCAACTTTTACTTATTCACATTTTATGAGTCTTCTGGTGAATTTTTGCCCTTCTCTGCCTGAATATCAAAAAGAGGAAAGACGAATAACTTGGAATTTATTGTTTTGCCCTGGCCCCATAGAATATAATTAATATTTGGGTAATCAAATTCAACAATAGAAGGTCAAGTACTATATTTTTTAAAAAATTTCCTATAAATTGGTCTATCTTCTCAAATCTGACTTCAAATTTGCAAAACATTGAAGTTAATTATTGAAAATACCCTGAAGTATGCTCAGATAGAGTTAAAGGTGTCGTTTAGCAGACCGCAAAAAAGCTCTTGTTCGCCTGAAGTTTTATGGCTAAGACCACGAATTTCCCCTCTGGGGCCTTTACCGTTGTGTTGAATGGCAGTATGGCCTTTGCTTTATGGTTTGACGTGGGCGCTTTCGGTGATTAATTGTCCAAAATAGGCACCATTTGCACTAATTTATCATATTTCTGATCGAATTGTCCATTTGAATGAGGTGATCGCAGAGGTTTGTATTATATCTTAAATGAAAGCCAGGTGCTTCCAAGTATTGCCCAATTTACCTACCCCATTCTAATCTTCTTTCGCCAAGTATACTAAGTAAATGGTACATCTGAGGTTGTATTCCTCGCATCTAATCAAAAGGTGCTCCGTATAATCTCACATTACACACATTAATTATGCCATTGTTTATCCCAAATCTACCTCTTCTTAGTTTCAAATGCACAAAAAAGGAATCACTTGGTAATGTCTAGTTTTAAAAGAATTGATATGATCCGTATTTATCCCTTTTGCCACCACAAAAAATATAAATGGCGACATTTTAAACAACAGACAGGGCGCCTTAACTACTAAAAAAGGCAATTATTATGACCCGAGATAGTAGGTGCTGGTTTGAAGTTTTGGGTCAAGTTTTATTCCAAAATATGGTGCAGAAGTTTTTTTGTACATTTTTATGGAAATCGCACTTGATTACCAAGAAAGGAGTCGAAAAAAATTGTGATGAAAGAACAAATTTTCTCAAAAAAAGTTGGGTAGCTTTAGCATTAAATTGGGGAGGTGAGACTTCTCCGTTTCTTAAAGTGGCACGGCGTTTGTTAAAGTAGCATTCAAGCAGCCGATCAAAGCGAACAACTACTGAAAATCATCCTTACCTACGATGCTTTGTCTCCGTAAGCAAAAAAATTTTATCCAACAATCCTCGCCTCAGCCTCTCTTTTATTTCCTAACCGATCGTGTGCGGTAGCCTACCTACGATAAAAATGCGGTGAAACTTGGCGCCTGATGCCATATTATCAGAAGACCACAGCGAATGAAAATGAGACAAAATCCTCCCTCTCCTCTCTCTCCTTACTTCACTACATGACCAATTAACTGACTGGCTACCTCAAGAGGAGGCTTTACGCTGAAGTTTTGGAGTCTCGCATCGAGCTGCGAAGTCTTATAACAAAAGGACCTCCATTCTACTGATTCACTATGGCTAACTCTCCTGTCTGTTTATAGGAAAGTTCAGGACCTTCTTCTTGTGTGTCCCCCAGTACCTTCGAGGCTTGTGATGAAGGCAGATAAGTAGATTTCGTGAAAGATTGTTGAACAAATACATCTCAGACGCAGTTAATGTTTGGTCCCATTGAATAGAAGCCTCCCAACAATCAACTCCGTCACCAATCAGCTACGTACTACACACAGACACACCGAAAATAGTCTTTTGCATACCTTTTTCCGCTCAATACGGAATACGCCAGGTCGTTCCTTAAAGCTACATTGAAAAATGCGCTAACATTTAGCTCACCTTATAAACGATAACCTTCTTATAAGAAAAATAGCCACTCTCTCTGACGCTCTCAGAAGCATTCGTGCTAATGAATTACGTTTATTTTATGATGTAAATTAGGAAAATCTAATCTATTTATTGCCATTTTCCTCACAGTGCCACAATTTTTTGGGGTTCGGGTGCAGTTGAAATACTTTCTTTCCTTATCCATAGTTAAAATTTTCTCGAGTGAAAGAGCGCACATCGGTTGGGATTTTAGCAACTGAAGAGTTAACAGTGATCCCTACTACCTTAAGAAATTATCTAAAGTTCTTCTATGCAGCCGAAAATCCGAACTGTCGAGGGCAGGACTACAACCTCACCAAACACGTCAACAACTACAACGGTGACGGCGCAGGTGAATTCCCCCGAAGTTGACCCATACGACGAGTTGCCAGCAGTGATTGAAGTGGCTCCTCCAATTCCGTCTCATCCCAGCGGGATGGATCAGTCAATTTATGCAAACTTTTACGAGAATTATCCACCCGGTGGGGCGCTTGACAGTCGCAACGGATCGCCGTCTTTTCGAAATCCCACTGCCCTGTCTCGGTACATGTCTTCAAAGCCGGAAGAGGGTCCGATCAAATCGGTTTCATTTGCTGCTCCCAAAAGTACCGCTACTACTAACACCGAGGCGACTAACTCGCATTTAACCGCAGAGTGCAACAGCAAGGATCATCAGGTAAAAACGTATATGGCGTTTGAGGTCCGACATTTTATCCTTATTCATTCACCTGCATTTACATTTATCCTTCTGTTGCAAGGCATTCAACAGTCCGTCTTCAATAATGACGAATCCAAATGTAAATTCGCCATAGTGTTGAACAGATATGCTCAGTTTTGACAGATCCAGTTCTTGAGATCTTCTTGTTAACTATAGACTTTGACGGAGCGCATCTGTACTTAAGTTATATTTTCCAACTACAGTGAGGAAGAGGAACAGATTTACAATCTTACGGACCGTATTTGTGTGAGGGTGAATACCGCCTTGATCCCAAAGGGTGCGATTAAGAGCTAGGGTTTCAAAAAAGGACTTCTTTGTTGCTGTCACCAAGTGTACAGCGGGAGCACGGTATCTGCTTGTGCATTCATCGACTGGAGCGTTCAGTGCCCTTCTGGTCACCATTCCCACGTACTCATAGCGTTATGAATGGCCTTGACCTTACCTTAGTAGTACATTTGAAGCTCGCCTCCATTTTGCATTGGTCAATTAGGCGGATTCAAAGCGAGTACAAATGGGTGAATGCTCCAAAACGTAAAGAGACTCAAATTCAGGAAAGAAAATTTTAGAACATTTAGAGTGGAATATTCTTCTAAAGCAGTGGGTATCCCAAACACTTAAAAATTCAGGAATATCAGGACATTATATTCTAGCAGTACCAATTGGACTTTTGTGCCCCACCACGAGTAATTTCTTTATTTTCCCGCAATTCTTACAGCGGTTTTTCCTCACCACAGTTTACGTGAACCAAGGTTTATCTGTGTTGAGATATTCAATGATTAGTGGGTGGGTTAGATATAATAGATTTGGATGATTTTTTGCAAGCCTGACCATCATCTAAAGAAATCTACCATCTCTCCGTCGCACTTTATTTCAAAATGTATTAAATAAACAAAGGGGTAAGAAAATCATCTTAACTTGATTGATAGCAATGAAGGTGAGATACTCCTAGACGATTATTAGATGTTGAGGTTGCCATCAGAAGATGCTTCTGTGTTTCATGGATGCCTCATTTAAAAGTAAATAACCCCAAGTTGGACACAAGTTGTCACACTTGGCGTCAAACGCTCTGGAACCTTGCCGTAAGACTCCGAAATTTTATATGGTTTACAATTTGAGAAGAGAATCTCTCTGAAGCTAAAGTCATTCCCTCCGCAAGACGATTTTACAGTTCAAAACACCTCTGAAAGTAGCAATCTTTATATCAATGAAAAATGGTACAAGGCACAAAATTTGATGTTTAGGTGGTTGAATTTTACTAGCATAGCGTGGGTTATCTCAGTTCAAAGTAAAGTCCGGCAAATGATTAAAGGAAAAGCTTGGCATTTTACCTCAAATTAGAGGCGATAGAGTGATGCAAGCCTTTTCAAAAATCCACCTTCTAATAGATAAAATTAACATTTCTTTTAAGCTTCTTAAACAATACTTTATTAAAGTGGTGGAAGTAGAACACTTAGCTGTGGTAACTTAGCTACCCGCTTTACTTACAAAAGACAATTCTTCAACAATAATGTTGCCTGGTGGACTGTCATTCAGGTGGAAATTACCTAAAGGAAATCTATTCCTTTCCTCTGTTTAAATATATGCAGATTAATTTTCCCACTTCTAAATGGCTCACTGTTTAAACTTTTTTTGTGTGCAGTGGATTCCCTTACGACAATGAGGTGGCATGGAGAGTTGGTCAACGAAGGTACACATTTTTTTACTGTATTCACTTGAGATGTGGTTTACAAGGAGGATTTTAAACTACCTTACTCTAGAAGGTCTGCTACGTGACTGCAACGCAGAAGCTAGTGCTTATTTCCTTTACGTTTCTGAGCTTTAACATCACGTGATACACCACTTTATATAGCACGCATTTTATTTGATAACAGGCTGCATAAAATTTTGTTACAATGGACACTGCAAATAGTACGACCGTAAAGTCATCTTATGCTGCTCGTATAGCTTGACTGATAGGGCGTATACACACGCTGATCGCTCCACTTAATGCCAATTTCCTGTTTGTAATAACTTGAGCTAATGCATTTACCCCATCTTGCCAGCCATTTTGAAGTATTTTCCGTAAAAAGGAGCTTATTATTCTTAAACAAAGTGGACCGATCCTTTTCTTGTGTTTGGTACGAATAAACACGTCAACTTACCCTATCACTTGCTGATTTTTAAAATCTGTACTCAAATAACAAATTATTAACTAGGGCATTACATTTTAAAAGCTCATCAGCTAACTTTTCCCCGAATTGTTTCTTGATGTTTTTGTCCTGAAAAGCTTTGTTTTTTTAGCTTAGCTGTAGATTGAGTTTTTGTGTCTTACTCATCAATTCTTTTTATAGTTTTACGAGTTTGCGGATTGCCGGTTTATAAACAAACTTCAAACAGTAACGCATATCTTATTTTTGAATATTTACTGCAATCTCCAATCCTTCAAAGCATATTCCAGGTTTTGAAGTATCCTCCTCCAAAATTAAAGTTTGTCACTTTCGCGGGAAAAAGTGAAAGGCACTGTTGATGGGCAATTAACATCCATTTACAGGCTGGTAATAGAACCGCCTGGAGTATGAATGAAAAGTGGACTGTAGCACTTAAAGTCAGTGCATTTTGGAACAGGCGAGTGTAGTGTGGCAAGCTGAAGTATTTTATTCGACATGAAATAAAATATCTGTCTAACAGGAAGCGACGTCAACTGAAAATAATTGAGTGCTAATGGCATCCAATGCTTGATTGCTGGGCTTTTTACTTCCCGCCTTTAACTAATGGGCAAAAATATGCGTACACATTGCTGATGCAGTATCCGCTATCTCTGTATTTTTCGTTTTATGGTCAAACCTGAGCCACTTTCTTTTACATGAGCTTGTAATTACAAAATAATTCACCCGAATTCATGTTTTAATCTAACAACTAAGGATTTCCTTTATCTCCAACTGCAAACGCCTAAAATTTTTATGGCTTGTTAAAAAGTAATAGGCAGTGTTCAGTTGGGAGCTCAATTGCCCAGCAGTTTTATTATGTGTTTTCAGCAATATATGTTTTCCGCTGTTAATAAATGACCGGATCACCACAAATAAGCAATGATTTTAAGGTCACTTAAAGGTTAATGGTAGGTAAATAAAGTGAAATTGGGGTATTGGTGCTCAATAGTCGCATACACCCCGTATAATAAAATGCCATCAGGGTAAAATGTGACCCAGACCCAATTAAATAGCCTCGAGTTGCACTCCTTGCCTTTTCCGGTATACAGGGTTTAATATTTGCCCAGATACGTAGAATCAGTACACATGTGTGGGATAAATAGGTAGTGATACGTTTTCCTTATACATTCAAGGGTCTTCAAAGTGAACAATTAGAGTAGATAATGAGCATTTCTCCCAGACTATGTCAAAATGGTGTGAAGTACTCAAAGAACCCTGAAGCAATATATTGTCATAACTTGTACAATGCGTGCAAACGGTTAGTTGCATTGCAGATCATAGAATGACTGTACAGTACATCATACTCCTCATCCCTCTACTTCCTTCTAAATACCCATCCCACAGCTTGTCCGCATTGTGAACTGAGTTTGGTCGGGTCACAAAGATGCAACATCCACTCTTCATATGCGATGCATGACATTTAGAGGTGCAGCATGCGGTAACGAAACCTACCATCTACAAATTGTTTGCGTTTTTTGTCCCGGTAGTAGATTACTCGAGGAGGATGCAGCTCACTAGGGAGACATCTTTCCTCTCTCCGATCATGGCAAAGCCGTTTTGAATAGGCGGAGAGTAATGGGATGAAGACAAGATGTGCCAGTGTCTGACGTGAGTGGTGTTGAGGGGTGCGCTTGCGCCTACATTGACTGGAAGTGGAAGTTTGTGGAAGCAACTAGGTGAAGAAATGTCACATCGTCTGTTAACAGATGCAAATAAGTTTTGGGGACTGCGAATTAGGTGTTCACATTCATCATGCATGAGTGTCACGAAAACAAGGCGCCAGTTTTTTACCGTTCACCGACTGCCTTGTGGTGCGAAGTGGTTACCGTGTTGGTACGTCAAGTGAACCAACCTATAATTGGTGCTTGCCAAACCACTGAATTATGCACAGTGCTTCATCGCCAGAAGACTGTGCTCTCTTTCTGTATGTAAGTAGTGCGTGGCTAATTGGCAACAGAATTGATCACCGGGAGGTTTTGACTCATTGATGACCAAACAACCCCTGCGACTGAGATTTTTCCACCCACCTTTTCCGCACTCCATTTATTTGTCCATTTACTTACCTTCACCAGAGACCTCAAGGGCACTGGGAAGTATACAGGATGGCGATCCTGAGCTTCGTTAAAAATAGACAAGATGTCCTTGTATTATAAGACTTTGCAAATTGATTCGAGAATTTATGCCCCATTGTAAAGCCTTCTCTTGAGTTAGTCGGACAGTTGATTGGTTATTAAGTAGTTTGGAGGAAGAAGGGAGGGAAGGAAGGAATTGGAACGAGGGGATATTTCCTCATGCTCATTCTTCGTGTCTCACTGATGATATTTCTCTAGGTGCTAACTATTGCTGCTCCATGGTGTCAGGTAGTCAAACACACGAAAATAAAGGTGTAGCAAGGATGGTTAAGTCTGTGCAATTTTGGGGTTATGTTCACAAGGCACGGTAGATTTTTTGCCTTATCGTGGAGGGGCGGTGGATTTTGATGCTGTGTTAAGCTCTATTAAGCTGCTTACAATTTTCTTGACATAAACTTTCAATTATTTTACAACTTTTTGCAGGTACACAATCGTCATTTGCTTATCCTACAGTAATAGCACCTTCACCATGTAAGCCATTTCCCAAGTTGGAGAAGTACCTGCATTAAAATATTTATGAAATCCTGACAACGAATGTACCTTTGTCCCTTTCTCTTACCATGGAGATATTGGGATTCCCAAAGTTAATTTGGTTTCGAATTTTCGCCTTCCCAACTCATGACATATGTGATACTTTCTTCAGGTGATTTCTTCAGAAAACCACATTTTTGACTTTGCATATTTTAAAATCGTCACCAGTAGAGTTGATGAAATGGCACTCGATTTTTACCTTGCTTTTCGTGCAAGTAAAGTGATTTGCATCAATTTAGGCAGCACGAAATGCTACTTTTCATAAGTCCCATTTAATTAAAGTTTAATCACGAAAATTTGTGACTGGCAAAAACTGCTGTTAGTCATTTATTTTCACAAAGGCAATATTTTAACTGCTAATTTTTTGGATAAGCTGCATGTAATGAGCAAATTTTGAAGTGAAAAAAGCCAAATCCTTGTGTTTTTATCTTAGCGCTTAGGAGTGTCAGGGTAGATAAACTCATACAATTGTCTGCATCGGCTACAATTTGTCCTCTGGACATACACTCACCAAGGAGAGGCAGTCTGATGACATGTCGGGTAGTCATTGTTACCTAAAAGCAGATGGTGCATTAATTTTCTTATGTTAGCACCTCGACCGCCCAAAAATTCACCAAAAAACCGGTTTTATTTATAAAGCTGATTATTTCTCCCGAAGAGTTGTCAGATCTCCAAAATTTCGCCCATTTGTTTTGAAGATTTATTAATGCAGGAAAACTGTGTGATCTTAAAGCGCCTCTCTTGCTCTTTCTCCCCTCCCCGATTGTTATCTCCCCTCCAAACCCATTTTTGCATTTGCGTGCGCGATTTGGCATGTATGCAACTATTTATCAGTGCACCCGGAAATCCTAGCTATCAGTACGCTTTCCCTGCAGAATTTGCAATTTCAGTGCTCTGTCCTTCCCTCCTCCCGCCTCTTCCCAAAACACCCATATTTACTTGGAAGCACAGTCCACTTTCCACATAGAAACTGCTTGCATCTCCATTTATATATACGCGCATGTTCTTTCCTTTTGATTCTGGTTTTTAACTGTTGCTGCGGACCTGGACGTCTTACAGTGATGTCCTCCAAATAACGGAATGGTATGAATGCCTAGAAGTGTATTTTTGTTTCAAATTGTAAACAAAGACGCCTTTCGACTATCGGAACTTGGAAGATGGATGGGGAACTTGAAGTGTTAAGCACTTGAAAGGAACAAAAGTATCTGCTATAGTCCTATTCACTGGCATGCCTGAAAAGGTATATGCACACTTCGTTGATTTTCAGAGGCTAAATTTGTAAGCAGAGGGTAAATACCTTGGCAAGTCAGTTTGGTTCCATAAATAAATAAATAATGCAAAATTACGGCATAATTTAGCTGACTGTATCGTTAGCAGCAAGTAGAATTGTCAACGTCAGTCTTACCTTAATGAGGAGTAATTAGCAGACATAGTTGATTTGAGTGAACGAATTGACATTTTCCAACCTTTTTTTTAAAACTTCCTTAAAGTTAGGAATGTGATAACTTTGCCTGAAACAAAGAGAAAAAGGTAAATATGGCGCGTCAGAATTCTATAGATCAACACTGATATGAAAGCAGGTGTTGATTGTGCCTTAAAAAGTAATTAGTCATTATTTCGACAAAGAGGAAAAGACGAATTTACTCCAAAAGTACGGAAACGTAAATGGTTTAATCGGATAAGCGCCCTTTTATGTCAGCACAGTCTCCGAAATAGCATTACGATAACAATAATATGGTCTGTGTATATTGGAAGCGAATGCCACTCCCATTCTCTGGCATTCGCCTTGACTACTATCAGCAATTATTTGCAGGGCTATGAAATGTTCCACTTCGGTGTTGGAAGCCATTTTTAGTTCTTGAGTCCTTTAATACCATGTCAAGTCGATCCTCCGTAGCATTTGTCTCTCTTGCCTAATTACCATAAAGGAAATGAATTTGAAAATTTTGCAGGTACACTAGTTATCCCCTTCCTCTAGTGGGAAGTTCGAAATTTAAGGTACTTTAAATGCCTTCTTTTAGCAAATGTCATGGACACATGAACCCAAAGCAGTCACCTATGTGGAAGTTTCGTATGGGACTTCAATAGCTGCCCACTGTTTCTTAAAGTATCACCTTCAAAATCTACCTTCCCATTCCCAGAAGTCAAGCACCTACCGCAAACCACTCTTTTCTACTGCTTTGACTGCTTAAACGAAAAGCCTCCGCATACTTTCCTCCATTTTTACCCCACTTCTACTTCTCAACTGACTGTCCGTTCCGTTTCTCTTGTGTTTGACTACCTGCTGACAAAAATGATGGTGGTACCTAGAGAAATATGATTGGAGTAGTGCGAAGAATGAGGTAGTAGCTCCACTCTTTACCCTTTTCTTCCTATCCTAACCAATTTACATAGTCCCCCGTTAGTAAGTTTTGTGGTTTGGGGTGTGAAGTCTTGCATTGAGTTGTGAAGCCCTTCAGGAGAGGGACCTCCTTCCACTGTATTTACCAGTTCCTGCTCTTTGATAAACCAATTAGAGTTCTCTTGCTGAGCTTCCAGTACTTTAGAGCTTTGTGCCAAGATATATATAGATTTACACACAACTGCAGTCACTGTTTGAGTCTCATCGAAATAGCACCTCCCAGTGATCAACTCCTTCACCAGTCATCCAAGCACTGCACACAGAAAGAAGTGCATTGTGTGAATCAAGTGCTGCGAGATCCGGAGCTGGGCAAAATTCAATGGTTTAGCGGTCACATATCATATGTTGGATCTCTTGGAGTGCTACACGCTGTTTCGCATCACAAAGCTGTGAAAAGATTGCCGAATACCTCGTTATTCGCCTTTTCTTATGGAAAAACAGGCTTCAGGAAAAAGAATTTTTGAGCTACAGAGTTATTGCGTAGGCCACTGCATAATGCATGAATCCCCAATTAACAGTCTTACGATAGGAAAAAATATTTAAGGCTGGAATTCTATTCTATTTGGTGCAAATTTTACGTGGTGTTTTGTTCGTTTTTATATACAACAACGGGAAAAGATTTGCCATCTGAAAAGTCTGCTAAACCTTGGAGCTTGGTATTCATAGGATATTCGAGGAAGGAAAGGAATAAAAAAAGCATGCTCTTTTAAAGCAGAATGATTATTATAAAAAGGCGCCTTGTGGCATTTTGCTTAGATAGTCCATGTGTGAAGGAAAGCATAAAGCATTCGGCTAGGCAGATTAAAAAACTTGACGGAGGAAACTCCCTATTCAAAAATACCGGACATTGAGGAGGGTTTGAAAAAATTCCACATGATCAGCTAGACACTTGAAATGTGAAGGAAGAGGTAAATATCCAACACTTTATGCATTTCAGCCAGGCAAGGTGGGTGGATGGGGAAGTAGGGTGCTAAACTCGCTAAATGGACACAAATTATTAATCCTCTTCGAAGTCCAACCAGGGATTTTCCTGGATGCAAGATTTCGCATGATTGAAAAATGAAAGTTTGCTTCCGTGGGTTGCTTCAACCAACGCTTGAAATCAGCGTGCATGAGTTTTTCCGCACTCAAGTCAGATTTTTCAGTTAGTGTATTCCCAATCAACAAATAGTTTGTTAATTTTTTGGCTGTCTTATTTTTTAGATTTTTCACTTATCGCGCTTTTTCGTGATCCTATGTTCGTATTTTCAACCTGACAGTGCAAAATTTTTAAGATTTTTTGACAAGAAAACGTGATTTTTATTTGACTAATTTTGCAGTCCTCAGAGTCATCCTCGCAGCCTTAATAAGGCATTCCGGTATGTGTGAGAATAGTTTTTTGTTAGTGTTTGCTCAAAAGGCCATTTCTCGAAATGGAAACATCAACAGGCTCGCATAATTTCTTGTACATTAACAAAAAGAGTATGTCGCTGCAATTTAACCCGGATTTGTAAGGGAAAAAATATCTGCATAAAAGCAAACTACTGAAGTGATAAGTGCGGTTAAAAGTCTCACGAAGTATGCCATTTCAAAATTTATTTTTCTTTTTAAAATGGTGACTTTGGTTCAAAGCAAATTGTAGCCCTTTTCCGCTTATACGTCCGCTTAAATCGCACAGGTTCAAACAATTTCTCCTCAGTGGGTACATGGTCAATGTTCCTTTCAATGTTGTCAAGCTATCCAGGTAACGAGGTGACTTATTTATCAAACTATCCACTAAACACGATGAGTTTTCATTCAAAACGCGAAACATTCTTTGCCACCCGATCACTGGTAAAAACCTATTAAGTAAACCGTTCTCTTCATGAGGTTAAACTCCTTGGAATATTTTTTACTTGGGCCCTCTGTCAGTGCTTCTAATGTCGTATACATTATGAAAAATGTTAATTTACCCGGAAGTTGGGAAAAAGGACTGGCATTTATGTGCAAGGATGGTGAAGTGCTAAGCAGGATTTTCAAAAAAATAGCTCGACTGTGACCTTTGAAGACAAATTCTAATGAAGCAGTCATGTATTGGACCACAATGACCAACCCCTTGATCAATCGATCACGAAATGCTGCCGGTTATTTAAAGCAAAATAAATAACTTCTTGCCCTTTTCAAAGGACCCAAAATTGGCTATACTACTGCACATGAACACAACAAACAATTCTAAAATCTCCGATAATGCTCACATTAAATCTATTTTTGGATAAAATATGCAGGGCGATTTTGGCATGCATTGAAGTTACTGGTGAGATTATGTCTATCAATAAAATTCGCCCAATTTTTTAGGATACACATTCTTCCGAAAGCATTCCAAAACGATCAGTGAAGCGATCTGGTCTCAGCTCAGTTGCTCAGGCGAGCAAACACTCAGTCCGTTTCGTAGATCCTGCTCCTCCCGAAGCTGATGCGAACAATCGTTGCCTAGACTCCACTTGCATGAATATTGTCGCTGAAGAAAAGCTTCCCTCTGATCCTCCTCAGCGTCTTACGGTCTGTTCTGGCCAACATGAGGAGGCAAGACTTAGCCCCGAGCCAACAGATCCACCTAGTTCGACTGTGAATATGGAAAATGGACCTCTGTCAAACCTTCTCACAGTTCCACCCACGTTCAGACTGACTCGGACCACATCAGCGCCACTTTCCGCTCGATTTTCCAGACCTGCCACTTCTTTTTCGAGTTGGCAACAGACCCATTCGCGAATAGAACTCCTAATCAACGAAGCTCTTGCTTCAATGGAAAGATTTGAAAAGGGTGAATCCACACAGACTCTGATCCAGAAGATGTGCAATTTTAAACAGGGTCTTTCAGCAGAGTTATCACATTTGGAGCAACTTTGTGATACATTTAATAGTGATGACCTGGTTTTGAATGATTTTCTTCAACAAGAGAGACAAAAGATTGCTAGATTGCGTGATGGACGTCTTCTGCAAGATTTTCAGCGACTTAAAGAGCCAAGCCCTGAAGAAGGATTCAACGCGTTGGCTTCCTCATTAGAACAGATTTCGTTGTCCACCCAAGCCATTATTGATACCGTCCAGTTAAACCGGTTTGATTGCGCTGACATCGAACATTCAAGACGTGGTCAGCATATGGAAGACAACTTCGGCTCTCTATCTGTCAGTGATCGAGAAGATAGCGCCACAACTAGCTTAGATTCCAACGATCCCACCGATCTGTCTGGACTTTTGCACGTCTATGCTGCACAATTCCATTCTCACACCCTCTTGGTTCGAGGAACAGCTGAGGAATTTCTTGGCTGTCTTCAGTGCAAAGTAAATGAACCTAGAACTGTGAGAGGCTACCGCCTTCCAACGGCGGGTGTGCTAATCGCGAATGCGAAATTCCTCCTCCGATGCTCAAGTCAACTGGTCAGCCTTGCGGCTAACCTTTCAGCAGCTCTACAGAGCCTTCCTCCCTCCGAAGTTTCCAACTCTGCACCAGACATCGAGAAGCTTAGAAGTGGCCTTGAAGCATCCGGAAATGCAGTATGTGAGGCGCTAAAGGGTTTGATAGCACAAACAAAGGACGTGGCCGGTTGCCTGACCTCACCTAGTCTAGATTTGCCTACAACAGCCACCACACTGGCATCAAAACCAGTGGTGGTATTGGGTCCAGAGATGGAGCGTCTAGTGGGTGCTGTTCAGGACGTGGTGGCGACGACAGAGGGCCTTCGACAAACGGTTGCTAATTCTTCTGCCCTCCGAAATAGTGTCAGCTCTGTAGAACGCTGATGACCACGAGGCCATTCCATCCCACCTGCCGTTCATTCATCTAACACCATTTAGCCGTCCGCGAAAATTGTCTGACTGTTGATGTGTGTATGTGTGAATCAGTCGATTACCTATTTTTTCTAAGTTGATGCCCTCTCCCTACCTTCTATTCACCAGAAGACAGATCTGTACAAATATGTGTTGTATATAAATGAAACAAATCCTCATTCTTCCATCTCTTTAATGCCCAAGTTGCATTAGAAATCTTAAAGAATATCGCGTTAGTTTTTGGTTCATCGCATCATGGAGGGAATGAGCTTCTTTTTTCATTCATTAGATTGTATTGGTGCGGGTCTTGGTATTTATGGGTTTTTTTATCCACCAGTGAAAATATCCTTAAGTCGTCATCACTTCTCGCTGTTTCATACATCTCATCTTACTTAATACACATCCTTTCAGAGTTTCTAATCACTTTTTGAAAAAAGTTAGTGTATAGAATGAAGGATTTGCCTGAATGTGCTCTAAGACGAGTAATTCTCTCGACTGCATGCTCTTGTAGCCAATTAGTTTGTTTTTTTAAGCAAATCACATTGCACTAACGTAGTGCCTTGACAACAGGTTCCACATTATGCTAGATGTCCTAGCTTTAAGAATAAAGTTTTGTTTTTAAAAACACTCTGAAACGATAGCTCTTAGTCAGGTGGACTAAACGAGAACCACTCCGTCTGCAAATTGTGGTGGCATATGCATTCAGCTGTTTTTCTCGCACCAGTCCCCATATGTTCGTAAAATTAAGCAACAGAAAACAGATCTTACAAAATCTCCGAAATTTTTTTACTTTTTCTGTTAGTTCAGGTCCATGTACTGCCAAAAAATATCCGTTTTCTAGAAGCAAATTATCCAGTGCACTCTCAACTTTAGATACAAATTTAACCATCTGTAGACACCTCTGAGTGGCGTCGAGGTCCTGCCAGCACATTTAACCAGCAAATTTATAAAAATGGAGGAATGTGTCAAGTTATGTCCATTATGGATACAAGCATATCAGAGGTCCGGTTCGACTAGAACACCGGTCTTTGTTCGGTTGACTAGATGGCTTACCTTATTCTGGGGAAAAGCGTGTTAAGTGAATTTAAAAGTCTTGATGTTAATTCTTTTCTTCGAATCTACCTCCCAGTATTACGCTATCACTTGCTTAAGAAATGCTTGAAACAGCTTAGATGACTTTTCCGTTCTGTGAATAAAAGGCGCGAGATCAGACTGCTTGCAAGGCACGAATTCATTTAATAAAAGAAATTGTCTATTTAAGTGTGAAAGCTACTGGCCGATGCTGACCTAATTCATGAGGCAAAAGTAGTAGTACTCTGTAGTGTGAAAAGTTTTGTTTTTAATGGCAGCATCTATTTACAAAACTCCCAAGATCTACCATTTGGGAAACTTTTGATGCATTGGAAGACAAATTTGAAGAGTGAATCCGCAGAGACAAAAAGCAGTTCACCTTTGTGGTCTTATGTGCATCCTTTCTCAAAATGATGGAAGAAATGCAGAATAGGGGGAATTTTTTCCTTCTGCCAACTTGAATTAGCAGGGAGTAATGTGCATTCTCTTTAGTTGGCTTTATGCTCACTGCCTGCATGCTAATTAGACTTTCTGCGTGGGCAGTACTTCATGCACATTCTCCATGCATATGGTATAGTTGACTCGGTTCATGCAAATCACCAAGGCGAACGGTCTAATCCGCCTTATATATCACTCACATTCTTACTGCTTTAATTTACGAACTGGATCATTAGTATCTCCAGCAACTCCTTCGAGGGACCTTCAATGTCCTACTGGAGTACCGCATTATGTCTACACATAGAGGCTGCTTTTAATTCACTTTACCAGTTGTTTCAAGACTTTAGCCACCTTTTTAAATAATCACATGAGTGTGTACTTCCCATTAAAAAATTTGGTTATTTTGTTAATTTCTCGTATGTTTCCGGGAGACAGAGCCTTTTATTATGTAATTTTGCCTTTAGAATGGTATAAATTATCCTAACATTTCGGAACAGCAATCCTCCGAATTTTCTTACTTACTTCTAAATGTAAGGAATTCTTTTAGATATTTTGTTCTTTTAATAAACGAATACGTATTTTAAATTGGACTGCTCACTATCAGCGGGCACCCAAAGAATGCAGATGGAACCACTCGACATGGATCTGCCTATAAGCATCGCTACACCTCTAACTAAATATACTACTTATCAACGTTAAACATTTTTAAATTACCTCTCACATTGGTCTTGGAAGTCCCTTAGAAGGAGGCAATGTCTCGGGCCCCTTGAAAAAACCTTATTTATGGTGGTACACATTGTTTGGGGTGAATCTACATGATAAAGTATCTGGAGCCTAATGCAGACAGAATAATTTATTTGTCAAGTCCAAAAATACCGTCTGAATTCTTGGAATATTTAAAATAACTTAACCCTATATATTGAGTACTTACGTCTGGGATAAAAAATATTCTTCATTTGTATTAAAAGCCTCCTTTGCCTTCCAATTTTCAACTACGTCATGCTCAGTTTTATTCATTTTAAGAATAAACGTATTCTTATATAGTCTTTTTTGGCATAAATCTTTAACCCCTTTTTCATGACAGTGGCAGAAAACCAAGCTTATTTCCATGACATGTTCTGTCTCACTTTTAAGGTGCGTTCGATGGAATTTAATAAAATTAACAATAGCAGCTTTGGCAAAAAACAGCTGCATCACAGACTAATTTGGCAGTGAACTGTATGACTCCATGGCTACCTGGAGTCCGTATTTATAACAATAAATAATTCCTCTAGCATCGTTTCCCCAATTTAGCTGGCTATTTCACAGTATTGGCGGTAAACGTCACATCAACTTTATGCGGCATTTATAATGGGCACTTTGCTTTCGTAAAATATGTTGTTTGCAAAATTCTGTCAGCACAATTTCGAGAAGGTGGGCGTTATGTGGAAGTTAGGGCATTTTTGTCTATTGCTAAAATATGTCGAAAAGTAAATGGGCTATTTAACAACATAGCTAATTAAGCATCATTTTTCACTATATCAAAGATCTACGGCAATGTTCCACGGGGTTTTGACGTCTCGGCCAATGGCCTTCTAGTACCTGACCAGAGCTGCTTTAGTGGGCATTTAGCCAGTCACTTTGATCAACCAATAAGGTTTCGTGATCATGACCAATCGCAGCTTAGTAAATTATGTATCCACTAGACGGCCAATTCCGCTAGATTAAAATTGGCGTTATTTTTTGTAATGAGTCTCTCAATTTTGCCTTTTTCTTGTTCTCAAGCCATGATAGCTGGTAGTTGTTTTGTTTGGACCTACTGTTATCTCTGCAGGAATGCCAGTATTTCGATTTCGCCATATTTTTATGCAAACGACATCCAGTTTAGATGGCACATAAAAGCATATTAACTACTACACTGCTAAATATATTATCATGTGAATGCTGCAGAAAGAAATTTAGGGTAATAGTACAGGTTGTTCTCGGTGAACTAATTTGTAAATGGGCAAACAGCTTGTACAACAGAGGAAGATTTCCTAAAGATTTTCTCAGCTTTTAATAAAACCTACTTGGTACAGTTTTGATTGTGTAAGGAAGGTCAAGGGCTAGGCCACGTATCTAGGGTAAAATTGTTTAAACAACGTCGTGTTCCTGTGTACATCCGTTCGGCCGTTCATGAGCCAACTTTTGGATATTAAGGTGTTGTTCGTCGGTCACTTAATTCAAAGACAACTCTTAGATAATAATCATAATCGGTCGGCATGATTCAATCCAAACTATTACACAACAGAATGTATGCTTTAGGGAACTCATGCTACATGATATCACCTTGTGTCTTCAATATTAATTTCATTTAGATGCACTCCTGCACAATATTTTGTTGGATTTCTCATTAAAAAACGAAGAACAACCAGAGCTCGCTCATTCTGTTCGCTTGAAATAAAATAAGTCTCCCAAACTATAAAGACGACAAAGTTTTAAGGGGTAACCCATATTATGCCTTAGTGACAGCGCTGCTATCTCTATCACTGAGACATAAGTGAAGGCCTATTAATAAATGAAAGCGGTGGGAAGCGGATTCTGTTCAGAGGTAATAAAAGAGTCGGGGAATTGCAACCTACTTTTTGATAACGACTCCTAGTATGGGTTACTGGACCGACACTGGGAACAGGGAGAGACGTAAACGGATGCATCAAAAGTTTGCGAAAAAATATTGTTCAAAATTTCAGAAGTACTTTAGGAAATTTTACCATCTCGAACGTATCAAGCAAAGTAACCGGCATTACACTCTGCCTTTCCTAAATAGTGTTCCCATTTTTACTTAACGCTATTTCTGAAATCAAAAGTCTATTCTGTCACTTTTATTTCCTCTTCATCCAATCTTTCAAGTGATTGCCTGTCTAGCACAAGGGAGTGGTGATTATTGTTACTTAGACATAATTATTAAGAGGAATACAGCGATTAATTATTAGGTGGTATATCCCCTTCAACTATTCTAACTAACGTACGAATTTAGCAACAGGTTTTCTTAGCAGAATAAAACGTCGTGCCTTGCGTTGCATTGCGTCGGGTGATTTTCAAGAAATAAGCCTTTTTTCCGCATGATTAATCAGTTCTGGATGTGTATGAAGAGGTCAGTTTTTGGGAAAGCCTCAAGTTTTGTCTCAGTATTTGGTAGCGACCAAACGCAGCCAAAAATACTTGACCTTCAACAAGAAATAAGAAATAATGTCTTCTGTCTGCAGTGCACCACACACGTACAATGCAGTCCTTAGTAAATGAGGCAGGGTGCGTTTTAGAAACGCGGAGTGGGCGGTGAGTGGATCATTTTAGACTAGCCAGAGGTGTGAAACGCAAAACCCGTTTCTCATTACAAGCAAATCACTCAGCACGGTCTTGAAGGATGAAGTAAATAAGGAAATGGTAGTCATCAGGTAATGCATGACATGCGGCGCCCATTTATTTGGTAGCTTTAGCCTCAACTTTCTCAGTCGGTGCGGATGCAGATCAACCATTCTATCATCAACCATGTCAGGTGTTACGCCAAGGTTTCCTGGCACGTTAAGCTCGAATTACACTCAATAACAGGGGCACACGGATTCGTATTGTCTATCGTGGAGCGCCTTCTTCTTCCTTCCTCGTTGACACTTCTACTGAAACGCAGGAAAATTTTATTTAACTCACTGGAAAGTGTTTAACAATGCATAATTTCATCGAAAACGTTGCAAAGACCAAAAACAACTGTTCAACACAGGGCTTCTCATTGCTTTTTTCCCTAGAATGCAGCACAAACAAGCTATTCCCGGTATTCCATGACAACAAGTGCCCACTACCAGGCTTACCGCAGTTTGCTTTGCTGGAAAAATACGCTAGCTAAGTCAGCATTTTAAAAGAGGAAATGAAAGGTTAGTCAAACATCGCAAAATCTGGGAGGACTTTGAATGCCCAAAGCATTTAGTGTTAACGGCAAAAAAAAACAATGCCTAAAAAATGGAAAGATGAATCTAGCTTTATAAACACAATTCTGCAAAGGCAAAATTTGTAGCAAATGGAGAGATTTTTTGAAGTTTGATTATGCACTCGGGCAAAATGATTGCCGTAAGGCGGCCAATATATTTCAAGAGAAAGAAAACTATATGTGTAGGAATATGAAAAATTCATAGTTTGCTCTTTGAGAGACAGATTAATGCATTTGACAAATGTAAGTATTTTCTAATATAACGGTCATTGTGAATTCCAGCAACTGGTAAAATTTATGATGTTTTTGCCCCATTGTCTAAAATTTTGATTCTTTTGCTCATTTTGGGGAAGGCAAGATGATGGTAGCTACTGTATAGAGTTGGAAAAAACAACGTTAAAGAAGCGACCTTTTCTTTGGGGCTTCAGATTAAAAACCAGTGTGTGGGCTGAGTATAAATTTTTTTCACTCGACTTATTTGTTCTGTATCAGCCCTATGTCTAGACAAGGTAAATGTTCCAATACGATTTAAATAAGCGCGTTGTTGATACTGTGTTCGTTTTTGTATTCCACGATTCTTAACAACATGGCGCAACCAGTCTATATTTATTACAAAAAAGAGTAGTTTTTAAATTAGAAATTATTTAATCTTAGAGATATATTGCCATTATCTCAAGCTTTACTGTTATAATTACGGGAAGTCTGCATGCAAATTTAAAAAGGAACTTCTCATCTCTGATTGGTTCATGCGCCTTTTACGCTTTATGTCTGTCGATTCCACCCGCCTTCAGATAATTGCATTAGTTTGTGTAAAGGTAATTGCTTTTAAACATATTGTTCGTAATTGTGACGTTAGTGAGTTTCATAATTTGTGTTGCTCGAGATACGTTGCTATCCATGTCTATGATACGTCTCCTTCATCATTGTAGGCAGAAAATGGGCATTCTCGATAAGATTGCAGAAATTGAACGTGAAATCGTACGTACACAGAAAAATAAAGCCACAGAGTATCACTTAGGTCTTTTAAAGGCCAAATTGGCCAAATACCGAGCTGAGTTGTTAAAACCCGTTGATAAGTCGCAGAAGGGCGAAGGTTTCGATGTTCTCAAGTCGGGAGATGCACGTGTTGCTCTTATTGGCTTTCCGTCAGTGGGAAAATCGACTCTTCTGAACGCTCTGACCTCTGCAAATAGCGAATGTGCTGCCTATGAGTTTACTACACTCACTTGTGTCCCAGGTGTGATTGAGGTAGACCTTCGTTGTTTCTCCTGAGAGCATGATTTAGTATGAGGGAGCCAAGATACAATTGCTAGATCTACCCGGTATCGTCGAGGGAGCTGCTCAAGGCAAGGGTCGTGGTCGTCAGGTGATTGCAGTGGCTAGAACTGCTGATCTCGTGCTCATGATGGTCGACGCTACGAAACCCCTCATTCAACGGTTTGTTGCATTCTCGTTTAGATGTTTTACTCGATCTCGTTTTAACACATCGTTGCGAAATTTACCAATTTTTTCGCTTCTCTTCTAAAAACGGCTTCTCGTTAGTGTAACTGGTGCTTTTTTCTACTTCACATTGTTGTTCATAAGATTAGGTCTTGTCAGCTCTTCTGATTGTTCCTGGTCTGACAGACAATCATTTTCCTTCACTTATATAAAGTTTGTAAGTTTAACAAACGGCAAGGGTTACCATATTCGTTGTTAGTATGGAGTACCTATAGCTTAAGTCGAATATATGAAATGTTGTTCGTTTCTTTGCTTTCACTTCAGGGTGAGCATGAAACTGCTTGACATATGCACCATTTTCAAATCGAATATACTCCTTTTCGATGCGGTAGTGATGTTTCCATGTAACTGCCTCTCCTTCTTAAAATAGTCCTCTCCGATCCTATCTGTTCCTTTTTTATAGTGAACTTCTCGAAAGGGAGTTGGAGAGTGTGGGGATTCGTCTGAACCAACAGAAACCCAACGTCTACTTCAAGGTGATTTCCTCGTCTTCACATCATATCACTGATAAAAAAACTGGTGGCAACACTCAGATGACGTGCCCCTTTGACTTCATCGTCAAGGGACTTGCTAAAGCTATATTCCCACAGGTTTTCGCTAATGCCCTTTGCAGTGAATGTGCCAACGTTTTAGGTTATGCAAATGTGTAACTAACCATTGTAGGGACCATTCCTGCAGAAAGAGGTTTGCGCCATATTTGTTTAAAGGTTTAGCCGTCTCCCATGCACTATATCGGGGTTAATTCCTTAGGATTTCTAAGTGTCCCCAAGGTATTTGTTAATGGGGTTGGAAGGCGCATTATTAGAGGTATGCTGACTCCTCGGGATTTCCTGATCATCTTACTGGGCATATACAGGTAACAGCAACAAACATTGCTGGAAGAAGCATCTCTCCGATCATTGATGCTGGTTAAATTACATTATGCCTAAAGTTCTCACAGAATGTTATCTTTGTGATCAAAAGGCGCACTATTATATGTTTATTCGAGTGTGAAGGGGGACATTGCGCGAAATGAACATCACTTCTGAGTGGTGTCGCGATTTTTGTTAGTCCGCATCCATTTGTTTCTCCTCTCTGTAGCAAAAGAAGACTGGAGGAATGCAAATCAATTCGATGTGTCCACTGACGCACATCAATGAGAAGATGGTGCAGATGATTCTACACGAGTACAGTATCCTTTTCATATTGCACATAATCATGTCTTCTTGATGTAGTAAAACTCCTTAACGCCGGTAGAAATCTTCAACGCCGATATGGTCATTCGTGAGGACATTACGCAGGACCAGCTAATCGATGTGATTGTAGGCAATCGAGTGTATCTGAAATGTGTCTATGTGAGTTTTTGGTGTTTACTTCCTATTCGTCAATACTTTTCATAGTTTTGAGTTCTCTAATCTGGAAATGGTAAATTAATGTTTCGATTATTCACTGTACTTTTACTCTCATTCAATGGTGGGTATTCAGATGTGGAATGTCGCGCTAGAAGGAGCTCATTCATTGACGCATCTTGTATCGGATGGCTACCTAATTTTCTGCGGTCTTCGCTATAGTTTGCTACAAAGGCTTGCTGAAAATTATGGGAGCTTTTGGCGATCATGCAACTAAGAGGATGTTATTGAAGGGAGAGCTACACTTTGCTCCTTTACTTTTCTCGTATTTGGAACCATTGGTCATTTGGAAGTTACAGAAGCTTTTTATAGTTGCCTGAATAGCGTTTTGTAGACGACGCGGTATGTAGAAGCAGAAATTGCTCTCTAGAAAGGGTGGTGATATATCACCGACAGAAAATGCGGAGTTGTGTGCTCCTGTTGATGAAAAAAGTAATCTTGGATTAACGAACCAAGAAAAATTTCGCCTAATGCTTTATTTGTCGATGATGGAACAGTTAGCCTTCACCCACACCGACTGAGAAAGGTGAGGCGGAAGCTACCAAATAGATATGTGCCGCACTTCTTACATTTTCAGGTGGGATTAAGCTTCAATGATTATCGTTTTCTTCTTTACCCCTTTGTGCGCATTACAAAAATGCTCCCTTCGTATGGTAATTGTTTGCTGATCCACTTGTGATTAGGCATGGCTGCTGTATTGCAGCAATCACTAAACTGACAAGCGTTGTTTTTTACCTTCAAATGATCCCTTCTCTGGCGTTTCACATTTTCAAGACCCTCAGCACTTCACCTCTCTGTGGATGGAGTTGTTCACAACCGAATTTTCACCTGATGCCCCAAATAATCACGTCTGATATCTATGTTCCCGATATACCTCAAAATGACTAGGCGTATAAGGAAATCTTCTTCGGGACGCGTCAAAATTAGTTAGTCAGTAGAAAGCCTTGTTATTAGGAGACGAAGCAGTGCAAAACCGCGTCAACTGGTCCTGAAACTAGAAAATTACCCGAAAAATAGATGGTCGGGAAATACAACCGAGGTTGCAATGGAGATGCCTATGATTGGACTTTTTTACTTCTAGGAGCAAAACTTTTATGAAAATGCAATTAGTGTCAAGTTTGTCTCACTGCGAAAGGGTGGCAACTTGTAATACTCAATGTTTTAATCAATGAATAGTTTCATGAAAGTCTTCTGGAGCTACCCAATTCTATTTATTCAAAACCGTAAGCCCTTTGTCTGGTTATCTTGCAGATTTCCTTTGAGCTTCCCTTGTATGTTCTCCACTGGCAAGTTGTGCCAAAACGATTCATCTGGGGTGTCACCTAGGTCTATACAATACGTTCTAGCAAGGCTATTTTATCCTCTGGTCTTGAGAGATGAAATTGCCTCAATACAACGCTCATTATGCTTGGAATACCTTTTTGTCTTCACTCCTTGTCTGGCGACCTATCTTTGTTACTAAGGAGATCTTTTTGCCTCTAAGATCTTGCTGTGAAGCCTCACTAATCGTTTTTCTTTTTGGCCATAGAGGAGTTTTTTCCTCTTTTTTACTAGATCAATCCATTTGCGTTCACCCCTTTACAGTGGCATTGACTGCTGTTTCTACTCGTCCCAAAGGAGTAAAAGGTGTTACATTAGTTCCACCATTGTCGCTGAATCGGAATGTAAGAAGGTTTACAACTCCAAAAATTGCTTTATTGTCCACATTCTGCAAGTTTGGGAGATTGGTGAAACAAGATATTGCAATGTATTGGGCAGAGGGTGTTATTTTTCAAAATTGCTCTTTTAACTTTTCAGCACTTCATCCACTTTAGTGCTCTTCTGCGTCGAGTGCATTTTTGTTCACGAAACGGGTTTGTGGTTTCGCCTCATGGGTTTTTAAAGTTTTTCTGTCAAGTGATGATGTTTTCGTGGGGTATCTCCTGAGTGCATCTGTCCAAAAACGAATTTTAAATGTCCGGGATATGTTTTTGGCGTTCTGAGTCCGCCCTGAAGCCACAATAAGCCATGCCCGTGTAGCAGGCGAGGCTGCGGGCATGACCGAAGGTCCATACCGTTCAACGGAATTGCGTCATGTGGTAAATGTAGCTCCAGCATCGTTAAGTATACGTCTATACACAATATTAAATTAATGTGTGTTAATGACACGCAGATTTCGAAGTCCTTCTGCTGTGTGTTCTTACTTCACTTAATTATGCGTAGGTAAAAAAGACCCAAAAACGCTTGGGTAAGCTACTTTGACCATCACATTTCAAGTCTGGGTTTGATTCATTTTGATTCAACTCTTCCTCCCCCCAAAGGTGTATAACAAAATCGACCAAATTTCTATAGAAGAGGTGGACAAACTGGCACGCGAACCGCATTCAGTGGTTATCAGGTGAGCGTGATTGGGCTTATTCCGCAACGCGCTGCCATGTAGCTGCAACCTGAACCTCAATCTCGACTACTTACTCAAAGTGTTGTGGGAGCATTTGGATCTTATTCAAATTTACACGAAAAAACAAGGACGTAAGTGCAAGGTCAAGCATATCACAACCCCATTATTTTGGGCAGCTCGTTCATTTTTTCTTCCTTTTTCCAGAAAAGCCGGATCTGGATGAGGGTATAATTCTACGAAACGGCGCGACTGTGGAGCATGTTGTGAGCCTCATTTCAGTATTTTAACTTATATTTCATTAAGTTTGTCTTGTACGTGCTCTTTTTGTTGTCCTAGTGCCATTGCATTCACAGGTCGCTGGCAAGCAATTTCAAGTATGCCCTTGTCTGGGTGAGTTACCTGTCAACTTTTTAATCGACGTTGTCAAGTGTATCTAATTTATGATGTCATTGAGTGCTGAATATGATTTTCCAAGTAGAGACTTTTCCAAGTGTTTGAATCGGGTCCGCCAAATTATTAATGTGGTCACGCGTCTTTTTAAAAAAAGAAAGCATTTGAAGCAAAATTCCCCTAGCATTTACCCACTACCTTAGAACTGAATACGTTGGTTACTAGGCTCTAAGTTACAATCTTTCGTCATAGACCCAATATCTTGTTGCTTAAAAATGACACAGATCATCCTTATTTTGATTTCCTTCGCGATCTGCTTGGTTTCCTTTTATTAAATTCATCAAATTTGTGTGACATGCGGTCTCAGGTACGCAAAGCTGGGCGACACATATATGTGACGGTGGTTAGGTGTTAAGGCCGCAATATTTTTCATTTCTGATATATTTGAACGTTTATGGGATATCACGAAATTTCCCTAGTATTTTTCGTATTTTGGAAGTGGTCGATTCATAAAACCTTATTATCTCACCTATCATCCTAGAGGTCGTTACTTTGAAGCGTGTTTACTTAAACCTGGTCAGTAGGGCAAGTTGGTGACAATAGCAACTCTCAATATCTAGCATTGCGATAGCCCAAAGTGATACATGGCAGGTTCGCAGACTGAAAATAAGCAATTATTATTGGATGAATTTATTTAATTTCTGTTTTTTTGTTCATTCAGGGAACTAGTGTGAAGTTTAGTCCACAACGCGTGGGTCTTTCAAATGTCGTAAATCATCACGATGTCATTCAGATTGTAAAGAAGTGATTTTCGTCCTGGAGAGCACTACAAATAAATGATCTTGTGAATTCCTTTCCTGCTACTAGAAAATGTCACCGATGCTGCCAATTTTATGAAAATCAAAATGTGTTTTATTGATGCATTAGTCCATGGGCTACCAAGAACTGGTGTTGGTGCAAATCGTAATATTCGAGCACGTACCACATTCGCTACTGCCGTACCATATGTGTGAGGCGCCAGTGTTTCCTTTTGAACCTCAACGTTGCAAATGCATGATAGTTGTTTTGTAATTGCCATTGCACCTAATCGTTTTCCAAACCATTTCGTTGAGTTTGAAACAGTTAATTCGGTACAACGTTCTCGAGTTAAGACTAGCTACATTTTTCCATCATTAGTTTGATTGGCCAATTCGGTGGTTCAAGTGTTTTTGCCCTCTTGTGGCTGCGGATGTCGGTCTTTTTCAAAGACATCGATGACAAATTCACTAACTACCGAATTGCGGACGTTGAGTTCAGTCCTGCAAGTCTATAATTGTCCTACTAATCAGAAGCTAAAAGTAATCTAATAGTCTTGTCGAATTTCATCGCCACTAAGAGCTTAAGAAATTAATGATAGTTCCATTGCCAGTCGCGATAGGTTTTGGAGGTTGAAGAGCAAGAGACAGACTTTGAATTGCTCGGGTGTAGTAAAAAAGTCTCTCACATGTGAAATTACCTCCTACCTTCTCTGATCCGTAAAGACGATTTGTAAGCTGTGCTTAGAGTACGCTTACACAGACACTCAATGAGACATTAACTTCCTTGATAAATGATCGACACACGAAAGTAAAAGTGACAACAGTGCGCTTAAAAATGCCAAATAAGAACTGCAATCATTAACTTCAATTGTGAATGCCGAACTATCATCAGATTGGGCCGTCACCGCCACCATTGCCATGGCATAAAAAGAAACATCCCATGTACAAAATGATTGCAGTCATAGCACAGATGTTTTGGTATGACGTCGGACACAGGCTTTACTGCCACCGCCAACATGGGAAGGGCAACGCGGTTTCCGTGAGCATCGAACACCAACGTTTTGTGGAGCTCCAAAATTACTGGATTTCCATGGCGCCACCTGGAGAGCACCATGACCAAATTGGATGGCACGTAGAGTCTCGTCCAGATTCTCCGGTTCACTGCGAACATTCACCAACACCAGACACTTTGCATCCCCTCCCAGGGTGGGTTTCAGCAGGTAGGTTAACTTCGTCTCCCTGTAGGCCGGTTTGAGGCGCTTGCGTAGGGAGTCGAATACACGAGCCAGACAGGAGAGCGACTTGTTGATGCACGTGGCCTCCTGGAAGCGTCGTCCCACCGAGCCCGACTTGCTGACATTCTCACTGCCAGCCAGGTCGGCGAGAATGAGGGTTCCACGACTCTGCGTCTTGTTGACTGTGTGCTCGCCGGTGACTCGCAGCAGAAGCAGCATGTGAGATCTGGAGCTGTTAGTGTTGAGACGGGTGGCTCCGGTGCTTCGTCGCCTTTCGCCCAATGCAAGCAGTTGCAGCATGTCCTCCTCACTGCCAATGATCTTCTCAGTGAGGTTTTGCAGCACCAGTTCATCCTCACGGGTGGACAGGAGTCGTACCATGGACAGACGTCGTTGTTGTGATGGCCGCGGTTGTGCGAAGCTGTTGCCTGATGTGGTGGTTATGAAGCCGGTTGGACTAAGCTGACGACTGTTAGTGGCGAGGTCGACACTGCGCGCACTCTTGCAATCGCTGGTTACACAGTCGCCACCACTCGTCTTGTCCACTGCACCACCAACTAGGAGATCGAAGACCTCCTCCTGGTAGACCTCAAGCATGCTCATCGAGAGCTGGTAGGTCCAGTGTTTGCGGGACTTGCACAGCTGCAGAAGTCGCTGAATTGCTCGCCGATTCACCCCAGGGTCCTGTGCACTACCCACCATAGTGTGTGTCTTCCCACTTCCAGTTTGACCATAGGCCATTATGCAGACGTTGAAGCCGTCCACACAGGAGATGATAGAATCGTCCACCTCCATGTACACAGCCTGTTGCTGTGCGTCCGGACCAAAGACCCTGTCGAAGATGAAGCACTTGAAGCCGTCGGGATTGGTGGTAGATTTGAGAGACTTCAGAATGGTGGAGGCTCGGCCCAGTAGCACTTCAGGAATGTCGTTCGGGCAGAGGAGCAGCTTGTCGTTGGAGGTGACTTTGAGGTAATCAATGGGATGCTTCTGTGATGGACTGTGCGGGCGCACTCGGCAGAGGACGCGAATGTTGCCAGTGATTTCCTGCAGGCGGTTGTGCATATATCGTCGTTTGGCCTCCTCCTCCCGTAAGATTGTTTCCAGCACCGAGAGCTGAGACCGTTGATGGGCTATTTGTTCTTGAATTTCCACCACACTCAGTTCCTCCTGTGAGAGACTCTGCTTGCGTCTGATTTCGACTGGTGGCCCCCGCTGCATGTGTGTGATTCGCTCACGCACTTCTGTGAGTGCTTTGGCGACTTCTGCAATGGCTGTGCGTTGTTCCGCCATGTACTTTCTCAGGCGATCTCGTTGCTCCCTCGCCTCTGTTGTCAGTCGAAATGCCCGATCACGAAGTGCAGTCATTTTGTCCGATTGCACACGCAACAGCCGACACTGTGCGATGACGTCAAGAATGAAACACACGGAGGCATTGAAACGATGCGGCCAGACATGGGCTTGAGGGCAGACTGTGTGCTCTGCGATGCGATTGGCCAGGTGGGTCACAGGATCGGCGCCAGCCAGCACACCAATTTGAGTGCTTCTATCGTGTCCCACAACAATGTTATCCACCGAGTAGCTGGAGAGAAGGCGTTGGGGGAATGTGACATGGTGACTGCGTTGGTTCTGGTCTGCACTAACGTGGTGCAGCAGTTGGTAGTCCTTGTAGAGCAGGTCAACAGCGTCCAGCAGGGTGTAGTAGCGACATTTCCACTGGTGCTTGATGTACCATAAGGCGGCGTCCAGAGCACTTGGTTTGGCAACTGCGTTCGGGGGTTGCCTGTCAGCACGTTTGCGTAGAACGTCTTCCGCGAACGAGCCAAGACTTTGTTCACAGTTGGACAGTGCTTGGTTACCAGTGAGGTGGCGAGACTTGGCCAGGAGAAGGGGGTAGTTGAGACGATACTTCATAAGATTTAGCGTCGACTGGAGGATGGTGGCTATGAACTTCCCTGGTGGCTGATGAGACTGGTCCGATTTGGTGGTGGGTTGTGAGGAGGAGCTCCAATCACTTGGTCGCATGGAGACGGAGCTCACTTCAGTAACGATGGAATCTTCCTCCAGATTGGAAATGAGAGAGCATAGTGTGGAGGAGTTACAAATGGTGGGTTTGTCGGATTGCGGACTGTCGGCACTGCCATCTGCTTCCTTGGGCTGAGGTGGCGAGTTCTTGTAGGCTTTGCGTGGTTTGTCACAAATTCGCTCAGACTTGGTCGGTTGAGCGCTTTGTGGTCGGAGAAGCTGGGGTTGGAAGCACCAGACTAGTGGAGTGTTGGAAGATGACTTGCATGAGGCACCAAAAGTGGAGGATGAAGGTACTGTAAAGGGTGCTTTTTCGTCACGACTGTGAAGGAGGCCAACTGTGGCACTGCATTCGTGACCGTGACCGTTAGTGTCGTGGCATTTCCCATGATTATCCCTGCATGCCATGATCCGTCTGCACGGTGCCACGTGCGGCCAAACCAAGTGATTCCGTCAAACCCAAGGTCAACGAAGAACAGAAGTGGAGGTCACATGGTCGTAGTGAAACCTTTTCTTAACCATGGAAAATTATCCGAACAGCATGCAAGACTGTATCAGCGATTGCTCTCTGATGTGACGCCATTTAAAGATACGCACTAACCGGTCTGCAGGAAATGAGCACGAAGCAGGCCACCAATCCCAAGGTGTGCCTGTATATCGGTTCTCTGTCTTGGAGGAGGCAATAATTATCATGCTTTTGTGATTAGCCTAACCTCAGTTAATTCAGAAAGGCGGTGTACTGGCACTGCAAATAGAGGAGACGCAATTGCTAAGTGCGTTGAGATGTGATGCAGAACTGTGGCGAGGTGTGTGAGACGGCAATAGGTCTTTGGACTGCCGGTTAATCATACTTCATGGTAGCAGAAATTCACAATTCTAAGCACTGATATTCTACGTAATCTCTAGTCCCATCGCTTAGAGAGGTCACTCAAAATCAAAATAGGCAACACTTAATAAGTGTACTCTAAACTACTCATTCTTATCGCTGAAACCGATTTTAAAGTATATTGAGCTTCTCAGAGTTCGAAAACTATCAGCTATCTTCATCGTTTAAGGTCACAGTAATTAGATTGGCTACAAAGCCCACGACTAACAAGTAGAAATAATCCTACGTAAAAGCGGATTTCACAAAAATATGGAAAATAGGTAAAAAAGAAGGTTTGGCTTAGTATTTGATTGAGTGAGAAAACAAAAGGAATGAATTGGAAGCAGGGCAGGAGAGGGGCGAGAAGAACAAAGAAGAGAATAGAGAAGTCATTTCAGGGTCACATCCTTCGCTGTCTCGGGGAGCCGTCCTCCTGTGCACCTTAATCCGAGATATGTCCCTTCGATTCAAGGCCACTTCCGGAGGAAGCACGCTTCATATTCAATTCCTGTTTCCTCGTAATAAACTGGGCAGGCTCATCCGAGGAGTCGGACTTTTTCTGCGCACTAGTTCCGTCGGACGGCATTTTCACATAACGCTTCCCTCCTTTTTTTTTACCGCCCTTCGTCTTCGAGTGCTTCACATTAGGCGAATGCTCTTTGGGCAACGGTTCTCCAGATCCTGCTTCCTCCAGCTCCTCTTTCTTCTTCTTTGACTCATCCACACCATTCCTATTTTTTTGTTCGCGATTGTGCTTACTCACGACCTCTGTTGACGAATCTGTTGTGGAGGTTTCAGTGCTTGTCGAGTTCTCGGAAGAAGTCGTTTTCTCCGATTCATCACTACTTTCGTCCTCTTCCTCTTCCCCCTTTTTCTTTGGTTGTAATGGCGTGCCTTCACGTCGTGGCAACTCTGTGCCAGATTCTAACGCCATTGGGTGCTCATGCCCGACGAAAGTGCCACTCGATGGCAAAGGTGGGGTTGGGGCTGGTGGTAGTAGTGACGATGTTTTTGATCCTTTCTTCTCCGTGTTTGTTTTTGATTCACTAATAGCACGACGATACTCGCTGTTGTCGAAGGTAGTCACCGGATTGACAATTAATGAGTAGTGTTGTTGATGCGACACACCTTCGACAGAGCCGGACTGCTTGTTGGTGACTGAAGAGTTTCTGGTTTCGTTTACAGATGCCTGGGGACTACAATTCGGTGCATTAGATGTTGGTGGCTGTGGCGGAGGCCTTGACCTCAGTGATACCTCTGGAAGACTAAAACAACACAAACAAGATGATTGGAAATTTGTCTGTCGATCCGTATCACACTTCCTTCAAGAGTAATTTGAGGACTGCGATCCACCCGCCAATCAAGAGGCTTACAGAGTTCGAGAGCAAAATTATTGCAGCCCCCGAGTTTAAATCAACACCAAGCTTTTGCACAACTAAATTAATTTAACTTGGTCAAATTAGTGCAAAACATTGTTTGCAGTTCTGTTTGATTGCAGTATCCAATTATGCACATTACCATTCTTGAAGTCACGTCACAAATATGTGACACTTATTGATAATAATCTAATGGTAGCTAATTCAACCGAATCTTGTCTAAAACAGATTAATTGAGTTTAAAAAGTAACTGAAGATGGAGAAATCTCTCAGATTAGAAAAATACTTATGCTTTTTTAGTTCTTGAGGAGGAGCTGAATTTGTGGAAAAAAAGGCTGTTAAAGGCAACTCGTGATCATGTCATTGAAAAACACCTTGACCGTGGTCCATGCATGCATGCACCAACCTACGCATCCGGCAAAACCTTTTCACTCACTCATCCATCCCGCAAAATTGCACCCATTCAACCATGAATGTGCTTCAAACCTTACCAAACATTTAACCAACTCGAATACATCCACGAATAGCCCATTCTTGTAATCACCATTGGTAGGTCGTATTTCGCATTTCCTTCTATTCGTTGACACCAGGGCAACCATATCCCCATTCATTCGTCTATCCATCCTAATCTTCATCCATCCGTTCGCACCACTACCCACTCAAGGATCTATCTTTTAAAGTTACAGTGCATTCATTTTCCATCTGTCCGCTCGTCGCAAAACAGCCAGTCTTCGACGCATTCATGCCTTGTTTCATTCATCATTCCAACTTATCTCAGTATAGGATTGGCCAATTTATCATAAGAAAACCCATTGTGAAATGCTCCAGTGAAGTTCCTCAACACACAGATAGACGTTCCATCAGCGTGTTTTGGGTGCAGGGTTTCCTTCCCACTGCAAGCATCACGGACTCATGGAAAACCTGCTGACTTGGCAATTATGCCGAGGTCGAGGCACAACACTTGCTTAGAAGCGCATGTGAGGCTATACAAGGGGATTCCTACCCACACCCCTGCCAATCCACTAAGATATCGCCCAGTTCTAAACATTGGTGGTGAGGGGACAGTCGCAGTGACTCACAAATAAGGGAAGGAAAGGGGAATAACGCTTCTTCTAGTCGCCAAATTTCCACATCAGCACGTGTGCAAGCTGCAGGTTGTGCGATTTCTCTTTGTGTTTTGCAACATGAGCTCATTCGTTGTGTTCTCCCTCCTATGCAACCACTTGCATCTGCAAGCATCCTGTGACTCAAGTCACACTACCTTGTGCTGATACCGCTTCATGCCTTTCTTCACATCGTCAAGAGCTACTGCTTCTACCTGCCAACTCAACCATCCCAACCCAGCCAATCGTCACTTCACGCACGCAGCCGCACAACCACACAATCGCAACTGTCTACCACTGCGTCGTTTCACGGACGTGCGGCGATTCAATCGAGAAAGGCATTTGCTTTCGCTCGGCTGCGTGTCAGGTCATGTCATGCCATTTCGCGTTAATGGTGGTTGCTTTGGCTGACCGCTAGATGAGTGTATGAGTGGTGAGGTCATTACCCGTTTAAGCTGACTGAGTTTGCATGCAATGTGACTCCGCCTGTCCACAACCTCCCATAACTTTCAACGTAAATTCTACCTACCATTAATTCTTGTCCACATTCCTCACACTTTCTTCTTTGTTGCATTCAAGACGCATTACAACTCGACTGCGTATATTTTCCATCGAATTCTTCCTCCTTCAACAAGATGTACATGTTGGACTTTTCCTCCTATGATGCACTAAATACGCACAACACCTAGTTTTGCGCGGATGAAGCAGAGTGCTTTGGAAGGGTGGGGTGGGATTCAGTGGATATTTCATGATGAATTTATTCGATTAAAAATATTGCAATGCACAAGCTATTTAAAGACGGTACATCTTCATTATCTATTTGAAAGAACTGCAGAACAGGTTGTCAGCCATTGAGACTTATGGTACTTGACACCTGTCCACTTATTAGCTTACATTGTTACTTTTTCAGATGATGTGGGGACAGATTACCCGCTTTGTCAGCGCTCACGTTAAACATCATGGAAAATGGACTATGACACGTTAATCACAAATTATTTTCTCTATCAATAGAGAAATGCTTTTGTACTATTACTCATAGAGGGTCTTCCTAGACGTGATGCATCATCACCCTATGATTCACCAGCAGAATCAAATTTCTTGAACTATTTTTAGGCGGTATGTGTTGCTGTCACGTTGGAAGTTCAATCAAAAAGAGCCCAACAGGAAGCTTCTACGGCCTTGGGACTGCCTTAGACTCAGTTTGAAAAGCAAGTGAGCTTAAAACACTTCCATCAGGTTCAACCAACATGGAAGATGGGTTTGAGATAAGCGAAGAAGGGTCGGGAGCATACTGAAGCCTATCGTACAGATAGACAAACGCATTCCTACACTTTGTATACTTTGTGCATACAGAGGATTACACCAACTTTCTGTCTACGAGTTACAACAAGGCATTACACTGAGTCGTACCGAGAACAGCGTGAGCTTTCTTGGTCAACTGACAACTATGATTTTGTGGACATGAAGTTCATCGTGCGTTCAATAGTGCACCAACCGGTGGGCTTGATGCGTCTAAACGACTTCTAACAGCTCTCACTGGCCTATTTCAAGTGGGTAACTATTCTCACATCTTTCTAAGATTTAGAGACACTAGTCAATGAGTTTAAAAAGTTAGAATGCAAACCTCCTATGGAGTCAACAAAATTGGCTCGTGCGGCCTGCAAATGTATATACCTGATTGAGAATTACGTCCATGTTGTGACCGACGTACCGTGTGTTTAAACGCATAAGTCATCATTTAATATTTGCGATGAGCAACGACAAAATTCTGTTAATATTAGTTTGAATCTAAGTTATCTGCAGCCTTCCTCAGCCTACAACATTAAATGCATTTCACATTCCCACAGGCTTTTCAATACTAAATTTGTTTAAACTCTCATCAAGCGTTTGCGGTAGAATCACAGCTGCATTTATTTACGCTAGGTGACGCACTTTCGTGTGATTATTGGACAGTTACCTCAAAATTTGCGAACTTTGGGGGTTTCGAGTATGCCTCTTCGTGATGAAATAACGTTGGTGATGGGGCTGTTTCTATTGGCATCTGACGCATGTTACCCGCCTTTCCTTCCATCGAGTCCCTCAATATCGCAATTTATTCATCACAAATAATGCACTTTTAGCACTAGGCAAGAGATCCCGGATTTTATATCTAAACAGAATATTAACCAAAGTTCGAAGAGGGTATGACTGCAAAAATAAAATGCCCAGACGTAACAATCCCTACTAAGTGGAAAATCCTATAATGGTTGGAAGGAGTGCAAAAAAAACTAAGGAGAAAATGTCTATCTTAACTACGAAGGGTGTAGCGTCTAAAAAATCGGCTGGAACATTACGCATATATAGGAGCTACTGAATCATGGCGCACATGGACAATGTGCCTAAAGCCTGAATTTCGTGCGCACCACTGTGAAGCAACGAAAAATTAGGAAATATAACCTACTCTGGGCGTTGAGGGCAACTCCGCTCTAGTTTTTGCCCCCTGTGAGCGGCTTGAATGACCTTGAGAGGAGTTGTTGCTATTGTCGCATTGGGCAGAGATTGGAGGACATTAAGGATGCCTTCTACAAATAGCGTGTGGTTGTAAAAAAGCTAACGAACATGTTGATATGCACTGTGCTAAATGATAGAGGAAATATACGCTAAAATTGGGAATAGCCTAAACTAGAACTGACTAATTTCATGCTTCATCTGCATAATTCGTCGGTGTGATCTTACTTTTCCGCATTCTATCTCTTCTAGGTGTTGACTAAACTGCTCGCCCTGATGGTGCTGACACAAAACGGACTGTAAGTAAACTCTCAACCCACAGCTAAAACAAAGAGCGTGTACAAGAGACGGTAGTTCAACCAACTAAAATACGTATTATTGGTGGAGTTCAGTGCAGCTTACCTTGAGTAACAAGGTCTTCAGCGTGCGTCAAGAGATATTTGACAATGTTTGCACCTTCTGATATAGAGCTGAAGATAAGAAAGAGATGGGTGATCATCAAAATGCCAAATACGGCTAGTGCGAGGGTCATTCAAGTTAAATCGGGACTTTCGAGCTAGCAGTATAGCACAGATATGAAGTTATTGAATCTGTTTGATACAATTTCCTGCAAAACCGCTTGGAATAAAAAAAATCTTAGTAAAGTTGAACTGCCTTATAACACTATGCTTTATTTTGCCTTGCTAATCAGCGCGAGATAAATTTTTGTGACTGATTTTGCCGTTCTCACTGTTAGTGTTGAAAGAATCACCACTCACAATTATACGGCACGTGTTTTACGTGAGGCCTGTTCGTTTACGAAAACACCAGCTATGCTGGGGATTGAGAATGGAATCATCACGGCTTTGATTGACACTGACAGGCGTAGTGCCATCTTTGAAAAGTTCGTACCACTTAAATGTCTCATTGGTAAGTACTCCGGCGTTGTGCTATATTTAAATCCTTCTATGAATACAAGTGAGTTCGTGCTCTACGAGTTTGTTATCGCCACTGTCTGCTCTCCGGATCGACAGTGTCTGCATTGATTCGCACCAACTGCTGTGTGAAGCGACAGTTAAATCTGTCACTTGCTACTGCGTGTAATGATAACATAATGCCGTGCTTTCCGTATGAAGCTAAAAATCCCGGTTTGGCATAAACTATTCTCAATGAGGGACAGGGTGGAAACATACGTTTTAGGACAAAGATTTATCCAAAGTGTGAGAGCCAGGTTATCGGCTGACATCTTTGAGGTGGCCTCGTTTTGACACACCTTCAAGAGAAAGTGGAGAAGGAGTAAGAAGTTCTTCCAATTCGCTTCCGGTAGGTGCGCTTTCATCAATGAAATTATTTCGCTGGAAGACAATCTAGAGGAAGAAAATACGCACACAATAAATAATCAAAGATTATAGTTACTTCGGTGTAGCCCGCATTTTAATACCGCTAGAAAGAAGGATGTGGGTGCTCTACCCACACAAACATTCATAAATGCGAATGACCCAAATGATGAGTTACATGGAACTTTATTGCGTTGTTAATTGACCCCAACACTTAATATACACCAGAAGGCCAACCCTTACCCCTTAGAAATGTTGACGCAAAGGTTTTGAAATCATCTACATCTAAGAATAGAATAACAAAGTGTAAAAACTGAATGTATATCAAATATTAAAGGTTATCCAAAGAGCACCACAAACTACCACTAACTTATTACTACTTTATTCAAGCAAAAAATTTTCGTTTAAAGCGATCAAGGATGCTTTGGTATCTTGTGTAAATTCAGTATTGAAGAATACCATTAAAGAAAGGCCAAGAAAAGTGGGAACCAAGTCGCTCCGCATGACGTGTTTGGACTGCGCAGAACCCATCCTCCAATGCGTACTCGCCCATTCCTGATCCATCCATAAGTACTGAATCCATTTAACTGACCTTAGTTATTGTATTTGCTTACTCTCCTCTTCGCGGCACGCCCTCCCAGTATGAGCCGCGGCTGCCACGAGCATTTGCAGAAATCCGCCATGAGAAAGAATGTATAATCACAAATACATCCACCGGGGCCTATTCAGACCATCCATACGTTCATCGCAGTTCCATTCAGGCATCCATCATTAATCCGACCATCCCTCGACCCTTCACCAGCTCTTATCTAACAAGTCTTAACTAGCATATTTCAGCCCTTATTTGTCACAAAGGTCATCATATCTGATACAGTCATCTACCCAGGGCCGCATTCACCAGCACATTTGTCGATTTCTTTTATGCAGATATCTATGAATTTGGAAATCTGCCCATGGATTTGCAAGAAACTATTGCTCCATCAATTATTTCACACCATTATTCGTGAATACATCTAGGCGTTCAACCATCCATCCATCCTTCCACAGAGGTTCTAAATATCCTCTGATCCACCTACCCCTTTGTCGACCATGAGCATACTTTGAGGGATTCACCGAAGTTAAACCACATAAATACCATTTTTGCATAAAGCAGAATGTAGAAATCCGAAAATGGACCCCCATAGTACATTGGGGGATTCTGTCAACACTTCTCAGACAAGTAACACTCGTAGCTTACTAGAACATAATAAGATGAGATATTATCCAATTCAACGATTTCAAAGAAGCACGCAATTCACTTAGTTTAAGTTCGGCCTATCTACAAGGAGGCGTCCATGGACTCGCTGCATCTAAAAATTTGCTCCCTTAATTTGCCGTTAGTATAAGCTCACACAACGGAAGGCAGCACTGCACTTAGCCGTTCAAATTTTGAGACCAGTGCGCGCACAAGCTACAGGTTGTGCGATTTCTCTTTGTGTTTTGCAACATGAACTCATTCGTCGTGTTCTCCCTCCTATGCAACCACTTGCATCTGCAAGCATCCTGTGACTCAAGTCACACTACCTTGTGCTGATACCGCTTCATGCCTTTCTTCACATCGTCAAGAGCTACTGCTTCTACCTGCCAACTCAACCATCCCAACCCAGCCAATCGTCACTTCACGCACGCAGCCGCACAACCACACAATCGCAACTGTCTACCACTGCGTCGTTTCACGGACGTGCGGCGATTCAATCGAGAAAGGCATTTGCTTTCGCTCGGCTGCGTGTCAGGTCATGTCATGCCATTTCGCGTTAATGGTGGTTGCTTTGGCTGACCGCTAGATGAGTGGATGAGTGGTGAGGTCACTGACCACTGCGAGCATCTTGACTCCTTTAATAGTCCCATTATGGTCCTCATCAATCGTATGAGCGAATATGTGATAAATAATAATAATAATAAGGAAAGCATGACGATTCTATGAAGTAAGAACAAAAGTGAATGAATAGATACCAACGATGGAAACACCAAATTTTGATTGAATCACTTGTTCCAACAGGCTAGGTGCCAACACGGCAGTCTGGTTATGAGAATGAGCGGCATGAAACAAATGAATGAAGAATAGTGTGGAGTCACGTAGGCTTCCTGGCATCCAATGATCAAAAAAAGCAGCTTACTGCCTTATTGTACCGTCCTTGATTCAGATGTTAATTAGTTTACTTGGAAGGAGTGCTCAAATTTGGATTACACGTTTGCCTTCACCAATTTCCGCGAGTTCGTGCACTGCTTTCCAATAGGTGGAAGTGTACAAAAAATCCCTCCATTCAAAACACAAACCATCGCAGAGTTCTTGCTCATGTGATTGCGTCACACTAGCCTAAAGCACAACTTTTCGATGCTAGCAGTGTACTGGACCTGTCAGGCCCATAGCGGTTTACAAGCTGCTTATATTGTGAGTTCAAAGAAGCAAGTTGGTAATTTTACGCATTAAAGCGATCTCAATGTGTGTTATTTTAAGAGAAAGCAGGTTCAAGTGAGGCAAAGTTCTCCGGTGACTTACTTTTTGCCTGAAAAATTTTCTACAAATGCACAGCTTAGGAGGGGTTTGGGAAGCTCCCGCAGGTACTGTTTCATCACGTCCGCCACCACGTAGACTCCACAGAGATCAAGAAGGTTATCGTCTACTTTGTTCATGTCAATAGCAGTCTACAATTAATTATTTCAATGCTTAAATGGCGATAAATAAAAGGACCAAAATTGCAGTATCCAATGAGCTCGCTTTTTTACAGTAACACTTCCGACCGGTTTGAGTTGCGGCTTTTCATTACCGTTTTATTTCTATAGCTCCGTTTATTATGCAATCTAGACCTTCTTACTCGTAAGAAACTCAGTTCCACATTCATGTTTCACATTGTTTTGGGTGATGACCCGCGCAAGCAAGTGAGACTAGTTTTGCCAGATGGCTAAATTTCAAAACAGAACGTGGGCGTCAGCACAAATCGAAACTGTTGTTGCCTAGCCTCAGCCCTTCCGCATGTTGTAAACAATCCTGTGTGTTAAAAGAAAACTTCAGTTAAATGATAGCAGCCAATAGTGCCACTATGGGTGTGAAAATTACCGATTAGCTTCGCATGATACTAAGCTTTTGGAAACAGCTTAACTTTTAAACGGCTTATAGGAGTAGAGAATGTCAACACGACCAGTAGTTGGATAGGTGGATGGGAATTATTAAATACACCTTAATGCTTCATGATTTTAAGTGACTAGTGAAAAACAATCGCAGGAAATTTGGACTTAAGCAATAAATTTATCATTACGAGACAAATATGAGTCGATCTGACTGGTATTTGGGATTAAATGGCCAAAGTTCTACTACCATCATTTATGATTTTGGGATGCAGGTATAAAGCTTGCTACCGGTGATTTACCTTGCGACACTAATATTTACACAGAAGTCGGCTACAGTTCACCCACAACTGGGGATCAATTTTGGCGCACCGTTGTGGTAAACAGTGCGTACACAAATGATAAAACCTGCCATGCAATTCACTTCTACTATGTCCTATAATCCAAACACCTATGACCTTAAGGAATAATCAGTGAGGTCAAGAGATGGTTGTTGAATCCATTCAGCAATGATTCATTCTCAAAATTTGATGTGTGAATATGCAATTAACAGCTCTTGTTTGATTTAACCTGCCAAAACTCACGGTGTATGCGGTCAGTGGTATCTATGCCCACACAGAGACAATGTAGTGTGGTTAGCGCACACAACGTGCGCGGACCACTTAAGAAGGTAGCAAGACTTGCAAGCATATGCACACACAGAGACACACCAGTGAGATGAAAAACAGCACAAACCTACACTGGAGGATAGTTGCATAATAATCATATTCGCCTGTTGAACACTTGACAGCAGAAGAGGTTTACAGGTGTTGGTTGGAGCTTTTAGCTCGAACTAAGCCAATGACAATTAAAAATTTGTACGATGCTCGTGTATTTACTGAACGTTAATTGTCACTAAGGTAGAAGTTCCTCAAGCCCAACTTATTTAAAATCAACCAGAGATCCAAACCATTTTGGTAGGCTGTAAATCTTAACTTTCTCGGGCAAAATTCGATATTTCTGTGTGATATTCAGAAAGATAGCCAAACTAAGTTGTTACGTAGTTTTAGATAATGAAAATATGTCACTCCTGAAGAGTGACTAACAAGGTTACTACAAATTTTAATGATTCAGAAAGCCATTAACAAATTTGTAGGTAAAACAAGTCGAAGAAAGTTGAAGGGAATAAATAGGCACTCACTCGAAGAAGTTGAATATAAGTGACTTGACCTGCAAGGCGGAAGATGCCCTAAAAGGAGAGGAGAAATGGAGGTGGGCCACTTCAAGGGCAAATGTTTCAGCCCAAACTTTACTCAGTCTACTTGTAGCGATCAAGATGGAGTATGAAAAATAAAGCTTGAAGGACGCGATTCCCATGGGAAATGATCTCTACCCCCACCTCCACACTTGCCAACGTGGACATGTAAACAGGGGAAAGTGTGACAAATGTGATGAGGAAAAATTGAAAGACAATGGATAGCAGTTGATCTCTACGTTGGCAACACATAAAGCCATGTTGCACTATTAATTTCGTCAATTTTTGACTAGCGATAGCACAGCTCTAAACCGGAAAATTCACATTTGAAGTGTAGTTAAAGATACCAGTTATTTCAAGATAGAGTGAATTATGAGACGTTGGTAATTGATTGGAACAACACTGGAATGACCCGTTCGCACAATTAATTTGTGACTTTTAACAGCAAACAAACAAATAAACACTCCGTGCATTCGTCCCTCTTAATTATTCACTTGCAAAGAAAAGGGCACGCTTTTGGTCTATTTAACACAATAACAGCAGTGTCTGATAACCGACCATGCTCCAGTTATATCAGCCTTCGGCGGTTAGCTTTTGCTTGCACGATTTATCTCCGTTGGCTAGCCGAATAACAATGGCATGGTGAGTAACCACTTCATGTAAATAACAGTCACTCTGCCTCTCTGACAAATACTTGTCCTTCTGATAAGCTGGTACTCGATTGAGCACAACTCTAGATAATTTCTTTCAAATAATATAAAGCATTAAAGATTGGTTTCAAGTGCATACTTTATAAATAATGACCTTGTAAACCGTCCGGTCTGCTGGTGAGCCCTTCGTCGTTTTGAACTTAGTCAGCTGAAAGTGAATATCTAACGAGTGATAACCTCACCACTCATCCACTCATCTAGCGGTCAGCCAAAGCAACCACCATTAACGCGAAATGGCATGACATGACCTGACACGCAGCCGAGCGAAAGCAAATGCCTTTCTCGATTGAATCGCCGCACGTCCGTGAAACGACGCAGTGGTAGACAGTTGCGATTGTGTGGTTGTGCGGCTGCGTGCGTGAAGTGACGATTGGCTGGGTTGGGATGGTTGAGTTGGCAGGTAGAAGCAGTAGCTCTTGACGATGTGAAGAAAGGCATGAAGCGGTATCAGCACAAGGTAGTGTGACTTGAGTCACAGGATGCTTGCAGATGCAAGTGGTTGCATAGGAGGGAGAACACAACGAATGAGCTCATGTTGCAAAACACAAAGAGAAATCGCACAACCTGCAGCTTGCACACGTGCTGATGTGGAAATTTGGCGACTAGAAGAAGCGTTATTCCCCTTTCCTTCCCTTATTTGTGAGTCACTGCGACTGTCCCCTCACCACCAATGTTTAGAACTGGGCGATATCTTAGTGGATTGGCAGGGGTGTGGGTAGGAATCCCCTTGTATAGCCTCACATGCGCTTCTAAGCAAGTGTTGTGCCTCGACCTCGGCATAATTGCCAAGTCAGCAGGTTTTCCATGAGTCCGTGATGCTTGCAGTGGGAAGGAAACCCTGCACCCAAAACACGCTGATGGAACGTCTATCTGTGTGTTGAGGAACTTCACTGGAGCATTTCACAATGGGTTTTCTTATGATAAATTGGCCAATCCTATACTGAGATAAGTTGGAATGATGAATGAAACAAGGCATGAATGCGTCGAAGACTGGCTGTTTTGCGACGAGCGGACAGATGGAAAATGAATGCACTGTAACTTTAAAAGATAGATCCTTGAGTGGGTAGTGGTGCGAACGGATGGATGAAGATTAGGATGGATAGACGAATGAATGGGGATATGGTTGCCCTGGTGTCAACGAATAGAAGGAAATGCGAAATACGACCTACCAATGGTGATTACAAGAATGGGCTATTCGTGGATGTATTCGAGTTGGTTAAATGTTTGGTAAGGTTTGAAGCATGTGCATGCTTGCAGTGGGAAGGAAACCCTGCACCCCAAACACACCGATAGAACATCTATTTGTGTGTTTATGAAGTTCGCTGGAGCATTTTGCAATGAAATTTCGTGTGGTGAAAAACAGACTATTCTTGTCCTAAGACAAATCGGGAATACATTAACGGCTACACAAATAGGCAGCTGGATTGATGGTTAGACGCGTGGATGGATAAATTCGAGTTTTTAAATGTTTGGAAGGGTCTGGAATGTGTGCATGCCTGACTCGGTGCACTTTTGTGAAATAGAAGGGCAAGTGGAAAGGTTTCTCTTGGCCCTCCGTATTGATACATACATTTATAAATGGATCTGTGGACGGATTATTGAACTGGCATGCGGATAATAGGTAGATTTGTAATAAATGATGAGAATTTTAGATAAAATTGAGCCCATCATTAAATTGATGGATAGAAGTATGTGCAAATACAAAGAAAAGAAGACGACTCCAAAGTCAAAATGCACACTGAGCTTGCTGGCCCAAGCTCTTCAAAGACACTTAATTGAATGAGAAATTACTCACCTCCCTCGTGTACGCCTCACTCTTCATTAGGTAGGAAAGACACCTTTTCAACACCACTGAGAAGCCTTCTTCGTCCAGATGTTCCTGCAGACTTGAGCCAAAGTAGCTTCTTGATGGAGCCTCTCCCGCAAAAGCTGAGTAAAAGTATTACACCAACGAATCAACATGAGTGAATGTGAGCTCTAATGAGTGTAGCTATTGGTTGCAAAAAAGAAGAGGAAATATATGACTTTTCCCTAACGTTCTGACTTATCATAAGCACGTGCACCTGAGGCCATGACAATATCCTGCACGGTCGTGTAAACATAGCTTCAATAATTAACACTTCCGCATGTTGCTTTAATAATGAAATTGGGAAAAGCCTTTTTGTTGGGTATCAAATGTTTGCGCCTAAATACCTTAATGCAGGTAACTTAAGGGATAATAATATAATCTTCACAATGTCATCTTATCTGTGGCATAACTTAGTGGACTTTACATTGAATATCGCTATAATGTCATTTGCAAAGAACCTACTGCGTTACTTTGGTAGAGATAAACAAAACAATAGGCCTATAAATTTGTGAATTAGGAGGAAAATGAACTGACAGTGCGTCCCAAACAGCCATATTATTTGCATTTGAATAAATAACAATGGACACTGTTTGAAATTCATAGATAAACGCAGAACAAGGTTGTGGGAGAAGAGGATACTTCCACCTCATATAAGTGAATAGCAGAAACCAATTCTTCAATTCTGCCAGAATCAAGCAAATTAGGTAAATATGGAAACATGGAAAAGTAGGAAGCGTATAATTTTTGCTACGGATTTGTTATTTATATGCTAATAATTGTTAAAAAATGCGAAGCGACTTTGACCAATACGAGGGTGTTGTCAGTCCACGCATTTTAGCCCTCCATATTTTCTGCACGGTAATAATAGCCAGCCCTCCGTTGCGGAAGGGGATCTTGGGTCTTCAAGGGTGAGTACTAGGTACCAACCCATTAACAGTAGCGGAACGACTAAATCCAAGTAACAAAACGTCTCCGCTCCAATGTACGGGCATCAAACCCGGGCAGTTCAAAAGAAGATATGTGACGTGGACAGCTGAATCTGCTGGGAGGTGTAAGTTATTCTGAATGGACATCAAAATTAGACAATCACATCAACATGATGCAATCACGCACTTAAATTCGGATGGATGGTTAGACGACTTCAAAATGCAATCAATGCACTAATGTTGAAAGGATGCAGAACACCAGCACTGAGTAGCCAATTTACACTGGCTTATTAAAGGGTGGACAAGTGGAGGCTGCGCTTTGGGCGGAGAAGCCAATTAACTTTAACTCACTTGGCTGCCTCAATTACTAGATATAGCATTCCATTTTGTAAGTGCCCTTTATAATAACTTAAAGAGAGCGAGGTATTAGCATAAATTGAAGGCGAAAGACAGACGGGGCACAATGCTTTCCCAAAACCTCTCAAGTCTTTTCTATATTAAGCTAAGGCAAACAGTTTCCTTAAAAGCTCACCTTATCTTTTTTGCATTCCGCGTCCAAAATGCACCAAACCTGTACACTCACCTGAAGTGGATCCGATGCTCTTCCACAGCCTATCTGCTTTTTCCTTGCAAGTGTCCAGAAAGCTAACTTGTTCTCCTAGAAACTTCTTAACCTTCTCCTGGTAGTTCGCTTCCGATTGAACATAGCGAGAGAGCTCGTTAAGTAGAGTTACCTGAAAAAGGGGTAAATTCCACTAAAAGTGCTTTCTGGTAACCTAGAATAGTGTGCACTCGAGATGCATAACAAGGATCCTTCCACGGATCTTGCCACTTCGCCTCGACTGTGCAAATAAACTTTTCTGTCAATGTTCGGCAAAAAAGGAACCCGCGTTAGAAAATATGTGTTCAGTTTTTCCGTAGAAGAGAGCAAATTTCTAACTATTTCAACCAACGGTCCCATAAATTGCCCTTGGATAAATTTATTTCGGTTAAAAACCGGCTGTAAATTTAGTGACTAATAAGTTGTTTTAAGAAAACCCTCACTGTGCTTCAACTTTTTAAAGCAAAACAAAGCAAATTATTACTCGGTAGTCCCGGGTTGACAGAAATGTAACCTTTTCTTTAGTGACAACAGAATACCGGTTTAATGATAAGATGTGAATAAAAATCAACTATTTATGGTTTCGCACAAAGTGGAAAACTTTCAAGATCCCATTCAATCATGTGTAGGTTCATCCATAAGTGATGGCCGTAACTACGTCCTCCAGTAAGTCTTTTAGGAGTTCGCTATTCCTTCAAGCCATTTACGTCCATTTTCAATTAATATTTCAAAATGTTGATGTGATTGTATATTAAATTTTGTAAAAATTTTCCCGTTTAAATGCTTTAATTACGCAAGAGATAGGTAACACTGCAATCTACAAAAATATGACCCCTAAGATTTGCTTAATGAGTAAGTTTACCCCAAATATGTATGTAGTCTCCAATTCAACAAATTCTAAGTGCGTTGTCAAAGGAACTTTGTAAAAAAGTCAGTTTACGAATGAACTCAATGTAGTAATGCTTGTAGGCACAAGCAGCGAATAAAGTACTCAGGACTGAGAGCAATATAAAACTAATTTTCATCCTGGCATCTACAAAGGCGACATAAATGAGAGAATCGGTAAAGCAGCAGTAGCAAAAAAAAGCAGCAAACTTTAACGCACCCTATGACCAATGTAAATGGATTCGGCGTAACTAATGAGGCTTTGCGCACTTTCATTTTCCCTTCCTGGACGGTGTTTCTCTTTCACCTTATTCAGGTCCATCAAAGCCTTCTGCAGATCCGTTTTCACTTTCAGCACTTGAGAACACTCTTCCTCCCAACTTCTGAGATTCGCAATGAGCTGCTTAACGCTCCCATCCATGAACTTGTGTTGTGCACTAACCAACTCCTCCTGCGTCTTCATTAATATCCAAAACGGACAACTCTTGCATATATTTCTAGAAAGGGAGGGCAAGGTTGCATTGCGAGGGATAGACAAGCTCACCGTGAATCAAGTTTCCCCCAGGACGTCGAAAATAGCTGAAAAGAAGAAAAAAAGATAAATGCATAGAAAATCGGTGTCAAATGTAGATTGAAAAGGTTTACTGTGGTGTTTTTCTCCAGCTGTTTCCGATAATCATGGATGTGCGGTCGAACCTCCTCTACACTAGCAAGGATTGTAGTGCAATATAACGGTAGAGCAGAGTCAAGTTCAGATGATCTAAGAAGGAAGATTTTTGAAAGATCCAATTACTGTATAACGAAAAAAGCTTCTAATGACTGGCCCAATCAAGCAAAACTTGCAGTCAATGCAACGTTCTGCAGAATCAACAAAAATCCAAGGCAAATTCAAGCACACCACACTAAAAATACTAATTTTCAAAATCTCTACTTAGCAAAAGATTATTTGCGAATTCCATTGGAGGTCATGCTATCGAAAAATTCAACCCTAACACTGGTACGCCACTACTTCGATTCACAAAAACCATGAATCGTTGCAAGCAAAGTCAGTGCAGTGTTTTAATCAATGACATCCAAATTTTTGCAAAATTGGGCAAGTAATACAAAGGAAACAAAACTTCAAACACTAAATAGAGCTAAGATATTCATAACAAAACGCATTTTATTTCCATGAAGTAAAGTAGCAACCAAGAAAAGAACCAAGCATTGAACTTGAAGCGCAGGAGCAAATTAACAAAGTCGCACACCTGTTAGTCCCCAAAAAGGCTTTCTTTAGCCTTTCCATATCTTGGTATTCCTAACGAAAAATGGGGCGTTCCTCTCCTAAAGTGAAAAACAAAGAAGCTTTTCAAAAGGCACCAACCACAGCCACCCAATTGCAGCTGAATGACCTTAAAACTTAGAAAAGTTAAAAGTTAGAGGAAATTATAGCCCCACTGGCTTAAAAGTCCTACACTTCGATATTAGCATGCATCCAAAACGCAGTCGGACATCAGATGAATAAACACGCCAGGTTGCAGAATTGGCATTTTTTTAAATGCCTTAGGGGAAAGTTGTGGAAATGATTATGTGCTTCCTCAAACGAAACGCAGTTTTCTCCTTTCTAATGTTTTGTAAAATAGATATTGCCATTAGGAACAATAGACAGTGACTATGCCCATCCCATAGCACTGTTTATCCTTAAACACAAATTCTTAAATGAATTCGTCGCACTCGATTTTCCCTTGCTGAGGACGCAGTTTAAGGATTCTTCAATACAACGCACACGATATTATTATGTGTGTTATATTCGATCCTTTCTCATAAACAGTAAATGCTTACCAAGAGATTAGTAGGTTTAGCTTAACTTGAAAGGGTGGCTAAGTGGCAATTTGATGTATCAGTCTACCTTATTGTAATACGATCCTATTTATCCCTCGGTATTGGTGAGGCGCCACTTTTAAACTCTTGAATTCGCCCTATTGTACCTCGTTGGGTAAGCTGGCCTTCGGGCCGTACCAGTAGCCCAAACACTTCTCTGCGCTGAAAATATATTCGGCCCGAGTCTTGTGTCTTCTTTCGTCTTCAGGGAGGTCATGGGAGGCTACTGTAATACGATAGTGTTTTATCCCTCGGTTCTGGTGAGGCGCCACTTTTGTACTTTGAATTAGCCCCCTTGTACCTCGCTGGGTGGGCTGGCCTTTAGGGTCATGCCAATAGCCCAGACACTTTCGCCGTGTTAAATATATATCTTCTGCACTAGTATTGTGCCTTCTTCCGTCTTCAGGGAGTTTCAGTACGCTACACTACACTGTGATATGTCAGACCTCAATTTATTACAGTTTCACTCAGCATAATGGCTCCCTGATATTGCATATTGATGCCCACCATTTACGTTTGGAATGCCATAGCGGTGAAGATAACGGTGCTTACTGTACCCATATTTGCAGGTGTAAGATGCTAAATTGAAGCAACTAGAAATCTACTTAATCAAAATATCAGAATGAGATGTAACGCAGCAGCTAATTCAAAATTTATTTCTGGTTTGGAAATATCACAGAATTATGTTATGTACTTAGTCCACATAATAACGGTTTATAGTTGGTCCAAAGTGTAGCTTTATGAGACAAAAGAAAGTTTACTAAAAAATTTGAACTTTTAAGAAAAAAAGGATGCAGACGTCAGCAATCATTGACTTCAATTGTGAATGCCGAACTATCATCAGATTGGGCCGTCACCGCCACCATTACCATGGCATAAAAAGAAACATCCCATGTACAAAATGATTGCAGTCATAGCACAGATGTTTTGGTATGACGTCGGACACAGGCTTTACTGCCACCGCCAACATGGGAAGGGCAACGCGGTTTCCGTGAGCATCGAACACCAACGTTTTGTGGAGCTCCAAAATTACTGGATTTCCATGGCGCCACCTGGAGAGCACCATGACCAAATTGGATGGCACGTAGAGTCTCGTCCAGATTCTCCGGTTCACTGCGAACATTCACCAACACCAGACACTTTGCATCCCCTCCCAGGGTGGGTTTCAGCAGGTAGGTTAACTTCGTCTCCCTGTAGGCCGGTTTGAGGCGCTTGCGTAGGGAGTCGAATACACGAGCCAGACAGGAGAGCGACTTGTTGATGCACGTGGCCTCCTGGAAGCGTCGTCCCACCGAGCCCGACTTGCTGACATTCTCACTGCCAGCCAGGTCGGCGAGAATGAGGGTTCCACGACTCTGCGTCTTGTTGACTGTGTGCTCGCCGGTGACTCGCAGCAGAAGCAGCATGTGAGATCTGGAGCTGTTAGTGTTGAGACGGGTGGCTCCGGTGCTTCGTCGCCTTTCGCCCAATGCAAGCAGTTGCAGCATGTCCTCCTCACTGCCAATGATCTTCTCAGTGAGGTTTTGCAGCACCAGTTCATCCTCACGGGTGGACAGGAGTCGTACCATGGACAGACGTCGTTGTTGTGATGGCCGCGGTTGTGCGAAGCTGTTGCCTGATGTGGTGGTTATGAAGCCGGTTGGACTAAGCTGACGACTGTTAGTGGCGAGGTCGACACTGCGCGCACTCTTGCAATCGCTGGTTACACAGTCGCCACCACTCGTCTTGTCCACTGCACCACCAACTAGGAGATCGAAGACCTCCTCCTGGTAGACCTCAAGCATGCTCATCGAGAGCTGGTAGGTCCAGTGTTTGCGGGACTTGCACAGCTGCAGAAGTCGCTGAATTGCTCGCCGATTCACCCCAGGGTCCTGTGCACTACCCACCATAGTGTGTGTCTTCCCACTTCCAGTTTGACCATAGGCCATTATGCAGACGTTGAAGCCGTCCACACAGGAGATGATAGAATCGTCCACCTCCATGTACACAGCCTGTTGCTGTGCGTCCGGACCAAAGACCCTGTCGAAGATGAAGCACTTGAAGCCGTCGGGATTGGTGGTAGATTTGAGAGACTTCAGAATGGTGGAGGCTCGGCCCAGTAGCACTTCAGGAATGTCGTTCGGGCAGAGGAGCAGCTTGTCGTTGGAGGTGACTTTGAGGTAATCAATGGGATGCTTCTGTGATGGACTGTGCGGGCGCACTCGGCAGAGGACGCGAATGTTGCCAGTGATTTCCTGCAGGCGGTTGTGCATATATCGTCGTTTGGCCTCCTCCTCCCGTAAGATTGTTTCCAGCACCGAGAGCTGAGACCGTTGATGGGCTATTTGTTCTTGAATTTCCACCACACTCAGTTCCTCCTGTGAGAGACTCTGCTTGCGTCTGATTTCGACTGGTGGCCCCCGCTGCATGTGTGTGATTCGCTCACGCACTTCTGTGAGTGCTTTGGCGACTTCTGCAATGGCTGTGCGTTGTTCCGCCATGTACTTTCTCAGGCGATCTCGTTGCTCCCTCGCCTCTGTTGTCAGTCGAAATGCCCGATCACGAAGTGCAGTCATTTTGTCCGATTGCACACGCAACAGCCGACACTGTGCGATGACGTCAAGAATGAAACACACGGAGGCATTGAAACGATGCGGCCAGACATGGGCTTGAGGGCAGACTGTGTGCTCTGCGATGCGATTGGCCAGGTGGGTCACAGGATCGGCGCCAGCCAGCACACCAATTTGAGTGCTTCTATCGTGTCCCACAACAATGTTATCCACCGAGTAGCTGGAGAGAAGGCGTTGGGGGAATGTGACATGGTGACTGCGTTGGTTCTGGTCTGCACTAACGTGGTGCAGCAGTTGGTAGTCCTTGTAGAGCAGGTCAACAGCGTCCAGCAGGGTGTAGTAGCGACATTTCCACTGGTGCTTGATGTACCATAAGGCGGCGTCCAGAGCACTTGGTTTGGCAACTGCGTTCGGGGGTTGCCTGTCAGCACGTTTGCGTAGAACGTCTTCCGCGAACGAGCCAAGACTTTGTTCACAGTTGGACAGTGCTTGGTTACCAGTGAGGTGGCGAGACTTGGCCAGGAGAAGGGGGTAGTTGAGACGATACTTCATAAGATTTAGCGTCGACTGGAGGATGGTGGCTATGAACTTCCCTGGTGGCTGATGAGACTGGTCCGATTTGGTGGTGGGTTGTGAGGAGGAGCTCCAATCACTTGGTCGCATGGAGACGGAGCTCACTTCAGTAACGATGGAATCTTCCTCCAGATTGGAAATGAGAGAGCATAGTGTGGAGGAGTTACAAATGGTGGGTTTGTCGGATTGCGGACTGTCGGCACTGCCATCTGCTTCCTTGGGCTGAGGTGGCGAGTTCTTGTAGGCTTTGCGTGGTTTGTCACAAATTCGCTCAGACTTGGTCGGTTGAGCGCTTTGTGGTCGGAGAAGCTGGGGTTGGAAGCACCAGACTAGTGGAGTGTTGGAAGATGACTTGCATGAGGCACCAAAAGTGGAGGATGAAGGTACTGTAAAGGGTGCTTTTTCGTCACGACTGTGAAGGAGGCCAACTGTGGCACTGCATTCGTGACCGTGACCGTTAGTGTCGTGGCATTTCCCATGATTATCCCTGCATGCCATGATCCGTCTGCACGGTGCCACGTGCGGCCAAACCAAGTGATTCCGTCAAACCCAAGGTCAACGAAGAACAGAAGTGGAGGTCACATGGTCGTAGTGAAACCTTTTCTTAACCATGGAAAATTATCCGAACAGCATGCAAGACTGTATCAGCGATTGCTCTCTGATGTGACGCCATTTAAAGATACGCACTAACCGGTCTGCAGGAAATGAGCACGAAGCAGGCCACCAATCCCAAGGTGTGCCTGTATATCGGTTCTCTGTCTTGGAGGAGGCAATAATTATCATGCTTTTGTGATTAGCCTAACCTCAGTTAATTCAGAAAGGCGGTGTACTGGCACTGCAAATAGAGGAGACGCAATTGCTAAGTGCGTTGAGATGTGATGCAGAACTGTGGCGAGGTGTGTGAGACGGCAATAGGTCTTTGGACTGCCGGTTAATCATACTTCATGGTAGCAGAAATTCACAATTCTAAGCACTGATATTCTACGTAATCTCTAGTCCCATCGCTTAGAGAGGTCACTCAAAATCAAAATAGGCAACACTTAATAAGTGTACTCTAAACTACTCATTCTTATCGCTGAAACCGATTTTAAAGTATATTGAGCTTCTCAGAGTTCGAAAACTATCAGCTATCTTCATCGTTTAAGGTCACAGTAATTAGATTGGCTACAAAGCCCACGACTAACAAGTAGAAATAATCCTACGTAAAAGCGGATTTCACAAAAATATGGAAAATAGGTAAAAAAGAAGGTTTGGCTTAGTATTTGATTGAGTGAGAAAACAAAAGGAATGAATTGGAAGCAGGGCAGGAGAGGGGCGAGAAGAACAAAGAAGAGAATAGAGAAGTCATTTCAGGGTCACATCCTTCGCTGTCTCGGGGAGCCGTCCTCCTGTGCACCTTAATCCGAGATATGTCCCTTCGATTCAAGGCCACTTCCGGAGGAAGCACGCTTCATATTCAATTCCTGTTTCCTCGTAATAAACTGGGCAGGCTCATCCGAGGAGTCGGACTTTTTCTGCGCACTAGTTCCGTCGGACGGCATTTTCACATAACGCTTCCCTCCTTTTTTTTTACCGCCCTTCGTCTTCGAGTGCTTCACATTAGGCGAATGCTCTTTGGGCAACGGTTCTCCAGATCCTGCTTCCTCCAGCTCCTCTTTCTTCTTCTTTGACTCATCCACACCATTCCTATTTTTTTGTTCGCGATTGTGCTTACTCACGACCTCTGTTGACGAATCTGTTGTGGAGGTTTCAGTGCTTGTCGAGTTCTCGGAAGAAGTCGTTTTCTCCGATTCATCACTACTTTCGTCCTCTTCCTCTTCCCCCTTTTTCTTTGGTTGTAATGGCGTGCCTTCACGTCGTGGCAACTCTGTGCCAGATTCTAACGCCATTGGGTGCTCATGCCCGACGAAAGTGCCACTCGATGGCAAAGGTGGGGTTGGGGCTGGTGGTAGTAGTGACGATGTTTTTGATCCTTTCTTCTCCGTGTTTGTTTTTGATTCACTAATAGCACGACGATACTCGCTGTTGTCGAAGGTAGTCACCGGATTGACAATTAATGAGTAGTGTTGTTGATGCGACACACCTTCGACAGAGCCGGACTGCTTGTTGGTGACTGAAGAGTTTCTGGTTTCGTTTACAGATGCCTGGGGACTACAATTCGGTGCATTAGATGTTGGTGGCTGTGGCGGAGGCCTTGACCTCAGTGATACCTCTGGAAGACTAAAACAACACAAACAAGATGATTGGAAATTTGTCTGTCGATCCGTATCACACTTCCTTCAAGAGTAATTTGAGGACTGCGATCCACCCGCCAATCAAGAGGCTTACAGAGTTCGAGAGCAAAATTATTGCAGCCCCCGAGTTTAAATCAACACCAAGCTTTTGCACAACTAAATTAATTTAACTTGGTCAAATTAGTGCAAAACATTGTTTGCAGTTCTGTTTGATTGCAGTATCCAATTATGCACATTACCATTCTTGAAGTCACGTCACAAATATGTGACACTTATTGATAATAATCTAATGGTAGCTAATTCAACCGAATCTTGTCTAAAACAGATTAATTGAGTTTAAAAAGTAACTGAAGATGGAGAAATCTCTCAGATTAGAAAAATACTTATGCTTTTTTAGTTCTTGAGGAGGAGCTGAATTTGTGGAAAAAAAGGCTGTTAAAGGCAACTCGTGATCATGTCATTGAAAAACACCTTGACCGTGGTCCATGCATGCATGCACCAACCTACGCATCCGGCAAAACCTTTTCACTCACTCATCCATCCCGCAAAATTGCACCCATTCAACCATGAATGTGCTTCAAACCTTACCAAACATTTAACCAACTCGAATACATCCACGAATAGCCCATTCTTGTAATCACCATTGGTAGGTCGTATTTCGCATTTCCTTCTATTCGTTGACACCAGGGCAACCATATCCCCATTCATTCGTCTATCCATCCTAATCTTCATCCATCCGTTCGCACCACTACCCACTCAAGGATCTATCTTTTAAAGTTACAGTGCATTCATTTTCCATCTGTCCGCTCGTCGCAAAACAGCCAGTCTTCGACGCATTCATGCCTTGTTTCATTCATCATTCCAACTTATCTCAGTATAGGATTGGCCAATTTATCATAAGAAAACCCATTGTGAAATGCTCCAGTGAAGTTCCTCAACACACAGATAGACGTTCCATCAGCGTGTTTTGGGTGCAGGGTTTCCTTCCCACTGCAAGCATCACGGACTCATGGAAAACCTGCTGACTTGGCAATTATGCCGAGGTCGAGGCACAACACTTGCTTAGAAGCGCATGTGAGGCTATACAAGGGGATTCCTACCCACACCCCTGCCAATCCACTAAGATATCGCCCAGTTCTAAACATTGGTGGTGAGGGGACAGTCGCAGTGACTCACAAATAAGGGAAGGAAAGGGGAATAACGCTTCTTCTAGTCGCCAAATTTCCACATCAGCACGTGTGCAAGCTGCAGGTTGTGCGATTTCTCTTTGTGTTTTGCAACATGAGCTCATTCGTTGTGTTCTCCCTCCTATGCAACCACTTGCATCTGCAAGCATCCTGTGACTCAAGTCACACTACCTTGTGCTGATACCGCTTCATGCCTTTCTTCACATCGTCAAGAGCTACTGCTTCTACCTGCCAACTCAACCATCCCAACCCAGCCAATCGTCACTTCACGCACGCAGCCGCACAACCACACAATCGCAACTGTCTACCACTGCGTCGTTTCACGGACGTGCGGCGATTCAATCGAGAAAGGCATTTGCTTTCGCTCGGCTGCGTGTCAGGTCATGTCATGCCATTTCGCGTTAATGGTGGTTGCTTTGGCTGACCGCTAGATGAGTGTATGAGTGGTGAGGTCATTACCCGTTTAAGCTGACTGAGTTTGCATGCAATGTGACTCCGCCTGTCCACAACCTCCCATAACTTTCAACGTAAATTCTACCTACCATTAATTCTTGTCCACATTCCTCACACTTTCTTCTTTGTTGCATTCAAGACGCATTACAACTCGACTGCGTATATTTTCCATCGAATTCTTCCTCCTTCAACAAGATGTACATGTTGGACTTTTCCTCCTATGATGCACTAAATACGCACAACACCTAGTTTTGCGCGGATGAAGCAGAGTGCTTTGGAAGGGTGGGGTGGGATTCAGTGGATATTTCATGATGAATTTATTCGATTAAAAATATTGCAATGCACAAGCTATTTAAAGACGGTACATCTTCATTATCTATTTGAAAGAACTGCAGAACAGGTTGTCAGCCATTGAGACTTATGGTACTTGACACCTGTCCACTTATTAGCTTACATTGTTACTTTTTCAGATGATGTGGGGACAGATTACCCGCTTTGTCAGCGCTCACGTTAAACATCATGGAAAATGGACTATGACACGTTAATCACAAATTATTTTCTCTATCAATAGAGAAATGCTTTTGTACTATTACTCATAGAGGGTCTTCCTAGACGTGATGCATCATCACCCTATGATTCACCAGCAGAATCAAATTTCTTGAACTATTTTTAGGCGGTATGTGTTGCTGTCACGTTGGAAGTTCAATCAAAAAGAGCCCAACAGGAAGCTTCTACGGCCTTGGGACTGCCTTAGACTCAGTTTGAAAAGCAAGTGAGCTTAAAACACTTCCATCAGGTTCAACCAACATGGAAGATGGGTTTGAGATAAGCGAAGAAGGGTCGGGAGCATACTGAAGCCTATCGTACAGATAGACAAACGCATTCCTACACTTTGTATACTTTGTGCATACAGAGGATTACACCAACTTTCTGTCTACGAGTTACAACAAGGCATTACACTGAGTCGTACCGAGAACAGCGTGAGCTTTCTTGGTCAACTGACAACTATGATTTTGTGGACATGAAGTTCATCGTGCGTTCAATAGTGCACCAACCGGTGGGCTTGATGCGTCTAAACGACTTCTAACAGCTCTCACTGGCCTATTTCAAGTGGGTAACTATTCTCACATCTTTCTAAGATTTAGAGACACTAGTCAATGAGTTTAAAAAGTTAGAATGCAAACCTCCTATGGAGTCAACAAAATTGGCTCGTGCGGCCTGCAAATGTATATACCTGATTGAGAATTACGTCCATGTTGTGACCGACGTACCGTGTGTTTAAACGCATAAGTCATCATTTAATATTTGCGATGAGCAACGACAAAATTCTGTTAATATTAGTTTGAATCTAAGTTATCTGCAGCCTTCCTCAGCCTACAACATTAAATGCATTTCACATTCCCACAGGCTTTTCAATACTAAATTTGTTTAAACTCTCATCAAGCGTTTGCGGTAGAATCACAGCTGCATTTATTTACGCTAGGTGACGCACTTTCGTGTGATTATTGGACAGTTACCTCAAAATTTGCGAACTTTGGGGGTTTCGAGTATGCCTCTTCGTGATGAAATAACGTTGGTGATGGGGCTGTTTCTATTGGCATCTGACGCATGTTACCCGCCTTTCCTTCCATCGAGTCCCTCAATATCGCAATTTATTCATCACAAATAATGCACTTTTAGCACTAGGCAAGAGATCCCGGATTTTATATCTAAACAGAATATTAACCAAAGTTCGAAGAGGGTATGACTGCAAAAATAAAATGCCCAGACGTAACAATCCCTACTAAGTGGAAAATCCTATAATGGTTGGAAGGAGTGCAAAAAAAACTAAGGAGAAAATGTCTATCTTAACTACGAAGGGTGTAGCGTCTAAAAAATCGGCTGGAACATTACGCATATATAGGAGCTACTGAATCATGGCGCACATGGACAATGTGCCTAAAGCCTGAATTTCGTGCGCACCACTGTGAAGCAACGAAAAATTAGGAAATATAACCTACTCTGGGCGTTGAGGGCAACTCCGCTCTAGTTTTTGCCCCCTGTGAGCGGCTTGAATGACCTTGAGAGGAGTTGTTGCTATTGTCGCATTGGGCAGAGATTGGAGGACATTAAGGATGCCTTCTACAAATAGCGTGTGGTTGTAAAAAAGCTAACGAACATGTTGATATGCACTGTGCTAAATGATAGAGGAAATATACGCTAAAATTGGGAATAGCCTAAACTAGAACTGACTAATTTCATGCTTCATCTGCATAATTCGTCGGTGTGATCTTACTTTTCCGCATTCTATCTCTTCTAGGTGTTGACTAAACTGCTCGCCCTGATGGTGCTGACACAAAACGGACTGTAAGTAAACTCTCAACCCACAGCTAAAACAAAGAGCGTGTACAAGAGACGGTAGTTCAACCAACTAAAATACGTATTATTGGTGGAGTTCAGTGCAGCTTACCTTGAGTAACAAGGTCTTCAGCGTGCGTCAAGAGATATTTGACAATGTTTGCACCTTCTGATATAGAGCTGAAGATAAGAAAGAGATGGGTGATCATCAAAATGCCAAATACGGCTAGTGCGAGGGTCATTCAAGTTAAATCGGGACTTTCGAGCTAGCAGTATAGCACAGATATGAAGTTATTGAATCTGTTTGATACAATTTCCTGCAAAACCGCTTGGAATAAAAAAAATCTTAGTAAAGTTGAACTGCCTTATAACACTATGCTTTATTTTGCCTTGCTAATCAGCGCGAGATAAATTTTTGTGACTGATTTTGCCGTTCTCACTGTTAGTGTTGAAAGAATCACCACTCACAATTATACGGCACGTGTTTTACGTGAGGCCTGTTCGTTTACGAAAACACCAGCTATGCTGGGGATTGAGAATGGAATCATCACGGCTTTGATTGACACTGACAGGCGTAGTGCCATCTTTGAAAAGTTCGTACCACTTAAATGTCTCATTGGTAAGTACTCCGGCGTTGTGCTATATTTAAATCCTTCTATGAATACAAGTGAGTTCGTGCTCTACGAGTTTGTTATCGCCACTGTCTGCTCTCCGGATCGACAGTGTCTGCATTGATTCGCACCAACTGCTGTGTGAAGCGACAGTTAAATCTGTCACTTGCTACTGCGTGTAATGATAACATAATGCCGTGCTTTCCGTATGAAGCTAAAAATCCCGGTTTGGCATAAACTATTCTCAATGAGGGACAGGGTGGAAACATACGTTTTAGGACAAAGATTTATCCAAAGTGTGAGAGCCAGGTTATCGGCTGACATCTTTGAGGTGGCCTCGTTTTGACACACCTTCAAGAGAAAGTGGAGAAGGAGTAAGAAGTTCTTCCAATTCGCTTCCGGTAGGTGCGCTTTCATCAATGAAATTATTTCGCTGGAAGACAATCTAGAGGAAGAAAATACGCACACAATAAATAATCAAAGATTATAGTTACTTCGGTGTAGCCCGCATTTTAAACCGCTAGAAAGAAGGATGTGGGTGCTCTACCCACACAAACATTCATAAATGCGAATGACCCAAATGATGAGTTACATGGAACTTTATTGCGTTGTTAATTGACCCCAACACTTAATATACACCAGAAGGCCAACCCTTACCCCTTAGAAATGTTGACGCAAAGGTTTTGAAATCATCTACATCTAAGAATAGAATAACAAAGTGTAAAAACTGAATGTATATCAAATATTAAAGGTTATCCAAAGAGCACCACAAACTACCACTAACTTATTACTACTTTATTCAAGCAAAAAATTTTCGTTTAAAGCGATCAAGGATGCTTTGGTATCTTGTGTAAATTCAGTATTGAAGAATACCATTAAAGAAAGGCCAAGAAAAGTGGGAACCAAGTCGCTCCGCATGACGTGTTTGGACTGCGCAGAACCCATCCTCCAATGCGTACTCGCCCATTCCTGATCCATCCATAAGTACTGAATCCATTTAACTGACCTTAGTTATTGTATTTGCTTACTCTCCTCTTCGCGGCACGCCCTCCCAGTATGAGCCGCGGCTGCCACGAGCATTTGCAGAAATCCGCCATGAGAAAGAATGTATAATCACAAATACATCCACCGGGGCCTATTCAGACCATCCATACGTTCATCGCAGTTCCATTCAGGCATCCATCATTAATCCGACCATCCCTCGACCCTTCACCAGCTCTTATCTAACAAGTCTTAACTAGCATATTTCAGCCCTTATTTGTCACAAAGGTCATCATATCTGATACAGTCATCTACCCAGGGCCGCATTCACCAGCACATTTGTCGATTTCTTTTATGCAGATATCTATGAATTTGGAAATCTGCCCATGGATTTGCAAGAAACTATTGCTCCATCAATTATTTCACACCATTATTCGTGAATACATCTAGGCGTTCAACCATCCATCCATCCTTCCACAGAGGTTCTAAATATCCTCTGATCCACCTACCCCTTTGTCGACCATGAGCATACTTTGAGGGATTCACCGAAGTTAAACCACATAAATACCATTTTTGCATAAAGCAGAATGTAGAAATCCGAAAATGGACCCCCATAGTACATTGGGGGATTCTGTCAACACTTCTCAGACAAGTAACACTCGTAGCTTACTAGAACATAATAAGATGAGATATTATCCAATTCAACGATTTCAAAGAAGCACGCAATTCACTTAGTTTAAGTTCGGCCTATCTACAAGGAGGCGTCCATGGACTCGCTGCATCTAAAAATTTGCTCCCTTAAATTTGTCGTTAGTATTAGCTCACACAACGGAAGGTAGCACTGCACTTAAGCGTTAAATTTAGAGACCAGTGCGCGCACAAGCTACAGGTTGTGCGATTTCTCTTTGTGTTTTGCAACATGAACTCATTCGTCGTGTTCTCCCTCCTATGCAACCACTTGCATCTGCAAGCATCCTGTGACTCAAGTCACACTACCTTGTGCTGATACCGCTTCATGCCTTTCTTCACATCGTCAAGAGCTACTGCTTCTACCTGCCAACTCAACCATCCCAACCCAGCCAATCGTCACTTCACGCACGCAGCCGCACAACCACACAATCGCAACTGTCTACCACTGCGTCGTTTCACGGACGTGCGGCGATTCAATCGAGAAAGGCATTTGCTTTCGCTCGGCTGCGTGTCAGGTCATGTCATGCCATTTGGCGTTAATGGTGGTCAGCTTTGGCTGTCCGCTAGATGAGTGGACGAGTGGTGAGGTCACTGACCACTGCGAGCATCTTGACTCCTTTAATAGTCCCATTATGGTCCTCATCAATCGTATGAGCGAATATGTGATAAATAATAATAATAATAAGGAAAGCATGACGATTCTATGAAGTAAGAACAAAAGTGAATGAATAGATACCAACGATGGAAACACCAAATTTTGATTGAATCACTTGTTCCAACAGGCTAGGTGCCAACACGGCAGTCTGGTTATGAGAATGAGCGGCATGAAACAAATGAATGAAGAATAGTGTGGAGTCACGTAGGCTTCCTGGCATCCAATGATCAAAAAAAGCAGCTTACTGCCTTATTGTACCGTCCTTGATTCAGATGTTAATTAGTTTACTTGGAAGGAGTGCTCAAATTTGGATTACACGTTTGCCTTCACCAATTTCCGCGAGTTCGTGCACTGCTTTCCAATAGGTGGAAGTGTACAAAAAATCCCTCCATTCAAAACACAAACCATCGCAGAGTTCTTGCTCATGTGATTGCGTCACACTAGCCTAAAGCACAACTTTTCGATGCTAGCAGTGTACTGGACCTGTCAGGCCCATAGCGGTTTACAAGCTGCTTATATTGTGAGTTCAAAGAAGCAAGTTGGTAATTTTACGCATTAAAGCGATCTCAATGTGTGTTATTTTAAGAGAAAGCAGGTTCAAGTGAGGCAAAGTTCTCCGGTGACTTACTTTTTGCCTGAAAAATTTTCTACAAATGCACAGCTTAGGAGGGGTTTGGGAAGCTCCCGCAGGTACTGTTTCATCACGTCCGCCACCACGTAGACTCCACAGAGATCAAGAAGGTTATCGTCTACTTTGTTCATGTCAATAGCAGTCTACAATTAATTATTTCAATGCTTAAATGGCGATAAATAAAAGGACCAAAATTGCAGTATCCAATGAGCTCGCTTTTTTACAGTAACACTTCCGACCGGTTTGAGTTGCGGCTTTTCATTACCGTTTTATTTCTATAGCTCCGTTTATTATGCAATCTAGACCTTCTTACTCGTAAGAAACTCAGTTCCACATTCATGTTTCACATTGTTTTGGGTGATGACCCGCGCAAGCAAGTGAGACTAGTTTTGCCAGATGGCTAAATTTCAAAACAGAACGTGGGCGTCAGCACAAATCGAAACTGTTGTTGCCTAGCCTCAGCCCTTCCGCATGTTGTAAACAATCCTGTGTGTTAAAAGAGAAACTTCAGTTAAAGATAGCAGCCAATAGTCCCCTATGGGTGAAAATTACCGATAGGCTCCATGATATTAAGCTTTGGAAACAGCTTAACTTTAAAACGGCTTATAGGAGTAGAGAATGTCAACACGGCCAGTAGTTGGATAGGTGGATGGGAATTATTAAATACACCTTAATGCTTCATGATTTTAAGTGACTAGTGAAAAACAATCGCAGGAAATTTGGACTTAAGCAATAAATTTATCATTACGAGACAAATATGAGTCGATCTGACTGGTATTTGGGATTAAATGGCCAAAGTTCTACTACCATCATTTATGATTTTGGGATGCAGGTATAAAGCTTGCTACCGGTGATTTACCTTGCGACACTAATATTTACACAGAAGTCGGCTACAGTTCACCCACAACTGGGGATCAATTTTGGCGCACCGTTGTGGTAAACAGTGCGTACACAAATGATAAAACCTGCCATGCAATTCACTTCTACTATGTCCTATAATCCAAACACCTATGACCTTAAGGAATAATCAGTGAGGTCAAGAGATGGTTGTTGAATCCATTCAGCAATGATTCATTCTCAAAATTTGATGTGTGAATATGCAATTAACAGCTCTTGTTTGATTTAACCTGCCAAAACTCACGGTGTATGCGGTCAGTGGTATCTATGCCCACACAGAGACAATGTAGTGTGGTTAGCGCACACAACGTGCGCGGACCACTTAAGAAGGTAGCAAGACTTGCAAGCATATGCACACACAGAGACACACCAGTGAGATGAAAAACAGCACAAACCTACACTGGAGGATAGTTGCATAATAATCATATTCGCCTGTTGAACACTTGACAGCAGAAGAGGTTTACAGGTGTTGGTTGGAGCTTTTAGCTCGAACTAAGCCAATGACAATTAAAAATTTGTACGATGCTCGTGTATTTACTGAACGTTAATTGTCACTAAGGTAGAAGTTCCTCAAGCCCAACTTATTTAAAATCAACCAGAGATGCACACCCTTTTGGTAGGCTGTCAGTCTTGACTTTCTCGGGCAATATTCGATATTTCTGTGTGATATCCGGAATGATAGCCGAGCTACGTTGTGACGTAGCTTTAGATTACGAAGATATGTCACTCCTGAGGAGTGTCTACCTAGGCTACTGCGCAGTCTAATGATTCAGAATGCCCTTAACTCATGCGCAGGATTCTCCAGTCGCTGAAAGTTGAAGGGATTACATCGGCGCTCGCTCGTGGAATGCGAATATTAGTGACTTGACCTGCCAGGCGGACGATGCCCTTGAAGGAGAGGAGAATGGGGGGTGGCCCCTCTCTTGGGCATCTGTATCAGCCCCAACTTTCCTCGGCCTGCTAGTAGCCATCAAGACGGAGTCTGCATTTCCCAGCTTGACGGACGCGATTCCCATGGGAAATGATCTCTACCCCCACCTCCTCGCTTGCCATACGTGGACTTGTGAGCAGGCGATTGTGTGACTTATGAGATGAGGAAATATTGGATGCCATCGGATAGCCGTTGATCTCTACATTGGCAACACATACTAGCCATGTCGCACTATTACTTTCGTCAATTATTGACCAGCGATAGCACAGCTCTAAACCGGAAGATACGCATTTGAAGTGTAGTTAACGATACCAGTGTACTCGAGATAGAGTGATTATGAGACGTCGGCACTTGGATGTGACAGCGCTGGTATGACCCGATCGCACTCTTGATTTGTGACTTGTTACAGCAAACAAACAATTAAACACTCCGCGCATTCGTCCCTCTTAATTATTCACTTGCAAAGAAAAGGGCACGCTTTTGGTCTATTTAACACAATAACAGCAGTGTCTGATAACCGACCACGCTCCAGTTATATCAGCCTTCGGCGGTTAGCTTTTGCTTGCACGATTTATCTCCGTTGGCTAGCCGAATATCAAGGGCATGGTGAGTAGCCACTTCATGTAAATAACAGTCAATCTGCCTCTATGACAAATACTTGTCCTTATGATAAGCCGGTACTCGAGCGAGCACAACTCTAGATAATTTCTTTCAAATACTATAAAGCATTAAAGACTGGTATCAAGTGCATACTTTATAAATAATGACCTTGTAAACCGTCCGGACTGCTGGCGAGCCCTTCGTCGTTTTGAACTTAGTCAGCTGAAAGTGAATATCTAACGAGTGATAACCTCACCACTCATCCACTCATCTAGCGGGCAGCCAAAGCAACCACCATTAACGCGAAATGGCATGACATGACCTGACACGCAGCCGAGCGAAAGCAAATGCCTTTCTCGATTGAATCGCCGCACGTCCGTGAAACGACGCAGTGGTAGACAGTTGCGATTGTGTGGTTGTGCGGCTGCGTGCGTGAAGTGACGATTGGCTGGGTTGGGATGGTTGAGTTGGCAGGTAGAAGCAGTAGCTCTTGACGATGTGAAGAAAGGCATGAAGCGGTATCAGCACAAGGTAGTGTGACTTGAGTCACAGGATGCTTGCAGATGCAAGTGGTTGCATAGGAGGGAGAACACAACGAATGAGCTCATGTTGCAAAACACAAAGAGAAATCGCACAACCTGCAGCTTGCACACGTGCTGATGTGGAAATTTGGCGACTAGAAGAAGCGTTATTCCCCTTTCCTTCCCTTATTTGTGAGTCACTGCGACTGTCCCCTCACCACCAATGTTTAGAACTGGGCGATATCTTAGTGGATTGGCAGGGGTGTGGGTAGGAATCCCCTTGTATAGCCTCACATGCGCTTCTAAGCAAGTGTTGTGCCTCGACCTCGGCATAATTGCCAGTCAGCAGGTTTTCCATGAGTCCGTGATGCTGGCAGTGGGAAGGAAACCCTGCACCCAAAACACGCTGATGGACCGTCTATCTGTGTGTGAAGAACTTCACTGGAGCATTTCACAATGGGTTTTCTTATGATAAATTGGCCAATCCTATACTGAGATAAGTTGGAATGATGAATGAAACAAGGCATGAATGCGTCGAAGACTGGCTGTTTTGCGACGAGCGGACAGATGGAAAATGAATGCACTGTAACTTTAAAAGATAGATCCTTGAGTGGGTAGTGGTGCGAACGGATGGATGAAGATTAGGATGGATAGACGAATGAATGGGGATATGGTTGCCCTGGTGTCAACGAATAGAAGGAAATGCGAAATACGACCTACCAATGGTGATTACAAGAATGGGCTATTCGTGGATGTATTCGAGTTGGTTAAATGTTTGGTAAGGTTTGAAGCATGTGCATGCTTGCAGTGGGAAGGAAACCCTGCACCCCAAACACACCGATAGAACATCTATTTGTGTGTTTATGAAGTTCGCTGGAGCATTTTGCAATGAAATTTCGTGTGGTGAAAAACAGACTATTCTTGTCCTAAGACAAATCGGGAATACATTAACGGCTACACAAATAGGCAGCTGGATTGATGGTTAGACGCGTGGATGGATAAATTCGAGTTTTTAAATGTTTGGAAGGGTCTGGAATGTGTGCATGCCTGACTCGGTGCACTTTTGTGAAATAGAAGGGCAAGTGGAAAGGTTTCTCTTGGCCCTCCGTATTGATACATACATTTATAAATGGATCTGTGGACGGATTATTGAACTGGCATGCGGATAATAGGTAGATTTGTAATAAATGATGAGAATTTTAGATAAAATTGAGCCCATCATTAAATTGATGGATAGAAGTATGTGCAAATACAAAGAAAAGAAGACGACTCCAAAGTCAAAATGCACACTGAGCTTGCTGGCCCAAGCTCTTCAAAGACACTTAATTGAATGAGAAATTACTCACCTCCCTCGTGTACGCCTCACTCTTCATTAGGTAGGAAAGACACCTTTTCAACACCACTGAGAAGCCTTCTTCGTCCAGATGTTCCTGCAGACTTGAGCCAAAGTAGCTTCTTGATGGAGCCTCTCNCCGCAAAAGCTGAGTAAAAGTATTACACCAACGAATCAACATGAGTGAATGTGAGCTCTAATGAGTGTAGCTATTGGTTGCAAAAAAGAAGAGGAACATAGGCTGTTACCTAACGTTACGACTTATGATAAGCCGTGGCTCTGGAGACCATGACTATATCAGGCACGGTCGTGAAACGAAGCTTCAGTAATTAACACTTCTGCAAGTTGCTTTCATGAGGAAAATGGGAGAAGCCTTTGTGTAGGGTCTCAAGGGAGTGAGCCTAGATACCTTAATGCAGTGACTTAGCGGAGGATAATATAGTCTTCACAAGGTCATAGGATCTGATGCATAACGTAGAGGGCAGGGCATCGCATGTCGCTATCATGTCAATGGCAAAGTTCCTACAGCGTTACTTTGGTAGAGACAATCAAAACAATAGGCCTATAAATTTGTGCATGAGGAGGTATACGGGCTGACAGGGCGTCCGCATAACAGCCATTTTGTTTGCATTAGAAAGAATGTCTATGGCCACTGTTTGAAGGTCATAGATAAACGCGGAGCAAGGTCGTGGCAGAAGAGGCTACTCCCTCTTCAGATAAGGGAATAGCGGAAACCAGTTCATCAATTCGTCCAGACACAAGCCCATTAGGTGAATCAGGATACAAGGATATCTGGGAAGCGTGTACAGTAGCTCCGCATTAGTCAAATATATGCTAATAGAAGTAAGAAAGAGCGATGCGCCATAGACCAACCCGAGGGTGTAGTCAGTCCAGGCATTTTAGCCCTCCATATATTCTGCACGGTAATAATAGCCAGCCCTCCGTTGCGGAAGGGGATCTTGGGTCTTCAAGGGTGAGTACTAGGTACCAACCCATTAACAGTAGCGGAACGACTAAATCCAAGTAACAAAACGTCTCCGCTCCAATGTACGGGCATCAATCCCGGGCAGTTCAAAAGAAGATATGTGACGTGGACAGCTGAATCTTCTGGGAGGTGTAAGTTATTCTGAATGGACATCAAAATTAGACAATCACATCAACATGAAGCAATCACGCACTTAAATTCGGATGGATGGTTAGACGACTTCAAAATGCAATCGAAGCACTAATGTTGAAAGGATGCAGAACACCAGCACTGAGTAGCCAATTTACACTGGCTTATTAAAGGGTGGACAAGTGGCGGCTGCGCTTTGGGCGGAGAAGCCAATTAACTTTAACTCACTTGGCTGCCTCAATTACTAGATATGGCATTCCATTTTGTAAGTGCCCTTTATAATAACTTAAAGAGAGCGAGGTATTAGCATAAATTGAAGGCGAAAGACAGACGGGGCACAATGCTTTCCCAAAACCTCTCAAGTCTTTTCTTATATTAAGAATAAGGCAAACAGTTTCCTTAAAAGCTCACCTGATCTTTGTTGCATTCCGCGTCCAAAATGCACCATACCAGTACACTCACCTGAAGTGGATCCGATGCTCTTCCACAGCCTATCTGCTTTTTCCTTGCAAGTGTCCAGAAAGCTAACTTGTTCTCCTAGAAACTTCTTAACCTTCTCCTGGTAGTTNCGCTTCCGATTGNAACATAGCGAGNAGAGCTCGTTNAAGTAGAGNTTACCTGAAAAANNGNGGGNNTNAAANTTCCACTNAAAAGTGCTTTNCTGGTAACCTAGAATAGTGTGCACTCGAGATGCATAACAAGGATCCTTCCACGGATCTTGCCACTTCGCCTCGACTGTGCAAATAAACTTTTCTGTCAATGTTCGGCAAAAAAGGAACCCGCGTTAGAAAATATGTGTTCAGTTTTTCCGTAGAAGAGAGCAAATTTCTAACTATTTCAACCAACGGTCCCATAAATTGCCCTTGGATAAATTTATTTCGGTTAAAAACCGGCTGTAAATTTAGTGACTAATAAGTTGTTTTAAGAAAACCCTCACTGTGCTTCAACTTTTTAAAGCAAAACAAAGCAAATTATTACTCGGTAGTCCCGGGTTGACAGAAATGTAACCTTTTCTTTAGTGACAACAGAATACCGGTTTAATGATAAGATGTGAATAAAAATCAACTATTTATGGTTTCGCACAAAGTGGAAAACTTTCAAGATCCCATTCAATCATGTGTAGGTTCATCCATAAGTGATGGCCGTAACTACGTCCTCCAGTAAGTCTTTTAGGAGTTCGCTATTCCTTCAAGCCATTTACGTCCATTTTCAATTAATATTTCAAAATGTTGATGTGATTGTATATTAAATTTTGTAAAAATTTTCCCGTTTAAATGCTTTAATTACGCAAGAGATAGGTAACACTGCAATCTACAAAAATATGACCCCTAAGATTTGCTTAATGAGTAAGTTTACCCCAAATATGTATGTAGTCTCCAATTCAACAAATTCTAAGTGCGTTGTCAAAGGAACTTTGTAAAAAAGTCAGTTTACGAATGAACTCAATGTAGTAATGCTTGTAGGCACAAGCAGCGAATAAAGTACTCAGGACTGAGAGCAATATAAAACTAATTTTCATCCTGGCATCTACAAAGGCGACATAAATGAGAGAATCGGTAAAGCAGCAGTAGCAAAAAAAAGCAGCAAACTTTAACGCACCCTATGACCAATGTAAATGGATTCGGCGTAACTAATGAGGCTTTGCGCACTTTCATTTTCCCTTCCTGGATGGTGCTTCACTTGCAAGTGATTCAGGTACTTCGAAGCCTTCTGCAGATTCGTTTTCACTTACGACCTTAATGACATGTCTTCCTCCCAGCTTGTGAAATATTCCAGGAGCTGCTTAACGCGCCCATCCATGAACTTGTGTCGCGAACTGACGAAGTCCTCCGGAGCCTTCTTTAGTATCCTACAAGGACAACTCATGCATATATTTCAAGAGAGGGAGGGCAAGGTGGCCTTGCGAGGGATAGACAAACTCGCCGAGACTCGAGTTTCCCCCTCGATGCCGAAAATAGCTGAAACCATGATTGCCAGATCAATGCTTCGAAGATCGATGTTCAATGTAGATTGAAAAAGTTGACTGTGGTGTTTTTCTCCAGCTGTTTCCGATCAATCATGGATGTGCGGTCGAACCTCCTCTATACTAGCAAGGATTGAAGCGCAACATGACGGCTGAGCACAGTCAAGTTCAGATGATCTAAGAAGGTAGAGTTTTGATCGATCCAACTACTGTATAACGAAGAAAAGCTCCTAATGACTGGCCCAATCCAGCTACACTTGCAGTCGATGCAACGTTCTGCAGAATCAACACGAATCCAAGGCAAATTCAAGCACACCACACTAAAAATACTAATCTTCAAAATCTCTACATAGGCAAAGATTATTTGCGAATTCCATTGGAGGTCATGCTATCGAAAATTCTACCCGAACACTGTACGCCAACACTTCGATCACAAAACTATGAAATGTCGAAGCAATTCAGTGCATGTTTAATCATGACTCCAAATTTTGCAAAATTGGGCAAGTAATACAAAGGAAACAAAACTTCAAACACTAAATAGAGCTAAGATATTCATAACAAAACGCATTTTATTTCCATGAAGTAAAGTAGCAACCAAGAAAAGAACCAAGCATTGAACTTGAAGCGCAGGAGCAAATTAACAAAGTCGCACACCTGTTAGTCCCCAAAAAGGCTTTCTTTAGCCTTTCCATATCTTGGTATTCCTAACGAAAAATGGGGCGTTCCTCTCCTAAAGTGAAAAACAAAGAAGCTTTTCAAAAGGCACCAACCACAGCCACCCAATTGCAGCTGAATGACCTTAAAACTTAGAAAAGTTAAAAGTTAGAGGAAATTATAGCCCCACTGGCTTAAAAGTCCTACACTTCGATATTAGCATGCATCCAAAACGCAGTCGGACATCAGATGAATAAACACGCCAGGTTGCAGAATTGGCATTTTTTTAAATGCCTTAGGGGAAAGTTGTGGAAATGATTATGTGCTTCCTCAAACGAAACGCAGTTTTCTCCTTTCTAATGTTTTGTAAAATAGATATTGCCATTAGGAACAATAGACAGTGACTATGCCCATCCCATAGCACTGTTTATCCTTAAACACAAATTCTTAAATGAATTCGTCGCACTCGATTTTCCCTTGCTGAGGACGCAGTTTAAGGATTCTTCAATACAACGCACACGATATTATTATGTGTGTTATATTCGATCCTTTCTCATAAACAGTAAATGCTTACCAAGAGATTAGTAGGTTTAGCTTAACTTGAAAGGGTGGCTAAGTGGCAATTTGATGTATCAGTCTACCTTATTGTAATACGATCCTATTTATCCCTCGGTATTGGTGAGGCGCCACTTTTAAACTCTTGAATTCGCCCTATTGTACCTCGTTGGGTAAGCTGGCCTTCGGGCCGTACCAGTAGCCCAAACACTTCTCTGCGCTGAAAATATATTCGGCCCGAGTCTTGTGTCTTCTTTCGTCTTCAGGGAGGTCATGGGAGGCTACTGTAATACGATAGTGTTTTATCCCTCGGTTCTGGTGAGGCGCCACTTTTGTACTTTGAATTAGCCCCCTTGTACCTCGCTGGGTGGGCTGGCCTTTAGGGTCATGCCAATAGCCCAGACACTTTCGCCGTGTTAAATATATATCTTCTGCACTAGTATTGTGCCTTCTTCCGTCTTCAGGGAGTTTCAGTACGCTACACTACACTGTGATATGTCAGACCTCAATTTATTACAGTTTCACTCAGCATAATGGCTCCCTGATATTGCATATTGATGCCCACCATTTACGTTTGGAATGCCATAGCGGTGAAGATAACGGTGCTTACTGTACCCATATTTGCAGGTGTAAGATGCTAAATTGAAGCAACTAGAAATCTACTTAATCAAAATATCAGAATGAGATGTAACGCAGCAGCTAATTCAAAATTTATTTCTGGTTTGGAAATATCACAGAATTATGTTATGTACTTAGTCCACATAATAACGGTTTATAGTTGGTCCAAAGTGTAGCTTTATGAGACAAAAGAAAGTTTACTAAAAAATTTGAACTTTTAAGAAAAAAAGGATGCAGACGTCAGCAATCATTAACTTCAATTGTGAATGCCGAGCTATCATCAGATTGGGCCGTCACCGCCACCATTGCCATGGCATAAAAAGAAACATCCCATGTACAAAATGATTGCAGTCATAGCACAGATGTTTTGGTATGACGTCGGACACAGGCTTTACTGCCACCGCCAACATGGGAAGGGCAACGCGGTTTCCGTGAGCATCGAACACCAACGTTTCGTGGAGCTCCAAAATTACTGGATTTTCATGGCGCCACCTGGAGAGCACCATGACCAAATTGGATGGCACGTAGAGTCTCGTCCAGATTCTCCGGTTCACTGCGAACATTCTCCAACACCAGACACTTTGCATCCCCTCCCAGGGTGGGTTTCAGCAGGTAGGTTAACTTCGTCTCCCTGTAGGCCGGTTTGAGGCGCTTGCGTAGGGAGTCGAATACACGAGCCAGACAGGAGAGCGACTTGTTGATGCACGTGGCCTCCTGGAAGCGTCGTCCCACCGAGCCCGACTTGCTGACATTCTCACTGCCAGCCAGGTCGGCGAGAATGAGGGTTCCACGACTCTGCGTCTTGTTGACTGTGTGCTCGCCGGTGACTCGCAGCAGAAGCAGCATGTGAGATCTGGAGCTGTTAGTGTTGAGACGGGTGGCTCCGGTGCTTCGTCGCCTTTCGCGCAATGCAAGCAGTTGCAGCATGTCCTCCTCCCACAGAATGATCTTCTCAGTGAGGTCTAGCAGCACCAGTTCATCCTCACGGGAGGACAGGAGTGGTACCATGGACAGACGTTGTTGTTGTGAAGACCGCGGTTGTGCGAAGCTGTTGCCTGATGTGGTGGTTATGAAGCCGGTAGGACTAATGCTGAGCGACTGTTAGTGGCGAGGATCAACACTGCGCGCACTCTTGCAATCGCTGGTTACACAGTCGCCACCACTCGTCTTGTCCACTGCACCACCAACTAGGAGATCGAAGACCTCCTCCTGGTAGACCTCAAGCATGCTCATCGAGAGCTGGTAGGTCCAGTGTTTGCTGGACTTGCACAGCTGCAGAAGTCGCTGAATTGCTCGCCGATTCACCCCAGGGTCCTGTGCACTACCCACCATATTGTGTGTCTTCCCACTTCCAGTTTGACCGTAGGCCATTATGCTGACGTTGAAGCCGTCCACACAGGAGATGATAGAATCGTCCACCTCCATGTACACAGCCTGTTGCTGTGCGTCCGGACCAAAGACCCTGTCGAAGATGAAGCACTTGAAGCCGTCGGGATTGGTGGTATATTTGAGAGACTTCAGAATGGTGGAGGCTCGGCCCAGTAGCACTTCAGGAATGTCGTTCGGGCAGAGGAGCAGCTTGTCGTTGGAGGTGACTTTGAGGTAATCAATGGGATGCTTCTGTGATGGACTGTGCGGGCGCACTCGGCAGAGGACGCGAATGTTGCCAGTGATTTCCTGCAGGCGGTTGTGCATATATCGTCGTTTGGCCTCCTCCTCCCGTAAGATTGTTTCCAGCACCGAGAGCTGAGACCGTTGATGGGCTATTTGTTCTTGAATTTCCACCACACTCAGTTCCTCCTGTGAGAGACTCTGCTTGCGTCTGATTTCGACTGGTGGCCCCCGCTGCATGTGTGTGATTCGCTCACGCACTTCTGTGAGTGCTTTGGCGACTTCTGCAATGGCTGTGCGTTGTTCCGCCATGTACTTTCTCAGGCGATCTCGTTGCTCCCTCGCCTCTGTTGTCAGTCGAAATGCCCGATCACGAAGTGCAGTCATTTTGTCCGATTGCACACGCAACAGCCGACACTGTGCGATGACGTCAAGAATGAAACACACGGAGGCATTGAAACGATGCGGCCAGACATGGGCTTGAGGGCAGACTGTGTGCTCTGCGATGCGATTGGCCAGGTGGGTCACAGGATCGGCGCCAGCCAGCACACCAATTTGAGTGCTTCTATCGTGTCCCACAACAATGTTATCCACCGAGTAGCTGGAGAGAAGGCGTTGGGGGAATGTGACATGGTGACTGCGTTGGTTCTGGTCTGCACTAACGTGGTGCAGCAGTTGGTAGTCCTTGTAGAGCAGGTCAACAGCGTCCAGCAGGGTGTAGTAGCGACATTTCCACTGGTGCTTGATGTACCATAAGGCGGCGTCCAGAGCACTTGGTTTGGCAACTGCGTTCGGGGGTTGCCTGTCAGCACGTTTGCGTAGAACGTCTTCCGCGAACGAGCCAAGACTTTGTTCACAGTTGGACAGTGCTTGGTTACCAGTGAGGTGGCGAGACTTGGCCAGGAGAAGGGGGTAGTTGAGACGATACTTCATAAGATTTAGCGTCGACTGGAGGATGGTGGCTATGAACTTCCCTGGTGGCTGATGAGACTGGTCCGATTTGGTGGTGGGTTGTGAGGAGGAGCTCCAATCACTTGGTCGCATGGAGACGGAGCTCACTTCAGTAACGATGGAATCTTCCTCCAGATTGGAAATGAGAGAGCATAGTGTGGAGGAGTTACAAATGGTGGGTTTGTCGGATTGCGGACTGTCGGCACTGCCATCTGCTTCCTTGGGCTGAGGTGGCGAGTTCTTGTAGGCTTTGCGTGGTTTGTCACAAATTCGCTCAGACTTGGTCGGTTGAGCGCTTTGTGGTCGGAGAAGCTGGGGTTGGAAGCACCAGACTAGTGGAGTGTTGGAAGATGACTTGCATGAGGCACCAAAAGTGTTGGATGTAGGTGCTGTGTCACGATATTTGTGACTGTGACAATTAGTGTCATGGTATTTCTCATGATTATTCTTGCGTGGTGCCAACTGCGGTCAAATCGTGTTATCTGTTTACAGACAGAGTCTGGAAAGCGGATACTATTTAATAGTCATGTGTCTTTCCCTTTTTTTACAGCATTTACACCTCCATAGAAAGTCTTTTAGAAATTGATTGTAATTCTTTACTCCAAATTGACAAAATTGCGAGGAAATGCCTGCTAATCAAATCTCTGATAGGTTAGATCATGTATTATTTGTGAAATACTATAGCACTGCTTGTAATTAGTTTTGCTTTTAGTTTTCTTTTACCCTGACGCTAACATAACTTCATTGTTGCCTGCATTGTTTTAATAATCGCCTTTGGGATCCGTTACCTCAAAATTGACTAGTAATTGCAGTTCTGGTATGTCTGGTGTGGATAGAAAAGTCGAATTGGCTAGAAAGAAAGCCAAGCTAGCTGCTCTAAGAGAAGAGAGGCTTAGAAAGGAAGAAAAGTACAATAAAGCCCTTCCTTTTCCATTTAGTATACCGACTGTGGATTCTATATCCGTTGATGGAATTCTCAGAGAACTCGGTGTTGTCAGTAACACTGAAACGAATGGGAAGCTGGATCATGACGAACTTGAAAAGTCAGCTAGCTCGGTTGTCTCAACTTCCATGTACTTTTCTTGATTTCGGGTTCATTCTTAGTTCTGACACAGTTGAAAGACGACCCCGGTCAAAATTATCTTTGTCGAAGGTTTTTCAGTGCTCCGTAGATTCGCAAGAAACCATCACTTATTCAAAACAGGTTCAAACCGACCCGGAAAATCTTCCCAAGGTGAATTGTAAGTCCCTGCTCACATATCACCCACCCCTTGTATCAGCTCCCAATGTAGAAAGGTGGAACGAAGATGCTTCACGCACGTTTCTCGGGTTGCAGAGTTTTGAATGGGACGATGAAATAGGAGGTTGGTTTAGCACTTGCACCCTACACCTTTCGTCTCTTTTATCTGCCTCGCCTTTTTGTTTCAAGAAATGTTATTTCCTGCTTATGCGAACTGCCTCCATTCTCATTGTCTAGCTATTCCCTACAACGAAAATGATTCACATCTATCCGAGGTGACCCAATTTATAAGGAACCTTGAACTTAACAAGTCCGTTCGATTTAACCACCCTGAAACTCCTGTGAAGTCTGCACCACGTAGGTTTATTTCAGCTAACATTTCTACTCTAAAAATACACTGGGAACTACCATCTCTAGTTCACACGTGTTTTCTGAATTGCCATATTGACGTGTGTTTAGCTCCTCTACCTCCTCCTCTTCACTGCCTACTCGCGATTATTTAGCGCACAGCCTCTCTTACCTTTAGTGCGTGAATTAACGGAGGAGGAGAAGCAGGCAGCCATGGAGACAGAATCCTTTCATGAATTCTTCTCCCGCACTTCGCGGATCATCCAACGTGCTCTGGAAGAGCCTAATGACATCTTTTTCGACTACAGTGGTGCCGAACGAGAGGAGGATGTGTGAGTCACACAATTTAAAGCGTTTGATTTATGAGACGTACTGTCGAAGTGAAGATTGTGATGGTTTATAGGTATCGTGTCCTTCTGTTTTGAGATCCGTTCTCAACTTTACCACTTCTTTCGCCATTGCTTTGGCACCGCCTACATTTTCAGGCCATATTGATGAATTTTTCCATCTGAGCGATATTCTGTTTTAGTTTTATTTAACTAGTATATGAATTTCCTGATTTTGATTTGCCGTTTTTTTATGTCCACCTTTGTGTTGTTCACCTGTTTTGATCGTCTTTAGTTCTTATCAGAATATTGGCATTTCGATCGTTGGTTACTGTGCCAATCCGGCTATCGTTCCTTGCTTCCACATTGTCATAGGCCTTTTTCTTTTTTAATGCTACAGTATTATTAGAAGTCTTGTTTTTTGAAACACTGCGTCAAATGTCTTCAGTACCAATGAGTCAATAAATGACGCGGTGAATTTCGAGGGTACAAACTGCAGACTAGTTACGTTAGCTCCTTTAAACTAGGTGTTTGGCCCTTTTCGAATACTTTTTAGGCAGTAGTTAATACTGTTTATTAGTATTTTTTCTGTACACAGAAATGTTGCAGCCGAGAAAAATTCGCTCTGATTTAAAACATTGCGCATTAGTCTTAGATTTGCGAAGCCCGAGGCTACCGGTTACAGTGTTATTTTGGGGTGGAAATGAGGTAAAGTTGAGCTTTAATTTGCTGAATCAATAGATATGCCTCCTTGTAATTTTATTCATCGTTATTGGTGGTAGTCATGTTCCCAATTTCACCTACAAAAGTTTATTTTTGCAAAATGGTCAAATACGAATTCAAGCATTGTTCGTTCCGAAGCCTATGGTTGTCTATTTACTTTATTTTCCCCTACCGATTCATATGTATGGTCATTTTTTACTTCTTTACATAAAGTGCGTCCTAAATCGTTAATTTTTTTAAGCCATTTGACTTTCACGACCCATTAGTATATTCCTTGTAATTTTCAATCCATTTTCATTCCCATTTCGAAGCCTTATCTTAGTTCTCGTTCTTTTTTAACTTGATCGTTTTAGTGAATTCGTTATCTGAATAAATTTTAGTCATTTTGGGTCCTTTTATCGATGTATCTGAAAGTTTTCCACCTGTTCAATCGAGATCCTCACATTTAACCACCCAGAGTTCTTCCGCCCATCCATTAACAGCTACGAGTGTCCATCTGCCCTTTTTCTACCCATTAATTTGGAAATATTTTAGCCTATTTAGTTGACTGGAAGCTTTTTTCATAGTACATACGTTCATTAAAATATTGGCCTATCCAATTATCTATTCCTGTATTAGGCCCAGTGTCTTCCATCCAAATCCATGCATCTCTCTCTTCATTTGGCCACTTAGTTACATCATTCATATTTGGATTGATAGGTATTTATCAAAAGTACTTGCACCTCCAGAATTAATCTTGAATACACCTTCTACTTTTAGACAGGGGAAACATCAGCTGGTGAAATACATCGGCGACTTTTATGATAAGACCTACGTATCGGGTGGGGGACGAGGCTCCGTTGTGGCCTTGGACTGGTCTGCAGTGCACCCAGAGCTCCTCTTAGCCGCCTATCAAGCCCAGGCTCGCGAGGGCAGTGGCGTTGGTGATGGCAATGGAGTTAACGAGGGTGGAATTGAATGCTCATGTTGTTGTATTTGGAATTTAAAGTATCGACAGACGGCTCCTGAGTACGTCTTCACCTACCGAGTTGACATCACCGCGGCAACACTGACTGAGTTTCATCCCTCCTTAGTGATTGGAGGCACGAGGGGTGGACAAATTGTCTTATGGGATAGCAGGTAAATTGTTGGTTGTAATCATCGTTAAATTGATGTGGATTCGTTTTGCCTTTTAACTGACCATTCCCCGCGTAAATATACGCTCACCCATTAATCCTCCTTTTTGTTCATTCATCAATGGCGCTGGGGTCATCTCTGGTAGCGTTATAAGGTGCGGGTTTAAGGATGGGTTCTTTGTTGCTGCGATGAATACTGCGAGGGTGATAGTCAATCGCGACAGACTGAATGGTGTTCGAGATGTAAGATCCGCTTTAAGCAAGTGTCGTTCTCCTTATCTATCCACCCAACTATAGATCCATTTATGTTCCAAATTCATTCACCCGTTTACCCATAGCTATACTGATCTTAGCTTCATTTATTTATTCCTGGTCTATCTATATATCTATCTTGGACTCCCTCTCCCATCACTTATTTCCCCATTCGTGCATTGTGGATCTGTTCTCTTGTCCATTCATTCAACCCGAATATCTTTTCAACACTATATCCGCCCTTAATCATTTCATTCAATCCTTTTCTGTTCCACTAAATCGTCTATCCTACAGCCATTTATTTTTCAATCTCAGACTCATTAATTCATTTTTGAATGTGCTTATATGTCCCTCCGCATTTGATTTTTCGAACCGTTTGGTTTCCACCCCCCATCCTTCCTGCTTCCAGCTGCCTATCTTTCCAGCAATCTGCGCATCCATTCACAAATCGCTGCTTCGATCGCCCAAACATCCGTTTGCCCTAAATCCACTCATTTCTGTTTCAGTCCCCATCCTAGACCTATCTATTTGAATTCATTTGTTCATTCTCATACCATTATTTCATCCATCCCAAATCCACGCATGCCGAATATGCTGGTTTATTCGTCTCTACTTTCCATTTGATCGCGTTGCCGCTAATCCATCCACACATTTCCGGATTTTTTCGTCTCGAATCCATCTCAAAATCGACCAGTTCATCCCGAACTCGTTTATACAATTACCCACGGATTAACTCATTCTTCCACCCACTCCAGTTTCATCCACCTTTTCATGCAGTGTCTATTTTTATCGCATGGCTCCATCCCTTAATCACTGATCCATCTATTCATTTCGAGCTTACTTCGAGGTGTTGGTTAAACTTAAGTCACGATCCGCAAATATCACCAAAGCACTTGCTAAATCAAATGGACTGACATTTAGGCTAGCTATCCACCTCTTTTTCTCCACCCATCCCCTCCTATTTCACTCAGCTTGTATTTCTATCCCTTTGTAATCCTCATATCTTCCCTACTATCCACTTCATTCAAAAGTGTGTCTATTCCTTTCGGATCTGCCCTAGACCCTTTCGTTTTCTTTTCAACCCCAAATTCACATATCGCTTATTTGTCCTTTCATAGATACATTTATTCATCTGCCCCTCCTCGATCCATCTTATTCAAGCAATCATTTTTTCAGGCCACATCCGTGTGTCCACCATCCATCAAATCCCTTTCGTCGCCCTCCTTTTTGAGTCTATTTAACGTATCCCAGCTGACTCACGTAACACTAAAGTTGATGCTCCTGACACTGACTTTCACAGTTTTTTCTGTTACTCTCACATCTACTAATTAATGAGCTATCATTATACCATTGGCGTGTGTCAATTCACGAGCTCATAAAAACATCTATCAATTCTTTCATGCATTAATTTATTTTTCCGCACCGACATTCATTTCACAATTATTGAGTCGCTTCATCCATTCGACCAGCTATGCACCAATCCATCTATTTTTATGTCTGTCCATTCACTTAGCCATCAACAATCCATCCATTCTAAGATTCATCTTAGATCTGCCTATCTGAGATTAGACCGCCTTATTTGACGTACACTCTATTATTGCTAGGTTCTTAGTGTTTTACTATACCTTCAGGATGAATCGTCGAACCCCGGTGCAGATGACGCACCTGGCTGGCGATGGAGCCGCGCACGTCGAGGCGATATGCGGCCTTGTAGTTACGGGCAGTCGCAACGCCAATAGCCTCGTTAGCGTCTCCTCCGAGGGCCGCCTCTGCTCCTGGGCCCTCGATATGCTCGGTGCACCTATCCAAACCCTCGATCTTACACCCTCCGTCATCACTTCCACTTCCTCCGGGGGTGTGAAGCGCTCCTCCAATCCTATTACAGCCACCTGTCTTGCTTTTCTGCCTGGTCTCGATGCCAGTCGGTTTCTAGTTGGTTCACAGGATGGCTCGGTGTATGTCGGCTCCCGTCATGGAAAGTGAGTGTGGCTCCTCTTCTCTCGTCTGTCTTCTTTTCTCATGTTTCTCTTTTTCTTTTTCACCCCTTCTTTCTTCCCCTTATCGACTTCGTCTTAGCTGATAAAATTACTTATCGTTGTGGAAGCGGTGGAAGTCGTTGGTAGACGGGGTTATCGTCTTTTTTTACCTCCCGATTGTCTGTATGAGTTCCGAAGGGATTTGCGGCGGTAAAAGGCAATGACAGATTCCAGGAAGTAAAGAAGCGACTTCTTTTTTTCACAACCTCCATCTACGCGCCTAATTCAACGCCTAACTTATTACCAAAAAGCTTTAGCATAGAAATAGTTGTCAGTGCGCTTGAACCACCCTAGAAGAGTCGGCTTCACCTCATCATCAATGTCTTTGTTCTTGACTTATGTCAAACTTTAGATTATCTGAGCTTAACTGTTCGATTGTAAACTCGTTCTAATCTGTCATTCTACCTTTTTTCGAAGTTTTATGTCACTGTATTGGGACGAGAAGCTTTTAAGTTCACATGCGCTCCTTCAATTATTTTGGAAAGATCCTAACGTCCATGGGAGATGGTGACTATCATAAATACGAAAAAAGTTGACGCGTTATTACCAGATGTTGAATATTTTTCGATGCGGCATTTCATACAACTAGAGCGTAATCTTTTTCTTCTATTTTAGTCTAATTGGGTTGAGGTTCAGCCGTTCCAGTTACGTTTATTCAGTATGCAATCACTTAGTGTGAATCATTGTAACGATAAATTACTCTAAGTCTTGTCAATTGAAGACTAAAAAAAAGTCTTTATCCCTTATCACCCCAAGGGTTCGGAGACAACTGGCTACCTTTTTTGCTCCAAAGACGCATTCGCGTAATCTTTTTCTTCTATTTTAGTCTAATTGGGTTGAGGTTCAGCCGTTCCAGTTACGTTTATTCAGTATGCAATCACTTAGTGTGAATCATTGTAACGATAAATTACTCTAAGTCTTGTCAATTGAAGACTAAAAAAAAGTCTTTATCCCTTATCACCCCAAGGGTTCGGAGACAACTGGCTACCTTTTTTGCTCCAAAAGACGCATTTTTCAAAGAAACCGGCTGAATTATGCCGGAAATGTGATAGAATAACAATCGTTTCATTGTCTATTTGGTCTGCTGCTACAAAACGGATCCTTTTATTTCGTGTACGAGGTGATCGTTTCGACACCTGTCTGGCACACTAGTAAATTTGAGACTGTTATGAATTAGGAATGAGTCAGGACCATCGCTCACGTCTGGGTTTTTGGAATCTTATTTTCGTTTATTTTTGCTACCCCATTTCATTTGTCTTGCTGAATTCCTCCTGGCTAGAGATCCAAGACGCCTTGTTTTTTGTGTTTAGCCTACCAACGTTACACCCGGTGAGTACAAACACATTTTTTTGCATTTTGCAGTCTAACCTTTGCTTATACACTCGATCTAATGAACGGTTCTAACACTGCACTAATGACTTCTTTAAGATTTTAATCCTCCTAAGTGCTGAGTTGGATAGCCCTTAACTTTTGATCGTCTTGAGTATACCGAACCTCCTTGTTAAACGCTCACCTTGGGGTTTTGATTTTTGACATTTTTATGGCCTGCAAAACCACGGAAGGCAAAGCGTAGTGGTAAATTCCATCTTCAATCAGTTATGCAGGAGAGATAGACGCGTCACCAGTGGGTTTATATAAATTCATAGACGAATGACGGGAAGTTTGTGCCATCCCGGCTAAGAGCACTTTGTGCTTGACTAGGGATTTATATTTTTAGCCACGAATTAACAAGAAAATCGGTGTTAAGGTGACCACAGCGCGTCGGCGGCTTGAAAAGCACCCTCTTCTTGTGGGTGATTTAATGCTCACTTATGAAGGCGGGTTGATTGGTAGTAAAACGTGTAGTGCTTGCCACGCGCAAGCGAACAATTTTGAGAGTGGATACGCTCGCACCACGAGCAGTTGCCCCGCTTTTGACACAAAGTTCGGTTTGGTGGCAATTGATGTTGCAAACATTCCCGTCCTTTTCGTACATAAAACTGATGAGTTGGTGTAAATCACTTCAGATTGAGTGGCTGTTTTGTTATGAGGGGTTTTTGGCATGTTGATCTCACCATAGTGGAATCAAACTAATTGAAAATGCGTTTTATTACCCTGAGTATGAGTTTGTTTTGAGTGCCTCAGTGATTTGAGCCCATAGCGGCTTGATTGTTATTATCAACTATCATAAGATACGTTAGTTTCAACACAACCAAATAATCGGTACTTTCCGTGTTTTGTGCACGCTTTGGATTTGTATTTTCGCAAATGTTGCGAAGTTTATCTCGCTGTCGAAATCAGTTGTCTACAACCACACTTAACACTAGCGTATATGTGATTATTTTGATCGTAAGTGGTTTAAACACGATTTGAGCTGATATAATTGACCATCAATTTTGGTGGGAGCCACACACCTGTGACAGGCGGGAATGACGCTAGGGGGTCAGTCATTGCCACTAAACCCTGCACCTTTGACAGGAACGCGGGCTTGACGGCTCAATTTGAGGGCCACAAGGCGCCAGTGACCGGCGTGTCGGTTTTAGCGAGTGCAGAGGTAGCGGTGATCGCTGAGGACGTTGCAGTACCCATGACAAACGGGGGCGAAGGTCCCCTTTTCGTCACCACTGGCATGGACTGTAGCATGCGACTTTGGAGCGTCCGTGAGTCGCCTGCCTATCCTCTGTTGTCCTACGAGGATCGCAATGACTACTTTGTTGGTTGTGACGCTTCCCCTATTCATCCTGGGCTCTTTGCTACTACGGATTTGGCTGGGTGTCTGGACTTTTGGTCACTCAACTCTGACCATGAGGTAAGGTGGTAGTCTACTTCCTTCTTCAGATGTAGTTGATAATTTCGTTTTGAGTCATTATTTTGCTCATGCTGAATAATTGGTCATTGTTGAAGGTTCCGAACCGTTTCATTGTTGGTGCTCGATGGTCTACCTGCTTTGGTGTCAGGGGGATTATAGTCATAGTCTACTTTTTAGTAAATGCTTTGGAGATGTTTTCTTATCATCACTTAGTTTATCATCCACTTTATTGGCTCAGGTTCCCACGGCGTCCATGCAAGTAGAGGGGGATGCACTCTTGAATGGATGTCGATTCCACAAAAAGGGCTTTCATTTGGCTGTCGGTGGTGATGATGGTCGAGTACGCCTCTTCGAACTGCACGAGGTAAATTCCTTTTTTGCTGATGATGTATTAGTCTTATTATTCTTAAACGAAAGCCTTAGCTCGGCGTATTGTTTCAATTTGTACTAGTAAGAACATCTTCCTCCTTTCGTAGAGTCTGGCAATGCCAAAAGCAGACGAACATGTTCAGCTGAACCGTTTGATACGAAAGCTTTCAAACTCCGCGGCTGAGGAATACGAAGTACAGAACCATGCCTGGCGGCACGGCCACGTCCGCTAACTCCATATAAGCGACTTTTCCCTCCTCGCTCTCTTCGTCGTTTACCATCAATCGCATCTTCTTATGTCGTGTTCAAGAATAGGCATTTACTTGTCCTTTTTTGCTGGCAGAGATTTGATTAGGTGCCTATGCAAGATTAAACTTTTATTGATCAACGTATTTTTTTCTCTCATCTGTTGAGAAAGGCTCTCGTTCAGTCGGCATCCATTTTTCTGCACTTGTTCTTTTTAGTAGCAAACGGATGTTTTCTATCCCCTAACGACGCAATTTCGAGAGATTGTAGCCTTGTGGAAATAATAGTGTTTTCGGGTCTCTGAGCCCTGCGTGTTTTGAAGGCTTTCGAAAACATAGGGTAACCCGGGGGTTGTCACAGTTTCTGCGACCGGGCCTCCTATGCTGCAGCTTCCATGGGTGCGGTTGGAGTTGTGTTCGTTACAAGAGAACCAGCCTCAGATAGGTCGTTTTTTCCCTGGTGGGTGGTGCTATGCTGTGTTGTGTGTAACCCCTCTGATTGTATTGAGTGCTATGAATAGTTGGAAATGAATGGCTGAACAAAAGAGTACAGGAGGCCCAAAAAAAAACCCGCATTCTTAAGGGTACTGCAGAGTAATTGCATTGCAATACTTAGTAGCCTTTTTAGGCGTCGACTTCGATGACGGGCTACTTGGAGTAGCCGACTTTGTACATCTGCCAGGCAGTGGGTAGCTTCAACTTCTGCTATGCACCAACCATGCATTCAGCTGCAGTATTATTGTCTGTGAGGTTGTCGCGGAAAGCGAATTGCGGTACTAGTTTTAGAACCTTGTGGGTGGTCAAATTATTCAGAGGCATAGCTCATGAAAACTTGAACTCCTTAAAAACTCTTGGCTAGTCTGCATGTCACACGAAAAGGAAGCATAAGCTTCCATTAACAAACAAATCAAGAGCCTAAGGTCTGCCTTTTTGCTTGCTGCTAACCTTATAGTGAATGTGTTTCAGCGGTAAACAGACATAGATATAGTCAATGGTTAATAGTTCAGAATCAGTTTCTTCCACAACAATTGTACAAAAACATTCACTGCTGCATGTTTTACAAGACTGCAAAGACGACTGACAAGCACAATTTAAACATAATCTTCTTTATTCCTTCCGCATTTTTAAGCAAGTCACTAATAGTTACTAAATCATTGCCCTACCTTGAACCGTTTTAATGCATCAGAGACACACTCACAATAAGTGCTGCACGGCTCGGTAGCCGGCTCTTTTGTGTACTTTGGTCATGAGGCAAGTTTGTGTATTGGGATGTGGTGCACTGGGTACAGTGCTCTCAAATCTGGTTGTTAGTAATTTACCCAGGCTTTCAGGCTACAATCCAAAGGTACGTGCCTAGATAAGCATTCAAACAACCCTTCAGGTGATGTGGTATGTTCGTGACGAGGAACATTTGCAAAAACGTCTCGTTGATGTGATTAATACTCACAGAGAAAATAAGAAGTATCTCCCGGGTGTCAAGATTTCTGACAACGTCTTGGCATCTGATGATGCTGCAAGAGTGGCAGCTGCTGCAGATGTGATTCTTTTCGCCTATGCCACCCGCCATGTCACTGAAATTCTGGAAACAGTGAAGGGACATCTAAAAAAAGATGTTCTGTTTGTTTCCTTTTCTAAAGTAAGTGTCTGTAGCCCTGAACTAGCTATCACAGCCCATTAATTTCAATACTACCTAGGTCACCCTTGTTATGCAACTGATTTGCAACACATTTTCGATATTTTAGCGTACCTTTGAATTGAAATACTCCTTTTTTTCCGATGTCATTTTTATTATTGATCTAGTTCTGCAATTTTGTTATCTAGGATCATAATGCATAAGTATATGCACTTAATTCATGAGTATAAGCCTAGCATGGCCATCAAGATTTATATTCTAATTTCTTCAGTATTTTTCTTATTAACGAACTATTTTAGCATTTTGCTTTGCCTGATCCGATTGGTTGTTTTTTGTTTCACAGAATCGTTCGGCTTTACTTTGTGCTGAGTTTCGGGAAAAATTGTTTCCGGCATCCACACTAGCGTTTCCTATTGCTTGAATGAAAAAGTATTCAAATTTTGCGTAGTTTGGATTACGTAGTTTACTTTCAGATTGTCAAGGGACTTTCTTGTCTCAGGCGTTTCATTTAACTAAAGTTCCTAAATTGCTTATAGAAGTGGGTTTTCTCAAAGTTTTTCTTCGAAGTACCTTATGCTCATTCATTTAGTGCACTTTGTTGGCACTTTTAGTTTATTTATGTTTAAGGCTGTTTATACAAATGCCCTGGTTCCACGAAGGTACACGGTCGGCGATAGCATGATGCATTTTTGAGGATAGTTGCACGTAATGTAGACGGAAATTGGCTGCACTAGTTATTTGCCCACTTGATTCTGACTTTCGATTTGTTTCATTTTTCTATGACCACTTGCTTGTCGACAGCTGTTGGATTTGGTGTCCGGAAAATTGGGGTCTTCATTTCCAATGCTAAACACAACGCGCCTGCGGGAATGTACCCAGTAAATGATAGCTTGTCTGCTCTTCATTTTTCACTAATTTGCAACTGGTGATCAGGGGGTCAGTTCGGACATTCGACAAGGCTCTTCTCTTTAAGTCTTTTCATGTATATTAGATCTGAAACGTACTGCAAACTTGTATTTCTAAGAGAAGAATTTGTGCACCCTTTGGACTTAAATCGTCTATAGGTACGGCTTACAAATTTATTCATCAGCCCATTTGAACTTTTTGTGACATCACGGTCAGGTCTATTTTTGAATCGAATAGATTATATGAACCAGAAGCGGATTAAAGCGGACTTCGGCCTCAAACCTACTGAATTATGAAGCAGAGTTGGGGCCGAAGCAAAAATTTTAATTTTGATTATGATTAACTCTAAAACCTGTTTTCTCTTTGTGTATCATGTTTAGGGTCTGGTGGCACCCGAGGGAAAGCCCCAGATGAGTCAGGCCGACATATGGTTGGTGAGCGAAGAGATTCGCCGCGTGACTGGTGTGGAGGCGGTTGTTGTCAGTGGTGCTATGACGGCTCGAGGACTTGCCAAGAGCGAGTTCACCGAGGTCACTGTCGGTGCGATAAGTGAACAGGCTGCCGAAGAGGTGAAGAAACTGCTTGAGGTAATTCCTGCATCTTGTCCTTTAATAAGCCTCACAGCTGTAATTCTAATTTACTCATGGTACCTTTGAAGCTTTAACAACAAAATCATTGCCCACAAAACTGACGACTAACAGGGTTCGATAACTGTTAAAATATTCTTAAAATACTAAACATAATTTGTAGTCCTTTCTCAGCTAGACACAAGCCTGCAGCTTCATTTTTCTTGTTTTAACTGCTCAGCTACATGCTTCAAATAACCCCTTAGCCCTTTTAATGTCAAGAAGCTGTGATGCTAATTGCTTGGAGCAGTATTTTCTACCCTCTCATCCCAAATGTGACATGAATTTCCATTGGTAAACTTTGCGGTAGTTTACGGCATGAGGTCTTGTGTTGTTTTTTTTTTCTTTTAAGAAACTATATCACTTAATCACTACCATTTCACTGATCCTGGTTGTCCCTGAAGAAATTTTCTTGTTTCTACTCTATTTTCATTGTGTCGAGTTGGTCGTCCCCGACCATAATTGTCTGGTCCTCAAGAAGTGTATGAATTCGCTTGCAGTCCACTCCTTGCACGGAGCAAGCATAGTCTTCTAGGCGTGAATTGATGCGTTGCTTGGAAGTGTGGCGTGTATATTGAGTAGGCCTTTGGGGGGTAGTTAATGATAAGTCCGTTCCCTTAACAAGCGTTGCAATCCCAAAGCTGTTCTACATCACAAGCCAGTCTGTAAATAACCAGCAAGCAAACGACCCTTTTCTGTAACGCGCATGATGGGAGTCAAGAGCTAATTGATGGTTTCTTGAAGCCCGTTTTAATCTGCTTATGCGTGATTAGAGGGTGGGACCCATTTGTCTTTTAGCTTGCCTCAAAACTTTCCCCTTCTCAGTTGATGCGCATGTAAATAGGTCTTTCTATCATCATTTACCCTAAATGTTGCTGAAATTTGTTTAAAATACACTGTCCTCAACTTATTCATCGATAGAGACGCTTAATCCATCATGTTCAAGAAAATATCTTGCTGAATATGCTGCATTTCTAAGTGATTTGTCAACGGTGCTCTGCAGTTCACGTTCACATGTTCTTTGCAGACGGAGAACCTTCTCCTCACATGGACGGCTGATGTGGCAACAGTGGAGATTTGCGGTGCGCTGAAGAATATTCTCTCGTTGGCGGCGGGCATTGTGGACGGTCTAAAACTGGGCGCCAACACTAAATCGGCCATCATTCGTCTGGGGCTCTATGAGATGTGTCAGTACTGCCACTACATGTATGGCAAATACGGTGAGTATTTGTCTCGAATTCCCCACTTCTCGTTTCTATCTCCCACTCTACTTGAGGCATGCTAAATGTAAGCATTAGTTGTTTAAACTATAGGATTTGAAAGGTCGGTAGGGTAGTAATGGCTCAATACTTTGTCATGAGCTTACGGAAGGACTAGCCGACTGGTAACACATGTGAAGTGAGCGGACTCTTATTCCTCCGTTGTGGAGGCTGAACCATGAAAGCTTGAAAAGACTCATGTAATCGTGCGGGTGGTTAAAAATAAATGCCTTTCGTCAATCAAACTAGACTTTACTGCTTATCCACTCATAACTTATGAATAATCATAAGCTGTAAAATCTACCTTCAGCTCATCACTAATCATTGCTCTATTGCCAACTCCTAATTTCCGCGTTACACTATAGTCGCATCATGTCCCCAATTTTAGCTGCTTCACCACTTCAGCTGACGCCACTTCTCGTTATTTGATGTGGAGTATCAACAATTTCTAGATTTATTTAGACAGTTTTCTTTAAATGCAACCCAATCGTTATTCGTTGCTTGAATAAAAATAAGTCAACGAAAAGTAGGAAATAACAAAGCATCAGCAAAACAAACGTGCCTACAGTGTTGCTATTATTGACACTGGTTCTCTCACTTCACTAATTTAATATCCAAATTTTTTTTAGAGAAGCAACTTACCACCAAAGTAATACAGCTTTTTGCTGACAGATTTGAATCTTCCTTGTTTGAACTAATGTGTTTACCTATTAAATCTGCAAATGACATAAGATTCAACCTTTAAATACCATTGATGGAATAATGAGGCCTTGATAACCCATCTGCAGCTAGAAGGTTGCCCACCCATTTATGTCACGAAGTCCTTTAAAAGGTTGTCGTAATCATGAGATGGTGGGGGACAACTTATTACTCATTTTGTCACCATGACTTGAAAATTTTTCATTACTAAGTAAACTTTCAAAGGGTATGATGGGATGATCAAGGTAAAATGATGACCTAAAAAGGGTAAAGAATTTCACAGGATGTCCAAACAATGAACTTATTTGAATCTTTTTAGTTATTTTTTAACTGACTTGAATTGACAACTCTTTAACCTTCAGGTGGTAAAAGGTTCCAGAGTGAGTTACTTTGTATATGAGTGTGTGTGTTTGTTTAGTTTCTCCATTTTGGACGTATCACTTCCAGGCATATTCCGTTTTTTTCCTTTTGGTAGATTTGTTTTTTCCTGTTTTACTTGATTTCTCTTCTTCTTTTTAATTCTCGAGGTTTATTGATAAAAAATGCTACAGTTCACTCTTATTAAATCATACATCAAGTAAAGGAATCCCACAACTCATTTGCCAATCTCAGGATTGGTCATTTTCCTTTATCTAATGTAAAATTAGCGACATAAAATCCGGTTGGGTCGAGTTACCAGTAAAATCGGGGGCTGATGATCTGGAAAGTTGCCTTGAGAGTGATGTTTATTTTGTATATTTCCCGATTCCGATTAATGGTGAGTTTCCTATTACCTTTCTCTAATTCAAACATGGATTTAAAGCAGGATCGGCTTGGATTTTCGATAACATTGATTTGAAGGTGTTGAAGCCAACCCTTACTTTTGCATTCACAGAAAGGAATGGTACATTTCATAGAGTGTAACATTCATACACCTAGAGAGCTCCAGTGTGAAGGAATTACTTGGGGTGCAGTACAACCTTTCTATGATGACTGTCAGCGTAAGTTTCCACCGTTTCTGCAAAAAGGGTCGTCCCTCGAGCAAGTCCTTCACGCAACAAGTTATGCGTTTATCAGGCGTGCTGACTTTTTCACAGAACTGACTGTTATGGATTATGCCATTGAGATGCTTTACTGTCTGAGTGTCATCATCATAATGTGGTTTGAAGTCCTCTATCCAGAAGGATACTTTTAAAAACATCTCAGTTCCCTGTTGCAGGTATGCACTGCCACCGTTGCCTTACCACCTCTACTGAAGGTGTGTGGACTGGTCCATGATATATGTGGTAGCCATTAGAAAATGGATAGTATTGCCACCTACAAATTTGTGCAGTATTCTTGCAATAGTATTCCTTTTTATCTTACTCTTGAATACCAAAAGTATGGGTTCAACTTTGATTCCGATATAACAATTTCCTTCGTTTTGCTTCCCAGACATACCACTGAAAGTGCATTACTAGACATTTCAACCCTAATTTGTGTGCACCATTTGGTTGGTCTATTGTTGAGGGGGTTTGTAGCATGGGCGGGCGAGAGGCAGTTCGGTATTGCAGTGACGTTTTTTATGATCCGTTGGCCAATCTTGTCAAATTGGCAACAAAGTTACCTTTTCATTTGTGGTTTACTCTGCTTACATAACTGTAATTCATGGAGTAAAGTCTGGACTGATTTTCATCCCATAAGATGTTTCTCTAGTAGAATTTCAAGTGTGTAGTCTCGATTTCTTTTCATATGTGACATGAGTTATTTTTCTCAATTTGTGGGGCCTATTGCAAATCGGTCAAGTTTAAAACAATGAGGTAGGTGTAGATTTGCCCGGTTTGATGGTTCAAGGTGTTTGATATCTGGGTAGCCTTGGTGGTCTGTTTCCTCCGAGGTATTTTATTGACCGCGCTGAGGTGATCGGTCATTTTCATACTTTGACTCTGCATACACATTCTCCTAGTAGAGAAGCTGGGAGGTGAATTTTGTGTTGTCATTGCGTTTCTTCATTTTCCTTCACAGATACGCGTCAATCCACTCTTCTTGAAAGTTGTGGTGTGTCAGAGCTCTTCAAATGTGAGTTGCCTCTCCCCTTTCCCACTTGCCTGCTTTTTTTATACGTGTTTGCATCTGTGCTTACGTTTTCGGTGCGCTGTCCTGCTTGCGAGCTTTTTTAGCCATGGCTCTGCATCCACAGGAGTTAGGATGATTTAGAATCAAAGTAAAGCAAATATTTGTGGCTAATCGAGTATAATGGGCAATTAGGTTTATTTGCTTGATGTTTTTCCTCGTATCAAAAATTTCTGTTGACACACTAAATCGAAGCCTTCACCCTTAGTGTCGAATATACGACGCGCTTTTCTGCCAGCTAATGCTGTAAACGGATTAGCTGAGGATAAAATGTCAAACCAGGTGTAGAGTTACATTCTGCTTCAAAGAACGAGGACATTTTTTTGCCTTCGAGTCGTTTGAAGGACTGTGTTGATTAATTTTGCTCCGACACTGGCATCGAAATTGTAGGTTTTTTTTAAATGCAATTTACTGGTTATGCGATCAGCACTGCGTTGTTTTTAGTACTAACTCAGTTTTTTATTCAAATGTACCACATTTAGAACTTTGGAGCTCTTTTGAGGCGACGAAACACACAAAAGATAATACTAAGCGTTTCTCGCATTTATTCGTTTGGAGAAAAGCGCGAAATAGTCCCAAAATTCCCTAGTGAAAAATAAAAAATAACCTGTCCCCTACCCGAGTGAGTGATGAGAAAGAAATTACAAACTAATTAGGGATAAATGTTTTGGAGAACTGCGGTTCAGAAGGCAAATCACTACGTTTCAACTTTTCGGTTGAGTTTGGATGCTTGAAATATTGGCGTGTGCATATGCGGTCAGGAGGCTGAATAAAGCGTGGATGCGTAGAAATCAGCTTAGGTGTGGGAATTTTTGCAAAGGGATTCTGTGAAGGAATAACCGCGCAATAGGCGTTATTTTGGCGCTGTCTTTTAATCCCATCACATTGTTAGAAATATTGTCATGGTTTTTGGGGTGGCTCGTCTATATATATAGGCAAGTGGAATACGAAGGGTTAAGACACGAACTCACTAGTAGTCTAGCACAAAGTTTTAAGTATGTTCATAATTAACTTTGGCGTTAATATTCTGGTCTATCATTTATCCCTTTTTCAAAGAGAAACAAGCTATCAGCTAACTCCAAAAGTTAACGACCTGGCTCTAGCCACCGCCATTATTTCACCTTAACATCCAACTCTCCCTCTTCTGTCTCGTTTATAATCATGTGCTTGTCGAAAGCTGACGTCGAGAAAGGATGAATAATACCACTTGGCAAATCATCATCAAGGGAATATGGAGGATGAAGAGGTGCCTTTATTGTTTCCATCAATTTCAAAGTGTAGGATGCACTAATATGCTTATGACGTTTTTGATTGTTTCCATGGCCCAAGGGGCTCTACTTACATACCTTTGAGTTGTATTGTGTCCAAATGATGGGACTCAGTCCTATGAGTTGAATGATTCTCAGCGATTTCTTCTGTTTGCAGTCCACCTGATGCATACACACAAAGCATAGTCTTCTGCAGATGGAGTGGTGCCAAGTGATAAGTTCAGCAAATATTAAAACGTAAAGGGTGTCTTTGGTGATTAATCAGTAAAAAGTCTTTTTTCAACCGCTTTCGAGCAGAAAGCTCTGCTCCTGCAGCTTCTTCAAATATTACCAAATTACTCTACGAGGGGTTCAGCTCTGAAAGTGAGTTTGTATTCTTGGAGAAAATTCAACCCGCATCCTACGATATGAAGGTTTAACATCAGACCATAATGAAGAGCATCATGCTACTTTATTTTCTTATTTGCTAGCAGGTAATTGCATACTGCAAGTTCTGGCTAGTTAAAATCAAGTTACTACCAAAAACTATTTGTACTTTTTCCCTCACTTTATAGGATAAGGCGGTAATTACAAGACCACTAATAATCCAGCCACCGAAAGAGTTTCGTGCGGAGATATTTATAAAACTGCAAAATCGTGTACTATTTAAATTTCCTGAAAACTTTTGCCTCACTCCTTCGGGAAATCAACAGTAATTATGGAAAAAATGATTTTAGATCGGATTTGGCACAAGGATTATCCACTTTAGAAGACGATAGATGTGTTACAAAGTGATCGATGGAGATGTCAGTAGGGAAATCGCGTTGATAACTATTTTAGACACTTAAATACCTACCCAAAACAAATGTAGTCACTGGGACTAAGTATCAAGACTTGAATGGAATCATATGCCATGTTTTCTGAAGGTGAAGACAAAAATTTCAACTAATACTAGTAGGAGGGAGTAGACGAGCTTTTAATATTTATCAGATGATCAGGGAAATTTGTCCAATTCTCGGTATAAAATTGAAGTAGTTAGATTTGTATTTTTTTTCGATCCCATGTATGATGTTTGGCCTCGATGGAATAGAGGGACATGATTGACCTTCATATTATCCAATAGAAAGCCAGAAGCACCTTCCCTGATCGGCTGGCAGAAAACATGTTTTATTTAACTTCGGCCACGTACGCATACACAAACGCAATCGCATGCAGGCATACTGATTGGCCTTTTATTGGTTACTTCAGTTAATTTTTGTGCCTTAAAATAGAGGTACTCAACTTACATTAAATGAGGCTACCCACTTGGTAAAAATACTAATATCAGCTTCAGTGTTTTTGTCTTCTGGGAAAGAGTCGTGCGACAGCAACTGTTGACAAATCATCTCTATTTTTAGTTTTCAGCGTGTAGATAGGAAGGTGACTATAGGCAGCACAATTAGTAGGTTTAGCTTCGATTAAAACCTCTTGTCTTTTGCAATGTTGAAGAATGTTGTTTTTAAGTCTTACATTATTACCCACTGATTACTATCGCCAATTTCTTTTTTGTACTTTCTGTAATCCCTTCACCGTTAGCAAAGGATCTTAAGGTTAATTGGTTTACATTTTTATTCAAAGTTGTTGAATTATTTCTGAGCTGACTTCATTCAATTCCTCGTTTGCTTTTAACTTTGAGCAACTAACTGAATTGTTAGCATTTTTCATTTTCTGTGCCAAATGCTACTTTTTAGGGTGGTTTCTTTTCCCAACTGCTTTAATTTAGGAGTCTATTTGGAACCAAAGCATCACATTAACGGAAACTTTTACGTCACGAGTACCTTTGAAAAGATGAGGGCTTTGCTCACTTTATTTTGCAGATCGGGTAATTGCAAATTATGTTTTGTCTTTGCGGTTACGTGGCTGTTTTATTGGTGGTATCTGCTCGCTGCTTTCCCCTTCCCCAACATTTGTACCAGAAAGCTCACGAATAAAGAGCATTTAACTAGCTTGTTTACTCCAGCATTTGGATTTCAACGGGCATAAATACTGCTAAAATTATTTTCCCCGCCCATGGGAGCAATCAATGCGTTTGCAAAGTCGCTGATTTTTTTATTTAAAAAAAACAGACGACATGCAAGTTATAACGGCTCTGACGCTTGTTATGGGCATCGGGAGGTTCCAGGTGCTAGCAATGTCAAATCTAAGCAAATAAATGTAAAATGTTGATTGTGAAAATTTCGCTTGTAAGCCCATATATTTTTTTTCATGGACGGAATACATTCTTAACGTAAATAAAGAAAACTGGTCGTCGTAACTTTCAAGACCTTGAACGTATCAAAAGCCTTCTATTAGAAGTCCAACAAATCAACAGCTGAACTTTGTTTTTAGATTTATGTAAACGGCAGGGTCAAAACTGTTGTAATGGGTCTTTCTAGTGCACAAAGTGCGGATTACGACCTACAAAACCTTGTGACCCGTGAAAATTTAAATTATTTAGTCACTGCTACTAAAATAGCGCAAGAAGAAAGTGTTGTCGCTTGCTCCGTGCAGGTATGCTTCGTCAGAGTGACCTAATGCCCGAGGTGGGTGACGATTGGGACATCTTCAACATCCTCATCGGTCGAATGCTCTCCGAGCCGGAGTACTCGAAACTGACAGTGGAACAGATTGAACAGTCCCTCCACCCTGATTTCGTGGCCTCTGGACCCGATGCAGCAAAGAAGGTGAGACTGATTGTACTAAGTTTTGTATATTCAAGTAAAATCCGGACTATCTTTAAAGTCGTTGCAGAATTCGAAAGTGACCTAATTCTTTGTACACCAACCGAATGTATGTATTAGTTGGTCGAAGCTCTGTTTCTCCGTCGTGAAGTTTCCATAATGCTGTTGCATAAATAAGATATATCAGCAGTCTTGTTTGGAGCGTAGCCCTTGGTGTTGCCATTCTTCAGCATCGTCGATGACATCACAGCAAGAAGGCTTGGCAATCCAAATGTTGTGCTAGATTGTTAATCTGGAAGATGTGGTACAGCTTTGTGCTTTAAATCATTGGTAGGCGTCTGTCGCTCAGTGCAGATGCAACTTGTTTGTACTCCTGACTTTGTAACTAGGTCCACGTTTTTTGATGGCTTTTGAAGCCCAGACACACATAAGAATCGCTTGCATAATTGCTAAAAGTTGGAATTTCTTATGTCAATCTAGGGTCTTTACATATAATGATATCCTAACGGTCGAGTCTCGACGAACCGATGCTGCACACAATTGCTGGAGTTTGTGAACAGGACTAGCGTAGTAATCGTAACCTTGCAATTGGGGATTTGAAAAAAAAAATTCATTTGCCCTATTGGTTCATTAAACATGTATCTTACTTTTATGTAGATCTACACGCAGCTCTCATCGATGCACCTCTGCGAGCGGTACCCACTCTTCACGGCTGTCCATCTGATTTGCGTCCGCTCCCTTTCTGCAAATATGCTTATCCCAATGTTGAGCCATCATCCTGCACACATGTAAACTCCTCCTCCTCTCTCCTTACCCGAATTATCTCCCCTCTGTGTTGCATAGAAAAGATGTCCAGCGTTCTTCTTCTAATTTGCATTGTTTTCTTGTTTTTACTCCGCTTTTGCCAAATCCAAATGTTACGAATAGAACGTGTTTAACTTTTTGTTTGCCTTCTTCTCTTTCCTACATTAACCAAATGATCTGTACCTATCAGTGAATTCACTAGTGGGATCGCGATTGAGTAATTTTCACCATTGATGCAGATCCTTTATATTTTTTAATACAAAACTTTGGCATAGATTGGATTACTCGTGGTTAAGTTTTCCTTCTTGTGGACCTTACCCTCTACCGGCATTTGGATGGATTGCCTTTATTTCACTGTGCTTTAGAAGAGCCTAGATTATGCGTTTTACCAGAGCATCTGAGGCTATCCGCCAAGTCAAAACATGGGTGCTTGATTAATATCCATTGTTTCATTTTTGCGGGAGAGTTTGTAGTTGATAGCGAAAAGTATCAAAACTAATCAGTCGAATGGCACTTAATTTGAATTTCTTTCATTGGTTGGGAAAGCTGAAGGGTTATTGGCATGACCGGAAGGACGCCAACAGTTATACAAAGTAGCGAGTCACTATATTTAAATGAATGAAATCCATAGAGCGTGCTAAACAGACTAATTTAAGTGTTAGAATGCAGCAAAATGGCTGGTAGAATTGCTTTTGGTTTGCTCTTTTGAAATCTAAGTTAGAGTCCACTTTCACTCTTTTGACTTGTGCAGCATCATGTTCCTGCTGCACTGAAAATAAATGTAAATGCATCAAATGGGGCGTTGCCACACTAGGCTCAGTTTTGAAGTCGTCTCCCTCCTCGCCTTCGATCTTTGAAAATTATTTTTCGATTGTATTCATTAGGGGACAGTTAAATCCTTCAAACAGCACTTCTCGACTAACGAATGATTATATTAGGGTTCTGTGTGTGCTCTTTTTATTTAGGAACTGTTGTGTCGGGATAATTCATTTGGAAAATAATGGCGCATGTCTCCAACATTGGCATGGATCCGTTCTCGATTTGGAAAGTTTGGATTGTTTAAGTTATTTTGGACTGAGCCTTCTCTCCACAGAGCCTACTTTTTGTGCCAAATTAAGGGTGATTGTTTTCACCTTACACAAACCGCAAATTTTCCAAATGGAGGGTATTTAAAAGATTTTCAGCTAGAACCTTCTTTCTATTCCCCCATAAGACGATACTTGCTGATTGAAGGCTCCTCAGCAGTCGCTCAATACGATAATCCTCATTTGGCTCTCTACTACTTTCCTCTCATTTTGACTCCTCACATTACAAAATGTCAAGCAATTTTGATGGATGCAATTATGGCTCGCCTACTTTGCGAACCGGGTTAGACACAGACCCGAAGCTACAGCGTTTCCTTTTTGGCACTTAGTGAAGGTGCAGCGTCAGCACGTGCCATCTAGACGCAGTTTGCAGTTGCATCAGTCCAGTCAACAATTCATCCCCAGGAAATAATGTCGTCTATGCAGTGCATTGCGAACCAATCTTGCTGAGGGCTCATGTCTGTTAACTCAATGTGGCACAACTCGAAAACGAGTTCTAAAGCTTCTCTAAGAATACTCAGGGCTGATCAATATGATACTGCGTCGACCTTCCTACCTCTCTAAAGATACTTCTCAAAGATGTGCCTATCATCTTTGCTTGGTATAATAAAATCACATGGGTGATGGACATTTGAGTGCAAAATAGAAGTGAGATTGAAACGGAAGTGGCTAAGGTTAGGTTGTTCATTTTTAGAAACAAACTTTTATAAAAGTAAAATGGTTTGCTTTCAATGTCACATTATAGAATTAGGGACCACAACACGAGATTTTTTATTGCATTTCGGCGTATATGTAACATTACAGTTTCTCAGAATAAGCATCCTCATAACCAATACCAAATATCCTAATTACAGACGTTAAAAATTAATGTTGCTACGCAACAGCAAATATTTTTAAAAGTGGTTTTGACAAAGTTAAAAGTTTTTGTAATGTATTCGCCTTTAGAAGAATGATTATGTTCAAAATTTGTAAATTTCAAAGTGAGGAATGAATTTTCTTCTGGATTTATTTGGCCTTTAATTTGTATAATGCTCCGCACAAGGCATGCAATTTGGCATAAAAGCTTTCTTTTCTCACTTAATTATATATTTTAATTTAAGGCTTCCCGGCCTCCTCTGAGTTTACTTTTTCATGCAACTCCATGTAATTATTATAATGCGTCTCTTTTACCAAATCATGGGCACTAAAAGGTAGGCTGAAGAACCTGTTTTCTTCCATGAGCTGCACCACACGTTATTCTTGTAAAGGTCACCACAACCCTAATTTACTCTACCAGTAATATCTATCTCGATTAGTAACCAATAAATCGCATCTCTACAATTGAAAAATCAGGCGACTGGCACTTTAAACGAGATCCCGAGTCGGAGTCTTTTCTCGATGTTTATTATTTTTACTGAAATTGCAAAAGTAGCATTTGATTTGATTAACATGGAAAAGTTGTTGAGAATCTTATTACGATCAAAATAGCCTTCAGTATATCGCAATGCATGCAATGGGGATTACATTTCTGAATTTATCTGTCAGAAAAATAGGAGTGACAAGGTAAAGGGTGGAGCTGAGATACAATAGAGGGAAGGGGAAAGTGGTCCTATTTATTATAGACCATGGGAGACTGTTTGGTGCATCATTAATATTTATGCAAAATATGTGTTCAAAAGTGATAAGTCCGTGTGCGCACAAACTAGCATTTTTTTCAAATGGTAAGGTAAGAAGATTTGTTTCCTTATTTGCCACTTCTTCATGGCATACAATCTGACGTTGGGAAGGGAATTAAGATGATGGTAAATAACAATGGTGGCTGCAGTAGAAAGTAGCAGCATGGGGAAAATTACTCGAATGATAAATAGGAGTACATATGAGTGAAAAGGGACAAATCGCAACACACGATTTTACAAATCTGTTTCGTCAAGTGCAAATGGAGCTCTTTGGGGGATGATCCCTCACGAAAGACAGCGTTCTTTCTAATTTTAAGAGGCGTCTATGTGCGTGGTATGTAGGTGCGTGTAGTCTTTACCCGTTGAAAGACTGGTGGTACTGCAAAAAAAAGAAAAGAGAAAGAAAACTTCATGTTATCAGGCATTCACAACATCTCTAAGTTGTGAGCGTGCAAAGAGGAATGTGATTTCCCACTCTTATCAGGTGCATGCATTCCTTTATTCGCGCACAAGCGAAAAAAAAACTATTCAAACAGTAAAGATTGGGTAGAGTGTGTTTGCAAAATAATTAGGTAAACGAGACAAAATTCAAATAATTTAACCGGTGGGTAAAACAATGGTTCTTGACCGTAACGAAACTGCTTTTAAGGTCAGTAACTTTTGGGCGGAGTCTTTCAATAGACAACAGCTTCTTAAAAAGGAATTTGGCACTTCCGTAAAATAGGTTTATGCTCCACAACGAAGCGCTAAAACGAAATCCTGTTATGCTGCCACGTTTTAACTTTTCGCTTGGTCTTATGCCAAATTACGCAGGCTATTCAGTTTTAAGTTGGTTAACATGACCCTCTAATCATGCCTTTTGCCTTTCAACCCTTCAACACACTGGTGAGTATATCGCCTCCCTTAGTGATTTGGCTTACTGTAAAACTGACCGACGGAAGCTTAGCACGTTGCGAAAAAGAAGGCAATTGCTACTAATAGCCGGATTTGTGAATCCCAACTAAAGGGGGACTCGATTCGCGTCCACTTTTGTCGTCTCGCAAAGTTTTAAATTCCAGGAAATTACCTGTGGAAGAAAAGGCACAATTTTCGAAGGATCGCACTATACTTCAAACAATGGCCTAGAAGAGCTTCCCAAATGAAACCATTTTAAGTCGATCATCTTTATAAAATTATTTCTAGGCAAACTTCACCATGACAAGCCATCCATCTATAGGACTATTTTTCTGTAAGAACGCTGTCCACTCTATGGCACAACTGCTCAAATGGATTCTCTCCGATTTAGCTTACATACTAGAGGAAACAATATGCAGAGGTCCTGAATGCATCTCATTATTTATCATCTTCGAGCCTTTTTTGTAGTTATTTGGTTAACACTTGACACGGTCCAAGGGAAAGTGTCACCATGAAAAAAAACTAGAGGTGGTGATTTAAAGGCAATGGGAGCTGCGCAGTGAATTGCTTTTTAAAAAAGTGGTAATTGACTGCCTCGTTAAATTAAGAAGAAGAGAGCAGCAAAAGGCTACAAAGGGCAACGCCCATCCGAGTGACTTCCTGAGCTTTAAATCCAACTACCGTAATTGTTTGCCTTCTTCCGCATGCATAGGAGCAGCCACAACAAAGTAGTACTTTTAACAGGTTGACAGGAATAAAAGGGGTTTCTTCAACTCTTTTTTTTCATTCATAAAACAAAACCTTTCTATTAGGGTAAGTAAGTATCTTAGAATGCATAAATGAGTGAAAAAGTGCAGAGAATAAGGCATGTAATTTGATGTTAGTAGAATATAAGCAATGAGCGTTCAGAGGTTATTTGCAGTAAAGTTTGATTGACCGATGCCCAACACAACTCCAAGGTATGAGCTTTTTTCTCTTTCTCTCCCCTCTAATCGGTATTCGCGAAGGGAAGAGAATATGCTTAAAAGAACATAATTGCTTTCTGATTAAGGGTAAGGGCTACTACGAGAGACACCATCATTTAGCAGAGATGTGGAGGTGATATTAGTTTTTCCAACTTATTGACTACACTGCTTCTACACTGTTAGCAATAGCTTGGAATTCCTACTTCACTTCATTAAATAAATGACGATGATTTCATGCAACCCGCTGCCAAATTGTCCCGTTGCTGCATCAAGGACTTCAAAATGATACACTGACACAAATCGTTTTAGTAATTAATTAGCCGCATAGCACGCAAATTGCACTAATTCTTCAGTTTATGTCAGTTAAAGCACTCTTTACCAATAGCGGCATTAGCGATGCGAAACTACTTGCAAACTCACCCTACGTGCAAATCAGAATGTGCAAAAAAATGTCTTCTTTGTGTGTTAGACTCACGTTATCTGGTAGCCGTGGTTCCAAAGACTAAAGCATCCATAAGATCGGATAAGAAGCGTGTTATGCGATAAGGTGACAATAGGGTCGCGTAATGGTTTTTTAGTGCTTTGGTTAAACATCACCATGTTAGAAGGTTGTGTTGTAGGCAGTGCACACTACCAGTGTAAACGTACTCATCTTATATGCTTTGACTTGTGACGTGACTAGAGGAACAGGTATGTTGATTAATTAAACTTAAGGTAAGTTGCCTTCTCAAACAAATATTTGCGATCTATAACTCGTTTTGCTTTTCAGGTTTTATATTGCAGACCCGGGTAGTTTGATGATACACGGTCACTAAAACCCTAGTGGTATTCAAAAGGACAGGAAGATTGCGGTGTCAAAGATCCTATATTAAAATTGCCATCCGCAGAGAGACTATATTAAAAGGCGCTCAGATGTAAAAGTCAGAAGTAGACTTGAAGTTGATGTTTATAATTAAAAATCAGCGAATTTAAGCAAACAAATTAGAGAGACAAAAAAAATTGACATAAGAAAGACAAATAGTTTATAATTCATATCCAGTATCCTTATAATTTGTGTGAACACACACAGAAAATGAGATTAAACATAAAATTTGAAGTCTTTTTGTCACCTCCTACCAGTCCGATTTTATTTTTATGGGTAAAATAAAATCTCTCATTCAAAATGCACATAGTGTGTAAGTTAAAATTGCGGGGTTTTTCTTTAATCGGTGCTAACTAATCAAAAGGGTCGACCAGCGTTACTTTAAGTTCTTGCGAACCACCATCTGAAATTTGATACAATTGTAGGTAACTAAATAAGAAAAAAACCTACACACTCAAAGTCACTCCCACTTTTAATGCCCTAGTGGATACCTGTTGAAAATGCACTTACTGTTCATGCTTTTTAAGAGAAAGTTACAAAAACAAACTAGATTCGAAAGGGAAAAATGCGATGAAGTGAAATGGTCGGTTACTACTGGGATAAATTTTATGATTAGATCAAAACATTGCAGATAACAAAATTTGCAGAAGAGATCAAAGACTATACCAGTATTTATGTAAATCAATCAACTCAACATTTAAGATTTTTCAGCACAGATAGAGCAGAAATTAGTAACATAGTCGGAATATCCCAGTAAATAGGGAATTAAGAGCTGGACAGTAGTGATTTGATAACGAAGTAAAGGGGTGGGTGTGTTACCTATTGGTCTTTAAAAAAATCGCCGTAGGATACGTTTTGATAGGAGAAGTGGGTGATAAGCGTAATCTATCTCGCCTTAATGTGCTATCCACGCTTAAATGCTATTTCAAGATTCATCTTTGAAGGATCATCAGCAAAAATACATTAAAGATGATGTCCAAAACATGACAGAATGTTGGTGTCAAAATAACATTTGTTTTAATAGTATATTTCGGGGCTTAGACTCAACCTGGCTCCAACTTTTTCCCCCCTGCAATGGTAACAAAAACTCTACTCAAGTCATTTGTTTGCCTGAACTGAAAGTCCTTTTTTGGATAATCCAAATAAAGCCACTTCAAAAACGCTGTGTTCTTACAACGTGTTCAGACACAACTCATGCCGTATAATGCCAACAAACTGATACCTTTCCTTATCCCAATAATTTTTAAAAGGGGAAAAACAACTAAAAAAGTGATAAAAATTGATAGTAACGGATTGTAACGCACATTTGATCGTGGCCGATAGTCAAATTCGGGAGGGGAGTTGGTTTGAATGTCGGCGTAGACTACAGGACTGCTGGAAGTCGGTGGGGCGTGAGTCTTCAGACTTGAGCTGCGCACATGGCGACGATTGGCCTGATTGGGACTAGGTAAAGGAGATGGGGAGGCACCGCGGGGACCGTTACCCCGGCCATTTGTGGTGTGAGTATTGTACCTAATGGGGGAGACGAAATGTTTATCAAACACATGCTCCTTTGAGAGGGCCTCCGATTAGCCAATACGGCCTCGGTTTCAAGGCCATAGCAGTTTAACATGGGAAAATGAGTGAACATGATATATTTGAAACAAAAATCAAATTCCAACATTAGTGGTAGGTTGATCCGCCCCGCTGAATCTTCAAGGAATTCTATCCTTAGGGTTTTATTTAATACTAGAAGCTGATTAAATGAACACTTAAAAGAAGCACCAACATAATGCAACCCAGGCATGTGTAAGTCATTTGGAAGGAAAAACACCATGATGATGGTGGCATCCCATGCTGATAAGACCGGACATTTTATCAAACTGGGTCGTGTCCCTAACATATTCTAATGAGATTCAATGTGGACTTTTGGCTGTGCATAAGAAATGCCCAATGCAGGAGTGGCTCAACCACACGTTTATCTGATGCGAACGGATTAATAGGAAACGGACAAGGCTGATCCAGTGCATGAGTTGCACGTTCGTTTGCGCCTGAACAAAAACTCAGCTAAATTTGTCACTTAACGCACTGTACACTTCGTTTTAAACAGTTGGATTGAAGCGTGACGCCACTGTTTTCCTCCTTATGGGTTTTCAAAAAATACAACTTCTTCATTCTTGGAAACTGTCATGGGTGTCAATGAAGTAACTCTTAAAAGAACTCCATGAAAAAGGGAAGTACGGAAATAATTACTATGTTTGGGGATTGGATATCACCCAGTCGCGCAAAAAAATTGAAGGCCACTACAATGTTTTCAGAAGAGTTGCCCCTTAAAACCGCCGTCTCCTCAAAATAGGAGAGGGGCTACGTAATACGAAGGTTGCTTAACTCTCGGTGATGGTGAAGAACTACTTTTGACTTGGCTATTGTGCTGTGCAGGATGGGCTGGCCTTCGAGCCATGCCACTAGTCCAAATACCCGAGTATTATGTTTTCTTTTTTTCCTCAGCAAAGTCCCAGGAGGCTATAGTACTACGTTACATGGGGCACTTTACCGACAGCCAAGTGCAAACTCACTTCAGTGTGAGGACAGCAATAGCTTCCGTCGAGCTACTAGGTAATAAACGCAAAAAGCTAAAATATATGACCAATTAGGTGTGACGTGTTCAAAGAATCATGCATGACCATCCGGCCAGTAGGTGTGCCAAAGCGACTTGACTGAGTAAGAATCCTTAAGGTAAAAAAAGGTGAGAAACAAGAAAATCTTAAGGTCAATTTTGCTTATTATGAAATAAAAACTCCTACCTGTCATGTCATTACAAGGTTTGCTTATATTCCATGCAATAAACCGCCGTAACTATCAAGCAAATCTAACAAATGATCAAGAAAAAACATATTTCGAAAGAGATTAAGTTTAGCACGTATAGTTCATAAATCACTAGCCTAAACTATTGCAATGAAAAAGTGGGGTGTCAGGAGAAATTAGGATTTATTTTCTTTTTTAACCGAGCTTTGTGAGTACGGTAAAGGAGGAGTTGATTATGGAATAAACTACGAGCAAGTAGGCTAGAGTAAGATGGTTACCTTTTTCTTAATTCAACATTATTCAGTAGAAAATGACCCAAAAGATTTTTTTCCTGATTCTACCACCAGCCGCTTTTTACACTTCAAAGTGTGAACGCTCCCAACGACAGCGGCTGAGGCGGTGCCAACCACAAAGAAATCCATGCTGCCACATATTTTTCAAAATTGCTGATCATTACAAAACTTTTCCACATTTAAGAATCAAAGTATGCACACGTGAATTATCCAACTTTTTTGGCAAAAAAGCTGATAGTAAGTTAAGATATCTTACTCGCTCATGAAATGGTATACTTTTAGAAGAAAAGCCTAGCAATTTAGCCGCTCTAAAAAGCTATTTCATAAAAATATTTGTAAAGTCTATGGAATGAAAGGAATAGTCAATTATTTACTGTAGAGGAGATCTGAATGCAAGGCGGTATGTACATGTTCAGAAGGAGGAGTGGTTAAGGAAATTTGGATTCTGTGTAGTTAAAGATGGCAGAATTCTAAACAAGTCCCTTAAGAAACTTGAGCTTAGCTACTAACACGGCTGTAATTTACTCTTCAATAAGTGATAACTTTTCAAAAAAAAACAGCAGCTGTATGCGGGTACTTCCTGTTCAAATCCTTAAGTGATAAGCTCGAGTGATAAAGACCACGGCTGTCACTAAACATGCAATTAAATTTAAAAAAATTTAAGTATCACAAATAACAGGTCTGCCCGATAAAACTGGTGGCTTTTTGATCTAAAATTGGTAAACATGAAAGGAAAATTACTAGCTTCCTTCATAGAAGGAAGAAATGTGGCGAACCCTAAAGTTTTTTATACTTAGAGACAGACCCTACGCGAACTACTCCAGTCAATAAAACAAAAGCAATTACTAGAAGAGCCACAGAAAATAACAAATTTGATGGTGTAGAATGCATGTTTATTTGTCTGAGTTCCATTGATACGCAAAAGCATGCATAACTTGGACATGGAATCACAGAGACAGTTCGAAGTAGCCTGACAGGTGCCAACTGGCAAAAAGGATACGCAAAAGCATTCATTTTGTCAAGAAATTTTTTGTAAAATTGTCTCTAATTGCACAGCGACTTAATGCATATATATGTACTTTTTCTTAAAAGAAACCTACGTTATGACAGCAAAATCACCGTTGTTGTGATTTCGGGGATTTCGATAAGATCGTAGGTAGTGACCCTTCTCATCCACTCCATTGTTGGCGATGTTAGTGTTAGTGTTGGTGTTCTTTCCGTTATTGTTGGCATGATAGAGACGTTGGTAGAAAGTGTCGGTGGTGCTTCGTATCTTCGAGGTGGGTAGACGGCTGGAGGTCAGCAGTATCGGTAGTGGTGGCGGTGGTGGTGGTGGCGGCGGAGGAGGAGCAAAATCTACACGTTTTCGAGCTACTGCGGCTGCCGCAACCGCTGCAGTTGTTGGCGTAGTAATAGAGGAGGGAGTGCTGCTTTGTTGACCTTCGGGATATGTGGCACTAATCATTGCTCGCCCGTCACGGTTTGTAGACAACTTCTGAGGTGACACTCTGCAAATAAATCATTTGATTTTCTTTATGGCATTTAAATGAATTCCATTCTGCCATTTGTATTATTTTAAGGGTGCTCGTAGACTAAATCGTAATCACTTTAAGAGGAGCAAACATTTTTTTGTAAAATATAAAATTGCAAAAGAAATTATACAGCTTTAAAGCAAAATCGCCATCGAGCTCCATGACTTGGCAGCTGATTTGCTTTGTCTAAGCAAAAGTTAGTTGGCGATCTGTAACATCAAAAGAGGATACTTAATTATTTTTTTTTAATCTTTGAGCAATTAATCTACATTTCAAACTTGGCAGAACAAAGTGGGTACCTCAATCTTTACTCGTTGTACTTCAGCTCTGCGGCATGATTCTCGGGCCACGCTAGTAGTCCTTCAACTTTTCTTGTGCGTTACTAAATAATGTTTTTCTACACCACTTTGGTCTCCAACTATTTCAGCGAATTCGTGGAACGTAACATTAGTGGCATCGGTAAACAACTTTGACCCGAATGGACAAGTACCCTGATTCCTATGCCTGCATGCTAAACCTCAATGCCGCAGAAGATTAACTGCTACGCGTGGACGAATTTGTGGAGAGTCCTAACGGAAGGTTTAAAAATGACAACAACTTTTGGCGATTACCCCAATCCTGCGTTCTGAATAAATGCTATTTACAAATAAAGTGATGGTAAAATTAAATAATTTTGGAAAGTCTATTATGGAGGCTCTTGCGGTTCCTATATGAAGAAGTTAATTACGTGAATGGACGACAGTTGCATGTCTCTAACAGGTGAATTGAGCCCTGGTAGGCAGAAGGCTGGGCAGCTCAGATATTACAACATGGTGAGAAGGAGGAAGAGATACAAAATATACGGCTCCGTAAAAATATTTTAAATCAGTCACTTTGCTAAATGGCTTCACGTTAAGGCCAATTTCTTTATGGCTAGTGGTTGAAGCATGAGATACCCTCGTTGTAGACCACCACTTGGTTGTGAGTGGTATGAAGCCCGTGCATTTTTGCTGCCTCAGTACAAAGGGATCGCGCATGCAGTGACGTTTGGAATAAATGTCCTCGCATATGCAAGAAAATTTAATGACTGGTGCTGCTGGTTCGCGTGTGATCTTTAAACTACTGACTACAGTGTGACTGCGATTTTATATCCTATTTAGCTGTGTCCCTAAATCCGCCGACACTTTATTCTCTGCAGGTCGCACTTCCGCACTGGAACCTGGCTTTCTGTTCGTGTCATTAACCTTCCAGCCATTCTATCAGTTAGCAGTGTACAGCTCCGCTGACGGTTGACGCTAGCACACTGCTTGGCTTGTATTTTGCTCCGGTAGTAAAATCTTCTCCAAATCCTTAATGAAGACAAATAGGATTTATAAATTTGCATTATGTATTATAATTCACCTAAAAAGTGCAATATAGTAATTTTTTCTATGCCAAATAACTAATCAAGGATCGCATCAATCACTCGGTTTAGGATTGTGTTTCTAAACTGCTTTCAAGCATCGACGGACAACTAAATGTAATTGCTTTTGGAGCTCGAAAAAGGCGTTATTTTAATAACAAATGGTGATCATTCGAAAACGAACATTTTTCCACTTCAATCGCTTATTTTGAAGAGATTAAAGGTCACTGATGATAATTTGACATATTTGGCTATGTCGTCGAATCCACTTTTTGGGAGAAACTTTCAGCATAGCTCATTCTATGATTTTACAAGTGAAGTCAAAAAAGGAAAGAAATATTTTAGCAAATGCTATTTTACTTTATAGCCATTGTATAAGGAATCAAACTAATCCGTTCCCGAATTAGAACGTATCGAGTCTCATGCAGTCCTAAAGTTAGTGGCTAAATATGTACACATAGTTTATAAAGAAAGCCACTTCCACAAAAGAACTTTTGAAGTAAATTAGGGGAAAATCTGTGGAAATATCTTAAAAGTATTTAAACAAGACATTTGGTGTTTGTTTCCGTCTTTCAATGCACCGTTTGTGTGGTTTTGAAGATTTAAACTAATGTAATCGTTCAACTATTCACAAATTTATTTACCATTGCATTATTTTTCGAAAAATGTAGATTCCTAGGCTGGCTGTAAGAAAATAAAGCAAACCTTAAATACCTCCGTTTCTAATTCACTTTTATTTTCCATTTGGATGTTTACTTTATGTGCCAAGCAAAGGCGATGAACATCACTTGCATACTTCCGTATTTCTTTCAAATGATTGACTTATAGCGGATATTTTGAAAAAGTTTTTCATATGCATGCATAGTTTGCATGAAGTTGTACCAAGGCGGTGGTCATAAATGTTTACCCTTCAGTACAAAATTCATGATGAACAATGCCGTTGATGTTCACCACCTTTACACAAGGTGAAGGGGTTAGGGGATGACCAGTTGTATGTTTGTTCGCCCAACAGATGGTGAAACACAAGAGCCTATCCTGAACGTAAGCTGCTCAGGCAGTCAGCAATCAGTCTAGAAACCGTACTTATTATTTCATGAGTGATAGAGATGAAAAAAAAAACTGATAATTTGAAGTTTATTGCCATTTTAAGGCACAGTATGCTGGTGAGGCCCAGTCACTTAGTAGCTTTTACAAAAGTTAAAAAATGTGGGTTTGGAATTCAGTTCAAGTTTTTAAAGGGACAATGTTTTAATTTAAATCCGATTCAACCAGGATTTTATGGCAGGAATACTTTAAACTGGCAGGAAATTAGCAAAGGTTGATGCATCTCTTCTTTACATTGCATGAGAAATCACATCCTTTAAATATTACAAGCTACGAGAAATTATTGTGGTTAGTTTTATTTAAATTGTGCTGAAGTTTTTGACCTAAATTAACTAAAAACTTGCCTTTCCGGAAATTATTTCATTTTTGATAAGTTAAAGTAAATCTTAAAAATCAAGTTTATCTTAAGGTATCCCAACATGAAATTAACTTCCCACAGAAGAAAATTAAAAAATTGGATTTTTTTGCTGAAAAAACTTGTCCCATCGTTTGTTAAAAAAACAAGCAAAACGTATTTAGCCGGTAGTAACCAATTTTTTGCACTATGTAGCCAAACAAATTCACTTCGTAAGGAAAATTGCTGAAATAGCAGGATGATCCCTACTGGGTAAGCACGATTTGAGACATCAACCTATTTTGCCTCATTAAGCATCAAGACTTTCAGAAATTAGGAGATGTGGAAGGTGGACGCTACGAACAGGTCTACCTTTAAAGCCAGCAAGTAGTAGAACGACTTAGCAGCCACCATTACTAAAATGTGGACGATGACAGGATAAAATGCGGGATGTCTCCTTATGTATATTTTAACTCTCCTGTCCTGTTTTTAAGTGGGCGCGACCACTTGGCCTTCGGGGCATGCTAATAGCCTCTCAGTTCTTCTGCAAATTAGTAATAAACGTTTCCACATGCAATCTTGGTATATTGCGACTTCGGAAAACACTCTAGACGCTACGATGTATTTAACGACTTGTAGATCGGTGTATTTGGTTGCCTTTACTTACGCGCGACCTATATCATGTATTCAGTGAGCAATAAATGAGGAATTCCGTCCCTTTTGATCAAAAGGACATCAGCCAACGTCGATTATTTGTAGGACTCCCTTTGCTATAGCCCTATTCACAAGGTGAAATTAACTAGTAGGTTAGAAATCAGGTCTGATTAATACAACCACTTTGGCCGCTGATCTGCAGGACTGATAACAATAAGCCATCTCAATGACTATAAATCTCACAGCGCCGAAAAGTGGTATCACGGATGCTATTTTTCTCGACGAAAAGCTCTAGGCATGAAATGATCGTCATTTATTATGCAGAAAATACCTGAAACCATGCGCGATAGGTAGGAGATAGGACATAAAGGGGTGTAAACTTTGTATTAGTGAGTACGCCAAAAAATCTACCTCAAAAGATTTGAAAAGTAGCGTGAATTTTGTGCTTAGCCTTGAATAAAGATAACATTTGTAAGCAATAGTGGGAAAAGTAAAAGTTGTTAAATGGAACAGTAATCCTTGATCCCCAGTAAATACTTGAAATATTTATACTTTTCCATTGTTTCACATTTTCTTTATAACAATTTTTAGAAATGAAGAGTTTATAATTATTATTAGCTCATTTTGGAATGATTATGAGTGACGAGTATTTACGAGAGCTAATGAAGTTACATGTACGAAAATATATAGGTACATAAATTTGTCCTTTACTAATGGGTTAACAGTTTTTTCTCTAATCTATGTAGTAATTATTATTTTTTGGACCCGATTACTTACCAATATCCTACCTACCTGATAAAGCAAAGTTTAAAAGACACGGCCTAGCAAACACAGTACAAATACCTGGTCACAGCGGGCATGCGAAAATTCTGATGGGGCACACGAGAAGCGGTTATGGGCAGAATGGAGGTGATGCCAGATCGAGTTGGGCCCATACCGACGTTACTTTCACTGACTCTAGTTCCACCAATGCCACCACCTTCTGTTTCACGGTGATTCTCATAGCCCCGTGTGGTCATTTCCCTAGCATGAAGAGCACGAATGTTGTTCTCTGGGGGTGTTCCAGCTGCAGCCACAGTGGGTGGAAGGTTTATTGGCGTCAGGGTGCGTGGATAGGTACTGCTTAGGCTAGTGCGTGAGCTTGATGTGGCACTCATACTGAAAAGGTAAAAAACAATAAAACAGAAGCTAGATAATGTTGAAAAACCAATGCTTTGAGATATAGTCACATAGAGTATGCGGGAAAATGGGTACGATCAACAGAAGCAATATTACTGTCGTGCAGTGTAGTACTTAAAAATTAATTTTAAGCACATAATACCCCACCCAAAAAGTATTTTTCGAAAACCTATACAAAAAATAGATTATTCGCAGTTGTTTCTCGGCCAAATTGGTTTCATGGTTGTGATGGATGAACTACAAAACAAAGGATTAAACTCAACTTTTAAATTTTCGAAATATCAAAGGACTTTTAAAATGGGGTAAAACAAGTTCTTGGTCGATTGTAAGGTGAAAACTGTGAATAGACGGCTTTTGATCCAACATATTTTTAGAAGCTATGAAAAAGTTTACACCGAAATAAAGGAATCACGACCACTAATAAAAGACAGGCAGCTTTATTGCTTAAAAATGGTGTTTTAATAACCTCTGACAGTAAAATTTTTTATTTTACTTAAAAAAATGGGTAAATGTTTTATGAAATGCTTCACGAGTTCGCCGTTTTGCTAATGCTGAGCCAATGGGGATTTGAGAACATAGGACGGCTTTTTCTAACTGAACACAGTCCAAAACCTTCTCAGTTGCTAAAATTCTAGCACTTAACCCACAAAAACTGGAAAAAAGAACAAATCAAAAGGCTTGAAAATGTGTTTAAAATGTTAACTAATTAAAGTTAAAATTATTGTGTAGAACATTTTCCGTTTAATGGTTGGGCATTTCCCTTGATATAGCTTAAAATATCCAAACGTCAAGGCAAGTTTACGCCAGCGTTAAGTGCGGATTTTTATACCTCTACTTTAGACATAGAAGCAGCATTCCAAGGCAAATGGCAATGGGTTATAACTTCATTTTACAAGTCTCCAATAAATAAAATGCATCTGCTCATCAGTGCCCCTTCTTGAAGAAAACGCTTGTTCCTGTAGTATATCGTTTAGTTCTTTTCGCAAATAAAAGGTAAATGTATTGAGGTCTGGGAACAGGCCACAAAGGGGTTTATCCAATTATCTCGAAACAACTATGTGACAAATATGACTCAGAGGTCAAACTGTACAGTAGACTTTAAAAGTACTACTGACTCAGTAGGTTTGTTACGTTTTATTAATGTCAGCGCACAGTCAAAATAGAAAATGTTTAAAGACCACATTTATTTTGTCAAAAAATCACTTCTTAAGGTCTTTAGAAGTAACTCAAGATTGAAGGGTGGCTTTGAATACAAATTCCCTAGTAGACAATTTCAGTGCATGCCAAAAAAAATATGCTGCAGTGTTCGCTGAGAAAAAAATGATTAAAATAGTAGGTTAAGGAATATACAAAGATAAAAAGACGAATAAGAGAACAATCAAGTAATTTTTATGATAAGTCGACTATTTGAAAAAGAATTGCTCATTTTAAAAGAATAGCCGAATAAATTAGCTAGGAAGAAGGCAAAAAATGTTCAAATCCACAGAACAATAAAAAGAGGAATGGATGTCCCACCTCAAAGTCATGCACTCAGAAACGCAAGCGAACCAGTCAACTAAACGAAAGTGACGCTCAATCTTATGAGCAGGTTGGAAGTCTAGGGGTGGATGGAGAGATAGGCTATATGGGTTTAGAAAGACTACAAGCGGATAAGAACTTTAGGTCAAAGATGGATAAGATAGGGAAACATTAATTCAGTGAAGTAAAATCGAGTAGATTAGCTGACGCACTAGTGAAGGGATAATCAAACTGATAGACCAAATGGATGTAGGGATAAATATATATATATACACAAAGATATGTGTAGATAGAATGAGAACTTAGGCAGATAGGTAGATAGGACGGCCGATGATAGATCAGCAGAGGCATAGAAAAGCAACTAGTACGTACCTTGGTTGAATAGAGTCTCCACTAAGTATTCCAACTCGATCCTTGCTGCCATTTGGTGGAGAAGACATAGCATTGTGATAGAAAGTAGAAGGTAGCTGTGAGCTTTCTGACTCATAGCAAAATCGGTTGTAAGCCTCCACATCTGAAGATTCCGCAGTGGTCGACCCATCCTCAGTGGCCTCGTCATGGAGATTATAGATCTCCCTGAAGTCCAAAGCGCTTCCACTCTCTCCACCAGCACCACCACAAAGACTGGCACGGGGATAAGAGCTAGCGAGGTGCGGCGTAGTGGGGTGAATGGTGATATCTTTGCCAGTACTATCCTTACGTTGTTTATTTTGCATACGAATAACTTTGATGTGATTCAGTTGGTCTCCCTGAGTAAATGTTGTCTTGTAGGTGCTTGGCTTCGGAGAGAGGTCCATCGCTATATGAGGTCAAAGGCAACTTTTTACGGATTTTTTTTACCTAACGAGATACTAATTTCAGTTTGTTTATCAAATACAGTCGAAGAAAGTCACCACATACCGGGGTAAAACTTAAATTTGACTACTATTAGACATTGTAGCAAAATAATGTTTCGCGCACCTAGGTATACCTTATTTCTATTTAATTAAAAGCAAAAGACATTAACCCATACTTACTTTTTTTCCTTGGGTACAAAAGATTCACAGGAATTCGGTTAGTAAAGGTTTTAGATGTAACACTCATTGTTTGAATAGGGATGCAGAGATGGCAAAATGCAAACGACCTCTTTCAAATCAGATGTGAATGTTGTGAACCAGACAGTAACGATTTGCAAGCTTAACGGATAACTAAAAAGGCGGCACTTTGGTAAATTATTTCACTGTTAATAATTATTCGGTCCATGCATTTCAAAAGGATTGGATTCAGCTTTTAGGGGACAATTAACTTCGACCCAGGTGATTTAGGTCAAGAGTGCATTGATGTCCTCAAACAGGCACCTCCGCACTTATCCGTATTTGTGCGCCTATACGTAAAAATACCCTAGTCATATCACCAAAGTAAAATAATACAGTAATTCTGCATAACTAGGCAAAGAGAAATGCCTGTATGTTTCCCAGATGGCACACTCAGATGCTATTAAATATTGGGAAGGCTGACTTTCAAAATATAGCGTAGATATCTAAACCAAAAGGATGAAATAAAGTTTTTCATTATGGAGACCGTATTAATCGACCTAATGTAAGTAGAAAACAAAGGTTTTTTATTTTTGTCTAAAATTGTATGATGTCTCAAAAATTGAATTAAGGTATGTGTGCCTTTAAAATACGTAAGTGATACGATTACTTAATTCAAACCACAAGAAAGGCCAGGCAAAAGTTAAAAACAACCAGATCGTCACCTTTAAATGCCTTACAGAAAATAAGAAACCCTTTATTAATTGCGAACCCACATACTATCAAATAATCCTCTAATTCTAGGACACTTTGTCAGTTAACGAAGTCCCTTCAAGTCAATTTCAAGGCTTATTTAAATACAAAAAAGGAGGTAATTTTGAATATGTACTTGTTGGGAAAAAAGTAACACAAGATTATTTTAGTCGTTACCTAGTCCGATTCAATCAATAGGAACTGTTTCCCGGAAATTGACCAATAGGTGAATAAGCTTTTTGCAGCAAAGTCCCATGGACCACAACGCATTCACCGCTAAGTGAAAAATTTACTTTACACGTTTACTTTTGTCGGAAATTGTCACGATTTGGCGGAATCTAACCTTGTCCAGCATTGCAATATGTCCTTAGTTAAATAACGACCCCCTTAAGTGAATCATCTATACTTTGTGACACCATAACTGTGACATTTCTATACCGTCGCAAATGCCGCTATGCACAGATGACGGCATTTGACGCGAGGTTCAAACAGACTTATGATTTTGCCGAACCTCTCCAAAGAAGTTGGAAAATGAAAGCAATTAGGGATTAAGAGGAGATGTTGTGGCCTTTGAAAGCATTTTGAAAGTGTGCAGCATTAGCTAGGCGGCTACAATGCAAATAGCAAGAGCTCTAACTTATCATGCTATGAAAAAACACTGGACTTAAGGAGAATCGGTGACACTGAAGGTTACAAAAATTGTTGTGTTTTAATGAACTTAACCAGAGTGCATTTCATGAATTTTATTGAAAGGTACAGCGACTTCCAAAAAAGCACATTTTGGATGAAAAATCAGCCGAGGCCAAAGTAAACTAAATTGTGCAATCACTTATTCTTTTAAAGCTATACTCTGTGGTGGGATTGCGAAAAAAAAAAACATTCCTTCGCTTATTCATAGAGAATTTGATTTGAATATAATCATAACCTTTTATAGCGCAATCTTCATGAAATGGTATGTAAAGAGGGGCACCCAAAACCTCTCCTTACAGTCCTTTAATCAATTTGCCAGGCAGCCCAAGTAATTTAATTAGCGTGACATAAACAAGAACCCATTTGAGTTTATGACAGTCAAGCTAGGCATTACTAAGGAATTTTGGTCACATGCCAATAAGTCTAATGCCAAGGTGCCCATGATCTTTCTTACATTTTCCGCTTCAAGTAATGTAAACGCTCCAGCCTAAGGCCACATTAGCCGAGATGTAGAAAAAAAGTGAAAATAAATCAAAAATACTAGTTTGTGCTTAGTCTTCTTTACTGAAGTATATTTTTCCCAGAGTCCTATAAACATTTCCATGATGGTAGATCAACCACTGGAAGTAAGCTTCGAGGTACTGGTGTTTATGCTCTTCTTTGTTACCTACATGTTTACAACCTTGCAGTGAGCGGGTGGATAAGGCGCTCTTCTTATTGTTTCAAGTGCCTGAGATTTCCTAATTGTTATAATCCTCTAACTGGACAATGAAATGCGGAACCAACTCATAGCCAGCTCTGATAACACTAATGAAAACGTGATTTTTGGCTTTCAGTACACCCAGTTAAAGAGTGTGACGCAATCTGCGCAGCCATTTGTGTACTTGTGGGGCAGTTCTTTTGCCATTCAGTGAGGGTTGACTATATGTCAAATGACGACTGACTGCAGAAAAAATTGACCTTGCAGTAAGGGACAGGTTTTGAAATGCAGAAAATAATTTTTCGCTTAATTGTTTAAAAGTCTCACCTAGTTTTGAACCAAAATACGATGCTATTAAGGATCATTCCTGATCCAAAAGAAAGTTATCATCAGCAAACTATTTTTTAAGTAATTATTATAAATTTTTAAAAGTTTCCCTTCTTCGTAAAATAATGTAATCGGGTTTCCAAACCTTTTAAATAGTTTATTTTGCAAAGTGAAACCGTACCATTTGAAACTTGAGAATGCGTAACTTCTCCAGAAAAAAGACAACTCTTTCATATCTTTTACTTAATACATACTAAAAAGGAATACGCAGATATTTTTAAGGGTATTTTTGGCATCGATTGCACAGTGAACATTAATTCGTTAAACACACAAATAAAATGCCTCGGCATCATTCCTAAAAATTTTGCTTCATTTGTCCCTTTTACATATTTTAAATTTCTTTCTGAACAACATTGGTACTATGCTTTCACCTACCTATTAAATTTGGGTCTGCCTACGTGAATAGTTGTTTACGTGACCTAGAATTCGTCATGCGACCTATCGCTACACACTTCCCCCCAAACAAATTAAATTTCTCCTACTGGAAAAATAAAGAACTCACAATGACTGAACGCCATACCAAGACCCATTCGGGCGTCATTAACCTCCTTGGAAGGCCCCGATGAATAGCGCGGTTCATTGCTGTCATTCGACTCCTCGCCACCAGTTCCGTAAGCAGGAGGTGATTGAGAACGACCGGATATCTGAACTTTGTGATGATAGACTCTTGGTCGGGAGTTGATCAAAACCTCTACTTGGTCCCCTTCATTCATTGAAGAAGTTGTAGAAAGAGGTGTCTGTGAGGTATCACCCCCACTGTCTAACGCAGCAAGTCTATTTGAGAAAAAATAAACTATTAAGGGTGACTTCTGACTTGAAGGAATAGACGAAACTTGGTGAAGTGAAGGCAAGCGCGTAGGAATTATTTGCACAATCCTTGTCTTTCCACTAATCTGCAGAGTTGTGCGAAAAGAACAATAAATAGATCAGTGCTTTAAGAGCCAGTAATCTAAAGTGCCTCAAATACGCATATTTACATACTTATCGCTGTGCATCCAATCGCGGTGACATTCGAGTATTTCCTCTAATCTTTTTCTAAAGAAAATTTATGACTTCTCTGATATCAGGTATACAATCATAGGTGCTGTGGCCAAAGAAATGCTAAGAACGAGTTCATGCAGTAGTTATTTATAGGAACCTCTAAAATGTGATCACTTGTGTGCACCATAAAGCGTAGGTATGCACGGATTTCTGAGAAAAGTACTCCATTTTTACTTGCTATTGTCTTCACTGTTATTCCAAATCTGCAAATCACAAAAGATGAATGAAGTTCGACGCAATTTGAATTTGTCTAGTTTACACCATTTAAATTTGCAGAGGATTTGATGACATAATGTACTTCTCGGGCCTGATTTGCACCTGATTGTACGTAGGTGATTAGTCAAAGATGGATACATCGCGTTTAGAAGGATCCTCCTTGTTTGCTCATGGAAGATTACGTATTACAATGGACACAGTAACTCAAGACTGAAGTGCTAGGAATTTCTAGTCATCTGTCACGAGGTATTTAAACAATCCGTTTATCGAGGCAAGGCAAATTGATTTTGTCCGTTTCGAAAGTGGTCTTTCGAAGATACTTTTGTGAATAATGCAAGGTCATCATTATCGAACGGAACGAATGGTATCATGGCCGACGGTACGCAGACAAATACCCACTTCAATGATCCTAAGACTTTCCCCATGTTGCCTGCTCTTCCTTTAAAATTACCTTAGGGTCGACTTATTTTATCCTTGAGACACCTATGAAACCCACCCCACACGCTGGATTAATTTGAAGCGAGATCTGTTCGTAAATAACGAAATCGATTTAAAAAATACATGAGCCGTTACAGATAAAAAACAGTTTAATTGCTTCTTATTTTGACTAGTTACAAGTGGTCAGGCCGTCACGGTATAAGTCACTCAGAAAAAGAACATTTCATAGATCTACCAACGTTCAAAATACCCACACAAAACACCTCTTGTCAATACAAATGGCAGGAAGTTAAATACCACATAGATTTAGGGAAAAAATGAATCCGTATTTTATGTCAAGTCACTGTCATAATGTGCAGTGGAATTTTTAATCGTGTAAAAATACTGCGAACTTGAGAACAAATAAAGTGATCATGCTGAGGAATTTTCACAATAAAGTCTAGATATTTGGGTAAAAATATTTACAAATTCAATGAGGATGGTAGCGTACACTAGCGTGTTTAAGTCATAGCAACTTCTCGGCTAGGGTAAATATTGAAGTCAGTCATTTACTTGAACATTTCATTTCATATTTTGCTGTCTTTTTTGCAGCCATTACAAGTCACCACCTCCTAACTAATAATTATTACTTTTTTTCTAGTAAAAATGTTTATTTCGTCATCATCCATCAGCGGCTACAGTGACTTATGGCTAATACTTAAAACAAAAAGGACTTAAATCTTACTCTAAAGCCATTTTGGATCGAAAAATTGGAAAAATGTTCTTTAATCTGAAAAGTAGGAGATTTTTTAAGTTTCCAACAGAATGATCCCATTTCTTATTTAAAACGCTAGAAAGAGATAAACAAGCTGGGAATACTGGAAAAGTATGATTAGCGATACCATTGATGGCACTTTTAACTGCATTTCTTTTATTACTCAGCTAGTTTATGATGAGGGAAACATTGAGTCCTTTCGGATTAGTGCACTAGGAAAAAAACAAGTTTAGGGTTATGAGTTTGCAAAGTTGCACGATGTTGTAATAATCATCTGCAATTCTGAAATTTTCTCATGGATTTGTACATTATGTGTATGGAATGCTCCATTTATAATTACATGTCGAGGATAAAAAAGGAGTGATTGAGGGCATTTTTAGTAATTTAAAGATTTGGACGGGTAAAAAGAGACGTTCTGCTTTACTGCATCCATGAATTTATTGTCAAGCGTAGTAGAAATTGGGAGATTATAAGGTAAAAAGGACAAGGCTGTTTTGCTAAAAGCCAAAAAAAGAGCGGTTCTCTATTTGTTTGAGTCCTTAAAGTAAGTCGCAGCTATGCGTTTGATGCTTCGTATTTATGTTTTCTATGCGTTCTTTTTCCCACTACTGAATCCCTAAATGAGCTCTGCATTATGCAATTGAAAACAAGTCCTTTCGTAAGCGAGCGTGATGTTGTGGAAAGAAAGGAGAATGACAAAGGAGTCCAATCTCGGAAAAATAATGTCATCTCTAAATCCATTGCTGACGCTTCAATACGAAAGTGAAAATATAACTAATTTTCACCCTACCACCAAATCATCGGAGTAGCTAAAATGCGGAGGTATGTTTTGTACACATGGAATGAGGATGCCATAGATATCCCATTTTAACCTACTAATTTGAATAAATATTCTCCTGGACTGCAGTCCTATCAAAGATCTAACTCTTCCTATTACAAACAATTTAGTTTTAAATTTGGTCAGATACCTGTCGGTTGCGCAATGGTAAAGGTTGGAACTAAAAAGAGAATTTTTTTGCGTTACAAAGATTTTTCCACGCTCCAAAAACCAGTCATTACTTTTCCTTAAAGAGTCAGATTTTTTTACATTTTTTACGGCACGCATTTGCTATTAATTAGACATGTCATATATCATATTCAGGCACAAATATGAAAATCAGGTCATCGCATATACGTGGCGCTGATATCGAACATATCAACCGAGGCAAACTATCTGTTGATGCTAACGGCGGTATCTTGAATTATTCAGCTCAATTCCTCTTAAACCAACTCCTGTTGACTCACCTCAACATTGGGTCATCTCGTACCTGCGTCGGTGGTTTCAATGAATCTGTGTTGATGTAAATGATTTTGCCAGTGGATCGGGAAAGACGATTTGCAGAGATGTCCGCGTCGACCAAGTCCTTCCTACGACGTGATGGCAATGGTGAGGGGGATTTATCACGACGCTCACGTCGACCCTCCTCCCAACACCAAGCTTGTTGCTCCTCCAACCAATTTTGCTGCTGACCGATTATGGAACCTGGTCGGCAGATACGGATCCATGCTATTGCCTCGGGTGCCGTAAAATGGTAATGCCTCATCAGGTAGCAACCTATCAATGTTCCCGTTCGACCCAGACCAGCTGAAGGAGCACACAAAATTACTTAGGACGGATTTCGTTATCAAGCTCGAATGATTGAATTTAATAACAGAACAAAATAATTTAAAATCCTTTGTGAACATTCTGCGCTGATTTGTGTCGTCTCACATTACTCGATTTCTGAGCCAAACATTGTTCATTGCCTGCAGCAATGAGAAGCTGTCAAGCTTCCACAAGTTTGTAGACTCCCCCTTTTTTAATTTATCCAACTGCACTTCATAGAGCCTTATTTAAACGGTAGAGCACCTTTAATTTGGTATTTTAAAATTTCCTCATGGCTAGGTTTTATTATTTGTTTATAAGAACGCTGTTTGCTCTCGAATTTGTACACGAATTTTGGTGCATGGAATGTTAAAAAGGGAATAACTGACCGGTAGGCAAAACTAAAAACCTCTGGCGCACCTCTACACCTATATACATGGATTTGGAATCACCAAAATGAGTCTAGAAGAAGTAGGTTATGATCGAATTCTCCAAAATGAACTTTCACTGCAAACAAGATTCATTCGTTCGCATATGGAAAGTGGTCGTAATAATACAATAACCGATCTGGCTATTCTGAGAACTTAAAAAGTGGTAGATTTATGAACATTTTTCAGCCATTTTTATGACTACGTCAAAAATAAGCGAGTAAAAGTGCCTTCATACGTTACCACTTTTGTTAAATCAAAAAGGTATCTTAGGGTTGTTCCACTGTTTTTACAACTGCAAACAGTAGACCAAAATACTCGCAGAAAATCCCTAGAGGCAACTTAAGGGACGCATTCTTCAAGCTCATCTGATTTTCTCATTAAGTCTTCTCCTATTTCATTAGAAAATATTTGGGACTTTGGCCTGTGTACGGTAAGTGCATTTGGGAAGAAAGAAACAGCATCCTACTACCCCACAGCTAGTGAACGCCATAAGCTCTTGATGCTGTGCCGATAAGATTCCGTAGAAATTTTATGGGCGAATAGAGCGGACTTACTAATCTCCAAAATGGTTGTATTCAACCCAAATGCATAAACTTTTCGTGAAAAACTTTTGCATGACTGAATTTTTTACAGTATTAAGATTAGCTAAGACGGGTTTACGTATTAAAGGCAAAAAAATAGCGGGATCAGCTCCTCACATTGGACTTGTTTTTACCTAAAACAATAGCACCTTGTAAAAAAAACAAAGCTATCAAGTTTGATAGCTAAAGTGCTGGAAACTAACCCCATCCCTAGAGGAACTTGGCAAAAATTGCTCAGTTTCTCAACGAAAAAATAAGGACACAAAATTGGCAAAATAGTCACTGAAATTTAAGCTAATCACTTCGAGGAAATTGTACTTCCCCTTGTATGTTTTCAATAACTTTACATCAAAAGATGACAGGTCATGTTAAAAAAGTGTTTGAAAATTTCAAACGATCTTATGGCTGCGGTGAATTTGTGTGAGGATATCTAATGCCCTCGTGGTGCCTTTTGACAGATTTGTTAACACCCATTCTTCTCTAATTGGCAGTTTCAAATTTTCTCCCTCCTCAAGGTTTTACGCACATTTAGGCTTCCTCAGACGTCTACATCTCCAATACCGCCCACAGATAAATTTGTAAGGGAAAAATTTTATCATGTTGGGCAAAAGATCATGCTTTCAACGCCGCCTTCCCGTTCCGCTTCTCTGCTTGCTACCGCCTTCATTTCAAGGTAGCTTATTACGTTTCAAAACCGCATACGATGGCACGGTCTTTAAAGAAGGGAAGAAGTTTTAGTTTCACCCCGTAAATTGTAAAGCATGCTTAATTTTTATGGTTTGCTTAGTGTTTCCACTTTTTCTGGATGCAATTTGGGGTAATTTTTCATTGTTTTCCCATGGTAATGATTTGTGGGTAAAATTACATCCTAGGGTTCAGATTTGTAAAACAATAAAAGCGGAACCAGCACTCCTTCTATGAGTTTCAAAATTAGTGTTTAGGAATAAATTTTTGTTTTTTTTGCAACTCTTTCAAAATGGTATGGTTACTGAAAATATTTGTGCATAGGTGAACAAGCTGTGGTTTAAATAGCCTCTTTAAGTTTTAGTTGCTCTGACAAAACACTTCCGTTTCTCTAGATAATTTTGACATTTAACTCCAAACAAGTAACGTGGTTTAAACGACACTTCTATGTGGTCCATTTTTGAAGAAAAAGAAGAAGAAAATTAGATTGATTAGTAACCCTCCCTACATAGTAGTGAATTTTTGACTGCTAAAACAGACAATATTAGAATTTTTACGTAGAAGTGGTTAGCATTTTATAAGTACATCCCTTCATCCGTCAGCAAAAGGTAAAGATACGTAAAAAAATATTTTCCAACAGTTATTATTATCTAAGTTCCTCACCGAAGTACGAATATAAGCGGATAAATGCACGTGGGTTTGCCTTAAACTTCAAAACAAAGTTCACAAGTGAAATGCACTTTAATTGGTAATGCTATCTCATTTTTTCCCTTTACATTTCACTCGTTTTACCCACATAATAGTAACTTAATGATCTCTTTGAAATCTGCTTCAGATCTAACCTTACCTACCTTTAATATAATCAACTTATCCCATTCCAAAGGTGGTTAATTTCCAACATCATTATTAGCACTGGGATAAACAAAGGACTCATTAATGGCCCAAACTGCTCCTTTCAAATCTTGCCCAAAATTTACCCCACCAGTTAGACCAACCAAAAGTCGGTGACAGACGAGGCAGCAATTCACCTCCAAACTTGACAATGCTACTCCAAAGAAGTGGTCACACAAACTAAGAATGCTTGAGGAGATCAAGGACCTTCCTGTGTTAGAGATTACAGACAAAGCATAAAAGTATTTAATCAATTTAGATGTAGATAGAATCTAGAATAGTAAAAAGCTGAATCGCTAATATGCCAGGAAAGTTCGCCGATTTCAAAATGCCCTTAAACCCTTCCACCTAACCTTAACCTCGCACTCGTAAAGAAATGCACATGTAATGAGCGTTTTAAAGTACAGCTAAGGGAAGTCAGGTAGCAATTTACGAATTTATGATGGCACATCTGACTTCATGTTCTTAATTTTTCTAAAAAAAGCAAGGTTGCAGGTAAGACCCTCCACATATTCCCAGTTAAGTAGAGTCACACTTCATTTTAGGGTAGTTTTGAAGCTAGATTCCACAAATTTGGATAAAATAACTACCTCTTTAATTGAATTTTATGCTAACTTTAAAATCAGTCGTTTAAGGTAACCTGGACTCAAGTCCACCATCTTTTCAGAATAGTCTTTCTAAATGAGACTTTTAAGATGCTGTGTACATCGCCAATAGTGCGGCAGAAGTTTAGATCGAGTGAGGCACTTCCAAACAAAAAATTCCTAACTTTGCGGTTTTCTCAAAGTTTACATTCCCTATTCTTATACAGTGGTATTATCTAAGTGCATCAGTGCCCATTATTTCTACGAAGTGATAGTACTAAGTCATTCTAAAGTGGATATTTCGTGTTCGTTTTAATCGACCATAGTTTATGCACTTGGGACTTATATCCTACGATCAGTGTCTAAAACCCTTTTGGCTGCTTTGTACCGCCTACTTAATGAACGTATTTATAGAACCCTATGTCGCGCATGCATTTAATATGTCTGTCGCTTTGCTTGGTAGTAAGCATATATAAGTAACTTGGATGAAATCGCAGCTTTCGATTTCCCAGTTCATAGACCTCCAGAACTTTGCGTTGATGAAAATGTTTCCAAAAAAAATAGGGTGCGACTTGCCAAACTTTGACGTTGTAGAATATGTTAAAAACTTAATCTAGGCCATTTCCACCTTTTCAGGTGCATTTTAAGCGGTTTTAATAGATGCTCAGCGATCAGGAGTTTTCTCTAGTAAAAAATATTAAGTGGTACAGAAGCCTCGCCTAGCCTCAAATATATAATAAAGTTTATTGAGAAACCCAGTTCATAGTCGCGCTCGGCTTTTTGACCAAACAATTTTTTTTTGAAAGGAGCCTTTGTCCGTTGTCTACTTTAGTTATTTCTAAATCAAAATATCGAATGAATGTTGACGCTTTAAAGTAGTCAGAAATGACGAATGACCTGCCTATTTCCAAAAAAATGTTCCAAGGTTACAATCGCGTTTAATGAGCCTTAAGGGGGTAACGACAAAGCAGTGGACCCGGTGGGAGAAAGTAGTTTGCTTTAAATGATACAGGAATAGATAAAAACAAGGCTCCAAATGTCCCCGCTTTTTTAAGCTTTGGTCAAAAAATTGTTTTGAATACCCAAAGCCGGTTTGACACCTACGAAAGCTAACCTAGACACAAATAGACTAACCTGATAAACGGCGTGGACAACATTGCAAAAATCCACAAAAAGGAATGAATTTTTTGTGCTATGATGATGTTTCCTTCACTTCTAAGGCAGTAAGTTAGTGGGAAAAAATTGGAGTTTTTGAAATTCGTTGCTGTTTGCAAAATCTTTCGTTCAATCATTGCAGTCAAGAACAATTGGCAAAATCTTCATCGACCAGGTTCCGTTTATTCCTGAAGGAATGCTAATCGTGCATAATTTAAAAAAGCCTCAACTTTGCTACGTCCCATTCTTTTGTAAATATGCTTTCCTTGTCTTAAAAAAACTGGCATTTTGGGGCTAAGGGAAATGTTTCATTAGGAGCGAAAAACTGACATTGTTGCACAAATCTACAAGTCCTTTAAGTTAAGCCATTTTAAAGCTGATGCTGCACTTTATCACTACACCATAAAACCTAAAATCTATATTTCAGAAATGGCACGACGTTCGGGGGATTACTAACTGCCAAAATACGTACTCCAGCCATTCAAAACCTCTGCACAATTTAAAGACTACATTACCTTTGCAATGAACAGCGATGGCTCCCGGAGCACTTTCGCATATGTCAAGAAATTGCAGTGTAATGGCCTTGGTGGGTACAGTACCATCAGGAAAGATGAGATCGTGATGAGCGATACCGGCTCGAGTGAATCGGTTTGACTCGTACATCTTCTGATTCAGACGAATCACGTTGGTGACATTGTTCTTTCGAAAGTACGGTAGATAAAACTCTGGTGCGTGCATAAGATAGCCTGGAATAAATGAGAGGAAGCAGACCTGTTTAATTCTGCCAAACCCGGTTTCATGTGGCTACAAAATGTTTCTTACTAGATAACTCTTGGAAAAAAAATAGCAGTAAATTGTAAGGAAATTTGTCAATAAGCTGTTTTATTAAAATTAACCAAATAAGGTTTTCAAAAGTTCATGCACCGATTAAAAACTCCAAAATCAGATCATAAATAACTGTAGTTAAAAAACCATTGAAAATGCTTTTCTATTTAAGGTATCGTAAGATCTTTTATGACAAGTTCACAGGAGCTCCGTGATGAGCAGTGGTTTGATTGAACTGAGAGGAATCGTACATGTGACCCAAACAAACCGCATTAGGAGCATTGTTCTTTGGCAAGTAAAGTAAGATGTAAAACCTCACACACGATTTGGACCATATATAAGAAGCCTTACCATTATCAATCATCGTTCGTGTATGAGGCCCAGAGAATGCGATGAATTTATTCGGTACAATCCAGCTAAGATCACCATTTTCTACTTTCTGTAAAAACATGACAAGATTGCCGTGGATGAGTAAAATGAACATTTAGTTAGGATGATGTTGTGGGAAACCCACTTCATTATACTCGTAGTCTTCGAGGTCGAAATTGTCGAAATCTAGGAAGCCCAAGCGAACGGCCTAAAAGGGAGGGATTAGGTACGATGGTATTAATTCAGATCCATTGCGTAAGGATAAAGCCTTTGCAAAGTGTGTCCATCCTTGGATCGAATTTTAACCCAGGAAATTTTATGTGCATTCCCTATCCCTTAAGTGTTAATGCACTCTATTTTGTTAAAAATTAGTTTCTTCTGTCCTGCGTCGAAAGCATCTCCTCTGTGGTGATGACAAAGTAATATCATGGGCCGAAATTGAGTTAAGCGACGTAGATCATAAAGTTGAGACCCAAAAATGGTGCAACTATTCATAATTAAGTATGAAAAGTGATTGTTTTGGTAAGAATTGACTCTTTTGTACGATTTTGGAGAGAATAACCAAACCTGCAATAAACGTGACAATACCCAGGCTTGCTGCTTTGAAATCTTCAGAATCCTACGTTAGAAGATTCATTCCGAAAATTAACAGCGGCTGACAGTAATACCATAAGCAAACAACAGTTGCTTAATTTTCCTACCTAACAGCACGGACTCTTCAATCACTATATTTACTATCACCATTCCGGTGCGATAAGTGCTTATACTAAAGGTCTCTGTAGAGGCATACACCCTACAGCGGCTTCAGAGAAGACTCGGTCTTGTCATTGCCCACTGCATCCATGCCGGATGCATTTTCTTGATAATAATAATTTTTGCAAAAGTTTTCATTGATTAAAAACGAGCAGTTTGCATTTATATCAATACAACTCAGATTTTCATATCTTTTTAGAATCCTAGAAAGTGGTAAACTTTAAAAATTTCCGGTTTAGCTAAGATAAATGTTTCATTTTGATGCATTGGCTACAAAATCCACTATATTTATTTGTGGAGCAAAAAGCTCCTAATTAAGGACTCCTCCTTATTGTCTCACAGCCACTGACTGCCTGTAAAGCCATTTCTAAGTGTCTTGCATCAAAAACATTTCTCTAACACTGAAAATGTAGAACCATGCAGTGAGCACGACTGCTATTGTGACTGTCACTGTTTGTGCATTATTTAGCAACGACTTCTGAAATTATAGATCCATGAGAATTTATGCATGAAAACTGATGCATTCTACAAATCATTGTCTATGTATGCCAAATATGAATAGGCTAAACAAGGAAGAGTACTCAGTGGATGAAAGCATTTTAGGGTAAATAAGTAGCCTCATCATACCAATGAAATTTATTTACAAAAGCTATAGGCTTTACAGCAGTTCTGCAAGCATAAAATTAACAAAATGATACAATTACGTTTGCATGTGAAATTTTGGCCTCTTAAATGCATTACATTCAGTGACGTAATTGGCGAATCTTCCTTAATGGGAAATGCTAAAACTAACTTTAGGCTTCCTAAGGCTAAAGCAAAAATTAGTAGGAACATCACTCGAATCCAAGCAACTGAATGAACGACCGAATTTTCTTTTTCCCACTGGTCTGCAGAAGACGTGGGCATGACTTCACCCGTGGCCTTGACTGGCAGTAGGACTGCCCTCAGGCCTACGAATTCAAGAACAAGGGCGAAATTCACATGAACGGATTGTTTTAGTTAATATAGCCTTGTCATAAACCTCCTCTTCAAAAAATGGTTCTTCCTTCTTTAGTGGCAAAAAGTTAATATCGGATGCATTCATCCATGCCATTAGCAACCTCGTTTAGGTGGGAAATTATATGTAATTTTTTGCACTGTTTGTAAATCATAAAGTATATGGAATGGTAGGTTGATAACATGGTGCAGTAATTTTTTTATGAATTCAGAAAGATGCCAGACATTTGGCTAATTTTCACTGAACAGTAATTACTTAAAAACTGCGCAATGGATTATTTGTATATGAATAGTTGTAAAACTAGCCTATCAAAAAACTAACTTTGTCTAAAGATAAACCTTAGAAAGAGGGAAAACAATGGAGACAAGGCATAACCCAGGTAACGAGGCTAAGAGCTGGCTAAAAACAACCCTATTGTATCCTAAAACACTGCTTTTATAAACTTTTATATCCTGTTTAAAGTAGAATTTGGATGAAAAAGTCAAAACATCGGAAATTTTTGAGAAATCTCAAACAAACAAATGAAGTACTTGAGTTACTGGCATCATACAAAAGTGATGCCATGGCCTCGGTGTCTGGGTCAGATACTGAAAAAAATGACCTGTATTCACTGGACTACTTTGTGATAAGAAATTGTGCCACGTAGTATGTTGTAAGTACTTCTTAAGCAGCAGTTACATTAGTCAGTTTAGTAATACTAATGTCACATTAAAAATGAAGCATTTAATTGATGGTGGTCAATTTCCTTCTCACTTTCTGCCTCAAATTTTTGAATAAGGGTGTGCGTACGCAACTTCAAGACCTAAAATTTCATGTTTCGGTGTAACCGACTGCGCGTTTTCCTGTGAACAGTAGACACATGCAGCGCCAATTAATTGAATAAATATTAGCAATAAAAAAATAGGCGAAGTATCACAAAAATGCTCTGACGCCTGTTTGCCATTATAGCATAAATGCAAAGGTCATACCTTTGAAAAAGTTACATTCAATAAGGGAAACAAGAATCATGCCCATGTGATCAGGTTAGGGACATAGGACTAACCGGTAGAATGCGAACGAAGCAAAGTAAAGCACCCCAAACCAATGGCTGGGCAATGCTAGAATCCTGGTGCTTCGTTGTGGGCCTTAAATTTAGACAGGAAATACAAAATTCTACCTCTTTGCCTGTTGAGTACTCAGGATGTGTTCCACCAAATGCAAAATTAGAGGGACCATTGTTGACAGATAAAGTATAGAAATATAAATGTCACAAAATCATTTTTTAAGTGCTAAAAAGAAGGTTTATAAAATTAGAGTTCTGTAAATTTCGGAAGTTATCCCAAGGAACAAAAAAGAACACGAATAAGTGAATGGAGATTTTCTTCCATTTTTATGACGTACAAGAGTCGTTTGTAGTGAGGATGTATGAGGATGTGGGGAAAAAGGCAACGTCACTGTTATCGAGTGAAGATGGGAATTTGGAGGGTCAATAAGCCACAGTATGTGAAATTTGGTAGTATTAAATACCACTGCATTTGATTCCCCCAGATGTTAAAGTTTGTCCTCAAAAAAGGTCTTTTCCATTCCGACCATGTCATAAATCATGAACACCATTAGCTATGTAGATTACCGCTGAGGTGTAATTTTATCCTATTTTAGAACTTATGATCACCTAAGGTCAAGTAATCAACACATAAAACTATTTATGTGAATAATATGTTTAATGATTTTGTCCCCTTTCAATATTTAGTCTTTCCATGCTAAAATAAATTTGCTTTAAACTAATGTTTAGATAACGGCCCTTTTTTGCTACTAAAAAAGCGCTTTATAGTGTAAGCTGGAGGCATTGCACCTACCCTCCTCCTGACCTTCTTTCTCCAAAAAGAGGCTGACGCACAGACTAGACCTCATGCAGAAAAATATCCTGAATGAAACACTTTTCTGCGCAATTTGCCTCGTAGATGATGCGGAATTAAACAATGCCAACCACATCTGTACCACTCACGATTAATGGTTCACAACGGTCCAAGCAGAAGGGTCGCCATGACTTTTTGCACTGCAGGTTAGATGCCTTATTATGACTCAGAGTTTCATCATGCAGAAGTACTCACCTACTTAGGTGTACAAAAATCTTCGCTCGTCAGGAAATGCAGCCATATTTTAGAATAGGACTTCAGTAGAATTGCTACATTTCGCTACCCTTCATATTCGCCATTTTAAAATATTTTGGCTTTAAAATATGATGCGCTTTTAATTAAACGCCTTAATTAATTCCCATTCTTAATTCATCCATTTGATCTGCAATGTAGGGTGAAAAGGAGGCCTACCACCCTTCTCGACCCATTTTTGTCACTGAAATATTTATGTTTAAATATAAAATTTTAACCAATAACGTCTTTTAATGATCTGGTTGTTAGGTTCAACTTTCACTTATTAATATAGGTGGTTTCTTTAAAAACTGCTTATAATTGTAGTAATACATGCATTCAAAAGGTCAGATTAGGCATCAAAAGGAACTTGTTCAAACGTTTACTTTGTTGAAGAGTTACAAGTTGAAGTGTTTACTTCAAAGGAATTGCACTAACTTATCGGCGAAAGTAATGGCGTAGAAGAGGGAAGGCACAAGGAGAACAATAACAAAAAGCACCAGTCTTGTTTATGAATCAGCTAAACGCGTTAGCAGTCGGATGCTCGCCAAATGAAGAATTGGGGGCTATGGATATGATTTACTTTTACTGATTGAAGACAGCCAATATGCTTTAACCGAGCCAAATATTTGCCATTCAGAAGGGATGTCAACGCAGCTGACTACTCAGTTATCAGTGACACCTGTAAACTTAGGGGAAGCGTTTACTTCGCTACATAGCAAGCGACATAAAATAACCTTTATAAACCAGAAAGGTCTCAGAAATGGATTTATCTTGTTTGTGCAAAGTTACACCTTAGACTTTACAATTGGATATTTCCCTTTATTCAAATAGTACAATAAGTAGTAAGTTAAGTGCAAAACTAAAACTTATTGAGATTAAAGGAAATACGTTGTCATAAAAACAAAGTGGGACCAAATATACGCCTTTTCCACGGAATAAAGTAGTTTTTCTATGCGACTTTTGGACATTTATTCTCGAATGTCGGTAAAAGCAAAGTTGCGAATAAAGCATTCCTTTTGTAGTGAAAGCCTAAAAATTCTTCAGGAGAAAAAGTGAATCCATAAAACAATAATGTGGGTGGCTGATTTCATTACCCGATTTCATGTTAATTTCATGTCAGCATGCATAATTTTTTATTTTACCGAGAAGTGAGGATAGCAAACAGACCTTTTGTACGGCTCGAAGACAGTCTAGTAGATTGAGATCGTAGTAGGAAGGTCCCGAACTGGCGTCTCTGAAATGCATATAATGCATATTTTATAAGACGTTAACTTTTTTCTTTAAAAAAATACACTATCTACGCCGCATTACTGATTTTGCTACTAATTATTGCCCAATTACTGTGTTTGTTTCTGCCTGCTACAATAATGTCCAAATCAGCCAGCCATGTGACTTGAAGGTTTCTTTGATGGACTTATGGTCCCAAATTGTGCCAAAATTTTACTTATGCACATGGTAAATCTATTCTCTACCAAGCTTGTTTAGCTATTACTCTTTTGCTAGTTAAATGACCTTTTTTATACTCATTTGTTCATAAAAACCATGTTTACACAGTAAACTGCTTACAAAAAATAAGTTTAACGAAATTCTTTTACAAGCTTGAAAATTTAGTGTAATTGAACCGGTTAGACGCTCAACACATTCAAATCATGCTCTATTTGATGTGGTGGTCTTCAAATAAGACAATCTGTCCCTTTAAAATGCACATTTGGTGAATGTAGTCCAAGTTCCCAAAGAAGATGGCATTTTACAGTGAATTAAACATTTCGTGTGTACAAACACTTTATCAAACTAATTGAGAAAGTAGTCAACTTTGTTCATTGGTGTCTGCAATGTTTTACACGAGTAAATGAGAATCCTGGGATCCAAGAGAAGAAATGACGACGCAAAATTATGCAGCAATTTTATTTAATGAGTCTGGCATTATGCTGCAATATGCAACTGTTGAATTTATGGTCGCTTAAGTACAGCTTAGGTAATTCACCTCGATATCACACCAGAATTATGCACCCATTATGTAAAAATAATTTCTTATCACCAAATAAGCAAATGTATGAATTTTGAACACACAGACTATAAGAGGTAGTGGGAAATGTTTCCTCGAAGATGTGTGCATACTGGAAAAGCATATTGCGAAATTCCTCGATACAACACGACTTGCATCGTGGCAAGCTAATGCAAGCTGCTTCTCCCTTCTTAGTCCAACTCTGACAATAAATAAGATAGTCCACACTAACAGCCGCATTCCTACTTCCTCCCAAAAGTGAAATTTTTGAAATTGAATTCTTTTTTATATCATTAATCCTGTCAGTACAAAGGACAAATCTGTTCAATAATAACTTCTCGGGAAAAATCGTGCTACAATGTGTAATGCGGGGTCTTCTCACCGACTAAAAATGACTGGTTTTGGACTAGTGAAGGAAGGAATAGACAGGCATATTGGGCCACTATCCATCTATAAAGGAGTAAACCAACCGAATAAATAGTTAAGGGAGCTATGAAAAATATACATATTTGTGAACAACGAGTGTCTCTAGGTTAGCTTCTTACATAAGGCATTTGGCATCTGTTGTGTTTTTTTAACCAACAGAAATGCTTACGTGCATGCTGGGTGCCGTGCTACTTTTTATGGCCTCCTTATGTGTTTTTCTTATCTCATAAAAGCATTAATATCTCCTCCCAAAGGATCTATCCAACGCCAAATCCCATAACTTCACCGTAAACATTTGGAATTTCAAATCAAGTTTTTTTTACAAATAACTTGGATTAGGTGTTTGAGTGTGTGTTTAAGTAAAGGAGAAAAGTGGAACTCAAGTTATTATGTGACCTTTAACCTTAGTGGGATCTCACAATTCAAATTTAAAACAGGTTGGTTTTAATTTTGGGATCTCGTACTTAAGCTAGACCTACCACATTTGGTTGAGCGGCAGAAATAGTGTCATATCGTTTAGCAAGTCTTTTCAGACCTCTTCTGTGCTTTCAAAGAGCAGGGGGAAAGAGTTTCCTACTTTTCTATTCCTAGTGCCGAACTGTCCTGTGCCTAGCTGCTCTTTAAACAATATAAAACTATTTACTATTGGTCCCTCTCAGAAGAATAATTTTTGAGCATTTTTTTAATAAGTGCAAAAAGATTTTATCTAATCATTGAATATTTTGAAGGGTAGCTAAGCTGATTAGCGATTGAAATTTATGTCTCTAGTTGGCTTTGTAAAAGGCAAAGGGAATTTTAAATCTTTCTCTATATATGAGGATGCAATTGTGGTAGTAGCTGTGACATTGAAAAACTCACAACTGCACTCATGTAGTACTGACCTAAAATTAATTAGCAATATCTCATCAAAACCCATAGAAACATGCGGAAAGCAAGAGTCATAGTGACGAGTGAATGAAGCGCTTAATGAATTTGTTTGTGCGCCTGAGTTTAGGTTCATTTGTGTGCCACAGAAAATAATTAGATTTTTTACTCGTTTGCACAAAGCCAATGGCGTTTAGTTAAACTTGTGACTCACATTAACCTATACTGGGAAGTTCGCAATGATAAACGTGCTCAGCAAGAGGTTAATGAATGGGCTATTTAAATCCAAAACAACCGTGAGTTGTCATACCTCCTTCATATATTCTGTGCATAATTTGAATTCATAGTTTGTGCAGATAAAGTATAATTGGATAATGAGTTGGTTATAGGCGCAAAAAACAAGGTTATTGGTGGAGGTTGTGCTTCGTTTTGACTTGATTTGACTTTCCCTTATCTTTTAAGTATTTATCATCCATGATTTTCTGAACTAAAACGTGTTATTCCAAAGCCATTTCCTAGCCTCATAACAAGGAGGACCGGGCCCACACAAAAGAAAGGATTACTATGATCGTGCAGCAAAATCCGACCAGCGGTTATCCGTCAACCAAATAATTACATTAACGATAATTTGAATGACTGTGATGCCGACGGCATGCCTGATGTGGGTGTGTGGGGACAAACCTATGCTAGAAATCTATCTTGACAATTTCCTACATCAGTGCCAAAAGAACTAGGCAAAGTTATTCCATTTCATCAAGGTTTTCTTGAGCAAACTTTAGTACTATAGAGGGTGAATAATGGGATTCATTTTATTCCTCCAAAAACCTTAACTCAATAGAAAATGAATGTATTTACAACGCGCCATTTTTGGGTCGTTGTAAAGTATGGTGTCGAAAATGATTTACGAGCAATAAAAAGTCTCCAAGCGTGTGAAGATGAAACGTAAATAACTAATTAAGAAAGCTCCTAAGAGTTTTTTCCACCCAATAAACTTGTGGTAAAAGGCATTTGGAAACTCAAATTAGCATTATATAATATAACCTACCGATAAGGAATAAATGTCCGATACTTGTCAAACAAAAGGTATTTATAGGCCTCATCAGCCGAGCGATTAAGGTAAATGATCTGGTAGCATCCGACAAGAAAGGCAGCATTGGTGCGTTTTGTGATTTCTGTAGAGGTGCAATGAACAATTCTATTGTTTGAGAGAGCGGAAGCCTTTAATTTCTTGTTCACCTTCCGGCAGTACCGATAGATTTGGGCAAGATTAAAGGGTCCGAAATCGTCATAGAATCTTAAAAACAATGTTTATATAAGAATAAAGGCAGAGGACCAACTTTTCGTAGACAAGTGTATCATCAATGGAGAAAATGTGGACGTTGGTAGAAGAAGGCGGAACCCCATTGCTGATTGCAAAGTAAAACCGGTCTGTAAGGTGTAAAATCAAAAATGTGTATTCAAGCTATAAAATCTAGAGGCGTGTCTACAAAACAAGTGTAATTTTGCAAACTAGCTACTATTTTTACCAGATTGATTGTAGGTAGTTAAATATGTTAGTAGTGGTTATAAAATGCAACATAAAACACAGGAATGCGTAGATCAGAAGAAGGAAAAACTAAGCACCCAAAAAGTTTAAAGATTAAGAGGTGTATGCTAACATAATTATACATATCAATTACTAAGAACACATAACTTTTCTATGCAGGGCAAAATAAGATCTGCTCTACTTCGAAAATGCAAAGATGGTTTAGAAAGACAAACAACATAAAACAAATGTGCGGCTGCAAAAAACACATAGATCAAAAAATTAGGGAAATATGTACCGAAACTTAAGAAAAATCACTTGCAAACCACAAACCAGAATACGTTAGCAACACAAATAAGGGAAAAATTATAAAGTCAAGACAGGAGGCACGTGTGTTGCAAAAGATGATACCTTTTATAATGCATGAAAGGCTTTTGAAAATGCCCAGGCCATGATCGTTTACCCTCTCCTTGTTTTTCATCCCATTCGAGGGAGACACAAATGTGGATTTTTGGGTCAGCGGTGGGAGAGGACAGGGTTGCCATAAGTTATCAAGGTCTTAATTTAAAAAAATTACCCTTGGAGTAGCTGCACTTGTTTGGGCAGAAGTGTCACCTATTTAAAACTAAAGCATTTAAGTTTCAATAACTTTTAATTACGAAAATCATTACTCCATGTAAAGTTTCTAGAGTTATACCAATAATGCATTCACTCAACTCTGACAAAATCAACAATTTTTGACAGCTATTTAATAGAGATGCTTATAGCCTTAAAAAACAAACCAGAGCATGAGTTTTCCAGAAGCTGCGTCAGCAAAATAATGCATTTCATTGGTTTCAATCTGTCAATTCGCATATATTGGCTCTTCATTGAAATAAAATATGCTGTTATTTGCTTTGTACCACTTAAGAAAATAAATAAAATTGCCGAAAAAAAAGAATTGGCTACACTAATTTAAGACTTTGTGCTTGTATTTTTCTGCTGGGCACTAGTCACTTGAGCCAAATTATTTCTTTTAAATAACCATGACCCTGATTATTTCGAATGCAGTTTTGGCCACGCGTTTACAAAGCTGGATACCCTAGCGTTCACACATTTTTATTCCGCTCAATAGTATTCCCTTTGGGAACCCTTATTTGCCTTCTTTTGTTATAATGACATGTATGTATGATATGTACCGTCCCGAGACTCCCTGAAGACGAAAGAAGACAAAATACTCGGGCAGAACATGCATTCAGTGCAGAGAAGGTGTCTGGACCATTGGCATGGCCTAAAAGGCCAGCCCACCCATTGAGTTACAAGAGGGCTGATCCGAAGTACAAAAGTGGCGCCTCACCACCACTGAGGGATAAACAACTATTGTATTACACACACGGTCCTTTGACGTTGGTCAATCTTATGTAATTCGATTGCTTGGCAGATTGGTAAAAACTTCGCCGAAGTCGTGAGCGATATCTTTGTCTTTAAGAATTTTTGATATTTTGTTTTAAATATTATTTGTCCCACAGTGGGTTTGGCAGTTTCTTATTTACCATACCCCTTTTCTAAAGTCACTTTTGTGCCACAAATGAATCGGAGTGCTGCATTGGCTTTGCGCGTTTAGGAAATATTAAGATCATGGTTTATACTGTTTGCCATAATCATCAGCCTTGTCAGCGTTTGTACATCCCCTAAGAATGCATTACTTTAAAGCTTTCATGGCCTTACTTCGTTGAAATAATAGGCAATAGGAAGTAGTAACGGGGTGGAAATGGAGCTGGGTTGGATTTCATAGGAACCAAAATCATGAAAATGAGTAAATGGGGAGACTGCAGAGGGTGAAGTGTTTGAGAAGCGAAATTGCAAGCCTGCCAAATGCTAGAACGAAAAATAATGAGAATACTACGATAAAATTGAGGAAACGACTGAAAATACAGACAAGTTTCCATAAAGTCAAACTAATAGTTTTTCGTAAAAGGCGCAAAAGTACAAAGGGTGGGTCCCCTCACCACGCATTATGGTATCGTTGCCACGCTATTGGCTTTCCACCACAATTTTTTTCAGCCAAAATTAGGGAAACAAGAATTTTTCCTAAGTTTTACTGATTTGAAAAATTAAATTTGTTGAACCACTCTACAAGGCTGGTCTTAATGAAGTGGATTTTTGAATTTGGATTAAATGAAGAAACCTATGAAACAAACCCAAAATTAGGTGACTCCAAATCAGTATGCCACACTATACTCAGATTCTTACTGATATGCATCAATACGAGTTTCATCACCAATAAGTTGTGGTACAGAAGGCCATTACTTGACAAAGTCTATTTGGCATTCAGGTTCTTTAAAACTACTTCACACATTGGTCAAGTGTGGGCGCCTTGCCTGACTGCGCAGCTTGCCGACCACACGATGGATATGGTATGGCGGATTTCTAGTGTTTTATTGTTTTTAGACCGGTTTTCCCACCAGATTCCATCGTAAGAAGGCCATACAACAGTTTCGGAAGGCCAAATTTGCCGCAAAACAGGCTGCGAAAGTCGCGTCTGTTAACCCCGAACGACTTGGGTAGACTATTCAGCTTTTTCTTAATTCGCATAGTTTTATTGAGAAGGATGAAGATGAAGTCGTCACACAGGAGATTATCCGTCAAAATGTTGATTTGGGTTCTGCCTCAAAAGTATTTGTTATTTACATTGAATGCATCATGTAGCAATTCGAACTTACCCTTGACTCAAGCCCGTGTTCCATAGATTACTCTAGAAACGGAAGGTAGATTTTCCATTCTCGTAGATTGGATCATGACTAATAGATATCTTGCTATTTGTGGGAAGCGTGGTCATCTTGCAGCTTTTGACTGGATGACCAAGCGTCTCTTGTTCGAGATTAACGTGAATGAGGAGTGTCGCGATGTTAAGTAACTGTGGCTTTGAATCTTACCATTATATTTTTTGAAGATTCCTCCACCAGGAGACTTTCATTTCGGTGGCTCAAAGGGGGTACACGTACGTGTACGATAATCAGGGTATCGAGTTGCATTGTCTCAAGCGTATGGCAGGCATTCGGCGACTCGAATTTCTGCCCTACCACTTCATCTTGGTCGCGATGGCTGACAATGGATTTATGTACTATTTAGACGCTTCAATTGGCGAGATTGTGGCCTCTTATCCCACTTACATGGGGTCGCTCAGCGTTGCTTGTCAGAACCCAAGCAATGCTTCCATTTTAACAGGTCACCCCAGTGGCACAGTTTCGGTGTGGATTCCAACTGAAAAGACGCCCGTAGTGAAGATGCTCTGCCACAAATCGGGTGTCAAATCTATTGCTGTTAACCGCACTGGGCAGTAAGCACGACTCGAATTGTTTCTTTGACCCTGTTGGGTTTTTTGTCTGTAAGATTAACCGTTTTGGAGCTGATTTTGCAGGTATCTTGCTACCTGCGGTCTGGATAGGTACTTGAAGATATGGGACCTCAGAAGCACTCACAACTGCTTGGCTGAAATCACTCTCGCGACACCTGCGGTTGCAATGGATTTCAGTCAAACGGGTCTTCTCGCTCTTGGATCATCAATCACTGTCCAGGTTAGCTCCATTTCTCTGCAATCTTAATGCATAGATTAAAGCCATTTGTAGTTGCATAAAAGGTGAAAAGTATGGACTCGGTTATGTTGTATTGAGCAGTAGCCCAATGAGTGAATAAGTTGAAATCTCGAGTGACTACTGATTGTCAATTAATTTGTACTGCTTATACCTCTGCTGTTTCCTATCTTCTTAGCAGTTCTGCTTGATGGAAATTATACCAATTCATTGGAACAGTATGATTGAACAGTTGTTCAGACATGTAGAGGCTCTGCTCCGGCCTTGAGTGACGTTCCATTTTGGTTTTCATGTACGAATATACATGTTGTACCCGTTTATGCAACAATTGGTTAGGTTTCAGTAGGTCAATTCGTGACGGGAGGAGAATTGTTTGAACGTTGGACGTCCCTTATTTTTCACAACTTTGAGAGGCGCTTCGACTAGCAGTAGTGATTCCCATGCTGTGTTCTACCTTTATTCGGTATTTTATTGTGACGATTTGGTCACTGCTTCGATAGTTATCACGCCAGCTCGGCGACTTCGAAAAGTACGTCATTGTTCCATGTCAGTACATCATCGCACTGCTTCGCAAGGATTACCTGTTCCCATTTTCGGACTTTTTGCAGTAATTCCTTGGAATTTTCTTCCTTATAAGAGTGGTTGAGTTGAACGTTTCAGTAAATGAGTATTCACCGCAAGACCGTTTCAACTTGACCATTATCCTATCTTCCTTCCTTTTGGTCAATAATAACTGGCAGATAAGGCTATTTTAACGTTACTAACTTCTTAGTGGTAGTCTCGAGACGCAAAACTACTTCCTTCGCTCTTACTTCTGAGTTTTTAATCCCAGCAGTGCGTGCACTTACGAGCATAAGACTCGGACGTTTGAGACTGAAGAAAGGCTATCTCAAACTTGCTGGTGGCCTAGGAATGAGATCAGATCTGTTGCCCTACCCATTCCTTTTTTAGTTTATGGCCCATTCCACGGCGTCCAGGCGGTCATGGGCAAATAATCTCTTCCACTTCCTCTTCTTGGGTACCATGTTCACGTTTTACTGTCTTAGGTTCTAAAGGATCCAGCTACCAGCACTGAGGTGGCTTTTCAGACAGCAGCGCAGCAGCACGTGGACGTAGAGGCGGGTCTAGTCCACCGCCGAGTGCTGTGCAGCGCCTACCTAACACATAATTGCAGGCGACCAGTGCATAGCGTGGCTTTCTGTCCCTTTGAGGACGTCCTTGGTGTGGCCACCGCCGGGGGCTTCCATTCCCTTCTGTGTCCTGGCGCCGGAGAGCCCAATTTTGACGCACTAGAGGAGAACCCTTTCGCCAATCGGCGCTATCGTCAGGAACGAGAGGTTCGGCGTCTGCTCGATAAGGTAAGATACATCTTGCCACTTGTCCTTTTCCTCGCTCATTTCTGCCTCGGTTAAATTCCTCCTCTTTCTTATAAGTTAAAACCCCTTTCTCGTGTTTTTCTTTGTTTTCATTTCTTGTGTAGATACCGTACACGATGATATCAGTGGACTCGATGTTGAACAAAGTTCGGCGCCAGGATGTTGAGGAGGAGTGGAATAAGAAATGCAAGGCTCTTGTAAGATTATTTCTATGCTCGCAATTCTGCTTCAGAAAGCTTTGCTCACTCATTTTTTTTCCTGACAGTTGGGTGAGATACCGAAGGTACCGATGCCGAAGGTGAATCGGAATAAGATGAAAGGCCGCTCGAAAGCCCAGAATATTGAAAAGAGGAAGCAAGTACTGCGCTTCAATCGGAAGCAGTTTGAGGTCTCAACATTGATGCGTGAGAAGGCGGCGCGGCGCGACAAAGAGAAAGTGGCGGCAGCCGAGATGGGGAATCTGCCCAGCGACGCCTTGGTGGCCAAGCGGAGAATGAAGAAGCGTACAAACTCGGCTTTGGACGTCCTTATTCCCAAGAAACACTAGAATAATTTGGCCCAACGCTTTCTTCATTTTTGCTATTATTTATCGTTGTACTTACCTACCATCATCGAAGGTGAACATCTTTTTTACGAAGGTATTCTCAGTATAATCACGTTTGAATGGTCAGCGATATTTTATGTTCCCAAGGTCGATAAATCAGGTACCGAACATCTATTGAGTTCAGAGTTTTAGAATCTGTGTTGTAGCAAAACGGAGGTAGCGGTTTAAGATTTTTTTAGTTGATTTTGTACTACGATCTAACTTCCTCCCGAAATGGTAACGAGGTGGGTTAGTTTTTGTTCGATTACACCTTTGATTACTTTCGTCCAAAGTTCAGTTGTGGGGCCTCACTCTGTTGTCATCCATTGGAATATCAAGTGGCCTCGGTCGACGTATGCTAGGCGATGCAGGTAGTTATCAATTCATGTTGTCTTCCGCCTATTCGTCCGATGTTATATTTGTGAAAATATTGCCTTTGTATGTACGCATTTGGTCCTGGTAGCAGCGATTGTGGGTTGCTGGAATGTCGAAGTTGGATGCATATCCTGAGATTCCTTGCCACAATTAGGAGTAGGGAGTTGGTTTCCAATCAAAAAAGGTATTTTTGAAGATATAGGAGATGGTACTTTAAAATTGTTAGCATTAATTTTGAATGACCTCCCTTGAGTTCTAGTCCCAGTAACCGTCATCTAACCGGACGCAACTTCTAAAGTGCCATTTTTACCTTCTTTCTAACCTCATGAGTGATTTGAAACCTACCTTCCCTGCTGAAGTTGTGGGTCAGAGCCAAAAATATTTCGCACAAATATTGTGATTTATTGTACATAAAAAAGCCCGTCAGGAGAGGCGTGTAAGTTGCAGGGGGACCCAGACTGTCTACTTTGCTGCGGCTTTCGTTGGCCGGATGAATGAATAATGCCGCCCGATGTTGTCGACTTCAATGTCGCTGCTCTTCAGGAGTGTGAAATCATCTTTGTGGATTAAATTATAAACGCTCCTAATGCGTTCCTAACCGCAGTGACCAATGGACAACCTCGAAACGGGGCGCATGCTCACGTGATAGCTAGCTGCCTAGATGGTGGAGAGTACTAAGGTCACGGTAAATTCCAGCCTCCTTTGTTTACAGTATTTGATTCACCTTGGCCGTATAGTGAGTAGTAGTACGCTTAAATTACATCTATACGTAATATCAGCCAATCAGGAGGGAATGAGCAAAAGTGTGACTGCCTTGGATGTTTGAGAATTAAAAAAATGTCAACTTGGAGAAAATCGTGTTTCCTCAGCTTTTGCTGAGGAAGCACTGCAATTCAACTCACGGTTACTCTTCTGCACAAATGACATGAACGACGCGAATTCACCAACCCATAATATCCCCAACTTTTGTCTGTAAAATTCTGGAGATGGTGATTTGTGTGTCGATGAGATGGCACCCGGCACAAGCTCAAGGCGCCAATAGGAGAGAAAACTACCCGACTTTGACAGTTTCAGAGGTGATATTGCGATCTAATGCTCAGGTACAATGCGAATAACAATGTTTGTAGCAAATGCGGCCAAATGAGTTACAGATTCCACAAATAACGGTGTTGATTACTGCCGTCGTTTTTTTGGGGAAATAGCATAAGTAACACCCATTGTAACTAGAATAATCAGCGGCAAGTAAATCACCGACGTGCAAAATTTTTAAGTAAATTTTATTTATCAGTGCAAAATTTACGATTGTGGTCATTTTTTTATAGAAACTAAGAATTTCCCTGCATTTTATCAAATTCGACATCCATTTGCGAGTTCGCTTTCAGGAAAGTGGAAATCAAAGGCATAGTTTCTCATTAATGAAGAAGTAGATGTTGAAATTTTTCAACAAAGAGGTTTCTACAAAAGTAACGTAAAGGCAAAACATTTACATAAAATTTCCATCATTGACAGCCTAAGTCATAGAGCCGATGTGACGGGTGAAGTTTCGGGCGACAGCTATAATCTTCTGTGCAAATGTCTTCGTCAGTCCAGGTACGAAAATGTGAGAAGCCAGTTAATGCATGGACAGGAGATTGGTGTAGCGTTGCAGTCAGTGGGGTGGTGATGGTCTGAAAAGGGCTTTAGTAAGTTGAATTGCGTCCACTGTGGCAGTTTGACCTTACGCATTCCGTTCAGATGAACTCCCTTTTGGAAATCTCTATCGTTGTGGAAAGTGATGTGAAAGTCAGCCTCTCAGAACCAATGCAACGCCGGTTTTGAAAGGATTGTGAATACCATGATTGTTGTTGCTCCCTCGTGTCTCGAAATGGCATTAATTCTCTTGTGCTGGTTTTAGTAAAGGAGTTATAGGTAAGAGTGCTCTTATTGTTGAAACGGCCTTAATCTTGGCTGTTGCATTTTACCTTCAAAGCCGCTGCTCTCAAAATAGCCTTAGTAACAGTCTTTGCTAACGCGCAAAGCTACAAATAAATTGCATTGCCTCTGGGTGCTTTGACAGAGTAGGACGGAACCTTGAGCAAATTCATTTAATCAACTACGATTCTGCACCTACAAGATGACCTTCCTGTTCGGCACTTTTGCTGCTACAACACTTGCTCTACTAAATAGGGGAGTCGGTTTTCCTCCTAGGTGGCTACCATAACACACCAGTAATACGGTGAATTACAGCAATTCGTTCAAACTCTTGTGCCCTCTAATGTATTTGGACACTAATTGTGGAGACTCCATGGCTTTATCTTTGTTTACTTGTGACGAATTTGCGTGATCTAACACCAAAATGCTGTTGGATGTCGCAACTAACTCAAATGTGGCTATGCAGAACCCCAAGTCCCTTGATCAAGCGCATTTTCCAAGGCTAATGAACAAGTGCTCACCATAATCGTGGAGAACTCTTTTGGATTTAGGTCAGTCGCACACAGATCAAAGCAAACGCTAAGCGTGATTCCGTGGTCCACCCACTTATCCGCATGACATTCTAATATCTCCCAGCTCAAGGCCATAATTGAACCCCTCGTCATCAGCCTCTCCACAGGCTTGCGTCTAGTGCATACCAGCTGGCAGGGGATTTATGAACTGAGTGAATGCATACGCGAGTGTTGGTGAGGATAGTAGGATGAAGTAGAGGATCACTTTAAAGTACATTGTAGTGGATGGCTACTAAAACTTGAAGTAACGATAATAAGGCCTGTAAGCAAACCTCTACACCTCGCCTAGGGATACATTAATAAGTCCAGCATGAAACTAAGTCATCTTTCTTCAAGGCGTTGACCGTGGAGACGGGAATTTTACCATCCAACCACTACATCATTGACCTAGGATCCTATTCATGTCACCTACGGAATCACCTCCTTGACCCTTCGGCATGGTGTTAAACCATATTTCCAAAGCCAAACTGCTTCCAGCAAGTTTGTCCGCCTTTTGAAGATTAATAGTCAAAGTCCCAATTTCAAAACACTCAATTTAGGACAGCAAACACACCTGCTATCCTCTTATTGAATTCTTACAGTGCTGTACATGTTTGTCCATCGAAGAAACTCCCTTTGTCGGTTTGATCGGCAAGACATTAGAGGGGGTGTTTATTACAGATCCAATTGAATTCAGGCAAGTCCAAACGAGTGGCAGTCCTCGCGTCGGTCCATTTGCACTGACAGCAGTATGCGCGCGAACCTACGAGTAAAAAAGGAATAGAAGTGAAAAGAAGGCACTACTCATATCTTACTCTTGTTAAGACTGAGGCCACTGCGCAGTCTGGCAAAGGTGGGAAAATTATTTCGCAGAAATAGGTAGTCTATCGGCTTCCTCTTCCAAGCATAACCATTAAAAACTACCACCTCGTGGTCGCAATCGAGGCAGCGAAGCCTGTCACAGGATCTCAATTCATTTCCGGCTGTGCAACCCTGCGGCAGATCGGTACCACCAATGTAAATAGGCGCACAGCTAGATTTTATCACCCTTTAATATTAGTTTACCGTAAAATGTCTGGTTTGTGATTTGCTTTTGCAATATTTGACATCTGAATATCACCTGTGCCAGCCTAAATATAAAAAAAGATAAATCAGAGACTTCTTCAATTTCCGTCAGCTCTTTTTCAAGTAGCGCCAGCATCGCATCAATATCACCAGTTGGTCTCTAATAACTCATTAAAAAGTGTCTTACTTAGCGTTCGATTCGCTCATGCCCTGAGAGGTTATCAGATCTCGCGTTAGCTGATATTGAAACGAAGAGCAGACATTAACGTGATTTTGCTCACTGAAATCGTGGAAAATCTATAAATGTACAAGCGCATTACAAACATGTCCGTTTTTGTTCCTATGATAACCAGGAATCCACATTTAAACCTAGAATTTCACAGAAATGCATACTGTATTTGATTCGTATTTATGCAAATACTTTTCTAACGATACGATTGGTTACCATTTTCCAATCAAAATTCAGAATAAACTGCGAGCTTACTTGCCAATAATTATAGCTTTCATATGCAGCGGTGTTATTTCAACAGCTTAAAGTACAATTGCCATTACTATGTGAAGAAATCAAGCATTTCTTTAAATACTCTCGTTGAATGAGGTGATATGGGGTGCTAACTTGAATTCCGCTTTGAAAGTTTTTTGCCCTTGTACTGCGGAAAAGGGCCGTTAGGCTCCATTGTAAAATGTTTTTAATTATGGGCTTTAAATGTTTAAGCTACGCCTCGGCTGAATTATTTAACAACTCAAAGGCTACCCAGACTTTTAACCGGCATACATCGTGCAACGACGACGCAGCAAACGACCTTTCCTGAAGTCCTAACAGGCCAAATTACTGTGAATGAACATATATTACTACCGCGCAGAAGTGTTTGGAGGCCATTCTTCTTACCCAAGGGCATGCCACAGAGCAAAACTCTGCCTTCGTTAGTTCAAGTATCCTTGATTAAAGGCACAGTCATATATTCTATCAAATTACTACACCAATTCGTGAATGCATTTTCCTCTCAACGACTACGAATGCTCCACTATTTCTTCCCCTCTACTTACCATTGTGCAGCTACAAAATTGCAAGTGATGTAGGCAGCGTGAAATTCCTTCCCTATTTGAGTAGAGTTGGCTCAACAGTCCTTCAGAAGGGTAGTTGCTTTATAACCAATCGCGTATTTTTTCATGCCCCAGCTGTGATGTCGCCTATGAAAAACCCACATACCTTAATCACCACCAGCTCTGCCAATCATACCTACCATCCCATCAGCCCTGCACGGGCAATGATGCAATTGCAAGGTCTGCGCGCCCCAACGACCCCGTGCCTCGTTTCCTCAACTCAAAGCTCCACACATGTCAGCGTACGAGCCCCGAGTAGGGAAAATGAAGCCAGGGCACCCACGCAACTATCTACACGTAGGAGACGGGACTTCTGTAAGATAACCTCCCCCCCCCCCCCCCCAACGGACAGAAAAGCATTCACTTGAGTGCGACTCAAAATAAAGCATTCGACTAAGCAACCGAAGTTTCATATAAAAAATAGAGTATCTACATGAATCAGGAGCAAAATGCAAGTCCAGAGGCGTCAGGAAGGGAGTAGAGCGGGCAGAAGTTGAAATCCAACAGCTACTACTGAGATCAAGGAGAAAGACCATGCTCTGCCGTTTGTTTTATTTCGGCCATCGCTGCTACCTCATAGAGATGCAACTGCCTGCCCTGTGTTTTGAACAGATAAGCAACCATGCTGGGCGTCTTGTTGACCAAGTGGTCAGCAATGCGCTCGTAGTCCTCTCCGACCTCCGATATGATTTCCACCGCCAGAGCCAACTCTGCCTGCGTCCATTCGGGATCCTTATTGAAAGCGAACACAAAGCACACCTCAACAGGGAGCTCGGAACCTCTCGAATGCCCAACAACCGATGACGCCCTAGCAACATTCAAAGTTAGTGGTGCTCACTAGTAAGTGAACTAACCCATCATGATTCAAGCTCTGAATGATCAAATATTAGTTTCAAAACCAACCGCTACACCTTTGAATAAATTACAAACCTACAAAAGCGATGAGTGTAAAAGGCACAAGCAAACGGAGATTAATGGGCTGCAGGGAAAAGCGGAACACAGTTAACTTACCTAATACTCTTATTGCCCGACCCTTTAAATGTCATCTCGTCTTAAAATCTATGCAAAGAGATTTAAAGAGATTTGATTTCACTAGGTACAAAAGAACTCACGAGAGGAATCTGAGGTGGACGCATATCTTCGATGTTAGAAGTCACTTCCGCCTCCAATTCATTTAAAAACTACAAAAAAGAACGAATATGATAAGGCAATAAACAATCCTCTGCTCTAACTTTATATAGGCACACGCGATATCTACCTTTAAATCAACGATTCAAAGCGGCTGCAAGCTTGTAGACTAACCGATTCAGATGGCACTTCCCCCTGGATTTCTGAACACTCTAATTCAGCCTCCAATTCGTTGTCAGAATTCACTGTAATCGGCACTGAGTTTGGTGAAGCAGTAGATATGGGAGTGGTGGGTCGTGAAGATAGCTCCACCTGACTCGAGGTTTCCGTTTCCATCGTCACTGCCACTACCACCTCCTGCGATGACGGCTGTGATAACTGCTGTTCTGAAATGATATTCACCTGTGGAATGAAAGAACGCGACGACGAGAAGGTAGGCACATTGTCCGAGGCGGTGAGAACATTTACTGAGACGCGCTTTTTCTGCGTACCACCCCTCCTCAGCCCACCATTGCTGGTAAAAAGGTGTTCTGAGTAGGGAAGCAACTTAACTTTTCTACTCCCCTTCCCATTTCGGCCCCTATTTTAAAATAAAAATAAACAGTCTTACGGAGCCAACGACCGCGACCGCACCGAACCTAACTCGGGGCGTACCTGGCCGATTCTCGAGTTCCTACAAGTCCGATTCGTGGATTGAAACCGCGCATTACTTCGCTTTCATCATCCAGTATGGGTGAGGCTCTCTCAGAACCAGACTGTGGACCTTTTGCTACCGCTTTACTCATTGCCGCCAGCTCGGCTTCGATTCGAGCCTGCACTTTCGAAGTGCACGTCCGAACCGAAGCACCAGTGGGAATACCGTTCTTATTAACCAATTTTCCTAGGTAATCAATCCGTACTATGTCATTTTCCGACGAGGAGGAAGAATAGAAGGCCTCATCTCCGTCTCCAATGGCACCGTTATCGTTGACCGGCCGTTTACGATTTCGTAAACGCGATGTGGATGCAGTTCTGCCGGTTTTGGTCAGTTCACCAGGATTGGAATTGGGAGAGACGCGAGGTGTCCTTGTTGAACTTGAGGAGCTTGTTTCCATGTTACCATTTAAACTGTCAATATAACGCGCGATAGCATTTTCGAGAGGATCATCAGCGTTGAAGAGACTACTCTGAGGCTGTAGACACAGATGAAAAGCGATCTTGTGTTCCTCCGGAGAAAATGGTTGTTCGAGCGGTGAGATAACCAACTTACCCCTTTTTCTTTAGGATGAGTAAGTGAAGAGAGTGTGATTATATCCTCGATATCCTGAAGGCGAGCAGAACTGTTGACGAATCCATTAACATGTAATCCAGCCCACTGAGGTGCGTGTAAAGTTAACTCGTAAAGGGTTTGCTGATTACGCTTATTGAGGTAGTAGAAGAGCACCAGCTCCGTGGTGCGACGATTGGGGAACAATTCCTTAACTTTAAAGAAATTTTTGCAGTGGAAGTCCATTGCTGCGAAGAAAATTCGCCGCTCATTGTGAGTCCAATCATAGCGGATAGGGCTAAAATTCCCCAAATCCTCGGTTGCCAAATTAAAGTCAAATTTCTTCCATGTTAACAAAGCCAAAGCCTGCTCCTCTGAGTATCTATAATTAAAAGATAGCAAGACCCACTATGCAGTTACTATGCCGATAAATGAAAGGGTAGATGGAAATCTACTAACCCATATTTTTCCGTGGCATGGTTGATGTAATCTTCGACTTGTTTATCCTTTGAGCTAGGAAGTGGTTTCCAGTAGAGTACCTCAAGTGTCCGACTAAACGAAGGACTCCTTGGTGTCCCAATCCCGAAACGCGGAATTATAGCTTGATATTCAGAGCCTACTCGAATAACAGCATCTGAAAAAACTAAAGCTAGAAAATGAACGAGCCAAAGAAACCGTGAACAAAGTAAACACCACTCTTCCGCATTAAGTCACGGATAGCTAGACAGGCGTAATTTGTAATGAACAAGTAATACTACTCATCCAGAATCAACTTCACTTACTTCGAGATGCCATCTTTCAAATGAATAAAAAAGGAAAAACTAACCACAAGTATCAAGTTGCGCTCCTATGGGGCATTAAATACCTGTGAAGTTGTTCTGACTTGTGTCAAGTTCTTCATCCTCAAGTCGACTCCTAGACAGCATTATTCCCAAGTTAAACGCAGACAAAACGACACAAACTGCAGTCTTGTAGATCCAATAAAGGGAAAATGAAGATCCCTAATGTGGTGCACTCAAACAAGCGAAAAATGAGATTTCATAAAATAGACTAATAAATTACTAGACAGCTTTAAAATAGACGTTAATTTTTGCGTGAAAATTTTGCATCGAAAATTGCATAACTAAGCAGTATGAGGGACCATTAAATAGAGGGGAATTTACTACCCACATTTTCGGAGCAAAAACCGCCTGATAAGCTCAACGCAAGGATGTTTGAGTGAACCTTTTGAATGGTACGTGTTTTTATTAAGCATGGATTTTGGCAGAGCAGTAACCATTTGCCCTAGGTGGAGTGATGTACAGTGAACTCGCGTTCTCTTCGTCATTGAACCCGCTTAATTATATTGCCAATCGTTAATGCTCCTACTAAGCTAATTTGCTCATTCCAAAAAAGCATAGATTTGGAAGAAAAAATAAGGGCTGAACCTTCTGCAAGGTTTTCTCAGTGATCAGACAAGGTGTACAAATATTACGGTTCCGGTTATAGCAGGTAAACGACTCCGCTAAACCAGGAGGAAAGCTTACTATTTGGCTTGACTACGCATTGTTAACATACAATATGACCTAAGTCCATAGTTGTAATGCGTAGACTGTCTTCTTAACTCCCGGTCTTGGTAAACGAGCTAATTGCTTGTTTTGCCATTGTACCTTCCTCGTGTGGACACTCCAAGTCAAGTTAGCAGCCCCAAACCATTCTGTACGTCAACACCACACTCTTTAAATGAGCGTTGTATTTCATTTTGCACTCAAGAAGGGCTTGGTGCACAAAGCTGATGGCGGCGGAAAGTGTACATAAACTTTAAGGGCATCTACCACTATTTCTACTTCCGAGTAATGGACCCTATCGGTGAGGAAAAAGTTCATATTCTGCGAATGATAGAATCTGCAGCAATTCATAACAAAAGGGCTAAAATTTGGCATGCACCTTTCACAGCTACCGCAGCCTCGTATTTTCCATATGAGCCATTAACACCGGAAACTATGACGGACATAAATCACCTGGAATAGGTCGTTGCGGCGCATTCTACCGTTTCTGCATTAAGATCAGATGTGTTGACTCCCAACTATTCTTCTATATCTTTACTGGCTCTGTAGATCCCTTATTTGTATAGCTGGGCAGTACTGAAGGGAAGAAAAATAGCAAGAATGAACAGGTCTAGGCTCTTCCCCCATGTATCTGTGTTTTATCCCATTTTTTTGTTACAGGACTCTGCCTTTAGGCTAGGTATCCTATGACTAGCTAATGACACGCGTAATGGCCAACACATTCTTCTGTCACCGACTCCAATTCCCATGCAAGATAAAACTCTAGATCCAGTAGAATTACCAAGAGTGCGGTCAAGTATTTTCTAAATTGCATGAAAATTTGTCTACTGAAATGGTTGCCTCGTGGGTGCATTTTGTGAAACAATGATTACTTTGCAGTGGCTGGCCTGGGTAGTTGAACGCAGGAATCAATGTGGGTCTGTATATTGCATTGATTGCTTGTAAAACTCTTGGTTTTGGTAAAGGGATACTTGATGTCATAGATATTGTACCTTTGTTAGGTGTGCAGTTTCCTGACCATCCCAGTAGCTAAGCCCTTCTGCATACCGAATATCTACATCCTGTCCTGATGTGGCAGCTTCTAAAGTCTTCGGGACGTCTTGAAGCGCTGCACTAGCATAGCCCAGAAGCCGGCCTGCTTGGAAGAAGAGTGATCCATTGCCAAAACTGAGTGTTTACTTCCAGATATATCCAAGTTGAATACTCCGAATTTCCAATCGAGTTTTGATTCTTCTTCATTATTGAGGAAAACTTTTTAACATTTTGTGCCTTGTGTGAAACGGCGGTTGCTTAACCCTCAGTTTTGGTGGAGGGCTGCTTTATCTCGGCCACTGTACATCGCCGAGTGGACCTACATTTAGGCCAAGCGAGTAATCAAAATACTTTTCGTGTGTCCAATATATATATATATATATTCAGCCCTAGTAGTTTGTCTTTGTTGTCCTCAGGAAAGTCTCAAGACACTAAAATTGCCTCTAAAGTGAGTCCGTAAAGGCAAAATAACTGATCTCAGTAGGGTTTTAGGAAAAATTTAAGATTTAAAGTGCTTAAACGGAGTTTACAATTGAAATTGAAGTTTATTTAGCTATAACCCGTTTACCTTTCCTCCTTTCCACTTCAGCTATTATACCTTTAGAGCAAGCGGACAGTTTAAAGGAGGGCAGCTTTGGCTTATAAAATGCTGTGAATGTGCACAGGAAACCAAGGTTATACGACGACAGTATTCATTTTTTCCCCAAAGGGTCGACATTGACTGCTTAATTGCGAAATATGTCTACGCTGTTCGCTTTTCACCTAGAAGCATTCAAAAACACAACTGCGCCAGACTATCTGGTGATTCCGGTTTCCTCACGTCACATATCTGCTCCTCGTCATGACTTTCAAGCTACCTGAGTACCCCTCTTCCTCACTCTAATGTATTTTGTGCTATACATTATGCCTTGTGAGGCCTTCGAGGAGATGCATTGGTGACACATATTGGGATAGTTGATCATTTGACGCTTACAAGTAGTACCTTGTGGCTACTTCGATGGCCAGATTTACTTCTTGATAGACTTACTCGTTTTAAGGCTTACTAATGATATGGAAAATCTTCAATAATAAAATTGCTCTTTTGCAGGATGGGGCTCAAGGCAGATAGCTTAAAACAGACTTGTCAAAGTGCTTTCGCATATTATCGCAACAGCTGTACTGTTGGACTACTTTGCACCCAAGGAAGAAGCAAGATGAGCTGACGAAGGTAACCTCCGAGACGGAGGGCATCAAAAGGGATATCACGGCCTTTGTTGAATTTGTTTTTTGTTGTAGATGACAACTTAATTTGCTAATTACAGTTATTTCTGTCTCCGCAACCAATTATTCTGGATTCGCGACAGATGTTTCAACCAACTTATATTATCATATACATTTTTTACGTTTCATAATCCGGTTTTGCTATCTATATTGTAGTTACTCAAACCTGGCAAATTGTTTAGCGACGTCGATTTAAAGTTGATAATAGTGATTGCACTATTTAAAATTTCCTCATGCCCCCTTCAGATGAAAACAACTTTGACGCTCTAGGCATGACTAAGAACGAGCAAAACCTTGCCTCTAATGACGATTTCAGCTCACAGCTTGACAATATTATTAACGGTAGTAACGATGTTGAATCATCTCCTATTTCCAATGGGGCTGCTAACAATAACAGTGTTCTACGCGACTGTGTAGTCGATCAAGGATCCAGTCAGGAGACTCCAGAAACCGAAGATTGTAGAGAGGACAATGAAGAAGAACTTACTGTTTTGCATCCCGATCATGTGGATTATTATTTTCTGCTTACTCCGTCTCTTACAGCCACTAATGAAACGCTTTCAAGAAGCTCTCAAAAAGATGCTAAAGGAACACATTTCAAAAGCTGCTATTGAGCTTCGTGAAAAGGTACTTGTTGCGATGCTGACTTTGTGGTAAATAGACGGAAGAGCTGAAACGCGTCAAAAGCCTTCACCTGGAATTGGGCTCCGAGTTGTACAATGCTCAACAAGAACTTTCTAAGTAGATTGCTTTGTTTGCTCTTGCTCATATTTTGCTCTTAGATTTCAAGCTCAATTGCAAAAGAAGCATGAGGAAAATGTGGAACGACAGGCACGGCGTGTGAAAATGGACGAACAATTAACAGTGCTACACAAACAGTTTAAAAAGACCCAAATGGATTATAATTTGGAGTACAAAAAGATGATTGCGATGCGGGAGGAGGTTGACAATCTGGCGTTGCGTCTTTTCTACTTGAATAATGCCAAACTCGAAGTAAAGAGTGATATCAATATCATGCAGAGAGCGGCTGAAAAGGCGTCAACGGAATTATCAAGGGTAATTCCATCTAAATCTGGCTTGAATACATCCCTCTTCTCCAAATATAGGCGGAAGAGGAAAAACTTCATCAAGATATGGTGGCACATCGAATGCAGCAAACTGTTGACCAGCTGACCGAGGACTGTGAGCTGCTAAAAGAACAGCTAGTTGCAGCTGAGGAGGAGTTAAGATCCGGTGAAAGCATGTTAAAAGACATGGAGAGTCAGGTGTTTGGTATTAAAACTGATCGGAAGCGACTCATGGTTCACTGGACAACCAGTTTGATTGGTCTTCAGCGCAGGAATGAGGCCTACGCCGAGCTCATGAAGGACTTTGAGTAAGCTAGTTCCTTCACTTTCCGTTAATGCCTCTCTCTCTTTGTGGCTGTACTGTTGGACTACTTTGCACCCAAGGAAGAAGCAAGATGAGCTGACGAAGGTAACCTCCGAGACGGAGGGCATCAAAAGGGATATCACGGCCGAGCAGGAAAAGCATGAGCGCTTGACACTGCAGTTACATCGCACTCAAGGAGACATTGAGAGCACGAAAAAAGAACTGGAGCGTCTCCAGGCGATCCACGAAGAGATGCGCAAGGAATATGCACAGACGCAGCGTATTCTTAGCGAGTCGGAGCGAAATCTTGAAAATGCGAATTCGGTAAGTCAAAAGATTGATTATTTACTCTAGTCGACTTCGACATAAGTGAAATTTGATTATTTTTAATCCTTGTATGTTCCTATTACAGTAGACTTTTCAGTTTTCCCTCATTTAGCGTGCTGAGAGAATTTGTACTGAAATCAGGGGTTTTCGACCTTTATTGCTTTTGCACGTCCAGCATTCATTTTTAGTACTTTATCAATCCACTCAGCAATAAGCCTTCTTCTAAGCACCGTCTTGGGTAGACGCATTCACTCAGTAGGCTGAGGTGTATCGACCATGTATCATCACACTTCCCTCATTGTAGCATGAGTTATCGCTGCAGATGTTAGAATGCAACAGAGAGCAACTGGGAGTAACCCTGTTCTAACCACAATGACTGGCTTGGAGGCAGATCAACAGGAGAGTCTAGTAGGCCATCATAGCTGAGTAAGTAAGTAGTATTCTGGCATAGCTGCACTGCTAGGTCGATTGTGCAATTGAGTTTGTTCCGTGGGGAGCTGTTAAGTACCAAGGCCAATCGGTGACTCGATCCATTCTCTGATCCTCTGTTCTCCGCCCTGATGGTTGGAGCAGAATGTGCCTATCGCCACGGTAAGCGTCTGTGAAACATAAAATGTCATCTCAGTACTGGTGGATTCTCTCCTCCTATGCCCTCATTACATTTGGGATTCTGCACTGGTTAAATGGTCGGTCGAACAAGGGAAGGAGGTTGAGTCATTTCGCGTTGCATGCGTACGGGAGGGTTGAGAGAGGGGTAGCAAAGAAGAGCCGTGGGGATATTCGTGTCGCTGTCATGGAGGCTAAAGTGTTTTCTCTGTTTTGATTTGTTTGCAAAGGTGAGCTTCTGCCTAATGAACACTTTGTGGTAGTTGAAAAAGTAACCTAGTGTATAATAAAGCTCCCCACACTGATTGGTTGATCCATTTTTAAGGTTTTTTTCAACTTATGCATGCAAATAGGAGCATTTTACATACATCCAAGAATGTTAACCGAAAATCTTACGAAATTTATTGATCCCGTGAGGTATGTAATTCGGAGTTAGGAGTCAGGGCATCTTCTACCTTTTCCATGTTTTATTGTTTCTACAACTCTTATTGCAAATTTGGATTGTCATTGATTGTAAAATTTTGCATAATTTTGCCCTAATCATGCAGGAAATATCAGTGACAAAATCTTATTTATGAAACTCATACGTTTCCGTCGTCCCCATATATTTGTTTTTTTGTATCATATTTTTTTGAAAGCATGGCAGTTTCCAAAAAATCGTCAGTTTTTTCAAAAAGAGGTGCTGATTGGAAACTGATTTTAAGGATTGTAATGTTTCAAAGGCCATGCAAAAACATTTAAACACTTGCTAGCTCTACTTCAGCAAGCCTAACAGTGTGCCTGGTTTAGCTCAAGTGTTTTTTTATCTAAAGTAACAAATTTCTTCAACTCAGTATTTTCACAAATGAAACAAAAAACTTGCTCATGTATTGCATTCTCCCAGTTATCTTTGAAGTCGAAATATAGGGTGATTCGGGTCAGGCGGCAGTAGTACTCTAGCTGTACAGTGGACTTACAAGAACCATGGAACGATCCATGTAGCAGCTTCTGATCAGTTTGACCATAGCACTTAACTTTCAGTCCAGAGAAAAATAGTCTAATCTATTCTATTTTTCCCCTTCTACAGATCCAGCGCGATCTTAACCAGGAGGCACAGCTGCTTCAGAAACGCCTAGAGAAGGAGTTAATAAAAAAGCATGAGTTGGAGGATCGAATTGACGTTCTTCTGCGTGATAAACTCTCTGCCACGAAGGCTTCTGCCTATGTCAAGAAAATGGCCACCAATGTGCACGATCAGAGTCGAGAATTGGAGGCTCAGGTTTGCCTTGGTATTTATGCCATGGGACAGTGCATATTGCCACGTTTTTCCTCTACTAATCTCGGAGATGTTTTGACTGTAGCGTCAAGACATACCCTACAAGGTAGCTTGATACGATCTCATGGTAGCTGTCTAACACCAAATGAGGAGTTCATTAGGTTCTGAAGTAGACTTAAATTAGCCTACTTTATTTAAATATAGAAACTTCTCTTGACAATAAGTTGGCTACTTTTTGGACATTAGAAGACTGAATTTTTGGCTTTAATTAATACCTCTGTTTTAAGCTGTGTGGTCTCTGTTAGTCTGTCTAGTAATACCGATCTCAACCTATGTTCAATCGCGCAATGCCATTGTTTATTCAGGTCTTCTCTTAAGTATGTAAGTATGTAGGGTTTGACGTTAACCTATAGAAACGGTTAGAATTTTTGATCCATCCCAATTAATTCAGTCATTCTATTAAACAAATTCACTGCAAATCCTGTGACATCTTGTGAAGCGGCTTTTTTTCGCAGTGCCCCTTGCGTAGCGTGGCAGAACCCAACACATTCCTTTACACTTCCGATAAGCCTCAAATTTGCCGTTTCATTGAACTGTTAATGTTTATTGCTCCACAACTTTACTCTGCTAGCCCTTTCGGCACATCCACTTGTTTCTTTGCTCACCGCATCTGCGGGGTGCATTTTCATGACTGTATTTAAGGCCGAACCACAAATTTCAGAGTCATCAACATACTATGCGCGTACAAGTCAAGCTTTCCAGTTAATTACTTTGTTGTTAGTTCAAGGTACCCATGTTGTATCCATTCCACGTTGGAACCCACAAACTTGGACTCATCTACTGACTGCATATAAGGTTCTAATAACTAGGGAAAAGGAAGTATTTAGGTGTTGATGACGAGCAGTAATATTGTACTTAAATCTGGAAGATCCGTTTGAAAGGTTAGTGGCCTAGCACATAGTTTGAGTTGCTTTTAAGGTAAAACGGAGTTTCATTTTCATATTTTGTTAGTGCTATTTTCAGGTGTTTTCGTTGCTGTTATCACTGGTTGTCACTAATTATTTAAAAATGTGAAAGAAGCCCTTTCGCGAATGCCACTTGTTGTGTGTATTGGGTGGTGGGTGGAGTTCATTACTAGCATCCAATCAGGAGGAGAGTATTATTGCCCCTAGCATAGGGTACATCGATAATCAATAGTTTCAGACTCTACCACTGGCAACTTAAATTAGCGATCGCAGAAGAAAAATTGAGCTCACACATTCAATCATACTGTTCAATCAGCATTCATTCACGTACCAGAAGAGTGTTATTCTCAATCAGATACAAACAGGTATTCTTGCATTACAGGCAGCAGTACTGGAAAATAATTTGGCCAATGAAGCTCTTGAAGTTGCTCAAATTCGAGCGGAGACAAAGGTTATGGAGGACCAAGCTCAAGCACTAGAGAGTGCGATCGCAAAACGCGCCGAAAATTTTGCCTCTCTACAGCAGAAAATCAAGCAGACTAATCTTACGGTTCAACGCAAGCAGAATCATATTGATGTGCTCAATCGCAAGCTGCAACATCTGTTGAAGGATACCGGGGTGGGTGTCCGATATTTTAAAGTGTCCACCACATGGTAGTAATTCTTTTTGCATTCCACATTGTCGTTTCCATTTAAATTACTAACAAATGTCAAATTTTAAACGCATAGCAGGGTTTTGAAGTCACCACAATTTAATACAGTGACATGCGTTCTGAATACAGGAGTTAAAAAAGTATTTTTAGAAGCATTCTGTAAGATTCAGTTGCTTGATGAATTTACCTTTATTTCCTGTACGAATAGCAAAACAAAAATAGTATACTAATGAGGTGATAGACCACTAATATTTTTTTTCTCTGTGGTATTGAATGAATGGGCAGGCGACCAGAATAGTTTGTGCGGCTTTTTATAAAGGAGAATTAAGTGACTGCAGATGTTCACTCTTTCCAACGAGAAACAGGCTCGCGAATCACACTTCTATGCAACATTCCGTCTCTAGAATTAAAAAATAGCCTCCACACGTCTCTGTTCGGATAAACTATCCTCGGACTTGTTTTATCTTCCAGGGTATTGAAATAGGACCCCTGGAGATTATGCGAAATCACTTGGTAAAAAGCATTACAGCCAAACAGGAGGAGATTAGCACTCTGGAACAGCAGTGGCTACGCGAACAGACTGAACTCATTAATCGAGTGAAAGAGAAGGAAAATCTCGCTGACGAGCTCTCCCGCCAACAGGTCTGTCTGGCCGTCTTGGAGAGGAAGAAATTGCGGCTTGACTGTAATTTCGTATTCCTTCCTATAAAAACGGCAGGGAAAATCAAATTTTCTTGCATTTGAGCACTATTTTACTTTTTTTCTACCTTTAGCTGAAATAAATAATATTGAGAAAGAGAAGACACAGTTGAATCGCGACTTAGTGCACCTGCAGAACAGCATGGTGAGGTTGAACAAACGGATCTTTGAGCAGCGATCCAGTGGGACTACGTTGGAACAAGAGAACCGGCTAGCGGAGGAAGACTTTTTGCGACGCATTCGAGAGAAGGAGACACAGGCGGTGGAGACCGAGGCTCAGTTGGAGGATGCTCTAAGGGAAAAGGAGGATTTATTAGCAGAATTGCTGGAGACAGAGTGAGTTGTGCGCAAAATCATTCATTTGTCTAGGGCAACCGTTGCTTTATCATATGAATATTCCGCCAAAACTTTTTCCACAAGAGAATTTGAGCTTATCCTCAATAACGTATGACCATTGGAATGCAGTAATGAGATTTTCAATGTTAGGCATTATTCAGGACACTCGTAAAATTTTTAGATAAGTAAATTTGCCATATAGTTCAATTCTAGATTTTCCCACCATTGAGTCTGCTGTGCTCCAATTACAGGCCCCAATCCAACATTAAACAGTAATTTTTAGTAACCCTTCTACTTTTTTCCTCATAAAAGCACTGAATTTTTCTCGATTTGATTAATTTCTTGAAACTGTACTTGGTTTTGATTCAGCTTTAAATTAGGTATCCAAATTGCTTGCTGAAGTAGCTAAAACCTCTAAAAATGTACAATTTGAGTCCGCAGAAGGCAGTGGATTCCTTCAAATAATATTGGCTTGAGGTGACGGTTTTAAATCCACAAATTTAATTTTGAAGGTCTTCTTCAATGTTTCTTGCTTTTACGCAGAAAAACTTTACTGTTGAACGTGTCTTCGCTCAAAGATGCTACTACAAAGCTAATGAAATAGTTATTACTGGCAGATCCGATTGCTATGCAATGTAACATAAACCATAAATTTGCATTGCCCTGATTTTTAACTCATTTAAACGCCTCAGCCACCAAAAATTGCGCTATATTGAAAGCACGTACAGAGAAGTTGAATTAAAGGTGATTATTTTGATCCATTTATTTTTTGTGATATCTTTAAACCGCCCAAATTACTCCCAATTTTAAGGCTTTGGAATTCATGCCCTTTAAGTTGATCAAAATGGTTTCCGATGGCGTAGCTCGCGGATTTTGTATACCATGGAGAATGTAAAGTTGTTCAGAGCTCTAGCCTTTTCGGAATAACGGGTAAAGGTTGGGTAACGAAGGGAATTGGGTAAAGTGAGATGCAATGGGGCAAATTACTTGCTCAGATCTTTTTAATCACAAATACAAGCACACTAAGAATGAAGTTGGATAACTCCCGAACTATGTTTAATACTTTTTACCCGAAGAAATAATCATCATTTCAATCCACCATCCTCTACCAATCAAACGTTCTGTCTTGCACAAGTTCCAGTTGTGTCTTACTGAGTGGCTAAATCTCAGCTTTGATTGATGTTTAATCTTCACTAAGTGAATAAGCTCTTGTGAACACTCCCATCTGTTGTGCACCACGTGCTCACGCACAAATCGGGCTTAGTGTTCCTGGGATGAGGCAGCGCCCAGCTTAAAAGTGTGGTGTCGTTCAGTGAGCGCCATAGGATGACTAAAGATACGTACGCTCACTTAAAGACCGTCACGATACAAATTTCCCTCCTCATTACGAATAAACCACTTTTTATGAGGCGAAGTAAAGGAGTGAAGAATGAATTGATACCCTTTGAAATTTATTGTCATTTGTTTACGCGTGTAGGTTCAACCCCTTTGTTCAGCTCCATCCATGACCCTTTTGCAATCGATGTGAGTGCAAATTAGGCATTTATAAATTTTTTTATTTTGCCTTCAATATCGACGTATAATGTATCGTAGTGAAAGTGGGGTGTTTGTAAAAATGACACATCGACTAGGCAGTGATTTATTGCCAGAATGTAAATTTTTGAATCACTTCATGTCGAAGTTTCACTATCTCACTTCTGCAAATACTGCGCAAAGTTTACAACAAGCTTGAATGCTCGACCCTGAAACCAAATAAATGGGGAAAATTTTAACTAAACCAGATTATCTTGACAGTTTTGGGGGTTTTGATATCCAGGATAAATTCCATGGTAGCTAAATTACGCATATTTATCTTTCTATTGCACGCAGATGACCATGCGCATTTTACTAGATTTTACAAATTACGACAGGTCAGTTCTGCGAGCTGCATAGAAAAGTGTTGGATCTTTTTGGTCATCTCATATACCATTTCTCCTATTAGACTCCAACCAAATTTTCTATTTTACTAGCTTTTACCGGACCGTCTCGTAGTTCGATTTTGTAAGCACAATTTATCGCTTTCTGAAAATCTCTTATTTGCAACGCATTCTTTTCATGATATTCCAATCTGGAGTACCCCCAGGCATCCTGATCTTCCCAGTTGTTTTGCTGTGTAGTATGTGTTAAGTCACTAGCGCCAACTACAATTTGGTAACTACTTCATTGCTCCCAAGTTGGTTTTTGAATTGGTTATTAATAGCTTTAATTTGATTTTCGGTTGGAGCATATTTAATGCCCAGAACCCATTTATACATAGCAATGGTCCTTACTATGGCCCAATGTTCGTGGTGCCCGTTGTGATTTAAATTTGTCGTAAACACACCATTCAGGTCAGTGTATTCGGATGTCTTAAGCTTTCCCCCTTTCCCTTATCGGATAATGCAAAACAATTTCAATGAATTTCATCTTATCACTAGACTTTACTTGAACATCATCAAATAACCACGTATCCAACCGCTCCCATGGAGTCCAATTATGTTTGACGATGATGCACTTTTAGAGCACACACGTAATAGTAGCAAGCAGATATGGTGTGAACCTATTTCTCCCTTGTTCGCCGTTCCAGACGCCACATACTGTTGTGGGAGAAGAAGGTGCAGCTGGTCAGTGAGACACGTCAGGCCGTTGACTCAGCCAGTGGTTTAGCGGAGTTGAAGGCCATTCGTGTAGAGATCCATCGCATGGAGGCACGCAAAGCGCAGATCGCTCGACAACAGGAGCAGCTAATTCAAGCGCTGGAAAAGTCGGTCCAAAAGTAGGTCTTCCTTCTTAATTTTCCAACGACCCTTCCTGAGTAGTGAATTGTCGTTTTAACGGTCGACAATAATTAGTTTAAATCATGTTGGAACTCCTGAGATTTCTCCCATTGAGATATGATATGTCATTCAAATCGTAGCATGAATATAGGCATTTTTTTGTAAATTTTGGACTGATACGAAGGTTTTAGAAGTCATTTTTGTCCTTTTTCCAATTTGTTCGTTCACATTGATGGATGTATTCGGGATTCACACAGCACTTTAGGACTTGTGAGGAAGTAATTATCAAAATGATCAAAATAGATCACTTTGATAGGTGTAGCTTTGCCAAAACACCTTGGTTTTTTATTGTAGCAATCAGAATGTCTTTATATGCGTTCTCGACTCCGAGTTTTATGCTACTAGCGTTGTATTATGAAACGACACTTGGAGGTGGCGAGGAGGTTTGTCCATTCGAAACAAGGGCCGCACAAACTACTTCATGGCTTTGCCGCAATTGTCTCTCTAAGCTTGCAGTCTGCAATATTAAACTAAAAAATATTATTCTGCACTATAGTGAAAGCTGGCATTAGATACCTGGCGACATCGTAATAATGCAATTTGACTAAATATCTTGTAACACCTTGTGGACTAGCCATGAATACTTTATTTCACTATATTATTGATAGTCACTTGTTGGCTCGATTTATTGACGTCCACGAAGTCACTCGAATAGATTCTGAATGCCATTAGTTGGGTTTAATAAATCCTAAAACGATTGCAGTTCATAGCGGTAGCGTTATCAGATTAATATTCCGCAATATTTGCCAAGATCTGTAGTTTTGTTGTCATCTTTGAGTAAAGTAAGGGATACGAACCTATAAATTGCTTCATTGCGGCTTTATAAAGACAGGGGACAGAAGCAGCACCGAGGACATGACCAGAGATACGTTGCAGCATCGGTGTGCTACTGAAACAGTCTACAGTCCGTGGTGTTGACCTTTTTGATAGCCGGCCTAGTTTCTTGTCTCTTTTAGGCGTGATTCTATCATAACACGGAACGAGTGTGCAAAGTCTGTGAAGGCTAAGGAAGCACTGACGAAGAACACTCTACTTCGTGAAATTGAAAATCTTCGCGGCAAGATACTGGATTACAAGAAGGTCAGTGCATATCAAGCAAGTTTCGAAAAGTTGCACTGAAAGTGCAACTCTCCAACATAAAACGTTGGCAATTCATTTTTTTTGCATTGCGAATTGAATTTGAAAGTTTAACTTCAAAAAGTGCCTTTCGTAGGACAGATAGTATGGAATTTGCTAAATCAGTCAAACAAGCACGTGTGTTCCGTCCTGAAACCGCTGTAGCGTAGAGGTCTCAAATGAAGCCTTCGGATGAATGCACGATGCGTTGTTCACGTATTCTCCTTCTGTTGAAAATGGGCTGTGTAGTAACTATGGCTTGGTATCATGCCATACAAAATGGATAAGCAGAAATAAGTTATAGAAACGGTTTAAATACTTCAAGCAGCGCACTTTGAACTACTGTTTTGAACGACTCAAAAATAATCACTGATAATGGCAAAGGGTGAATTGATCAAGCATTAGGCAGTTTGGGCAAGAGATTGTTTTTTTTCCACTTCGTAAATTACCAGTCCAAATGTAACGGGAAGCCGGTTGCTTGAAGCCTTGGTCACCGTAACACCATTGATTTGAGCATGGTGAGATATTGTTGAGTTGGCATAACTTGTAGCAACTAGCCAACGGGATCGATAGTAATCGGGGTTGATCCACGTGATGGAGACTAAACCATCCCGTCTTAACACCAAGCCTATTTGGCCACAAATCAAGCACGCAGCATTTCAATTATCCAGACTTAATTTAGAATGTTCTTATCACTTGACCATTTTATTATTCGTCCCTTACTTCAGACAATCGCTGAGTTCGATGACGAGTCGGAGAGACTTGAGGTTGAATCGAAGAGGCTTGAAAGTGATTTGGAGGCCAAGTACTGCGCATGTGAAACTGTTCGAAAGCGATCAGTCGAGTTGACAAAGCAGTTGCAGCAATTAGCAGAATATCGACAAAAGGTAATGACAATTACAGTAAATCTGACAAGTCTTTCGTTCATCAGTCTTAGGGATTTTTTGCTTTATGCGTTTCCTTACACCCAACCCAGGATAATAAAATTACTCACTGTACTTGCAGCTAATTCTGTTGATAAACAAAATTTTCATGGAAATTCCCTCACTGTTACTGCAGAAGATCTGTCCTATTTTTCTCGAACGACTAATTTTTTAAGCATTTATGCGCTTTGTCCGTGAGTTATATTTTGTGCGTCTTTTAAAGTGTTTATTTTAAACAAATCATTGTGCAGGGATAGAATGAATTGAATATTGAAGTAGAGAACGATAAGTAGTTAACCGCAAAGAACTTATTGATACTCTTTACTCGTGAAGCCAACGACTATTGCAATCTCTCGCAACAAGCAGGTTTGCAAATTACATTTGATGCGGTATTTTGCCCCAAAGAGATACAAAAAGTTTAATTTTTTCTCCTTTATTTCCCTCTTTTCCAAGTCGTATGCTACTGGGTGATTGGTCAATGCAAAACTTTGCGATACAACTTCTGTTTATTAGGAAATGGGTCAAGCTTTGTCTGTGAAACAAATAAGCTGAAATCACATCCATCATACTCAAAAGGTACTATTTGGAGTGAAGACCCAAAGCAGGGGGAAATTGAGAGAGGGCACGGCAAAGTGCTCCACACATTTGGACCGCCGGTATTTCATAAAATGTACGAGCAATCACATGCATTTTATAAATGTCTGCGAGTTTGAACAAATCGTTGCTGCGATCTGTGTCGAAGACCGCATGAGTTTGAGGCCACCTCGTAAATGCTTACGGCTTTCAACGCTAACATCGCCTTTCCTAGAACGTAAATTCAAAAATTCAATTTTTTCAGCATTGCCGCATCACAACCCGTACGCTTTCTTCTGTCAGTCCACATTCATTCCCCATCATTTTATGCGAAATTCTATTTATGATGACAAATTTCTTTTCATCCATGGGAAGTTGGCACTTTCGAGATATTTCTTGAGACATTTCCTGGCGTCTTGCCCCATACCCAACCTACGGTCTCACATGGAATCGAATGCGCCAGTTTGCATGAAACTTGACACCAGTAGTTGTGAGCTAATTTATAAATTTGCATGATTCATATCGTAATTGACATCTCTTCCCGTATCAATACATCCTCTTTCTTCGCTGCTTTACGCGGAAAATTTAGTCATTATAAATAGCTAGATTGTTTCATGGTATCTCTACTTCAGACACCGAACTTGGTCAAACATTTACTCTCATTGACGCACAAATTATATGCATAGCGGTATTTCAAATAGCCATCTTCCTTAATCTAAAAGAGAGGCGCACATCTTGCTGGTCTCTTGAACATTTTCCCATGCTCATTCCTGCTGTATGATCGTTATTGAACTAAATATCATGAAGTCTTGCCTGAATCCCGTAGAATCTTGTGGATCTATAAGCGAAGCGAAATTCACTATAAAAAATGGTGGTGTCATCAATCTTCGGCGATAATATTCATCTATTTCTTAAATTACTCATTATGTCTGCTTAGCCAGAAAGGCATGAACCGATTTTCATTCTTCCTTTGTTCAGTCTTACAATTTCCGCCAAATTTAGGCTGCAGAGTCTCCGTTTTTTTCTTACAGAATCTCATCGAGTTGCAGATGCGTCAGCACGCCTCGCGGTACTGGGAACAGCTGTTAGCTGGTCGCTATCGCCGCATTTGCCCCACCCGGCAGGCGGCGCGCAGTGAACGTGAACGTCAAATCGGCCGAATGCGCTCCATGCTGGCGGTAGTGGACCGACTAACCTCTGAGTTTCCTATGGTATATTTCACCGCCTGGTTTCCTTTTTATTGCTTTTGATCCATATTTGCAATCGCATTATTCTCTTTTCAATTGCTAGACTTGTAAGGCCTAAATTCAGCACGTATCACTTCCAATAAAAGTCAATACCCGTAAAGTTCCGTTACAACCCTTCCTGGATTTCCTCAGCCATTGTAAAAATGCGTTATCGTTTCTATAAATGCGCACTTTGCTTACTTGCATGTTTCAATTCACCTATTGCCCAGTCTTTTTGTGAAGTCATTAAGGAATGAGTCCTATTTTAGTGACAGCTCAATGGATGGTTGGCAATCAAATAAATGGTCTATTGCTGGTTTAATAAGCGCTGTTCCAGCAATAGACGTTCTAAACATGGAAAAATATTTAATAATAGAGAAGTGGGCACCAGAAAAATTTGCCAGAATCATCGAATGGAGGACAGATTTTTGGAAAATTACGAAAATCGGTAAAGGGGGTGGAGGCAGGTGAGCCTTTTAAGATCATTGGCTCATCTCACAGATTATGATGCTCGAACCACTGACGGGATATGGAGTTGGAAACTCTCTTATCTATTCACCGTTTTCTCGCAACCTTGTATTGATTTAGTAGATATAACCTCTTCTAGCCATGTAGGATTGAAAACTTGATATTTTAAAGGCAATTAGTCACTGAGACACTCAATCTTTGTTTAAATCATCAAATTTGAGTTGGTTAGAATATTCTAACGACTTATTATCGTCCAACCAGGTGTCGTTGTTATTGTGATATTTGACCATTGTTTCGGATTTAAGGGAATTTGCCGATTTTCGTTCAAACAAATTCGGCTGAAAGCATACGTATTTAGTAAGTTGTATATGCACATTATTTAGGAAAAGCCTTTACTTATTCGCATTTATTAAGTAATATTTTATGCCACGGTACCAATGCTGTTTTGCACATAAAAATTGGCATATGATCTCGAAAATAATTTATTTCTTTTTAGATATAGATGTATTACTTCAAATTCCTCCCAAAAAATCTAATTTGTGATAATTTTTGCTCAATGTGTTCCTATTTGCAATTCGTTTTTTATGAACCAGAATGAATCCCTTCACGCATGGCTAAATTTTATTGAACATGTCTCCCAAGCAATAGTCTTAAAAGTTAGTCAAATACCCTGATAGTGCTCTGTGCTTTGTTCCTAAGTGTAGGAAATTCATTCTGCTTCCGCAGTGTGCCATAGAAGTTAAGTTAGTAATACGTTGGTGACTGCTGTGTGATCCAGTTATATCATTATCGGTAACACCTTCAAGAGAATGCCTTTCTTCAGTCGATTAGACGAGATTGTTGCTCACTGCGACAAAAGCCAGAAAGTAACGGTAACTTTGTACGTGTTCCGTCTAAATTTTTGCAACTTTTTAAAGTAAGCATTTTTACTTAAGCTTAACTGGTGATCCTTGAGCAAAAACAGCAGACTTTTGCATACAAGTGAATTGCTGCTATTTGTTTTCACATTTTATAAAAGTTTTTTACGAGAGCAAAGGTGTAGTTTACACCTAGAAAGTTTTTATTTGTCTATTAGCCTAAACAACCGATTGGAAACCTACAATGTGCAAAACCATGGAAACGGAGTTGTCAAAATCAATAAAGGGGTTATTGCATATGCTAATAAGTTCTGTAATTATGCATGTAGTAATTAGCTAAATTCTTGGTTAAGTGAATCATCTCTACTACCTATTGATCAGAGTAAAGTTTTCGCTTACTCAGTATGCTCAACTAAAATATACTCACGTACTTTTTTTAAATTTCAGGTCAAACATGATCTTTCAGTTGTGCGGCAAATACTGACGGAGAAGTTGGAAAAGGAGGAGAACTCAGATGTTGTAGAGTCTCAGACTGACCGTACTGAATAGAATTGTTTTGGACTAAATCAACCTTAAAATATGAAGATATTCCTCTCCTCTTACAATAGAGATAACAAGAATGATTCACAGGGTGCTTCTTCACGATTTTATTTGGTAGATATAAATAGCCAAAGGACATGGACGTAAAGGGTGCAAGTAAAGGTCTTACTCCTTCACGTAGATAAATTCGTGTTCTTCGATGGTCTTAATATCCTTTTCAAGCTCACTCAACGTCTCTTCCAGCTGTACCTTCTTTTGTCTCTTATGCACAGTGTCAATGATAACGGAGAGACGCTGAAATTCACTATAGACTTGTGCATGTTTTTCTTTTAATAATTTCAAGAGGTTTTCACGCTCCTTTGGAGAGAGACATGGGATCTGTTGGTGCAGGGCAACTTCTTTATTGTAGTGGGCGTAGAGTTCGTCATTTTTAAGCTTTTCTTCCTTTCTTTTCTTTAAGTAGGTTGGGAATTCCCCAAAATCCTTAGAATACAGCGGGTTGGTTTACCTGTTTACCTTTTTGTAGAGGTAGTCTTTTGTAAGACCTGATCCATTTAGGTTATAACTATGGCCATTTTTGGAGTCAACAATTATTGGTGGGTGTTGTTTGGGTTCAGATAAAATTGCCAGAAGTCTATTTCGATTTATAGCGTTTAGCTCATTGGGCCTTTCGATCTTTGGCTTGTGGTGAAAGTCGGGTAATGGTGGCTTCTTCCCTGGGCAAATGTTTTCTTGATTGCTGGGATCGGCGTTTCTGTGCAGATTAAGGCAGGTGTGGGACCGTAAAAAGAGACTGGGCTTAGGGTTTTGTACTTTGGCTGGGCCTATGGTTTTGAATCTACCGACTTTGTGTTCTGCCATTTCCTTTTTAGCCATAGGACGGTAGATCGACTGGTATCTATTATGGATAATATATCTTCTGCAATGCATTTTATCGTACCTTTTTGGTTTTGTTTCAAGTGCAGGTTTAACGGGTAACAGATTGTATATAGACTCCATCTCTTCAAAAGGCAAATCAGTCCCGGTGGATGCTTTCTGTGGTGAGAGAAAAGCATTAAACAGCCTTAACGTTGCTAGCTAATCACAATATAAGTTGTCTTTTGTGCAAAAATTATGGTTTAAACATTTTTAAATAAGAATTAGCTAAGGGTCAGTTTATCATCCAATGCATGTGTATCCAAAACTTCCATGAGTTGGCAGAGAAGCTTAAAAACAAAAACAAGGTCCTAATCCTGTCCGAAACAAGTGGTGGAATTTAGGACCTAACCTTCTAAGTAGTGGTAGCAGCGGCTGTAGAGTTTTGTTTTATATAATCGCGATTATGTAGCTATAGAGAACGTAAGCAGTAGGTGTACATTCAAACGCTGATGACCTTTTAGCGAGTGAACTAGAAAAAAATCTCTTGATTGAGACAAATTGCGGGGTTAAACAGCAGCTACCTTAAATGGCTATGCTTGACTAAGGTCCATGAGATAAAATCTTCGTCGGAGTGAAGCATAAATCAATCCAAAACTTAATATTTTTAACACATTGCGCGCCAGCAGTTGTTTAACTAATTAAATAATTAAATCCATCAACTCAAACAATTGATTTGATTTGTGCATACATACGTCAGACTATTTTACATCCAATGCGGTTTTTAACGCCACGTAGTATATTTGACACAAATTAACTTGGAGAATACAGCCAAAGCATGTACTTGATATGGCTTAGGACTTACACAGCTAAGTCCTAAACACGCCAACAACAAGAGTACTTTCCTGTTACAGAAATTATCAGGTCTCAAGATTTTAAAAAGCAGATTTGTTTCATTCTTCATCGTCTTGCAAAAAGGGCTGTTGACTCAAAGTCACCAGTTCACTATTTTCGCTGGTGACGTCCGACTTGTCATTATTATTGCCGAAAACGACAGTAGCTTCCGCAGAAAGGGAAATTTCCCCATTATTCGCTGTTTCCATGTAGCAGAAACAGGGAAGTTACGAGCGAAAGCACACCCTCCACCCCCACCCTAAATATTCCATGTTTAGTGAAGCCAATCCCGTCTCCGACGAAAATCATTCCAAACTCGAAAATCACCTCACCCTAGCCCCAAAAGACTTTTAGTACAGATCTGCACCCCAGTAACTAATAAGCTCAGAGCAGACACCTCCACTCTCCCAGTAAAGTTTGTACTAACACCCTCCATACCAAAACGACCTATCCGTACTTTTATGATCTCAACTGCTCCCCTTTAAAAAAATAAAAAGCAAATAATGAATACATCGTTGTTGTAATTACAGCCACTCTCAAGTAGGTCAATCCCCACCAGTAGCCAATCACACACAGTCCGCATCGACGGGGGGCAGTAGAAGACAAAGGTTGTAGGGCACCTCGCTGCGCCAGAAGCTCTCCTCTTTCCAGCCCACCCAGCCCTTGCCAAGGATAGTTGCCACGTGGGCCGGCTCACCGGTGTAGTGCGGATCGAGAATCAGAAAACGAGTTCGATTAGTTCCAGCTGCAAGGGAAACAGGAAAGTCGGTGGCAACCTGCACACCGACAATGGTGTGCGCCAAGTCGCCACCCCCCACCATCACTGGTCCGCCACCGGATGAAAAGTGCTCCACCAGCACCGATGCGGCGACGGCCGCAAAGTCGCGGCCCCGTGGCACAGGCAACAGGCGGCACTGAACGCCATAGAGCTCCTGTAGGCAGAAGCTCACCTTTGCAAACAAATCAAAACAGAGAAAACACTTTAGCCTCCATGACAGCGACACGAATATCCCCACGGCTCTTCTTTGCTACCCCTCTCTCAACCCTCCCGTACGCATGCAACGCGAAATGACTCAACCTCCTTCCCTTGTTCGACCGACCATTTAACCAGTGCAGAATCCCAAATGTAATGAGGGCATAAGAGGAGAGAATCCACCAGTACTGAGATGACATTTTATGTTTCACAGACGCTTACCGTGGCGATAGGCACATTCTGCTCCAACCATCAGGGCGGAGAACAGAGGATCAGAGAATGGATCGAGTCACCGATTGGCCTTGGTACTTAACAGCTCCCCACGGAACAAACTCAATTGCACAATCGACCTAGCAGTGCAGCTATGCCAGAATACTACTTACTTACTCAGCTATGATGGCCTACTAGACTCTCCTGTTGATCTGCCTCCAAGCCAGTCATTGTGGTTAGAACAGGGTTACTCCCAGTTGCTCTCTGTTGCATTCTAACATCTGCAGCGATAACTCATGCTACAATGAGGGAAGTGTGATGATACATGGTCGATACACCTCAGCCTACTGAGTGAATGCGTCTACCCAAGACGGTGCTTAGAAGAAGGCTTATTGCTGAGTGGATTGATAAAGTACCAAAGATGAAAGGCATTTGTTGTCAACAGCTGGACGTGAAAAGTCATGGCAGTCAGTTTTGTGCATAAGATGAGCTCATTTTACTCATCAAAAGCAGTGACGAGTGATGAACTACAGCTGAAATGAAGGCGGACTGCCAAGCACTCACCCCACATGTCTAGAAGACCCACCACTTCAGCTTCGGAAGACTAAAGCCTACTTCGTGTATGTCTGATGCACCCAGGATGGAAGTATTCACTTACTGTAGGCCAAACAATTACGGCTGAGTTCTATCCCCTTGATACAACACACCTGGAAGGTGTACACAGGTAACACGTTCTTGAGGAATAAAAAGAACTAGTGAATTCATCAAAGGAAAGTTTTTCTGTTATAATTGCTGGGCAATCCAAGATCTTATGCCTTACACCAATAAACTTGCCTGTCAAAAGATTTGCACTTTAGTTAGGGTGAGAGGGGAGGTACTGCTCTGTTCCTAACCTCCTTCCCCGTATTCTCCTGACGGTATTTTCCCGATCTCTCAAGTAATTATTCGTTTCTTCCGGCGTAAGCATTAGGTATTCACATGATCGCATGAGAAATGGAGTGGACAAATAAATGATAAAGATGATATAGAAACAAGGGTGCTTGGGGCAAAAATATTTCAAACTTCTGGAGGAATGTAGGTCGCAATCAGTAGTTCAATAAAAAAATCTAAGCAATCAGCTGTTATTAGGATTTTAGCATAAAAAGTATGAACTCATTTTGCTACTGCATAGAACGGTATTCGTTGCAACTACATAATTAACTACGCGGATCTTTTTGGTCGTCTTTGCTTTGGTCCGTACAACTTCAGCAGAGGATTCTGCTCATGCTTTTCTTCTAGTCCTTCCTTATGCTTGTTTTGGACAGAAATAACTTACGGTATGCAGGGAATTGGACAACAAACAAATATATAGAGGAAGCCAGGTAGACAGAAAGGTGGAACTGTAGGTAAAGAAAAAGAGGCGAATAGGCAGATAGAAAGAAAAACGGGTAGAGTGATATACAAACAGGCAGATGACTAGGCACGTGAATAAACATATAGAACAACAGAATGATAAGTTGAGAGAAGTATAAACGTACAAACAGAAGGCTTTAGCAGACAGATGAATAGACGGCGACAAGCCAGACTAGGAGAGAAGTGCAAAGGCTTACCTCCAAAGAACCTATCCACTGTCGCGAGCCGATGAATTTGGTGGGTTTGTCACCGACTCTAACGAGAGCCTCCTGAATGTCTCTGTGCGAGGGCAGTGGCTGCAGCGGTGTCACTATGCCCTGCCACAGCAGCCACGAGGCCAGAGTCTGCAGCGAGCGGTATGCACAGCCCCAGTTCTTGTCGTCCACGCCATCCTGCCATGCACCAAGAAAGGAAAAGAAGAGGATCAAGGCATTAATGGAGAGAACAATAAATACCTAGTTTCTTCCCTGTCTTCATCGATGGAGTAAAGAGAAGAAACAACTGGGAAAACTGTCTTACAAATGAAGAATCTTAAAAGCGGCAATGCAGAAAAGTTCATCATTGGCCCTCCCTTATTATTCGAGTTAAAATACTAAAATCATATAAAATATGCCCTCAAAATTAAGAGTAATAAAGGACACATGAATTGCATAAAACTGGTCGAAATTACCATTTTTTGCTTAAATCCACTTTAAGAGTACATGCGCATTTGTAAACTGTCTCTATGCGATTAAGCAAAATTTTTGCTTTACTAACAGCGAATAAAGGTCGGAAAAATAGATGGTAATACCCTATTTTTCTCAAAAGGAAAATGGGCTATTAAAATGTCGATTTTAAGCCGGCGGAAATCAGATCACTCAGTTCTTATCCAAAATAGCACTAAAGAAATAGTCCTTAAATCCGAGTAGGTAGGGAGAACAATAGTCGATGTTTCTAAGTAAGGGTTAAAGGTATTTCATAGATCGAATAAAGTGGTTCAACGTTCGAAAGGCATAACAGCCAAAAGTCTAATAAAAACCCAAGCAAAGCCTTTATCGAGAGTTTGAGAAGTGACAGTGAATAAAAGCAAGCCTCAAAACTGAGCGCTTTACCTCGGAATCGAGTTCGTTTGATTAACACATTCAACATCTTTGTCTTGGAAATTTGCTTCAAACAATTCGATATTGTGACAATGCCAACTTTAAACATTACTGGTCGTTCGGGTTCAATTTACACGGCATCCGCCTATCGTCAAGCGGTTTTCTTGAATTAGAACAGAAATCCTTCCAAACAGTAAATAGCACCAACCAAACCTCACCCATGGAGATTTCGGACTGTTCGCACTACTTCCTAATATCTTGACAAAAGTGGCTTAGAAGACATTGCTATGAAAGCAAAAAGTGACTGAAGTGAATGAGGAAAGTTGGAAAAGTCAATGCAAACTAATAGATTTGTGACCATTTGAAATTTGCAAATAAGCCCTAAGAACAAATAGTTTGATGACCCAAAGGTATTGCTACCAAGATAACAAGATCATTGCCCCAACAGACTATTCTTCTATGAAAACCTAACAGTAAACACTTTAAACCGTCTGGAGGAATTGAGTCTGAATCGAATAACAAACACTTTTCAATTTTAGCCACTGCAATAAAAAACTGTTGAAAAAAATCCATCTTTCAAAACAGACTTCTTCCCTCATGACGCGATAATATGAATGAGCTGGCCCTGGATTCCAATACCGTTGTGGCATTAACGAAAAGTACCAGAGTTATTTGATGTGCAAATTCTAACAGAACTTCTTAAACCATCGAACTATGTCAGCCGGCACCCTCATTCGTTGATATTCTGGTGTCCGCGCTGCCACATTATTTTTATTGAAAATCTTGGACTCAAAACAGAGAAAGCAAGAAATTTGTTGAAATATACGAAACTGGATGAAATTACACCGAAATATGTTAGCGTCAAACCAACAACGATTCTTGCTTTGAAAGCCAAAGCTATCGACTTCCAAACCTGCCACTTCAGAAAATGCGCATATGCAAAAAAATCTAGCAGCGCTTCAAAAGGCCCTTTATGAACGTGAATTCAATTTAGTGATCCCATAGGCAACTCTAACCTGGGAGTAAAGTAATGGATAACATAGATGAGCTAAAAACAGCTACGACTGAAGGAAGCAGAAGATAGAGCCATTTAGAATTGAAAATCAGCTTATGGCTCAAGGGTATTACCAATTGAAAGGACAAAGTTGATTCCTCAACAGGTTACTTCATTGATTTATATCTTACATGATGCTACCTCCAAAGGAATTTCCAACGCAACTCACTTGCAGGTAGTGTTTGTAGGTGTATCTCCCGCGGATAACCTCGCAACGGACGTCGGGAATGGAGTTGGAGGCAGGAAGTAAGAGGTGAGGTGATACGAGATTCTTCTCATTGGGACCAAGAAGGCGTCTGAAACTGCGAGTAGGGAAGAGGGCCAGGCCGCGCCGTATAATAGGTCTCTGGGGCAAGCCAAGACCTGCACTTATAAAGAAAAGATGTGTGGCTAGAAAGTTCATTTCATAAGAGTCTCATCTACGTCAAGAATAGCTTCTGAAGATTGTCCTACTGTATTTCGACCCTTATTTATGTAAATTTACACATTTCCAATGTTAGATACTAATAGTTACCAGTGACGCTATAATTCACTTCGTAAATTCACGATTTCATCACTTTCGGATATCGTTTAATTATTGGACAGGTTTAGCCACAAATTTTGACAAATTATTGGGTATGTACGAACGGTATTTCCATGGCAAATGAATTAGAAACTAGGACACCAAAGGTTCAGGAAAAATTGAAAGCAAGAGTTGAGCTCCCCGTCGTAAACAAACATTGCCGAATGTATGTCTTCATCTCTGAATTTCCTACTGTGAATGATGTTTCATGCTTCAATGATGTGGCATTACTTAGAGATGCATTTAGAAATGATTTTACTAGCCATTTACGCTGATAAAGGTTTTCGATAATAAGGTAAATAAAACTTCTCTACATAGCACATAAAGCATCCTTACACCTCTTACGCATACAAGTCAAGTCAATTAAGGGCTTTAGACAGTTTGCAAACCTAACTTTATGCCCCAAAATAACCATTTAAAACGAATGTCAACCAGTCCACCTAGCTCTACGGCGAAGGTATCAATTGTTGTAGCTCATAAAGCTTGACAGAATGATTTGAAGGCTATTAAAGGTTGGCATCTGACAATTTTCGTTTCCTAGTCCATTTAAAGCTAACAAGCTTCATTGTTAAGCTGAAAAACTTGGTTTTATTGAGTGCAGCCTTGTAGAATCCCACGGAGAAGATAAGTGATATGAAGCAATACTTTAGTAAAAATCGGGGCATTACTGGTAGTGTCAATTATTTGCAAAAAAATATTGCATTATTGAACAAGTTTACTTCTATTTACTTCAATCACGTTGCCACAACAAAATATTCAACTACTATACCGATGCATGCAATAAAGTGAAAAAATAGACTAATAGTACGCATTCTTCTCAATCACTTTTTCAAGCAAGGCAATCAACTTAAATGGCCAAAAGTGCTCCTACAGTATTTGGTATGTTTCGCTGGGATAGCCTGCAACTACCCGCCTACAATTTGGGCCCACCAGGACTAGGAGATATGAACATGCCTCAGTCCATCGCTATCTACGGATAAACCACCTTCCTCTGCCCTACTTGCTCGGTGCTTTCGTCCTTCACCAAATCAAGTCAAATCAAATCCAAATGCGGTTCCAAACCTACAATGGCTTCTCATGCAGCTCCTCGCACAGCAGTTGGGGAAGTCACACTAATAGAACGCACCACCATACACATGTCAAGCACTTCGACCAGCTCTGATGACTAAACAAATCACTCAACACCAAGACGCCTCTATCCCTACCACGACCAGGTTAAGTAGTTCGACACTGACCTTCAGCAGTGTTCCGAGAGCGTGGTGACACCCTCCCTCTACACCAACTCACCAGCTCACATCCCTTGGCAAATGGCAATGCTCTTCACGGAGGCTATCCATCCCTCACTTCCTTCATTCCAAAAAATCAACTTCGTTTCAGCCAGTTGTTTGCTGATTTCCCTTGGGCGAGAAATACCTCTTGTATCCCAACTGCCCCCTCTTTGGCTACCCCCAAACAATCTCACCACTACTACTAGTCCCATGCTTCTGAGGCATGCACCACTACACTCCCACATGACTGCTTGTGTATGTATGTGGTACACTGTGGACAAGATGCTTCACTTACTGAAGCCCAAACACCTCCACTTGAGGTCAGTCTACTCAATTGCCTGCTGATGCAACCGCAACTAGTGCCTTATCTAAGCCACCTTCTAAGAGAGTCATTTTCTTTTAAGACAACGCAAACTGCTAATTTGGCACCCCTACTCCTCCGATGATACTCCCCCTACTTCCGGTGGAGTTAGCGTTTCACATTCATACGATTCATCACACGTGAAATAGACCAGCCAATTGGATAAGTGACATCGGTCCAGAGATGACCAGAGCCTCTACGCACTAGGCTTTCATTACTTTCATTCACTTTTCTGCAAATGGTCCATTTCTGTTGAGGAGCATTCACAACATTCTCTCATGTTGCAATTCTGCATTTCGGTGGAAACTGCAACTGCAACAGATCAAGACACACTTCCACAATGCACAATCCTCCAAACTACACATTTGTCTGTCTCCTCTAAAGCACGATCAGCGACGATTCATTCCCGTCAATGAGAGGAAGTCCTTTGATCATATTAAAAGATGGAAGCTCATACAGTCAACTTAATAAGCTGAACGTCCCTCCAGTACAAATTGAGCTATGAAGGAGTCTTGTTAAAGGAACGATTCCGCTAAAATGATATCTTGTTCCCTACTTAAAAGCGGCCCCATCAGATCTTTAATTTCACAGTGAAAAATTTGAAGACAAATTTGAAATTTTGCCTCGTCTACTGTATGGAATATGCAGTATGAAAGGACGCTAGCCCATCTTTGTTGGTTTTATGTATGCATCGGTTATGCACCAATCCTTATCGTAAAATGTGTAAAATGGTGACTTGCGATGATTTATGAGAGCAAATGCTTGCCAAACAGAAATAGTCACCGAAAGCACTTAAACAGGACCATGTTTCATTGCTATTACTGCCTTCATTCCATTGGCCGAAATAGTATCATTATCCGAATATGGGAACTATGAGGTAGTACCTAGAAATATCCAAACAGCGGTTTTCAAGTCTAAACTGTTAGCTGCATGGAACCAATAATTCTTCACCTTAATTACCCGAAGTTTGTAGAGCGTGACCTGCATTATAGAGACATATGGTGTCAAGCAAGAGATTTCGTCTAGAGGGAAATCGTCGTTTTTAATGGAAGTTTCACGAGGAAGGCAAAATGATACCCTTACCACAGTGTAATGCATGCAGCAACACTATCCCTCGACGCAATTTGTTGCGCGTCATTTTCATCCCACGATGATAACGTATACCATTCTGCAGGAGCGGATGGTTTGTCATCACTACCTCTTCCAATGATTGGAAGATGAAACAGGGTGGACACTGTTCAGATGTCTCCAATAGAGACCAAATATAGTTCAGTTCGAATGGCGCAGCAATCCGCTTACTTTACTTAAAGTGATTTATCAATACTAATTCACTAATCAATGGCAGCGAAGCTAACTAATCATGGTTATTCACGAATTAACAACGTACCCTTATGAATTTCCTCCCGCAACTTTACTTCCTCCTTACAAACGGCTGGATAAAAGACTCGGATCAAGCGATCCTCATGCCTGAAATAATACGCCGTCAGACTGCGTGGAACCGCTTTCTCTTTTACCAAAATCGACTCCAGAGTTTCATGATAGGCCTTCAAGAAGGCACGGATTTCATCCTGAAGGAGTTCAAATAGATCACCTTTCAGGATATCAGAAGTGACAGGAAAGAAGGCGTCAACATTCAACTGATGGACTCCACATGGGAGCTTGTGAGGTGAATTGACTTCGGCTCGGAGACCAGCGTCGCTGGAATCGCAGTCTAGGTTAAACTGTCCCTCGAAGATGAGGGGATCTTGAAAAGAAGTGTTATTGAGGCAGCGTTTAAGGAATTGTTCGGGAAGCAAGGGTTTTGCCCTGGAGATGTAGCAGTCCTTGTGAATAAAGATAAGGGCGTCTAGGGTCTCAAGAAGGTGAGCGAAAATACGTTCAATACTTCGCTCCTCCCAAGGGAAAAGGTGCGTACCGTAACGAACGAGGACACGAAGAAAAAGAGCCCCAGTAGTAGCAATGTTCGATAAATGAACAAGATTCATCGTTCCTTTTTTGCCCTACAGCATAAGTAATCAGACGTAAGCTCGATGTGAAAAATCAGATTATACCGCGGCTGATAAGGATGATGAAATCAATAAAACGAAGAGTACGTAATAATATGGGCTAAGATCACATTGACTCAAGAATGTACATGAGCCTATTCAAATGATAGCAAACAATGACTGCCGTAGTTTGGAGGGATAAATGGTGAGCTGTTATTCTATTAACAAATTTATTTAAAGGGGTTGCGTGCCCTTTACTCTGACAAGAGGCATTAATAAATCCACCTTTGATTTGGTCTATACAGATCAGCCAATGTTGGAAAAGCCCATATGGGACTCTTCAGAATTGTTCTTAAATAAGAATAAATCGCAGTTACACATTCTACGCATGTCTTACCACTGCACACCACTTTATAGGCGTTCCCTAAGCTGATTGGGTGGTTGACGTTTACCAGACATCTTTTTAAATCGACGAAGATACTGCTTGATTCGAATATTGCAAAAATATTGTGAATTTTCTTAAACAGTTATAAAATGACATTTCTCAACATTGATGAGCCGACGTTAAAAGTAGTGTGTCTACTCCATTGACAGCAGAAAATTTAACGCCATTTTTGCACCTAAAAGATGAGCTTAAAAGTCCTGTTTTTAAAGTACAATGATTGGCTAAGTGATCTAGGGCTCTTCCAAAGTAGCAACAAGTCAAAGTACTGTGGACCACCATATGTAACTTTAATGCAGATTCAGTGGAATCCCACAAGTAAGGCCAGAAGCCCATATCACATTTGAAACGTTACCCATGTGATTAAAATCCCAGCACAATTCATCACAAAATTAAACACGGTGCAGTGCATATAATATTTAGTACCTAATAATTTCCAACATTTATCTGCCAAATCATGATGGCTTTATTGAAGTTTCCCTTTGCTTTACAACGAATATCATTAGTGCCCACAAATAAAGGAGACTCTTGGGTCTTTTCTTCTATTTACTCACGTGATTTCTATTCACGTCAGCGACTTTATGGTGCATTATTCCAGTGAGCCAGTTTCGTACCAATGTATTGTAGGACTAGGATCATGGATAACCCCTTCCCTGACCCTCATACACTTAGAACACTCGGGCTGATTTACTTTTGTCATGTTTATTGGGTAAAGTAAATGGGGAGAGTGGGTACAAGTTCAAGGGTGGGGGTTAAACATGGAACCATACTCCAGTTTGCGGGACGCTGACTGCTCCTCAAGCACGAGGTTCGATTCATATGCTGTCTCCTCTCTGGAAAAAAAACATTTAAACAACATAAGTATTACTAGCTGGGTACAGACGACGTAGTTTATAGATGAGAACACCTTCACCACCCAATGTGTGATGAAACTTGTAGCGGAATCCATGTGGAGGAATCAGTCTGTAAATTTTCACTAGGTTTCCTTTTCGGTAGACTTTCATCCAGCTCTACCGATTGTAATATTTCTTCTGTCTAACATAAAATAGTTGTAAATGTTTTACGTACGCTGTTAAATTTTTTGTTATGGCGAAAGGACAAGCCTAGGCTTTGATCCCGCAATCTATCTGGTCGTTAGTATTTACTACGGACACCTGCTTACTCGTTCGAACACAAAGCACATTGCGTTCTTTCACTAACCTTCCACGTTGCCTTTGCGAGGTGTACGGGGTCACGCTTGTGCACCTGACGACCTATGCACACACCCTACTCATGTCACCGACGAGTGGAAATCCTCGAAGTTAGAGGCAATTGTTCGGCTATAAACTGCTTCACACAACTATCGTGATATATACAACAGCCATTGGCAAAACCAGACCCATCTACCAGCCAACACCTCTGCTCAAAGCACTAAGCCCTCTGCTCGAAATATTGGTCAGAGAGGATGTCACAAAGCCATCAGTCAGCGTGCGCCTCTTCCAATTGCTCTAGTGAAGGAGAACGCAGATCACCGGTTTGTGCTCTAACTATAGGTGGCCATGCACTCCGTTAATAACGTTCGTGTTAATGGCCTCTTAACCCCTCGTGCATCCACAATCCCTTATATACCACTAGAGGTTGAATATGTGCGATGGCCGTAAGGTGAGGCCTTTCAAAACCACTAAAGGTGGCTTAGGTTCATCGGAAGTCTATTACATCGGGGATGAGCGAAGGCCTCCAGTACCTTTTGCTCGAGGCATCAATCATCTTCTTTTCACCCATGTAGCAGAGTTACTGGTGCAACTCATAAAGAACTGTTAGAAATGATGAGCCAAGAACGACTAGACGCTTAGGAGATTCGACGTCTTAATGTGTACCATCATACCTCATCCTCCAGAGAGAGTTTCGGTCATTTCTGCCACATCTGTCTGGCCGCCTTGCTGGACGACGTCATCTTTTCCCCTGTAGGCTTATACTTGAATTTCAGGCTCAGTACTCTGCGCATTTCTCCAATGGTGTTGAGTGAGGTCGCTCGAGCATATGGTGCTCACCACAACGCCACGTGTCTCTGCTGAACTCGGTCTGCCGGCTAGTACGCCTATATTACTATGCCACTTTCCCCTTCCGTATTGAACTGTACAATCATATTGCTGCACTTCTTCGTACCAGCGTGCAACTGAATGACCAACCTCCTTCATTCCTTTTAACCAGTTGAGTGCACCTCCTCGCTACCAGGCAATGTCTGAAGTGTCGAACCACTGAGTAGGTAGCAAATGGCTCACGTTGCCTTGTTCTTTTCTATCTCGTTATTTACTGAGTCTGGTCCTCGCGTCGACGATGACGTGTTCCCTGCCTTTTTGTCCCCTTGTGAGAGCACACCACCCACAGCCGCGTCGCCCACATCCGTATGCAGTATGGATGGTGGGACGTCCGATTTGCAGTTCGGTAATGCTAGAATCGGTGTGGGGCAGAGCGTTTGCTTCTGCTCTTCAAACGTCTCATCATACTCTTTTTCCCACCTAATATTCTTCTTCGCCTGCTTTTCGGTTAATTCATGTAGCGAGCTGGCGATTTCAGCAAAACCTCTAACGAAACGCCTGTAGTAATGTGCCAAACTTAGGAAACTGTGGACCTCTGTCTGGTTGGATGCTGTAAGCCATATCCTCGCCTGCCTTGCACGGTCTTCGCTGACTGCCATCCCATCTGACGCGACTGCATGTCACAGGAAATTGATCGAGCTTTGCAGCAAACGGCATTTCTTTGCGTTCAAGGATAAGCCTGCGTCTCGTAGACGAGAATGGCGTCGAGATGGATTATGCAATGCCTTGGGAACAGGCTGATTCGAGTTGTTCGCACCAGGCGAACAGCGTTGCAGAATCCAAAGGGGATCGTTTGGAATTCACAAAGTCTGTTTGGCAACATAAAAGCTGTCTATTCTCTGTTCACTTCTGCCACCTCCACTTGCCATTATCCCGACTTCAAGTCTGGGGTAAGGAACCACTGCAACCCATGGAAGGAGTGTAGTTAGTCATTAATGTGGGGTAGGAAGGTCGCATCCGTCTTGATTACAGCATTCAACTTCCCACAGTCGACGCATAATCGTAGACTACCATCATTCTTCTTTATCAGCGTGATTGGTGAGGGCTATGACGACTTGCACGACTTGGACGACTTTACAACCTCGCCTCGAATTAGCCCTTCAACCAGACTGTTTGTTTCTTCTAGGAGAGGTAGTGGAATGCGTCTGGGTGGTTGCCAGATGAGTGTGGCTTCGCCAGTCCCAATCATGTGCTTCACAATATTTGTTCGTCTAGTATATCACCTTGTCATGAGAAGATTTTCGCATACTTAAGTAGGTGCTTACGAAGTCCTTTCCCATGGTGATTGGAAATGCGGATCAGCTGCGCACAAATGTCATCTAAATTGTTCACGGAAATTGCTGCAGCTTAAAAGGGGTGTTGCAAATGATATCTGCGTCATCTTTAGGTTGGAAGGTATCTGCGTTGGTCACGGTGACTTGGTGGGTGGAAAAGGTTCCTTCCGCCAAATTGCGGTCGACTTTGGTGTAGCGAGCATGACCAGTTGGCCGAGCGAGTTGGTCTTTATGTTGCAAATCTCCTCAACCATAGCGGAAGGTTGGACTTCATGTCTGGAGAGGACTGTTACCCAGTTAGCGACCTTGTTTGGAGGGCAGCCACTGAAGGCACTTTCCTCCAGATGTTGAGGGTTCTTAGCGTACTCTTCGGCGTCCTCATCAGCTTCATGAAAACGGTGGAAGAAGTCGCTGGCGAGGATTGGTTCTTCCCAATCGAAGACGAGCTGAGCCAACGTATGGCAGCAATGATTAATGCCGGTATCGTGAGTGATGCCGGCGTCGACTGTAGCCAAAAGTGGATCGTGGAGGAGAGCGTGGAGGATTGAAGCTGTTCTTTGGCACTGAGGATGGAGATGGAGGTTGAATTTCGCAGTTTTGATGCAGACTGTGAAGTTCATGTCATCCCCGAAAGGAGATAGGTCTACTAGCGCTGTTACCAGTGTGAGACGAGGCTCGTGGATCCTCCCTCACTTGGCCCTCATATTCTTACAGCACCCAGGCGGATTTGGTTTCGTCATGTTTATTAGGTGAAGTAGTAGTGAGAGCGGATACGAGTACGGGGTGGGGGAAGAGGGGTTGGACACGGAACCTTTCTCCGGATTGCAGTACGTTGACAGCTCCTCAGTCAAAGGACCATTTATATAACATAATTATTGCAGCACATTTGGCTTCTTGGGTCCTCCTGTACCTGCGCAGTTGCATTCCCACCTTGCCTCCTACATAGGCGCACTTCATTGCAAATCCAGAGCAGATTCAAAAATGCCGCGTGATTTGATAACACGGATTTCATTGAGCCGTTAAATAAATAGATGAATGATTGTTTTTCCTTGAAAACTTGCAACTGATAGGAATACCTACTCTCTTCATTGTGTGCGAAATCCATAACTCCTGAAGTTTATTCCTTATCAGATGTATGGAAGCAAAGTATCTGATAGTCTTATGTATCTTGTGAGATATGGGTCGTTGGGCAGAGAGCACTGTGCCGTGGAATTTACATTATTTGATTTGTAATGACATTGCATTTACCAGGAGCTAAAGAAACTGCACTACTCATTTCGTGGCAGGAGGCATAAGATGTGTCTGCTTGGCTTCCTCCGCCCTATGACTCAACATTAGTAGCACCGCGGTGACCACACCAAGCAGTTGCTTCTTCATAGGTTATCCGCAGTTAACTCCACAGTCACTGTCACCATTGCAGTGGAAGTGTGTTGGAATTGGCGAGGATGCATGCAAGTATGCAACATTTATTGGCAAAAACACTTAGACCAAATGAAAGGAAGAATTACTTTGGCAGTCTAAATTTTCGACTAATAAAATATGACTAGGTGGGGCGGCATGACCCTCTAGCCATGTGTATGGCAGGTCATGTGCATCACCTCCCAGCTCTTCTCCACTTAGGTAACGATGCCTCCGCATTACCGACCACAGCTTATTGCGAATTCAAAGGCTCAGGGTGCTAACCTGGTAAAGGTGTTAGGCTATTTCTACCTCTTAGGCTAATTGCCAAATCCGTGTCAAAGGAAGAAGGCATCTGCAGTAAAGCTAAAACAGCGCCGACTCTTGGCAGACCATCAATTTCGTGCTTCGCACAGTACCTTCCCATGGAAGGTGATACAGCTCTGGGGAATCGGAATCGAGTTCACGGGAGAGCCCACCATATATTTCTGAAATAAATCTACTTCATCATATACTGTAAAGCTGGTACTTTCCATATGATGCCACCTTCAGTAAATGTTACTGCGTGAATTATTTCTCCGCTGCAGTCAGCCTTAGACGGGATGCGATGTTTGCAAATGTCCTCAATATTCCCCACCACTACTACGTAGCATTATTCCACCAGTGCAAACTCACGATGCCTTTCAGCCCGTCTTACGATCAGTCATAATTCGTGCAAAATTCTTTTTATCCGAAGCAGAGGAGTGGTCGAGAATAGTGTCGAGTGTCGAGAACAGCCTCAAGGAGAATGAGGAGGCCACCTAATTGTACCTCCGCTTGACGGCGTAGTCTCTCATTCCACTCCGTGCACCAGTTATGAGGCTTCTCTACTGGTGTCACTGATTACTACTTCAGGGAAGAGTCGGTGCGCCACAATACTCATACCCTTCATCACTCGTTTCTTACCTAATAAATGTTTAGGGCACCTAACCCCAAACCAGTAGTCGGTGTATTGCCGCGTTCGCATCACCCCAATCTCGCACCCCAAATTATGGATAAAAGAACTACATATTCTTAACAGTGAACTGTGCACTTACAAAACATTTTGACAGTAACGCTGTTGAGAGAAGTTTAGTGATTGCTTCTTGATTGTGAAGTTAAAACCACTAAGCTTAATGGCATGAGCTCACTTTTAAATTGATATAAGGTCCAATTCCAAATGCTATGGTTAGGCATGCAAATGCCAGTCAAAAGTAAAGCGAATCACAAGTACTTTTCAGTGTAAGGATTGCACAAATGCGTGGCTGTCAGGTTAACATTAAAAAGGCGCCATGAAAGGGAAAGGTCAGGAAGAGGAGAGGCTACTGAATATAGCCGGCAGATTAAGGATACCTTTGCACCGAAGGAATATCCTAGCGGCTACCCTTCACAGAATGCTCCTGCAAAATGGTGATAAACAACAGTCTAAGAATTGGGATGTCTTCCAAAAGCAAATTAGTTAAATGACCCAATGAGAGGGTGAGATGATTAATGAATAGTGGCATTGATCGTCCACGAGGATAAACTGAATAACCCAAAACAAGCATGCATTTATCCGATGACGTTCCTGGTCGGAATTCTCGTTTCAATCCTCACACTCGTTGGTAAGCTAAATTCTAAATATCTACTAGATCGTTCTCTTTGCCAGTCGTGAAGCTCTAATAAGGTGGCATGAAATCCACGGGAGGTTACACTTGCACGTGCCTTCCTGTGGACCAACTTGGGTGCGTCGAGTCTAACAACCGATTTTAAAGTAGCCACAGTGACCCTGCCACACTTTCCTTAGTCTTCGAAAAGGCCACATTTTCCACTCTCCACCACGTCTACCTCCACTTCACCATTTTAACACCCATTAATTGCGTGGGCTAGTATTTCCATTACCTGTTACATGTGGTAGCCCAATCATTCAGCATTGAGACATTGACATCACTGTCAAAAGTTAGTCTTGCTCTTGGTACGCACCAGTGCAACTCAGAGTGATGATTTCACTCCTCTACCTACATCTTAGCATGAATTGGTAAAATGAATCAGCTACTTTGTGTGAAACAGGTTCAATTTATGTCACTTACTACTCATTTAAATCATTCCACGTAGTCTGCAACAGTTGGATGACCAAGCAGGGGGCGTCTCATTGGGTGGATGTTAAATTCCCTCAATAATCGCTCTCGATTAGCATTTGCAATTGTATGATCAAAGTGGGCACCAAACATAGCCCTGGTCTAGACCGGCAGCATGCCGCAGCGCACTTGCGAAGCTAGATGATCCACCGGAGAGTTGGGGAGGGTGGTGGAAAATTAAAAATGTGGCGTCGATGGGGCCGTCTAGAGGGGTCTAAAGGACGTTCTCTTACTGCAACAACCAGCGTCACATTTTTAATTAATCTTGACAAGTTTTATTTCAAACTGGAGCAATTATTTAAGAAGGAATATCCAGAGAGTGAGTGACTTCATAATATGAGTGTGATATAAAAACAATGTCATTTGTAATTAGAAATGCGCTGTTTTCCCTAGTTTTGACACATCAAGGTAGGCTGATGGGCATTCGAGTTGGCTTGATTTTCAACTTCAAGCAATTCTTGCGTTTGAACTTCCTCGTTGTTTGAGCAGAACAACAAGAGGTAAGGAAAATAAGGGTGTTGTTGAAAAGGGCACCTTGGGCACTTTGGGCCTTAATTGTGGCATTTCACATTCAACACTCAACTAGAGGTAAATTTGACCTCCGTCTGACCAAACTGCTGCAATGAATTTATGCAAGATTTGCATTTCAGTTTTACTGATTAAGAGAAGGTAGGCAAGCACTCTCCAAACTTTCTGCAATGGAATTGATTTGTGCAAGGTTTTGAAAATGTGGTTTAATTTAAGCGCTTGGGTGGCGATATGTAAGGTAAGAAGTAAATGAAGGTGGAGCTCATTCCTGAGGTAAGTAATTGACAAAACGAAAAATACATGTCGATTGTGCTGCACAAATTGTAAGAATCACAGCTCCCCTGCAGATACGTAGTGGTGCCGAGTGCGCCGGACAGGGATGACCAGCAACCCATTTTGCGTCGCCCTTGTGTTGAGCTGTAAATTGCAAATAAAATGGAATTATTTGTTGGCCTGAATAAGTTGCCTGTATTTTTAGACTGATGCATTGTTAGAATTAAAATGTGGAGAAAACTTAAAAAATTTATGCATTATAGTTTTTAATTCATTTTGCTAATTTTCAACTGGTCTCCAAAGAACAGTTTTCGGCAGTTTTGGAGTGGCCGATTGTTAATCCAAAATTTTCTTTAAGAAAATTTATTGGAAGTTGGAAGGATATTTCAGACGTAAATCTGGGCAACAGGTAAAATATGCCACAATATCTCCATCAAGTAGGACGGGCACTTCGTTGAAACGTTCTTAGAGGAACCGAGTAGCCTTAGCAACGTCGGAGGAAGGTTGCCTATTAAATTTCCACCAAAATAAGCTAAGTGATGGGGAGAAATAGTTAGGCAATTTTACTTACTCTATTTGCTAAGTTATCCCAAAGCCATTCTCTATCTATCCACCCATCTAAAGCACGTTTAACAAATTAAAGGTTTCTGCGGATTTGCGCGTGGAAAGATGAAACATTCATTCAGCTTCCTTGCAACTTTTCGTCTGTTAATCTTCCCTTTGTCAACTAGTTACAGGATTCTTTTTCCATTTCTACCAATTTTTGCTTGTCTGGAGTGTTTAGTGTTTAGAAGTACCGTAATTAATATTCTAAACACAGATGTTGACTCTGCAAAATGTTTTTTAACAGGCGACCCCTTCATACGACCGCACACAATGAGGCTGACTGGAGCAGTGTCATTGTTTGTCGTAAGAGCTGCTTCTTTTGATCGACTGCAAGAAGTCGTTGATTGTTTACAAAGATCCAGTGATTTTACACTCCAAGCCAATAAACTCACCCATTCCACTCACCACTCCCAAACTAGACGCAAGAGTGTGTTCTTGAAAGTATCATCTTGGCCCCAACCCACTGAAAGAAACTAAGGTTAAAGGATGGTTTTCTTCAGCACCAAGACTGGTAACTATTAGGACACTTTTGTGTTTCAGGCAATCTATGAGCATCGAAAGTGCTTCTTTCCGGTAAACACCAATCAAGCAATTGCGGCAGGCACGAGGAGAACTTTCCCAAATTTTAAACATGAAGGCACTAACACCCGAACACATCATGAGTATCAAATTCGATGCCCTCACCCATTGTCCAAGTGTATCACTTCTGCCAGGCCATAACCTAATGATACCTCCCCCTTCCATCATTGGTGTGCCAGGCAAATTATGCGAGGTGCTCCAACAAAGTCCACATTTTCCCAAAGAACCATTTTACCTTGCCGTTTTTCACCAAATTCTTGAAGCCGAGATCGTACAACAGTGTACGCGCAATCTGTAAGCAGAAATAAAAGAGTTTTTGGGGTCCCGCTGAAGGCGAATAAATCTCTCACTTTGACACCCCAACATACTCACCAATGCAAATGAACTTACATTTTCAATTGAAATTTGCTCGGCGCTAGGTAGACACTAATCACAGTAATGGTGTCAAAAATGGGAATTGGAAATATGAAATTGTGGTGGTAAAACAACCGACACACCCTTTATTCTTGACACACTGCCAATGCGATTAGTAAGGCCATAGTCACATGAAAAACATTTCAACTGGGTGTTCCCTATAATTTCTTTGAAGAATATGAGCACAGTTGTGGGGGAGAGATGCAACTTAGAGAATAAAATAAGGCAAAGAGGGAATGGTTTGTCTGTTACTAATTCTGGAGATTTTCCACCCTCTTAAATGCTCCTTTCAAAAGAAATCAATTTTAGAAATTGCTCTCCTATCAGGTGACCGAAAAATAATTGCTGCTCTTGCGGTAAACATGACCACTTGTTGTAAGTTGTATGGACTAGTGCTGTGTGCGCGATTGCCCATGGGCATGTGTTACCTGACGTTGATATGACCAAGTCAATCAGCACAGACCACTTCACTGTGCTTTCTACAGCTTTCCTCTCACCCCCAACCTCCATCTCTAACAGCGTCGGTTAAACTCTACGGTGTGATAAAGTTGGCAGACGTATTCTTGCATCGTAGAATGCCCACTTGAATCAGAATACAACCGACACGACTATCACTGCTGGAAAGGTAGCAGTTCTTGTGACTCATGAAAGGTGATAACTAAATTTCTCCAAGGTCATTACGTGTGAGCGCCTAACGGTCTGCATCTCCTAGACCAACTACAATTGAAACGCTGTGTGCTTGAGCTGATCGCATCACTTCCCGAACGAGTGTGGGGTTGTCAGGCGCAGTCTGAGGGGCGTCTGCACCTACAGGGAGGATGGATGATGTGAGAGGTGATTTCATGAAAGATCCACATCCTTTGAGGATAGATCGAAGACAGTCATGCAATTCCAGGCATCTGAGGGTGTGGTAGTGCATGCCTTTGAGGTGTGCAGTAGTTAGTTGATTGATTGGGATAATCGCGGACACAGTACTACGCCCAACCAACGCTACAATGCCTAGGCCATTTCTCACTCGGGAAACGCGTAGCAAAAGGAAGTGGACCGAAGCTCAAAGTGCTACACTTTGAAGTCAACTATCGTGTGTCCATCCTTTAACATCCATCTGCTTATCCTCCACGAACTTCCCTTCTCACTTGGTGTGGGTTTAAATCAACATGTTCCCCATACTCGTCACCCATGAGAAGTTACTCACACGTCAGTCTCGGCATCTTCTAAGCAAACACGATACCCAGACGTTCACGGCTTGAACAGGGCATGTTCCCTGGTGTACTGCTTCTTCCAATGGGTGATTCATCATCACTACCATATTGGTTTAAGCGTTTTAGGAAGATGCGTTCTTCCACACCACTTTCACCTAACGCTACACACATTGTCGGCGACGAAAAGGCGCTCAGTTTGGAGGCGAATTGCAATTCGTCAAAGTGGACAAGTCTGCGTCGAGCCACAATCAAGGGACGCTTTGTGCATGTCTAGTGGGAGGGAAGGTGTTGACAGCACGCTCAAGGCTACTGTGTCCAAAGGCTGCTTTGTAATACATGCCAACTCACGTTCTAGTGGGCTGTGCAGACAAAACGTCACTGAAGCCTGTTTATCACCCCACACAAGTGCCTACCTGGGCGCCTGCATGTTCGCATTTTTTGGCCGCCCCGGAATACCCACTTTGTGGCCAAATTCGCCTTTTCTGGACAAACTTGGATTGACCATTCTCAACTTTCCCCGATGCATTCATTCTCTCTCGTGTTGCAACTTGCTTGTTAATACGCCTGTCAGAAATAAAGCCATCCCTTGTTTCTCGGTTGGGATAGTAAGCAAGCAAGAATGCGGCCAATATAATCATGGTACCTAGTCGGTAATGGATGCCTCAAAATCCGAATCGCACCTACATAATATTATCTTTTCTTGACAAACAAGCACATTTCTTCATAGCGTTGCTTGTGAACGAAGCCATCATACCCTCGTGATTTTACTGCTCTAGCTCTCAAATACATCTCCACTCACTTCGGAGGCGTTGCCACAACGGAAGATTCAACAACTATAATAATCAGTGCTATTAAAGAAATGGCGAAATGGGCTAAAAACACAGCATTCTCATTAAACACTAAGAGCCGCATAATAAAAAAGCCATGCGCGTTAAAAATGTCTCTGATTTCGGGTTTACCACCCTACAATAGCTTGCAACTACCCGACCACCAAGAAGATATGAACATGCCTCAGTCCATCGCTATCTACGGATAAACCACCTTCCTCTGCCCTACTTGCTCGGTGCTTTCGTCCTTCACCAAATCAAGTCAAATCAAATCCAAATGCGGTTCCAAACCTACAATGGCTTCTCATGCAGCTCCTCGCACAGCAGTTGGGGAAGTCACACTAATAGAACGCACCACCATACACATGTCAAGCACTTCGACCAGCTCTGATGACTAAACAAATCACTCAACACCAAGACGCCTCTATCCCTACCACGACCAGGTTAAGTAGTTCGACACTGACCTTCAGCAGTGTTCCGAGAGCGTGGTGACACCCTCCCTCTACACCAACTCACCAGCTCACATCCCTTGGCAAATGGCAATGCTCTTCACGGAGGCTATCCATCCCTCACTTCCTTCATTCCAAAAAATCAACTTCGTTTCAGCCAGTTGTTTGCTGATTTCCCTTGGGCGAGAAATACCTCTTGTATCCCAACTGCCCCCTCTTTGGCTACCCCCAAACAATCTCACCACTACTACTAGTCCCATGCTTCTGAGGCATGCACCACTACACTCCCACATGACTGCTTGTGTATGTATGTGGTACACTGTGGACAAGATGCTTCACTTACTGAAGCCCAAACACCTCCACTTGAGGTCAGTCTACTCAATTGCCTGCTGATGCAACCGCAACTAGTGCCTTATCTAAGCCACCTTCTAAGAGAGTCATTTTCTTTTAAGACAACGCAAACTGCTAATTTGGCACCCCTACTCCTCCGATGATACTCCCCCTACTTCCGGTGGAGTTAGCGTTTCACATTCATACGATTCATCACACGTGAAATAGACCAGCCAATTGGATAAGTGACATCGGTCCAGAGATGACCAGAGCCTCTACGCACTAGGCTTTCATTACTTTCATTCACTTTTCTGCAAATGGTCCATTTCTGTTGAGGAGCATTCACAACATTCTCTCATGTTGCAATTCTGCATTTCGGTGGAAACTGCAACTGCAACAGATCAAGACACACTTCCACAATGCACAATCCTCCAAACTACACATTTGTCTGTCTCCTCTAAAGCACGATCAGCGACGCCTTTTAATGAATGTGTAGCCACCGGTGCACCACTGCCTCATTCCCATCAATGAAGGACAATTCTCTGCATGATTAATCAGGTGTAGGGAAATGATTTTCACTTTAGAGGATGTACTTGCTGTCTCCCTAGAGAAACTCTCATTTAATCCTGCCCTAAATCGCCTAATTTTGCCAATTTATTAATTGGGCATGATGCAGTGACGCAAACACCTAAATCATGCATTTCATATACAAAATAAAGCAAGAAAATTCACGCAAGGAACACATCATGAGTATCAAATTCGATGCCCTCACCCATTGTCCAAGTGTATCACTTCTGCCAGGCCATAACCTAATGATACCTCCCCCTTCCATCATTGGTGTGCCAGGCAAATTATGCGAGGTGCTCCAACAAAGTCCACATTTTCCCAAAGAACCATTTTACCTTGCCGTTTTTCACCAAATTCTTGAAGCCGAGATCGTACAACAGTGTACGCGCAATCTGTAAGCAGAAATAAAAGAGTTTTTGGGGTCCCGCTGAAGGCGAATAAATCTCTCACTTTGACACCCCAACATACTTACCAATGCAAATGAACTTACATTTTCAATTGAAATTTTATTCTACAGCCTAGTCTAGTCTCTTCTCGACATCCTTGTCTACTCTATGTATCTTTGAATTTACATGTAAAAACAGATTTGTGTTGCTTGAAAACAAAGCAATTAGTTCAACTGTCGAAAACCGTGCAAAGATCATTTATCGCAGCGCAGGCAAATGTGCAGGTAATGATGAATTGCTGCGTAAATATTCCATCGCCACGCACGATCGAGTCTGGCACTGACAGATCACCGATCAGCAGGGAATTCAATTGAAAATAAATGGTCCGCAATGCTGCACTTATCCTGAGATACTCCAACAAATGCGTACTTGCGCAAGCCGATGAGTGCAAAATGGTGCTGCAATGGGAAAAAGACACAGTCCACCCTTTTCTATTCAAGTCAGCATTGTTTCGTCACCAGCACCACCAAATTTGCGAAACAAAACCTGTGGCCGTGGTCCACTCTAACCACTAACTTAACTCCCGACAAAGGAACCACATCCATACCATGCACACATCATCCATGTAGGCACCGGCAGCTTAGAAGTGCCTGTTCCATGCCTTTAGTGTCCCATGATGTGCTTCCTGCTGCTGTGGGCAGTGACATTCACCACCTTCCCCTACGTGACTGCAGGCTCTGCAGGCAGACCGCTCTACGCCATTTGGGTGTTCGTGCTCTTCTTCTCCCTGTCCGCACACTTCGTTGTGGTGCCGGGCACCTGCACTCGCATCTTTGGGCCTCTCCACATGGCCACCATCTATGCTCTCGTCTACTTTGCCACGGTGAGTTCCTTCTTCCACTCTCCCACCTGTCTGGCTACCAACTCACCTCACGTGGGCAAGTCAAGAGACGAACTGAGCGTCAGAAAAATCATCTGGTACTGTGGTCGTCTCCAATCTGGCATCAAAATTCAACAATGTCAGTGAAAATTTTGCTGGGAGAATTTAAACTGCTGATGATGACCGCACCCAACTACGAGAACAAAATGCAATCTGTGAAAAAAGAACCGAGACCCAAACTGGCAGAAACGGGGAACCGATCCAACTGTCTGAAGGGACCACAAGAGAGCAATCTCACAACATTCAAGATCAAACAAAATGCCATCAAGAGAGATAGTGGCAGCTTATTTCATTCTAGTCGACACCGACTAACCGAATCGGAGCATCCGTGTCGTCTTCTGAGTGACTGACCCTAACTGCTACGCCCACACACCACCATCCGCCTCCTCTGTCAATGCTTTCTTCGCGACCCGATTCCATGTGAACTTGTTTTAGTCAAAAATCCCCCTGGTTGCGCTTAGGACTTGGCTGAAGCAGTCAGGACTGCAACTATGTAATAATAAGTAGGCGGTTCTGGTATGGCTCTAGACTGCCAGTTTGGTCCACATCCTCAAATATGCCTTTCACAACAGGATGACTTTACTGCAGCATACCAAACGGCTCATTCGCAATAGCCCTTGCTGTGCAACCGATGTTGCCGAATAGTCGATACACTCTCTGCCTTAATGCGTAATCGGGCGTCTCCCCTTTACCTGCTACAGAGCCTTCCAACAGAGCAGCATACTCTACGCTGCTTCATGCAATATAGAAAGGCACCAATGCGCGAAGTCATATTTATTCTTTATACGATTGGCAAAAAGGAATGGGTCAAAATCTAGGCAGACTTTTGCAGTGCTATTGACGAGGGCCCATCGGATTCGAAAGTTTCGTCAAAATCCTCCAAGGTCTCCTCCAAATATCCCTTGCGCAAGGGATCACAAATCGCAGCGCAGATATTGTTGGTGAAACCCACGCAATGCGCATCTTTGTCGCGGATGAAGAGGGCGAGGATGAAGGCTGCAAATACGGCCAAGAAAAGAACGCGCAGAAATATCTCGGCATTACTGCATGTCCAATGGCAAGAACTTTGCTACTTCGAATACAGACCGCACAGGCCTCCTTCCAACCCTCACGCACCATCGTGATGTGTCTTAACTTTGACATTTCCGAGAAAGCCTTTTGAAGGATTTATACCATGCAACTTCCTAATAGGCACTGCCTCTCCTTTAATCTTAAACTGGAAGCCTTTAATCTAACATAGGCGTCTACAACTTGTGTTTGTTTGTTGATCTCAACTGATTCCCGTGCAGATAAAGATTAGCCCTTTCATTGTTCACTTAACAGCAAACCATGCTTTGAAGTAACTACCGAAGAGGCTTTTCCTCCCATTAAAAATGCGGATTTTTGTTTAGGTGAAACGGAATTTTGAGAAAGCGGTAGAAAATGTAGTGCAAATAATGCGAAACGCGCATTTTCACAGCAACCTGCAGTGGAGTCCAAGCAACCATTTATTGAAATCGAAGAAAAGACCCGCTACGCACATCACGGCTTTACACACAGACGGACTACCATTTTCGGTATTGACCATGTTAGTATCAACAGTTGACAAATACAGGCAATCGAAAACGGAGACAGAATATGACAACCTGCAATTGCAGGCGGATAGACGGCCGAGGATAAGGGTGGAGCAACAGATCCCTCCCCTCCCCTTTCCCTCCTTTCATTAAACGCCAACACCCTCCTTAGCCCTTTAACGTAGGGCAAATCTTTTCGTGCGAAGGTAGTTTGTAGTTTAAGGTGGGGCAGGTGAAGAATGCGGTCTGATTTCAATGCTGTGATCATTGGAATCAGAGGAGAACTTGTATCCTACACTTCTACCAGGCCTCACTCGTTCATTCACTCCCCCTTTCTCACTCTCTCCCTCTCTCCGCCTCCGTGTCTGTCCCTGTCTCTGAAGGACAAGTTGTTCATTGCATGGATCCGAATGTTGTCAAATAGACACAACGCAAGTGGTCATCTGAGGGTGAGGCAGTACGTGTGTGTGGGGTGGACGATGAGTGGACGGTCTGTGAATAGTCAACGATTTATTCCATAATTCGCCCGTTTAACGGATGACGACACACGTAAGTCATCTCACGCTTCATCACAAGTGAATCAGGTAGCAGACAGTGCCCTCTCAACTGCTCGTTCCCATGGGCTATGTGCAGACAACTGGAAAACCAGCAGACAGTTCTGCACAATGAGTGACATTTGTTAAATCGTAGCACATGGGAGAGACACACGCCGTTAGTTGCCACCATCTACCCCATCCAGGTGGTGCGGGTGTCAACGCATTGTTACGCTAAGCAGCACCGAGGTGGGATCATGACACGTTGGTTTGAAATCATATTCATTCCCCGTAGTGACATGACTAAAAGTGGCGTTTGTGGGTGCAATGCATCCACCCTTGGGTGATGCACCAACAGAACTGCCAAAATTGCTTGCACTTATTTCTAAACGGTGCGCTGCAATCGCCCCGAATCGGAAAACTGAGTTTAAATAGGAGTGGTCGACAAGCTTGATTCATGTCTGGTTCTACCACCACCTGAAGGAAACTCATAGTGAAATATTTGTAATAGGTGAGCAAACCACTGGCGCAACTCCTGGGCTCATGGAAGGCATTCACGAAAGGACTAAATCAAGGTCAGGTTCTCTTTGACGCAAACACTACGGTGTCGAGTGAACTCAGTACCAGCTGACAGAAGACAAACACGTCTGTCTCGCAGCGCTCCCCACTTACCGATGAGACAGGTACATCCACAGGATGTGTAGACAGGTATCCATTGACCAGCCAGTTTGAATTGAGAGATAATGGCTGCGGTTAGAAGGGCACTGGGGCACTAAAAGAGGAAATCAAGCCGCCATTAGTTCGTTCCCCCTTAGCCCACTGCAATTCGTTTGCAGCTTGGCAACAAGGTTAGCAATTACCTATTCATATCCACACGATCGGTATTCATTATCAGAACGCCTTGTTTATCTAGGCGTTAATTTGTTGCCCTACGAATTTTGCATTCAAATCTTGGAGGAAAGCAAACCAACGCGATTACCTGTTCCTGCAATCGCAACCTCGTTGTCTGCAGTTCAATGTGAGGATAGGCATAGATTAATAAACAGTCTGGACAGTAGACCTAATGGGACAATACGGCATTAGTAGGCACACTTGAATGTTGAGGCCGAGACATACACGGACAGGAAGACTCAATTGACTCCTGAACCAGGCAGGCAAGGCGGACAATGGGAATAGTGACACACAAAGCGCACCCCTACAACGCACCGCACAATGCCAAGGGTACACACAGGCCGAATGTCTTCTTCCAGAAGGGACTAATTCAAATCACCACAAATGGGAGTAACCAACGTCACAGCACAGCAGACAATTCTGATGTTGGGTAAATCTACACCAGTCTGCTGCCAGTACACTCAATCGACGTGGAAAGGCAAACTGACTTCCCGATGTCTGGGTGCAACCACAACCACGCAGACAGTAACCACATGACCAACTTCCCACAGATGCATCGCTGTGGACCGACACTTTCAAATCACTCTACGTCCCCCACCCTTCTCACATCGGTTTACCCACTCTGTGGGGAAACCTCGACAACTCCAGTAAATACTTCCCAACTCGCAAATCAAGTGAGGATTATTCGCATTGCCTTATTCAACACAACAGCAGTGTTAACAAGTGGAGGTAAATTTGTGGCATGTTGCCTCGTGAGGAGGGTTCGTACCTTACCTGGTGCAGATGGAACCAAAGGGCTTGCGACTGTGCCACCGATATTATTCCAGTCGAGGTGCATGGACCATTACGCTTGCAAGACAAGACTCGAAGACGTCGGGTGGCACAAGCAATGCCACTGTTCAATGTGGATCACTTAGATCACTGAAAGTAATCATCCAAGCAACAACTACATCTTCCAGATAAGAGATGTGAGGCGCTTCGTTAATCTGCGCATTCCACGACATTCAGCATAAGCGAAGTACAACAAGTTCCACAGTTTCACGACCCCTCGAGGGTCCATTCATTCCTCTTCACATCAATATACCGAACCATCTGGTTTGCAATTGGGACGAAGGATCTGGTGCTGCGATAAGCTCACTCGACTTTGTGCGAAACACAAACCGCTCCACCAGTTGAGGTGGGACGGAGGGACAGGGAGACAGGAACGAGACGAGACGAGAAGAGATGAACGGACAGACATACAGACAGTCGGACGGACAGACAGACTGCCTGACTGGCTGACTGCCAAAGAGAGAGACAGACAGACTTTGAGACAGGCAGACAGACAGTGGTGAATTTGGGAAGGAAAGTAAGAGGTGAGTTGGTAGCCAGACAGGTGGGAGAGTGGAAGAAGGAACTCACCGTGGCAAAGTAGACGAGAGCATAGATGGTGGCCATGTGGAGAGGCCCAAAGATGCGAGTGCAGGTGCCCGGCACCACAACGAAGTGTGCGGACAGGGAGAAGAAGAGCACGAACACCCAAATGGCGTAGAGCGGTCTGCCTGCAGAGCCTGCAGTCACGTAGGGGAAGGTGGTGAATGTCACTGCCCACAGCAGCAGGAAGCACATCATGGGACACTAAAGGCATGGAACAGGCACTTCTAAGCTGCCGGTGCCTACATGGATGATGTGTGCATGGTATGGATGTGGTTCCTTTGTCGGGAGTTAAGTTAGTGGTTAGAGTGGACCACGGCCACAGGTTTTGTTTCGCAAATTTGGTGGTGCTGGTGACGAAACAATGCTGACTTGAATAGAAAAGGGTGGACTGTGTCTTTTTCCCATTGCAGCACCATTAATTGTGTGTCAAGCATAAATTGTGTGTCGCCTTTTTCACCACCATATCTCTCGATGTTAACTCAAACCACTATTATGACGACTGCCTACGTAGCGCCGGGCGAATTGAGCCCTATACCATTGCCATATCAGCCAAACAGTCTCTGTGATTCTGGGGTTAGTACTTTCATGTTTTAAATTAAAGAAATTTCTTTTCGCGTATGCCGCAGTTGCTTAATCGGTGTTTACTAAAGGAAAATACTCCCGGTGTCCAAAACGCAGCGTCATAAGTACTGCTAGTCTTAGTGCTTTAGAAAACCATCCTTTAATTCCTTTCAGTGAGTTGGGGCCAAGGTGATCCTTTTAAGCAAATATGCTCGCATCGTGTTTGAGTGTGGTGAGTGGAATGCGTGGGAGTTTATTGGCCTGGCGAGTCAGGTCACTCGTTATCGTAAAATCCAACGCCTTCTTGCATTTGACCATAAAAAATATCGTCGTTACTCAAAAGTTTCACAATCCTGCAGAAAATGGCATTGTGTGTGATCAAATGCAGAGGTCCATGTGAAGATTTTTAATACAGATTCAACTAAACTCGGAATGGGGATGCACAGACACTAAAGTGGACCATTATTTAAGTCTTGTGATCCATTCAATGCGTGAAATTTCATGCCTTATTTTAAATAAAAGTACACAAGCTACACGCCCTCGTCACATTATCATCTCCCACACATTATTTGGCTAAAGACAGTTGTAGATTTCAAAACAACTCAAATAAGTACTTTCCTAAAGATTCGGTAGAATTCTCCGCTTGTGTAGCGTATTTAACTCCAGTCGAACTCCTGCACTGGGCCACCAACAAATACACTTTGTCGGAGCAAGTTGGCCTGATACACATTACTTGACACTACTGATTTACTGAATTCTCTTACAAAAATGAAGAAGCATTCTATCGTAGTGGATGACAAATCCTAGAATCAAAGCATTTGACTTTAAGATTTCGCTCCAAGTTAATAATGCAAAGCTCTGCTTTTTGATTTATCAAAGGCGTCTTTGTGTGGAAGTCAAGGTGAGGCAAATTTTGATGACCAACATCACCATATATCACCAGTAAAGGAATGGAAATCCTAAAATGGAAGGGTTCGAGTTTGACCATGTGCAGTGCAAAGCACAGCAGCATGAAGCTTCAAATAAGTCTCAAGTGAAATGCCAAAGAGTACTTCTTTCGTTAGTATTAACTTGAAATTCTTGCCAAGACAATGGAGAACTTGTGGCTTTGACCTCATTTCATTGAGTAAAACGCATGCTGCATTTGTTGGCAAAACGTTACCCCCATTTCTTCTGGCGGTTATGAGAGCATTTTCTCCAAATTAACATCAAATCAAAAAAGACGCAGCCTACTAAAAGGTGATGACAGGCCCGATGGGAAAGTTAAAAAACCAACCTTAGAGGAAAAGCGATCCACCATGAACCCCCAGAAAACACGACCCAAACAGTTAAAGGCCGCACTGACAGTTGCAACGGCGGACAGAAATTGATCATCAAACTTGCTTTGAAGTCCGTAAATCTGAAAATGGACAGCAAATCTATTTAATCTGCTGACTTAGACGATCAGTGGAAATAGACTAGCAAAATGTAAGGAACTGTTTGAGTTCAGTCTAACCGGACGCATTGGAATAATTCCATCGTTCGCCTAAGCGTGCGAGACAAGGACCGGCAATAACAGTCAGCGTATTGCAAAAATGCAACTCTGTGAGAACACATACCGCTGCGCAAGATATTTTATCTGGATGCTACATTAGGGAACACTGAAACGGTAGTAGCGAAATCGAAAACGAGTGTCCGCTTCCAAAATACCTTGTAAGTCGACGTAAGTAGCACAACAGATATGATGTCCAAGAACACGATGCCCCAAAGAAGATAGAAGTCAATGCACTTCATTGCTTCACCAACTGTGTGGCTTTTCGGGCCCTTAGGAGGATCACTAAAGAAGAATTGCGATAGTCATGTACAAAAAGAGATGATGGAATTTGCATGTGCTTCTTACGGCTTTGGCACCATCTTAATATCTCCACCGATTTGACTGGAGGTTGGCGCATCAACGGACCTGAGAAAACAGATCGGAGAAGACATAGACTTTCTTATTTTGCTCAGTCTTCGTTCCCATTATATGAAGCCAACATTGCTTAAGAAGTACAGGCCAAATCGTTTTAATGATATACCATTGAAGAAATCGGATAGTGAAGCGGTGTCCACCTCATGAAGCAACCCTAAATACCTGTCGACACACTCTTTAAGCATGCTTAAAGTAATCAAAGACCACTTCGCTGTAGAATAACGCGAGGTGTGAAGTGCTAACTAGGGGTAACACAAGCCCCACAAATATAAGCAATGCACAATAAATGAGTAGGTTGTCATCGCAAATGCATCACATGTTTGAAGACATTGACCTTTCAAAATTTTTGGACCTCACATCTCTTTTACTGAAAGCAACTCCCTAAATCATTTAAATCACTCAAGTATAAAAGACGGCTTACGGTTCAGTAGACAGGTCGTCTGATTGTGCCTAAATTAGTAAGACAGAAGGCATTTAGTACACTCAAATAACCTAGAAGAAAAACCAGAACGTAGGCAGGTGTAAGTTTCATTAATAGTATATAGCAAATAAGAAATCATAGTTTAATTCCATTTTCTGAGCAAGCCTTGTCAACAAAAAGAAAGCAAATACTATAATTAAGTCTACCTCAGGCTTTTGTTGAAGCAGAATCATTGCAACCACCTCAAGTCCAAGAACAATACCACCAAGAATTAAAAAGGCTTTTGGAACTCGTTCTATGACCTCGCGGGGAAACGTGCTAAAATTGAAACGCAAAATGACTAAATTTCAGTCAAAGTCGTTCCAAAATCTTAAGCGTTGATTTAATCTGCGGCCTTTGGATGCATGAGACAAACCAGATTTTATTGGAAACTAGCAGGACCATTCAGGAAAGCAAAAGCAGCAAGTCCTTTGGGGAGGAACACTCACCCATTAGCTGTAGGAAGATTATCCGGATTAATAATACGAGTTTGAATGGGTATGAAGACCAAAGCACCAAGACCGAACCCTGCAGAAATTATCCCAACAACTGTGGCACGTTTTTGAGGAAACCACTAAATGCCGAAGTGAAAGGCAAATTATGAGGCATTACTGAAGTGCAAATCATGCTATCGAAGGAAGAATATTTGCTAGACTCACCGAAGAAGCAATGGAAAAGATAATGGAATAAGGCAAACCCATGCCAATCCCGAATAATATGCAATAAGTCAAAATATACAGACCCAAACCGCTGTGAACGCTTAGTCGAGTCAGTAGAATTCCGCCACTAAATGAAAAAATGGGAAGCCCATAGATTTGGTTACTCTTTAAAAGCATTTCCAAGGCAAGTATAGGCTAAGCAAAATGGTACACAAGGGTTCAGGAGTAAAATCAGATCTCACCTCATCAGTGTATTAAAAATAGTGAATTCAGCAGAAAGATAAGAGAACATAGCAATTATGACAGGTTTGAGCGGTCTAATTCGGTACTTACGAACTGAATATGAGACCGGCCAGAAGAACCCATCTGTAACTTATCTTGGTGGTAAGGTAAGCCCCAATTGGCATAATAGTAGCCTGAAGAGCCAATATGGTTGACGAAAACCAGGAAGTTTGGCTGCTCTCAATATTCATGAATTGCGCGACATACGGATTCATATTGCCTAAAACGAGTAATCTGAGAATGGATGCATACCAGCAGTATAAAAATACCCGAGGGCAAGGTGGTAGAGGAAACCACCGATAACGCACAATATACCCCGATAAGGTAACGTCTTCATCGACCTCGAAACAGATAATGCCTTTGTATCGAGAACAACGCCGAAGTTCATGTTATCGGCGTAGCTAAACAAAGTAGCATCATTACCCACTTGTCTAACACTTAGTTTGACCTAAAAATATCCCAATTTTTCGCACATTACATATTTTATCGTGCATTGAAATCTGATGCTGTAATGACGAAATCTTGAAAAATGTTTGTATTAAAAGGCTTTAAGGGCGGATATGCATCTCTGTTAATTTGCCCTATTCATCAGTGATATCTTACCTGATAAAACTCATGAACACAACTTTAACTGACTTTGTTTAGATCTTTGCTTTGGTCAGAACCAGACTTTGTTTTTTTGCGACCTCCAACTCTGGCATCAGCCGTGATAATTGGTGTTGAGATTCTTCGCAATGCTAAACACATCCTTAGTTTTACTACGGACACCTGCTTTACTCATTAGAACACAAAGCACAATGCGGTCCTTTCACTAACCTTCGAAGACGTCTATGTTATTTGCGAGGCCCTTTTCGGGGTCACAGCTATGTCCACGCACAACCTGGACGACCTATGCACACACCCTACTCATGTCACCGACGAGTGGAAATAACCTTGCAAGCTGCTAGTTAGGTGCGCAAATTTGTTCTCACGGCAGCTAGTAAACTGCTTCACACAACTATCGTGATATATACAACAGCCATTGGCAAAACCAGACCCATCTACCAGCCAACACCTCTGCTCAAAGCACTAAGCCCTCTGCTCGAAATATTGGTCAGAGAGGATGTCACAAAGCCATCAGTCAGCGTGCGCCTCTTCCAATTGCTCTAGTGAAGGAGAACGGCAGAAGTCACCGGTTTGTGCTCTAACTATAGGGAGTAGAACATAGTGTCCAAGGCACATGTTTCCCCAATACTCAGCATCGACATTTCGTTAGATTCGGGTCAAACTAGTTCTCTGCCCCAGATTTAACATCAGGATACTGGTAGGCTGAGGTGGCTCTCGTATTTCTAAACAGACTTCATGACTTCCAGACAGTGTGCTTTGGGCGTTGTAAGGCAGCGGTTACCTTCCAACGCCTAGTGCGAACCGTGTTAAGCGGCTATTCCACAAACATTGTACTACATATTTAGTGCACATTCTCATCTCCGGTAGTGACATTCGAGAGCATAATGCCGATCTGAGACTAGTGCTTGACCATGTTCGAGATGCAGCGTTAGCTCCAAACTATGCAGCGCCATGTCAACTTCTTAGAATATACTGCCTCGTCTAACAGAATAGTAGTGACCGAAGTCATTACGAAGAAAGTGTTAACCTGACAAGCGACATTTAACCGGACGGAATTTCGTAGGTGTCGAAGTTTGGCAGGTTACTGCAGGTGAGAATGTCGGCGAAGAGCATTTCAAGAGGGAGGAATAGCGTGGTGAAGTGTTCAAGGAAGTGGAGCGACTGCTCTGCTCCGTGCAGATTCTAACATTGTCCAACTTCAAATCAGGCACAGCACCAGTTGCACTGATGCTAACGTGTTCCCCACCACCTTTGACACTACGTTCTGACTGGGCCGCTAAGAGCCTTCATTGGCAACTAGGATTTTAGTCTGGGATGAGTCCTACTTGCTTTCGAGGCTGCAGTCCATAAATTGGTCTGTGTTGCACAAGTCAAGATGCGCACTGGTCGTAAAATAAGAGTGCCAACAGACATCTTCCTTTTAAATATGACAGTAGCAGACAGCAGTGTACCAGAGGACGCGCTGTGACTGGCAGAAGAATTAATGATGCAAACTCTCGACTTTGCATGTAAGCACTTCTGACTGGTATGTGTGAAAGAGAAGAAATAGTGCAGCATTGCCGGACTAACGCTTACTGAGAAGGGCACCTAGTGCAACTATACAGGTCGGCCCCGCCACCTAGAGCACACCGTAAGTTTCATCATCCAAGGAGTAAAGGCACATTCCGAACGATGAAGTTTATGCCAACGGCAGACTCAACAACCACCATTGATCACAACCGTTTAAGTGCGCACAACGGTGCACCACCTGTCGCAAGCGAAGATGAATTTTGCGTACAAACGAAAGAAGGAAGACCACCGGAAACGGCACATGTAGAGACCACCTCAACAGGGAGCACCGTGGGCAGTGCTCAGAAGGACGAGGGATTGTGCAATACATAGTTTTCCAAAATGTGCCTTTTAGGCTTGAAGGACATAGTAAACACGAATTTCGTGCAGGAATGCACGTCGTCTACCCCGAGGAGGAAGTGTGCTCCCACCATGCAAAACCCCAATCACTCTACTCTGTTCATAATATTATTAAGAAAGAATACGCCTATCTACCTAGTCCACCCGTTGCATGGGAATGGAGGCCAAGAGGGAAGGGGCAAATACCAAGCTTATGGCAATTATGACGGTTCGTTTTAAATTGCATAGAGGCCGACTGAAATAGCTGCAGTGAGAAGCAGCCCTCATGCTTCAGTGTTAAGGGGAAGAATACATCGTCCGTTAGCTCCAAGTGGTTCACTCACTACACCTTCTACACCTCTTAGGTGCCCACTTCTTCATTCCCAGAAGACTACTTTTGTAGCTGCTTGTGGTGGTTGTCTGTGGTCGCCATCATTCACTGTCCCCTTTAAGGTCAAAAATGATGGATTTTCTAATGAAAGCCCACAATGGATTAGCAATAAACTTGCCGTACAAACCCAATTTAGGTTTGCAGAATTAGAAAAATACACGTTTGCTTAATTGTTAATGCATTAGATTAGAAGGGCTCGAGTAACTCAATGTTTATTTGCTGCTGGTAGAGATGCGCTGACTGCTTAAATAAACGGATTTAACCTAACCAACGAGAGCATGGCGTCATTTGTTTACGGCCACATCTTTTGGTGTAAATGATGGAAAATAATGAAAGTATGCCGCGATGGAAGCTGCATAGATTGATGAGGAGAACCCACAACCGGTCGGAAAACGATCTCGGGGCCAAGGATCGGCTTATGCAGGTAAGAAATAACGTGGAAGACGGCTTTATGGGTTGAAATTCAAACTGGTCGAATCCTTGCCTGAAATGGAAATATGCAGAGGAGTTGTGTAGGCGTTGAGATGCTTCGCCTTTCTCCTAAGTCACAAAACGTCCAACCGCTATGGAGGAGAGGCCATATGCTGAAGGCGGTTGGGTCATGCTGTCAACTGGTCATCCAATCCAGGGTGACTGAAGAACTGGTCTCATTAGACGTATGATTAATGGGATGTAAATGTTCTAGTTAGGCCATTTAAGTGTCAGTTTTTGTGTCTTATTTTGTGGAACACAATTTCTTGCAAATTGGAGCCAAGCAATCAGAAGTGGCTGCCGAATGTATTCTACGAAATTGTGAATTTTTAAAAGGTTTGATGCAAAAATCTTGATCTTATTCAAGCCTATGTACTGGGATGATGCTTAAGTCATCAATATAAATGAGATGCCGTGGTGATAAGATAGTTTGTTTAACTATGTGCTCAACTACGCTGGCACTTCAGTCTTAGTGGTGTGGCATTCGGATCATGCTAGTGGCCTCCCAGTCCCTCTGAACACCAATAAGTAGTATCTTCCCTATGTTGCACTGTCTTGTTGCAACTCAGCATGCTGCAATTCATTAGGAGCAATTGTCAGTTAGACTGAATATGTGAACTTACTTTGTCTATAACCACATTTTGTAGTACTCAACTGCTTATAACAATCACAACTTAGCGATTGCTACCGATATCCAGACAGACACTTACTGTCGAGTCTTCTTCTTCACTAAGGGCTTAAAGCATAATGCATTATGAGCACAAATGAAGTTAGACTGCGTGGGGTGCTTGCACGGATTTAGGAGGTAGATTACAGGCCAAATCCTCCCCCCAAGACGAGTGAATTCCTCACGCAAATAGTAGGTAGAAATGTAGCATCCAGTGTGTCAAGATAATCCAACTCATGCCTTGGTCGCTGTTCTTATACACGCATATGAGAAATCAAATCTCCCCTGAAGTGTTACTTGAAGGGACCAGTTTCTATTTGAGGCCGAGGCTAATGCTCCGGAGAGGCAGTACAGTTAGTGGAGTCAGAGGAAACTGTAGGCGAAGGTGCTTACAGTTAAATAAACATCTAATCATTTTAGAAATACAACTGTTACTGATTTTAACACATTTACTAATGCTTCAGATAAGTCGAACTTTGTGCTTGGATTGTACACTTAATGGCACTACTAGCCTGTCGAGAACTGCTTCAATGCAAATGAAATTTCGCGCCTGCATTTTAGCGAAAAGAGAGTTGTTTTCGCCCTTTTCAATACTGTGAATGGTTTAGTTATGAAACCACCAAAGCACATTACTATCTACTCATCGCATACGAATTAGGCTTGATTGATGGTACCACAATCTCTTGACGACCGTGCTTCATTTTTGTACTGGTAACATTTGTGCGCAAGAGATCCTTCTTAATGTCATTTGTTAGAATAGTATACAGATAAAATTACCTACATATTCACCTACTCTGCGTCTGACAAATAAGTCAAAGGTGTTCTTACTAATAGAGAAACCAACAATGAAATAAGTTGATTCCTTCTTGAACTCACTCACGCTGAGTGGATTCAAAGCACAATCGTCTCAACCAGTCCAAATCTAGATGCTGTTTCCGGCATTTTACTCACTCTCCACACCACGCAAATCAACTAAACTTTCACCGGATGCACATGGTGACTAGTCGTTCCATAAATTATTCCACTGTTGCATCGTCGTCGCATGCACTCCGTTAATAACGTTCGTGTTAATGGCCTCTTAACCCCTCGGTGCATCCACAATAAGCCCACGGCACGCTTATATGGTATTTAACAGCTTTAGAGGTTGAATATGTCTGCGTTTGAATAAATCCACTGGCTATCGAGCATTGAAGTTGCAGAAGAAGATAACTTCCTTAGTGTCCGAAAGTGTAGAGACTCAGGGTAGCATGACTGTTACGGGCACGTCGTCCGTGTTGCCAAGCTTTGCTACGCACAAGGTCAGCAATGCTAAGTCGCACAATTGTCTACAAGGCGTCATTTGAGAAGCTGGAAGAACCCAAGCACTGCATGATTTAGCATTAAATTAGCAACGTAGTGAAGAGGAGGAACTAAGGCTGAATGAATTCAAAGTAAATTGCTGTAAACTATGCGTTCAAGTTTGATTGGGGTTCATTATTCATTGAAGTAAATAAAGGGAGGCATTTCAAAGGATCCTTTGCTACACAGATACCATTATTTACCAACACTTTACCAACACATGGGGTGCGCCGGCATTGGAATGTTGGCAGGCGCGGCTAAACAGTCCAGCGTAGCCTGCTTCGCATCGTCACTCAATTCTACCGTTTAACAGTGTAAAAGCGCCTTTGTACACGGCGTGCAATAACATTAGGTACCTCGCACACTTCCTGCAGGAGAACTTACCTCTTGTGGAGTTTCACGATGTCCTGTGTCAATTATCCGGGCTAGCATTGCCAAGCCCTCAATTTTCCAGAAACGAGTCACGGCCTATAAAGTGGCTGTGGAGAAATCAGGTCCAACCAATAAGTCTGTCTGCTTCAACTTAGCAGGTAGTTACTTAGGTCTATACAACCTTGGATATTAACTTCCTAGCCCTTCCATATTTGCATAAAATAAACCAACATCCTAGTTTGTATCCTCTTTTAGTCTTTACTGTCAATAATTAACGGAAAACTAGTATTAAAGTCGGGGAAGTATCGAATGGAGATTGCCAGTTTGTTGAATAATCCCGATAGAGAGAGCATCCTAACAACGCATTGAATTTTGGCAACTACTCTACTCTATTCTGCACAATAAAGATGGACTAGAAGTTTAAAAATTCCAACTTTCAAATGGAAACTTATTTACTTTATTGCAGATTACTAACATCTTGATTGTACTAAGGTGACGTCGGTCTCCATCGTTTCTCCATAATTGGACCTTTGTAGTGTGTCCACAGGGTCCAGCTCATGAGATCTATGCTTCTAATTTTATATTCCTCTTTATTATATGTCCAAACTGGGCCTTTTTACTGTTTATAGAGATAACATTAAATGCTACAATAAGGATAGCACAAAACCTTCCTACGAATGAATCAAGAAAGCTTTTGCCAATTGGTTCCAAAATTACTTCCACTGAAGTGACTAACAATGGAGTGGGACTTGAATTTAACGATGATCCTACATTCGCAGATGTTATAAAGATGTTTAGGCAGTATTTAATTGGTAAAGAACAGCCTGGTAGCCATAACTTGACATCAAAAATTTGAGTCATCAAGTCTAAAGTGATGCAAAACAAATGAACGCCGTTGTAGGACACGGGGTGTCCGGAAAGTGTTTCATCAAGGGTACTTTTGGCCGTGACAGAAAGTTGAGCTAGAGTTAAAAACAGGCCTCTGTCCTGTCTTTCTGGCCACCACACACCGAAATAACGGCTACTGAACTAATAACACATTCGAATAAATCGAACCCTCCTACAAAAGAAGTGACTTCAAACGCAAAGGATCAACTACTTTACAAATGAATCAGTTTACTTAACCACAATTTCTTATGCCATGCGGAACTTCACAATTGGAAGCCTAAAAAGTCGAACTCAATGCATCAAACAGCGGGTTTTATTGGGTTTTAGGCGGCTTGGCCGCCCTTGGTATGCAAGCAGTAGCGTAACTATCACACAAAGATAAAAATTCAAGACTAAAAACGCTTAAAAGCAAACATAGATATGGAGAGACGGGATACGTTGATAGTGAACATTGGGTAAAACGTCTGGGTGGCTAAAAATTTTGCAGACTAAAATAGAACCATTAAGTATTGTCTCCTCCTGTCTCTCCACCTCCACCTCTTCCTTCTCCGAGCTCCTCCTCCAACGCATTGTAAATCTTCTTGCGGCAGGGATCGCACAAGGACGCGCAAAGTTGATTCGTAAAGCCTACACAGTGTGCGTCTTTATCTCGGATAAACAGAGCCATGGTGAAGGCTGAAAGCAAAACAGATGATACAGAAAACGTTCCAGTACTTCAGGCGAAAAACTCGAATGGCAATGCACCGCCAGTTTTAGGAGCCGAAGGCTTTGTAGTTTTTTCCCACCAGTTCTTTTATCTACTGTAAAGATGCGCCAGCTTGCTGTCCAAAAGATTTGATCCATTAAATCAGCGCTCTTTGGGTCCCTTTATCAATACGCCTTTTCGTTGCGACAACATAATTTGCCAGTTTGGGAATGCAAAGTAATAGCAGTTTAGGCCAAACACGTGATTTGGTCTAGTATTTTTGGACTACTTCACTCCCTGCGCATGTGAGTCATCGCCTTTTTGATATACAGACTTCATGTGTTCTTTTCCCCGTGTCAATATCTCCTCTCCCGTCCAAATACGTTGCACAAGCAAGGAGAGCCATACAGTGGCAACGGCAAGCTCTAGACCAACCCTGCAGTGGTACATGAGGCCAGCATTTTCCTCAAGTGTCGATCTTGTACAACTTGGCAATTTTGAACCGACGATTTAGCAAGGGTGCCTCGTTCAAAACTAAATAAAACAAATGTATTGATGTTAATTTTATGATCTTCAAATGCCCACACCTCTATGCCCGCGAATGCATTCACCAAGTAGAATAATCGCATAGCCAAAAATATGCCATCGGCCATCCCTCCACTAATTGCTATTTCGCACATCTTGGCTAGTCATCCTGGTAGAGCCAATGACATGCCGGAAACTTGCCATAAATTAGAATTGGTGAAACTGCTCTGGCAAATTATTTCGGGAATGGAAGCCAACTTACAGAGGAGGCAGGCACAGGCACAAGCCGTGTAGACTGCGATCCATTTGCCCAGAATGTCGAATTGGGAGATAACAACTGCGGTGATAAGAGAGCTGGGGCACTAAAAATAGAGCAAAAAGATTCGCATGCTGAGGGCTATTACTCATTAACAATGCCAAGTGACTAAGAGGGTTTGCAGTGATTGGTTTTTCTGGATAGAACTAGGTGAAACAGAAGTGCTTGTTGAGTTACTCCGCTGACTTCCTGTTATCTTTAAAGCTGTTAGGCTAAACTTACTTTACTGAATCCAATTCTCTTCCAGTATTTACAAATATTTTATACTAAATTGAATCAGCCCAAGATGGAATTACAGGCATGAAGCAGATACCAAAGAAGGAGGAACTCATAAAGCTCCAAACAACGCAGTAATTCGGAACCACTTTCTAGTTAATGATTTAGAAATCACTTTTAAATAAACTTCACCTTTTCCTATTCAAATTTACATACAACCCAAAATTCTCCCTTTATTCATGTGTGTCTTAAAGCAAATCCGGTCTCAGATGCTGAACAGGAGGTGGCGCACTGACCGTTTCAGCATTGTTAGGGCTACTGTCTCTGAAAGTTTTTGGGCAGTCATGGCCTCCAAATTTCTCCGCATATTACAGGTTAACCGGTGGTCCTCTTCAAAAACAATCGTGTAGGATGAACAAAGTAATGAAGTTCAGAAGTAAGGTACACGTGAAAATTACCGTTTGCCTTCAGCGTCTGACAGTTTTCTATGCAGTATTTGGAACAATCTGCAGATTCCGTATGGAATATATTCTTTTTGGAAAAAAAGAGATGTTAAGCAAAACCACCGTGTCGATTACTTTGTAGAAAACGCTAAGTCTAAGGTCTTACATCGACCCAAATTCTTTGCTTCTTTGGATATTTTTAACATCAATATTACGCTAAAGTAGGCAAATAAAGTACTGACCACTTTTTAGAATCCACCAACACAGATTGGCATGACGTTAAAATAAACACACCCAAGCTAGTTCTTTATAAGAAATAAAAAGTTATTATATGCTTTGATTAAGTTTACGACATTTTGACGAAGTCCCTTACCAAGATAGTAATTAATGAAGGCATGAAATAAATGACAGCGTTGTTATGCGAAGACGGCGGAGCACCTAAGCCAAGTTTTGAAAGTAGACAAATCTACGATTAGAGTGACCAAATTAACTTTATAAGACAGCGTGGGATGGTTCCTCGAAAGGGCGTATAAAAAGGTAACACAACTTAAATTCCATTGTCACAAATATGGCAACCAATAAATCTAAGGGAACATTTTCTTTTTATAATAACCAAGTAACCATTCTAAGGGCTAATGAATAAAGCGAGAATATCTACCGTACATTGGAAAATTTGCAAGACAGCTTAGATAGGATTTATGCCAGGTCAAGGATATAAATCAATGTCATCGATGAGGGCCAAGAGGTGTAGCGGGGACACTGGCACATAAACTTGACTCGCCCACTCCTCTGACAAATTGAATAAGTTGAAAAAGGATGTAAGACAACTTTGAAAGGCAAAATGAACTTCTCAATCTTTAACGGGAAGGTGAAATTCCAAGTTCAGTTGTAACAAATCTGGCCAAAAAACGAAGTAACATTTATGGGGCATAGTGAGATCCGTTGGCGAGGAAGCATTAATACTAGTTAAGAAGATCGAAAGACCATTCTCCTCGTTTTTCAGGCCAAATTAACGTCAATACGTCAAAACAATAAATTGGGAAGCAAAAGCAAATGTTTACAAATGATAAACACTTGAAAAAGTTCATGCATATTAAAAAACCCAGCACTGAGAGTGATTAGTTGTTACCGGAGTTTGAGAATCACAAACACATGAAAACGGGTTATTTTACTGTTGTTTTTATCCGCCTTGTAGTTTTTAGGTCTCCAGCATAAATCCCAAAACTGCTTTAGTCAGAACACTTAAGGGGGCGGCAGTAGGGAGAAAAACATGGCAACCAAGAAGTATACGTACAACCGGAACTAATACAATTTGTACTCTTTTCACTCAATGTCTGATCGAAACTTTACATCATAAAAACCCTAAATGCCTAGCTGTGTAATGTACCTGTCTTTTAGATCTATTTGCAAAACACGATTTTGTGCAACTGCAACTGTTATAAGTAGAAAAGGGACGTCACATACTTGCAGCGCCGAGACCGGACAAATCGGAACATGTTAGCACTTGAAAACCCATTACAAGTAAGTGTACGTAAGTCTCACCGATGCAAAGTAGATGAGCCCATAGATTGTCGCCATGTTGGCAGGACCGAAGACGCGAGTGCAAGTAGATGGAATCACCACAAAATGCGCGGAGAGAGAGAAGAAAAGGCCAAACACCCAGATGGCGTAGAGGGTCCTACCAGCAGCTCCCGCGGCCACGTAGGGAAAGGTCACAAATAGGCTTCCCCACATCACCAAGAAGCACATAAGCGGACACTGGAGGAAAAGAAATTAAAAATATTTAGAGATGGTGCGGTTTAATATGGGATTCTTTCCTTAGCGCCCTTTCGGTAGTCGTTTGGTAGGATATGCTCAGCAATGCTAAACCGTTCACTGAAAAATCCGGCCTCGTCGAAACCCCCATTGCCTTGTAAGAGGGGGTGGAACTGTGCTACCGGTAGCTCTAACGCTATAGGGTATCACATGGTTGTCTAGATCCTAGCCTTCAATCTTTCTGTCCCACGGTGAAGTTATCTGATTTTTGCCTACAACTGGGGTACAAATTCACCAATTTCTCATTGATATACAGCTTGCTGAGAAATATATCATTTCCGGGCAAATACTCATCGCATTCATGCCGAGACATCTCGTGTGCGGCTGATTCCATCCTCCCGTTTCTTTTGACTTTCAGATGCGACTTGAGCCACATCTCGGTAGGACATATCAAGAAATTTCAAACGGCTTATCATGCCGCTTTTGTTTTTTAGTGAAGACAATTTAGCTATGTAAGCTTTGATCATTGTGCCTCCATTCAATGGAGTTATTCTTTCATTTACAAAAAAAGCTCAATCACCACATTGAGGACTTCCCAGAAGGTCAAATATTCTACGGTACGTAAGTGTTTGTGGGGCAGTGCAGTCCAATAAATAGCCATATTACCACATCAATTATTGTAAGCGACTACTTTTGTGAAGAAAAAGTTGTGCTGTCAATGGCTACTTTAAACAAAACCTGACTATATCACAATGTCTCTGCAATGTAACGGATTTTAACCTCCTCAGGTCTTTGGATGCAAGTTAGGTAATGACTCGTTTACGGAGAAATTTGCACTGCAGTAAATTATTATTTGACTTGATGATTTTTGTGTTCCTCTGTGAACTACACAAGAGAGAGTAACAAACCCCTGAGAGTCCTTTTATTAGTTCTTCAACTAAAAAAATTTACGTGATCATTCGCTCGGCTTCTTTCAATCTCCTGCACTTCTGCACCATTCTAAACTAACTGTTTCCTGGTTGTCCGATAGGGTATGTCCAAGACCAATTAAGAAAGAAACCCGTTGTGCAAATAAATGACCCAAGCATCAAGTAATCCTCGAGTCAGTAAGCAAGCAGTAGTGCGCAGTTTTCCAGCCTGTGTATAGATTCTACCGCCGTTTCCAATTTTTTCAATGCATTCTTCGATCTTCAGAAGCAAGTCAGCTTGTAGTTTAAGCAACATTTGGAAAAGGGATGGTAGGCATTGGTTGACCGCTTGATGAGCCGACCAAATGGACCGGCACTACATTAAGAATAGAGGAGAGTGAATTCTATGCTGGACGGTTGGGTGGGCTTCACCCCTAATCCCTTCAGTACTGCTTTAAACTTTTGATTCAAATTCTGAATTAACTACCTCGACAGATGGGAAACTTCCACCATTATTTAACCATTAAGAGGACTATTCTTCGGCGGATCAGTCAGTCACAAACGTAAAAACGGAAGGGGAAGTGAAATTAATAACTTCTTAGAAGGCGGAATTTCCAAATTTTTAATCATTCAAGACAGTTTTTGTGAAGCAATTCTCAAATTTCTATGCAAAACCTGAGCACTATCTTACAGCCAAAATAGGGAGAAATGCCCCATGTTTTTCATCTGTTTTGGTAAAAGTTAACTATGATTAACAAGCGTCTCCAAAGCGTACTACCGACAGCGTATCAGAAGTCTACCAATCGGGAAGTTACAAAGAAGGATCACAAACACAAGGACCGCCAGCAGATCTCACAGTTAATCCACATGGGTAGGGGGATCTAAACTTGGCTGATCATACGCGCTCCTTGTTCCCCTCAAATCTTCCATAAGCAGATTCTGAAGTCTCCTAACTGTGCACAAATTTAAGGATCCGGAGAGAAATCTTAATTTGAACTGCAGATACAAATGACTAGAGCCAAAAAATTAAGAGATAATTTGCATTACCAGTGGTGTTCCAGATAGGGGATTAACACATATCCCAACGTTCCTTGCAAAAAACAAGAAGCAGAGATGTCGAAAGGGGAAGCAAACAACAAAGCAATACAATTTCACGGTTTATTCGCATGACTTTCCTTATGCGATGAATAGGCTGCTTTTGCACTTCATCGTAGAACTTAGCAATTACTGAGATGAAGAAGGGTAGTGCCTAGAACTGAATTACAGCGCCCAATGGCACGAATTTTTTCAAAGAGAACAGAATGCACACAAATTAACTTCAGCATCTTTAATGAGAACTATATGGGTTCAAAGGAAGTAAAACGCCCTGTCAACTGGCTGTATCCACAACCAACAAAAATAAACGAGAAAATATGGAACCGTTTTAAAAGTAATTGAAAACTTGTATTACCACGTGGCTACTCTGAGCAATTAGTTGTATTATTTTCGATACCATAGAAGGAAATGACCGCCTACTTAACAGGAAATGTTTTACTAGTTTTTTAATACCAAAAATTTATTAGAGAAAGTGTATTTAAAATGGCTGAGTCGCCAAGTGCTCACAAGGTGGAGCGACAGCCACACTATGCCTTACTACCAATGCGGACCTCGTGACGGCGGCTGCCTAGAAAACCCAAGTCAATGGAGCATTTAGACGTCACACCCTAGCCGTTACCCAATTATAAATAAACATCGCTTAGGCTTGTAAGAGCATGACCAAAACGTGGGCGCGTTGACCTCAGCCCAATACATTGGTCTCTCTCGAAGACAGTGGTGGCAACAAAAAGTTGGAGGACGTACTTTAGAGGAGAAACGGTCAACCATGTGGCCCCAAAACACACGACCAAGGCAATTAAAGGCTGCGCTGGTCGTGGCGATTGCCGAGAGGAATTGGTCATCGAAGGCACTGCGAATTCCGTAGACCTGAAAAATGAAGACATCAGTTTGATAAAACATTCTCTTTTGATGACTGATAAAAGGAGCCGAAATGGAAATAACCTTTACCTTGAAGGTTGAGGTAAGAAGGACAACCGGGATAATGTCACAGAAGGCGATTAGCCAAAGCAAGTAAAAGTCCACAGATCTCACTGCCTCGGAGACTGTGTGACTCCTCGGAGCCTTACGCACTTCCCTAACACACAGGGAAATTTGTAGAATTTTTATTCGTTAGGTTATAGTCAATGCTGATCAATAAAGCACCTACTTTCTGACCTCTGCATTTGCAGTGCTGCTGGTCAAACTAATACCAGTTTCATCAACATCCCTAAAATTAAAATAAAATATTTTTGCGCAAAAAGGAAAATGAAGCGTGAAACATTGCTTCGCATTATAGTTCTTCATATTTTATCCGCACATTTCAGTTTAGATAAGCACATATTAGTAGCACCTAAACTAATTGATTCTTAAAGGGAAAAGGAAATGCAAATGAGATAATTATCTGCCAAAATATCATGAAGTTTACTGTCATATCCAAAATTAGCAACTTACTTTGTTGATGCTTTGACAGGAGAAGTTCTTTTCTGGTTTAATTATCAAAAGAGGTTAAGTTGGAACTGGCGCATCAAATAAATTAAATGCTTCACATATTAAAGGGAAAACTACTCTTACAACTTACTTCTGGTTTTTGTCTCAACAAGATTGTGCCGACTAACTCTAGGGCAAGAACAATGCTGCCAAGGACTATAAAAGCAGTCGGGATTCCCTCTTCAACAGATGGCGGAAACTTACTGTCACAAAAAATGCAAACAGGTGGAGAAAAGCACCAACAAGAGATGGGTGTGAAAGTAGAAAAATGACATACGTTCCATTCACAGGAAGGTTATTTGGGTTAATAATAGCAGTTTGGATTGGTGTAAAGACGAGAGCACCCAAGCCGAAGCCAGAAGAAATAATACCAACAACTGTGGCACGATGCTCGGGAAACCACTGGAAATGTAAAACATTAGGAATGTTATAAAAATAAAAGCAAAAGTAGACGTAATTCAACTAACCGACGACGCGACTGAGAAAATGACGGAATAAGGAAGGCCCATACCGATGCCATTGAGAATACAATAAGTTGCTATATAGGACCCAAGACCGTGATCAATGGTCAAGCGAGTCAGCAAAATACCACCTCTAATAAGAAAAGGCAAACAAACTGACGAGTGACTTAGAGGAGACACGTTTAAAGCAAACAAGCTCGTTGAAAAGGGCAACATACGCGCTAAAAACCATCGCAATAATAAGTACTGGCCTATATCCCACTTTAGCAGCCAACATTGCCCCAGTAGGCATAAAAATAGCTTGGAGTGCAAGAAGTGTGGATGAAAACCACGCGGCTTCACTTGACTTAATTCCCATGTACGAAACGACATAAGGAATCATATTTCCTGGATTCAAAAAGTGTAACAATTTGCAATAACCTACCAACGGTATAGAAGTAACCGAGGGCAAGATGATACAAGAACCCTCCAAGCACACATAGGACACCCCAGATCGAAAGCCTCATTTTTACCACCACGTTCACAGCTTAAAGCTGTGTTTGAACAACCACCAGCCTTGAGATAAACGAAGAAAGCACTGGCGCAGTCAGTTAAAACATAGCGTAGGCAATTACAGTGATCAAGCATAAGAACAAATGCAAACGTCAGATATTTTGGGTGAATCACATCCTTACTTTTAGAATCAGAACATAGTTTTTGTAATCACTATTTATAGTAACTTATTTATCTTTTTTCAGAGGTTCTCATTTATGATTTACGGATGCAAGACAAAATATTATGAAAATTAGCAGATTTTGCTAATAGCAAGTATAAATTTTAGACAACAATGTTAAGGCAATGGCATCTAGCTTGAGTTCCGGGAAGGCATCCTATTTGATGCGAAATTTAACAAGTAATATGCCTTTTGGTGCGTCAAAATTTAAAGAACTTCCATTTAGCGGCTCACATAAAACTTTGATATGCTAGCACTATTAATTTAGCAGAAACCCGATTCGTTCATTGGTAGTTTTACTGCTTACTACAGGTTTTTGATAAAAGGATGCCTAATTTGGCGCCCTAATAGTGTTAATAAAATCAAGTAGATAATGTTTGTTTTTTTGGTCTGAGGCTCATTCTACTTAGTGAAGATAGTGATAGGGACTCAAAGAGGTGCATTTGATTGTTATGTAGCTTGCCATCAGGGCTGTAAGGTACCTGATTTCAATGAATCCAGCATTACGTTCCTTTGATTAGCTACAATGTTGGAATACAGTGCTTTTGGATAGTTTAAAATTGGTTGCTGTTCCCCAGTAAATGTAATTTAAATGCTTGTTACTAGTGGTAGGATTATTTGCTTAAAAGCTTTGTTACCTCATTAAGAAAAGGCATTTAAGGAAGCTCTGTGTAACTGCCTTTACTATTCGTTCTGTCTTGACGCCTGCCCCATTTATTGCTGGTCAGCTACATATCTAAACCAATTTCGAGTTCTTGCAAGTTGAGGAGGTGGATTTGTGCATAGGAAACTGAAAACCACTTCACAGCTATTAATTTTAACCAATTAAACATGGTATCCCTTCAATCCCTGTGGGATATAGTTCAAGAAATATGAATGCGGCTCCGATAGTCCTTCAATTTTAGCGTACCATAGATTTGGTTATTTTCATTGAGCGCCTTCTTTTTGTTGGGCTAAGACCTCCAACTGCTAAAGTTCATTATAATGGTGCTGAATGCTGTACAGTCCTGCATCAAACTTTATTCATGAGTACAGGGGGGAGCTAGTCGTTCGTTGACGGAAATTACACTAAGTGAAAACAATGGCACCAAGTTGCCAACCAAAACTGCGGCTAGTGAAGAGTCATTAACGTAAATATATTAACATAATGTTTATCATCGTATATTTATAAACATCGCTGAATTTGTAATTTTTCCAGAGTTTGTTTATCTTAGCACGATTTTATGTGGTATCTCATTTTGCATTATACTTCCAAAGGGACATTTTAGCCAGACGCTTTTGTTTTAATAAAAAAATAATAATATTGAGTGACCAGGTGAGTTGTCGTGGTTTCCATTATGACGCAATTTTGGACTTGCTGCAACTTGGATGGGCTTGTAAACTACTTGGCACTGTTTGTGTGCAAGGAAGATAAAGCATCGATGAAGCGCCTCGACCTGTCGGTACAGTATTCGCCATTGCACCCTCTAACCTTTCCCACATCATTGGATGTGTTCCATTACTTTGGGGAGGTAAAGTATCAGGACGCGCTGTTCATGTAGGGGTTAGACCGGTTCTGGTAATTAATCACTCAACGATTAATGCATTGTGTTGAGCGGTGTCTCTTATCCTTGATGAAGAATAATCGCGAGCGATGCCGATGGAAAGAATTTGATATTAATATACCAAAGACGGCATTCAGTGCGGATGATGATACAAACCGCTTATTAGTCCATCAGTAGGAAGAGTCATGGCTAATGCAAAGAAAACGTGCCCCACCCCGGTGTGTTTACAAATGACAATAGGCCCCAATATCTAACATTTTGCTCTTCTTCAGTTCGTTCGTGTACGTTATAAAAGCGCACTGTTTTCAGATAGTCTACTAAAGGCCTTGTGATAAGAAGCGACTAATGTATTCCGACATTTGGTATGTGCATGGACATAACCTTCGTTTTAGCCAAAAGGTCCTCTGAGCTGCCCCTCCCCCCATTTGCATCACAGGCGCTGCTTCATTCAAAAATGAATATAGCTACTTTGTGTGGGCGCGGATTTGATGGACTGCAAGCGAAATTGTTTAGAGGGATTTGCTCACCTATTGAAGGCCGCACAATTTAGACCGAGACTCATCCCTTGGCTGCAGTACACTCGACCCTCTTCTTACGAGACAACATAGGGCCTCATACTTTACGGCATACCACATAAGAAGACTTCGTGTGCCACCTCCAGGTGGGGAAATGGTACCGCCTAACCCTCATTCTTCGCATTCCCCTTGTGTTTTTCTACTTTGCAGGTAATCATGCTATTATATGCGAAATAAACGGTTGGTAAATAAGGGTGCGATCGAAACGGTGGCAAGTACATGCAAAGTAATTTGTGAAAGTGAGGTTCACACCAGGATCGAGACTAGTAATTGTGGTGAATATTATAAGGAATAGAATAAGCCACGACGGCCTTTGGTGGTTACATAATTTGATCATGATCAGTTCCATTTCACGATAAACAATTATTAGGGAAACGTAGTTGGCTAATCTACGTATTCCTGTGCCTTCATGCTGACATTTCCAGAATGTCGAGTGTGCTATACGAACGGAAACTAACATTTTGCAAAACAAATATAAACAAGACTTATGAAGAGCACGGGAACGTTTCAAAGAGCCTTTTATAATTAAAGCTGAAATTTAATGAAGGAGTTTGTGAATAGTCTAAGCCCTTAAAGTGACTCATTTAAGCGCAAAACTTAAGAGCAAGCAAAATGTAAGAAAGTTTGCTCTACTAGTTATCTATTACAGACTTTTTGTAAGCGATGATTATTTGAACATGCAAACACTCAGGTGGTCCGACATGTGATTAGGCAAAAGTGGAATGGGCTCCAACTTACTCGACCTTGAATAATTTATTTGAATCGGCTATTTACAACAAAATTTTTTCTTTGGTTGGTTTTACTCATTTACTTTCAACTCAAAGACAAATTTCATGGTGTTCTGTGGAGGAGGATAATCTCAAGGCGTGGGTGAGGCAAAGGGAGACAGAGACGATGTAATGCAATGGGAATTGTTTTATGTCTGCAGGCTATCATGCGAACCTTTTTCGCCTTTTTACCTTTTGGCCTCCTTGATGGAAGTGTGCATCTTCTTTCAGATTTCTAACTGTTCAGCCCTTTCACAAATTGATGGCACAGCCACACCCGACCTCACACACCTCATAAAGCCTAAAAAATGCAGTAAACAGGTAACGCATCAAACAATATTGCTTGACATTTACCGACATTTGAATTAAGAAAATGGCAGAAGAACTCGTCAGTAGGCGAAAATAAGCTGTTATATTTAGTAACTTCGGGGGATGAGAAATTGAACAGCTGGAGGTAGTTAAAATGAATATCCTAGATATTTAAAGGGTCTCCGCAAAAAAATTGCTCAAAGAGTTATTGCTCGCTATAGAGTATTGTCACAAATTCGGACTGGCCTGACTTCCAATTTACCGCCCTCGCATCTGACATTTAGGGCGCGTTCACCATTGGCCATTAGAAACGTATGCTAGTGCCTGTAACGCACAGCGGCATGGCCGAGAGGTGACTGTATAGGCCCGACCAAGGTCACTGCCTCGTGCACATCATTGTTCAACCAGTCAGATTCAGACTTACACGGTCAGCCAGCCCATTGGAAGGGGGACGAGAGGGTGGATCAGGTAAGACCCAAAGCAACACCGACTCCTCTCGGATTTAGAGCCCACATTTTTCGAAAAGACGGGCTTATAAATTCGGTAGAGCGACAAGAGGAGACATCTAAAAGGGCCACTTTCAGTTCAATTCTGCGCCGGCGGTAATTTTGACCAATTGTAAGCACTTATGCGTCGATTTTGATTGGTGCAATGTTTGCTACTATATTTCTAATATTTGTTTATTATCAGCGCTTTTCACAAGTTTTTCAAATCGTGTTAAGTTTAAATTTAGAAAACACATTATGCTTTTCCTGAATTTTCAGTGGACAGTGGCATAAGAACACGAATATCTGTTATCTTTAAAATTTTTGTGTTTATTATACCTACACCTAAGTTACTTTTTTGCCCAAACGTTTGTAACTATATCGTTTTCATAATTTACAATACGGTCACACAATTTTTCACCGCTGAATATATTGTACAATTTCGGATTGAATGATTTCCACAAAGAGCTTCTCAACACTTTACTTCCTCACTGACTCCTTTTGCCAAAATAGATTTGCGACAGATCCCTCTCAGCTGACAGCTTAACTGATCAAGTAAGGTGGAAGAGAAATGAATTATGGTGCCAAAATTTGAAAATACTTCTAGCTTCTTCATTTTTTTCACAAATCTTTTATTGCACACTTTGTTAACATTATTCAAATAAATCCGCGAGTCCAAACGAAACAACAAACAAATCAGAAAATGAGCGGTAAATATCAACGTTGGACATCTACCGATGTTTAAATAAATCCATTTTTTACATCACTCTAACATGTTCTCTGAGTTAGGGTTTTGTTAGGGAACGGAATCAGTGAGCATTTCTTTTTTGCAAGAATGAAAGTCTTGTTTATTTCTTTTGAGTTCAACTAAGCTTTTACGTCCTCAAAATCAGTTGCACTCAATACTCGAGGTCATTTTAGTGTCAAAATAGGAAATCAAATAAGGGATGCTGAAGAATATTTTCTCTGTCAGAAGGTTAAACTGGTATTTTGCAGTTGTGGAGTGGCTTTCACGCAAGAAGAAAATTGGCTGTTCATCGAAGTTTTTTCTACATTTGGAATTTCGAGAAGAATCTCTGCAGTGATACACTGCATAAACCCCCTCTATTGCATACCCATTTATGGGAGACGCATTGCATGAGGCAGAAAAGATTTCCAGGTTGTGGAATACAATCATCATCTTGTTTTCTTTTCTTATCAATGGAAGCACTTCGGCTTTAATCACTTGCTGCAAAAATTAGGCATGGTAGAGTAAAATCCGGTGGATCTGTATTTTGATGAATACTTTCACTTATTACCGAAGACGCAGTCTATTAAGGGTAGTGCCTGAGAATATGAAATCTATTTAGGATAGAAAGCGTAACACCAACCCTGTTTGTCAATGAACTTATGAGTTTTGAGTTATAGTGGAACGGCAAAGTTCTTTAAGGTACATAGCAGGGAGTACCTGCTCATGTTTATATACGGTGGGAGGGTGTATTTAGGTCATGTGGATAATTCGGACTGATCACCTGTCTACGGACATGTTTTGGAAAGGTCATGTTTGTGAAAAAACCCAGGTGAAAGCACTCGGCATATGTTTGGGTGTTAATGGATCAGTGAACAGACAAATGTTGAAATGCATTGCGTGAACTTTGCTTCGTTTCATTTGCCTCCACTGTATAAAAACCGTAAGCTGATCCCAGTGTAGGTTTCGTAACATAAAGCAGAGTAGTTTTATGCATTTTTTTAAATTGGCCAACGGATTTTTTGAAGGTATAATGTTAGTCCTGCTAGTTTGGATGGGCATCATGACCCACCTCACGGTTAGCCGTATACACCAAACGGTTATTCGCGGGATGGTCACATACATGCGATTTTCTTAACAGAGTCCAATGTCGCGAGTACGCGACAAATGCGCCGTACCACTTTACGGTAGCTGACTGAACCGGCTCTTGTCGCAAAGGGATTGGTTGAGTTTAAGAAGCCAAAGTAGGCGTAGTGGCCCCCGTTTGAGAAGTAACAACAAACTTTTCCTTGTTTTTACAGCAGTAGTTGATTCTGTCAAAACAGACTAAGGCATTCGCTTTTTAGTTATAAAATAAACCATTTGGGGTATATTAGTCAAATTTCCTTAAAATTTTTTGCTACCAGAAGTGTTAGATACAATTAAGGTGATTAGCTTAACACAATCACCAAGTACTTTACTGTATTGATGAAAAGTTTTGTTTTTGGAGCAGTTTCTCACCACTTCGATCAAATTAGTTTCATTTCGTTGGCTACTTGGCCGTTAAGCTGCGAAAACCACTTCTCAAGCCCACTATCTCGGAACGAATGCCCCAACCTCGGTTGCTACTTTACCTGTCGCCTGATGTCAAGCAAACATTGTACCTGAAGGAACATACACATTCCATAGTTAATACTTACACGATTTCCACACTCCCCCCATTACATAGGAGATGAATTAAATTGAATGTCATATTAGCACAAAATGTTGATTCAAATGGTGAGAATTTAGCATTAGTTCTTCCAGGGATATTATCCTCCATTTCCGCAATTGATCGCTACTTTTGCTTTTATACAGTTTAAAAAGAACAAATTTAAAAGAGTGAATTATGCACTTTGGCCAGTCTCTTCGACTGCAGTAATGTACGTAGAAAAGATTTGGTGTTTCACTTTACCTTTGGTTTCTGGATCCACAATCCCGAAATAACCTACGCCATTTATGTTGCCTAATACCAACAATGATGGGATAAACATTTGTCACTTACTACTGGGTGTGGTGCTGCCACGGTAGCATCATTCGCAATAAGCGGTGGATTAAAGTCGCGGCTGGACTTGGGCACTGGATATAGTCACCTATCGTGACCTTTCGCTGTCCTGCAACTATAAAATCATGAACTTTTCAAGTATGCGATTTTTTTTAGAAAAAAACGTCTCCATGGCAAAAAGCCTGAAATGTAAATCTATTTATTAAGTGGTTTTCCTTCTTCCATTACAATAAGACGCACTGTGACTACCGAAAGAGTAAACTCTAAGCAACTGCTTTGTTGTATAAAGGGCAAGTAGCTAAGCCAAAAGTTACTACATCACGTGATCCGTAGTACGGTGCAATTTGCTCCCAGTAGACAATTTCATTTGTTTGGAACTTCAGCCTTCCGAATTATTTTAAAGGATTTTCTAGTACACTTTTCATCAATAAGTTAGCTACACATAAGAACAACGTGTATTTTAAGGAGGAAGACAATAGACGTCGCTGAAAAAATAAACTTTTTCATCGTTTCATACATACGATTTGTTTCAAATGCAAAATATATGTATCCTCCTACATTATCTCATCAAAATTTGTGGTTTTTCGGTCATGCTATGGAAGGCAATAAAATAGTATTCCGTAGGGCATGCAACGACTTCTTCTGATAATAAAAAGAAAAACTAATTTAGCTAAAATAACGTTTCCACACCAGTAAATTAAAAGCATTTTCATTCACAGGAAACGTTTTACATCTGCATAAAGAAATGTAACATTTATAATTGACTTTTTGATGTGATGATAACAGTAACTATCAAAAGATTGTTAAATACATTTATTTCCGGCAGCTATTAATGTATTTATTCAATTACGAAGATGAAAAAGCAAATTTTGCCGGTTGGTTTTGTTCAAGGTGATCGCAAATAAAGTGGCAGACGTAAGAGGATTCTTGGTATTATGGAAATTCCTATTAATGAAAACCTCCAAAGGTCAAAAACTCGATAGCTTAAATTGGTTAAGTTAGGAGATCCAGGAGGTCATTTTGGAAGCAATCCCCTGTAAAAGTTCAAATATGAGCCTTAAAGGCTGAATGAGAATAATAAGAACTCCATTGAAAACCTAACTGCTTCTTGTAATACGTGTCACAATAGAGAAGATTTATTTGTTATAGGGGTACAGTGGCATTTGGTCTCCCAAAATGGCCACCAATTTGAAGGCTAAAGATATAATTATTTGCCGATAAGGAATGTTCTACAAATATGTTAGCACTTTCAGATCAACCGATGTGTTTGGCCAATTATTACAAAGTCTCTCACTGGACGTCACATATGTGTGACGCCAGTGGCAAAACCTTGAAGAAGCTCTGCTAATCTAGAGTTTGACAATAGACTAGAATTTATAGGTGTAAATTATGCTGCTGATGTCCAAATCTTTCCGAAAAGTGAGGAAGTACGAGGTTCATAACTTCAGTTGCTAAAATTCCAACGAAAGTTATAAACACGGAATTTAGGATAACGTTTCCGACTAATACAATTTCAAAAAACGTAAACAATGTTTTCAGAGCAACAGGAATCTATGTTTTTTGGATGAAATAGCGCCTTATATTAGAAAATTTAGTTGAACTTAATTTCCATGCCTCATTGCAGGAAGGCATAATTAATTTTCGGAATTTTTTTAAAGATTAGCAACCAGTAAGGCACGAAGTAGTAACTTCATTCCATGTTAAAAGCGGGTCCAAGGTAGGATTTGAATCTAGGCTGTGCTTTTTTTTGACAATTTGCAAATCAAATGAATTTACAGGAGATTTTGGCCAGAAGTTTAGAAAAATTCCACATATCAAAAAGGGCGCGAAGCTTTTTATAGCACCTAGTCATTACTCTGGAGGAAAGGGTAAAGTTGAATTGCTAATTTTAGAGGTTTTTTGGGGTAAATAATTGTCAACTGTTGCGTCATACGAAGGTGTCTGAATTGTAGGCAAAATGTAACATTTCATGACATTCTGGGGCTGCGGTAAAAGACACGGGATAAGTGTCATCATTGAAGGAGCAATTCCAAATTACGCACCAACGTCGGCATGCACGTTACTGTAGTATTTTTAGCCGCCGAATCCTCCCTCCTCTGATCACATGACAGCCCCCCAGGCGAAAAAAATAGGTTACACAATTTTGGCAAAGGGAGACGCCACAACTACAATAGGACCTATTCACCTCTTGTTCCAAAAGGGCAACATATGTTGGGCAGATTTTGAGGTAAAGATGGGTGGTTATGGCACATTTTAGAACGTGAAATTCTAAGGAATTTTAATTGTTGCAATGAGTTGCTTGTTGTATTATAGTCGTGGTTTTTCATATAAATGTTAACTATTTCAGACGGGTAACATTGGAAATAACCCATTGCGACTTCCACTCTTATAAAATGTTAGTAAGTCCCACCGACTAAGGGTTACTTCCCGCTTACTTTTGATCGTTTGATATTCTTTGTTGTTTTTTTAGGAAAATACAGACTTCTCATTTAACGCAAATGTTTAAAGCATATTTATAAGTAAACACACATCCTCGTTTACTTCAGTTAAAGAAATGAACACAGTGCTTTATCAAAATTTGAGGTTAACTAAAACAGTGGATTCAAGGGTTCAAAATGTAGGGAACTTTCATGAAACGATAAGTTGAATCTGAATAAAGTAGATTTTATTATATTTACAAAATATTTCGACACTAATTTATTTTTTTTCGAAAATTCTCGTTAAGAGAACTTTGTCATTTTCAAATTATTTTTCTCCTTAAAATTAAGCAGTCGACACTCAGACATAGCAGGGGATTGTATATCGTAGATAGATTGTTGACTGCAATTGCATTTAGCTTGAGGCTCATTTAAATACTGCTTTGGCCAAAAGAAAACAATTTGAGCAGTCCACTTGCACCTTGTTTTTCAAGAATTCTAGACATAGTACTTACAAATTGTTGCCTTTGACTTGCACACCCCATAATATTTGTGAAATAAAAGTACCTACTTACTAGTATCAGCACACAATTCTGTTACTAGGGAAATCTGTTTCACTCTCGGATGGACTGGTCGCAGTTTGCAGATCCGCAAATTCTCCTCGGCATGGGAGTATTCGCTTTCGGTGTCATTAATGCTTACATGCTTCGTAGACAAAATCATCGGTTGGCGGCAGACGCAGTTGCACATACGGGAGAACAAGGGCCAGAAATCGCGGAACAATCAGAAGTTCGGCAGAGAACAAGCGCCACAGAGTCCTCCAATATTATTGGCCAGATCAATCGAAAGGAAGAAGGAGAGGGATTAGAAGCAACTGATGAGACTCCAACAAGGAGTGCAGGTACAGAAGGTAGGAAGGATTATGAAAGTTGTTTCTTTATTTTTGAAAGTTATATTATAATCCCCATCCTATGGTCATCACAAGAATTTTTTCTTAAAAGGAAATTCGTGCAACTTTAGACGTCATTTATGTCAACTTCAGTGATAAACACCTGATCTTGCCTTGGGAATGATAAGCGATAACAAAGTCCGAAAGTATGCGTGAAAAAAGGAAAGGAAAGGATGGTAATCACTTATTAAGCATTTGAGGAATGTGGGAAGTGAGAATGGGATTGTACTGCTTTTCCACATATTCTAACTTACAAAGCGTTTTGTGGACAAATTCGTGGTTGTGTGAATGCTTTCGTTGTCTTCAAGTAACATGACTTTCTTCCGACTACTTTGTTAGGCTTAAATGCATCTTACGCGGAAGTCTTCTCATGCAGATCCTGCTTGCCTTGGATTTTGGTCATGCTTTAGTGGCCTTCAGCACGAAAACCAAGCATAATAATAAGTTCCTTCTGAAACCCGACACACACAGTACGTAGTCTTCCAGGGAGAAAGTGTTGCCTTAGAGGTGTGGGATTTTAAGGAGATTGTCTGCAGACAAGTAATAATGTGTTCGTCGGCTCAACCTAACTATACATTGGCTATTTTCTACAAATCGGTTAGTAAACCAACTGTACCTTCTTATAACCAAAGGAAATAGTTACCATCTAATTGAGCTTTTTAAACTCATTTTTATCTGTTAATGCATGAGAGCAGAAACTATTTGCATATCTTCATCAACGATGATCTTCGTTGATTTCTTTACTGTCACTTGGTGCGCTTAAAGGATTAGTAAATATTTGAAAATTGGTTCGATTATTTGCTCTAACGGTACACATAAAGTAGGCTCTTGGTCGACCATCGAACCACGTCAAAATCGTACACGAAAAATGCGACACATTAAACAGGGTCACCGAAGTCTTTTACGAAGTGACGAGTTGCGTTGCGCACTTCACGCGGGGTCAGACGACTTCGGCCTCCTCCCCCCTTGGCAAACAAATCGCGGACGGGACGGTCAGCTGCCTTACTCTGCCGCAATACAGACACCACACCATCCCCTCTGTGATTGGCCACTCATTAGCGGTTCTCTGATTGGTGCTCCTTCCCCGTTCAAAACTAATGGGCAGCTGGCACATATGTACACACAGATTAACGTAGATTCAGTCCTCCCCATCATTTCCGAAACCCCGAAGATCTAATGAAGAGGAGTGCCAGTCAGGAGCCGGGAAGATTCCCCTCTACTACTTCTCATAATAGCCAAGGGATTAGCAGAGCGAGTCGGAAGAGTAGCTCTCTTTCCAGTAGCTTTCGAAGATTTTTTCGCAATCGAAGTACCTCTAAAATACGTGACTCTTTTTCCCCCACCTCTTCAAATTCCAAATCTACCAAAATGAATCAACGCAACTGTCCTCGCTTGTGCAAATCTCTCTCCACATTCTTCATCAACTGTTGTCAATGCTGCTCCTGTTGCAATGGATGGGGTAATACTACGGATTCTCCACCTTATGCTGACGGATTCCGCCATCATCGTCAACCTTGGGGATGCTTATGCTGTTACTGTGGACCATGGAAAAAAGGAGATCGAGTTTCAGCGTCAGAACCTCAACTGTCACCATCACCGCCGACTGTACTTCCTTCAATGAGGGTGCGATTCGAGAATCAGGTTTTCGAGATGGAGGGAAATGATCATATTTCTCGACGGAGAGAAACAGGTGTAAGATTCAGAGATGAGGTGGATGCGAAGATTATGGGTGCCAGTCGAGATGATCCGGTGATGATCGAAAGGGAGCTTAATGAAGGCGACGTCCAGAAGGGGAAGGAAGAGGACGAACTGAGTGATTCTTCTGACACTTTCACGATTGAACCAAATTTGGTAAGAAGTCAAAGTTACTAAGCAGTTCTTTTATATCAACTTTGCCCCAATATCATGAAATCATTCCATGAATAGGTTTATAAATATTTTATTTTCACAAAAATACTGTCGTCCTACAACACATTGTGTCCACTAATAGCAATACCTTTTTAGCGTCGATTATGTACGGCCTCGCCTATAAGCTGTTGAATATACCTTGATCATGCAGGCTGACAGTCAAGTGCAAATGCTTTTTTGTATTTTGACACATTCCATTCACTAGACTGTCAGCGCAGGACGTTTTGATTTGTAGCGTGTTCATTTTGAACAGAAGTATGAATTATCTTTTTGTTCTTGATCCTATTTAAGTAAAAACATGTGGTGGTAACTGCTATTAAATTTTGAAGACTTATTTGCCTTAATTCACGTTCTCTTCCACAAGCCAGTGTAATTTGACTTACCTAAACGATCACTTTCGTGAATGCCTTAGTACTTCGACCAAATTTTCAGGAAAGTTTTTTTTGTGAAACTTACAAACTGAATAAGTATGTTCAAATTCTCACAAAATATTGAAGCAAGTTTGTTTCCAAATCTACTATTTACAATGGGTACACAAATGACATTTGCGATTCTTTTTTATCCACTTTCCAGTGGTTTGCTTGCAAAATGCCTGAATAATCTTGACTGATCAAACGACATTGGAATAAGTAACTCATTACTAACTGATGCATCACTCCGTTGATAAACATATACTCTTATTTGATGGACTGTCAATCAAATCTGCCAACACCAGGAATTTATACAGGCATTCAAGGTCAACTTTAAGGTTCTACTAAAGTCCATCTACATGAAGCTAGATCCTGCCTGATTTTAGAAAATTACGAAATAATAATATCACACTTTCTGCCTGGTGTTTGACCCAAGGCGTCATATTATTACCTCCTGAGGATATGTCGCTAGCGCAAGTTGGCTAGCTTCTCATTGGATCCTTAAAATGACACATTAGTAATATGTACTTTTTCCCCTGCACCGACTAATATCCTAACAGTTTCTAATCCGTAAGAATTTACTTTGACTTTTTACTTGATGGCTCTACACTTGACACTAGAGATTGGAGCTAGCCAAAGAGGACGCATCAATGGAGGCTAAATAAGACTAAGTAGGTGAAATTGTTTCTTTTCAGAGTGTACTTCTAATTTTACTGTCTTTGCTGTTCCTGGAGAACAAAAGGAACCTTATTTGGCCTCTCATAACTCTGCTATCATGCAGAGTTAGGACTTACTGCCCATATGGGAGATTTGCACATGGCCACCCATGTTGTGACAAATATCTGGTGTCACATGGCTGCCCATGAAAAAGGGAAATCTATTCACATGAGGGCAGCACAGCTTTATTTCACTTGTTATTAAACCTCTGCATATGACAGTGTGAATACGTGTCTGTGCTAGGCCGAGGCACGAAATGACGGGTGTCGGTTGCATGAAGTTTAATTGCTGAACTTGATCACAGCAAAGAAGGCAGCAGGAGCTGCATGGATAGGATTTGGCACTTTCCACAAAAATAGTTTACCCATCAAAACCATCTAATTTAGTACAATTAAGAAGCGGAAAAGTTGGTTTATTTGAAAAGACGTGATGCTACCCTAGTAAAATTAAACATTGACATAATAAGTTAGAGTGTAATACCTCGAAAATTTGCTAGAGTTAGGGTTTTGACTGTTTTTTCAATTTCTTGGCACACAATTAGCCTAGTGGTATACCTACTTACTTAAAGGTTTCCCGCATACTGTCTTCTATATATTACCAATTTTAGGAATAAAGGTCATAGTGCAAAAGCTCCATTACAGATCTTTTTGTAATGCTCCTCCCCATAAGATACCAGGTTGGAAGGTACAAAGATTTTTAAATCCGTTTATCACTAAGCTTAATGTTTCGAAAATCCATTGAATGTAATTGTTTACATAACGATTAAACATTAACCAGGAGATCGCAATTAGACAAGGAATGTTATTACACACGCATGAAAATATTTGAAACAAGTATCTCTTCTTTTTACGAAATATTTTTAAAAATGGGTATAAACAAATAGTATTTGAAGTCATATCACATCATCTGTAATACAATAAAATGGATTTTGCTTGCAGTAAAAGTCGGTAGACGATTTTCTCCGGATATTCCTGTAAAGATTCATCAAATATTTAAACCGAAACTTAGAATTTGCAGTATATTTACATGGTTTATGAAGACTCTATGGAGAATTAGCAATGAAGTAAAGCTGTTCAAAATTTTTACATCTGGTTGATGCGCACATCAACACTTATTGTTAACACACAGCACTGTTGCCTCGAATCTTGTGATCCCTTTCCTTAAAAGTAAAATGTGAAATAAAACAGCGTTGGATCTGCGAAGCAGGCTGACGACCGGGCTTGATAACAAGGTGCTCAAAGGGCGGCTTTGGAGTAAACATAAGCGTCACCCCTCTTCTTGAGTGTTTCCAATCTCTTTTAAACCGAATTCGCTCTAAGGACCGGTTCCTAGAACAGGTTATGAATGGGAGAATGTAGAGTTTGACACAATTTCAAAGCATTTCTCTGATTCCTACTTTAGCAATCAAACTGACAAGCGGCTCAATGGAGGTGGAAACAAGTATCGATGTTGGGCAGGATCGTTGTATTAGATGATACTTTAACAGTTCTGCATCGCCTAGGTATAGCGTTATTTTTGAGATACGAGTTAATTACGCTTGAGACCAATGCATAACTAAGATGGTAAATAGTCCCAAGTAGAATGGACAAATTCGAGCCGATGGTTTCTTATTTGGGGAGCCAAGAAATCAATGCATAGGAAGCAGTACCGCTTTGCTGGTTTAAAACGTGGGAAATATTAACAAAATCATTATTTTTCGGCGATATTAGCTTCGTAACTTTTCCATCAACATTAAGATGAAACAACTCTTCGTCCATGCTCTTATCTATTATATAAGCTCTATTTAGACTGAGTTTAAAACGATTGCCATCAAGTGTACACTGATTAAAAAATGAAATTTTGCAGGGTTCAAAGGCAAAGTGGAATCTGAATTTGGTGATGTCCTGATTGATGACATTACTTGCCCATCGTGTACGGAAAGGGGAACCTCTTCCCTTTTAAAAACGAATTCCATCGCGCGAAATCGCTGAAATAAATAAAAAGTCACCCTTTTACCAGAGTTATAAATAGTGCAGAAAATGTACAACTTTTGCGCGAAGCTTTTCATTCAGGATAATTAGTTATTTTTTTTAAATTTCATAAATTCGGAGGTCCGGACTTGTCATAAATGCCCTTATTACCGCTTGGAAATCATGCAGAATAAGTACTAACACTTTATCATTTATTCACTATGATGACACAGAATGATTTTTTTAGTCAAGAAGTGCAATTATGGAGACTCAATACAGCAGTAATTGGTAGATAGCTGAAAGGTCTTAGCTCTTAAATTCTACATGTAAAAAACTTCAAGAAGCAAAGGCTGCATTTATCTTCGACATTTACACAATGGTCAGCGCATTTAATTAATATCCCAAAGTCTTTTACATGAAATGGATTGTTAATCGGGTCCAGTCACCCTATTTCAAATCGCCGGCCAAATCTTTTGTACCTGTAGACATCCTTGATGTCTACAGGTACTAGGCAAATGTTTTCGAATATTTGTGGACACTGGTGCCTCAGAAGAATCAGCTCCATGAACGATTTTTAGTAGATTATAAGCAGAATGTTAACTGAAATAAAATCATCACTGCCGGTATCGTCGAGTCGTATTTTAATCATTTACATCATTTAAAGCCCTGCTGTAAAGCAGCTGCGTTAGTACCACATGCTCTTGCATGCATTTTACTGCCGCATTTTTCTACAATCTGGATTGAGGGTGTGTGGGCTGGTACATTTCGCTGGTAGTATTAAGTCCCAGCTTGAACTTCAGGCCTGGAAAGGCCGAATTATGGTGATTACAGTAGTTCCCTACTACATGATCTATCAACATTTAATTCACTTGAAAATTCATATCCCATTCAGTCTCTTAGAAAAGAATGCACAAGAAAAATTGCAGACAAGCACGACTTTACGGTTGTTTCTTTTGGATTATATGGGAGAATCTTCCTCTAAATTTCCAACTCCTTAAATATAGACTGCTACATTTGTTACTTTGTATCAACTAACCAGAAAATAGTCTATCTGACCAATCTGAAAGCAATCATTAACTGTTAGAAGAAAAATAACCAAAGCAATAATGCCTGCTTTGAGAGTGCAGCCGACTGGCAATCTGGTGACGTGAACACAAATATGGGAAGTTTGGCTGCTACCGACTGGTCAAATCGCTATGCAAAATGGAGGCATTAGTCAACAGTTTGGTTTGTCAAGGGTGCATCGACAGCGTTGTCTTAGAAAAATCTTTTCACTGATTTGAAAGATTTGAAAGTACGCATCTATTGATCGATGTTTTTTGTAAATCTGCTTAAAACTAACATTTTTAAAAGCAAAATTATCATATTGGCTGAGCTAAAATAACGCGACAAATGAAGGATCCTCCTTATGCATGGCCTTTCGCCATATGTCATTATACTTGCGGACTGACTTTGGGAGCCACTTTTCCTCAGATTCTCCGATGGAATAAACATTCACGTCTTCATGGACGAGCTCTCTTTCTTTCTTCTCTTCTACGGAGTAAGCGTTCATCAGTCACCATGAAGGTTTACCTTTTCTTCTAAGCTGCATAACACGAACACGAACTCATAAATTGCCTGAATGAGTGAAATCTTGAGGCTCCATTTGGACAGATGGATTGGTCTAGAAATGCCAGATCTTTCCTACGACGGCATTAAAGAGCAAAGGATCAAAAGATGCATTACACCACCAAGACCACCTAACTGTGCTGCCAATGAGTCAAGCACATACTACTTGCTTATCCTCTTTGAGTGTTATAATGTAACCAACTTCTGAATTATATGTGTACTGTAACGATGGCAAATACATTGACGATGTCTACAATGCTGTTGTCTAGTAATTGCAGTTCTAAATAGGATGATTCCGTTGAGGACTGCACCTACCTCTGACCAGGTTTCGAAAAGACTCTTTGAAGTGTCGAAGGCGTCGATATTGAGAGAGAAATGACTGGATTGCCTTCGAAGTTGAATGGAATGTCGTTTTTAGATGCCTTTATCTCCATAGGAGGGGCTGCAATGGAAGATATAGTGTGTCCTTAATAGTTACCAAATGATAATCCAAGACCTGTGTTATGGATAAGGAGAACCTTTGAAGAATCTCCAGCACTGCCAATAAACTAACCTTTACCTTATAGCAATAAGATATTTGAAAGCAGTTGAATGCTTAAACTTCTTACTGGTTTATTGCTTTATAATAGTGAAGTCAGCCAAAAAATCGGCCTTCAAGTGTTTCTCGGTTCACTGCCAGCGTCAAAAATGTGTGATGAAAAGATTTACTTACTTTAACCTACACGTCACACGCGTTTGGCAATCACTTAAAAGGCAAATAACTAGTTGAGAGAGCAAAAAACACAGAAAAGAAAGGCATTGCCATACCAAAATATGGCAGCAAATTTTCCTCTGAGACAGCCCCTGGCGATATCGAACAAGTTTATAACGCCATTGCTGATTATTTTCAATCAGGGCAAACTGGTCCTTTAAAAAATAACTAAGAAACGGAACAATCTTTATGGGTTAGCAACCCACCAATAAGATGTTTACTGGTAATTTGTTTTACTGTGAATTTGGCAATCCGTACTTTTGATGTTTTGTGTTTGGAATTTGGAGTTGTTTATTATTTACACGAATATTTTCCATTGCTTTCCTCTCAATCGTATTTATAAAGAAACGAGGTGGAATTTCCCTTTAAGATTCAATTCGCTTTATTAGATAAGCACCGACATGAGTTATACTACTGTTGTGAAATAAGTCTTTCTTGTGCCACCTAATATTCAATAATATTTAAATATTCTATTTCATGACATACCGATCTTTTATCCTGCTTCGTGATTCTTCCATTCCTCCCTTATCAGTTGTATTCACTGTTTCTAAAAATCTTAAATACTTTGTTTCCCGAAATACAGCGCATTTACTCAGCATATTATTTTCTCGACATGTATTTGAATCCGCAAACCGTCATCAGAAACACTGTTTTGATTAAATAGAGGCATTTAACCTTAAAAAGTTAAATACTGCTCCTCAAATAATCAAATCGCTGCATTCCACCTTAGATAATAATCATTGTATACTTTCCTTCTGAAAAGAGAGCGCTTTTTCCTTTCAAGAAATGGAATTCAAAAGATGATTTAATTGTAGCACCCTGAGCCTTCTCCGAAGTCATGATATGAAAGCAGACTCTCTACGAATGCACAGAAGATTTGGGGGCGGGGGGGCCTCTGGCCTGGTCCAAAGGCCATGCAGCAGAGCAAAAGCACGAGCACGGAGTTATACAAAGCATTAAATCACTACAAACATCTAAGGCGTTTAAACTAAGAAATTTTGAGCAATTAGGTACAGTATGTTTTGCTCTTTGCTACCTTTTATTTGTTTAGCTTTTCGAGATATTCTAGCATGTCGGAAAGTTGAAGAAAAGTGTAGGCAGTTTGCGTGGTTACTGCTAGCACTTTACCAAAGCTATTAACCTCAGTGAAAAAACTAGTCGAATTTTTGCAAGAAATTTTAGAGGTACATGTTTGTAATTAAGTGAATTTCGTACTTTTTTAATAAATGAACATTTGAGGGAGAATGTTTATTAGATTTCATTGGATTTTGCATTTAAGCCATGACTCTTATTTCAAAAATTGCATCTATTATTTTAAATAGTGTTAGTTTTATAACACAATAAAAATCTTTTTAAAGCTATGTGCTCAAATCATTGGTTTGAAATGCCTCGGGCAGGCTCTTTAAATTTATATTAGCCTGTAATGGATGGCCTAATATCTTGCTTTAAGCCCTTCCTCTCTGTATTTACTGACCCGGTAGTTAAGGGAGACATAAAGATGAAATAGGCATTAATGGCCTCGCTATTTTGCAGCAAAAGTACTCCTACCTTTGGATCAGTAAGATTCTTATTGATCTCACTGATCATTTACTCGTCTACTTAAGAATAAACTGTGGTCTTCAGAAGCTCCATTTTCTTTAAGTTCCTTCTTAAAGTGACACGAAGAATGAAACACTGTTGCTTGCCTCTTCTTTTACTTCATCTAGTTCACCTAGCTCCAAATCTGCTAACAACATGGCAGTTAGTCGTGCTGATACGAAATATCAAATAACGTGGTTATAAACTGGGAGTGGCAGTTGGTTATTTGAATCCTGGAGAGTATTTTAAAATCTCAGCAGTGAAGGTTCAGTGTTACATTCAGGATGGCTAAATCGTGCTTATCAATTAAAAGGAGGCTCTATTTGGATCATGCCTTTTCCGTCCAATTTTATAAATTTTGAACGATTTATTTAAAATTTAGGATCTACTCGTACCTTCATGCAATTCGCAATTGCTTGCCACCAATCTGAACTAGTGGTTCTTTAATTCATTAATTCAGCTTGATTAAATACTGTATTTTAACTTAAACGAATGAAAAAAAATTGACCAGAGAAAAGAAACGCACTCTCGCTTCCGGCAAATCTGTGCTAACTTGACGAAACCCTTAATTTTGGCTCCGTAGTGTTTACAGAACCCGGAATTTCTAGAGCACGAACGACCTTTTCAGGGTTCAGCTTTTAGTTGGGAAATAGGGGGACTTTTAGCTGAATTCCAATGAAAAAGTCGCATCACTGCATGAGACAGGTACATTAGTCAAATTTAGTTTACATCTAGAAATACTCTTTTAAGGTCATTTCAGCTAAAATTTTTGAACAAAGCACAGGATTTAAGGTCCTTGACCCTATGGCCAAGGCATTTGCTGAAGGGAAAGTGCACACGTAGTGAAATGATAGGCATGAATTCGTTGATTTTGCACGGAAAGTTTGGGTATTTATAATTATTTTTTCAGTTTGCTGTATTCACACACATCGCCTTAAATGTTTGTAAACATAATATGTGGATGAAACTGTCTGCTTGTGGTTAACACATTCGCTGCTAGGGTCTCCGGTGAAAATCCATCATCGTATGATAGAGATTGCATTGGGATAATTTCACACCAAATGCTTGCAATTCGTACATTCTTTCAAAACCACTCTCTTCATACTTCACTCTTCCCTGATGACGTTATTAAAATATCGTTATGGAAGAAGGCTTATCATTGTCAAACGGAATAGAAGAGATGCTGTAATTATACATGGAATGCTATGTTGCTAGGATAGTGGTCGAAACGCCTAGAATGTAATTTCCGTGTAGTTGAACTTCTGGTCGGCACTAACAGCATTTTATCGTCCAGCTCCCCTTATTCTGGCTTTTTCGCCACCAATTTATCCAGTTACTCTTCTACTTTCCATAAGTTGTAAACAGTCGAGAGACAAATTTGAAGGCGGCACTATGAACATATTGAAGGCATGTACTGTAAATTTTTTTGTAACCATAAAATATCCCACTCCTCACAGAGATGAGGTGCATGGGGAGAGGTTTTGGCATGAATATACATCGAGACAAATTACTGGGAAGGGGAGGATCAACTTTTCTGGTATAACTCAAAAACAAGGTGCATTTCTAAAGTTGATGTCATCTTTTGTCTCTATTGTTGTACATATTGACCGCGTTTCCTCACTATTTCCACCAGTGCAGTGTGCCAAGTTATCCACTGGGACATAAAAAAGGCACACCATTATCGAAGAGAGAGGCTTGTGGCAAAAAGACGGCTTTCAAAACGTGACAACTGGTATTACAGACAAAATTGGCAAAAATAGTTGTTCTTTTTAGTATATTACAGCTGATTCGTATTAATTTCTTAGTTACTTTTTTGTTCAATTCTTGTAAATCTTCAATTTGTATTTTTGTTGGAATTTCTTTGTGGCTTAGTCTTGAGGACTGGTGTGAACAACTATTCACTCAATGTTAAGAGAAAAAACTTGACATACGTTTAGGAAATTTGTTTATAGGAGCTAAAACTAAATTTTGCTACCTTTCGATAAGTGATAACGAAAGCTGTGCTTAAGAATAGATTAAATCCGAGTGCCTTCTTAAAAGAATGGCTTCGAATTGAATGCTTTTTTATTCATTTTCTCCAGTGGAGTTAGCATATAAATCTGCGCAGGTTCTTAGAGATTTAAAAGTGTAGCAAACTTGTTAAAGGAATTTGTTCAATGAAGTACTTTTACTTATGCTTTATTATTACGTACCAAAAGGATACATGGTTGTGAATCGTGTCTCACGGTCACGGTCTCTCTCCGGAGTCCAAGAAGAAGCTTGGGATCATCCACCACCGCTTCTACTTCCATTTTAATTTTGAACAATCAGCTATCCTTGAGATGTAACTGCTGAATGCTAATGTCAAGAAAAGGCAAAAAACCATGTGAAGATTGCAAAGCCGTCGTATAGTAAAAGAGTTTGAGATAGTATCTCCCTTCCTTTCTTTTGTCATAACTAAAGTAAAGGCTTGTGGCTTGCATGAATAAGGAGAGAAATTTCTCTAGCTCAAATGACCAAATCTGTCTGTTTCTGAGGGGATAATTTGCCTTCACATATTCCGCTATCGAAGAGATTTTGCGAAAGGTCTTAGAAGTAAGCCTTGCAACACATTTTAAATTGGCAAGCAGACAAATGCGTGGGCTAAACCAACACTTAGCGAGGGTTGGAAATGAGTAGAAGGAAGTAGTGAGCACAACAAAGCATACCGGATTGATATGGTGGCACATATGACTAACTTCGCTTTGTTAGGTGTGAATTCAAACGATTGCACGTAATTCGCAAGCTTCTGCAATCCAGCTGCACTAAAAACCACAAGCAGATGCTTCTGACAACCATATGGAATAGCAAGTAGTATCCGACCTCCAATTCACCTTTGGAATAAATGAAGCTCTATTTGATAGGTTAAAAAATCACTCAATTTGGTGATTGTGGTGGTTGAAACTTCCGTGAAATAGATAATCTTCCACTCACTGTCGAATGCACAGGTTAAACGATTGAGTTTTGTACAACCTCGTCTTGTTTGCCTCAGCAAAGGACTATTGTCATCTCTTGTGTACAAATAGGATGGACACTTGATATCTAAAAGGATTTTAATTTTTTAAAGCATACTGGCTTTTAATCGGATTAGCAAGTGAGGTTTCTTCTCAAGATACTATTTGCCTATGTAATATCATTCATATCCGTCTGAAGTTATCCCCTTTTTCGCAGTTAGGTAAAATAAATCTAATGCAGTCTTTGCTGGGATCTAAATCCCTGCATCTAGAAGGAGAGGGTGTTTATCAATTGGCAGCTTTTAGCTAGCTGGTGCTGAACTTACGAGTTGGCTAGCTCATTTTAGAATGAGTATGCTGCATGTGTACTTGATTATATGATAAAGCCGTGAATTGTAAGTAGATGTCCATTCCTATTTGTAGTTTGAGGTTGTTTTAAACAAAAACAAGCTATTTCAGCTATTTAACTATGCTGCGAATGATTCCTACAATTCTTTGTGATTAAAGGAAAGCGAAAGTGCGTATGGTCATTTACATGCGTGATAGTATTTTGTTGCTTGAGAAAAAAGTCGAAGGTGATGGAAAAAGAAGACACGACAAAGGGTTTGGTCTCTGTGTATCTTGCGATCCTTTCCTCTTGACAATTTTGCAGTAGAATGCAGAGAGTAGTGAAACTGATGTGCAAAAGTATCTCGTAGATAAGAACTTTTACTGCCGAACGTCTTGGTGGTCGCAGGAGGCATGCATTCCCCCAGATGATATGTTGTTGAATCGCATATACTCACTGCCTTTGAAACCATGAAAAAGGTTAAGATGACAATTTGGAACACGGAGCCTCTGATGGTCGCATCCATGATGAATAGGGGAACTAAAATGGGGGGAAACTTTCAAAACACAAGAAGAATAAGTAAGGACTCTACGAAAAAGACTGAGTTTCAAGCTTGGTCCTGTTTATGCCTTGATTTACTGCCATTCTGCTAAAGCACACCAAAGATCATGAGCAGCAGAAAAAAAATTTAATGCCTCATCTTTTAAGCTAGACTTGATTATTTTTTGCAAAGTATTAAACACTGTGGCATAAAAATTTTCAGTAGATTTTAAAAAGGACTTGCTTTTGAAGATGAGGGTGTCTTAGGTATTTTCTTTAAAGTGATTGCAAGTTCATAATTTGATAAAAACCAGTACCTAACAAGAGGGAGTACGCGTGAAGAAGGTCAGCACCGAGCAGGTAACTGGCATTTCGCAGCGGCCGCTTTGCCGGACCAAATGGTGAGTGCTTCGATGAAGCCATAAGGATAGATCGTTATGAGGTCACGCTAGAATAACCTGGAACTTAAAAAGGTCAATTAGTCATTTTATTTGGACTGAACAAAATTGAGACGAATGTAAATGACACAACCTACGTAATTTTTATTGAAACTATAAATTAGCTGATGAGATAAATCAGTAATTTGGCATATGAGACTGGTTATGAATCGGCAAAATATTTTTCCGAGGTTTCACTAAATGTAAATGAAGTGGCCTTCCAACATCAAAACACCTTTTTGTGGGTGGGACAATGGTTTTTTTGCTAAACACCTACTACATTTTCTGATATCCACGTTCCTGTGAAATTATCCAGAACAAACTTCCATTGGATACCTATACTACATTAACTTTTTTATCTCCGATTGACTGAAGGAGAATTAATTTGGGTTTCAAGAGATCATTCTTGCGTGATTTGCTACTGACTTGAAATAAGTGGGCAATACGACAAGGCGTCTTTCAGTAGAGAGGGAAGAGGTCTCCACAGGAGATAAAACTTCGGTGACGTAGCCACACCTGATGATCTGGCATTAAAATATTTTCCGCATGTTTGTTTCTTACGATAATATACTAAGGGGCTTAATAGCCAATTTGTTTTTGATTCCGCATTGTTTAAAGCATGTTGCCAGGACATCTTGGAGATTCCTCGATGAACCATGAGAGGACAAATGTACTTATTATGCACAGAAAAGTCACCGATATGAAGGCCCCAAGTTTAAGAGCGCGCCTAGTTAAGTGCACATCTGAACGAATACCCGATTTTTTATGTATTTTAATATGGTAAATAATTTTTAAGCTAGAAAAGAAACCATTTCCTTTTTATGTAGATAGTGGGGTATTTCGGCCGAACCTAATTGCGAATTTCCGAGGGAGCAATATTTTTCTGTTGTAGTTAATCAACGAATGTCATTTAAGTAGCTAACCTACGGGAGAACTTTGACATCTGAATCACCTATAGGAGCTATCATACCTGAATGCTAGTTGCCTCTGTAGATTTTATAACAGGATAATTTTTTACCTTAACCTGCTTTCTCCCACAGCAAAGTTCGTCTGTTTCCAAAACGTTACAGACAGAGCACATCTGGCCAAACGAATCACACCCTCTGCTTGTTTACTAATCATGATTTTTCGCAACATTCTACCCTGTGTATCAACATAACTATAGACAAAATTTGCTTTTCGAGTAAAAATACGCCTTAGTTTGGTGATAAACATTAAGTTTGACATATATTTAAGAAACTAACAGATTTTGTATCGTTCGCGTTTAAGACTGACATCCGAATGGAAGATTGGTCCTCGGATTTCGAGCATTACCTCAATGATAATGAAATTCACCATTCTCTCGACCTATCATCATACGTTGACAGTTTTCCACTAATGGAAGCAGCCATCGATTGGCATCTTGCAGCCATTCCAGATCTTCCGCCCCTTCTGACCCTCATTCCATCCAATATGCTTGAGACAACTGCTATTTCTGACGTCACAGAACCATATCAATCAAATTTGGCCAGTCAAAATGATTTTACCCCTCTGCATTTATTTCCCATTTTATCTGAGGAGGTAGAAGGAGAAATACATTTTTCACCTTTTGCCAATCCTACCGCAACGCTTCTACAAGGTGAGGAGTGCGAGAGGGAAGAAAAGATCCGCAACTTTTCATCCTCCGATTCGAGTAAAACCTCAGATGCTTGTTTTATGTCGGCAGATGAAGGTGATTCCTTCGCTGAGGAGCTGTTTTACGATCCTCTGAAGGTGGAATCAATGGAGGCACATGATGAAAAACCGGAAGTTATTTTAGGAATCACGAATAAGGGAGAAGTTACTCCAGAATTACGTCATAATTTAAATGAGGTTGAAACCTGTGCAAAGGAAGAAACGATCCTTTTCGACGACACCAAAGAATTCCAAAATGCTTTTTCCTTGAATGAAAATAGGCAAGCCGGTGCCACAGAAATATCGAATGAATTTGATAGAAGTTCTGAACCAGCGCTTTTAACAGAATTTTTCAACGTGGTGGGCATTGATCAGAAGTCCGTACTTCAATTCGGCGAAAAACGTGAGGGTATTGAGTTGAATGAAGCTAATTTAGTAGAAAAAGGGACCGAAGATGCCTCCGTAGCGGATGAAGATATGATAAAAGGAACTATTAAAGAGGCAGACGATTCTTCACATCAACCAAAGGATCATGGTGACGATGATAAGAGAAAGATTGCTTTGAAATTTGAGGTAAACCATTTCCTAGAGGGAACTCAAGAGTCTTCAGAAGATATGGGATTCGAAGAGAAACCAAGTCTATGGTTGAATGCCGGAAGGGAGCCAATAATCAGCATAAATCATGTTGATGGAACCGAAATTGTTATTTATTTTCAAGGCACCTCATTGGAAGACAAATCTATGGTACTTGATGAAAAGAAGCAAGCAGGTATATCTGAAATTTCTAGTGGATTTAATGAGGATGATATTTTTGCACATTCCGTCGACGTGTTTAAAGCGGGACTTTTTGAGTGCAATCAGGTAGACGATAACACAAACCCGGTTGTGAACGATGAAGACTTAGTGTCTTCGGTAAAAGATCCATTTTCCGTTGATAGCCAGAAAGCAAGTATCCATAACGTTGCTTCTGGATTTGATGAACAGTTGATTGAAGAAAGATCAAAAGAGGCTGTGGAAACATCTGAACAACAAGGTAGTTTTAAGCTATTTTCAGAAGGAATCGCTGTTGAAATGAATTTTGAAACCGAACAGATCAATGAAAGCACTCATGAAACCTTTGAAGAAATGCATATTGAGCTATCAACAGCCATGAATTTGAACGTTGAGAAAGAGCCACTAAATGATAGATTCCAGGCAAGTAAATTTGAAGTAGTTCCACATTTTCACGAAATGTTGACCATACATGTCGGCAAACCATTAATCGAGGAACAAAGGCAAGCTGGATCATCAGAAATGTCCTGCACTTTCCATAAAGCCGATAGCTTGTCATCAGCCGCAGACTCTTTTCATCAAATCATAGTGGCAGGAAGTCAAAAGAACGAGGGCAATCATACAGGCACCCTTAGAACTGTTCAAGTTTCATCATTTAAAGTTTTTGCACTTCAGGAGGCTCTGACCAAGGATTTTCCTGAAAACACACTTACAATTGATGATGTCACCGCAGAAATCACGATGGATGAAATTGTAGAAGCATCCATAAAAAAAGAAAAGATCAAAAAAGAAGAGTTTCAAAACTTGAAATACGAGATGGAACAAACACATAAAACTGCTGTCGATTACTCGGAGGAAATAAATTCAAGTGAGAAACCCAGCCAAAATTTGATTACTCAAGTGGAACCACTGAAAGACAGAGTTCAGGTTGGTGAATCTGAATCTGTCCAGTCTTTTAATGATTCGTTGTCTCCAAAAGACAGCGAACTTTTGCTAGACACAAAGAAACAGGCTGGTTCTTCCGAAATATCCAGTTCTTTTGTTAAAAATGAAGAACCTATAACTTCCAAAGGCGTATCCAGCAAGGCGCTCCTGGGAAAAAATAGAACACATGGAGAAGGTGGATCAGTCCTTCTTAACGCAGATGTGGTTCTAATTAGCGAAGACCCCTCGATAAAAGAGCAGCAGGGAGTTGGATTGGCTGAAATAGCATCGGTGTTTGATGAGGTGGTTGTAGAGGAAAAATCCGCTGAATCATTGCTTCACCCGCTAGAAAACCAAAGCCTTCTTCAAGAATCAAAATGTGACAAACCACCGTTGAAATTCGGAACAGAACAAACTAAAAAAGATGAGACGGAGATGTCAGAGGAATTGCGTATGAAGGAGGAATTTGGTCAAACTATAGTTTCACATACAAAACCAATAATGAACAAACTTTTGCCTGGAGGATTGGAATCTGTTTCGCAATTCCACGAAATTCCAGCTGAAAATGCAGCAATTTCGCTTGACGAAAAGAGGCAAGTGGGATCATTTGAAATGTCCAGCGCCTTCACCTGTAACGATGAAATTTTCCATTCCACCGAAACATTTGACGGAGCCGTGACAGAAGGAAACAGAGCTGCTGCTTTTAGCTTAAAGATTTTGGATTTCAAGGGCATTATTCCTTCTCAAAAAGAAAATACCGTGCAGGAAATTCAAAATGGGGTATGGGTTAACCCTACACGGCAAGAAACAGTCTTGAGTACGGAATTGGAAGAATTGGAAGAGAATAATTTCGCAGACTTGGTGCCTCCCAAAGATAACCGGAAGGCGGATTTATCACAGATCATTGTAAACACAGATGGATTCCACGTCAAAAAATCGGATTTTGCGGATGGTGAAAATGTCAACTGTTCAAACCAAGTCATCATATCGGACGTTTTGATCGTCCATGAGAAATCAGTCGTGGGAGCGGAAAAACGGTCTACCGAATTTGAAGATGAAAATGTCTCCATCGACCTCCAATCTCCAATCGAAAACATTGAGCACTTTTGTAAGGAAGAGATTGCTACAGTTATTTTGCGTCCAGGGCCCCATTCAGCCGAGTATCATCTGCCGCAGAATCTGGAATTCCACACTCTCGAACAGCCCTTTAATTTACTCGAGAAATACAGCGACTTTGAGGAGCACGTAATTAAGGGAATGCAGCAGAGTTTTGACGGCAGAATGACTACTCTATCCACAGAAATTGTCGTTTCCGATGACGATCAATCCCAGGCCGAACAATGCACAATTCATGAACCCTCTACTAAAGGTTAGTTTTTTTTGTATCATAAGTGTAAATTCCTAGTGTGATATCTGATAGCACAAAAGTCTTTTCCCTGGGCAATGGTGTTCTTGTGGACTGTAATGTGTGATTTACCATGGCTGTTCAGCAGTAGTACGATTAAGTCACTGTATACAGAGTTGTCAAGTTCTCCTTCCGCACGTGCTTGCTTAACTCATTAATTCAAATGCTTGAACACCGCTGAAATAATGATTTAGCTAAACATTCCTACAAATCCATGTGATCATCGAAGTAGGTAGATTACTTCACTAGTTAGTTTTTGGTGAAGTTCAAAATCTGTCATACCAAATTCATAATCTATGACCGTCAACGTTTTTTGGTGTTTGGAGTTCTCTGTACTGCAGCATGAAGCATACGATATATTTACTGTCACAAAGGTGCAATGTTTGCTACCAAGCCTTGAAAAAAGATGGGTCACCATAGCTCAGACGTTTTATTTTTGCTATTTGACGTTCGGTTTTGTTCACTTTTTGTTTTTCTTCCAGATTAATTCGGTTCTTTTTGGCTAAATGTCACGCACGTTTGATTCTAGAGTTTTAAGTGAAAAAATCAAGAGGTCACATTTGCGAGGCGTTGAAAAGCATTTTTAGGTATGAAGCTAATCCGAAAAAATAGAAATACGTAATTGGCCGTCAAAAATAACTACAAGCGGAAGGACAAGGCCAAAGGGTGGTTTTGACTGACTGTTTAATGGAATTGGGCAGTGAAGTCACCTCACATCGAAAGGACCATGCATCAGTTAATTAATTAGTTCGTGAAATTTTTATGAATCTTCTCTCCACTGAAGTAATCTCAATAGCAATCTATCATCCTTCACTGAAGCTCATAGTAGCAAGAAAAATCGAACTCTAGTTGCATTCGTTTTCCAAATACCCATTCCTATCTTTTTTTTATCCTCCGTCTGCATATTTTGATTTTCTAAAGTCAAAAAAATGCGATATACTCCAGCTAAAAAATATCATCAAGGGACTAAGGCTTGGTTAGCATCTCAGTGCGAGGTGGTCCAAAGGGTAGATTTTGTGCTACTTGACACAAAGCCCTCCGTTGTATGAAAGAAATGAAACTTACCTCCAATTATTTTAAAAGCAGCAGAATATGTCCTTTGCACATTGATCACTTCTGTCTTATTGAAGACATAGACCTCGGTCAGTGTTTTCTACCTTAGTCAGTGAGACCTAACACAGGAAATATTTGAGTCTCCAGTTTGCCACACAGACACACCCATAAGCACAAGGTAAACATAGTCTTCTAGGAATGAAGTCAGTACTCAGTAAGTGGGCAAAGATGTTAGCTATACAACAGGTGGACAGTTTGCTGATACCCAGTTACAAGTCCATGGCTTGATTTTGGAAAAGCACAAGGTAAAGAATGGAAAGGCCATTATGCATGCAGTTATAAATGCATGACGTTACCTTCACACACGAGGAGGGGGTGGGGACTATTCTGATAGACCTTGAAGCCTGTCGTCATCTATCAATGTATGCGAATGAAAATTATTTTCTTGACTTCATATGGCTTCTTCCTACGACTTCTCCGAATGGCCCTTAACAAATTTGGCCAAAACTTTTTTCAGCTTTGGAAACAGGTTTAAGTCTATTCATAAAGTAGGCCATTTCAAATCACATCCAGGAAAACAATGTCGTACCGATAGCTTGATACATAACGATGCCATAGAGTGTATGTATTTAAAGAAGGTTCCTACAAGATGCAAGTCATTGAGATGAGCCCTATTGAGAACCTCACGAGCTGTTTTGACTTCCTGATTGATAGAGGTGAATAAGTGGGGACGGCTGATAATCAAATCGCGATGGAATGAAATTTTTAAGTCGGAAAACTCAAAAATTCCAAATCTTCCATAAGACTTTATTTTTATGTCTATTCCTACATCTTCTTCATCAGTTAATGATATTTAGGAATGAACTTTGCATTTTAAAAGATTGTCGGAATTGTGGAGCACAAACAAACACGACCGTCCATATTCTCAAATCTAAATTACATCACATGCTAGGAGGGAATATTTCCTCCGTTATAAAGTCTAAGATATCCACAAATTGTACACAAGGACCTAATATTTGCCTAGGTATAATTCCCAGTGATCCACCAAGTCGGGATCGGCAACACCTCAAAGCAATAAATTTTAATTGCTTAACGAATGTTGCCTTTGGAAGCATTGCACAAACACAGGCTTCCTATGATTGGTCAGGTGCAGCCAATCAGGAATTCAGCAATTTAGTGCTCTCAGCCAATTATATTAATGTCAGGGCAAGAAGACATCTGGACCAGCAATAGGTAAAGAAGGAGGGAAAGTCTACGTCAAGGCCGACAATCGTTAGACTGTTAAGTAAGCCGTCTTTCATCTGATATTACTCTATCCTGTATCATAGCCTGTTTTCAGCAGGATAATTTTTGGTGTTTCCTTTGTGATCAAATTTGTTTAAGGAGTCCAAATGCCTAAAATTTGTTTGGACCTTGGTTATAGATTTGACAAATAATCTCTAATCTATAGTTGCGAAACGAAGATTGGTGTTTCCAAAATCCGAATGCAAAAAGAAATGACTTTGACAATTTTTATGACACGCTTTGGCAGATTCTCATTTCTTCAATTTTTCCTGTACAATTCCAGCTTTACTTTTGGTCAGTTGTAACAAAATTGTATTTTCTTTATTATTTGACTCCTACTTGCGCTCGTTTTTTGGCAAAAAGTGAACTAATGTCTTTTTTAAAATAAAGGGGATTCATATTATGAAGAAGGATTCGTGAAGCTTTAATTTTTATGTCGCTATTGCTCATTCCGATAAAAATGGGATATACCCATGGTAGTTCAGGTAAGAAAATAGAAATGAAGGTATGGTTTGCTCTGCTAGCTCAATATCACATTAAAATCATAAGCGTGAGCTAGTTAAGACCTTGATTTACACTGAAAGGGGTAGAATTTGCACGAATTCCATTCCCACCGCACAGCAGTGCTTACGTGACACGTTTGTCAGGACGATTGATTGCATAAGCGCCTCGTTATTTTGCAAAAACTGTTTTTCTTGCTTTACTCATGAAAACAAAGACAAGCACCACAAAAACCTACATGGATGTGAATCTGATATAGTAGACAATCAGGGAAAGTTGGAGCGTTGTTTTGGGAAATGTATTATATGTTTTACACAAGCCATTCATAACAAAGCAATCCTCATTTCAATTAGAAGTTTAATTTTGCTATTTGGGAACGACAAAGTGGCTTCTTCCTTATGTTTGGTTAAAGATAATGAAAACGTGAGGTGTTATGCTTACGAAGTGACTTTGAATGCATATAAAAGGATTGTCCCCCTTTTTAATTCCAAGTGTAGTGCTCTACTGTTACTTTTTATGCATGTAAATTGGAGAAATTACTTTTGCATGTTGAACTTCTATCGCATATGAAGAAGAAACCTACATGACTGAGTTTATATTTGGTTTGCAAACTCTCAAGTCAGACAGCTCGGCGCATTTTACGAAGATTTAAACTTCACATATGTTCTTGTCTGTCCGTTGCCTGTACTTGATTTTGCTATTGCCACTGCTATATTCTGTCGAAATTGCTGTCAACTTTGCTATGGGAGCTACGGTTTCTAGCTTTCTTGATGACTGGTTTTCTCTTTCATTAGTAGTACATTTGGTACTTTGTTTAGATGATTATTACTCTTCAAATTCTCTGGTTTATTTACAAATTAGTAAAGTGGGAAGTCACCGGTTAATCAACCTAGAGTACTACGAGTCCCCGATTTGAAGATGAAACGACAAAAATCACTTACTTTTCTCCAACTTTTCTAATGGGATGAATAACAAAATGTTTTTCCGCCTAATTGACTTCTTGGTTTTATTTTTGTTTGGAGACAAGTTAAGTTGGCAAATTTAAATGTCTCGTAAATTTTCTTACTGCAAGGTGTTTACATCCAAAATATATTTAATGTTTACAAGTGTAACTATTTGTACAAGCAAAAAGCAATCATTTAAATATAATAATTAATGATAGACGACGAAGATTCAACGGAATTCTTCAATATTTTGTACTAAATTTTTGGATAATTGACGTTTAAATGGTTTCATACTACATCCAATTTGCTATTTGAGATTATTTTCACATAAAGTTCGCTTTTGAACCCTCCACCTTTAACAAGTCTGGTTTGTTTGGAAGCAGAGTAGCCTCTCCTTCTCCGCTTACCAAATGTTAGAGTAATAAGGTAGATTTTAATCTCCACTGTGCCAAATCTGTGAATGACTGCCTGACCCGGTGAGGTCATTGCCTAGGATGGAAAAAGCAGTGATCTTTAAACGATTTTACCCTCACTTCAATTAGTATTAACCCATAAAAGGTTTTAGAAGGCATTCCTAGCATTCGCTGCACTACAAATCAAAGAAGTAGTGTGTTGCAGAATTAAATTGATAATTCTGAGAAACCTACTTAGACTATTTAGACTTAAAAGATGGTTTTAATCATCCAAGCCGTAGTACAAACCATGTGGGAAGAAAAATCATGTTTTAATGTATTAAACTGAAGTATTTTACAATTTTTTCATTCAGGCTACTTAATTATGCCACTCTGTGGCATGGCCTTTTGGGACGGGCTTATAGTCTCCCAGCTCCTCTATACCACTTCGAATTATTACGACTTTGTCAAAAAAACCCTGGATACTATACTTGAAAATTAGGTGGTTATAATTTGACTAATCTTGCTAAATTTTATTACCTAACATCGCCCTTGTTCAAGGAAGCTCCTTCAACGTAGAGCTGCAAACTTCATTGCGCATTTCCATTTAATCAAACCACCAATTTGCAAAAAGAAAATTGGCTAGTGAGAAAATGTTGATTTATGATACCTTCACAGGTGCGCATAGCCTGGAATTTCAACTTCCACAACTGATTATCTTCAATCTTAGGCCGAGAAGCTGAGACCCAAACATTTTTATGGTAGATTTACTGTCTTATAATTCCTCTTTGATATTTTTGTCAGATTACATATAGTGGCTATTTCTGAAATTATGAAACTCAACCTCTTGGCTGTTATTTTGGGTACCTACTGTCTTGACAATGCGATTATGATTTGGCTTTTTCAAGTAAAATAAGCAAACGTGTGCAGACTGGGCAATCGGCACATCATGTTATTCAAGTATTATGCAACATCTGTTAATTAATGCAGTGAACCTAGTTGATTTTTGGGATTTTAGTTTCTTAATCTCCTATGTCAAAAAACTATGCAGTTTTTGAATTAAAGCGCTCTGCCTTATCACATTTATGCAGTGGGATATTCAAATGATGGCTTCTTGGGAGAATTGGTGTATCTAATTAAAAGTTCGGCAGTTCTTCACGTTACATTGGGATGTCTTGAATACAGCATATGTTGATTTAAGTAGGGAAGACTTAGGATTTTCAAACTAAGGTTAAAAAGATATATAACCAGCTTATTTAACTTCCTTGGAATCAGCCCAAAATTTTGCTTTCACTAGCGTTCTGTGTTGCCACTTTGCCGGTCGCATCTTTCCTGCAGAATGGTAGTTTTTCAACACACAATGTCGTGTATCTCTTGAGGCGTAAATTGCTTTTCGAAATCAAGACTACGGCAACAATAAAATACCATCGCGTTCTGACCTACTTACAAACGCATCTGCCTAATTTGTTGATTTATTTGACATATTAACGGGCACCTCCCTCGCACAAGTTACTTTGCATTTCAAATCATTTCTAAACCTCTAGGACTATCATTCTTGAGGCATTTTATATATTTTTATACAGAAATTTTTTCTAATGAAGGAGATTTTATTGCACTTCATGAATGCTTAATCAAGTAGGTGCTAACATTTAATGATTCGAATACTCTTTTCTCTAGTGGCTTTCAAAGAACCAAATAAATTAACAATGTAGGTGTAAATAGGATGGCTTTCATTTACCAGAGAGGTACAGAAATAGAAAAATTTGGAAATATGTGTGCGTTTTTTATCTGTAAGCTGGACATAAGAAGATCTTGAAGTTGCTGGTTAATGCAACAGCAACTCTTCAATTGTTACTTAAGGTGGTAATGAGCCGAAGTGGTAGGGAAGGATATAACGAAGAGTGTGAATTGAAGGCCGTGCTTCAGAGTGAGGGTGCAATCTTCGAAGACTAAGGTACCTAAACACATGATTAAGCAAATTTTGTATCGAATCTACCGTTAGTAACGATTTTACAAAGTTCTTTTACATGCATGGCTGAATTGTGCCAAAAATTCCTGCTGGAGTGTGATGGAACTTGGATTCAGGAAATCACAGACAGCATTTTACACATTCTATAAAAAGGCTGCGGAAATAATTCCCCGTCCCATGCAAAATTATTTTGTTTTATTCACTTCTGGTACATTTCTACCACTTTTGGGCTCAGAATCAATCTCACAAAATTTGACTTCTGCCTTATGTAGTGAAATATTTTGATCCAGTTAAGAATTACATCAGACGACATCAAATTCCACTTTCTAGAAATTTTCCTCTGCTTACGTTATGCTGACTTAGTTTTGAATAAGAGTTTTTACTGTTTGTGATCATTTTCCTTTATAAAACTAGGAACGAAATTGAACAGCCTACTTCGTTCCTGCATGAACAGTGCACCAACACCTTATATAACAAATGACTCTAGGGGAGGGTATTTTTTAGCCAAGAAGCGGAAGTTATCTGGTTCTGTAAACTACTTCTTTAAGCAAGAAAATGTGAGACAAAAATAGGACCCTAAAACATTCTTTCTGTTTTAACATCATATTTTGTCAGATTCCTGCCTAACCATGAGGTCTATCTACTGTCAGAAACCTTTTTATTGCATTACTGGGTGTAAGAGTTATGCAGAAGTCGCCTAGTTCTTCAGTATTTGTAAATTTTAAAGCAAGGTCTAACTAATGGTTATCCAAAGAGGATATAAACTCAGAAACTTTGTTTCTTGGATGTGTTTTATTCTCTATTGTCTAAAAATGTAGTCTGCTTTCGACTTTGTGCTACAGACCCTTTTGAAGGAATGAACGGCGTGAGACGACATTCCATTCAACTTCGAAGGCAATCCAGTCATTTCTCTCTCAATATCGACGCATTCGACACTTCAAAGAGTCTTTTCGAAACCTGGTCAGAGGTAGGTGCAGTCCTCAACGGAATCATCCTATTTAGAACTGCAATTACTAGACAACAGCATTGTAGACATCGTCAATGTATTTGCCATCGTTACAGTACACATATAATTCAGAAGTTGGTTACATTATAACACTCAAAGAGGATAAGCAAGTAGTATGTGCTTGACTCATTGGCAGCACAGTTAGGTGGTCTTGGTGGTGTAATGCATCTTTTGATCCTTTGCTCTTTAATGCCGTCGTAGGAAAGATCTGGCATTTCTAGACCAATCCATCTGTCCAAATGGAGCCTCAAGATTTCACTCATTCAGGCAATTTATGAGTTCGTGTTCGTGTTATGCAGCTTAGAAGAAAAGGTAAACCTTCATGGTGACTGATGAACGCTTACTCCATAGAAGGCCCAGAGAAAAATAATCACGTAAAATTGCATATGTAAGCTCTATCCAATGGGATGTAGACGGAAGTCCATATGTCGTACAGTTTTCAACTCAACCGCTCTGTTTGTGCAACAGCGACAACGCACGTAGGCCACATAAATGTTAAACCGCAAACTACTTCCCAAATAATGACCCAAAACGTAGAATTTCTCCAATTTTGTGATCCTATATTTATCACAACCTGGCAAAAGGTCTGTGTTAAAATGATTGGTTCATTCAAAAAGGAAATAAGATTTAAAAGATTTGCTTTCACTGCCTTCAGTAGTATCTCAGTCAGTAAAGCGGAGTAGTATGGAGGCAGAGGAACTGCCTTATCTGCATAGCACAGATGAGGAAATTTAGAATAATTTTTGCTATTTCACTTAAACGGTATCAGAGTCCAGTAATTCCTTTTTCCCCGTGATTGTAATGCGTACCTGTGGATATTAACTGGTGGGCTAAAATTCACGTCATATCCACTCCACCTGCCAGCACTCAAAGTGACTATCACCAAATCAGGTTGTTGATTTCACTATTCTTTCTCCTATACAAAATACTTCCATAATAATGCTTTTACTGAAAAACAGCCTTTGCAATTATTTTACACTTTCAGAAGGGCAAACCTGAGCGAGGGAGGTACTATGTCTCCTTCACCGTTGAAGCTTTCAGGAGACGAGACACCAGTCCTGATCTCGTATCGGTGGAAGAAGATGAGACGATAGAACGTCTGGATGGGGACAATCCCGACCGCTGGGTGGTTGAAGCGGCAGCGCCAGATAGGTGTGGTCGCCTAGCCAGTGTATGCGTACTGGATAAGCCAGTGGCCAGTCGCTATCGTCTTTCAACGGGGAAGAACCCCCGGGAACAGTTTCGTGACGAAGTGTTAACTATCACAAATAAGCAGCAGGAGTGTTTGATGAAAAGAAGGTGAGCGAATAAGTTTAGTTTAAAGTATTAAAATTGATGTACTTGTGGAAGAGGCCCAATGCGTTATTTCAAAAATGCATGTATCTGTTTGAATTTAGTGGACTTAATTGGTCTCTGAAAGCACAACCGTTTCCAAAAAGCCGGATATTTCTAAAAACTTAGAAGGAACTTCAGGGTAGTAAGCCTACTCCTTCTATTTTATAGCAAATGGCGATGATTGCATTCCAGAACGGTCCGTTAAATGAGTCAAGCTTTCTGAAAACTATACCATAGGTATACTTTATGGCCTTTATTAAAATGAGGATTAAACTGTTTTTAGGAAAATTGGCCTTATTTCTTCAATTTTTAAGAAATGAATATCCAAAATAAAGAATGAAGATGTACTCAGTTACATTCCTTCTTTACTATGCTCTCCACGGCTACACAGCCATTTTAAATCCTAATTCCATAAAGTGGATGACGAAACCACGGAGATGTGATTCACAACAGCCCACCTTAGTCTGGTTTTGAAGATCAAACGTTTTAGCCATAATCGGTAAGAGTCACGTAAAGAAGTCACAGACGTCAGGAAAATATGCAGCGTTCGCATATAAATATAGATGGCGATTGAGAAACACGCCATGCATTTGCAGCCGTTCGCATGCTATTTGATTAGTAAAGAAAAATGGATTTGCATTCTTCATCTTGCGTTCTGTTCCAGCGTTCAGCGAGGTAACATTTGTTTGGTTGTCTGCGAACAATCTACTCACTGCGTATGTATGGGAATGCGTGCGTGTGAGTGGTGAATTGTAGGCCGAAACATTTGCTGGATTGGAGTTAACTGCTGAAAGTAAAGAACAGTGACTGAGGTTTGCCTATTCAATGAGGCGGAAGCGGATGATGTACAAGGAAAGCATATTTCTAGGGGCTAAGCAGTGCTGGCAAAGTGGATAAGAGAAAATCTTATTCTATTCACGCAAAGCAAGACCTCATATGGACCTCTTAAGAAAAAGCATAGCGAATTCGGTTGTGGGGAAGATATTTCCATTCTTTTTCTTGTGCCACAATGCAGCACCCCGTACCCTTATTTGGTTAGGACGAGTTAAAAGGTGACAATGTTGTGTCATTTGCACTTTTCCAGGTAATGAGCATAATCTTTTCTTGCTAAACGACAATCAAAAAACCACATGCGAAATAGATAGTTGAGGGTTGGGAGAGAAATGGTACTGCCTAGGATTCGATTGTTTATGCCGAGAGACAAAACCTTTTACAACAGTGAACGTCCTTTAAGACTTACGAATATCTGAGAAAAAACCATGGACAGAAATGCGATTGCCGCAAAGAACAAAAGATCCCAAAAAGCTTCCGGGTGTATGGTATTTTTTAATAGGAAATCATCACTGATTTGTTCGTGATTACTACTTAACTCTAACAGGTTTTCATGAAATATTATTCATACAGGCAACTCATAAATCATCACCCATTTGACCATTTCCATATCTTATTCAGTCAAACAGTTTTCGCTCAATATTTTGGAAGTTATGAATAAAATCTAGCGAATGCCAAAAAAGTTTGCCAGAACATGCAGACACTTCTGTACTAAAAATATTTTATTCTACACTTCATGAAATAATCTTCTGATTTGTAAATATTAGACGTCATGGAGCAGTACACGAAACCCTTTTGCTGCTTTAAACCTCCTTTTGGTGAGCCTTCGCATATCCATCTACGTGTACTAGATGCCTCCCTCCTTTTAAATCAGATCCGGGGTCTTTTATTGCTACCACCACTAAGTCATATTAGTACAGAATACAGCTATTTATTAATATTTAGGAGGACTAGTAGGCCATGTTTCCTGACAGAAGTATTAGCCACGGAGACTGAGGAGCCTGCGAGGTTAAACATACCTTAAAACAAAGGTTAGAGCACTACACCTATCGCATTGAAAAAAAGACTTTCTAAGTAGCAACTCTTGGAACCTATACGGCTAAGAACTCTATGACCCTTTACCTTGCCATCTACTCTTTCTGCTTCTGAGTTCTGACCACACAGAACAAATGGCTCTCAGGTACTGATAATTAGTTCTGCTATTGACAATCATAAAGGAAACCAAGGGTTGCTCTATGAATCCCACTTTTATGTTCACGTATAGCATTTGAAGTGAAGGTCGTTTTCATTTTCTAGTTAATCCTTTAAGTTTTTACTTTATGAGGTCTTAGGTAAGGTTTAAAACCATCGCTACCTACAACTTAATCTGCAAATTTAGCACTGCTTTTCGTTAGACTTATTACTGCTATTTATTTAAGTAGAAGACTCCATATTTCCTTGCTTTTAGGCATGCAATAACAGATTTGGCCGAGGAGGAGGAGGGTTACCAGTTGCGCATTAAGACGCTACGAAATATCCTTGAACGACTTGACGGCACTCAATTCAAAGATGATAAGAAAGTTCCTCTACCGAAGGAGATGATTGCAGCTACAAAAGGGATGCTCTCCCATCTCGACAGAATTGTTAGCCTCTCTGAAAGGTTAGGAGCCTATAGAAACTTTGCCTCTTTTATTTAACATTTTTTGATTTACTTTCGTTCCCTTTTAGCACTCGGGGCAAACTACAGGCTTGTGTGATGGATCCGCCCAATGCCTCAACCTGTTTCCTTCAAAATGTTGGTTAACCCTTCTACATTAAAAATTCAAGGGATACTTAAGCTGATTAGTATAAGCGTTTATTTTAATTCAGGAGTCAGAATGGGCACAATATTCGGGCTACCTGTATCACCTAAATTGCTGGATGGAGTCGTTCAAAACAATCCTCACTGACCCAAAACTAAACAATCTCTTCGGTTTGACACCGGAGAACGATGAAGAGGAGAGTAGAATCGATGCTCAACACCTTTTGGAGTATCTCTTTGCACCAAGGACACATCTCTTAGCATACGAGCATTTGCTTAGTTGCCTTGCGCGATACACTAGCAGGAATGAGCAAGATACCCGAGGTCTTGAAGAAGCCATAACTGCGGTGAGAAGTCTTCAAAGACGAACGACGGAAGCGTTGAGGCTGTGGCCATCTGTAGCCAATATGCCAGCAGATGGGTCGCTTGGAATTCTCCCCTCGGCTAATGCATATAGCGATGCCAATCAGCTGCCAAGGCCTATCACCAGAATGGTTAGTAGCATACCCCTCAGCATCTCTGCAGATACGTGGGCTAAAGCAAATAAGTCACTTTTTCGTACCATTCTGATTAGTCGAACAACTTTTTTAATTTGTGAGAGAATATTTGTCATTGTAGGTATTATTTATTAACCAAAGTGGAAATTCTTCCCCTTTTCCCTGTTTAATTAAACCGAATTTAATTTGGTGACTTAATTTTAAATGAATGGAATTTCATTTGGTCAAGTGAACTACCCTATCACCTCATAAGATTGTGCAATAATCACACTGTATAAGCAAATGCTGTCCTTTAAAGCAGGAGGGATTTGGTTTTTAATGAGCACAAGACAGTAATGTAACTTTATGTTAAACCTGGGGACTGAAATGCTTTGCGGGCATCTTACGTGTACTGCACATAAACTATCCGTACGTAAAATAATATTGCCAGTTGTCATCACCCTACCAACTGCCAAGCGACCAAGGCGATATTTTGTGCTAGTATTCATAGTTTGTTGAAAATGATTTTTTCCCATCTGTGGGCGGCGCCATCTGTCAGTAAAAATTCTCGTGTATTAGGGGATCGTCCTCATTCCTGCAAGAGGAATTACTAAATTGCAACGATTTTGGGGCAGATGCGACCAATTTTTTTGAATGGGAAATGTAGATTTCATGCCCCGTAAAACCAAATTTTTTTTTGCAGTTAACTTGAGTGCGATTCCATCCGATCTGACAGACTTTATAATCAGAAAAATATTTTGTAACACTAATCATGACTTTGTATTTCCCTCTCTAGACGTTGGTAGAAGTTACTCAACGCAAAGGTGAGGGAAGAGTTCCCACAAATAATCAGGAGGGATTCTTAGTGCTGAACCAGGATAAACTCCTCTTTATAAAAGGCTCACCAAGTGCTGACAAGAAATACGAAATCGCATGGATGTTGCCGGTAAGTAATGCCATACCTTCTTTTCTTCAGCAAATGTGATCAGGCGGGATTTTGTAAAGCCGAAATACCGCCTCCTTCATAGGTTCGGGAGGTCATAATCTTAATTATTTTTGAAAGCGCAGCCGAGGTTTTTCGACCTTGGAATTTCTGACCAAAATTATTTTTAAAAATTTACCATTGTTTTTTCTATTGTTTTGAAATCGGCTCACCCATAAATCCACTGAAAAAATATGGAATTTAAGATTAGTTGTTTTAGTGAACATGGAAAGGATTTGCCTGTAAATCAAATTCAACATGGTGAATGGTCGAACGGAGTTGATCCTCCGGTGTCCCATGCAAAAAAAAAGAGGCTCGCCTTTTCCGTGCTTAAATAATGCACAATGAGAAGGTACCTTGGTTGCATATAGACGCAGAAGATTATTTGCATGCACCCGTGCAAGTCGAGTGTTTCTTAATAGTAACTGCAATAATATGACCTTCGGGTAACCTTTTCGCTGTCAGAGGCACATTGTTGTTCGCCAATTTTCCCAGTCGTACCTTGTACGACAATTATGTGATGTGCGTCCTTTATAACTTTATGATAAGTGGTTGCATCAAGTCCCGCTGAAAACAAGTTGCTCAAGTCGAAAACTAAAATAGGTTAGAATATTCTTGGCCAAAACATAGCTGCATTTCTCAGTCAGTTGGATGTGGTTAACTGTGTCGAAATAGTTGGTGGCAATGGACCACCTCAAAAATATGGAGGATTCCCCTCTGATACCTTGGCAGTGAATGTGACACAGTAGGTAGTTCGACTACTCCTCTAGGATTCTTTTGTGATTAGAAGTTACACAATTTACATAGGTTGAGATCTCCAACTGATTGAAGTTAGAAATTGTCTATTTTTAGCAAAAAGTATTTTAATCAAAGTTATTCTTTCCTCTACAAAGCTGCTGTACAAATTTTCGTCCTTTTAGTCGGTGAAGTGACAGACCCCTAAATACTGGAGATAAATTATGCCACTGCTTCGTATGAAAACCTCACGTTAGAAATTTTCACCTTAATCTCTTTCCACTGTAATTTAGTTACAACGTACTATAACAAAAGTAATAAAGTAGGCAATCTAGTAATTTGAGCAGTTAAGTAATTTAGTTAAAGTGATAAAATAAGCTAACTTCATTTTGTTTAAATTCGACGTAGTACACAACGCATAATTACATATGGGTAATTAGGTTGCGGGTAGAATATACTTCTAAATACTTTCACTATTATCGGATTCTACGTGAAATCGTGGATTTTAAAAACCATCAAATATTGTTTGCTCGTCTGCACACAAAGGATTAGCTCTGAATCATTCAGTGATCTTGGTAATTCTGAGCAGGATATAGATTCATTGAGTGTGAGATTACTTCAATATCAAAAGAAATTGTTTTGGCACTTGAGAAATACAACTTTGGGCAAAAGCCAGTGAGAATCCCCCACCTTTTTTTCTTCAAAACTTCTAGTCTGGTGATGCAGTTTAAACAAAAGATGCCAAAAAGAAGCCAAAATCTCTGGAGAATTAATAACAAATGGGGATTTCGCGCTGAGACCTCCGAATCTATTCTTCCCTTAATAAAATATTAATAGTAGACAGGGTCGTGGCATCCAGTGGGAAACAACTCTTTGTTTTAGCCTAACGTTAACTGTTTGAACCCAGTGATTGTTGCCCTTCCGAGTGCCAGTTGGCTTGAGCGCAGGAGCGGGCCTGTGGCCACCGCTCGGGACATCCACTGGGCGAAATTGATGATTTGTAAGGACGAATGACAGCGTTCTAACTGGTTGGTTTTCTGTAATCAGATAAAATAAAACACGTCTTTTCTTTTTATGAATTATGATATCTCGACTGTAATTAATTTGGTGCTTATTTTTGAGATCACACGCGATTGTTTAAAAGTCGGTCGGGAGATTGGAAGAGTTGTAAGGCGAAGGTAAGATGCGTGGTTGAGTAGGAGCTTTGGTTATGTCGCCAGGTTACTTTCTGGATGAAAGCACTTTACCTTCCGTTGAATGTTCATTTAATCCGGACGTGACTATGATTATTTACACTTACAACCACATTTTGCGCTTTATTGCCATTAAGGCAAACATCAAGTAGGAAACAATCGCGTGTGTATTTTAGGTTGCTTTTTTCTTCCCATAGTTACAATCGATTCGACTGCGACCTGAGGGTGAGGGAATCGACACCAAAGATTTTGAGATTTGGGACATTTCTAATCCCAAAGATCCTGTCAAGGTTATTTATACCATCTGTACCCCTGACATAATCAGTCGACAAGCATGGCTGCAGGATATTCAACGAACCTTAAAGAATTACGGTACGGTTTTATACCCGATATCAATCGATCTTTAAGAAAGGTCTACCACTTCTTTCTCCATATTAAGTTGGTTTTAGGCACTAGTTATGCTGTTTGTAGGTAGCTAAAATGCAATGAAGAGTGGTTTCAAGCTCAGTTCTGTCTACAACCGATCAAAGTCAGTCACTTACCGATTTCTCCTAATGCCAAATGAATCAAGGATTTACAGAACACTGATATAGATTCGACTGCTCCAACATTAAAATTATTCTGCAAACATTCGTAGATTAAGGAGCACTAGTGGTTGTGTCTGTTTAATACCCCCTAAAACGGGATCACAGGGGTACGTACTTATTTCGCCTCCGTCTGCGTGGATGTAGGGGGAGGTTGGTTGGACGTCGGCAACTATTCTCCCATTGGCCCACCTTTACATCGACCATTCACGCACGTGCGTAAGTGCAAGCACGGGCCTTCGATCGATGAGCGGTATTCATGCGTGCCCAGAGCGCACATCCACGCAAGCACGCCATGTGAAATGCAACTGTGTTCTAGGGTCGGTAGTGGGTGAAGGCAGACCTACGACAGAAGTCTAGGAGACTTTATTTGAATTTTGGCAAAGGAACTCCTACTTCACCCCTTCCATCAGCATCATCAGCCCAACCTTGTCCTGATTATTGACCACATCAGTCCACTCTCTACGAAAAATTTTTTTTCGATTGGTCGCTTTTTTATGCATTTCGATGGATGTGGATCCTATTTCAGACATAGTTGATTATCTCGTGGACGTTGCATTGTTGCGAGCTCATGAAGAGGCTGCTGCGGAAGCCAATCAAACTAGGACCAATTTGGTGGACGACACCATCACAGAGGTAACAGATGGAATTACGGACTCTTTCTATGACGCTGACGAGATGCTAAAATCGAAGACCTACGATTCAGACGCTGCTCTTCCACAGTCCAGAGGTGAGGTGGTACATGCTCTTCTGAGTGTTAATGAAATTCTCAGACTAAAAATGTTGTCTTTTCCACTTATCATCTTAGCAGCATTATTTTATGGCTTAAGAGGTGAGGTGAAACCACAGTAACAGGCCAATTTTTATGACCGAAAATTGTTGTAGCACATGAAACAAAATGGACACTGACGTATAACATGTGCTGTGGGATGTCACACTTAGGATTGCTCATGATTGCAAAGTCCGTTTTGGCCAATTACGAATCCCGCTGCAATGGAAAGTACGAATTCCTAATGTGAAGCGAAAATCCCTAGTGTGTTCTATGGTATAAGTACTTAAAGAATGCAAAAACTATTGTAATTTCTTGACAGTTTTGTAGGATTTATGGGACCACGATTCAGACAACACGCGCAAAGATTTAATAGTTGTCATTGGTCGTTTGAAACTGGAAAATGAATAAAATAAAATTTGTTTTATGTCTTTTAGCACTCCATTCCTAGCGCTTAGATGCGCCCACAGCCTTTGTTTGCACAATAAATGATAATTATATTGTGAATATTTTATATATTTATGTGCATACATATTGACATTCGTTGGCATTATAAGATGGCAATTGAAGCAATCCTTAGGAAGTTCTTTAATCATCCTTCGCGGCAAACGCCAAACATATGTGGTACTTCTTTTCGGAAAATAAATGCTAAAATGACACTGGCATAAATGCCGGAACTGGTTCGCAAGCATGGTAAATTACAAAAAGGTCTTCTGCATTTGGATCTTTTTTATCTTTAAATTGTCTCTGTTAAAAAGGGGACGATAATCCTGACTACGATCTAGAGTTTGTACACCTGGTGACTCACAATTATTCTATCACCGATCAACGTAGCAAGAAGTGCGGGGAATGTTTAGGAAACTATTTGTAATAGCAGTTGATTTGTTGGAAATGATGAAGTTAGGTGGAGTAATAGTTTATGGCGTCTTTACAGGCCAGTATAAGACTTAAAATCCCCAGCTAAGTATACCCTCAAAAATTTTATGTATCAAACACTGAAATGTAAATTTTTTATCTCATAGGCTTAGTGGAATGCAATTTTCTCTAATTTGTCCAAAGTAGATGCATTAATATGTTGAATGCGGGGTGGTCAAACGTCCAGGCAGCTACAGTCCCAATCACGGGGAACGAAAGAGAAATATATTCACTAAAATAGAACAGCAGTTGTAGAGACTATAAGGGAGATGAAGATAAGCTCTGGGTCTTCTTGTGTGATCAAAATCTATGATGTTTGTAATATTCGTCCCAGAAAGGCAGCTAAATGACTGAAGTAGTGGTGTTTACACAATTTTCCCCAACACTCAGCCGATAGTCGTGGAACAAACAGTGATGACTATGCTTAAATAGCTAGACACTCAAGAGGGGTGACTAAACTATAATAATACGACTAGCGAAGTTAATTGAAGAAGTCCGTCCTGTAATAATGGTTCCTTCAGCGGTCTTGTTAGCAAAAAAATTGACTTTACTCTTCATTATAGAGTTCTAAGGGATAAAAAATAGCCCTAATTTGCTCATTTTCTACTAGTTTTTCATCAGCTAAGTTTTGCCATAACTTTTTTCAATAAAGCAATTTTTTATTTAATGTAATGTCACCTAAAATAAGCTGTAAAGCCTCTACTTTGAAAAACCGATGAGTTTAAAGCCATTGTTTTGTTTCTTCTTTCCTTGGCCCTCCAATCACTGATCGTCAGTGGATGATGAATCATCCCTAACCTACTACACGGCCGAGGGATCAGTTATGCAACTGGCCAAGCAAGGTACGACGAAGCAGCGTCCGGACAGCATTTTAAGTATTGGTACGTGTGGTCACACCAACAGCCACGCTCTCTCCTCTTTGTATTTTCCCGTCTTCCCCTTCTTTAGCAGACGCTTTAATCGAGAAGGGTAGGATAAAGCCTACTAACCGCTCCTTTTTCCACCAGTGTAACCCGCCTTGCCTCTCTACCATATTACTTGCCCTTTGCAGTGCTGCCCAACTTTGTAAAGCCTACCTTCATTGGCTCCCATATTCCTTTACAGATTCCGTCAACACGCTGGATGGTGTCAGTAACCCCTTCATGGAACAGATTCCTGAACTAGAAAACAAAGCGCCAGGTAGGCTGCAGCAAACCAAATTGTAACTTAGCGATTTCAGAAATCAACCAGGTTGTGATAACTCAATCAATCAAAGCGAAAAAACCGTATGTTCACCGCTCAGAGCTGCAAAACATTAATTCTTCAGAAGGTGGTGAAATGGAACTAAACATTGAGACTTCTACTTCTGACAATGACGCCTACACAGCTGAATGGACTTTCAATGGGGTTTCGATTGATGCGGAGAATATGAGTGCTTACCCTCGTATTGAGGGTAACACCGCATACCTTCTTGTCCCTAAAGTATCCAAAAAGCTCCATGAAGGATGTTATGAATGCACCCTCACTTGGCCGTCTGGAATGCAAGCGATTTTTCCATTCACTGTGGTGGTCCACAAATCAGAAGACGGTGTAGATCCAACGAACAAAGTCAGTAAGTTGCGCTTGAAAACCGCAGAGATCTCAAAATTAACAGTCCCAAATGAGGATGAAGAGAGCTGTCCTGCATTTCACGAAGTTGAAATGGATTTGTTACATGAGAATCAGAGGAATAAAGATGAGACAGAAGAAACATTGAACTCTGTGATATCGGAGGCCAGTGAACACAAGAAGCTCTACCGTGTGGCAAAGATGAGCATTATCGGCATTGATCATGAACCTTCTTTGAGGAATGCTTCCTTGACAGAAAGTTCAGACGCCACAAGGATGGAGGAGAGTATCGTTAGTTCAGTAGTGCCAACGACTTTGGATGAAGCTCCAACGGCCATAAAACCATTTATCCAAGAGTACATGAAACCGACTAAAGTGAACGGAACTGAAGGCGAACCATTCAAAATAATAACACCTGAAGCAGTTGGCAAAACCTCGAGTGTTTGGTGGACGATGAACGGAAGAAAGCTTCCCAGTAATGTATTTGAGACTGAGAGAAGATCATCGAGTGTAGGATTAATCAAGTCGACATTTTCCAGTTCCGATTCTGGTGAATACACTCTTTGGGTGGACGGGAAAGTGAAAGCAAACTTTGTTCTAAGAGTAGAAAAGGCGAGGGAAGAAGAAGCACAAAAAGAAGTAGGTATTTTAGAAAAGGGCGAGGAAGCCCTTAATGAAAAGACAGAACTTCCCATGGATAAAAAGAAAACTGAAATTAAAGACCAGAAACCGAAGCCGTCTCCAATGGCTGAAGAAGCTGACAAGGGAGAGTATTTTGTTGAAGAAACGATTACAAAACCAGGTGGTGTTGTTCAACTCACAGAAGGCGATAAATTCCATCTCAACACGGAAATCCCACTTAATGCTCATCANNATAAGAGCGATAGATTGTGGTGGNACANAATGGAAAACACTAGTCGATGTGGATGGAGTTGCGTCACGTAGCGCAAAATCACCTCCAAATCTCACAAGTCTCAGCGTCTGTTGTGTGGACTGATCAAGAAAGATCCGGTTTCTGCCGAGGACACAGCGACCTATGCGCTGATGGGCGAACCGAGGATTAAGCGCGGTTTCAAACCACAAGAAACGACCTATGCTACGATTGTTGTATCTGTGGGAGAAAAACCGAAAGCTGATGTTGATGAGGTAGAAAATGAGCCTGCAGCCGCATCAGCTGGTGTGGAAGGAAAGAAGAATGAACCAACAAAGGAGGTTCCGGAGGCTGAAAAGCTTCCAGAAGAACAGGAAGTTGACGAGGATAAACGGAAGAAGAAAATGAGTAAAGGCGAAAGTGGTGAGGAGAAGCCCAAAAAGAAGAGGAAGTCCATTGAATCCGAGGTTAAATTAGGTGGTGAAGAGGCTGTGCAACAGATTCCAGGAGAGATTTTGGGCACTTTAACTGACACTGCCGTAGGCTCGATGCAGAAATCAAAAGACGAAGAAAATCGCGATGAAACTGAGCCAAAGAGAAAAAAGAGTAAGGACTTAAGAATTGACCAAAAGCCTAAAAGGAAGGAGAAAGTTGCTGATGAAGGCAGTAAAGAAAAAGTGAAAAAGAAGTCTTTTGAAAGCGAGGCAGAATTAGAGCCTGTTGAGGCTTTGGCGCAGGCCCCAGAAGCGGCTAAACCTATTCCAGAAGAAAATTTAACTGAAACTGTTGATGGATCGAAAAAAATATCACAGAAGGAAGAAGTTAACGAAATTAAGACGAAAAGGAAAAAAAGCAAAGACGAGAGTGGAGGAGAGAAGATTCAGAAGAGAAAGAATTCTATTGAAGGTGAGGTGGAAGAGCCACAGAATAATGAAAAACCGATGGACATGAGAAACGATCTACCTACCTCACCGACAGAGGATGTAAGGAAGGAAGAATCGATTTCAGCAGTTTCCATGGCAGAAAATATTGTCAAACTGATAGAAGGCGATAAATTTCAGTTGACCACCAAAGTTCCATTGGACTCCCTTCAAATGAAAAGTGATAGACTATGGTGGACAAAGAACGGAAAAGACTTCCTTGATGTGGATGGCGTTGCTCAACGAGTCGCAAAGTTCACTTCCAGATCTACGCCAAAATCGCCTAGATCTGCTGAAGTGGAATTGGTCAAGAAGAATCCCACTGAGTTGGAAGATGCGGCAACATATAAGTTGATGGGTGAACCTAGAATTAAGCACGGCTTTAAGCCGCAAGAAACAACCTATGCTACCATTGTAGTCTCTGTGGTAGAGAAACCAGAGGATGACTCCTCAAAGTCCCCTGTTGTGGAGGACGAGGAGATGAAGTTTAAGGACACTGAAGCACCAAATGTGCCACAGCAGATCCAGTCAGAAACTGACAGACAAAATCAACACCAGGAGGCCCAGAAGAAAGATTTTTCTCAAGAAAAAGTCAAGAAGTATGAGGTTCATCCAAAGAAGGAAAAGAGCGAAGATGAGAGTCCTGAAGAGAAGTGTGAAACAAAAGGATCTTCAGAAGGTGTGGGCGAAAAGTCTGCAAAAGACCTGAGGAAAGATGCACCTGAAGAAGAGGCATCTCCAGTAGAAAGCAAAGAAGTTGGCAAAGATGAATCCACTCCATCCGGAACTGTGGTGAAACTCACAGAAGGCGATAAATTCCATCTCAACACGGAAATCCCACTTAATGCTCATCAAATAAAGAGCGATAGATTGTGGTGGACAAAAAATGGAAAACCACTAGTCGATGTGGATGGAGTTGCGTCACGTAGCGCAAAATTCACCTCCAAATCTTCCACAAAGTCTCCAGCGTCTGTTGTTGTGGAACTGATCAAGAAAGATCCGGTTTCTGCCGAGGACACAGCGACCTATGCGCTGATGGGCGAACCGAGGATTAAGCGCGGTTTCAAACCACAAGAAACGACCTATGCTACGATTGTTGTATCTGTGGGAGAAAAACCGAAAGCTGATGTTGATGAGGTAGAAAATGAGCCTGCAGCCGCATCAGCTGGTGTGGAAGGAAAGAAGAATGAACCAACAAAGGAGGTTCCGGAGGCTGAAAAGCTTCCAGAAGAACAGGAAGTTGACGAGGATAAACGGAAGAAGAAAATGAGTAAAGGCGAAAGTGGTGAGGAGAAGCCCAAAAAGAAGAGGAAATCCATTGATGGTGAAGCTGAGCCAAGATCGTCAGAGACTTTGCAAGAGGAAAGTGTCAAACCCATTCAAGAAGTAAGGAAAGGATCGCTTGCATCAGAGCCTGCAATTTTGACAAGAAATGTTGTTTCTTTGATAACTGGTGACAAGCTACAGCTATCGACTTCAGTTTCTCTAGACGCTCGTCAATTCAAAACAGAGAAATTTTGGTGGACGAAAGATGGAAAACCCTTCTTAGATGTGGATGGAATCACTCCTAGAAAGGCTATATATACTTCCAAATCAAAACCGAAACCACCGAGGTCCACAGACATTGAACTGACTAAAAAAGAGCCTGCTACGATCGAAGATACAGCGACGTATGTGCTAATGGGCGAACCCAGAGTCAAGCGCGGCTTTAAGTCTCAAGAAACTACTTACGCTACAATAATTGTAAAAGTGTCGGACAACCCCCCAGCGATCTCTGGAGAGATCACAAAAGCATCTGTTGAAATTTCTGTCTCAAATGAATTGAGGGAAGAGGAGCAAATCAAACCGGAACCTGTAGCTGTAATGGAAGAAACGGCGAGAATAGAGGACGAAGAGAAACCTAAGGACAATCAAGCCTACGATCTGGTAGGAAAGGCAGCGGAGGCAGATATCAAGGAAAGGAAAGAAAAGCGAAAGAAGAAGTCGAAATCTCGTGAAGGTGAGGGCGAGGAGGTGAAAAGGAAGTCTAAAAGGAAAAAGGCTTCAGATGAGGATGTAGAAAAGTTGGAAGAGGCTGCGCCTGTGGTAGAGAAGATTGAAACTAAATCGATTGAAACCGTGGAACTCCGCTGCATTGAAGCTAATGCAAATAAACGTCTGGGACATGAAAAGATGCCCATTCCATCTGGTGAACCCTTATGTCTCACTGTCACTGGTATTCCACCAGAGGTGCCTTCTGTTCTATGGACCCTTAATGGTCAGCCAGTTCGTTCTGGCAAACGAGTTCAACGTCTACTTGAGCCAAACCCTTTGGGCAAACGCTATGATGGCGAGCTCATGGCTCAGCTGTATCTTGATTCCACTGTCCTCCTTGATTCTGGGGATTATGAGATAACCATAGGTAAACTTATTAGTCTCGAAAATTCATTATGATTTTTCCACTTTCTTAAATGCTTTTGTTCGTTTTTAGAACCTACTGACTTGTGTCCAATCAAAGCGCATCTTTCCATCCCTGTGGAAATCGTTCCAGCAAAGAAAGCACTAGCGGAGCGGCGCGGTCGGATGAAGAACCAAGGGGTAGTTGAAGGAGAGGGGGAGAATGTGAATGTTTTGCAAGTTCAACCAAATCTCTGTCAGCCCTTGGGTTTTGCAGCATGTGAGGGGCAGTCCATAAGTCTTGTCGCAGATCTCAGTGTGCCAGTTGACAAAGTTCCACCGGAATCCGTTTCCTGGAGCCGCAATGGCGTCCTTCTATCACCAGATGACCCATCGCATGATTTCTCCATTCAAGCCTCGGAGAAAAATCAGGACCACACTTCGGTGATCCTGCACAAGCCCGCAGTAACTCTGGACGATGTTGGATTTTACTCAGTCACTTATAATCCTCTGCCAACAATTAAGGAGGAGCCTCTTGCTGAGGCAGCAGATGAGGAAGGTTATGGAACCGGATGGGAGGTTGACTTCCCAGAACTCCTGATATTTCCTGCTGAAACAGTCCCATGTCCCGATCTTTCCAAGACTCCAGTTTTCACCAAGGAGTTACCGAAAGAGATTCGCGTGTCTGAGGGCGATACCATCACTTTGGATGCAGAGATTGCCAAGCCTCTCCCCGGATTAACCCCTATATGGTCAGTGAATGGGCGCGATATCAACGTAAGTGACACCTGATGGCTTAGACCCACTGAATCTTCTGGTTACGCGTCGCTATGGTGTTGCTTTCAGCCGTCCAGAACCTCAGAATACGTGGTGTGGGATAGTGGAAACTACTTTGCGTTGACTATCCCTGCTGCTAGCAAGCATCATCTGGGTGAGTACGAGCTCAGATTGTCTGCTGGACAGGGGAGGGAACCCATGCTGACGTCGTGTCATGTCAGAGGCAAGTCGGACTTCGGAGCTATGCCCCATGCCACACCGAATCGGTGAGTTCCTTTTAAACAATGGCTCCACATTGCTGAATGCACTATTTAATTACCATGTTTTGCATCACAGTACTCCTGAATTTGACATAGTCCTTGACTCAACCAGGTGAGACTAATGCAAACTAATCTAACCATTTATCAGCACAGTATGAATCGCTCTATCCTTGAACATGTCATAAACCCATTACATATTATTTCTGTGCATGCACTTCGACAAACTAAAATCTGCATATTTTTCTGATTAATTTCAAGGGTAGTCTGCTAGAATCTCTATTGGAATGAATACAGAACACTTGAAATTTATTTATTCGAAATGATAGGAACAATTAAGTAACATGAATGATGAAGTTGCTCATATCAACGATAGCAAGGCTCCTAAGGTTAAAAAAGACAATGAAAATTGCGATACATGGTTTGCTACAATCTCGAAAACTAAAAATGCAACATACTTAGGCTAGTTTACCAGCCAATGTGTTTCAGTCTAACCATTACGGATTAATAACTCATCAGTGGGGAATGGTGACAAGAGTAGGTGTAGGACAAAGCCCCTTAGGCGCAGTAATTTGAGAAGGCTCATGGTATCAAAAATAAGTAATCACATGATGTTTGAGTAGGTAATTTTCGGCATTTGGGTGACAGTCGGTGACTTCAGTTTATAGTTATACTGCTATCAATGTTCTAGCCCTTAAACTCAAAATAAGAGCATACTGCATTTAACTTTTGAATGCCTATTTAAGTAGCTCTTTATAAACATGCTTGAAATGCCTTTCCATCGCATCCCACCAGTCTTCGACTGCTTGATTCATAAACACGCACTTCACAATCAAATATCAAAGCAGTCTTCAGCCTAGTTGAGTGCTTTAACGGTACGAATTTGGAAAACCCTGAACATACTCTTCGTATGGTTAGGTTTATTATAAAAAATTTCCGGCCGAAATTTCTTAAGTTATCAACAATATCAAAGCAAATTAAAAATGAAATTCAGGAAAAGAAGAACTTTTCGGAAGTGGGCAGGGAATGCATTCAACACTCAGCTTTCATCAGAATACCGTTGTTACACAATAACTCACGCTAACTGTACCCATAAACCATACTACTTTATTACGTCTCTCAAAATTACTTTAATGCAAATTTCAGAGCTGCCTATGTTTCTAACGGCATTGCACCAATGTTCACCAAAAAGCTTGCAAATTTGGACTGTTCTTCTGGTGAAACCATGGAACTAACCTGTCGTGTCGTTGGTGATCCCATCCCACACTTTTTCTGGTGAGCTGGAGGTGACTTTTATTTCGCTATCATTTGCACCGAAGGCGATGATTCTCCTCGTCTTGTAGGCGACACAATGGAGAACTTGTGGAATCTGACTATCATCACCGAGTTCGAAGCTATGACAACACCTCCACACTGAAGATCTTTTCCGTTGAACCTAGAGATCGTGGAACTTATATCTGCAGTGCTGTTAACGAACTGGGAAAAACTCAGACCTCTGCAAAGATTTCCGTTGATGGTACGTTTCCTCCAAATAATACAAAAGCTCGAGTTAACTTCCACATTACTATCCTTTGAGGAACTTATTTAGGCACGAATGAACCTATTGAGGAGACTGAGGTAGAAACAAGCAGAATCCGGCCGCCACGATATGGTAAGCGAATCGAAATGTCATCCTTCTAAGATTATTTCTGCTCAAGATATCCATTAAACAGCCTACCTTTAATTTTCAGGACTTCCTAGAACAGCTCCAGAAGGTCTAATGCTCGAAAGCGCAACTTCGACCGAGCTGACGATTCGTTGGAGTCCAGTGTCCCAAGAAGGACCTAGTGATATGGTCTACACCGTGGAAATGTCCAAAGATAACGGTTATTTCTGGAGTCCTGTGCTCACTGGTCTACAAACCACTCGTGCCACCCTTCCACACACCATTGCTACACCTCTCCAGCCCATTCAGTTGCGTGTCCACGCTGAAAATTCTCTTGGAACGGGCCCACCTTCTCAGCCCGTACTCAAAATCCCACCTCGTGCCTGTGTGCCGAATATGACTGCCGTCAAACCTGTCATCTCTAATGTGGATCTAACCTCAGTCATGATCATGTGGTCTGGTCCTTCTGGTGGAGCACCCTCCAACGTCTCCTACATTGTAGAGGTGCGGGAGGGCACAAGAGGTGACTGGAAGCCAGTAGCCTCGGGGCTGAAAGATAAAACTTATACCTATCACTTAAAACCTGGAGTCTCTACACTGGTGCGTGTTCGTGCTTACAATGAGTTTGGAACCTCTGAACCAAGCGCCACGGCCATTGCTAACCTTCCAGTGGAGCACTTAATTCCAGATTTTGCGATAGATCCACCATGGGTATCCGTTATTAGACCAGATGTTAGTTGCTCCAAGAAGAGTGCTTATCCAGGGCTCATGTTACATTGGAAAGAGGCCTGTCTTCCGGAATACTGCGACAACTGTGTCAGTGGCTTGAAACCCATCTACACATTAGAATGGAAGAAGGGACGAACTGGACCCTGGCGTATGGTAGACGACTACATTGTCGACACAACAGTCTACAAGCTTCCAGGATATATCGTGCGAGCTGTTCAAGAGGCATCTACTCCCACTTCACAGAGTCCGGAGATTCGAGTTGTTTGTCGAAATGACTACGGCTCGACCCTACCCACAAAATCTCTGCGACTTACCAATTTCGGTCTACCGAAACAAACAGACTCGGAGACAGAGAAACTAACTCGTTCGGATGAAGCACTGTTCTCTCTTCCAATAGTTGCGCCTTTGGATGGCGAGGAAAGGTCTCCACTGTGGCTCACCTCCACGGATATCGAGAATGGAGTTAGTCTGAAATGGGATGAAACTTTTCGCTGTAGAGATGGCAATCTACATGGCAAATACCGTATGGAATATGCTTTGATGCCCAGCGGTTACACTACTGAACCTGAAGGCTTGTGGGAGCCAGTTGGACCTCGGTCTCAACCTATTCTCGGCGACTCTTACTGCCTAGATCTACCTCTCCATTCCTCTGCTGAACAACGGATTAGGCTTCTAGCTCTGAAGAACAGTGGTTCAGTTTTCGGGTGGTTGAATGCCTACAGACAGGTGCGACTACCCTCGAAGCGCCAACTTCTTCCATCGCCTGTGGAAGGTCTGCGAGCCTGTGTCTTCCAGCCGAAAGAAAAAGGCGAGGTCTTCTCTGTACGCCTTGACTGGAATCATTCAGGTCAAACCGAGGGTGAGAGAATTTTGGAGGAACAGTTGGAGCCTGGGGTGTTTTTCACCCCACAGGTAATTTCCTATCGCGTGGAGGTTCAGGAGAACCATGGATTTTGGCGTGAAATTGGCACTGTGATAGGTTCCTTAAAAACGTTCTTTGAACACAAGACGCCGATGAGCGGTGTCACTCTTCGATACCGAGTCATACCAATCAATCGATTCGGTGAGGGACCGAAGGTAGAGACGCCAGCTGTCCACATTCCCAAACGGCTGTCAGAGCTTCAAGGGTGAGATATACGAAAAATTTTGGGCTTTGACTTCCTAAACCTGCTTTATCTGTCAAATTTCTGTCTTATTTCAGCTGCGTGGAAGACTTGAAGGTTCTGATAGTGGCCCCCTGTTCGATTTTTCTGCGCTGGCGTCTAGGGGACGAAGCCATCGACGCGTTGGAATCGATGGGACGTCGAGTAGTATCTTCTCCCACTGCGGCGCGTGGAATGGGTGACAGCGGCTACGAGGAGAACGCAGATTTGCACGGTCTTGTCCGTTACTGCGTGGAGCGTCGGGACGCCTTCTCCTCAAGCTGGTATTCCGTGGTAACTGTGGAGAGTTTGCAGGATGAGTTGACGGGCAAGGTGACACTGCGTGACTGTCCCAAGGAGATGTACGGGAATGAATATCGAGTCATCGCCTTCCTGAACAATCAGCCCTGTGCCCCGAGTAGACCTGTGAGGATTAACGTAAAGACTGGTAAGTTTTGTAACGACCTCCTTGTGAACTTTACTCTTAAATCTGGCATTTCCTTTGAAGAACCTTCGTATCTCCGTTTTTACAAGAGAGTGGCGATTTTCGAGCGATTTATTCCCAAACTTTGTTTAACCAATCTAAATATTCAACTTCTTAAGAAAATACCTTTGAATTTGTGCATGCGAAATGTGTTAATTAATTGAATACCTCGGAAATACAACATTTTCTCTCTTGAAAGATTACATCTGCAAAAACACTTTTCCGATTAAGTGAAGACTGAAATTTTCAAGAAACGAACTACCTATTCATGCGACTAAATGTTTCAAATATTGTTTTAGCCAGTTATACCTGTCGAGAAGACGATAGAACCACTTCCTAATCACGAAAAGCTCCCTTACGCAGGTCTGGACTTCGCTTAAAATACGTAGGAAATAATGACATCTCAGAAAAAGTCCATCAAGTGTGCAGAATTGGGGCTATCAAGGAACATGGTCAAGCTGCCCCGGATCAGCTCTAAGCAAGGTGGTGGATCTTTAAAATTGAGTAGAATGAATTTTTCAGATTTCACTCATTTAAAAGTGGTGACCTGTTACTCTAAATGACTGGATTATCCGGATTTAAGCATAAATTGCAATTTTAACAAAATTCGGATATTGTTTTGGTCATTTTTTTTCTAGTGAATATAAAATTGTTTGCAAAATGATTTCCAAATTAAGCTAAACACAACTGTACATAGTACAGACTTTTAAACCACCTGGAATCCGCTTATAGCAGCTAAAAACCAGGATAAATGGTAGGGACTGCGCGTAAAATAAATTTTGAGTCAGATTTCTACAAGCTTTTACTCTTAACCTATTAAATTTATGAAACTTTTCTAATACAACCAGTATGTAGAATCATACTGCCCTTGTTTACCTTTCATGAGTTTAAACGTAAAAACATTATGCAATCTCTTTAAAGCTGAACTGGCACCCGATCTCTCCTACCACAAGGCCAAGGTGGATGTGAGCAAAGTGGATGAGTATCAGATTGCCTATCCTGAGGAGGTTCTGGAAGGTTTCTTTAGCAGTCATGTCCTGGCCTTTACACTACCACAGAGTTTGGAAGAAAACCTCACATTTGATATTGAGGCAAGCCTTCATTTCTCTTCCTTCTCACTTTAGAGCTGAAGCTCATTAAATAACATCGAATCTGCAAGTGATTTGTGGAAGGGCTGCAGAAAGTATTGTAAGCAGCGGTAGTATATATCTACGCCATTATTTTGAAGATCAACCCTTGAAAGAATGGAAAGTTCCAGCTCTTACCTTCGTAATTCCTATTTTACTGCTAAACTAATCATCGTTACATTAAAACCACATTAATATGTGAATTTGCGCAAAAAATAGAGCATTTGCTTCTTCCCCATCATCTGTTAATTCCTCAGTCAGCTAAAGCTCACCGTTTGGAGAATGATTTTCAGTAAACTGTGGGTGTCTCTGAATTTTCTACCCAAACATATATTGCTTGAAGCGTCATAAATAGGCACATCATGCAAGACTAACCCATTCTCCTTTTAGGCGGTGTGTGGTAACAGGAAGGAATGGGAGAAAATTGCCACAGGACTTTCATCACCTGTCTTTTCATGGGATAAAGTGAATCCTCTTCTGCCTTATTCTTTTCGCGTTGTTGGTCGAAATCAGTTCGGTGTAGGTCTACCCTCTCGTGCAACTCACGTGGATGCTCAAGTTGGTGAGTCGACTCGTGAAACGCTGTACTTAGCTTTTAAGATCTATTCGACTAATCATAAAATTTCCGGTACCTCTCTTTTAGTGATTCCTGATCTTTCCTTTGTGGTTCCAACGGTGCGAGAGGCCATGGGAATTCTTGAGGGTCGTGAACCTCCGGAAATGCGTTGGCAGACACCAAAGGTTTATAATCTCACTCAGACCTTGACGCCCTTCACTTATGAAGTGCAGATGCGTCGAGTGGCCTCTGGAAGTGCCTCAGATGAGTGGGAGGTCTTTCGAGGGGGACTGAAGCAACCCCGATGTTCCCTAGAGGGTCTAGATCCTACGCAGGAGTATGTGCTCCGTGTTGTAGCAGTGACTAACTTTGGTCGGGGCGAACCCAGTCAACCTACGAGGAAGCGGAAATCACGGGCTAGAAGTGCGTGTTTTCCCAGAATTATTTAATAGTAAAGTTCTCTTTTTTGATTCTTGGATGTAGTGAGCTATTAAAAATGAAATATGCGATTACCATAAAACGTCATGAAATTGGATGGCCCTGTTTTACACGTTGAAACTGTATCATCCATAATATGTCTGCGTTAGTCGTTTGAATCGGAATAAATGCTAGATTTTTCACTGGAAATTTGTATATTTTTTTACTGACTCAAATCTTTCATTTATTTTCGTAGTTTTAGCAGTGCTTTAAAAAATGGAGTTGAGTTAGTGAAACAGTCTGGCGCCATCTTGTTATTATCTTATGACGTAACTTGTTCCCTCTTTCAGACTCAAGTCAGTCTATGGGCAACTACAGTAGCCTAAACAGTTCCTTCGACTCTAGTAAGTCATTAATACCAGAAATCTTCAATACTGTGGATCAGTTTGAAGTTTGTGGAATCATTTCCTTATGTGCTAGGCATGAATTTCAAAGAAATTCAGACAAATTAATGTCAGCCCAGTTACTTTGGAAATAATTTAGTTCAGCTTTCAACTAGAATGGCATGTAAATTACCAAGTTTTTATACAAAGAAGACTGCGAACGTGCGTTTTCCGATTGGCTGAAATTTGTACAGTTTTAACAGATCCACTTGACCATGATTATCATTATTCCCACGTACACTTTTGCGCGGGCAATAGGATAACCTTTAAAATTGTTGATAAAACAAGGATTTTGCAAAAATAATCTCGAGGTGTACTTCAAAATCATGCAACCATCGGTCTTGCTGGACAGTAGCCTGAAAATATATTGTACTGGTAGCCCAAAGTGACATTGAACCAAAGACCACATGGTTAGGCCCCATCACCACAATGCCAATGGGAATAGCCAATCCTGAAAAGCGACGTATTTATTAATGTCTCGTCTTTAGTACCACCGCAGTTTGAAAATCCTTCGCCTGAAGTCGTCTACGTTCCGTGTGGTGGAGACTTGGACCTTCGATGCACTCTCATTTCCATCAATCTGAGGAATCTGGTGCAGTTCATTTGGTTCTTCAACTACCAGGAGATTCCAGATGTCCCCAGTACGTCTGCATACGTCGAATTTCTTCCGTTTTTGGCTTGAATATTTAATTGCCCTTGTTGACAGTCTTTACGCATCGGTTAAGCACCCCTTATGACACGGTGCACTTGTCTACGCAGAAAGATAATTTGTGATTTTGATACCAGTGGAAATCGTTCAGTTTATCCGCTGAAATCAAAGTGGCATCATGTATTATCTATTGTAAGATATACTGTGACAGAAGAAAATTTCTTAAGCATTCAAAGGGGCGACTCTTTAAGCACGACTGTAAATTTTCTTGCGTTTTAAATGTATCTTCATTGAAATTTGGCTAGAACGCTGATTTTTCTTCCCTTGAAGACTTGAAGTAACTAAATTTTTCAACCCTTTTCTTGATCTCGGTCGATGTATAACGCTGTATTAGAGGATTTTAATAAGAGAGCATTTTGTCACAAGTATATGCAGAAGACATTTATCGCAGTCCTATAAAAAGGCTGAGCGGCCAAAACTGTAAAGACTTTCTAGATAATGAGTGGAAATGAAGTTATTTTTGGTGGGGACGGGGAGCTTTATTCATTGAACAAAACCTATCTCCCTTGGGTTAGTATAGAGAAGATTTGGAGCGTTTAACTCATCTTATTGTTTAATCTTCAAGCTAAGATCTTTATTAAAGCACAAAGCACGGTTAGTATTCACGTAGAAGCAGGACTGGCTGATATTTTCATTGATATTTGCAAAATGAAGTCCAGTGTGTGGAATCTGTATTTACTTTTTCAATACAATGCCCTTTTTATTTGTAAGCTTACTTTGGTATTCTATGGCCATTAGGCATACTTCGGCAGAGAATTGCTTTTTAGTACAGTCGAACCATCTTAGGGTGATGACAATTTGTGCTTTGATTAGGCGTACATGAGGAGGCTGGCGTTGCATAGGATGGGTGAATGTTTGCAGTAATTGCCAGAGTCGCCGTTAAGGTTCAGACGTGTGGCCGTCTTTTAAACATGTATATCATTTAAACTGCTTACTGCTGAGGGTGCTATTACCTTGAAAAGCGCAATTAAGGGCTCCTTGATTAGCGGACAATCGCAAGTTTGACTTTAACATCTTCAATCACAAGAAGCTTTACCATTATCCTTGTCCCGTTTTTGCGTGCACACATGCTCCCTTGATGTATGGTGGCTGAATAGGTCCACGATATGCGTGCCGATTATTACGCACACACCTCGATTACCACCACGCTTGGTAAGCAATACAATGTAGTTTAAATATGAAAAATTTAAAGCCCGGTTGGACTTAAACATCCTCCGTGTAAATAATGTGCATTGCCCTAGCTGCTTTTTAAGTGGTAGTAAAGTGTTGCTTTAGGTTCAATGGAATGGTATACGACCACCATTGATGGTCATGCTTACACAAGGCATGCAATTTCTCCTAGGTCATCTGAAAGGAATATTAGAGGGCACGTCTTTTATTTAATTTATTTTTTGGGCCCTAATTGACCCAAGCGCCTATAGTGATTATTTATTTGTTCTTTTAAATTGAACGAAACATTTAAAAGGAGCATCTCTAACTTGTGGTGTCTTACCTAACCTAAGTCAGAAGATGATAACTTCGATTTAAAAGGGAGATGTGTAACTATTAATAATGTTTTCTTTCTTTATAGAGCACGAGCAATTTCCGTCGGGCTACTTCCAGCACGTGACTGGCGGTGGAAAGTCGGCCCAACTGCGGCTCTTCGATCTCGACGAACGCGACTTTGGAACATACACTTGCAAGGCCGTTAACAATTTCGGCGCTACTGTTAAGGAGTTCCTAGTGGTTAGGGCCGGTGAGTCAACAGGAGAGGAGCAAATTTAGCCACTCCACCGAATTTTTCTCTTCTAGAGACAGGGCTTTTATGGTATTGGAACTAGCAAGCTTGCTTCTTGTTAGAAAGTGGCCATAGTGTAACGGTGATTACATAAGTGAGGGTAATATTTCAAGGGAAATTTGATTACTTTTTAAGCTAGAAAATATCAACTTCAACCCGATTAATGTTAAAAAAGCATTCGGTTAATTTTTCCCCAATTTGAACCTTATTGGATTAATCTTTTCGATTTCAAGAAAAATTGTATGAGGTAACTTCAAAAAATTATTTTATTCTATATCTTAAAGCTATCAGGGAAACTGTTCATTTATCAAACGGTTTATTGAATGAATTTCCCCACTAATAGGAGTCGCGGATAAAACTGCCACCTTCTGATGGTGATCTACGACCACTCACGAATTCTGTACAGATCGCATTTCTTACTCCATCTAGGCCAATGGTTAAAAATTAGTTCCACTTTCCACTGATTTTCCTTCTTGTCAATTTTAGACGCACCAGTGATCACGGAAGTTCCTTTACCAATAATAACATTGTCTGTGCACCATACCCTTCTACTACCCTGCTGTGTTGACGCCGTGCCAGCGGCCAGAATCACATGGACTCGTGATTCCAAGCGTCTTACTTCCTCGCACCGCACGTGGATTGGTGGTGAGACAAGTTCCGTGGCTCAACTCGATTTGTCCGCAAACGAAAGAGAAGCGGAACTCGGCGAGTTGACCGTAGACGCCTCCTTGCGTGTGGAGAGGTGCGTTTTTCAAGACGCGGGCCTCTACACGATGATCGCGGAGAATCCTGCGGGAAGAGCTCAGACTAGTTGTATCGTGAGGATTGAAGGTAAAGGTGGTCTTCGTTATCGTTAATTATAAAGTGATCGACTCGATCAAGCATTTTTTGGGAATCTATAGCTCTGACACCACAATTCCGTCCTAGTTTCTCTTTTACTTCGGTGATAGCTCGAAAGATAGGCCATTCACTCTTAATGGCTATCGATGCTGTAACCGCCAAGTGATGGAATGACTTGAGAAGTTGATACCAAAGTTTCTGCAGATAAAGTAAGCTAGAACCAATATGGGGAGGTCAAAATCTGATACATCTCAATTTTAACAGCTGTAATAGTTTGATCTCATGAAATGACTGAGCGCACATTGTGCCTTACGGTGGGTAAAATCGAAACTGTAATGAAAACTGGTTGATTTATTCACCTATAATGAAATAATAACAAAGAACATTAATTTATGCATGAAAAGATTCAAAGGAAAATTGTTTTCTTAGGTTGGATCTATCTTCCAACACATTTGCTGCCATTGTCACAGAGAAGTGAAGCTCCACTTTTCTTATCCGAGCTTGACATCGTAGTTGTGACTTGTGCTTCCTGGAAGTGCAGGTGTTAATGTCATATTTAGGCTGTAGAGTTTGATTTTCCTCAAAGCCTCTGGTAGTGGATTTTTTGCCATTTGATTTTTGAAAAGTTACATGTCTGGCATATTCCACTGACAGCATCCATTGAGATCACTTCTGAGTTGTGAGCATATAGAATAAACTCCTTTTTGATCGACTCATTTCCCTTTTCAGAAAAACTGTCTCCACGAACGATTACACCAAGATGGTCGAATGTAGAAAAGCACTACTTTGTTCTTCATCAAATAGCTACGTGAGTTCAGATCTTGTTAGATTTTCGAAAAAGTACTGCATATTTTGGATAATATTTCACATTTTGAGCTACTTACTCTGGGGGATTTCGTCATTGTTTCGGTAAATGGCGCACAGAATTTTGTTTTTGTGATCAGTTTCCTACTCCTTAAAATTTAAAATTGCTAGGGACTAAGAATAAAAGCAGATCTAAGGCACTTTTTATTCACAAAATATAAGTGATAAATTTTGTTAGCCTTTGCCTTATGAAACACTTCTGCAGCCAACATACCAGACACTGGTCACATGACATGCATTTTTGCACAGCCCTTGTCTGTTTTTTGGAAGCCTGGAAATAAAAAAGCCGTTTATTCTTCCACCACAAAGTATTTTCAAAATTGTACAATAACTTCCAGGAGTGATATCAGGGAGAACATTAACATCCTTACTAGTAATGTATACTTTTTGTAATTAATTTCCAGAGGCTCTTTCAGTCGCGCTCACTTGTTGATCGATAAGAAGACAAGTCGGGAGTACGTGGGCAAGGTGTACGCACTGGCGGATCCTATGACCCGTGTGCTGGGTGCTCGGGAGTTCGAATGTCTCAATCGACTGCATCACAATAATGTCGTAGAGATGGTCGACGCTGTGGTCAGTGACGATTATCTCGTCCTAGTCACTGAGAGGTGGGTTCTATTTCTAAATATTTTTGTTTTTTTTTTTAGACCCTGGATTGAAGTTTCTAATTTAGAACAAAGCTTTGTTAGTTTGGTGCCAATTTACCAAATACTAGGTCCCAAATTTTTCGCTCTGCACCCAGACCTACGATCTGGGTGGCTTTGAGCAGAAGGTGGACGCTTAAATCACTATGGAGGAGTTATTTTCTCAAACTAAAACCCTCAAAGGATTATGATATTCACTCTGAGCACTTACTTTCTGAAGGCTATCCGGAAATCACTTGCTGGAGGAGATCATTTTGGGGCATACTTGGACGGAGGCAGCTGCCACGATGCTCATCAAAGAACTCCTTGAAGCAGTGGCACATGTTCATGAGGAAGGCATTGTCCATCTCGACATTCAGGTAGGCTTTAAATAATACTAATTTCAGAATTTTATTCTGCTCACTGTCCCGTTATTACCTAAGTCATCTCAATTTTCGGTAGCTAGTAGCTTAAAGGATAAGACAATGGAATGAGGTCTCTACACTTTTTTAGCCATCAAAGGACTTCTACGATAATGACAATTTACTAAAATTTTTCATAATTTTATCTTTTCGAAATAAAATACTGATTGTATAGATGCAAAAAAGGTGTTCCCTGGTACTTCAGCTTATTAATTACAGTACGTGAAAACTTCCACTTATTTTTATCATCAGAAAAGTTTTTACTCGGTCTTTGAATTACTAGGGAAAATACGACCTTAAATCACGTTTACCTACTATAGCCGGACAATATAATCTTTCCACGAGGCACTTCTTCACGCACTGCTGGTCTGGAAGGGTTAATGCAGGCGCTCAACAGTCTTTCCGTCGACACCGCAGGCGCTGGCGGTCGCAGTGACGTCGGTGTTGTCTCATGCTTTGTCAAACTCACCGGTTTCTCAATGGCTCAACCCATGGGTCAACGTACTGCCCTCCAAATGTCGAGCATCATGCCTCCTGCTCTCTGGTGTCCTGATTTTGCTGCTCCAGAACTCCTCAGCATCACCACCGCTTTAAGCACAGAAGTCGACTCAAAAGTGAGCGTCGGATTCGCTGCTGATGTCTGGAGTATCGGAGTCATCGCTTATCTTCTGTGGGTTCTCGTCTTTATCGTAATTTTTCAAGCACAAACTTTCAATGAGTAAACTTTTCTTCCATTTACCAGGCTCTTTGGAGAGCATCCGGTCATTCATAATGCAGATGAGACATTGAAAGTGGACGATTGTGCTTCAGTAGGGGACGAAATTGCTGAACTGATGACTGCGTCAACCGAGGAGTTTGAAAAGGATGTTTCACCAGAGGCGATTGATTTTCTTTGTCATCTGCTTGCTACTGAACCTTGGTGGGATTTCCCTTTCATCGATTATCGTTCTTTACGATTGTTTATTTCACCGAAATTCCTTAAATTTTAGCAATCGGCCTACTGCTAAGGAGTGTTTACAACATCCATGGCTTGCAGAAGGTAGACGAAGTGCTCGCAATCTGGAGAATAGCCTCAACAGCCTCAAAGTCTACCAACGCATCTACCAAAAAAGGGTAACTTTATTCGAGGCTTCCAAACATGTCAGCCAAATGTGAGTTCATATGCAAGGTGTAATTTTAGAAAACAATCCCAACGGGGAGTTTGTGCCGGGAGAGCTTCTTGCGTTTTGCTGGACGCGCGTGCATTGAAGCCGTGCCAGGTAGAAGATCTACGACACCGCCACCATCGTCAGTATCGCCGATGTTGACGAAGACGCAGGAGGATTCCGTACAACTGCCACGGGCGTCTTCCAGTGATGGTGGATCTTCTGAACGAAGATGCAGTATTGATAGAGATTTGACGAGTCGAATCACAACATTGATGATTCCACCGGAGGAAAGATTTGGTTTCACTGGTTCGGGCACTTCTTCGTTGAGGTCCTCGTTGCTCCATTTGGACATCGATGAATAGTAAGACTACAAGTCGATTTGACTGAGTGGAGTGTTATCTACCCAACGCATTCTCATTTGCGTCGGCAGAAGGAGCATTGTTGAACACCTTTAATCACTGTCGCGATTTCAAATCTCTTATGCACTGTCAATACGATTTAAAGAGCCTCTCATAATAGAATAGGAAATTTCGTCTTTGTAAATCTACAGGTTTTTCTTGCTGATGTGAATGACGCTTTCCGTTAACTTTCATGTTAATAAAGTAGCGACTCAAGTCTTCGCTTACTATCAGATTGTAGCAGAACTGGAAAGCCATAGGTGTGGCTAGAGGCCCATGCTGCCAAGAAACTGCCAAGACTTAGGAGCTTGCGCAGTAGAATGGACATTAAAATCAAGCATTAGTTCATGTCAAACCACAATCTTATTGCGAAGAATCGAGTTAAATACAGTTGTAAATTTGGCAGATTGCAGACCCTTATTAATGAAAAATATTTGTCTACACTAGCCAAATAAACAAATCACCGCTTGAGTCACCCTCACCACGCCTTGATCCCTGGAGCAGCAGTCCCAGCCTTCTTTCTGCCGATGACTCATCCGAACCCATTAAACGTCTCTGCGATAACATCTCTAAGAAACGTGACGAGCAGATTCTCCCTGTGGAACCACACCTCTGTGAGGGTCCGTTGAAATCCACTACAAAACTCGGTAGGTCCTGAACTAGCCTCCAGATTTGACGTTTTGATAGTAGCATTTTCGGAGTCTACTTTTTTGAATAGTGTTGCAGCTTGGGTCTTTGGCATCCCTTTACTTTCTTTTTAATGCTATAGCTCCAATCTTCTCCAACCCACTGCGTGACAGTCGCATCGACCCACAGACGAACAGTGTTTTCTTTTCCTGCCAACTGGCTAGTCCCCCACGTCTGCCAGCTCCTGAACTCCTCTACCAACGCAACGATGTGCGCGAAAATCTTGAAGCTCTTGGAATGGAGAGCTTTGCCCTTTGTGGAGGCGCTATCAGTAGTGGTAGCGGTGGTGCTGGCAATTATAACAGTGGTAGTGTGGCAGCAGCGTGGTACCTTGCGGGTTGCCTGCTATCAGAAGCACCGGGTGTCTCGCTAGGAGCTAGCTCTGATGGTTGGCTCTGGCTGCGTCTCGACGATGCGCAGCATGGAATGGTGGGAAAAGTAGTAGAGTGTGTGGTTCGAGCTAGAAATGGAAAAGCAAAGACGAGAGCAAGAATACTTCTGCCTGGTGAGTGATATGATAGAGCCAGTCGGCTAGCTTTTACCCGTTTTTTATGCCAATTACTTTTTCGGCAAAAGTGGCTCAAGCCAAAGCCTATTTGTTCTTCTTGCATTCTTCTTCCCTATTTTGGGGTAAAAAAGAATCTCTCGCCTTTATACTTTGGTTTTTGTAGCCTGGAAGAAGGTCAATATCTTCACTATATTGCTGGAACTATATGAGCAGCCCCAATCACCCACGATTATACCTCGCCTGGTACTGTGATAGCTTATGCTGCAGCACTTGAAACCAGTACTGTTGGGAAAATTACTTTTCGGTGTGGTTTCTGATTCGGCGATTCACAGAACCTGTTTATTTTGATATAATATCTCGACCTATTTGGGCGTAGGCTTTCTACAAAACACCAACGGAGTAGGGAACATTTGTTGTAAGGTGTCTGATGTATAAAACAAGTCTTGCCACATTACCACTCGAGCTGTTTTAAGTGTTTCAAAGTGGCTCCATTATGTACCATCTACCGTTAATTTAATGAATAATAGCGCGCATTAACGCGATGCCGTATTTATAATTTGTAATGAATAAATTTATTTTTTAGTGGATGAGCCTCATTCTCGCTATCATGCCTTAGTATTGTCAATCTCATTTTACAGAACCGCCATCACCTCCTGGTCGTCCAGGCATCCTGCAGTCAGCCTCCACCGAGGTTCTCGTTGGCTGGACTTGTGGAAATGATGACAGTTGTGAGGACTTCATCTACCGCGTAGATGTCAAATATCCTGGTATGCATTCCACAGTGACTAAAGTTCTCACTTTCACTCTTTTCGGTGAAACACTGTAATCTTGGAGTGGAGGAAAGGTTGCAATCCTTTAGGTGGCATCAATTGGTCCTTACTTCTAAGGGCATAGTATAAAGACATTCATTGTTGTCAAGGTTGCTGTGTGCTTCGAGGGATTGATTTGCCACATTCTTCAGAGGAAGCCTACTTTTATGGAATGGGCTGGCAAGTGTTTAGAGCATACACACTGGATAGATGCTGGATTGAGCAAGGTCTAAATGCTCTGAATATTGTCAAATAGGCTAAAAAATCACGAATCGCAAAGATTTCTTATTTTTTCAGACCTAAAGCTATGGCAAAGGAGGTCGTCTCGAAGTGTGGATATGGTACTCAATGCGTAATGCCCTTAGAGATTGTTTGTATGAAAACAAAAATACTCTAAGTCCAATAGTTTATACATAGCCTCTGTTTTTTCCTTCCTTTAATTTGTACGCCAAAAATATCAGCCATTTCACCCCTATTTCGATTGTTTTCTCAGTGTAGAGTCCTGCGTTCTCTTCAAGGACGCAGTTGTCCATAATGCCAAAAAAATCCTTATTACGCATGCTGGAGAGAAACGTTGACAAGTGAAGAGCTCGCGTAGTTAACTTAGAGTTGAAATAAATATTGTTTTGTACTGAGTAATGGATGGCTCAAAAGTTACCAACTTGAGTATCCGGGCTAAAAAAGTAATCTAATCAATCTTCATCTTCGCATTAGATGCCAAACCGGTTGCCTCAGCATGGAGAACAGTAGGATACTCCGTGGATCGTCGTTTTCTCATCTCCGGCCTGCAACCAGAACAGGCCTATCGCGTGCGGGTGTGTGTCCGCAATGCTGTTGGCTGGAGTGCCTACAGTATCGCTTCCTCGGAGTTTCGTCTGCATTCTGGTGAGTCCAACACTAGTGCTTAAGTGGAAGTTAATTTTGTGGTCTCTCATATTCATTCCCAGTGGTTGGTCTTGATTTGTATTCCGACGATCCAGGTGATACAGTAAATCCTCTTTTCAAATAGGCTACCTTACTCTTCCATTGCTGTTCGAAGAGTTTATTGATATTGGTACCAAATTTACACCTAGGATTTTCAAGTTTGAAATGCAAAGCGTTATTTTTCTCATGTATTTAAGTTTTTACAACACCGGAAAGTTTGTTAATAGATTCCATCTTGAAGCAGAATTGCTAAGGTTGCTATCAATTTGTCATCTGCCTAATTCCCGAAGACATTGCCAGGTATATGAGCCAAAATTATCATAATTATAGGCGTCCAAAATGATCAGAATGCTGGAAGCAATCGCATGAATTCCATGAAGAAGTAATGGATAAGTATCTGGTTGTCAATTTATACTTATTGTTACTGTTTTTTTTTCACAGGTCATGCTAGGACATTGCCGTTGATGGACGAGGAGCGCGAATGGATTCTTCGATGGCGACAGGCCTCCCATCCATTCGGCCTCAGCGACCACCCCGAGGCAATGTCGACAACTGCGTCATCGAAGTCCGTCGGTGCCGAACATGAGGCCTTCAGACGACCACCACCCTCTGGAGTCGTTAAGGAAATGATCCAGGCTGGGGGTCTGTTTCCCCATATGGAAGCCGTAAAGATGCTTTGTCGAACAGAGGGTCTTATTTCAAGGTGATTTAGTGCTTGAAAAACTGCATTATTTGTTAAAAAATCTAATGACAACACTCCATCTTCCTTCGCCTATCCAGAGGCACTTTTGGAAACAGTGCCCAGCTTATGACGCTCATCCGATGTCATCCAGCTCTCGTAGAACGGGGAGACTTGCCAAATCAGCGACCAGAGAAGCAGCCACTTCGACTACCCGCTTTTCTCTTAGCCCGAATTACACGGCTCACCGATGCATCATTTGCGGAATCACTGGAATCCCAAGCACGTCAACAGGCTCTCCTCCTCACCCTCCTTCGTTCGACGGCCACGACTCCAGCCTCTGGAGGATTGGAAGGGGCTCCCCTATTCACTCAACAATTTGGTATCCGCTCTCCCTGCCTTCTGCCACAAGGCCTCAGCCTTGGCTGGCTGGCTAACGACGCCGCCAGGCCGACAGTGGGGCTAGGGCTTGCATCTTGGATACCAGGAGGAGCGCTATTAGATGTCCTGTTAGCGCGTGGAGAGTTCACAGAATTCAGTGTGGCGCGGTGGGTCTATCAACTGCTTTGCGCACTCCGATGGCTCCACATAGCCTTCCAGGGATGTGTGCATGGACGGGTAGACTTTGACAAAGTCCAGGCAGCTAGACGCACCTCGGCATTACCCGATATTGTTTTGACTGGAGTGGAGCCCACAGAACCTTGGGAACGACGAGCCGACTGTTTCACTGGTAATTACTAGGGTAATGAGGCAGGAGGACTGAGTGACGAGGATGATGGAACTTATTGGCACCTTTCTTTGGTTCTATTATTTGCTAAAATTCTGACTAGGTTTGGGCAATTGAGACCTCAAAAGTGTTCGAACATAGGTAGTAACAACAGTGTTGCGTCCTGTAACTTTCTCTCCGAGATTATTTAGGGAAAGTAAAGCAAAAATTTGTTGTTCTGAAGAAAATGTTGCTAATTTTTTCGTTGTTTATTTTGTTATTTCAGCACCTGAATTGGATGACGGTGGGAAATGCAGTGCCCTGTCTGATCTTTGGAGTGTGGGCGCTTTCGCCTACATTCTGTAAGTTATTAGCATACGCATATCGGGTGATAAATAAATCAGCTATCAGGTAACCGAATAAGCTTGTAAGGTCTTCGGTGGGGTATGTTAGAATGAGTTTTTGGCAATTGTAGGGGCTGATTCAAGGGATTTGATTGCTTTCATTATCACGTCTATTAACCCTACTTATTGTACTCTCTTCTTATTTTCGATCGTTATGACATGAGATTTCAATTGAACGAGTGTGATGTGGTTTAAGATTGTCACCTCCACAGATTATGTTCCAATGTTATGGCAGCAGGAACTCCTTCAATGATTCCACTTATGGCAATTGAAGAATGTGGGCTGTCTAAATGTACCGTCTAGAGGTGGTTTAAAAATTGAACACTTTTACTGACCTCTTCCAAGATTCATAATTCTCATTTTTTGTCATGAAGAATTGCGTATCAAGATAAACTGTAGGCGACGCATAGTGTGAGTGATAAAACATCATTCGAAACTATATCAACCAGGAGAAGGCCACAAAAACTGAACAGATTTGCCCCGCCCACGCCCATTAGCAGTTGTTACTTTCCTTTTTTCGCCTCAAAAGCACACTGTGAAGAAAGAAGAGTCTTCTGCCTGGCTTGCGATGAGGAAAATTCTCCTTATTCCTATGTTCAGAGAACGTCTTATGGGTATTTTCCAAACGATCTAGTTTTCCACATCCCTAAGATACCACTTCACTGCAAGAAGTTGGTACTTTCTGTGTTTTAGACCATAAATTACGCATTTTTCTATGAATTTCTCACAGAAAGTCAAATAATTACCACTGTTATTTATCTATTCGATACAATACAGGTCGATCAGTCAAAGGGAATTTCCCTTCTCACAAGTTATAACAAGATCTCATATTAAGAAGCTAACCTGTGAGAAGATTTAGATATTGAATTAGGTTGGAAAGGGGAAAACAGCGTATATCTTCATTATTTCAATTCATCAGGAGACATTTTCAAAGTAGTGATTACCTGATTTTTCCTGACGTTAAGTAATGGCACGTGAAATCAAAGATGCAGTTGGGAAATAAAGGTAAGGTAGAAAGGTCGAAAAAGCGTTTTATTCAAGTTTATCTGGTCACCTTAACAATCAAAATATAAACTCCTTATTAAGCAGGAATGCACATTTGGTGGTAAATAAGTTTTCATCCCACAGAGGTAGAAAAGTGTTGAATAGATGAAAGGGAATTGTTGCTGCCTACTTTGTGCAACGCTATTTTTTTGGCGTATTTTGGTCCACATGCCTACCTACCTTCGAGATGGCTTCTGATTTCCAACTTTTAACCCCAAGCCAAGTTCCTAAGTAATTCAAATAACCCTTGGAGCGACTGCGACATTAATCATCTACATTACTACCTTTTCCTGTTACGCACTCATGCATCAAAGGCTAGTCAAGCATGCATTTCTGCATTTAGCTTTCCTCAAACAGTTTCAACTTCTTTATAATTGTTCTACTGCTTGAGATAGTACCTACTGATAGGAGTTTGAAGCACCCTGTACGTCATGCTAGTGTCCTCATTCTTAGCCTTTATATTCTGCTCAACTGCAAGTTTATGCGAAAAAAATGTAGCCACTTATCAGGCATATGCGGTCAAAAATGAATTTGTGTCTCCAATACACCTTCGACTCATTGCACTCAATAAATGAGAGAGGACTATTTCTTCACTGTTGGCCCAATGTATATATAGGTTCTGCGGCTACCGTCAGCCCAAAGTAACAGTGGTTGTAATGTGAACACTCATACAATAAGTAAAGACGAAGACGGGATAATGCTGATTGGTGACTGAGTACCCTCATTGGGAAGATTTAAGTCTCGACTACCTGCTGTCCCAACTAAAAAACCAAAGAGAACAAAAGCCATTATATTAGAGGGCTTGGAGAGGGAACGAATAGCATTAATTCCTACCTCCTTATAACATTTAATTACCTTGTCTCGAACGTATTTTTTATCACATATAAAGCGCATCATCTCAGAGAATTGACAAATTAGACGAAAATCGAATGAAAGAGCCAAGACGAACTATTCCATATATGGCTAATTTGGCTTGGCTAGGCTTTTAAATACTCAACAATACAGATGTCCCAAACATTGAAGTAGAAACACTTCGGGATCGTAAACATCCCTAAGAGCTATAAACCGCGGGATTAATAAATTACTTGCAGGTTATGCATAGACACGACCATTTATCACTAGGAGCTCTTCACCGAACTGAGAGAATGATTTGGTGCTTTTAAGAATCATATCGACTTCCTCAGTTAGAAGTTTATTCACACATTTATTCACAAGTTATAAAATTCCCTGATAAACTGTGGCAAAAAAAGACAGCATATCAAAAATTCTGTCATAAGATATGGACGGACCCGACTAATTTTAAATCCTCCTTCTCATCTCATCATTCCTATTGGAAAGGTTACAGGGAGAAATTTTTAACTCGTCTTATGTCAAAAATCTGCTTCCGACTCATAAATCACACCAAGAGTTTAAATCTTCTTTTAGTAATCAACTTATGCATCATATTTATTCAAATTATGTACTCTAGCCGCGTTCCATTAACTCCTTATCATAAGCTGTACTTATTCTGGAAACCCATTAATATTCCATGATCCCGTTGAAACAAGACCCTCACTGGTGAGTTGATTTTAGCCTCTCAATCACAAAATAGGATTGTCATTCTATTATTCTCAGTTGCCATGACCAATGCTAGCGTCACATAAACGAAGTTCTGATTTTCTTACCTATATGCAAACCTCAAGCACATGTGACTACAAAGGTTACACTAGAATAACAAAACAATTAGTTTTTGGATTTCCTCCGAGACTCATCATGTTAAGGGCATAAGTTGGTGAATCGATTTATACACTGTTTCTCTCTTTTCTACCCTTTACACCCAGCCTCCTTGCTGAGAGTATCTCCACCTCCCTCGCAGACCGTCAGGCCTCTCGAACGCCTACTCCCGCAGGTGAGAAAGCAATGGATGGGGTGGAGACGTCAAGACGGCTGCAAAAGAGAGTTTCCACGGTGTCACTGCCCGGTGGCTATCGTCATCTCGACCGGCCAGTAGTCAACCTAAAGGCCATTAAACATCTCTCTAAGTGGGGCAGAAGATTTGTTTACAATGCTCTGCAATCGGAGCCCATGTGAGTTCATGAGAAAAATCTGATTTTCTAAAGAAATTTATTGCTAATCGACGGCGCGGAAGCATATGCTTTGGTACCGCGATTTGCGTAAAAACGGAGAAAAACTGTGGTTTGCGTAGTGACCTTTGTGAACGCCTCTAATCCATTTTAGGAGCCGCGGGTCGCTGGATTTTTGGCTCGAAAACGATTGGTTTAGTCTACGACCGGAGGTAGTGAAACAACTTGCCATGAATACAATTCCCTCCAAGTATCTCCGTGCCTTTCGACCCTCAGAGAACCTCTACGGCGTTGTTTCGCTATTCCCTGACGAGGCCGATCCCCTTTCATCGGTGTAAAATGTCGTTCTCCCTCATTTCGCAGTTTGTCTTCCGCCTATCCACTTATTGCCAACGCCTTCGTGAACGCTCTGCCGTGATTGTTTTAACCTTCCTCACCTTTTTTCGTACTTCGTGTCTTTCAAAACACAAACGGCTACTACAAAAGAAGTTGACCTTGCACTTGCTCAATGTTTCTCGCATCACTATCAATTTCTTCTCCCTGTCTGTCCGTCTCGCCCTTGAAAAATTCTTCGCTTTTGGCAGCTTCGTACGCAGCTTAACACCGCCTAGCTTCTACATAACAAGGACATCAGCATTGATGCATTTCGATTGAAGGATATTTTAGCGCTGTAAACAATTGAAGGTTCCTTCAAAAATAGATTTCCTTTCACCTTTTTTCACACCTTCCTTCTGCTTACTTCACGTGCGTAAGCACTTAATCATGTACTATTACAAGAAAATAATGTGCAATCTTTATTTAAATCCTTTTCCCAATTTACGGGTTATCGGTCTATTAACTATACGTATCGTTAGTTAATAGAATCGCAACTTATTGACCTCCTTATTTGAATTTATATTAGCAAAGTAAGAAATACTTCCTGAGAAGAAGCCGAGAAAGACGTGGCAGACAAGCCTGGCTAGCAATTGGATTTTTATGAAGTAACTTCTTTAGAAACCTCTACTACGTGAGCTGCTCTAGTGGAGGAGGAACTTTAACTGCACCTATTTAGAAGCATAAAGAACTGAGTTGGCTACCCAGGTTTAGCTTAAAGGATAATCAAGCGAAAAATTTTTCCAAATGCATTGTTGTAAAAAAAATACTTGTCCGACTTCCATTTGTAACCAAATGGACACCACCCCCCCCCCTCCAGCCACTTTTTTGACAATTGTAAACCGTCAAAATTGATATGATCCAATACACCTTCAGAGATGACTTAGAGGTGCAAGGATGCCGCATTGATGGGGGTGGCAGGAAAACCCATATTGAATAAAAACATGTTCTACTAGTTATAGAATGAAGACATCTGCTGTCGCTGGTAGGGTTTGTAGAGTTTTTAGTTTTACAACAGAACTATTGAAACAATGTTAAGTTCTGATAATTACTTCCAACTTTGTAGCAAACTGCAATATGGACAGGAATGATTAAATTAGGAGCAGATGTGAAAGCGCCGAAAAATGTTGCCTCTGGATAAATATACTTACCAAAGGAAACTGGGATCAATTATGCTCGCTAAAGGGCATCTTCCAGTCCTTAGCAGTATTTTCCGAATCCATATCTTTCTGATTCAGTCCACTTTATAGAGAACGCAATAGTTACGAAGTGACTAGCAATCCATCCGCGACTTAAAACCTCGCAGCATCTTCGTTCCAGTCTGATGGTTGATTATTCAACCAAAGCAGAGTAGAGAAAAAAGGTGGGCTGGGAAGAGCTGTGTATTATAAAGGTATTTGACTACCTCTTAGATTTACTCACTTTGGCACTTTAGTCACCAAAATTGGTTGAATTTCATGCTCATAAATTTCCGGTCCTTTGGCGTGTTGAGAGTGATACCCATTATTGGATTATAAATTTTTATCCAAACCGCTGGATGCGTGCATAACAAATGGTCACTTACTTAGCGAGTTTAAACCAATGCATTACAATACATATCTGTTTCAACTAACCTTTTAGGAGGGAGACGGGTGGTAAATATGAACCTTTTGAAGGATCCGATGCCACCGATCTCCGAGAATGTAACACAGCATGAATGGGCTTAAGCTGTGACACCTGAATTCCTTCATTTATCGCTACCTAACAAGGCATGTCCTCTCTCGACTCGTTTATTCGTTTCAAGACTTAAAGGCAGCGGTAGAAGAGAAAAACACCGAGCCTATCACAATACTGTCACTTATTATTCATTTTCAAACTAACTATTCAAGAAACTATTTTTTTACTCAGACACAAGTCAGTAATTTGTGTTTAGACCTAACTTCTTTTGTACTTTTCAAGATGAACGTCAATTCTTCAAGTGAGTAATAACGTGTTTCCCATTCTTTGAAACGGATTTTACTTTCCTATCAACAGAAGGTCAGTTTTTGGTGCTATTGTGGCTAATTGCCTAATGGTGATAAGTGAAACCCATGAATTTACATAAACCAGTCGAATTTGGAAATTTGAAGTTGGTTGTTTAAAAGTAATTTGTGACATGATTTAATGCTTACATGAATCAAAATATTTCATGCAAATAAGAAAGCACATCCTAGCCATATGTCCGTCTCAGAATGCACATACTCTGCAGTTTTATTTGCTTTGGAACAGGATAGACAATTTTTTACCCTACTGAAGCTCTATCTAATCTTTGTTAATGTATAAAAATAGGTGACATTTAACGAGCCAACTACTTTTGCTTGTATTTACTAATCATCTCATATAAATGATTTTCTCAAGGCCTTTAAAGGGTTAGGATACAATGCGTGCTAAGTTATTTGAATCTCACAAGCATAGGTTTGATGTTTACAGAAACGTAGGTAATGTAACCGCAGTTCTGCCACCCATCCATCCATGGTCGATGCTTTAAGCCACTCGATCCACCAGCCAATCAGCACCTTGCATGAAGTGCGTACGTGTGAGCGGCCAAAACGTCTTCATCGTAGTGAGTCGCTTTTTGAGCTCAGATCGCAAAATGTCCGTTCCTATTAGCTGGTCCATCTGGCTAGTAATATACTTACTCCTCGTACCCTTCATCTTCAGCGCCAACAACAGTCATGGGGTCACTGTTATTCTGGACACTCCTTTCGGTATTAATGCCACCGGCTCAAGAGCTCAACTTCTGGGAATTATTCGTCGATTAGCTTTACAACAAGGCGAAACCCCTGCTATTCAGGGTATTCACGAGAATCGGGGCTATACTGTTCTCTCAGCTTTCTGTCGTGCCTTGGCTGTCGAACGCGCCGCTTTGATTGGTAGCCTACCATATGGTGCAACATCCCTATTTCAGTCCCTCACCTCCGCTTTTGACTTCCCTTACATCACTTGGGATGAAATCCCCTCCACTTTTAAACTTCCATTTGAGGCAGAAGATAGTAGATGTCGACTTTTTTCAGTGCGCCCGGATGTTACTCAACCTCTGATGGACTTCCTTATCACCTGGAATTGGAAGACTTTTGCCTACCTTTATGGATCGATGGATGCTTTCAGACGTCTCCAATTTATCAGCCAAAAAGTATCGGATGTAGAAATTTCTATAAGTAGAAGTTCTGGTGGTGCTTCTCCCCGAAATTTTCAGGAAAAGACCACTCGTCGTGTTCTTCCGCCCATAATGAGTGGTTATGTCGATGTTGATAATGAAGATGTTATGCACACAACATTGAAGTCCGTCGATGCTTACCTGTCCACAAAAGCGGAGCGAAATGTGGTTATTGATCTGGGAAAGCCAAAAACAAGCCTATCATTGTCTGGTAGGGATCGATTAGAGACTCTTGTTACCTGGTTTCGTCGGATGGGAATGATGCGGTCGGAGTACAACTACCTCCTTGTCGACTTTGACATCTACGAACTCTCACTGGAGGAGTTCCTAAGAAGTGGGGTCAACTTCACAGGGTTCCATTTTTTAGACTACCAGGATGAAGTAGTTCTGAAGTTTGCAGAGGAGTGGGAAAGCATTCAAATACCTCTTCACAACATTGCTTCCATTATGGACGCTCTTGAAGTGGGCTGGAGTCTAAAGAAAGCCACAGAGAATGGTCTTTGGAAGTCGCGTGATCCAAACTTGAGATCAAAATGTTTTACTTTATCCGGTACTTTGGTGAGTGCCTCATTTGTTCAACAATGGCAGCCGGGAGATCGAGTCAAATCGTGGCTTACATCAACCGAGATAGTTGGTCAGACTGGTCTCATACGATTTGACGAAAGAACCTGTCAACGAGCTGATTATAATCTACTCCTCTCTTCCGCCTTTGGAGAGAAGAGGGATCGCATAATTGCCAAATGGAGTCGCCATTCTGGGTGGGTTTTACCTTCCCTTTCCACTCATCTTGGCTACTTTCATCAAATTGCTTTTTCTGGGCTCAAAGAAAAGATCTTAGAGCCTCTTGATTACAACAATTTGTTAGATATCTATCGCCTAAGGAATAAAACCCTTCGTGTTGTCACGGTTTTATCGAAACCCTTTATAATGTTTGCAAATCCGGAAGTTACTGGAGCCACCTCTGGACGAGATAACTTTGTGGGATACTGCAAGGACCTTGCCGACCACATATTCTATTACCTCAACCTCAACTATGAAATTCATTTGGTGAAGGATGGTAAATTTGGAACTATTGATGCAGCTACCGGTGAGTGGAACGGTATGGTAGGAGAGGTGCTTCGTGACGAAGCTGACTTGATAATTGCCCCACTGACTATGAATACCATTCGTGCCAAGTTTATTGATTTTTCCGAACCTTTCATGAATTTCGGTCTCGCCTTGATCATTCGAAAGCCTGGTAAAACCAAACCTGGCATGTTCAGCTTTCTCTCCCCGTTAACAAACGCTGTGTGGCTAAGAATGGTTGGAGCCACGATAGTGGTGAGCCTGGGACTGCGTCTTATCGCTGCAATTTCACCCAAAGAAAGAGCTCCAGCTAATCCTGCATTGGGTTTTAATCTCGGCAACTGTATCTGGTTCGCTGTGGCCTCATTCGTTCACCAGGGCATTGACATATTTCCAGTCTCCCCGGGGGCTCGTGTATTTGCTAGTATCTGGAGGTACGTCTGTCTTGTAGTGATGGCATACTACACGGCAAATCTTGCTGCAGCTTTATCCGTAGAGCGTCTAATCTCGCCCATCAATTCCATCAAAGATTTTGCAGAGAGGGAAGATCTACCCATTCAGATCGGTACGCTGGACTCAGGGGCTACTAAGGATTTTTTTGCACATGCAGAAGACAGTCTTTATAAGACGGTTTTTAATCGAATGGAACGGGATCCTTCAGTCTACGTCCCCACACTGGCAGCAGGCTTTGAAAGGGTTCGAACTAAGCCTTACGCCTTTGTAGCAGAATCAAAGATGATTGAATACATTAATCATCGACAGCCCTGTGATACCATGATGGTCGGAAGCACCTTTGGAAGCAAGGCATACGCAGTGGGGCTTCCCGCCAACAAACCAGAGATGCGCATCCTGAAGGAACACGTAACCGATGCGATTCTGCGTTTACGAGAGAATCAGAAATTGGCTAAGCTCTACAAAGAGTGGTGGATTGAGAAGGGAGAGTGTATGCAGGGCGGTGGACAGCAGACTAGTGAACCGTTAGCATTGATAAATCTTTCTGGCGTGTTCTATATCCTGATTGGTGGAATGGTTCTCGCCATGGCTGTCGGTGTGATTGTCTTTGTGTTCAAATTGCGGAAGACCAAACAACTTGAGAACGAATAACATTCTGGCGAACTGCTGTATCCTCATGCAATGATGATGGATAATCAAATAAATAATGGAAATAATTGCCATTTGTACCAATTTTGGATAGGCACTGGGTGTTGTTTTGTCCACGGATAATTTTAATTATCCGGATCAAATTAAAAAATACTTTGCATTCTGCTCTTCCCCGCAATCTTGCATCTTATAACTGTAGTTTTTTTGTTTTTTCGTTACGTAAACATTTTGAATTGCCAAGCGATAAATCTTAAGTGAAAAGCATCAGATTGTGAACGTTAGGTTTTAACACCTCCACTACCAGCAACACAAATATGGCACTAATTTATTTGCCTGATCGTGCATGTTACACACATGGAACTTTAATAGAAAGGAAATACGCCAAATTTTTTAAAAAAAAAGGACAAAAGGGAAATATTTGAATCCATGTGAGGATGGTAAAATATCTAGGCGACTGCAGTGGTCAATTTTCTTCTAAGAGGCAAGTGGCAGGTAAGTTAATGGCGCTATTTGATGCGTCGATAGATTTATGTACGACAAAACCCACACTGGAAGGGCATCGGTGCAAAGTAAAACCTTCTTCCATCCAAGGAACTCAGCATAACTCGCCATGCCTGCTTTCATTGGCACAATTATCTGCTACGATATGGTGGCCACTTTAACCAATAAAATAGTTCTAATCTTTAAAAGGGTAAACAGATTGGCAGAACTAGTCATTTCTGAGAAACGGTAAGAAGAAAATTACTTCGATTCATTAAAATTGGTCAAAGTGATAGGATAAGAGTCTTGACCCTTTTTGGAACTCCATCAATCTTTACTCTGTTACATTTTCATCGAGATGTGCTGAATTCTCTAATTCTTTAAGGTTTCTTCATAATAGTGTTAGTTCCCAAGTCTTCAAGTTTTTAACACGAGGGCAGTGCTTATGAAAAATTTGGCGTGGAAATTCACGACTTAAGATTGGATAAATTTACTTCTCCTTTTAATGAAAAAATTTTACTGATCAAATTAACCACTCGTTCGGCTGTTAGTCGTCTGACCAATGGAAACTAAGGCGTAATCATTTTGGCTGCTAATTCACTAAATTTTCGCAATCTCCGGTTCTTAGTCGCTGACCAATTATTTAATAGATCATCTGCTAATATTAATACTAATAACGTCCTCTCAAGTATGGCCATAAATCAATGCATACAACTCGTTAACAAGGATTATTTCCTATGTTTTGTTGTCTGATGACCTACACTGACCTCTATAATTAAAAGCCTACTGTCTTCTCTCACTTTCTAAAATTAGTAAATAATATTTGTGAGGGTGGATAAGGAGTGACAAACAGCAAGATTAAAGACACTAAAGATATTGGTTTGACATATTTCATGCATAGGTAACTTTAACTTTTGCATTTATCCTCCCTTCCAAATGGGTTTGAGTGATATGTGGCAAAATATCTTTTTTATGACTTCCAGGCAAAGTAACTGCCAGATACTATAAAAGTTGTGCCAAAAGTTTTAAGACTTTTAAAAATTTGCTGCGTGACCTAAGTGCTATCACTTTTATTCTTAATTAGTTTTCTTCTTAATGCGATTTTCGTCATGAATATGGACAGGGGTTTGGGAATAAGCATCAATGCGTTGGCGCTTTTGCTCCTCCATTTGCAAAATTTGAGCTTGTCTTGAGTTTTAATTGCATTTGCTTCTCCTTTATTCTTGTTATTTATCACTAACTACGGTGGCCTTCTTCACCCCTAGTTCTGGAGATAGTGGAAAACGGTCAAAATTACCATTTTTGAAATTTTCTTATGCATTTTCATGCCGAAACTCCACAATAGAGAACTTAACCTTCATACAGACCAAACATGCCGGCGGGGACCAAGTTATGTTTCTAACATGCATTGGTGCCATCGCCCTGTGAACCGTACTGCATACTTCACTCCAACGTGCCACCTCAAAAAAGCAATTACTCATTCTTTTGCTATCTGCCTTGACTGGAAACCTTGGACTTCGAGACTTATTGGCATGATGTGAATAGAGTTGACTTCCCCTTTCCATAGACGGTCTACACCCTTATACTATGCGCCTGATTAGAACACCTTCCATCCCATGAATGGTTTAAAATTTTTTCTTACACATTTTTATTTCAAGGACACTAACTCTAAAGTCTAGACCTTCATCCCAAGTCTGCTAGAAGGTTTATATTTTTACACCTCAGAAACCACTATTTATCATTAAAAGCTGTGTAGAATGGGCAAATTTACATGTTAATTTCCTTAAATTTTCCATTCCTTTTGATAAAAATACCTAAATTTTTAAATATAAAACAGCGCTTAAAAGAATATTATTTCTCAGTACTTGATATTGTTTCTAAAACAGTTATTTACTTGAACTAATGCATTAAGAAGGAAATTCAAAAGCTCTAACTTAGGAGGAAGCCTTGTGAATTATGTACGATCCTCCTCCACCACAAATTTTAAAACTCCTCAGTAGCCGCACCCTTCACCTTGGTGATTTATAACTAGCCGTACTAGGACTTAATTAGCCTTTACAAGCAACAGTAGAGTAAAGCGTTCCAAGGGTCCGTACCAAACCAAAAGAAAAAATTAATTTGTTAATCACATTATAGTTAGTGTGCAGGATGAATCCTGTTTATGGTCCTCTCACAAGGGTAAATTTTTGTGGACTTACATGAGTTAGTAGACTTCATTCTCCTGATCCTGATCTTTTCACTTTCTTATAAACTTTTCATCAAATGTCACATGGCTTCTATGCATTGATTTCAGTGGTCCCCGTCTTGGTGCAATTGCGTAAGCATTCATGTGAGTGCGCACCATAGTGCAGGTCTGCCGTGTAAACCGCTAATAGGTTGGCTTTGTTTATCACTGACCTATTAATTCGGCCTCTCCAACCTCCTAGTGTAACGATCAGACAATGCAAGCCCTGGAAGACTACAAAATCAGCCCTGTCACTGGGTGTCTACTTGGACAACCAGTAAGTTGCTGCGATCCAGCAAGTGCTAATTTGGAAGTCATGAAATTCATACTTACCTCTGGGTCACTGAGTAAAACATATTCTTTTGGTGCTTTCTTTGCTTGGTAATTTAAACAATTCACTTAGAGTGTCTGTAGCATCTAGAAGATTTGAAAGTGAGATTATCTCTTTTGACAAACTTTTTATCCTTCTGAATTTTTGAATATCGTCGTCATTTTTATTTGTCACAGACAACACCGCCACCATCTCTTCTGCCGTTCAAAAGGCTTCTGGAACATTCGCATGAACTACTCAACTCGGGTAAACTTCGGGAATCCATTGAAAAGGTGATATTTCAGCAGAATATCATGTTTATGTTTACAATAAAGCTTTACTATGATGATGCGCTTTTTACTGAAATCTAATAGTTGCCAACACTGGATATGGCTCAGCTGAAGAGCCACGAGGAAAAGCGCTTGGCCCACAAAATTTTAGCCTTCCTGGCGGCCCAGTATGTCTGGCAAAATGGTGATAGGAATCCAGCCGAGGTAAGTCCGTTTTCAAAAAATTTTTGGAATGCAAAGCCCTTTTGTAAGGTCCTGACGTTGTCATCAACTTTTATCACTTTGAAAGAACGCTTTACATAAGTTTTCCTCAGTTCCCGCCTAATTAATAGCTCGAACACGGACACAATCAGTGACTTGTTTCGGAACATCCCAGTTATAACTACGCATAGAAACATCTCAAACGCCAATTAATTAATCCGGTCTAGTAAACATTAGCGGGGTAAAGTTACCATGTGATTAGTCTGAGGACATTCATATGACAGAGAAAACGTTGATATCAGTTTGTTAACGGGTCGGTTTATAACTTTTTGTTCAAAGTGCCTTTAACTAAAAGGGTGAATATCTGTAAAATATCAAATCAAAGCAGCATGATATCGTTGCATTCTAAGTTCACTACCTCGAAGTCACAACGTGGCGGTTTTTCACTGTGATACTTTGAAAATTCACTAGATTATCGACATAACTAATAGTTTACAGCAGAACATCCATTATTTACAGTTACAATTACCATTACCATGGTTTGAATTCACGATATCTTTAAGGCCGCTTTTATTTGGTGGCCTAGCTCACAAACGCTGCTGATGATTTTGTGGTTCTGCAAGTATAAGCTACTAAATGCATTTATATGTTCCTTACAAAATTATAAGGAAATATTCTGTCGTTAGGTTTCATTAACCAAAATTTCCCAGTTCCTTCGAGACTTGCGAACAAAGATATAACCATCACAAAATAAATTATTTTAATGATTTCTTGTTCTATTCATGTTTCCGTGTGTAAAACCACACTTTCATGCTTCCTTGATTAATGCTGCTAGAGTATTTTATTATATTTTTATAATTTATTTTAAAATTTGCTTTTCAAATGTAACTGGAACTCGGATATTGTGTGCCACCTCTCAATATTTTTAAGGCGGTATTTTTAGTCTTGCAAGGTAATCGGTCATGGGTCTGGAAAACCTTCAATGCATTGGAAAAGGCGTTTAAATGTTTAGATTCATGACAAGACAAATATCTTACTTGACCATTTTCTCAGTTATTAATTGCAAAGTGGATATTCCCCATACACCATTTTTTTCAAAACTATGGCTTAACGTAGCCATGAAATTCTTTTGGTTTGCTTAGATTCTGCCTGCTGTTATTGCAATGCCATTAATTGAGGTATCCATCGAATTGGGTTGCCAACCGTTGCTTGGACACATTGACCTAGTCCTTTCAAACTGCTTTCCCGAAAAAACACAGCTGCTTCAGCGACAGTAAGCGACAAAATTTGTGATTTGGATTGTGTCAACTTAATGTCTTTGCTAAGTGTTGGTTAAGATTGGACAATATTTTTTGCGACACATTTTAAGTAATTTAACTCTGGCTTTGTTCAAATAAACAGTTATGATGTAGGACATGCGATTAGGGTAATATCCAGAATCACAAATTTACAGACCCATTGGTGATTTCTCTTTTCTAAACCATCAAAATGGGTACTTTGTGTAAGTTCCTTTTGCACTATTTGCGCAAGATTTCATATCCTTCGGGAATGGAGAGGATGCTGGAAATTTCCATCAAGAATGCTGTCAATATAGCATCCGTTTTATCCTCGAAATCGTTGCAAGTCGCACGAGGTTAAAAGAAGGCGAGGGACTAATATTGCAGGTGGCTGAATAGCTGAAAGGATTAAATGTTTTAGTAATCGGGCATACTTAGAAACGCCACATTCAAATGACTTTTGGCGCTGCAGTAAACTTGAAATATGTTTAGGATTTCATTGCTATATTCTTAATGCTAAAGCTTCCAAGTACTTAACTTCAATGCCGGTGAGATTTATGCATGTCATATGTTTTTAGGAGCTTTTTTACCGAATTCATCCCTTCTGACCAACCTAACTGGTTGCCCTTCATCGAAGTAACCGCTGACATTGAATTATCCTTCTGCGATGGTGCAAAGGTAAGGGCAGTTGAAGAGTTCTTTACTGCCGTCTAGATCATGATGCACATTATCAATTCAGTGCAGAAGAATAACACCAAAACGTCAGTCGAATGTCTCATTAAATTGGGTGATGTGATCTCCATCATGCGACAACAATTACTACTGCTTTTGAGTGAGTTTAAGTACTTTTGATGTCCTGGGAGGTCTCTGAGATCTCTGACAGCCTATAATCCATTTGTATCACGGATTTTCTTCTCACCTTTCGTGTACTTTGCCGCTAGACCTTCTTAAGCCGATTGGCTTCAGAGTCCTCCTTTGAAAAAGTACAAAGTAGATTTTTTGTCATTTGCCATTATTAAAATCAGAATAGGTAAGTTCTTCGTCTTGGAATCTACTCTCATTGTATTGAATTTACTTGGCTATTTTTAACGCCAATTTATTCTTCGGCTCTCTGAAAGCCGATTATGAAGCATCGGAAAATGCACTACGAGGTACTGGATTTATTGGCTTTCGTGCTCTCTCATTGCGCTATACTCGTTTGGACGCTCTCACATCTTAAAACCATGCTGAGGTCACCTAGAAGATAGCCAAATAGACAACAGATTTGGGTTAATAATTGCTTTAATATGTAAATATTGGATTTACGGACAGGTTATTTAAGTCTCGTCTACATTCTAGTAAATTTCCTTGGACTTTATGTTCCCATGGGGTGCCTATAGTTTGATATTTCGCTTACGCAAACGATGCAACAAATGAAGGGTCATTTTCCAATTTATTTTTACTAACTCTTTGAGTTTTTTGCCTTCTTAATAATTGACTTTTAAAGGCAGTCCTTCATCAAGCCACCTCTTGCATCACTTGAATGCACCTTTATTGTTAGGAACTCAAATAATCACTTTAGAAGGTAAATGCAACGCATTGCGTAGCATTAAAAATTAATCATTCGTAGTTGCTTTACGTTATCAAAATGATGCCGTTTTTGATGACGGTATCATTTATTTGCTAGCCGCGTTGTTTGCAGACGGAAACAAAATCTCAGAATTAACATGTATCAGCTTCAATATAATTCACTGTATAAATTCGTTCATGTCATCAAATGTCGTTGCCGAGGTTTTGGGTGGAACTTTAGATGCTTGAAACCATTAGCTGACCTAAATGCTCGTGTGATACCCGGTATACCTCGATGCAATGATTCGTGTGTCCTGCTGTTTATATGCGATACGTAGAGTAGATATACGTTAAGCTGCCGACACAGTGCCCTCTGCCGTTTATTTCGGTTATTTTTACCATATCATAGAGTGACTTACAAACAAATCTGACGTGATTCGAGCCTGTTTACCTTACAAAAGGCTGTAAATGCAAGAGTTTTGCTTAAGATGTCTTAAAGAGTGGGAAATGGTCAATACAAATGGTTCTGATGATGAATATTTAGAACATGTCGCATCGTGTTCAGGGAAACTATCTCTCCAAGTGTTAAAGGACTGTGTCACCATTGGTTAGATAAAAGGTCGAGTAAAATTTTAATTCAATTTATCATGGGTAATAATACAAACGATTTGCTTCTAAATAGGATAAGAAAGGTTTTGCTCATACACTTAACAGATGATAATAAGCTGGCAGGGCTACCACTTTGATCTTCGCTTCTTTCGGTGCATATAAACGTAGCGTTGAAAGGAATTGTTGGTTGACCGATTTATAATGACAGACCGCAATTGTACTGCCAAGTTTTTCATGCTAACGGGCATTTAACTGATTGGCCACAGTAGGTTCACGCACTGCCTACTCCATAATTCCAAGACACACACCAATTCATCCCCGATGGCTGTGCTTTGAGTGGGCTTGGTGGACTGCAGATGCAACAGCTCTTCGTGAATTCCTTGATTAAGACCAAAGATTTTGCTTAAGATCCACATATTCTGTACTATGCAACTTTCTTGCTCCTTTTCTTGAAAAGGAGCCGGGACTGGTGGGGAAAACTTCTATAATTGCAAAATACCACAATACCTCATAGCACAAAAATCACTAGTGAGAAGAGGGAAAAAGATACTGGCATATCATCGTCGTCCGTGTTCTCCAGAGGATATTTTGTGGGAGATGAACAATCAAACATGAAATAGTATAGAAAATGGGAAATAAAAGTGGCGTGGAAACAGACGGCTAAGGGCAGGTTATTTCCTTCTAAGAGACAAAATGTTATTTCAAGTGCTTGTATTGTTGAGAAAGGATTACAAACTGAAAATGTGACTACTTCGTTGGAAAAAAGTGTGATTTAGGAGGCTTTCACTGTCTATAAAATAACAAAATTAAAACCGAGTAGAGGTGCGATAAAAAATTAGTTATCTTGACAACGGATCAAATGAATGCATATATAATAATTCATTCCCAAAATTTTTTAGTCATGCTGGTGAATCTGTCAGATAGGATTTCGAAAGTCAGCTTCTTAGTTAACTAGTGCGAGGTATTTTGTGCATATCTTTTATGACCAAATTGTTTCTTTTTATTCAGCACTTTATTACGCTCAAAACGCTTCTCACCCATTTATATAGTGCTTTTGCTCACCTTTTGATAGAGGAATTGGATCCCAAGGCTTTCTACTGTGAAATGCGACCCTTTCTTTCCGGGTAAATGATCCTTTTTAAAATTTTCAAGTGCAAGTACTTTTGACCTTTCTTTCTCCTGTATATTTGGTTACAAACTCAGGGGTGTTTAAAAAGTTATATTTAACAAGGCCAAGGACCTTTTGTTTAGTATTTTGGAGTTTGTTAAAAAGTAGCAGAAGTAGACATCACTTTAAAGCCTCAATCATGCAGTACTTGAATTGCAGTTGCCTTCGTCGCATAATTTAACTATTTAAACCCCCCAGTCCATGGGAAATTTCACCAATCCGTTTTAAAAGGTAAAGAAAGATAGTTTTCATTAAGGAAGATCAACTGCAACTGTAAACCGAATCACTTCAATTTGATTAATCGTCTGGTTACTTTCAGCGGGATGCGTCCTGATAAGCCTTCTTTCTATTGGTTGGTCAAAACACCACGTAGTCGCAGTTTATTTCACCTAAAATGTAACTCGTATCACAACAGGTTGCTGCCCTTCAAGCCCAAATGAATTAAGTTTCATGCTAAAGTGATATTTTATCCTTAAGATGGTCGCATGGAAAGATCTCCAAGGGTCTGGTGTACGAGGGTGTGCCAGACAGTGTGCTCACAGGCGCCGAAACTTGTGATCTTAGCGGCGAAACGATCCCCAAGAAACGGGTCTACCTGGGTGCCAGTGCTGGTCAGTCCATCAGTCTCCAGTCTTTTGATGCCTTTCTTGGAATTGAACACTTTGAGGGTACGTCTGATCTCTAACCACTTCACCATTAATTTATGTTAAAAAATGTGCGTTCACCGTTAGTTCATTTATTTGGCTCATCCACCGAAACCCATTCGACTTATAATTTTTAAGGTTTTATTAAATGTGCCCAATTTTGCAAGGATTGCATACCTAGTTTTGGCTACATTCGCCTTTACTAAAACTGCTTTTTGTTTGTCAACTACCATTCCAGTGTCAGCAAAGGCGCCTAAACAGGAAATTTCCCATTTAAAAGAGGATGTTTAATGTGCTTTGAGCTCACCTTTTTCTATCCACCAGACGTAGAAAAATTTTTCGCAGACCTTCGCAAATACATGATCCTCGAGCATCGTCACTTTATTGAAGATTTGAAGCAACATGTTCATCTGCGAGACTTTGGTAATGCTTCCCTTTTACTAGCAGGCTCCTTGCTCTAGTGGAAAAAAGCTCCTCGAAGGAACTGAAGACAGCCTATAATAATTGTGTAAATGAATTGCTCCTTTTCAGGAAGAACCATCTCCTAATTGTGGAAAAGTAGGCCTTGTAGGTTTAAGTAATCCCGCCTCAAAGGTTCATTATTGCGCCATCAAAAATGTATGCTGCCAAAGTGGAAAGTCTGAAATCACAGGGAACCGGAGGAACAGGTGGGCTATGCGTTGAACTCATTAACTCGTTTTCTTCACTTGCGAGTAATTAAAGGGCAACTAGTAACAAAAGTAGATACTGCCTCCAACTTTATCTTGGTATTAGTAAAATAACTTTTTCAAAGCTTACGGGTGAGTAGGATAAGGTTCCTCACTTAATTTTATGTTCGCACTGGATATAAATGATGAAAGCGTAGTCTTGGTAAACTAGACCAAGAAATATTAAATTATCTCAGGGTGCCTAAAAACGTTTAATAAATAGTCATTTTATAGTTAACACAAACATTGCAGGTGCTAAAATACCGACCCGTAATTAATCACATATAGTGTAGTTTAAAATGTTTGAGCTCATGCAGATCACGTACGTCTGCCATAGAAGCGATTAGGCAAAAAAGTCTGGGAACCGGGATCCCGATTTACAACATTTATTGATACAATTCTTCCCAGCATAACTTATTTTAGGTTTCTAATGCTAGTGTATTTTTGCTAATATTTTTAGCATTAGACAAGTTTTTGCAAAGCGTAATCGCAAGAACGGAGGCGGCTCTCGTCCAATGCTGATTTGCCCTTCTCTCGAGTACAGATAGGAAAAAAATTATTGAATTTAACCAGTAAAATCATGCTTCTCTTGATTGAACCATAAAAATTGGCTGTCACTTTGTACGAGGCCATGGGTGATAACATTTGTTTGGTGAATTGTTGAGTTTTACCTAGTTTCTAGTTGCAGACTTTTAAAATTGATGAGTAAATTACGAGCTTTCTGATGTCCTTCTTGACGAAGAAAGGGAATTTACAACAGCTAAATCTATCTGTTTATCATCTACCTAGTAAAACGTACATTTGGCCAGCGCAGTTGGCTATTCTTTCTGAAGCTAGGGCTTTGGAAATCTCATGAACATGTTAATACAAGAACAAAATTTTCGCAAATTGGGTAGAAATAGCAGAGGGTGGAAACAAAGTGATGAATTTTAGTGTGGATTGATTAATTTAGAACATAAAATAATGCCATCTACCTATTTGAACTCACGCACGTAAATAGATCTGAATGACCAGGTCTCCCTCCAGTCCTGTCAGATAATCACCAGCCCATCATGACCCACATGCATGTTAGCCATACATACCAGTATAGAAGCTCTGTTTACCATGAAAACAGCCATAGAAGGCACTGGACGCCCCTACTCCTTTGCTAATGGTGTAGACCCCTCTCTCTAATCGAGCGGTATGAGCAAACAACAGATACTGCATCACTGCTACTGCAAAATATCCATTGAAAATCTATTCCATTTGCTGGAGGACCGATCTCTTACATCTGCTTCCCGATAAGGTGATTAAACAAGCATGCATTTAAGCCGTAAGAAGCCACAGCATTATGACGGAATGTATTAACATCCAGAAAGCCAAAAGGCTATTGGCACGACCCAAAGGCCAGGGTGCCTAGCTGAAGTACGTTCTGCGATGAACTACTCAAGCATCACAAATCATTACCGTGATTATTTTCGTCTTTAATAGGCAAAGTTGGGTGCTCCACTAGAGGTAAACTCGTAAGTGTAATGTTTTTTTTTGAGCATACCAGCTAGAAGAAAAGCGGCCAGTCGGCACCATCAACTGTTCTAATTTCCACTGCTGGGTAATAAATGGCAGGGAGGAAGACGTGCATATGCTACGAATGGGAGAATTGGTGATGACCCCAAACATAAGGGCTAAAGTTGAAGTCTACCTTCGGCAACTACTTAAATCCCGTGTTCTGCAGGAAAGCAATTAAAAACCAAAGTGCTAATGGAGTTTCCTTCCGTACCCGCATAAAGCTATCAATAAACTGATACATCTCGCACTTCCCCGCTAGATGGATAGAGCAAGAATCGATACCAGTGGGCAGCTTCAAAGCAAGAACAACGTGGCGAGGGGGATTAGAAGCGAAACCCTTCCCCTACAAAACTGTTAAATCCTATCTTTCTTTACACAAATCTGCTTTTAGGTTAGTGTCCCTACCTCTATCTATGGACACACATGATAGCCAGCACTATTCTCCCTCTATGAATGAAGTTCTCAAATTAGACAAAACTCCAGATGCAGTCTGAATTGTTAAGAGGGATCAGTGAAGTTGAGGTCAAGTATCTTTTCAGCTTCATAGAAAGTTGGTGACTGGCATGGCTGGCTCGTAAGTGTTTCCTCACAGCACCAGCTACTTTGCGATGGGTGGCGCGAGTGATTGATCAAGAAGAAAGTCTGAGACGATGCCCACTACGCAATAAGATGGTTGTTTAACCCCCAGTTATGGTGAAGAGCAGCTTTTGACTTGGTCATTGTACCATACTGGGTGAACTGACCTTCGGGCCATGCTAGAGGGCCAAATACCCTCTGTATGTTGGAAATATATACTTTGCCCCAGTTTATATAGTCTGCTCAAGCATTAATTAGTTCTTCTTCAAAGACGTTTCGGGATGCTGCAATAACCAATGTCCTAGGTTTCAAAATCAGCGGACTCACTTTATGTGCAGCAAAATTACCAATAATTTCAAAAGAATGCATGTGCATTTCCGTAATTAAGTAAAAGAGTAAAACGGGTGAAAACCACCAAGGAGATGTAAAACATGCCTAAAACACTCCTAGGATACTTCAGAAAAGATGAAAAATTACCAAGAACTGTTGAATCAGCGCATTATATATTTTAATTTTAGTGGTTAACTATGCCCCAAATCACCCCACATTTCACGCTTAGAAAGATTTTTTTACTTGCCTGTAAGAAATTTAATGTCTGTGAAGCCTGAAATATTTCCTTAACAGGCAATAACTTGTTCGAAGAGACAAAATGAATAATACATATTGGTTTGATTGGTCAAATATTCGGTTTCGGTTTGCGGTTCGTTTGAACATCCTTTCCGGCATCCGTTTTCTCTGACGGCGTAAGTGAGGCGAGCTATGGAGGCCGATGCAAAGCACGATTTCCAAGCAAGTGCTGCGGATGAGCTTCCTTTTTGCAAGAATTCGGTTTTGAAGGCAAGTCCTGAAGTATTGCAATAGGTTGGTTCGTCACGTGAATATACTATTCATGCTTCGCCGTATTCACTTGGACTATAATGTGCCTTGTATCTGGCTACTCGGACTCAAATTTACCTAATATGTGCCTATTTATGCGTATTTGTAAATGTCGTTCCCTTGAGACATGGTGCAGTGTTTTTGTGACTAATGTTAATGCTTTCCGTTGGTACGGGAATCCGAATCGACTCCCCCTAACAGCATCGTTTTGCAGATCTCCACCGTTATGTATTGTTTTACGATTTCGTTTCTATTCCAGGCGCTAATTCCCACAACTCTTTTAATGACTTATTTCTATGCATTGTGCTAAGGAGTACATTACTGCAGTACCTTCTGCACATCTGTGCTAGCGTTTGGCCCATTTGTTCACCCTGTTGTGTCAATTTTTTATTGAAACCATGACTCAAACACAGTTTCTTTGGCACTACACTCGTTTTCCATCCCAATGAATATTAGGAATCCCTGTAGGCTTATCGAATTTTCGCATTTTGATTATTGCCCTGTGTTCAAATCTCTTGCATATGCAATTTTTCAGTACATAATTTCCGCCAACATTTGTTTATTACAAAACGATGCTGGGCTTAGCTCATACGTCTTTAGCACTTTTTTAAAAGTTGGTGCAATGTGAACGGTTTACTCTATCCCTTTTTGCAATTGCATTGGGTGAGCTTTTCGTGCAACTGCGTTGCTATCTTAACAACGTTGACATCGTAACTTCCTTCTCACCTTAAATGACCTTGTTTCTCTATCTGCAAGGTCACCTTTTGTGCCCCATTACAAACCTTCCCGATTTTTTTTAATGGTACACACAGGTAGTGCGTCACGATTGTCATGCGTGAGTGCGCACATCGTACGTGTACTTTTGTGTATACCCACTTAAAGACTGAACTGTTCTCAGACGATTATCATTTATGTACGCCCCTCGCCATCTATTACCAATTTCCCCACCAAACTGCGGCTCCGATCTCTGTTATATAATCTCTCTGTTCACTTACCTTTTTTAGCCTACGTGTGTATCCTCATAGCTCCCCTCCGTAATATGATTAAGTTGGTCAGAGTTGAGACCACTACAGCCTTCTTCCTCTTTTATGGTGACACCCAATTACAATCAACGCATGCACTCATTATCCTTTATGTTATTGGTGCCCAAAATATCCCTCTTCCTTTACGCTGTACCTACGTTTTTTTATCGGAACTGGAGGACTTAGAGACATTTGTCGGGACATGAGGACAGCTCCCGAACCTGATCTTAGTGCTTAATCACCTAGGCTTCAATTCCGGTGATGGCTGCAGACTTGTGCTTCTTTTGAAAACGAACTTATTGATGTAAGTCATTTATTCAGCGTGACTGCTATCAGCTTTTAAAGCTGCCTTTCCTATTTTTGCATTGTCATTATTCACGCTATTAACAGCAAACATCAACTAGACCATGGTCCTATGGGGATGCTTACTGGTAACTCAACTATGTCCCGAACACAGTACTAGTTCTGCAGGTTCAAACACGGAGGAGTAAAGACAGAATAATTGGAATAACAATCACAATGGTTTTAGGGCATTCACTCCTGCCAAGCATGGTCTGAAGGAGGAAATCATTAAAGCCTACTCTGATCAATTGTTCCGATCTGGGGTCAGGTCCGTGCACTTATTATTGATAACCTTGTTGGTGGAAGCGTCGCATTAATCGGCCTGGATTTTTGTTAATGCCATTCTAAAAAACCTAGGAGATTTTTGTCCTAGGAAAAATGCTTCTGGTAACATGTAAGAAAGATGCTCTCATTGGGGTAGTGGGAGTAGCATGCATTTTCCTCGTCTTGATTAAATTTTGAGGTGGAGGTGATTAAGCATAATTAAGTTCGTTGCTGAAAGGGACGCTTTCAACCGTGTAGAACTAGGGCACTTGCAACAGCCGTAACTTTTATGGAACGATGCATAATTGAATATCTATAGTCGATTAACACAGTCTTAGTCATGATGCTGATAAGATTTTGCAGTAGATAATTGTGGTTTCTTATACGTGCGAGTGTGACTGGTTGCTCTGTCTACCAGAAAGGAAATGGGCTCTTGCTCTGCTCTTGAGTAGCTTCTATTTCGATTAAATGATAGGTATATGCTGCTCTGTTTTAGGAACATAGAAAAACTCGGGCTTTACGGCGTGCTTCTCATCTCATATGCCCAGATGCTAACTAGCGCTTATTGCCAATATTTCAGCTTCTTTTTCTAGAGGTTAATGTGTCTGATCCTCTGGCTGTGTATCCCTCGAATGGACGTGTAGTAGGTGTTTACATTTATGGTCACTTTGTCGTCCCAATTTACTGTAGTTGTAGGCCGAATATGAAATAGCTATTTTGTAGGATAACGAATGTGAGGCAGGTCTTCCGAGATTTCTAGCAGAAATTATTTTCTAATGGGCAGCGCTGTGTGAATAGGATTCGTTGATTGTGTTGATGCTTGCAGCTATTTGCGATGGTATTGGCTCACCTTTGACCAATCAGATGTCCAATTACTTTCTGAGTAGAAAACAAAGTGTAAATCCCTCTATACAGCGAAAGCAATCTTTTCGTATTATAACTACAAGTTAAACTATTTCATATCCCTTGAAACCCATCAGTCTCTTGTCCCGTATATTCCGCTATGTGAACTCCATTTCCCTCATTTCTTATTATTTCATTGTTTTTCAACTGAATCGCACTTCGTTCAATGCAAATCTGTCGTTATTCTGTCTTGAGAGGTGGGAGTAATTGCTACCCTGATTTTGTTGTGCGCACTCAAACTATGGGCCACTTGACTTGATTTGCAAATGTTTGTCAATGTGTTTCGCCCATGTGCTTGTGTGTGAAGGGTTGGGTGGATTTTGTTTGTGTGTGCATTTGCACATCGATTCGGGTTCGTGATGCCTCTTCTTTGCTCCTTTTTTTCTCACAGAAATTTTACCCGTGTACTTTACTTCAACTCTTTAACAGCTGTTGAAGCTGCCTTCAAAACAGGCAGTGCTTTTGCATACGAAATACATTGAAATTGATACGGGCGGATTTTTATGACTAGATCGGAATCGTGCACAATAACTCAGTGGATTGTCCAATGTAAAGTGTTATAAAAAATGTGCGTCGTCCAAAATTTTCTACACGACAATTCATTTTCTAGCGCACTTAGTTGAGTTCTTACCCTTTGTTGCATTCGCATTTCCATTGAGAGTTTTATTGTAAAGCATCTGCTTCTCTCCCCCGTTTACGGGCTCGAAGTTTACCTTTCTGTGGAAGAGAGCCGCTGAACACCGGCTTTCCCATCTTCCAGCCTAAAAAGTTTATTTAAGAGTTTTTCATCTTGTTTGAGGTTCAGAGAAAGGTGTCGGTTCTAAAATGTCATGTTTGGACAAATCCCGCAGAACCCTTGTCCCCTTGTTTAATCTTTGATTAATTGGGAATACTAGGTACTCAGGATCGTTAATTTGATTTTGTAGTACGCCACTAATGACCCGGATTCGCAATTTCTATGAGTCAGTAAGTGCAGGTGACTTTGAATTGGGCATTGACTATGCTATGCCACTTCCACTTCATTTGTAGAGTTCGCGGTCTTTTCTGACTAAATATTACAATTCCTGAATGTTCTGCAATGCTTAGCTGTATGTGGATTTGATACTCAATACAAAATTGCTTTATCATACTATCTCACATTTTCTCCCTTAATGCATGCAAAATCTTTTTGTTTAGGTCTGGGCGTTTGTTCGAGCATAAATTCATCCAAATCAACGCATTTCTTCAGTACGAGGATATTCTATTGTTTGCCACATGATTAAGCCACTGATTGGTCTAAGCTGTTTGATAGAGACTCAGTGATGAAAAACATTTTTGGCATGGGAAGGATTGTAGTGTATCCGTTTGAGTGATCATAGCACGACCTAGTTCCACTTACTGCGTCAATTCTCGATACAGCAATTGCTGTCACCTGAACAACCCTTTATTGAAAGTCTTTTCCCGTATTTTGTATCACATTAATGTAGAAATATCTGATTTCGTGTGAAAAGGAGAAAAGCTGATTTAACTAAGCAGTTGGACGAAATTTTTAACAAAAAAGCGACCGAAACAATTTTCCACAAAATTACTGCAGCTGAGATTTTACGGAGTTAATCAATGCTGCTGTCTGAACTCTAAGGGGGGACGGCTTAGTTTTGTTAGCCGAGTTCAACTTACTTTGTAAACATTCGTAATGAGTTATCTCTTAACCATTTCTCCTCAAAGCCTAAAGTTTTTCCATCCTTGCTATAGCTACAAATAATGGTGTGGGGTGAAGCGTTTCCTTCCGTTGTTGTATGGGAATCAATCCCTGACCTAATGGAATAATTATTTTCACTAATTAGATGTTAACTTGGCGGTATTACTGATGCGATAAATTTTTGTGGAAAAACTCGTTGTGGACTTGGGCATTTTTTTACGACCTAAATACGCACTCAATTGGCTACTAAAAGGCCCTGAAAATTGCAGGCAATTTCTTGCGTAGCGTGGGAATGGAAGAAAAACCTTCCAGTAATTAGCCCATTTAATTTGATCTGTCGGCCAAAAGCTCGACTGTAGATCCATCATCGCCTCTGCGCAATCACTGTTCCCAGTCCTGATTGGAGTACTTCAGTAATAGGATTTTCGCGCAGGATGAGCGATTTTTTTGATAGATTGGTTACTGGTGCGGATTGAATTTAAGGAATATTATCATTGGGAAATTGTAAGCACGGTGGACCACCTTTATGCCTTCGATATTGATGAAATAGGTGAGACATGGTGGTCATTGTTTCGGCGTTGAAGAATTGGAAAAGAAAAATATCAAATGCATAAGTGCGTCATGTTGCTGGTGTTTATTGTACGGGAAGAGTCGTTTCGATCGTTTAAGGACTTGCAATGTAAGTGATATGGAGTGCCTCCCTACTTGCAGAAGAAATTTGGATGATCGTAAATGGAATTTTAAGCGTTGCAAGGGAAGGATTGGGATGCTTTCTGCATTTGCTTGAAGTCAACTTTCTAGCTTTATAAATACATTTAGGGGAGAGAACTGATATATTCATGGGTAAGACGCAGGGAAAGCTCATAATTTCTCTCCTCGTCTCTTGTGGCGAATTTTTGTGATCAGCGAAGATTCCTTGGGTCGCAAAATTACTGGATCAAGTAGGATGTCGTTGTGCCATCGTTGGAGTTAGTGCGTTGTCAGACGCCTTTTTTCCGAGCGTTGCCATTTGAAAGGGGTCGGTGCTGTAATTTAAGGGAGGCAGTTACATTTTTGTAGTCAAAGTAGCAGTTGTAGTAAAAGGTGTGAACAACCATCCATATTGATGAATCATCACATGAGTTTCTGTGTCTGTTTGTTAAATCGGTACAATCTAGTTTTGGTAGATAAAGCTCAGGTTTTCTCATTCACGCGTTCGCTACCATGTCCCTAGAGGAAACTTGTCACTTTCAAGGTGTTTTATTCGAGTTTGGTACCAACACTTGCATCGCAGAAATGACAAATTTAAATCTGCTAAAAGTTGAACAAACGTTTTTGCCCCTTTGCCGTGAGCATCGAACGTCTCTTATAGTGTTTTAAACTCAGCAAATCTGTTTATAAAACCATTTTGTATAAATGACTGCCATAAACTGGTAAAGAACAAATTTCACATGCTTCTTGGGTCGGGCTTGCGTAAGAAGATTTTGGCATCGCACTTCTGGTAGGCCACAACTGCATTTGAGAGTTTAAGATCTGACTGACTCCTCAGCTCTTCTTCTTCATTCGACAGATTTTGAGCGTGGAGGATGACCCAAACTGGTACTTGGCAGAACAGGATGGGCGGAAGGGTCTGGTGCCATGCAACTACATCTCCTTCCGTCCCAATCCCTGGTATATGCAGGCGTGTCGTCGAAACACTGCGGAGGAGTGCCTTCTTGAAACTGACCCGTACACCGGTCTGCCCGTCCAACCCGACGGTGCTTTCGTGGTCCGACGTTCCGAGTCCAATGGGCCTGGCTTCAGCCTCTCCGTTAAGTAAGTCGGGGGAGTACTTGTGTTTGTGCATGGCTTGGGTAAGTTAAAATCCAACCCGACCTTAGTGATTCTTCACTGAAGGGGTTCATTTTGAGCATTCTTTGATTTGGCTTGCTGTGTAGGTCGGTAATTGCATGCTCTGTATAATTTGCTGTAAAAGTTTCTTGGAGGAAGTTACTGTACACCTATTAACTGGATTTCAAAGATATTTGGTTGCCGAAGGAAACTTTTTTTTGGCGGTTTAGTTGAAGTGTATTTGGTTAACTTGGTTTCCTAGATAAACGTTATTCATTTGTCAGAAGAATTGTTTAGTTGCTAAATTTCACCACTTGATGCTACTTTTCCTCTCACTTAGGCTGCTTTGTTGGACTTATAACTCTGGAAAGGAACCATTCTGTTTCATTTCGTGATTTTTTAAGCTATTTGCGCGGTTTTATTGGTTCCACGAGGATCCACTTTTTCGACAACAGTCCGAAGTTGGGAATTCTGCGTCGATTCACAGCGGTTTTAAACCAAGGGAGGTACCCTTCATTTGAATCAGTTTTTCTGGCATCCGAACATAATACTTTACGTACGGAGGAAGGATGTCGTTTCCCTTTATATACACTCCATATACAAACATAAGTCATCTCAACTCTGGTTTGGAGAGCTAAAATAGCAGCCAAAGTGGCTGACAGAAACATGATAAATTCGGGTAGAAATTTACGGAAATGTAAAGGTATTCCGAATGTTTACCCTTTTTAGAGGTTTGTTGCTTTTCCAAGGGAAATTTCCAAATTATTACAAAATACATTTTAAAAGGCATTAGCATTTCAAAATACTACATACCTACGTCCCTTGTTAGGTCTCTTTCAAAATAAGAATGGTTAAAGTTTCTACAGACGTAAACCAAAAGAATACCTCACTTTCGCAGATGGTTAGCACCCGCTGCTGAAGTGCCCCACTTATCTATCCCTCTGTCAAACCTCGCGTGAGGGGTAATCATTAAAAGAGTACATAACGCATTCGTAGTTAGGTAAATCATCGAATTTATGCATGACTGAGCAATAAGTGTTCCACTTTTGTGTTCGACTAAATAAGATCAAGCCAATTGGTATGATCGTTCGCCACCACAAACAAAGCAGAGACTCCTCATTAAGCAGGACATTTGCACTACGTGAATCCTACCAATGCATGAATGAAAGCAGCCTGGGAGTCCAATCTCCTAGCCCGATTCTACAGCGGCTGCGAGTTGTTTCTTTCTGCTTCATCTGCAGCGTCTTTGTCAAGACCTTCTTCTTCTTCTTCTTCTTCTTCTTCTTCTTCTTCTTCTTCTTCTTCTTCTTCTTCTTCTTCTTCTTCTTCTTCTTCTTCTTCTTTCGCACCAGGCACCCAGATCACGCGGTGTAATAAATGCATTGGCACATAAGTGATTAGGCTTGGCCACCAACACAAAGAGCCTATGGAAAGTATAGCTAATGGCTTAGTAATGGCGCACGACATTTTCACGGAACTAGAGGAACTTGAAAAACATCAGAAGACAAATGACGTGGCAGGTGGAGAGACAAGTGGACTTAAGATACAACGAAAGCACTTTGCGAATCAGCATCCTTATCACTCCATTCGGCCTACTTCTCTTCATGTTCGTTGGAGGAATCACTTCTATTCCACTAAAAGTGTACACCAATTGTAACCAGAGCAGATTGCGCGAACTTCGTCGTTGCATTTCCGTAATGACAAACGGCCTGCGCTCCTCTCTCACGCTGTCAAGTGGCAAGATGCTGTGGAAAGAAGGAATCAACAACAACAACACCATCTACATTTCATTGGTGAGATCAACCGTTTGTGTGTATGAATGTTGGGCTGTGTTAGCATCGCGGAGTCAATAGTAGGGTATATCAGAAGAAGTCAGTAGAATTTGTCGCCCCGAGTTACTCCACACACCACATGAGCTAGAGTAACCCCTCCACTCCTGTGCTAACACACAACACGGAGTGTGCGGTTGATGAGGATGAGAGGAGCCTCCTTCCTGTCTTCCTGCCAACGACTGTTCAACATCGCAGTTGTCTTCCGCTTGTGGTAAATGGGAAACACTCTTGGAACACACTTCCACTCAAAAGCATCTTTCAGTCGATTGCACAAAGTTCCACTTCTCCCTTCTGAGATGATGCAAATTCAAGTGCAACTTGGAAACGATTGTTGTGTGGCTGCTTCAAGGCCATTTACCATTCCGCATCGCGAAATCTATCCACCTTTTCTTGAAGCTGACTGACTTGACTGCCTCCACATAATCCACCCCTGACGATGGAGGATGCTGAAATTGGAGTAGGAATCGGAGTAGATGGACTGGCAAACGAAGCACCCCACAAGGTGGGATAAGGAGCAGATGAACTTCATTACTGTTGCATCCAACACTTGTTTGCGATTAGGTGTACAAATCCAACTAAAGTGTGGTAGCATCACTGCAAGCTAGCTTCGTGCGTCCAACCCACTTTGTTACTGTGCCAGTCGGTCGTCGATTTTCATCTTATGCTCCGTAACTTCATTGGTTTCGGCTACCAACGTCAGGACTCAACTCTTCATCTCAACTAGCGTGTCCATGTCGCCGATGTGTTCTACCAACTCCACTAATTAATCAGCTAAGTCATTTTGAGGTCACCTCAGCACGAAATTGGTGTGACTGCTTCCACCACAACCGTATTCGCAACTGCACCCGCAACTGCGTCTCCATTCTCCATGTGGATGGACTTGATATTCTTCCGTTGAACAGCTACGCTTGATGCTGCAGTAGATATTGTATTTTTGATAGGAGAAAGAGGTCACTAGCCCGTCCTCACCATTTATAATATCATTACATTTTGACTTGCAGACCCAACATGAGGTGGATGCCGTGGATATCTCGGGTACCGTAAATACTTGCTTATCCGCCTGTCCCCTTGTGTATCATGTGCTGCCTCGAGCCAGGTGGCACTTCAGTTCAGTTTGGTGCAGTGCAGATCTTAGCGATAGCTAAGCACGTAGCACACATTGGGTGGTGTTGCGGTGGCAACAGGGAAGAGGAGGGAGGAGTGGATAGGGAAGAGAGGAGATGTGGGAAAGGGTATACAAGCACAGTGGATCTCGATCCACCGAAGGTCTCTCAACATCTGCTGCTCGTGCTCCTTCCCCCTCTCCCCCCTCATTTTCTCTCCCTCCCTCTGACAGTACTGCTCACGGATTCGCTCGCCCTGTCGCCAGTGCCTCACATGACGGCTCCGTGAGGTGACGCTCATGCAAATAGGAACGAATGCCTGCGGCTTTGGTGGCCGCGTTGATTAGCACAACAATCGAGGCTAGTAGAGAGGGAAGGAGAGAGAAGACGGGAAGGGAGGAAGGGAGGCAGGAGGGAGGAAAGGCAATCGGCGACTCTCTTTGCCCACTGTTGGTGGACATCGTAGCTGTCCACAAGTGCGTGTGCACGCATGTGTGCGCGCACGCTCTCCTCATCATGACAGCCACCACTCCACTCACTACGACATTCGCGCTTCTATGCTTCTCGTCGCGTGTTATCCCGCTTCCTCAAGTCATTCGCAATGAATCACAATGGACAAATCACTGTTTTTCCTCCTTTTCACAGCCTTCCATAATTTGGACAGCCATACCACCTGCCTGGATGCGCCATGATTGATTCCTACCACCCGTCAGTTGACTGATTGCCTCCTTCTGTCAGCAATTCATGTTCACTCCCTTCGACAAAACTAGAAACCACTGTCTCTTGTTCCGCCTCCTTGTCCTCTGACTCTACTGCATTGAATATGCGTTCCACGCACGGAAAGCTGAAAGTCAGTTAAATTGCCACATACTACTACCCTTATTGGGAAGAGAGTGGGGGTAGGGGGTGTGTTCATCTCGAATCCAATCCTCGTCCTATGCCAATGCATGCGTAACCGGCAACGCTTATTGTCTAAACTGAAAGTTAGAGAGAGGGAGAGGAGAGAATGCCACTCGAACTTCGTCAATCGTGTTGAATGTAGTTCAGTTGAATACCTCCTAGTGGGTTTTCGTGCACTCTGCCACTTCCCGATCGCATCATCAACTATGGTTGTAAAGGGCTGTGCACAACCCGATTGTGCTTCTCATGAAGTTTACCCACTCATCCAGCCTCCCTGCATCTTGCCTCAACTTGACCAATGTGCAGTGGGATGGATCGCTTGTCTTGGCACTGGAGTGTGTCTGCAACGTGATGTTTGTGCTAATGGAAGGACTAGCAAATTATTCGCCAATAGCAGCCAAAGAGCAGCCTTTCTCTTTCCTTTGCAATTGTGTTGTGAAATCCACCGGCACTGAGTAACGAGGTGTAGGGTGGAATGTGTACGAAACATCTGCTTTCAAATGCAAGCCGTGCTCACTTTTAGGCAAAGTATTCAAGCGTTGAGTTTATGCCTTGAGAAAGCGTGAACTTTGAGTCTCACGACTCTGCAACTATCTTTTTCCTATTTCCGACTCACCTCTTTTACACCTTCATTCACGCATATGAAGCTTCATTTTTCTAATCCATCACATTGCGTCACATCTCATTGCATGACTTGGTATTATGAGCATGTTCTTGTAAGTCCCCTCAATAAGGGTGTCTTTATTCCCCATTTATCGTAGCTTTGTATGTCACGAATTATCTTGTGTCGCTATGGCCGGCTTTGTCCATATCTTGTTTTCCTTGAAACTTTTTACCATCCATTTTTAATTTAAACATCAAGTACTTCGGGTTGTGCTTTCTCTTACTGCGGTACATTTTTGTCATCGTTACGAGAATTTTGTGCTCTATTGTATCAACTGGTGAAACACTTCATTTGATTTCTCGAGGTTATGTATCTCTACATGGACGTTATTGTGGGGTCGTGGTACATATCACATTGCCTGCATGTCCTACACGTCTGTGTTGCGGAGCTTTACTCCTTACCGCCTAATCTTACAAACACATATAATGAGGTTACTTCCTCATTTGTGCATCTTAAACAAGTTCTTCTGGGTTAACTTGGCTGCTACGTTGGCGGTAGCCTCGGGGTATGCTTCGACACACTTCTTGCAAAGAATGTGACAGGTTTGTTTGTTACTTCATAGGCGATTTCCGTCTGATGGGGTCACTTTGTTACTCATAAGAAGGTGCCTGCTGAAACTTGAGACACTTGCAACAGAGGACTTGCCAAAATCTTATTGGCTTGTGACAGTCACCTCGTCCTCATGACCTGTCCCATGACCAGTAGCGGAGCCAGGCTCAACTTTGCTTGTGAACTCAATTAGAATATTGAGATAGAGTGAATGATAATTAGAACATGAAGATTTGACATCTCATGTTTTAAAAATCTCATCATAGTCCAGATAAATAACTCGGTAATGAAACCAGGTAAAATGCCAAGTGGTAATCTTGATTAAATTTCCAATTTTAATCGTAAGCAATGCCTAACCCCCAATACAGTTTGTTAAGAAAGGGTGAGAGGTGCTTTTCGTTCTGTCTGGCGGTTGCTTTTAGTTCTTGCTGAAAGCACTGTTGATGCCAAAAAAAGTGCAGAAGGGTGGCGTTTGGTATCATTTGAATAACCTTAGTTCCTCGCCATTCACAGCCTTGAAACAGAACTGCTTACGGCCCTGAATGACCAATATTCTTACGTCTCCAATGCCTTATGCGTCTGCAGTCACTAATGCTTAAGACCGATTTTTAGTGTGTAGACACCGGTCTACAAAATTAGGAAAACTCGAACACGTCTGAGTTGCTGATTAATCACGTGTACGTGTGGATGGGTGCACTGCGTGGCATGCCTCATCCTCGATGACTCATCAGTTTCCATAACGGTGACCAAGCTGGGTGCCAAAATTGCACATACGCCTGCCCTCTCGAGTATTAGCGTATGACTAGTTCGCAGTGGTTGGCGAAAGGTCCAGGGGCCCAGGAGAGTGATCTACTAGGGCATTGGATGCAAAATGTCAAGTGAATAAGTATCTGCAAGGGGCCTTTTTTCCAATTCTACCCTTTGAATTCTAAAGCAAGCCAAGTGGGTCATGAGGAGTTTTAAGGCTTTCGGTACCATTGTGAAGTTACCGGTCTATCTCTTGGCTGTGTAAATGATTGTGGCCAATATCCAGCCGCCTTAGTTAATTAGCTAAGTCTGCAGTAGATTGTGTCGGAAGCATATAAGAGTAATATATTCTTGTGGATTGCTAGCATAAATATTATGGTACATTGGCCCCATCTTATTTTGGCCGTTATCCACACTACCTCCAGTTAATGCTTTTCTGCTTTGGCCATCATAGTGGTGTTTGGATCGATTAAGATCAACGGCTTGACAATACTGAAAACCCTGTCGCGAGACTCGCCTTTTATCGACATTTTGACAGGGTTCGTCCATCACATCGTCTATTAGAAAACCGCATTATGGGGGCATTCTTAGCTAGATATTGCTCAAAGTTCGCCGATGTTCTGGAGCGAAGGCATCTCAAGGATCAGTCGCTAAAGGCTAAATCTACTTCATCAAATATTTTTTCTTAACATGTTGCTTGTTGCTATTTCTGACTATTTTCTTCGTTTCCGCTTAGCTATCATTTTAATACCATCGAGGCACTTATTTGTGTTACTGTCAACCTGTGACATCTTTAGATGTCATTTGTTATTGTAGCAGTCTTGCCATCAGTTTCTTTTATAACATTTAGCTTCGACTCTTTTAATAAACGGTGTTCGGATGACAAACTTTGGGCATTTGCCAAACAGTTTGTGTAGTTTTTTTCCGGTCTGTAGACCTGGTTATCCTCTGGAGACCCCCTTCCATTACAATTATGAGCTGTGGGGGGTCGGTTTATTGCCACATAAATATTATTTGTAGTACCAACTAGTGTGACCACATTCATGGGAGAATAAAAGACGACGTACACATCCAAAGAAGGATCTGACTTATTTTTTAGGGAAGTTATATGGCATATGTCTAGAAATACACAACAGATGGGGATGCAGGTGGTATGAACAGAGCTTCGCACTACCAGTAGTGGAGGTAGATTTGCTGGAGACTCAAAATAGCGCGAATTCTAGTAACAGATGGACATCTTCAGTTGTCTTGGTGCATCTTGGCTTTGAGTTGTTTTGGCACTTCAAACACTTATTACTGTCCACGTGAACTCTTCTTTTCTCACCTATCTTAATGATGCCGTATAAGCAGAAGAGGGGATACTTTAGCCGACTTGTGTTGAGGAGGTAGCAATGATTTGGCTATTGGATTTTTCTTAAATTGCTGGTTCATTTCCGACACTTTAATGAAGCCTGAATGCTGCCAATAGCTCTATTTTTCCTTTGCAGTTTTTGCCGTTGTCTTGGTTAATTGTTGGTGATTAAAAGCCGTAACATTCTAGGTGATGTTCAATATTACTTGATAAAGTGTCGTGAATTTCCTCTAATTCCAAAAAAAGCAACTTGTTTCATGAGGGCTACTTAAAAGGCATTAGTCACAAACGGAAATGTGCACTCAAAGGAAACTGGGTTACTCATGCTTACAGTGAATGCGCTTTTACCGAGCCCTGTTTTTTTGCCTCTAGAGACGGCCAGAAAGTGCAGCACTTCAAGGTGCTACAAGATGAGATGGGCAAGTACTTTGTTTGGCTACGCAAATTTGACTCCATCAACCAGCTGATTGACTACCATCGACGCACTAGCATCTCCCGCGACGGTTTCCTCCTCCTTGTCGATAGGCAGCCCTCTAGGGTGAGTTTTCACTGCCTTCCTTCCCTTCCTTTAATGACAGCCTCTTCATAAAATAGTTGCTGAGTCTGAGTTACTTTTGAGTTCACCGCAAGGCTTGGTTGTTTTGAAGCAACTCTTATAAATTTTTGAGAAGACTGGTAGATTTAGGACATAGGTAGTATGAGTAGCTCAAGAATTCCTTCTTATGAAATAAACATATTATGATACGGCATCGTCCGAGATATCCCCGAAGATGGTACACGACGTGCGAATTTGGAGGTTGCTTTGTAATGGGTGCATGAAGGGATGAAGAGATTTGACGGACCTTCATGCTACCACTATGGATTTCGAAGGGCTGGAAAAGAAGTCTCACTCGGTCATGTATAATTGAAATAAATGTCGTCCCACTTTTAACCCTCTCTATGGACGATCTTCTACTTTAACCATAGACAGGAATCAATCGTGTAATCTGAGTGACAATGCCATGAAGGCTCTTATTTTATCCGTGAACTTGGATTCGTTTCCTCAGTTAGACAAACTGCATTTCGTGGTGCTGGGGGCCGAACGATATTCTGCTGCAAACAGGTTCTGTATGCCAAGTGGATAGTGGAGACTGCTATTAATTGCAAATCAAAATAACAATATCATTCTTTTTTAATCTTTTAGCAATCCTAGAAAATCCCAGAATAACAGATTTATTACCCTTTTATTACGATTAGAACTTTACTCGTTCCCTTTAGTGAAGTAACACTTTTCCATTGTCACCATAGGCATGCTTTGACCTCTCAAGCAACCAGGACTATTAAATTGATTCCAATGAGGCTTTCCATGTCTCCCTTTTTTGAAATCCACTCTTGATTTTACGACCGTAAAAAGATTGTCCATCTTTCTTCCACCCTTTTTTGACAAGTTTGCTACTCACCATCATTTTTTGTTATTTCTCAGACGTTACTTTTAGCTGTTTTACTTTTTATGTACGGAGCTTACATGTTGATAGAATTTAGCGCGTGTCTAACTGCCATCAATCACACTTCCAACCAAATATTCGAATCCTTTTTTCACTCTCTCCGCCTAAGTTGACGTCGCAACAACACTGCTTTGTTTCAGCGTCAGCGATTTTTTGCTATTATTTAAACTGCATCTCTGCATTGTTTGAATATCTTTCGTCTAGTTTCTCTCCTTCTTATGTAAGTTGATAAAAATGACCGTCAAATTCCTCCTTGAAGTAGCTAGATTGCTTCAGGCTCACTAATTGCGCTGTTATAACTGGACTGTTTAGATTGACACTTTAATAGCAAAATTAGGCTTCTACTGGATAATTGAGTTCCATGTATCGGATGATAAATAAGCGTCAAGAAAATTACCTCTGTATGGGAGAAAAAACAGAAACCCGAATACATGCCTATTCGGGTCTCAACCTTTATCAGGTAAAAGTTAAACGTTTTAGGGTTGCATTACATTTGATGAACCTCCCGCTATTTCGCAAAATATTTGTTCCTTTTCTGCCACTTTTGACAACAAACACATCTATTCATTTTCCTGAGATTAAAACGACTCAATTTTTATCTCCATCATCCGTAGGCTGATTTTAAGATCAAGTCGGCACTGGTTCCCCGTGTTCTTGGTGCTTCAGTGGATTTAAGCAAGACTTTGGTTATTATTGGTTGTGGTTAGTTTCATGCAATTTGACTTAAGATGGCGCTAGTAACTTCGAGTCGTATTTGAATTTACCAGCTCGTTCTCTGTGGATCGCGTTCTCTACAATGACTCCAGGATTTTTCAAGTAGTTTAAGATCCACTTCATAATTAAATTTGGACTAAAAATAGGATCTCACAATCATACTTCTTCAAGGAAGCATGCGTAAGTTGTAGAATGTAACATCACTAGATCTGAATTCGATCAAAGAGGCAGTCCAAATTAGTATTAAATATGCAAGGAATTTTATTATTGATGCGATTCAACGTCATGAGAAACCTGAACTGAGACGAGGGCATTGAATATTGATGGATGAAAATAACAGATCGCTTGCTGAACTACTTGTAACTGTTTCAATAGAGCCGTTTTAGCATTTGTTGGAGGTCGAAAGAATTCGGTAAGTGTTGCCTCTTTGCAATTGCCAAAGCTCCGTAAACCTGGCCACTTAAAATCTTCGGGCCAGTCACTCCGACGCATACATAACAATGCAAGGGGACATGTGGGCTGCGTTAAGAAAACAATGAGCCTGTGAGCAGAATAATAAGGAAACAGAGGCGGCATCGCTCGACTTGCTATTCATTTCTATCCATTTCAGCGTAGTCTAGTTTCTAGAGGTGCTACACCGCGCTTTTTTGGAAGAATGAAATCCCCTAAATAACAAAAATTTACACGTACTATCGAGTACGATATGGGTGGATTAAGTAGCTGATGTGGCTGCTTTAAAAGGCTTAACGAGGTTAGTCTACTAATTGCACATTTAGTGGGTTAAGGTAAAGCAACGGGAAGCGGCGAGACTTAATTACGTTAAGAATGAGGAGGGTGGATGCCTGCAATCAAAGGACATCTTGTTTCGTCTAATCATGAAAGCTGTGAGTTTTATATGAAACCCCATTACTGTAGGCAAAGCACACAAGGCATACAAGGACTTTTGCTTTTTTCATTGTTGTCGTCATGGCTCTTTCTTTTATGCCAAATTACATACGTAGGTAGGGATATTTATGGAGCGTTAGCGGCAACATAAGCTGTTGCAGTCTCTGCTTTGTTTGTGGTGGCGAACGATCATACCAATTGGTTTGATCTCGATTATTCGAACACAAAAAATATCAAATGCTTCTCCCTCCTTTACAGGAATTTTTCGAGCTGTTGACTGATAATTGAATCTATTTTAGATTTTGAGTTTTCCTTAGTATTTGGTAAATAATGTTTTTGCTTTATTTATATTATTTATGTTAATAGAATGGTTGGACCAATGGTTTTCGCGCTAGGTGGATTCGTGATTGCTTTTTCAATTTGAAATTGAAACAATTTTAAATGAAATGAATTGGCATGTCTGAGTGTAACGTAGCAATTTAGCGGTAGCTTCATCTTGGTTGGCCGACAAATTCTTCGTCTTTGGATCAACAAGTATCTATTTGCATGTTTTGGCTTATAGATGATTAGCATGGGACGCGGAGACCAACAGTCTCAGATGGTGCAGCGGGTGATCGCGCGTTTTGATTTCAATGCCTCAGAGCCAGAGGAGTTGTCATTCCATCGGGGTGACGTGATTGAAGTGTTGGGCCAGGAGGACGAAAATTGGTGGCGCGGTCGAATCTCCAACACCGGCTCTACCGGCCTCTTCCCTGCCAACTACGTGGACACCCTACCACCCATTATGCCCAATGCTGCTCACCGTCCCACCAACTAGGCTACTGCCTCCAACTTCGAAATTATTAGTCCAATTTTTCACCCTCCTTCCTCACTCCCATTTTCTTGTGATGCTAACCACGCTGGCACAAGACTACCGACTCATTTCTGGTTCCTCATCTCTCACTTCCTTTGTTCGATCGATAACTTTCTCGTTCGTTCGCTTCTTCGTCTAACGCCTTTCTCCTTCAATTCTAAACCAGCGTATTTGTGTGTATTTCTGTCAATGCGTAACTGTGTATACTGCGCGGCTACTCTCCTTACTACCTGATTCCCGTTGGTTATCCGCCGACCCAATCCTTGTCTCATCGCATTACATTGATGCTCATGCTGACGCCTCGTGCTGCTGCGCCCGTGTTATGCTACCATTTGAAGTTGCTGGTGCTGCTGTCGCTAAAATGGTGTCTCATCCCTTTTCTGGTCTCCTTCGGGGTTAAGGAAAGGGCGGAAGAGATAAACCATGGGGTGGAAAGGTCCGGGGTCAGCAGATTCTTAGTGGTTAATGAATAGACCGGTGGCACTGAGATGGGTGGGCGAATTGGAAGTGTATAGAAGGATCGGGGGCAGATGAGTGAGCTTAGGATGAGAAGCCAGGTGGGGTCTTGAGTAGAGGCAAAATCCGAGTATTGATGACAGCGTTTCCAATGGGATGCTATTGAGGCGGGGGCGTACGATAACAGCCTTTAATAAAAGCAATGTTTGGATTTTGTTTTGGGTTCACGCACTCTCCTTACGTGTCACAGTGCTTGGACTAGAATTGGCTTGTAAGCAGCAATAGGAATGCGTTATTATTTGGTGAGTAATTGTTTTTAAATAAGAATAGCCTAAGGCGAATTCCGCAGTTGATTTTAACAGTACATTTATTTAAACCAATTGTTAAGTGAACTGTAGCGTCCTGAGACGCCCTGACGACGAAAGAAGACACAATACTCGGTCAGAATATATATTCAGCGCAGAGAAGGCGTCTGGGCTATTGGCATGGCCCAAAAGGCCAGCCCACCCAGCGAGGTACAAGGGGGCTAATTCAAAGCACAAAAGTGGCGCCTCACCAGAATTAAGGGATAAAACACTATCGTAATACAGAACAACACCTTAAATTTGATAATCGATTCACAGCCATTGTTCCATGGTGAGTGCGGTTGAAGAGAAATTATACTGGGTAAAGCATTTAGCCCGGGATAATCCCAAAATGTACGGAGCTACTGACTGTCGATATGAATGTTACAAATACCATTTTTGGGTGTTTGCATAACAAAAAACAGGCAACACAAAGTACTAAAGCAGCTAGTCTGCGAAAAATACGAATTTCTTTCTACAAAATAAATAGTTGCAAATGCAAAAACATTTTAATTACAGTAAATACTTTATTCATATACTAATTTATTAGAAACCCAGCCTTTGTTTGAGTAAACCAGGGTTTTGCATCGCAAAAATGCCGAAACGTTTTCTGTGTGATCTTAAGGTGGCTGAATTACGTAACGAACTGGAAAAACGCGGCGTAGACAAGAGTGGTGTGAAACCAATTTTAATGGAACGATTGAGAGAAGTATTGCTGTGTAATCCTACTTATTTTCAGATTATTCTGAAGGAGGGATACGACCCAGCGACGTTCAACTTTAAGAATGCTAGTAACCCGAGCGTGGGTCCACCTGGTGATGGTCTGCGTGTTAAGGTAGGAAAATATTTCATTTTGGATAAATGTTTATAGGTGGAAACCTCTGATGTTGAGGCTGCAGTCGGTAAGTCAATTCGTTTGTGTCACTGATTGCCTGGGTCCCCTTCCCAAGTTTTTTGCGTTATTAATGATCTGAGCGGTTGGCTTCTGCATTGAATGGTGTGCTTTTAATTCGGCGAGAGGGTTTTGTTGGCATTTTCTGGGGGTAGTGCCCCTGGAGCCCACATAATTTGGATTGTATCCAACTTCTAAGACATCCCATGTAATCGACGTGGATAATGTGTCCGATTGCCAGATTTTTCATCTTCTAACGCATACATTGTGATTTGCGATCCTCAAGCTGAACTGGATAATTCAGGACGGCCTGAATCACACCTGACATCTGTGTCAGAGGGTTCAATTGGTCCCGCAGAGGCGTCCGAAATTGATGATAAAGCAAAGGAGGATGCAAATGAGCAATCAGAAGACGCAACCACTTTTGTGGTTAGGGTTGGTGAACATGAAGACGACTTGGACTATGACATTAAGGACACATCGGCTTCTGCTGAAGAGCCCCAAAAGGAAACAAAAATGTCACCCTCCGCTAAGAATGTGGACAGGTTGGTCTGCCTGAAACTTCGACTTCCTCCACGCCAGGCTTGTCTGGTTCATCCGACTTCCTTTTCATTTCAGCGAAGCTAGCACCACTACAAAACAAATATACCCGGAAAAACAACTAGGTAAATTGCAGTCAAGCAAGACCTCAATCACCTCCGAGCAAGCGTATCTGCGTGTGAGCAATTTGAAAATGCCCACAAAAGCTGTTGATTTAAAGCAATTTTTCAGCTCTCACGGCAAGGTCGTTTCAGGCAAGATTTTGGCAAGTACACGCGCTCCCGGTGGATGCGTTGGTTTTTTGAAAATGGCCTCTGCAGAGGACGCTGCCGCATGCATTAAAAAGTTAGATGGGACCGAATTTAATGGCAAAATCATAAAAATTGAAGCCACAGACAAAGTTCCCTCTTCAATATCAAAAGCACCCAAGAAAGAGTCATCGTCCGGTCCCGGCAAAATCAAGCCCGTTGGGACACCGGCTCCATCTAAATCAAGCCGTTTTCGTGGAGGAGACGTAGGTATGTCTGCCTTGAGCAGTGTGTGTGAATCATCATCTGCCCTACTTTACTAGGTAGTCGAGCTGTCGTTAGCTCACGTTCCATTGAGTCCGGTGGTGGTGTAGGCTCTGCTTCGCCGAACGAGCGCCTTCATCGTCGCAGTGCCCGAAATATACTGGGACGATATCGGAAATCCGCGCTCATCAATTCCCACCTCACACGTTCCCTCCAAAGAGCTCAAAATTTCATGCACCATGCTGGAGGCAGTGTGACAGTCTCTGCACGATCATTTCCAATTCGACAAAATCGACGTCGCATTTCTGATGAAGCTGAGGCTGTTGATAGTGATCCAAAAAGATCCCGTTTCAAAATAGTGAGTAACTCTCATATTTCCGTCGTCTTGACTTTGGCGGAGCTGAAGGGGTCTTCAGTACACCTTGCTGATGCTGCTATCTCAAGTTGAAGAATTCTGAAGTTAAATCAATGGTGAATGTACTGTGTTGAATGGCTACCAAATAACTACCATGAGTCCAAGAGTTTCTAGATGGGAGATACACTGTCTTCCAACCATGCACTCTTTTCTCGTTGTTGTGATGCCTATGCGTGTATGCGCACTTAACGTGTCTTTGTCTTTAGCCTTGTCCAAGAGTTCACTACTACGAAAGCTTACCGGCCTTTACACAGTATAATTCATCGAGGTAAGCTGGTTGCTCGTTGATATGTCCGATTCAGAACCCGCTGTGATGAGCAATCGGAGCGAGAAGCACCCTACAATCATCGCTGTAGAGGAACGCGGGAATCCTACCCTGTTCGGACACGCAGAGACGAGTCGTACTCTGTCCACTCTGCTGACGTGTATTATCGACGTGGATCTCGTTTTGCCTCGCCCCAGGAAGAAATACCGCCCCGGCACTACGCCAAACCCGTGGTCTACAGACGCCCCCCAGCTGATAGATTCGATGTACCTGTGGGCTACGTGGGAGATGGCGGTGGTAGTAGTTCGTTGTATCGACACCGAGTGCGCTACAACAACTACATCGTCAGTAGTGGTGGCACCAATGACGCTCGACCCCGTATCTTTGATGCGAACTATAGACAACAATCCCGAGCGCGTGGTAGCCAGTACAAGTCCTACCAAAATAGCAACAGAATCAACAAAGACGATCACCTTTTGCATCCAAGTAGACATCCAAATGATCGAGAACCCATTTGGCAAGTCGACTTTACACATTGCTGTTTCTGTACTGGCGAGAGGAGCCTATCAGGGAGTCCTGTACTGTGACTCAGAGCGAAGTCGAAAGAGATTTTGGCAAGACTTTCGAAATAAACATAGTTTCTTCTGCCTCGACGAATGAGAACCCTGCCTAAGAGATTGAAGTCCCGTTGAATTTCCTTAGATGTCTCGGCTTCGAATAGAGTTGAATGAGGGAGAAGTTTGCGCGTATGCCGCACTAGCACTGATTTCAACAAACGTTACCTCGATTCCAAACGGTCTCGGCAAGATGTTTCAGAATTCCGTGCACTTACCCACCCCACGAGGTCCCAATTCGTTTTAAAACTGAAATATTGTCAACACTTCCTGTGGAGGCGCTTCCATGCCCCTTAAATCGACCGATTCCCGCCACCACTGCTCGTAGTTATCCCCAAACCGGCATGAAAAGAGCTTCCGCTGAAAGGCGGCTTTATTGATTGTTACTCTTTGCACATAGGAAAACTCCTGATCCTCCGACATCTCACAGACATCGCTCAAGGGATAGATCACGGTCACCACCGCCAAGTCGTGCAAGCGGAGTGAGCAGATCCCGATCGCCACCACCGTTACCTCTACCCATTCATTACACCCGCCGGTCCCCTCCTCCTCCCTCTTCCTCGTTGGCGTCTCACAAGCATCGTCCCAGCTACGAAACTTCCTCCGCCAGTAGCTACTCCAGACGTGCGGGTGGTGGTGACACTCATCAGAGTTACCCACAAGCATCTGGCTCCATACCCTCATCCTCCAGGATTTCGCAGAAGGTCTCCCATATCATTGACTACGGGCATAGATCCAGTAGGCTGTTTTTTCGTTGTCTGATCGATTTCAGCATTTTCTTGCAACCTTCGACAGTTTTATTGCCTCAAAATAAGTAGGGGCTACTGCGTAATTATTGCTTGATCTACTGTTAAAGTCTACTGCGCATATTTGGAGTAGCGAGACCCCCAACTAACGTAGGCTACTAGTTTCGCTAGTCTGTTGCAGCTCATGCTTCTCGTGCGCCTTCTGTTCCTTCAAGTAGACTTTCAATAATGAGTTTGAGGTAAATCTGGATCAGTCCACCTGCTTGTACCGTCACTGTCTGCCAGTTGTTGAAACGCCGTAATCAAACAGCAAGGGCAATAATTTGAGCATCGGAATGAAGCTTAGCTGCTTCAGTGATTTGTTGATGAAAGTGGATGCGCACACTTATTTGCAAATTAGTGATGCACTGTGGCAGAGGTAAGTGCTCTGTTTTTGCTCTAGGCGCCAATAAGTCCATCCCTAGTTGGCAGTCGTCATCGCGGTCGCAGAATTTCAATGCTTCCGGATTCTCCAGTGGTGGAGCTGTCGGTGGCAGTAGAGGGGGCGGCAGCGGATACTCTTCCACCCAGTGGCGCTCTTCTGGATACAACTCACGACAGCAAACACGCTATTGAAAATAACGAACGTTTTTACTGTGCATTATTGGAACTAATCCTGTGGGATGTGCTAAAGAGAGGCCCTTTTGTTGTTGTCGGTGGACGTTAGATTGCACTCCTGTCGTTGAGGTTATTAGAGTCACCGTCACAGTTAAACGGCCTTTCTACCCCTCCCGCGGTTACCGCTGTGATCTCATACCTCCACCCCGAAACGATGCTAGCTCCGTCCGGAATAAACCCCTCTCTAAACCACTTTGATATTCCTCCACGCTGAACGTGGGTTGCCACAGGGATTAATCTAAGCCATTGGTAAACGTTCGCCGACCGCTGCATTTGATCTAATAGTCGAAGCCGATGAGCGTTGGTTCTGTAACAGACAAGTGAAAAACTTAAAAAATGTCACCACCGGCACGCATAAGTTTCCCCAACGGCCGCTGCTCTATTGTATTCGGATAACCTCGAAACTCCCCGGGGTTCATTTGCGTAAATCTTGCCTCAGTGAGGATGACTTATTAGGGAAATTGGATTAAGTGATCCCTTAAACATTACTGATCTGAGTAAATGTTTATCCTTAGTCCTCCGTATGAGCTATTTTTGGTTAAGTGATGGATTACGTGTGATCCGACAACATGGCAAACCTACGAAAGTTTCCGGACAAAAGTCACTGTGCACACTATTTGCCTCTCGGATGTTTCCTCTGTTCCAAATCGACTCGCCTCCAAAACCGACACATAAGAAGGAGGGAGGGGGAGATGGAATACTAATGCAAACGAATACGCAGTCACGTGGACGCACACACAGGGAAAAAATCGGCTGGGGAACGTGGGGAAAACAATGAGTACGCCAGGGTATATACACAAAAGCCTGCAAACACGCCAAATTAACCTTAATCCCTCCATATTACCACCGGGGTGAGCGGCGGGTCCCGACACCGCCACCACTAGTGCCGTCACCACGCGCGCGACGCTTGCCCAACCCACTGTATTGGCCACTCGATTCAGAATGCTGCTGTTGCTGCTTCCGATGATACATCCCGCGTGGAACATTCGGAGACGGTGTTGGCTGCTGGTGGTGACGCGCGTAGCGGTGGTGTCTCGACGGAGGCGATTCTAGATAGGCCGAGGGGCCAGGATGGTACTCATAGGCCTCGTCGTCATCATCCACATCAGCTAGACCCTCTTCATCTTCCTCTTCTTCATCTTCATCGAAGTAGTCGTCAGGTGGTGGTGGTGGCGGGGCGTGGTGGTGGTGACTACCAGCGGCCGTGCGACGCTGTTTGCTCGGCGGGCCCAAGGCGCGCGATTTATGGGACTTTGGGGGCGGAGGGGCAGAGCGTCGCATTCCTAGGTCCGGCTTTTGCAACTGCCGTGGATACAGCGCCCAGATATCGGCCACGTCGTGGATGTAGAGGCTATGATTCTCCAGCTCCTTGGAGATGTCTGCGCCGCATTTGTAAAGCTTGCTATGGTCCAACTTGTAAGTGAGCCAGTCGTCAGCTGGAATGTGCCGAACCGCTGGTCGCTGAAAGCGATGAAAAGAGGGAGTCAGTTTAGATGAGAGCCCTACAAAAAAATGAGGTAGATTTAATGAAACTCACTGGCACTGGTGGTTTTGCAGGCAGTTGGGCTTTCTGAATAGGGGCGTGCGATGGACCCGGATGACCTATCAGCTAAAGGAAAGATGGGGAAGGCACGTGACAACTACGCTGCGACCCAGAATATGGGCCCTGATAATAATGATGTAAACTAACAACTTCTACAGAAATCTGATAACAATGCAGTGACTAACCCTTGCACTACTGCAAGAGAGTATGACAGACCTCTACGCCTTGCACTACCAAAGGTTGAAAGCTATGGAGGCGGAAAAGCAAATTATCTACAGAAGTACTTACGAAGTGTGGTCAATGGCTTATTGGGGCAAGTGCTTCAAATTTTCAAATAAAACGCAATCAAGAACCATTTCAATGAGCTAATAAAACAAAATTAAAAGTGAGTGTTTTTTTGGAGCGAGCTAGTGATGAGACGAAGGGGAGGTGAGCTTCAATCCAAACTAAGCTCGATTTCAATTTGAAAATCCGAAACTGGAGTAGGGAGGAGGAGGAGGTTGATCCTCAAGTTAGTCAACTGTAAAATTAAGAGCTTCCAAAACTGCGCTTTTCAAAAAGGACTAAAAGTCGGAAACTTTAAGCTCGTGGCCGGTGGAGGTGCAAGGTGCCAACGCTAAATCAGGGATAAAAAGACGTCGGAGAAGGGGACTTCGGGAAAAAACAATCATATAAATAAGGGATCATACACCGAACTACAGATATCAAAGAGGTAATGGTGCAAATGGCAAAAGAATGGAGGACATAAGTCTGTCGTTCCAACCACCCTTGCACATTTTGCAAATCCCGACTCGATTTCAGTGGTGCAATCACCTGTAAGAACAGGGCTTGACGCAAATTACTGGATAAGATGAAGGCTCCTACGTACCAGCACTGTTGGTCCGTGAAGTCATCCTTGACAAAAGCGTGTGCTTTAAGATAAATGGAAAAAGTATTTAAGTACTTGATAGTGCTTCTCCACAATCTTCCAAAACCAGCGAGGATTTTAGGTTCACGTCTACTAAGAGGTGAGACGGAGTTTCAGGTGTTTTGACACCTTGTAAAGTACAGGTATCATTTACAATGAACACAAGCGACAGGATCGTAGAACGAAAAAGGGTGGTATGTACCATCTTTTCAATGAGCAATAAATTACTTTAAGACAGACAGTGACAAACGAGCATCGACAACCAAAAAACCCTTTCCAGTTGCTGCCAGTAAAGTAACAATATCCTCGAAAAAATCGGACATTAACTAGCAGACGCGAAGAAGGATTTGTAAAAAATGTGAAGCTATGAGATCCTCCCTAAGGGGTCTTCATAAATGTTCTGGCCAATAAATGTCGCCACAAAACAAGCTGAATGAAAGCAACAGTGGGAGGTTGATGAGGCACGAAACTTTCCACAAAAGACAGGAAAGTAAACAAAAAGAAAGAATTGTGAAGTATTCAAAGGCGACATAACAGTTAAAATATAGGCGATGGAGGGTCACGATTATTTGCAGGGGAAAAAAGCACGTACCGAACTGGAGATGAGACCGGGCGCAACGCCACTACTGCCAGCAGCAACCACGTATCCAGCAGAGGCAGAAGGTGCGATGTCAACACTGGCGTGGGGGGAGACGAAGACAGTAGTAGGCGGCTTTGGCAAGATGGGGACGTACTGAGGCGTGGAGCCGACGGTGGCTCCCGCCACACCTCCACCTTCGCCACTCCCTCCAGCCGCTGCCACCGCCGCAGCAGCAAGCGATGCTGTGGTAGAAGCCGCGGGGTCAGGTGGCAGTGGTTTGCCGGTCAGTGTGGCACAAGCCCGAAGGAAGTCGCGCAGCTGCGGCAGGCGCGCACATTGCGGTGTCATTAACGGTCGAATTCCCACGCAAATTACCTGGTGGAGAAAGAGTACACTAATTAGGGTACTACCCAGATATCAGAGCACACAAAGAAAGTGACGGGTTTTTGATTTTTTAAGTTGAATCCGTCAAAAAGCGGTTATGAACTAGCACTGTGCAACTCAGTCAACTAATCAAATTATCACCCTTGGAGCACAACCTAACTTCTACTCAGAATAGGTGGTTTGCACTAAATGATTGGCTATTCGACAACAGATCTAACGGACAAAACACAACAACAAAGAAGACCACATTGAAAAAAAATGGAATTTGCCCAAAAATCAAGTGGAAACAGTGGTCCCTCATATCGGCAAGCATGAAGATAGCCTATGACACGATACACATCGAGTACTTCCTAATTCTAATGATCAACTGTTAAAAAATAGCAATAAATTTATTCGTAATGAATTTATAAGGTGCGATAATGAACTGTGCACTCCAAGGTGATCAAGTTAACCGGCAGGGACATTGCTAGCTACTATTTTCGAAGCAAATCCGAGCAATACAAAAAGGCTTTGGCAAGTGCACTTGTATGGTTCGCTTAACCAGCTGCTTTTGTTTTGAAACAGTACCAGTCATCAAGACACATTACAAGCAAGACAAATTATCACCCAACATGAGCCTATAAATCAAACAAAACAAGGACAGCGGCACGCAACAAAGTAAGTACATTAGGTTAAGCAACCCCATGCTGCATCAAAGTTGCCAACTGCTGAACCCGAAGTCGGGTCAGTAATCACATCGACGCGGAGACTAAAATAAACATGTAATCAAAACAGAATAAAGATACGAACTTTAATCTATTTTGCATAAACTAGAAACCATATGTAAAAAAAACGACTTCATTGTTTAGCGATGGGAAATTGAGCGTATGATTCGTCTGAATTCAAGACCAGAAGCCCGATAACAACTTCAGTTAATTGGGACTTGGGCTACTGAAGTGGACTAGTGAAAGTGCCCATGATACCACTAAGAATAAGCGATCCACGCCTTTCTAATAATAGTAAAGTATTTGCCTGTCGGTTTTGCATCAGCTATCATAAAACAAGTTGTCCAGTTGATCAACGCCTGAGGTAGTGATTTCTTGTCACTAGAACGAAAGACAGCCCATTGAAGTCTGATATTTTAAGCACAGTGAACAAAAGAAAAAGAATTCAGCACAAATCTTCAGCCTAACTATCTACTGCTAAACCACCCCAAAACTCCCAGATGACAAGATAAACAATCTGGGTCGAAATGGCGCAATCACAGAGTTGGATTGCCGCCGCACCGACGATACACAAACCTTGCTGGAGGAATTCACCATCTTGCCAAGTTTCCCCGGAGGACTGACAGCAAGGAGGCTGGTGTGAGGCGTGCCGGAGCAGATGTGAGCTAGATGATGTCCCAGTTGAGAGTTGAGCCATGCAAAGTCAAGCAAGACTACGGCGAAGGGATCCAGGGCTTTGGGCGTTGAAGTCTCACGTACCGCATCCTCCAACAGCTTCACAATAGAGTTTACACCAGTCTGCATATGGCTCCTACAAAATTACCTTCAAGCTTCATGGCGCTAACGTACCAAAAAAGGTCGACATCTATCTTGTCAGTAAGCTGATTGGTGGGAAGAGCTTCGATTCGCGTATATTTTGAGAAGAGGCTTTCTAAATCACTGAAAATTTTGTTTTCCTCTTTGATGATCGGAACCCTGGTTGGGGAGAAAGATGCGTGAGGAAGACCAAAAAGAACCTACCCTAAAACTAGCCGGAGTGTGAAGGGTTGACAGATATTCTTTGGAGGTGGGACGGATTTTCCAGCGGTTTTTTGTTTGTCGGCCAACGTGACTACTTGTGCACACTCAGCGGCCATATTCAAAGAGGAGGGGATTACTTTTCAGGGGGAATCGAATGGTCTAAAAAAGATAAACTTAGTTAGCCTCATACTTATAGTCAGACGATAAGATCAAACATCAGACAGGAAGAAATGTGACAAAATAAGGAGGTCAAGGTGAACATCAATTACTGACTCTAGAGCTCAAGCTTTGGTTTAGAATTATAAAAACCCAGTCACAGTAACGTCCTATTAATAGAAGCTCTTCCCAAACTGTAGTTGGAAAGATCAAGTGGGGAGGACAGTCCTGGATTTAATCGATTGAAACTTTGGATAAGAGGGTGCAAAATTTCAAAAACAAAATGTTGGAAACACATGTAAGCGACAAAATAACACAATACCCCAGGTATGAAATAGGAGAATATAGGGTGTCTATGCAAAAAATAACAGTGGACAGTGTAACGTACGACAGAGTTAGGATGGCAACGAAACTCTGCAAAACCAATATATACAACCGATTTGCAATTCACAAGACTAGAAAAACCCTTTATTCATCACAAAACGGTTGTATACTGGCGATGTGAAAAAATTCAATTAACAAAGGCGAAAATAGCCTACGTGTATTCAAAAGTCCGAAATAATCTGTAGCCCAATTGGACCGGAAAAATTCCGTAAATAAACCGCGCTTCTACCATTCACCTCACTAAATCACCTTTGCATTATGTTTAGAAATACATCAACCTACCCCTTTAAATAAAGTCAACGGTAAGCTGTCGCTTAAACGCGCTTTAATTCGCCTGATTTCTTGAAAAGCGTAGACACTTTTATTTAGCAATTACCAAGCAGATTTAATTTTTCATTTTGTATAAACATGACCTATTAGAAGAGTAACCATCCCAAAGACTTTAAGTACACTGCATAAAAGAAAATGAAGCACATCAGTGTCATCGGTTTTTGCTTCTTCCTCCGCTTTTGATTTTAGCTTCGAAATGTATAATAGACACTGCATTCGTTTTACCAATTATGGTTCTTAAATATACCTCTGCCCTAAAACTAAGTGACTGCTTTCTAACTTTTGCATGTGCATCATTGTCTAATGTCCCTATCATGATTTCTACTCAGTGCGACCTTTTATCCCTTTCCCACCCTCACGGTCGCGGCTATAAATGAGGTAAATTTAACTCCGTAATTTTTTGTGCTATAAATACAATCAGCGGCTTTTTCGCTTAAATATCTAGGCCTATAGGCCTGTGTGGTTTTTAATATTTATCCTGTGGCTTGACATTTGGTCAATGTCAGTTACCTCTCAGTCTTCCGTACGTCAATGATGCAGGTCCTTCGCGGTGCTTCGGACTACTGAGACATAATGGACGTTTTGGGGGTAAAAGGTAGGGAGGGGGCTACAAAAGGTAACGGTTAGTCGTATTAAGGCCAAAGTTGTGCCGTGGTTTAAAACAAAACCCTGCTAGATGTAGTTTTTTGAGAAATAACAACCAAGTAAAAACCAAATGCGATGCCCAAAATGAGGGTTCAATGAATTCCGCCCTTTAGTTTACATTGCCATTTCCCCTTGAAAAAATTTTCTTAAATACGCACATTCTTTAATCGGCCAAATATGCATCACTTTCATAATGGAGAAAGCAAATTTAAAAATGCCCTTTGTATTAACGATTCCCACGGTGATCACTATATTCAATCATCGTAACTGCGCATAATCCTAGAATTGCAAAAATTATGACAAAGCTCAGATTTCATGAACCTTATAACCAGTTACGAATGCCTATAAAATCCAAAATAAGATGGCTAAAATAGCTACTTAAGCGCTCATGTAAAAATTAAAATTATTCATTACTTCATAAGTAGTGGTCGAGCATGCCTAACTAGCTAGTGCAAACGACTGCCTAAATGGTGGAAAATAAAACAATTTTAATGTATATAGGTCAAAATAAAGTTTGACTGTTCCTACAAACATCGCGTCGCCTTAGAAGTCCCAAAAACATATGACAGTGTATTGGATTGAGTCCATAGAAGGAGGTGGAGGCTATGCGCGTGACTAGAAGACTATGCTCTATGACCTCAAAAATGAAGTGCTTGTATGCTCTATGTGCTCGTAAACCGACACCATATTATTTCGAATAAGCATATGATAGATTTCTTTCCCATGGCTGTTGCTTAGACTCTATCCTTCAGTACCACAACCTAGTCAATATTATAAAATTCATTGCTCCGATATAATCGGTAATCTCTCGGCTTTTAATGAAGCGCATCGATATTTGGTCGCAATGTAGTACGTTATTTTTTCAGCTCGCAGTTTTGCTAAAGGGGTCTCTTTGGTTCTCCGCCAAATTGCCTGTCCTGGGTGGACGGATGGCTGAGCCATGCCGGTAGACCTAGACCTTCTGCATTTCGAATGCATATGCACTGCCCGAGTAGTATGTTCTCCTTCCTCTCCAGGGAAGTCTCAGTGCGCTGCATTGCTGGCAGCAGGAAGGCAACGCGATCTTAAAGATCATTTTTTCTTATTGCTACTGATGGGTGATAAATAGTAGTGGGGTGCAAGAAGTGCATATACTACGGATGGAAGAAAAGGTGGAGATCCTTGACAGAAGGGCTGGAAGTGACGTCAACTTAAAGTAGCTACCCCAGTCCCGTTGCCTTCAAAAAAGATATTAACAACGGAAGGGGCACTAGCCATGAACCATCCAGGAAAGTTCAGCCTAGAGAAGCCCACCTTTCCAATATTAAAGTCAAGTGTGTAGGACATGTAATACCTCCTTCACCTCTTGACCAGCTAAATTGAAATCTGACAGATATGGCTGGGATAACGTGGCAAAGAGGAACAGAAGTGAAACTCTGCCTCCAAGGAGCCATGTAAACCTAGTACCTTGTGGCATGACTCTGCGTTTAGGCCAGTGTTCTTACGAATAACTAGGGTGCAGGCATGATGGCCAGCACCTTTCCTTGTTCCCAAATCCAGCTCCCCCAGAGGACCAAACTTCAGATCCATTAAAATCGTCAAGAGGGATCAGTGACGTTGTGGAATAGAAATTTGGTGACTGGCACGGTAGGCTTGTGGTTGTTTCCTTCTAGCACCAATTACGTTATGATGGCTAACGCGAGAGGCTGACCAAGGAGAGCACCAGAAACGTCGCTCAAAAGAGAGAAGTGGTAGTTCAATACGTTGTTTGTTTAACTCTCGGTTTTGATAAAGGGGCCACTTTGGACTTGTACTATTGCCCGCTCGTCGGGTTGACTGGCCTTTGGACCACACCATTAGCTCCAAGCCCTAATATATATCGCATAGGTATATACATACCTACATATTCTGTCCTAGCTCTATGCCTTCTTGCATCTTCGGTAAGTCTGGGAGTGCTACACTAACTGCAGCACTGTATCAATCGAATTGGAAGTTTTGCTTCCTTTATGAAATGCATTGGAGGAGGAGGCAGTGCCTAAAATTGAAAATGATTTGTAAGATAATCTTCATACGTGTCATTTACCAAATAGGAGGGTGGTGGCATGCTCACGTTATACTTAATTTGTTATATAAATATTGTGAACAGCTCTGTACGAACATTTTGGGATCATTCCTGAACCAAATTTCTTCTCTTGCTGACTTCACTCTTGCAGAATGTAAGATTGAGGTAATAACCTGAAGTGATTGTCACTTCAGCAGTTCTTCCACATTAGGCCTCCACAAAATCAGCTTTTCACGACAGATGCCTTTCTTCCGAGCTGGCACGACAGAAGCGTAAATTTTGGGGATTAAAAAACTCTGCCTAATTAAGTGAACAGCTAAGCACTTATTGAACTCTTCCAGTGCTTTGCTAGTTTTTAGCTCTTCGGTGAATGACGCGTGTATGTAACTCACAGCAAATTGTGCATCAACTCGGCAATGTGGCTTTTCAAGTCATGCCGGTACTATCACACTGCTTCTGTAGGTTAGTAGTATATTTGCTATTATGCTGCTACAGCTACTTATGGCTTCAGGAAGGACTGATGTAATACGATAGTGGTTTATCACTCGGCATTGGTGAGGAGCCACTTTTGTACTTTGAATTAGCCACCTTGTACCTCGCTGGATGGACTGACCTTTTGGGCCATGCCAATAGCCCGGACGCCTTCTCTGTACTGAATTCATATATTCTGCCCGAGTATCGTATCCTCTTTCGTCTTCAGGGAGTACCGGGACGCTACACTGAGGGCGCCACACAACCACACCATAACCAGTGTAATTTCACACGAAGTTGAACTTTTATGAATGAAGTATGCGATGCTCTAGCTCACAAACAATGTGCTGGATAAATAATAAGCCAATATTAGGGTATCAATTTCAAGATTCCTTAAAGATTGCTTGGGTAATAGAGTGTGTATGTGCTTCAAATAACGGTCAAAAGACATTTAAGTAGATAAACCATGTGCTACAAAAGGCAAAACTAGAAACATCTTATATAAAAAAATTAATTGGACTGCGCTTTTGCTAGTTAGGACATGTTTTATGATGTGAAAATTATTTCGATAAGTCGACAGAATGGCGGGGATATTGCATGCGGTTGTGTGCCCTTGTTGAAGGCCTCATATGCAGTTTTTGGGCCTCTATTTTGTCCATAATGTTTTAGTTACTTTAGATTTATGGGCTAAAATGGCTCTCAATTATATATAATAACTTATGCAAAGTGGGCAGTGCAGTAAATCTTTGAATTTGTAATTGTGAGGACATGAATACCCATTTGAAAGCATGTATGGCAAATGTATTTTTGTATTTTGTATTTGTATTTTGTATTTTTGTCTCAAAAAATCTTCTAAATTAAGTTTTCTAACTTTCATGCAGGAGCTCGATTCTTAATTGGCTAGACGCAGTGGACTTTACGTGTATGTGGTGTTGTAGTGTAGTGTTTCGTGTAGAATTAGGACATTAATTTATTTGACCTTCTACTAGGCTTAAGCATCATACGGATGCTAGTTCGGTTATATTATAACAAAGCACCCTTTTTCGAGTCATTTAGGAGCTTAGTCCAGTTTTCTCTATCAGTTAACTTCAAATTCTTCGTCTATTTGGTAGCTGCTTTAGTGTGAAGGTATGTGATGCTCTAGATGAACTCAGCCAAAGGAAAACCCTTTGATGCTTGGGATGAGTTTGGTTCCTTAATTTATCAAAAACTGGCTTTCTAGTTGGGGATGCAGGTGTCCTCTGATCCACCCAAACTTTCCAAGTCCAAGGCGGAACTTAGGCGCGAGCGCCGTGAGTTACAGGTAATTTGAATTGGTTGGAATTGTATCTTAGGCTTGCTTATATTTCTTTTGCTTTTAAATTTTCCGAAGATGCAGATGAGACTTGGAATAAACTTTCCAGTTTTGTGGTAGAGCGTCACTGACTTGCAAATGACGGATACTCAGCAATTTATGTATGTATTACTGTAAAGTTTATGCGATTTCTCTAGTCATAAAATTTGCTTTGGAAGTGGCTTATCGCATGTGTATTCATATGCAGTGTTAATCTTTGAGGAGGCTCAGCGCGCAGCGAAAATGGCTGCCAAAGGAGCGAAACAAACAAGCAGCGTGGCGGCATTGAAACGTACTCCCGAACTTCAGTCCGATGCGAATGTTGGGCCATTAAGCGACCGAACAAGACAGCAAAAGCAGAAACAGCTACAACAAGGTGAGAATATCAAGCCAGAATCCTTCCCTATCCCACAGGAGAAGAATATCGGATCTCATTCTTTCCTCACTCCGCAAAATGTTCCCTCTTCAGAAGAATTTGTATTGGGAAGTCAACCTTCTATTTCCAGTCAGCCAACTACACCGAATAAGTCTCAAGCAGCTGCGAATGCACCTGCAGCCAGCGGCGGTCAGCAGGCCCTTGGTGTTATGCGAATGGACGATCCTGCACATTTTAAAAAGTCCGTCCGCCAACTTCACAAGAAAAAGCTGCAACCGAGACCTCAGGAGCCGGTGCGAGTCAATCTCTTCTGTCACCTCAGTCAGCCTGACAAGCGAGTTAACGTGCTCGGTCAGCATAAGTACGTTTTCCTGTCAAAACAGTCGCTTATTTGTAGGGTTTAATCGTTATTGATTACTTAGGTTGGGAATAACCTCTTCCATTCATCCCTTCTTCCTACGACTGGGTCTGGAGTTGGACGAGGGTCGGGTGACGGGTTCGAATAGGCGGTGTTTGGAGTTCTTGCGAGCCACGGCGGCATTAATTCTCAACTTTAATTGGGAGGAGACGCCGGGAATTGGAGGGAGTCTCGCAAGGGCGTTCCACACCTACTTTGATCGTCATGTTACTTTTTTGGACCAATGTCGGCCCCTACCTGTTACTGTGCGTAGCGCAGTGCAGTATATCAAGATTATGCTCCATCGATTGGACGAAGTCAATTCTCCTGAAGAGGTTGGTCCGTTTCTTGTTGCGTCGGTATCGAAATCTTCCCCACTCGTGCTTCGAGATGTCCACCTTTTTCAATCGGCTTCATTTCACGGGTCACATGGCTTCAAGACCATCCGCAGAATGGTTTTTTGTATGCAGTAGACTGTTTCAATGTTCTTTGTTGAGCTACCCTAGTCTGCACATCTCATTTACAGCTTCAAGCTCCCAGGGATTGAGTTGGCTCCACTGGCTGCCTTAAAATCATCCAGGTGTTTATTGTGATTTGGTAGATGAAGAGTCAACTCTTGGACGCGGTGGGTAATTTCATGGATGAACGGGTGCACTTAGCGGATCGAGCTATCGCCAATCTAGTAGCGGAGTCGGTACCCCCAGGTGGGGTTGTATGCGTTTTCGGTGAATCCACGGTGGTGGCCAAGGCTCTTCAAGTCACGTGGGAAACGCGTCACCAAAATTTTACCGTCCTTGTCGTCGATTGTCGGCCTCGCTGCGAGGGCCGACGGATGTTCCTTCGTCTTCGGAAGATCGGGATACCCTGTGAAATTGTCCACATTGCTGCTCTGCCCATGGTTGCTCCCAAGGTGCGTTTTCGAATGAAATTTTAGAGTCCCACATCTGTTGAGGCTGAATTGTTATGATCTAAATACGGAATCAGAAAATCTGGACTCTTACTTTGCTAGTCATGAAAACATGTTACCGAAATAGATTTACTGACTGGACTAGCTTCAAGCTGAGTTAGCAGAGATGTCAATGGTAATAGGCACTAGTTAATAAGTTATAAGTTTACCGGCGTTTCTGTGTGATGTGACTGGTCTGGGATTGCGATTTTGTTAAAATTCTTACAATGTCAATTTACCAGTTATTTGAAGTTCTGCGAAAGCAGCCGTCACTTCTTCGTGTTTGCATAATTACTCAAAAGCTCAATTCATTGGTAATGTTGATATGGGCAAACTGGTACCAGGCATGCAGTATTTAGGAGTCCGATATTATGTGAATAGGTGTGCTGGCGAATGTTTGAATCAAATGTTTTTTGTGGAATCTACAGATCGTATTTCGGGTGGTGAGAGGTATTTTACGCTTGAGTACTCGGCAATCTCATTAATGCCTTAAGGCCAGCAGCATTACTAAGCTTCCAACTGCGTTGACGACTTCTACCGACCTATGAATATCAGATCGAAGTTCAGCTCGTCATGACTCGAACTGAAATAATTGTAATCTAATCTAGGGGTTTTGAACTTTGCAATGGCAAAGGGGAGGGTAGAAGTTTCCCTGTTGGCCAATGTCTTCAGCTGCCTATTTGTAAGACCCCTTATTCCTCACTCAAAAGTGGAAATCTGCGCATGATGGTCATCTCAAGTCGACCAAGTATATTATAACTACTTAGAAGGCAGAGGGACTTTTGGTTAAAACGATAGACCCCGATGGACCTTTGTGAGCTTCATTGTTGGGATTTGCCTAAATCACATTTTCCAAAGTTGGGCTATGTTCTACAGAGAAGGGGTTCGTATTCAGATCGCTTATCGTAGCAACATTCGTTCAATAACAACGCTTCGCGAAACTACTTTCTATCAGTTCCTATGTCGATTTTAGGTGTCTTTAACCTTGTTGGGGGCCCATAGTCTCCTGAGCAACGGCTACGTTATCGCAACCATGGGGACAGCACACGTGGCAAACATAGTTGCGTCAGTTGCACACACCCCCGTGATGGTGTGTGCGGAGACCTACAAGTTCTGGGAGCGTGCTCAATCTGACGCCTTCGAATTTAACGAGCTTGGCGATCCTGACGAGATTTGGCGCGGACCGCGCGGTACCGCCGCTGACTGGCGAGTCCCCAAAGACCCCGATTTTGTGGTGGACAAGGGCACCCACTCAGAGGCCTGGCGCGAACTCTCTCAACGCGCCGATGGGTTGAAGAATCTGCGTCTCCTTAACCTCGTCTACGACGTCATCCCACCCGAACTCGTCTCCGCGGTAATCACAGAGCTGGGTATTCTACCGACAACCTCGATTCCTGTCGTGCTGCGGGTCAAACAGGCGTCAATTGAAGCCACCAACTCATTTATATCGACTTTGTGAACTGAGTCCGAATTGGAATTTTTCGGCTCTCAGTGTATAACGTCATTTGCTGCATAGTACCTCATGCATTCTCGGCATCGTATTTTCTTCTATGGGTGTAAAACCGAAAGCCCATTTTGTTTAAACACACCACAGAGAACTCCCAAAACTCGTTTATGACGTGTGAAGTGACTTTAATATACAAATTTATCGAGGTGGTAGAAAAGTGAGGGGGGAGTGAGGTTTCAATCAAGTGCGAAGTGGGAGAGGGATGCCTAGTATTCCTCCTCCTCTTCTCCCTCGCCTTCCACCGTGTCGGCTCCGACTTCGTCATAATCCTTCTCAAGGGCAGCCAGGTCCTCTCGTGCCTCGGAGAATTCGCCTTCCTCCATACCTTCACCGACGTACCAGTGGACGAAGCAACGTTTGGCGTACATCAAGTCGAATTTGTGATCGAGACGAGCCCAAGCCTCTGCGATCGCCGTGGTGTTGGCAATCATGCAGAGAGCACGTTGAACCTTGGCCAGATCGCCACCTGGGACCACGGTGGGAGGTTGGTAATTGATCCCGATCTTGAAACCTGTGGGACACCAGTCTACAAACTGGATGGTCCGTTTTGTCTTGATGGCGGCAATAGCCGAGTTTACGTCCTTGGGTGCCACGTCGCCTCGGTAAAGCATACAACAGGTCATATACTTGCCGTGGCGTGGATCGCATTTCACCATCTGATTGGCCGGTTCAAAAGTGCTATTGGTTAACTCGGCCACACTGAGACGCTCGTGATACGCTTTCTCCGCGGAGACTGTGGGTGCGTAAGTGACTAATGGGAAGTGGATACGAGGGTAAGGCACGAGATTGGTTTGAAATTCTGTCAGGTCCACGTTTAGAGCGCCGTCGAAGCGCAAAGAGGCTGTGGTGGAACTTATAATCTGCGCAGCTAGACGATTTAAGTTTGTGTAGGTCGGTCGTTCAATGTCCAAATTTCGGCGGCAGACGTCGTAAAGGGCCTCATTGTCCACCATGAAAGCACAATCAGAGTGCTCAATGGTTGAATGAGTGCAGAGTATGGCATTATACGGCTCTACAACAGCTGTGGAGATCTGAGGTGCAGGGTAGATGGCGTACTCTAGTTTGGATTTCTTGCCGTAATCAACACTCAGTCGTTCCATGAATAGAGACGTGAATCCGGAGCCTGTGCCTCCACCGTAGGAGTGAAAAATGATGAAACCCTGAATCCCTGTGCACTGATCGGCCAATTTTCGCAACCTATCTAGAACCAAATCAACAATCTCCTTTCCCACAGTGTAGTGACCGCGAGCATAATTGTTAGCAGCGTCTTCCTTTCCTGTAATAAGCTGATCTGGATGAAACAGCTGCCGATAGGTGCCGGTTCGTACCTCGTCTAAATTCAAAATTGTACAAGTATTCACTTGCACATCTATAGATTATGTACGCGTTTTATGCAGAGGTCAAGCAGATTACCTATTACAGTGGGTTCTAGATCCATCATAACGGTTCTGGGAACGTGTTTTCCGGCACCAGTTTCAAGAAAGAATGTTGAGTATGAGTCATCGCCGCATCCAATGGTTTTTTCACTAGGCATCTGTCCGTCAGGTTGAATTCCATGCTCTAGGCAGTAGAGCTCCCAACATGCATTGCCCGTCTGAACACCACCCTGACCGATGTGAACACTGATGATTTCACGCTGAATAAAAAAACGCCTTACTGAAGTAGATACGTGAGAGATCATTAAAATTAGAAAATGAAAAAACCCCGAACCATTGTCTTATTTCTACTTCTGCGCTAAAAAAAGCTAAAAGGGTGACGTCCTTCTGGCCGTGCGAACCCTACTCTTATGTTTGGGCATTCAAAAAAATGATCGATTCTTTAAATTCTTGTTTTTATCGATTTTCTTCAAGTTTATTACCTGATGTATTTACTGTACTCTTCTGATAGGCACTAAAGTCCATTTGAAATGGCAAAAGTAAGGTGCTTATATAAATGTATATCAATTACTAAAAAAAGGCATCGCTACGTTCAACCAGGAGAATTAGGGAGAGTTGCGCAAAATGAAAAAAGTACTTCAATGATTTTATTAATCGCGCATATTTCAAGCCGGGAGTTAGTGAACCCAAGTAAGGCAATCTGGCAAAAAAGGGAGAATGCTTCTGGAAGACTGATTACTTTTGCCACCAAGTTTGTTACGCCCCAAGCCGACGTTCAGTAGGGCATGACCCGGATGCCGGCCCGCACAGAGAGGGTGCAATGGATCCCTTTACCAAAACCGAAAGGTAAACGAACAACTAATGCATCACAGTTATTTTTTTTCCAAAAACGCAAAGAAAACTGACTTCAAATATTATTCATAGGTCCCGTGAAGATCCAACCGTTTGAAATAATCAGATCAAATTATAAGGAGGTGGTTATAGATAAAAGACGGCCAGCGACGATGCGAAATGTAAACCTTGGAAATTGAAATTTACAAAGAAATTGGTTGCTTTTTTCGATTTGCTTGTTGTTCATTCATTCACCGGTCGTTCATGTCGAACCGGAGCTTCATGAGGATTTCTTCCCAGGCAATTTGAAAGCAGCAAGTTTTAGGATAAAGACTGTTCTAAACATTCCGACATAGTACTCTGTCATATTAGCATACTTACACCACGACTTATAAGCAATGCAGGGAAATCAGGTTCAGTATAAAGTGATTTCTTATTTAGCGCGTCGAGACTTTCTCGAAGACAACAGAAGGTATAAGACTGGGACAGAATGTGTATTATTGACGCACAGATGGGCTGAGGGGCTACGGACGTAGCCCGAAAATTAAACTGCCGGGAGCAAATACAATGGCCATGCCTCTCAGTGTCTGCCTAACCAAAACAGTATTTGAACAAATGACCATAGTATTACAGGTGCTATGGCTTCTCTTGGTTAGGCGCTGACCAGAAGTGGAAGGGTGCCTTGATTGTGCTCAACATTCCCAATATTGATTCGGCTATCATGCGTAATTACAAATTGAAAGCCAATGAAGAATCTAGGATAAGGCAGGCTCTGAATGTTCACGAGAGTGAATGCAAAAACCGGAAACCGTCACGATCAAAGTTGGCGCCGAGAGGACTATGACTAACTCTCCCTGAAATGCTTGTACCATCAAATCGCAGCCCCGTACTACGCCGTTTGAAATCTTTTCAGTATACACGTGAATATCACTGAGATTAAGTTTTACGCTTTTGGAGACATGAAACTTCGTTCATTATCGCATGCTCTTGCAAGTACGCATTCACTAATGCATTTGCCTGCCATTTTAGTGGATTTTGTCTGAAGCCTTAAATTGGAAGGTTTGATGTAACATGAATTGCATTGCCTTCAAAGTGAACAGTAGCAACGGTGATATCATTGTAGGTGTTGCTAAGCATCTGACTCTTTAAGAACGTATAATTTGAGACTTTGGAATTACTGAGAGACCGGCATCATTATAGAAATTCACCCTACCAGCATGAGTGATGACTTCTGAGCATCGTCTTCAGAATTCTATGTGGTTGCCCCTTGCATCGGTTAACACAACAACGTACGAGCAAACTGTACTGCTTATAAGCCATACGATTTGCTAATGATTTAACTGTCATACTAATTGCGAAGCATAACTTAGAATTTTTCTGTGAGCCACATTTTCAGGGCTAAAGCACATTTTATTTGTAAGTATTCTCTCCTAGACATGCTTACATAAAAGCAAACCAACCAAATGAGACAAATGCAGAATAAATCTGTCCATCTTTATAATTTTTACCCCATTATTGTGTAATTACTGCTCATCTCTCCATAAGACATCACATATTTTATGCGCGGCATTTCATAATTCCGCAGTTTTGCTTCAAAACTTGTTTCGAAGCAGGTCAAGTTTACACCATGAAACTAACAATTGCTGGAATACATATGTTCTGCTAAACCTTATGTGTTGTCATTTGGATCGCGGATTGCTCTTACATAATGGATTCCGATGTAGGTACAATCTAAACCGTCAAACTGTGGGTTCATAACCTTAGCCAAAGGTGGGCCATTTTAAGCGTGCCCCAATATTCCGACACTGATATGGAACAAGAGTTAGCTTTTGAGTAACACTAGAGATAAAACTTTGAAACAGACTTTACCACAAGCATTCAAAAAAGCTCGTCAAAGTAAAATGTTAACCAGTTAAGCAAATAATTTGGGCACGTTTTCAACTGTAACTTATCAGAGTGATATAGATAGTCCCGTTTCAGGCGCCTTAAAATAAACTGACCTACTAAACAGAACAAGGTAAAGTCTAGAAGCCTTTTTAAAGTGGTTTAAGTTAGAAAGCAATTAATCTCATGAGGGAACTCGTTAATTGATCTTTTAACCATGTTAGATGATAATTAATCTGCGGTCTTGACTGATACAGATTTCGCATCAAAACGAGTACCTCCAAAAATTACAGCATTTTTATCAAGCAGGGAGTTTAGTATACTGCATTCGCAACCATTTGCGACCCATTACACAGTAAGTTCAATAAATCAAACTTGGGGTTGAACAATTAATGAAATAAACATGGACTACTTAACTTCTTTACTTTTAGAGAAGTGGTATGTGAGGTCACTTTACGAAAAGCAGATTTGGCATCCTACTGGTATATTTCGTGCACAAAAAACTCTTCATTATAATCCATCACATGGTGAGATTTCACTCGACCATTTGGACCAATGAAACGATACTTCCACTGGCCATTACACATCGTTCTCTTTTGTCAAGGTCGGAGATGTGGCGCTATAAAACAAATGCAACAAAGGCTTAATACCTAAATCCTAAAAATTAATGCAATTAATGAATTTTAAAGATTACAAATAACAAAATTGCTGTTTTTTACTTTTGGATGAACAGGAGTAGTTTAAGCGATGAAACTCCTACCAATATGTCATGGATAATCAATAGGTTTTAAGAAAAATAAATCACTTTTGGCCAATTTATTTATTAGTCTAAGGCATTTGTAGCAAGAAATTGTGAAATTTATTTAGGTGTGTGATATTATTTTTCCTCCAAAATAAATGAGCCGGTGAAAACAGCTGTATATATTAAAGTCACATAATAATCGGTTATCCAGTTCTTATTTCTATTTTTAGGCGTGTTAGCCATCCGTGCAAGTTGATTATGTATGACTATTCCATGGGGAGGCTGAGATGCCGCTCAGTTGGATAGTAAGGGGGGCAATTTTTCCAATAAATTAAAACCATTGAAAATTCTGTTCCCATATAGTCAAAATTGCAAACACACCCACATCTTACCATCAGTCGATCTTGACGGCTTTGGCGAAATATAACTCTTACCCATAGCAAATAATTTGGCACATCCTAAGGTAAATGTTAGGGCACCTGCTAGTGGCCAGTAGTTAAGAATTATTTAGTCAGTTCTCCCGATAATTTCGTCTTCCAAACATTTATTCTAACAACACTTACTATCTATTTATACTTTGATGGTTCGAACAGCTACGAATAAATTGAACGGTTAGGACTGCTCTGTCGAAGTAATTGTAACGTCCCGGGACTCCCTGAGGACGAAAGAAGACACAATACTCGGGCAGAATACATATATTCAACACAGAGAAGGCTTCTGGGCTATTGGCATGGCCCAAAAGGCCAGCCCACCCAGCGAGGTACAAGGGGACTAATTCAAAGTACAAAAGTAGCGCCTCACCAGAATCGAAGGACAAACCACTATCGTATTACATAGCCTCCCTCCTCTTTTGAGCGTCGTCCCCGACGCTCCCACAAGTCAACCTCCCGCGTCAGCCATTACAACGTAGTAGGTGCAGTAGAGAAACACCCACGAGCAGACCGTGCCAGTCACCAAATTAGTGCGCAACTGAGGGGATACTTGACCTCAACGTCACTGATTCCTCTTGGCTCCTTGACTGGATCTGGCTTAGGGATTTCATTCAGGACGGGGAACTGCGCCGGCCATCATGCGTGTCCATAGATAGATGCAGGAACACCGGCCTAAAAGCAGATATGAATAAGGAAATACAAGATTTAAAACAGGTCCATGGGGGACAGTGGGGGAAATCCTTAACGAAACTTCCAGATTGTTCACGGCTAGTGTCACTTCGGTTGTTAATAGCTTTTCTGCAGAACACGGGACTGGGAGAGATGCCGAAGGTAGACGTCAACATCAGCCCTTCTGTTAGGGGTCATCACTATTCTCCCATCCGTAGCATATGTACTTCTTCCGCTCCACAAAGGCTCATCTCGCAGAAGTGGAAAATCAGGGTACATGTCTTTCAAGATCGGGTTCGCTTTCCGCTGCCACCAATGTAACGTCCAGATACTCCCTGAAGACGAAAGAAGACACCATACCCGGGCAGAACATATATATTCAGCACAGAGAAGGCGTCCGGGCTATTGGCATGGCCCAAAAGGCCAGCCCACCCAGCGAGGTACAAGGGGGCTAATTCGAAGCACAAAAGTGGCGCCTCACCAGAACCGAGGGATAAACCACTATCGTATTACATAATTGTTAGCAAGTGTGCCACACTCACACTGCAGTTTTTTTGTCACACTAGCGTTAAGTACGCGTTCCTCATCCTTTGGTTTTTCGTAATCACGATAAGAGCCAGTATTATGTACATGCTCTTAGGTTCCACTTGATCACAGTTTAAAGATGAAGTAAGATTCATATGAGAGGCAGAAAATCATTTAATTTGCGCTTCAAAAGTTTAGAAGTGTGGCAGATCTCAAGTAATAATGCAATAAAGTGAAAATGCTTCAGCCAATTAACTCTCGTCCACTGATGCTTTCAGTACATGTGTCTGTTTTAACTAACCTCTATCATACTTGGTGGTTGTAATGTTCACTGCAACATCTATTAGCACAAAAAGATGTGATCATCACTTGCGTGTGTGCGTAAGTCGAACCAGTTGGAGTAAAGACCATCACTTTCTTAAAGATAAAAGGAGTCACAACCACAGTGGGACTCGAGAGGGTCTTGACAAAAAGCTATCTTTCAAGCCACCAAACACGTATCAGTTTTCAAAATTTACATGAAGAGCTTGCGATTTAAATACATTTCTGAAATTATCTTCGTATAGATTCTGCGATGATTGGATACAGGACAGTTAAATTGGTGAAGTAAAGGCAACTTGATCTCACTCATTCGGCGGACACATCAAGCATGGTATGTGGCATCCTGTGACTGGATGGAATAGATTTTTTTTCTCCACCTTTCATTCATCCAGCCACTTGGAACACCCTCTACTCGCATAATTTGTCACAGGTGGGTCAACAATAGAGCAACAGCAGGACAGCTTACGAGGATAACGCAGTAAAGTAAAAACCACTCTCATATTTTTTATATAATTGAGCTGATTGATTGTTGCATTACAATAAGTTAATACAACGGGAAATGCATCAAACTTTCATCAGGCACATTGTAGCCAGGGTACGATTCAAATCATTTGAGCATGCGAAATCGTAAGTCCCCAAGTGCTCAATCAATTCCCTCTCCATCACCTAACTTACTCACTGCAAATGGCAAAAAATTTCTGTGGGTCTACACACCGACGATTCTGCATTTATGACTTTAGCTTTTAAAAATAGGAATCAAGTCCTGTGGAGTAAAAATACAAAAAATACCGGGCCTTTTTTCTGTGGGTATTTTACACACTGACTATTCTCAGGTGGCAATCTGAATGACGATCACACCACATAAGTGTGTGCCATTAAATCTCAAGGGAACAGAGGAAAGATACCAACTTGGAATGTTCTTGAACACGGCAAATGTAATCTGTGAAGTCAAACACAGTTTGGTGAGACGCAACAACGCTTTTGTTTCACAACTATGTCGCCATTGCCAATACATAAATAGGTGGTATAAACCGAGTCTCTTAATCGTCTTTTGTGAATTAACGAGTTGGCATAAAGCACATAACGGTAGCACCAATGCAAGATTTGTCTGGATTTATTCAGGCGATGCTTAAAGGGGAGGAGTTAGTGACTTCTAAATCGTCGAAATTACAAGTTCAGTAAAATTTTTGGAAAGGAGAGTCTACTGAATTGCCCAACGATGATAGTGGCTATACACCGGAAAATGCAGAATTAGATGGAAGGAAATGTGAGTTGCGCGTTGATTTACATAATGTAACCTTTTGCACAATCGCAATGAAATATTATCGAGGCGTGAAAAAAGGTAAAAAAGTTGACTCATCGCAGTTTACAAATGTATTTGTCCATGTAACGCATGAGACAGGCACTATTAATGATTCTAAGCAGAATCGTTACACCTGCATTTAGGCGAGAAGCAATTCAACGGAAACACTCACAAGCACGAGGCGATGGTAAAGAAGTCCACAGAAGGCGTCTCCAAAGACACACCTGGGACACATCCACGTAGTTCAACTCAAGCACGATTCAACTGGAAGAAGGCCACCACTCTCCTGGTCTCGGCCTCTCGTTTTATGGAAGGTGTGAAGAAAGGTGAATAAGTTGGCTCACAAGCCATTTACTCATCGCAGTCCACAAATGCATTTCTCTACCTATCTGTTTAGCCACCACTCTTCACAACCAATGCACCGGGTGTTGAGTGAGTAGGAAAGTGTGGAGAGGAGCAGTGATGGTCCACAGTAGGTGGCACGGAGGTGAGAGCAGTCCCGTCCTCTCACTTTGCACTATACACTGCCATATCTAACTGTGACACCTCGTAAATAATTGCACTTGCAATTCTCATTGACGCCATTGCACTCGAATACCACTGTAAGCAGCCCAGTTTGAGCTCTCGAACAAGGGTAGTAATGTGCCCGTCTTCATGTTAATGATAAGGTGATCTTTTTAATCGTAAGACCAAATCTGAGCTGCACATTGAGCTGTCCCAGCCGTCCCACCCGTCCCAGCCTCACCTCAATCAATCATCACCTACGCTGTCCAAATGCAGGGTGTCACTTTATCGCTATTTCGCGATCCACTTGTCGCTTGCCTGTCCACGTCATAGGCAGCGCACAGCTGTGTGGGTTTGACGTGCGCCTGCTTGCCCATGCGCACGCGTCACCCCTTGCCCTTCATCCCCACCAGTAGAGAGGAGTGGCAATTGTCCTTTGCTAGCCGGTTGATAATAACGCGAACTTAATGGTCCTTCTTTCATTCAATTTCAATCTGCGTCTATGCAATCATCACCGAAATCGCGAACAACACCTTCAACACCCTCCAATGCAACACTTCATCATTCTGCGGTCTCATGCGTGGCGCGTGCATCCAATTCGGCTGATCACGACGCTTTGATATTTCGTGGACGATAGATGTCAAATTTGACCCATTGCAGCAAAAGACCACATATCCATCTCCTCAGGCGGCTGGGGGTGTGCACTGCTCCTCAGGTATTTCCAAGCGTGACTTGTTCCTAACACTCATGGCAATCCCTTTGCATTGACCACGCTGTGTTTATTTGCAAATCTGATCATACCCAGTCCGCTTCCATGTTATGATATCTCGTTTTGTGCTAGGTTATGCAATGTGATTGTGTGGTTTGCTCTTGCCTAGGTCAAAGCGACATACCCGACACTGCAGGGATGCAAACGTACTACCCACCTACACGTTCAAAACACGGTGAGCTACTATGCCAAAAGGCTGATAGCAAGCAACCGAGTAGATGACCACCATCAATCTTGGGGGAGCAAATTGTTGGATCAGGTTAGGCACTTCGGCTCCGTTAAAACACCAATAGCTTGGAACACTGAAGCCGTGTCGCTCTGCATCCCGTGACCACCACCGAAGTGCCATGACACTCTGTGCTGGGTCGCGTGTGCACATTGCCTTTACTTGGTGAACTAGCCATCCGAACTTACGTCTGCCAGCGACGCGATCATAATCATGCACCTTCGGTGATGCAAATGTAGCAACTCTTGACACATTGAAGAATCCAGCTCGCGAAAACTGCGGAAGGAAACATTTGTTTTCTAGGTTTAGGAAAACCGAAGTTTTGCATGCGTTGACCCATAAGCAATGTCATTTTGTCCGCAGTGAAAAGACCATTAAACGAAGTGTTTGCGACTGTAATGCTCCTATTCCTCTTCCCATAGCTGATGAGCGTCTTTCGGGTACCTGGAAAGAAATGCTCGTTCCTAGCATTGACGAACTCAAAATCTGACGAGAAGGACAGCGAATTGCGCGCTACTCATTTTGCTGCAACTCATTGCACAATTACAGTAGAGTAATGTTGAAGCGAAATATTTTTCGTGCGAATCACTACTTTGTCACAGTTAATGAATTTACTCGCTTTCTTATGTCCTCGTGTACTTATTGACCAAAGGTTGAAATAGTCAAAACGTGTGGAGAGGAGTAGTGCTGCCAGGAAGCCAATTGCTCAGAGGCGAAACTAGTCCTATCGGCAGGGAGCGGATTCACTCTTGCATTACTTCACGCTGTTTAATTCGGTAGCGCTTGGTAACACCTTCCGGTCAATATCAGCAAACACCATTCCCATTCATCAAAGCCAATTCGTAAGCACTACAAAAAGCTTTCGTTTCACCCTCCAAAATACATGCATGTGATGACCGTACCCATCATCCTCAACGTCAACACAGTGTTGAGGAAGGAGCGATATTATAAACTTAGCTGACGCTAGTTTATAAGTGCCACCAGCAGCTGTCATCAACTGAGACGTCACGCTTCTGACATGGAGCCCCGTGACCAAACATCCTGATGGCATCGGCGTCTCCAACTGGATAATCACCAAATGGAGGCTTGAAAGATGATGTCTTTCGTGACCCAAGTAATGCGTTCGCAAGGGTGGCACGGTCAGCGTGAACGAAGTGTACCCTGTAGCCGTGCAGCATTCGTATATTTTCAAACATTGTGTACAAAAGACTGTCAGAGAAAGTGCTTTTGAAATTGATCAACCCACATTAATTGAATAGATGCATCGTGCGCGTTTCTCCACTACTTCCACTGAGGACGACATTTTATGCGGATGAATACATTCGCACTCATAACATACGTCACGAATCGATTTCCATGCTGTCAACGATTTGCATGCCACATTTAAATCTCCCCTGTGCTTTCCAACTAACATGGACGAAAATAGACCTGGAGAATATCTGGACGCCATCCTACTACGGAGATGAAGAGGATTTCGCGAAGGAGCAGAAGGACGTCAGTGCAAATTGGGCCCTCTTCTCCACGAAGGACGGACGTCTCCTGCTGAAGAGGGGTCCACGTGGCAAATCCTACTTCGTCAACGGTCAATATGAAGTCGAGATGAACGACCACGTTGTCACAGGAGAGCTGCTCTCTGAATTTATTGAGAACGTGCGAAGGGCGGTAAGACTGTGAGTTTATTGTCCGACCGCTATCACTGAATCACTGTAGGAGTGCGATGCAGATGAGACGAATCAGCGCAACTGCGCCTCACTCATTTACTACAAGGACTTGAAGCGTTTTGCAGGCTCCAAAGAAATTGAACCATTGGTGAAGAAAGAAGGTGCTAAAACCATAGGAATGGGTGAATTCGGTGAGGTTACGCTGAGAACCTATCCGGAAGAGGTGAGTCGTCATTGTGACGTGAGTTCTACTGCATTCGTCAGCACCACGAGGCTAGGATTGCCCCGATGAGGTGCAAGTAGCAATGTGAATAACACATGTCATGCAAATGTAGGCCCCAAAGTGCGCGGCAATGAGGGGAGTGCTTTGTCCACTTCCAAACGGAAGCGAACGGAAGATAGGATAGAGGAGGGACTGAAAGGTGACCGCGGCTAGATTACCAGTCTGTATAAGAAAGTGGTCAATGAACATCATCCGCTGGACGGGAACAGTCACATTGGTGCAAAATATGTCCAACAGGAGTTAAATGGGGGAGTTGATAGGAGTAGTGGCCATCAACACAAAGACATTCTCATTTTCTTTACACGCATTACGATGATGGCAAAAGTACGCGAGGAAGGAGCATATGCCAGTAGGATCACAAATACAGCCTACTGACCCCGCACTTTCGTAACACCCAACAATGTGCAATGGGACGCATGACACTTAGTGTTAGATGTTGTAGTGGTGCAGCAGCCAGCCTGCTTGCAGGTTGAACAATGCATTTTCTGGTGTCACCTCAACACCCCACACATTGAACTAAGCGAGGCAATGCCTGCATGATCAGTGATAAAATTCCGGCTCATTGGTAGGCCAATGACGAGACACCGTCGAGGCAGGTGGCAGTGAAGCGAATCAAGCAGACATCCAGAAACGCACTCGTGGGTGCCATGGAAGTGGCAGTGATGTGCGCCATCCTCGAGGACTCAAACGTCAGCATGCAGCATCTACTGCCTCTCGTTGGGTGGTGCGTGGATGACAAGGACCTCTACGTGGTGACTGAGTTCATGCCTGGTGGCAGCTTGTTGGATTACCTCCAGTCGCTGAACTTGAAGGGGGAGGAGGAGGTGGGTGAGGAGGAGGTCCATAAGCAGCGGCTCGAATTGTATCGGTTTGTGTCTGAAATTGCCAGTGGCATGTGTGCTCTCGAGGCCAAACAAATTCAGCATCGCGATCTGGCAGCCCGTAATGTTCTCCTCACTCAGCATCGCCAAATCAAGGTGTGTTGCTCCTAAATACTTTCAGTTAACAAAAATGCTAAATTGAAGTAGGCAGATTTGAAACTCTATCGTTAAATACATTATCGTTCATATAGCTAATCTCCTATGTGGTCTAACTTCATATCATGCAGCTCTCGCCTCTGCATATCTCGTCCAATCACAGTTTTACTTTCAAAACCTCGCCTTTGCTAATCACTGATTCAGTGAGCAGTGATCAGTAGTTGTACACACTTCAATGTCAGATTATTCGAGGTAGCTCCACAGGGTTTGTGAGTAGAGTATTCCGCGTAGGTGAAGGGGTGGTAATGAAATGGAAATCCCAGATGGACAGAATTTCATGCTATGTGCGCACAGCCAAATTGCATGCTACTTCCACAGATTGGTGATTTCGGACTGAGTCGGCCTGACGGCTCTAAGTTCACCTGTGGTCGAATATCAACAAGGTGGGCAGCACCGGAGGTGTTGCAGAACGAAGCCAACTTCACGCTACGCTCGGACGTATGGTCCTTCGGTGTGGTGATGTGGGAGATTTACAGTCTTGGCAGTCTACCATACAGTGAGGTGCCGAGTCGGGAGCTGTTGAACCACCTCCACAGCGGTCGGCGATTGGACCCACCATATGAAACACCGTCAAGAATAGCCAAACTTATGAATATGTGCTGGCAGCTGGAGCCTTCATTAAGGCCTTCATTTTCCCAAGCCTTTTACCATCTAAATGTACATTCCGAACCCACAAATTCTGGTGTCTTTGGCGTGAATCCCCCTCCTCTGCCCCTGAAACGCCAAATATTGCCGACCAGCTCCCCTCTTCATTCTTCTCATGCAGACGCTTCAATTCGTTCAGATAATGTTTAGCCGGAAACCTTTGGCATTATTGGACACCGTCAATGCCAGCATGACAGATGAAAGTAGAACAAAAAGCTTACCTGCGAGAATTCCTTCCACAGTACACGTCTTATCAATGTATGAGTATGGACACTGCCGAGACCTTAACAAAAACAATGGAGAAATTGAGACTTTTGTGCAGACGAGACAGAAAATGTAACTGTCTACTTGTTTGGCTAACCTTGCTTTTGTCTTTCAAAAATAACTCTCCGCGATCTGCATTGACGTTGTGCTGTTGATGCTCTGATAATGTTCATGCGTAAATCACTGTCCCTGCACGCGCCACCTCCCTCAGTAGTTCAAACTCGTGGACGGTTAAGGCGACACATGGAAATGCATTCTTTGAGGCTATAAACAGGCTAGCTGATGTTATATTACTGCACGCAGTACTGGCGTCTGTTTCAATGCACCGCAAATTGCACATTTCCATGTCTATTTGTAGACAAAATGAATATGCTGACGAAGTTGCTTTACATCCCACAAGCACAGTGCAAATGGCTAAAGGTGAAGTGCACTTTTAATGTAAACATTCATTTAGTTTACAAAATCCCATGCACAGATTTCAAGTACCTTAAGTAGATAAACGGGGTTGGCTTTAAATCAGCCTCTTCTGCAAATTTTTTATCTTGGGCACCTGCTAACCTGTTCGGGTGCTGAGTTTAGGTATGATTAATGGCTTGAGGTTACTTGACAACAGCCAAAGTGTTTGAATGCTTGTAAGAAAGTGCTTCACTGAAATCACCCACCCTTGAGTGATTGCCGACTTAGACTAATGACCACCGGGAATGCTGATGACGTATTTTGAAAAAGAGGTGTGGATTCTATACTACAACTATATTTATTTTAGTGATGACCTTAGCTAGATCCTCCTCCATTCTGCAAAACTGGGGTTTCGGTCACTATTATGTATCCGCAGAAATCATTTCGTGCCATTTCTGTTAACAATCTATCACCATTTTATAAACGACATTGTACCGCATGGGATCTTAGGGAGAGCCCAGGTGCTACAGTGTTATCGTCACTAGCATGAATTTGCGGACATTTCTGGTAGTATCATTACCAAAAGTGAGTTTCACTTTCTGGATAGTTATGGACGTAGAGCAGCTTTAGATTCAATTATTAATGTCATGTAAAGATTCATATACACTTCGCTTTCGTGCACTTAGGCAGGCTGTTTAACCGATTTTCATATCTCCTTGGTGAATTAACCGATTGGAATGCTCCGAAATACCACCACCTTTATGCACACCCAATCTGGCAATCGTCTATGCAGGTGTTAAAAGTTAATCCAAGCTATGGAGGGAACTTCTCTGCTACACAATGCTTTACTTTACAATTACCTTGGTTTTAGGTGGATTAACATTCTTCATTTACGCCCTCTTTTTGCTCAAACAATTTCGCAGATATAAATAGCTTTACTGAAAATGTACTTTCTAATTAATCAAGGTTGTACATTCATAAGTTCTGAACTTTCTTTGTAGTATCAGTGTCTTGATGCAAAATTTACGTATGCAAACTAGGAATTTTTTTAAAATATTATCTTGAAGTAACTGTTAACAACCAAAACTTGATTTTGCTTAAAATTCTGCCTTGTTGGATGTTATAGACGGGTTTTTTGTAGGCTAAAGTTGGCCTTTTCCTTCAACAAACCAGATTTAAAAATTGTGAAGTTTAAAGTTCAAGCTTACTTAGTCCCTCTGTTAAAGTGAATACTATTAAAGTTCAATTTTCTAATCCTGAGAGTTTCAGAGTAGCTCCCATCCGCTAGGTTTTAGGTCCAATTTTACCATTTCTGGCTAAAAGCATTATAAGGAAAAATCCTTAGTTTAAATGCCGTGTTCGTATAAAATTGAACTCCACTTTGATCTTTTGCAACATGTACAGGAACACTTTCTGTAGTAGTCGAAATTCGCACAAGAGAGTTTACATCCTTAAAATGGACACCAACGACTGTCAGTATCGCCTTCCCTCTGGGTTCCGCTACTGAAGTAAGGAATGACTGAAACTGTATGAGGTGGCGTTTATAATAAAGGCTAGGGGATGCTGCATCCCTGTGTTTGACTTCTGTGCGATCATACGGACGCTCACTTTACCTACCTTTCACTTGGCTACACAATGAATCTTATGGGGGGTTGATTAGTGATTGAGTGGGTCTTCCATTTGAATTAGGTTAAAGAATAGCTCTTAAGGCGTACTTTCTCCGGAATTGCTTTTAGCAGTTAAGTCGAATTCATTAATCTCCTTTTTACAACAGAAGTTTTTCACATGTGCGTTTATTTGAGTTTAAAACCGGTTTGCACAATCTCAAACGTCGGTTAAGGTAAATCTCAACTCCGCTGCAAAAATGTTTATTAACTCGGCAAAATAAGTCCCCTCATTGCAAAAAATATAGATAAGTGGATTTTGCGGTTGTTTTCAAAATTTACGAAAGCTAAAAGAAGGACGGTTTTCCACCCCTTATTGTGAGCAAACAGTTTAAGAAATGCATCCATGATGAAATGCTTACTACGAATTGTGCGCGAGAGTAATGAGTAGGTGCATTTTGCAGAAATATGTCATGTGTTAATCTCTCGCACACACGAATTGTTGTGTATTTCCTTACTTAAAAATAATGGTGGTCAGTTTAAGTATACAAGTAATACAAAATTTGAGAATTGAATATTAGCCAATGGCCGGAGTGCATTCTATCCTTTGCTTGCGTGTCTAACTGATTTAGCCATCCACTTCATATATCTTTCTTCTTAAACAGATTTACTCGTATTTGCTGGAATTTTCCTAAAAGGAGCCAAATGTTTTGGGAGTGTTCCGTTATAGTTCCAACGCTGCTTCCTCCCGTTACCTGTTAAAAGGTCAAAAGTAATTTTATGAGTAGCTGGTAAAAAGATAATTGAGTGGTATAGTTGCTGTAATTCATGCTGTGTGGCTTGGTTTATAAACCAATAAAATAGTAAAACACTTAAGTAGGTGTCCTTTACCCCCTATTCTTTTAATCTATTTGTGCATTGGTAAGTTCATCTTGGAGGAAATCTTTATGGTACCAAAATAACTCGAACTCTCACGTCCGACGTCAACCGCTTTTTCGCCAAAAGGCGACCGATGTCTCATTGGGGTGTTAGATGTGTATTTATTAAAGGAATTATCCCTCTAAGTCGTCGTTAGTTGGTAGACGTATGTAATATACGTTTCCTCTTACAGGAATTTCTTTTACTAGAATGCGCAAAGTTCAAAGAAACCCGTGTTTAGTTGTTGCCTGTTCCAAAGACTTAAGCGAGATTATAGGAGAGAACTCCCAAAGACTTAATCTAACCTTCCGTCCAGTCAAACGGTACAGACAATTGATGTCAGAAATGAAGATGACAACAAAAATTTGAGCATGTGATGTCTCCACTATCGTAGATCACTATGAATACCAGGATAATTACTAATCAATCACCAGGCTCAAAAATTGCCTTAATAGCGGTAAAACCTATCCAGAAATTCGACTTTTATCCTATTTGTGTCAAATTTCTTTGCGATTTGCTAAACTACACTCACATTGTCATCACCGAAGACACCAGTTCTGAAGTCCCAATCTCTCAAATGTTCTGATCAGCTGCCAGCAGCCTCCATAATAACGTAAACGCAACAGTCGCGCATCTTGAATAGCGACCCAAAAACAAATATATTAACTAAAATTCCGTTATCATACCAAAGATAAGGGGAATATACACGCACCCACAGTCAAACAGAATTGTTAAAAAAGTAAAGATTAAAAGTAAGAATAACAAAATCAACAACTAACCTACGATTTCATAGTAGGATAAGAAGACCAGCATTAAGGTCTGTAAATAATTGAGTCGAAATCACTTAAATCAGTCTTCACAATGATTATTAAGGACATGGATAAGGTCAAAATACTTTTCAGCTAATTGGTAATTGATTAAAATTAGAGCTCGATGTAAGAAGAAGGAAGTGAAGAACTGGCAGGCGGTGGCAATATTTTTGCAGGAAGAGGAGGTGGCACCGTAAAAGGGGCATCAGAAACTTGACGCATTAGGAGTCCATGCAGAAAACGGTCAATTTCGACGAATGAGGGTCGGGAAGAAGCCGGCATCTGCAAACACATATTCATAAGTTTGGCTATTCTTGACGGTGTTTCATATGGTGGGTCCAATCGCCGACCGCTGTGGAGGTGGTTCAACAGCTCCCGACTCGGCACCTCACTGTATGGTAGACTGCCAAGACTGTAAATCTCCCACATCACCACACCGAAGGACCATACGTCCGAGCGTAGCGTGAAGTTGGCTTCGTTCTGCAACACCTCCGGTGCTGCCCACCTTGTTGATATTCGACCACAGGTGAACTTAGAGCCGTCAGGCCGACTCAGTCCGAAATCACCAATCTGTGGAAGTAGCATGCAATTTGGCTGTGCGCACATAGCATGAAATTCTGTCCATCTGGGATTTCCATTTCATTACCACCCCTTCACCTACGCGGAATACTCTACTCACAAACCCTGTGGAGCTACCTCGAATAATCTGACATTGAAGTGTGTACAACTACTGATCACTGCTCACTGAATCAGTGATTAGCAAAGGCGAGGTTTTGAAAATAAAAATGTGATTGGACGAGATATGCAGAGGCGAGAACTGCTTGATTTGAAGTTAGACCACATAGGAGATTAGCTATATGAACGATAATGTATTTAACGATAGAGTTTCAAATCTGCCTACTTCAATTTAGCATTTTTGTTAACTGAAAGTATTTAGGAGCAACACACCTTGATTTGGCGATGCTGAGTGAGGAGAACATTACGGGCTGCCAGATCGCGATGCTGAATTTGTTTGGCCTCGAGAGCACACATGCCACTGGCAATTTCAGACACAAACCGATACAATTCGAGCCGCTGCTTATGGACCTCCTCCTCACCCACCTCCTCCTCCCCCTTCAAGTTCAGCGACTGGAGGTAATCCAACAAGCTGCCACCAGGCATGAACTCAGTCACCACGTAGAGGTCCTTGTCATCCACGCACCACCCAACGAGAGGCAGTAGATGCTGCATGCTGACGTTTGAGTCCTCGAGGATGGCGCACATCACTGCCACTTCCATGGCACCCACGAGTGCGTTTCTGGATGTCTGCTTGATTCGCTTCACTGCCACCTGCCTCGACGGTGTCTCGTCATTGGCCTACCAATGAGCCGGAATTTTATCACTGATCATGCAGGCATTGCCTCGCTTAGTTCAATGTGTGGGGTGTTGAGGTGACACCAGAAAATGCATTGTTCAACCTGCAAGCAGGCTGGCTGCTGCACCACTACAACATCTAACACTAAGTGTCATGCGTCCCATTGCACATTGTTGGGTGTTACGAAAGTGCGGGGTCAGTAGGCTGTATTTGTGATCCTACTGGCATATGCTCCTTCCTCGCGTACTTTTGCCATCATCGTAATGCGTGTAAAGAAAATGAGAATGTCTTTGTGTTGATGGCCACTACTCCTATCAACTCCCCCATTTAACTCCTGTTGGACATATTTTGCACCAATGTGACTGTTCCCGTCCAGCGGATGATGTTCATTGACCACTTTCTTATACAGACTGGTAATCTAGCCGCGGTCACCTTTCAGTCCCTCCTCTATCCTATCTTCCGTTCGCTTCCGTTTGGAAGTGGACAAAGCACTCCCCTCATTGCCGCGCACTTTGGGGCCTACATTTGCATGACATGTGTTATTCACATTGCTACTTGCACCTCATCGGGGCAATCCTAGCCTCGTGGTGCTGACGAATGCAGTAGAACTCACGTCACAATGACGACTCACCTCTTCCGGATAGGTTCTCAGCGTAACCTCACCGAATTCACCCATTCCTATGGTTTTAGCACCTTCTTTCTTCACCAATGGTTCAATTTCTTTGGAGCCTGCAAAACGCTTCAAGTCCTTGTAGTAAATGAGTGAGGCGCAGTTGCGCTGATTCGTCTCATCTGCATCGCACTCCTACAGTGATTCAGTGATAGCGGTCGGACAATAAACTCACAGTCTTACCGCCCTTCGCACGTTCTCAATAAATTCAGAGAGCAGCTCTCCTGTGACAACGTGGTCGTTCATCTCGACTTCATATTGACCGTTGACGAAGTAGGATTTGCCACGTGGACCCCTCTTCAGCAGGAGACGTCCGTCCTTCGTGGAGAAGAGGGCCCAATTTGCACTGACGTCCTTCTGCTCCTTCGCGAAATCCTCTTCATCTCCGTAGTAGGATGGCGTCCAGATATTCTCCAGGTCTATTTTCGTCCATGTTAGTTGGAAAGCACAGGGGAGATTTAAATGTGGCATGCAAATCGTTGACAGCATGGAAATCGATTCGTGACGTATGTTATGAGTGCGAATGTATTCATCCGCATAAAATGTCGTCCTCAGTGGAAGTAGTGGAGAAACGCGCACGATGCATCTATTCAATTAATGTGGGTTGATCAATTTCAAAAGCACTTTCTCTGACAGTCTTTTGTACACAATGTTTGAAAATATACGAATGCTGCACGGCTACAGGGTACACTTCGTTCACGCTGACCGTGCCACCCTTGCGAACGCATTACTTGGGTCACGAAAGACATCATCTTTCAAGCCTCCATTTGGTGATTATCCAGTTGGAGACGCCGATGCCATCAGGATGTTTGGTCACGGGGCTCCATGTCAGAAGCGTGACGTCTCAGTTGATGACAGCTGCTGGTGGCACTTATAAACTAGCGTCAGCTAAGTTTATAATATCGCTCCTTCCTCAACACTGTGTTGACGTTGAGGATGATGGGTACGGTCATCACATGCATGTATTTTGGAGGGTGAAACGAAAGCTTTTTGTAGTGCTTACGAATTGGCTTTGATGAATGGGAATGGTGTTTGCTGATATTGACCGGAAGGTGTTACCAAGCGCTACCGAATTAAACAGCGTGAAGTAATGCAAGAGTGAATCCGCTCCCTGCCGATAGGACTAGTTTCGCCTCTGAGCAATTGGCTTCCTGGCAGCACTACTCCTCTCCACACGTTTTGACTATTTCAACCTTTGGTCAATAAGTACACGAGGACATAAGAAAGCGAGTAAATTCATTAACTGTGACAAAGTAGTGATTCGCACGAAAAATATTTCGCTTCAACATTACTCTACTGTAATTGTGCAATGAGTTGCAGCAAAATGAGTAGCGCGCAATTCGCTGTCCTTCTCGTCAGATTTTGAGTTCGTCAATGCTAGGAACGAGCATTTCTTTCCAGGTACCCGAAAGACGCTCATCAGCTATGGGAAGAGGAATAGGAGCATTACAGTCGCAAACACTTCGTTTAATGGTCTTTTCACTGCGGACAAAATGACATTGCTTATGGGTCAACGCATGCAAAACTTCGGTTTTCCTAAACCTAGAAAACAAATGTTTCCTTCCGCAGTTTTCGCGAGCTGGATTCTTCAATGTGTCAAGAGTTGCTACATTTGCATCACCGAAGGTGCATGATTATGATCGCGTCGCTGGCAGACGTAAGTTCGGATGGCTAGTTCACCAAGTAAAGGCAATGTGCACACGCGACCCAGCACAGAGTGTCATGGCACTTCGGTGGTGGTCACGGGATGCAGAGCGACACGGCTTCAGTGTTCCAAGCTATTGGTGTTTTAACGGAGCCGAAGTGCCTAACCTGATCCAACAATTTGCTCCCCCAAGATTGATGGTGGTCATCTACTCGGTTGCTTGCTATCAGCCTTTTGGCATAGTAGCTCACCGTGTTTTGAACGTGTAGGTGGGTAGTACGTTTGCATCCCTGCAGTGTCGGGTATGTCGCTTTGACCTAGGCAAGAGCAAACCACACAATCACATTGCATAACCTAGCACAAAACGAGATATCATAACATGGAAGCGGACTGGGTATGATCAGATTTGCAAATAAACACAGCGTGGTCAATGCAAAGGGATTGCCATGAGTGTTAGGAACAAGTCACGCTTGGAAATACCTGAGGAGCAGTGCACACCCCCAGCCGCCTGAGGAGATGGATATGTGGTCTTTTGCTGCAATGGGTCAAATTTGACATCTATCGTCCACGAAATATCAAAGCGTCGTGATCAGCCGAATTGGATGCACGCGCCACGCATGAGACCGCAGAATGATGAAGTGTTGCATTGGAGGGTGTTGAAGGTGTTGTTCGCGATTTCGGTGATGATTGCATAGACGCAGATTGAAATTGAATGAAAGAAGGACCATTAAGTTCGCGTTATTATCAACCGGCTAGCAAAGGACAATTGCCACTCCTCTCTACTGGCGGGGATGAAGGGCAAGGGGTGACGCGTGCGCATGGGCAAGCAGGCGCACGTCAAACCCACACAGCTGTGCGCTGCCTATGACGTGGACAGGCAAGCGACAAGTGGATCGCGAAATAGCGATAAAGTGACACCCTGCATTTGGACAGCGTAGGTGATGATTGATTGAGGTGAGGCTGGGACGGGTGGGACGGCTGGGACAGCTCAATGTGCAGCTCAGATTTGGTCTTACGATTAAAAAGATCACCTTATCATTAACATGAAGACGGGCACATTACTACCCTTGTTCGAGAGCTCAAACTGGGCTGCTTACAGTGGTATTCGAGTGCAATGGCGTCAATGAGAATTGCAAGTGCAATTATTTACGAGGTGTCACAGTTAGATATGGCAGTGTATAGTGCAAAGTGAGAGGACGGGACTGCTCTCACCTCCGTGCCACCTACTGTGGACCATCACTGCTCCTCTCCACACTTTCCTACTCACTCAACACCCGGTGCATTGGTTGTGAAGAGTGGTGGCTAAACAGATAGGTAGAGAAATGCATTTGTGGACTGCGATGAGTAAATGGCTTGTGAGCCAACTTATTCACCTTTCTTCACACCTTCCATAAAACGAGAGGCCGAGACCAGGAGAGTGGTGGCCTTCTTCCAGTTGAATCGTGCTTGAGTTGAACTACGTGGATGTGTCCCAGGTGTGTCTTTGGAGACGCCTTCTGTGGACTTCTTTACCATCGCCTCGTGCTTGTGAGTGTTTCCGTTGAATTGCTTCTCGCCTAAATGCAGGTGTAACGATCCTACTTAGAATCTTTAGCAGTGCTTCTGTTTGGGTGACATAAGAAAACACATTTTTGGCTGTACTCAACATAGAAGTGCATTGCATCACTCCTTCATTTGTGCATTGTTGTGCAACCAGTGTTGGAGTGGGGAGAAATTTGTGCACAAATATGTTCTCCTAAACGACTGATCGTTGGGCACACAATGCATGCATTTACTGGTAGGATTTCGGCCAATATCAAAAGAACTTTTTGTGTTTTGAAGATAATGCAAATGGAATGCCATGTCACCTATGGTTTAATGGTACTGGCAGTGTTGCCTGTGCATACTTAGATCTCGAATCCTCATCTATTGCCAAAGGAAAAAGATTTGAACAACTTCTCGGCATGTCAACTTCCGATGCATAGAAGACCAAGCAAGCAGTTACTAGAGCAAATGCCAACAAACCTGGTTATTTACAAATGCAGTTTGTTAATCAAAGAGAAAGTTAGAGAGATTGCAGCTGAAAATATAATCGTATAATGAGGTGATATTTGTTTAAACGGATATTTGACTGTTCTCATCCTTCATTCTTGACAGACTGTATCCCCAAGCGTTACCCCATAACAAACCACTAGCGTGTTAAATATGCTCTCTGCACATCATCACCCTCTGGTGCATAGCGTAGTCATCGAAGCAAGCCCTCGCAGATAGTGTGGTCTTACAGACGAGATGACATTTGGAAGTGGCAAAACGAATCTACTCCATTTACAACTACAAATGATGTGAGTAGCATGTCTTCCACTCTACCACTTCCTAGTGTAACCGTGGCAACTGTCTTACAGCTGATGGCTCCTCCAGGAAAAGCTACTTCGCCAAAGTGAAAGTGGAGAGTCGGACAAGTGGAGTGCAAGGATGGAGACGCAGGAAACCTGCGTGATGTAAACTGTGTCATCAAGTGAAGCATATTTAGATGTCCATTTCATTACAGTAAGTCACTCATGTGCACCCACTTTGTGGTACGCGGTATCTCCGCAATTCTGCGGTGTTGCTAGGCTTCATAATGACAGAGCCGGCTGTTTGCGGACCAAATCACTTACCACTTGTTGACCTTGGCAGTATTTCAGAAGCATTCAGTGGTAACAGGTATTCCTCTGCGTTGAGGTGAGCAGCTATTGGGATTTAATCGTGAAAAACACAAAGGATAATAAGTGAAATAAAGTGCGTTTTCTATAAGGCACAAAAATGCAGCGAAGCGATGTATATCCGATTGGATACTTGGCTGAGATGCGACATGGCCTTCCAGCCACGCAAATAGCCTTTTCGATTCGGTCAGGTGCCGAGTTGCTGTGGTGGTGATAGAGGAAATTGTCATCTTTATGTTAATTCCTGTGCACCTCCAAACATTTACTCACGTGGTCTTTCGAAGCCCACTATCCTACGCACTTCATCGACGTCAACGTATTCACCTGCAAAGAAGAGGCATTTTTCTGTAAAACATATATTATTGCCATGAGCATATCATGCAAGCATTAATTTGGTGGCACAGGAGGTAGCAGTGTTTCATGATGCTTCTAAGCTGCGTAATTTCAGGGCCTCCATGTTTAAAGTGTTTGAAACTTCAGAGGAGATGGATTTGCAAACTTGATCGAGTAATTTGCTACCACGATAGAGATGCTGTTCATGAAATGAGATGTTTCGCTTAGCTTTTCAAAATAGGCACTCACTTGGCTTCGAATATTTCAGTGATGAAATTGCTGTCGCATCAGTCTTATCCGATGTGCACGATGCTGGTGGATCTCCATTGAATGCATCTGGAGGCATAACAGAATGCAGAATTATATGAGGTAGCGTTGCGTAACGTGGCATATCATGGTGAATTAAGATGAGATTAGCGAATGGGACGCAGCACAGGCAATTCATCAAAACTCCTGTGAGCACCTGGAAATGGTTTATATTGAAAGTGCTTACATGCAGTGCATACCTAAAACCAGCTCAACAGATGGCAGTGCCGGCATTTGTAGCGATGTGCCGAGTTCGCTCAGCTTTCATCCATGCATTATCAAAGACTTACGCCCGAATGAGCTGACAGCATGCCACACAAAAGACTATTTAATGAAGGAACGAATGAATGAATGGATGGATGGGTGGACGGATAAATGCACTTTGTGTGGTTGATGCTAGTGCTGGTGGTGGTTGTTGGATGGAGGTGGACCAACAAGGGTAGCAACAGAAGGAGTGTGAGTGGTGTGAACAGATCAACTGGATGGCAAATGCTGCGGTCACAACTTCTGTCTCCGTGTTAAAGTTAAAGTGCAAGCGATGATGGGTGCATTTGCATGTGGACAAGATTGCAAATCCTGCATGGAAGAAGTGCCTTCGATGTAGGCGAACATGCAGGCAATGAATCAACTGAAGGCAGCACAGTTTACTAGAGGATGATCGGACGGCATGAGCCATGCTCGTTGGAAGTGGCGTTAGGACAGCTCTGTAAGAAACTGCTAAATATGAGGGATGGATTCGGGTGCATGTTGCACCGAAAAGCAATTGGCAGACGGCATATCCGCCATGTATTGCAACGTCCTGTCTAAACATTACAAGCCCACATGCTTCTCACTCTCTACTTCGTAGCATCACAATGTGCTGTAGATGTTTAAGCAGTTCTGACCCCAACACTGACCTAAAGCATAGCAAAAGCTCTGATGGGACTAAATCCGGTTGCATGTCTCGTCAAACACTCTCCGATTGTGCGGTTCATTTGTTTGCTACGGATAATCTTCTTTCCGTGAGTATTTGCGCGTCCCAAAACGTTCACTCACGTGGTTCCGCAATGTCCCCCACCCGAGTTGATTCTTTGACGTCTGCACATTCACCTGCAAATAAGTGACATTCCGTTGCAACACATTCACCAAGAGTATATCATGCAAGCATTAAGGCGGTAGTGTGAGAGAGGTGGCAATATCTTAATTGTGAGGGGTTCTTACAAAATGAAGAGAAATTAGGCAAGAAGTCATTTGAGGACCATTGCCCCACAAAGCAACGTGTGAATGGATTTTGCTTCAAATGGGCAAATCTCAATGCAGACTGCCCATTGTGTCAGTGAGTCCATACTGCTGCATCAGAGGTGGACAATCCTTCCATCTTACCACGCAATCAGTTGTCGTAGTAATCAGGAAACACGTGAATGGGTGGGATAATTTGTGAAAGGAATATGGCAAGTCTTGTGCATCCTCTTGTAACTAGCATAGCGTTCACTTACTGCGCGTTGGCCTCGGTGGTACTGCTGGCGCATTCCCTGGATGCAAATCCCCATCTGCGTCAAAAGGTACAAAGCTCGCAATAGCTGTTTGCCAGAACATCACTAGTGTCAAAATGGATTAACAGTTTAACAAATTGACTAGGCTATTTACTTAGAACTCCTACAAGCCCGTCCATGAGGGTCTGTGTGTACAAACCCTGCATTATTGACAGCCTGCACTGCAGACTTGGATCATGGTGACCTCGCCCTCCCACCACACAAGCAGCCTACTCGTGTCAGGCAAGTGTTGGGGCGCTCTTTTGGTGAAGGTAGGAAATAATTCTGATTTCGACAGTTGACTAGCAGATGAAGTGTCATGGAGTGAGTGCATCTGCTGTGAACGATTGGGTCAGTGAAGGCTCACTGCAGAATAGCTGAGGCAGTGTATGCTCCTAGCAAGTGTCAACTCCAAGCATAATGACAAATGACGGAGTTGGGTGAGGTTTCATGGAGTAGTTAGGAGTGCCAAGAAAGTGATCGCTGTATGCTTCTAAGCGTATTGGTTTATCTCACGCAACCTCATCACAGCAGCTCACTCAGTGCTGTCCATACGCAAATCCCCTAGCACATGCTACTGACACATGGAACCTCGTCGCTGCTTACTGTTAACCAGTGTTTGGCACATCCACCAAATCAATTCCTCCCAACTCTAATCACTTAACGGAGAAGGTGGTGTTTGTAGGTGCCAAAACGCGACTACTGCATTGACTGTCACCAATGGGGTGGGCAGCATGGCTTGCACTGTGCCAGTTCATAGTGTGATCGTGGGTGCTCTATGGCGGTTGACTGCAGTAGCGAGGAAGGCTGCTTTGCCAAAGTGGAAGGGGAAGTGACAAAGTGACCACGATGAGTGCAGAGGTCCCTACTCAAGCGACATGTGCAACTATTTCGTGAAATGGCGTATTTTCATGTGTCAGTTCAACCACATGTACTCTTCGGCCTACGCATTAGCACACGTCGCCGCAGCACTTGGGTTTGACTTGAGGGTGTCAGAGATTCAGTGTTTCAAGTGACACCAAACAGTTCGCTTATTGAAATAGTTTGCTATTTCAATAGAGAATGGGCTAATCGCGTGCGTTGATTGGTGTTTGCTATCTGGAATCGTTACTCACTGTGTTTTGACTTCATCGGTGGATAAAAAGTTGTCGCATCTGTGGTATCGGAAGTGGTTGCTTCGCGTTGGCACTCATCGACTTCACCTATGCACAAAACATTAAAGAATTATAACACAAAGCGGCACAAACATCAGCATTAATTCATCGTGATTATATGAGAAATGCTTGTAGTTGAAATATTTAACAAGATCTGCGTATTCAAAGCTATTTGAATAGGTGGTCAGCCTGACGTGTGCACCAGTGAATCTGATTGCTGTCACGCAGGCGTTATAGAATACTGACCCTCGAATCATTTGACTATTCCATGCGAATGAGATAAATGGATGCGTATGTTGCACCGGAAAGTGCTGTCGATGTTTGAATCGGAGAAAATCAAGAGCAGGCTAACTAGATGGCAAATGCTTAATTTGTACTTTCTCTCTCACGACTAGTGTTAGGAAGAAATGGCGCATCTACCTTATATGAGCAATAATTTGGATATCTAAAATTGTTGCTTTGCCACAGAATTTGGTATGTTCATCAGTCATGGAAGGTGTTGGTTGTTTTGTTAGGGCAAAATGTACATTGCACTAATAGGTGATGAGACAGCATAAATGAGGCTCGGCGGCGGTGGTATTGGGTGCAATCTTTAAGAGATTGCTAAAAATGATGATTAAATTAGGGTGCGTTCTACATTTTAAACGGATAAGCGTACAAAATATGCTATGTGGAGAGCTGTGTGCAGCGTAAAGCAGTTCCTTCACAATGTACACTACCCTTCCACATGGTAAGAATTGTCGCATTTCTGTCAATTCACTGGGTCTTAGAATGCTCACTTACTTGCTCTTGCAAAGTCTCCCACCCAAGACGATTCTTCGACATCGGCGCATTTATCTGCAAATAAGCGGCATCAATACATTTTTTCCGAGAACATGTCAAGTAATTACTAAACTGGAATTTAAGAGGGCTAACAACTGTCTCTTTTACAGTGTGCCCAGCATAGTTGTCACACATGACGTGTGCATGGGTCAAGTAAAGCTGTTCCGCCTCATTACACAAGTCTTCGAAATCTTCACCTTACACAGAGGGACAGTTTCATTGCAGATGAAGCCAAGCACTTGATATCGAGCATAATGCTTCAATCCCGGGTAGCTCAGGCATATTTTATGATGTGTAAACTCACATATTTCTGACGGATAACAAGCAACTCAGTTGCAGTCTTACCGTAGTTTACTTCCGACATTTCTCCATCTCGTGTGCGACTGTAGCATGCCTGGACTTCTAAACAGAGACAGAACAATTCCACTTAGAATTTTAAAGATTGCCTGCCCTATGCATACTCTGAGAAGAGACATCCGCAGCTGTCTTAAACGTCAAAGTCCATTGCATGCCTTTATTTGTGCATGCCTGTATGGCAACAAGTCGAATGGGAAAAAATTCATGCAAAAATAATTTTGCTGAAGTTAAAAATCGTTGTATGCACTATACATATATCAGCCAAATAGATTTTAATCCATTTTTCAAAGCACTTGTTGAAGATGAAGTTGATGCATCTATTTGTCGTTGTAGTTGTACCGGGATTATAGGTGCATTTCGATACCCCCTCCGCACCATATTGGTCAAGTAGATGAGAGCGAGTAGTGAACTAACAGACAAGCATTTCCTATTGTCTTTACAATTCAAACGCAAAAAGGAACTTTTGCAAGGCAGGAGGAGAATATAGATAGGCGGTTGCAGAGATTGTTGGGAAAGTGGTACTACTTAAATAAGTCCACCTCGTTGACGGAAACTGTACCCATTTTAATTAGTAGAAGCAGCTGTGCGCGTAAACTGATCCATTAGCCTACCGTTAACATTTGTTCCAAAAGACGTTGGTGGAAGAATGGCTTTCAGTTCCAGTGAGCATCCAGCATTTTGGGACTTAAATAGGTCGGATGCCGTAACGGCACTGCACACAGGCCTGGGTGGCCAGTAACTTGCTTTCTTACAACAAAGAGGCACCGGCAGGTGGTCAGGGGCCAGTGGTTGATGGGCCTATCACATATAAACCAACTTAGTTTTGCCCATTTCTGTATGTTCTAAGATAGGACAGTTTCAGATGGGAAAGAATAGGGTATTTTAGTAGTACAGACAAATGGTTCCAAGTGCATGGCGCTTCCTGGATCCAGGTACCAGATAAACGAGGGGATGTGAGTTTGTAAATGTGCAAGTGTGTAGGCAATTTTGTGCCATGAAAGATGCCTTCTTCCCCTTTACTGTTTCATCTACTCGAATTTCCCACAATGAAATGGATGTGGTTCCTTCATTCAACAGTCAGAAGTTCCCCCACTCAGTCATTGGAAGTGAGCGATTTCAATATCCTCTTCTCCGTCGAGCCAGTTGGCTTGTACCATCTCTCATACGGCAAGAAATAGTGAGGACAAAAATACCTCTCATTAAAATAATCCAAAAATTCGACCAGAGCATGCCATTATTCGCCACTGACGCGTTTTAGGACTGATTTGTTTGAGACAAGACTCATATGATACACCACTGAATTGGGAATCATGGGAACTTGGTCGTTAATTAAGTTTCAAATGTAGATTAACTGTGGCAGTTGGCATGGAAAGTTTTGGTTGCAGTGCATTCCTTTTCTATGCGAAAGACAAGATTCGCTTGTCAACCATCAGTTTGGTCAGAAATCCACTCTTGTACTTTTGGACATTTCATGCGCCATCTACTCAGTCAGTCATTTAATCAACCAATTAAGCAGTAAATCTCATTTGTTAGGTAAGGCAATTTATATTCTTAACAGTTTAGGTGCAAAGGAATCTGGTGAATTTGCGAGCCACGACACATTGCCGGTGTTGTGTGATGGTGTGCGAGCAGAACAGGCATTTGGATGAAGCTTATCGGTCGCCTGAATTTCAAGCATATCTGCAAATATTCCCCCAGATGTATCGTCTCTTGGCAAATTAGTTGTATAAGTGGGTGTAAGTACAATTCTTCCTTAGATGGATAGGGCTGCTCCCAACAATGCACTAATTACTGTGAGGAAGCACTACTCCACACACATTTCAACCATTTCAATCTTCAGTAAATAAGTAAATGAGGAACTGAATAAATAAATCAATCGACTAAAAATTCCAAATTAGAATTTTAATTGGTGAGGGAAGTATTTCACACTGACAGTCATGAACAGTATTCATACAAGATGGTGCTTTAAGAAAGTTGGCACCCATTTCACTTTTCTCCTTCCGGAATTCTGAATTGAGCAATTATTACAATGATTATAAATTGTTTATTTTTGATGTATGGCCATCAGTAATAGTGAAAGGTTTTGCAGCCTTACCTTCGTGAATCCATTTTTTGGAATGTTTCGACGGCTTCAAGGGTAGAAAGTGCTCCTTTCGCCTCATCACTGTTGGAGTGAATTTAGGTGAATATTGCACTGGTGTCACTTTTGCGTGCTTTACATCGACTCGTTTACTCTTACCAACCAATCAGACCACTGAGTTTGTGCCACATCTTCACACAATAACAACGAAAAAGTAGTTGCGAAACCTGTGCGTTGTTGTTACTCGCGAAACTCTTTTTGGCTTCATGGCTCATCTGTCGCTATTTTTGAGACCACTCAACATTGCCGCCTTTCCTATTTGCTTCAGTGCGAAATCACCGCATACTCTTATGCGATGCGACTGTTCGGTGTGTGGATAGCTCACAGGCAGTACACCTTGATGTTGCGAATTTTCTACGCCTCAGGAATTGATCGCCGTGTCTTGAAACACTGACGCAATGAACACCGACCATACTGCGTCACCCGAAGGAATAGTCGTCGGTGTAAGGTACCACTGGAATTAGTTACCCAAACGGTGGAAAGAAATTGACTAAGTATCTGCTTCATTCGCACTTTCTAGTGCCCATGTGGGTCACACTGTTCCGATCCAACAACGTGCGTAATGGATCTGTGGTGCACTTCTCAAAGCTCGTCGTGTGAAATTAACATCGTTGACCATTCAATAAGCATTTATTAGAATTTTACATGAACTTGGGTACTAGTTGATGTTTACATCATATTATAACTGTTGGCATGAATTTCTCCTCTCACTAGTGTCTAAGCCTTCTCTGAGGTCTTCGCAGACTCGAGAGGCCTGCTTGACGCCGATTGAATCTGAGAACTAATGTTATCACTCCACGGTAGATAGAGGGGTACATTAATGCAAGAGTAGTTTACCTGAATGGTTGGTTACAACGGAATTCATGGTCGGTAGTACAATACGTGTCACGAGAATCGAAAGCAGTGAACATATCCAAAGTGATGAAAAGTTAATAAATGCATTCTATACACTCATACACGCACACACCCCAAGGTATCTACAAACTCTGGGAACTTGTGCAATTTCTCTCAGGTTTTGGGTTAACAAATGCACAGTTGGACAACGCCTTAGTGAGCCTGTTTAGCCTATAACGCAACGAAGAGGCAGTGATCAGTCGGCGATTGCAAAATGTGAACACGAACCGAGAGCCCCACTTGGGAATGGATGTGTTACATGCAGGTTCTATTTTTGGTTAATTACCTTGTCGGTAGGTTTTGGTGATGCTTAAACCGCTGCGAAGATAATGGGGCATCGTAAAAGCTATTTTCTAAAGACTCAAAGTAGCGTCCTTTTCAAACCGTGACATAGATGAGCACGACCACCTTGCGTTTAAATAATTGGTTCACTTGTTCTTTCAGAATAGTCAGGTTAACTCACTCTAGAATCTTGAGTGATCCGCCCTCCTTTGAGGCTGCCCGAATTCCATGTGTTCAATCGGTGCACACCTCATGCGAAGATTTGGGTTGGCGTAAGAAAAGAAATGAAAGAAATTATTAACTCCCATTTCCATGTCTTCTCGCACATTATGTCCCAATATCTCATTCACTCTTACTTAGAAGCCAAGCCGTTCTCACAGCATCAACTTGCAAGCAAATGCAACCATCTTCTGTTCCAATGCTGCACATTCACAAACCTATCTTCCTGTAGCACATTCATCATCGCCCGTGCATGAAAATGCAAGGAATTTACACAATACTTATGGGCTCTGCACTTGTATTGCTCATCTAATTTCAGTAAAGCAAGAAATATTTAATTTCGGTGAATCCACCTTGTCACGAGTGGCCTAAGTAGCACTAGCCGTTTATAATTTTTTCTAAAGTACCTATCTTTCAATAACGAGTAGGAAACATTGCTTTATTCAAGATCCTGTCTTCAATATATGAGTAAATGTGCAAACAAGCCAACATTTTGATAGTTTTCCCCACATTTGCTCATGATGTGTAGTCAGGATTTAGCCTGAACCGCTATGATGGTAAAGTCATTTGTACCTTGATCGGCTTCTTAATTACCAGAAGATAATTGAAATAGTTAACTGTTAAAGGGACTGCGTAAAAAAGGGTCTTGTAGTCATTACGAGTGAAATTTGCCTACTTTCATTTCCGTTCCGCCAGTTTATATTGCGATCAATGCTTACCGAAGTAATACCTCTCAGGTGCACACATTGGTTGCCAGTTGTCGAGCTACTCATTTTATTTCATTTCTGGTGGTAACGCTACTACTCCTACTACTACACAGTGCTGAGTAGCAAGTCTATCCCATTGCTAACGAATGTAAAGCAATCGGTGGTTAATGAATGTCGCGTATGCTAGCCAAATGCAGTCCAATTGACTCTGTTGCAATACAGTGCAGTAAGCGCACCATTCATGAAGATGTGGGTCATGGTGACAGCAAACCCAATCCAACGCGACACAAGGCAACACGGGAGAAAAATTAGTACCCGAAAACTTGCGTTTGTGATTTAGTGGTTAGTGAAGGTTGAATTTACCAGGACGAATTAATGTAAAGCGAGACGAAAAGCAGATGCCCTTGCTACGGACCATCGCCAGTCTAGACAATAATTTTGAGGAACTGTTCTTTTTGCAAATGTGTCCTTTTAACTCCATGCTTCCCATTTTTGGAAAAAAGAGATGCTGATGATAGGTTTCTCTTAATAGTATGCATAGCTCTACGGAGGGAGGAGGCGATTTAGTAAACAATACTGATAAGACAAAGTTCGAAATCTACAAATTCTTGCCATTGTAAACAGTATGTCAATGGGTTCCTAATCGCATGAGTACAATAGCAGTGCGTCCGCTAAATTATTTATTGCATGTCACATGTAACTGAGTCCATTGAATAGAGCGATTATGTCTACGGGGACATAAGCATGATTTGGTGTGCACCGCCAAGCATAGTTAAGCCTGTTCATGTGGAACAATAATTTTTCTGCATTAGAAATAGGCGCATTTTAGTTTATGATGAACTTCCTCCACCACGAGCGTGTCACTAATGTTGCCATCTTGACACCAATGCACAATTAACTACGAGGTCCCGTATTTTCATCATCACAATAACAGCTTCTTTGCAGAAGAGGAAGTAAACAAAAATGAAGGAGGTAGGACGACGCAAAATAATATTCTTTACGCGTGATCAGACAACTCGAAATGCAGCATTGCACCTTTTGTTACCCTGGCGCCCTTTCCACTGCCGACAGACAACATTCAGTTGTCTGTTCTGCCTTCAATGTGTAAAAAGCCAAAATATTTGCGATACTTCACATGGACCTAATTATTTGAATAATTAAACCACAATGCATTCTATAAACCACTTTGTATTTATTCTACTTTTTAAGACCATTAGATAGTTAATTCTTTTCGTTCGTCTTTGATGTTGCCTAAATAGGCGCCTCACACAAATTTATCAGGCTGTCCCGTGCAGCTGATGCATTTCACAAACCGGTCAGTCACCCTCACTGCCAATCACACTTTACCTTCAAATAAAAAGTTTGACCCGTCACGTTATCCACACGATAGCACTTCCTATAATTACAAAGATAGTTGAAACTTCCAGCATATGTCGGAGGCAATCTTCTTACCATTCACACGACTAATCAAAAATTGCACCCAGATCCGTCGCTAAGGGCATGATTTAACGCATCAACCCCGAAGGTAGATTTACCAGTTGTGTAGGGAAGGGCTTGATGATTGTGCACTTGGAAGGTAGGAAGGCAATTGGAATTGCTTAGCCCAATTTGGGAGAAGAGGCATATTTTGCCAGCAGCCAACCTTGACTACCCTGCAAGGTATAGCCCTAATCCACAGAAGATAATGTGACATATCCTACGGTAAGAATATAAAAATAAGTCAATGTTTGCATTAATTCCACTTTCAAAGCCTTGTTCTACCGACTATCACTAGCGATTTTGCTCTTCATGTGTTGGACAACTGCGAACAAAACAGTTAGGACTGCCGTGTCGACGTATTTGTGAGCAAGGATGCCACATTCACACTACAGTTATTTTTATCACGTTAATGTAGGGTTCGTCTTCACGAGCCTTTGCTGTTTCGTCTTCACATTCCCACATCTATACAATATTTTAATGGAATTTACTTGTTGGACGTATCTGCCCTCGGTAATAAGGGGTAATTTTAACTCTGGCAATTTTACTCTATCACGAGTAGTCCAATCTCTCTTCCACATTAAAAATCTTAAAGCCTTCCCTAAGCAGCACCACCGTATATTTATAACTCTTTTCTGTTTATATACTTTTGACGCCACATGGAAAATATTTCCTCAGCGAAGGCTTTGCCCCTAAAAATTAGCTAGATAAATAAAAAGCAACTATTTTTATGTTTCTTTCACATTTGCGCATGATATGCGAACACGATTTAGCCCTAATCAAAGCGTATAAAGGTCAATGTTGCTTTGATTGACCAGACAAGCTGTGGCTGCATGTAAATGATGACTTCGCAGCCATCATGTGCAAACTTAAACAGTACGTCTCAGGTGCACATATTTGTTGCGAGCTGCTAAGCTGCTCCTTCGATCTGGCTTCCACATTGCACTTCCACCATCGCTGCTGCTACGCAATGCTAAGTGGTAAGTATGCTCTATTACAGACAAATGGGGGGCAATCCATTGCAGTGCAGCCTTGTCCAGTAGGTGCACCCTCCATCGAGATGTGAGATATAGGAACGATGAACCCGGTCTAACTCAACGTGCCAGACGCAGAACAGAGTGTTAATGTCTGAACACGTGTGCATGCAATTTGGAGGGGTTTGTGAAGACGAAAGTGTTCCAGTTCGGATGATATCAATCCGAGTTTACTTATCTTTTGGAACACCGAGGACAGGCAATCGTAATACCGACCGTTCTCGCTGCTAACCATTGTCTAGTGCAAAGCGATGCTTCGATTCTCTGCACGTGATTCTCTTAACCTTATTGCATCTGTTAGCATTGCCATCTCGTTTTCCTTCTCGGGCAGTTCTTTCCTGCTCTTGTCAATGTGCTTTAAAGCTGTCAACTCGTAATTATTAACCAGGCACAAAGGAAAGACAGGGGCAACATGGCTGGTGAGGGCACGGGGTAACGAGATGGTGAATTGCGCAGAAGCCTTTACAGAAGTGTACTTAAACAATTTGGCATGAAGTTTGCCTACACTCTGAAGGATATCAGCACGTGCTGCTGCATCAACTTTGAGCATATTCAGGAAGCTGTTCCTATTGTAGTGTGGAACGAAATCTCTCCACTACCGGCAAATCGCGTGGTTACGAAAGGAGAGAAGTTAATATCCGTGAATCAAAAATAATAGCTAATGGCATAAAGTCAAGTGAATAGTTGTCGGATGTGAGATAAGCCTTGCTCAGCATTAAGCCGATGTCGAGATAGTCAATTGGAGTGAATAAAATTAGGAGTAGTAGACCATTGGAGAGATCTGCTGCGACTAGTGTTGAGGAAGAAACTAATACTTTTTTGTACAACCAATCCGTTTGTTGTGATGTTGGAGGAGGGACCAACTATGACGGTGAGAGGAAGTGAAAACAGCAAAACGCATGTCTGTTTGAAAATTCGGCCTGGAGAGAAGAGTCTGCAGAGCCAGCGGTCAATTGTGTCAAAGCAGATTGACAGCTCCACAATTTCCAATAACTTGATGCAACTGATGGTTATGAGAACGTTTTTAGTTTTCACTTTTCAAAAGGTTTGTCGTAAAAATGCTAACGGAGTAGCTAGAGTGGGTCGTTTGTTAGACAAACACGCAAGCTGTATCATCACAATCGTTTAAAGCGATTGCCTCATGGAGCCCGAACATGTTTCGATGTCGTCAGTTGATTGTAAAATAATGAGTGAAAATGCAGACCTCCACGCTGAATAGCCTCCGTTGCCCACCCACACCGAACGGACACAGTTGAATCTGTTTAAATTGCCAATTTCCTTCCTTTTGCAGATGCTTGCTTAGCACATGCAAATGATAACTAGCAATCAAATTTACCAGCGTCGGTCTTCATTTTAACGGAGAACGTCTTCTCACTTGTAAACAATGCTGCAGTTTATCACATTCACTTTTACTCTCCTTCAAATATTGTATTAAATACTTGAAAACTGACAATTTACTCGTTTGTAGCTCAAGAGAAAAGGGCGTCAATGGTAAGTAGACGCAGCGTTAATCGGCGCAATCACAAAAGTGCTTCCTTTCTGCCCAAACCAAGATCGTTTGACGATAATTGAGCCATTGTCTCTAACCTCACTAAGTTAAATGGAAGAAGTGGTCTTGCTCATCACCTCGTAGTTTGTAGAATCTGTAGAACAAACGTGGTCCAGGCAATTGGATGATACACGTCTATCACTTCGCAGAATAATCCAACATTCTCAATTTTACATTCAACATTTGTTGAGCTGATGTGCTTTCACCAAAATGCTTTAAGACAGAAACTTTTTTTGTTTTGTGGGATTGTTCATATCAAGAACAAACGAGGTTTGCGAAAATACATGCACGCCTCAAAACAGAACTGATATACGAAAATACGGAAGTATGAAAAGGTCGCCAGTAGATGTGGTCGACACATTCTTACCAGAACTAAGCTTGGACATATAAATTTAAGGATCGCCTGATTCCGGTGATTCCCAAACTCTGCAAGGTAGTCAATGTGAATGAGATTCTTCATTTTAAAATTAAAACCTTTGGTGAATGAGGCAGCAAAGCCAACAAGTTAGCCAAATGCAGTATCGGAAATAAAATGTACTTTAAAATGCTCAAATAGCAACAACAAATTTTGGTTAGTGAGACTACCACAACTCTGCGTGCGTTAAATACTTCCCGTGTACACTGTATTGACAACCATGAATAAGGTAGACAGTCATCCTTCAATTTCTTCTGTTCTTCATATCACCATTAATGCCATCTTGGGCTGATATGGGTGAATAACTGAGGCAATCAGCAATGAATCCCTCTTGGCATCATTGTGTCTGCGGTTACTGTGAGATAAAAAATAAGCTAAAAGATTAGAAACGAGGCGATTTTGACAAGAATTTGATCGGTTTGGCATCTGCAACCCAAGTATTGCGTCGTAAGTCGCCCCCTGCTCTTGGCATCCAAACGCATCAGCAGGTGCATCTGTAGTGGCTGAATGTGGACCACTTCTTTTGTTTTCTTAAAATGCTTTAATGCAAATGCAAGAATTGGTAAAATAGTTGCATGTTTATTTAGGAAATCCTCTTCATCATTTGCGATTTGAACTGTGCATGTAGGATATGGAGTAAGTACATTGGCACATCCATTATTTATGCGAATTAACATGGAAATGTGATAGCAACCGAAATGTACAAATTGTGGTAGAAATGTAAAGCAGGAGCAGCGACTGGATTTCCCTATTACAGTCTATCCAATACAAGGTCAATTCAGATGTCTCGACAAGGTGTGCAGATGCACTTGCAGCCTGCTGCTACTCACTATCTGGCTAAGGTTAATCAAATACTATAAGGACGTGCTGCTGAAACTACCTTTCTGATATTCGCCACTGCTTATCTGCCTATCCGGTAAGCACACACCCTATTCCACTGCCCATTCACACACGCCAGTTGAGCTTCAGCATTCGTGTCGAATCATTAACGTTGATTACTGTGGTTTGAAGCTCAACCGGATCAAGCGTTACTCACGTCAGCCCCAGGTTATTGCAAATAGCGACGTAGTATTCATGAATCCAAGAGCACAAGGACCGATTCAATCTTCATCTCGCTAGACAGAATGACACATGGCAATTTCGCCTACTACGTCGCTAGCTGGATTCAGCTGAGTTTAAGCTGTACTTTAACCTCACACTATCACCAACCTAACGGAACTGCACTTTTGATGACGGGAAAGAGGTTCTCGTGGCAGCACTTCAGTGAGCGCCAACTGTCGAATCCATCTACAGTCAGATGGATCCACGAGCAGTCAGCGCTAATGGCCAAAGTGGTTGCCTCAGTCTCCCAACTAGCCCATGATGTTGGAACTCTCGCAATGTCCACTACCGAAATTTAGGTGGCGATGAACGACATGATCTTAAATGGGTCCACAATCAGGCAGTCGGTCACATTTTGTGTTCCTTTTGTTCCGAAGCCTAGACCTCTGGAATGTGTAGCTGATTCTCTGCAGTGTCCATGCACATACACCAACAGCATTTTCATCGTAAAACAAATCGCATGATTTCACCTCATACTATGCTTTTATCATTTATTTACTGGTACGCACACTTAGCTTCCTATTTGTCGCAAGCTAACATAATAAAATTGTTTGCAGACAGTGAAAGATTCGCCACTCCAACCCACTTTTAAATATGTCAAAAATACTTGATGGAGACTTTTTAATTTAGCAGGCACCACATTTCCGGTGTTGTCCGTCACGGTGATTGATAATGTCAAATGCTTTTTGATTATTCATCAGTTGTCCAAAATGTGTTTTTTGCATTAGGAGAGTAGGGTGGAGAAGAAGTTGTCGATATCTGTGTTTTGGCAGGCAGTAGAGGTGGTTTAGCAGAATCAGGACACATGGTCCCTCCATGCAGATAGCGGTCAATTTCAACAAATGAGGGTCGGGAAGAAGCCGGCATCTTCCAACACATATTCATAAGTTTGGCTATTCTGGACGGTGTTTCATATGGTGGGTCCAATCGCCGACCGCTGTGGAGGTGGTTCAACAGCTCCCGACTCGGCACCTCACTGTATGGTAGACTGCCAAGACTGTAAATCTCCCACATCACCACACCGAAGGACCATACATCCGAGCGTAGCGTGAAGTTGGCTTCGTTCTGCAATACCTCCGGTGCTGTCCATCTTGTTGCAATGCAACCAAATGTGAACTGCGAGCCATCAGGCCGACTCAGCCCAAAATCACCGATCTGTGAAAGTGAATAAGTCCAGATGATTAGCATTCTATTCAGAAGGGCTCATCAAGCCTCAATTTTTGTAAACTTCATTCTTCTTCTCTATTGCTACTCCCCTTATCTATACCAAATGAGTACCCAAAACGCTCGACTCATGAACATTGTGGGGCTGCGAGATTTGACATGAAGACAAAACACCACAAATCTGTCTTTAAACAAGGTGAGTCACAGTGTGATTAACTACTTTATAAATATTTAGTAGAAGTAGAAATTAGTCTACGGTTAGTTCAGTGACAAGTGTTGGGATGTGAAAATCGCCCGAAGATAAATTATGAGCACGGGAGGAATTTCTATGTGGATGAAAGTGCAGTCATATAATAGAGCTTTTAGGTATCGCACTCTTCTTAAGTGTGCCAGTTAATCGAGAGCGCGTGGTGTAGGCGTACCTTGATTTGATGATTTTGAGTGAGGAGAATGTTGCGGGCTGCCAAATCGCGATGCTGAATCCGTTTGGCCTCGAGAACCCACATACCTGTGGCGATTTCAGACACAAACCGGTGGAATTCAAGACATTGCTTATGGTCCTTCATCTCTCTCTCCTCCGCATCCTCCTCACTCCCCAGTTGGAGTGATCGGAGGTAATTCAACAACGTGCCACCAGGCATGAACTCGGTGACCACATAGAGATACTCGGCTTCCACGTACCAGCCGACGAGAGGCAGAAGATGCCGCTTGTCGCAGGTGGAGTCCATGAGGAGGGTGCACATTACCGCCACCTCCATGGCCCCGACAAGAGCGCGTCTGGACGTCTGTTTGATTCGCTTCACCGCCACTTTCATTGACAATGTTTTACCATTGACCTGCAAATGCGTTCCCATTGTATCACTATGCAAGCACTCGTCACCTCCTCCAGTTGTTCAAACATGTAGAATGTTGAGTTGACACCAAAAAATGCGTTTTTGAACATACAAGGAGGCTAGTCAATGTGGTACCACTGCATAGAGTAGCAAGTCTCATTTGTCTTCTTGCATATTAGCAGTCATTGCCGTCAGCAGGTATGACACCCTTCTTCATGATGACAAGAAGTTGTGGTAGTGGACGCATGCGTTCATTGGTTTGTTGTATAAAGCCCTCATCTATCTTTACGTGAAGTGGATTGCAAACCAATTGCTTCTGCGATTTAGTGCTCAGACGTTCCGCTGCACATCCACGCAGTCTCGCATCCACTCAGCCACTCATTCGGTATGCAGCAACCCAAATCAATTGTGCAGGTGTTTCAAGGGTGACCGAGTGTTGTGGCGATTCTGGTCGCAAAATTTTATAAACAACATTCAACGTCTGCCTAACCCTACATATTATCCTAACGTTAATTGGCATGCAGTCTATCATGTTGAGGTGTCATGAAACACAATTTCTTCTGTCAGCACAGCAAATGATCGTGAGTATTTGATTTCACCGAACATTTTTTAGCATCTTGGATGTGATTTGGGGCAGATTTTGGGCGTAGACATAACCTCTACAATATTGCAATAAGATTCAGATTTGTAGGTGCCTAACACATGTCAAGCACTTTAGACAATCTTTGAACACTGCAAGAGATGCGTCAATGCAGCAGTGGCTTCGCTGGCAACTATAATTGCAATTAACATTGGCCAGCATATCTGCAGTTCCCTTCAGTTGTAGGCACGAATCTGCAGCTCATTTGCTACCCAGAATTATGCCTCTGCTCTACACTCATCATTATCTGCAATGCACCAAATACGTGTAATGTCCAAGTGGAAGTCGCACCAAATACATCATCTGTGCATCAGGAAAGATGCAGCCTCATAAATGAGAATGCATATTCAGTGGTGCTCATGCCTCAGTAGTGACTCACCTCCTCCCGATATCTTCTTACTGTAACTTCACCGAATTCACCCTTTCCAATGGTTTTAGCGTGTTCCTTCTTCTCAAATGGTTCAATTTTCTTGGAGCCTGCAAACCGCTTCAAGTCCCTGTAGTAAACGAGCGAGGCACATTTACGCTCCTCTGCCTCACCTGTGTCACACTCCTAGAGGGAATCAGTGGTAGCGGTCAGCTACGTTACTCACGGTCTCACCTTTTCTCGCACATTCTTAATTAATTCAGAGAGCAGGTTTCCTTTGTAAACTTGGCCATGAATTTCGACCTTGTATTGACCGTTTATAGGGTAGGACTTTCCTTGCAGACCCTTCACCAACTTGAGGTCATCGTCCTTCGTGGAGAAGAGGATCCACACTTTGCCAGATTTCGTTCCTTCTTTATCGAATTCCTCCTCATCTCCGTAATAGGCCGGCGTCCAGATATCATCAAGGTGCATTGTTTCACCTGGAGTGATGAAGGGAAATTTGAAAGCGCATTCTGATCAAAAGATTTGTTTGCTGAAATAAAATTTGCGGTTAGTGTGTAAAGTGGAGGAATGCATTAGTCTGCATCGCAGTGGGATGGCAAAATTACGTGTGTGATGCATGTGGTAACTTAATGGGTTTTGACGAATTGCAAGAGCACTTGTCGAATGTTGATGGGAACTAGTACGATGTAGCCCATGCCTCTACAGAAGTCGCTTAGGCCTCTGGACATTTACGTCTTCCACCTGAGTGTCCGTGTAGAGGTGATATCTTCCATAGACTAAGACTCACAATAATTAGGCTGGAAATGAATGCGCACACTAATTTTTGAACAACATGCCAATTATTTGCGGATTCTTTTGCCACTCCTGACTATTGCGCCCACTTTCTGGTCGCGTCGATGCTTTGGACTCATTCTTTGATGTTGAATCCCCCTCTGCGTCAGAATAACAGCAGGATGCGGTGACATTAGTGGTTAGAATGACTTGGGCAACATGCACAAAATATAATCGTGTAATGCACCAGCAACTGTTTAGTTGCATATTTAATCGCATGAATACTTCGTGCTTGGTAGGCTCATCTGCCTACTTGGACGTTGGTGGTGTGGCCCCAGATCCGAGCAAAATCCATCCTCGTGGCAAGCAGGTTCCATGGCACTATTTTGGCCAGGGCATTAAACAAATAGAAGCAAATGTTATCTGATTGCAATGCCTTTGGCTGACCAACGAATGGAAGCGGTGTGGTGTCAATGCCAAGCAAAATCATGGAGTCACAGCAGACGAGTGAGGTGATGTCGTCAGATGATTTATGCTCAGTGGTCTCTTAAATCACACCAAATTGTCAATGCACACACACAATGTAGCACACAGTGTCTAAGTGCTTTATCGGTGTGTCTGGACTTCAAGTTTTCAGAAAATGATTGGTTTAGTTTGTCCGTGTTACTAAAATAACCAAGTGTCTGACTTAACCCAGTAATTGACTGCATCCATGCTGATGTTGCACATTCAATGCGCTGCTTGCTATCAGCTTCCTCATATCGCCAGTCTCTGTGTTTTTAATGAATTAGTGAGTAGAATGTCATCACGTCTGCGGCATCAGATATAGTGGTTGCTCGTGGACTCCGTTGGTTTGATGCGCGTACATGTAGGCAGTAATTCGCATAGCGTAGTGCAATATGACGTGACACAAGCTGATAAAAGGTAATGCAGAGTAAGACAAGACAGGCTAGCATGACGCAACATGAGCACCGCAACTGAACTACCAGGCGCACCTATAACATGCCCGCACTGGAAATATCCCATGTGCGTTTGTACGTATGAGCTGATCCAGATGGCTCACAATCGTGCAATAATAATATCTCATATCCCAATGAATTGATGCAAGGCCCCAGGAATGAGTACGTTGAGTAAATGAAAGCAAGTGATGTAGGTGGTGGTGGTGATGGGGTGGGGGTGGTTTGCTGGAAGTAGACCAACGGCATTTACAACCAAAGGACTGGGGAAATCATATCAACTGGTTGGAAAATGCTGCCATCACACCTCCTCTCCCATGGTCGGCAATGAAGTGCAGGGGATAATAGGTACATGTGCATGTGAGCACCAGTAAAAGCCATGCATCAAAGAACTGTCTATGCTGTGAACAGATGAGCCACAAGTGAATCGAGAAAGTGGGTAACAATGATACGGTAAGTTTGTGGGAAAGTGTATGAGACCGCGAGTTGACTCGACGGCAAAACAAGGCATAGTGGAAGTGATTTAAGGATGGATTTGAATGAGATCACTACATGTGGGGATGAGACTAGGGCGTGTGTTGAATAGGTAAGCAATAGGCTGATGAAATATCCGTTGTGCAGAATATCGTGCACTTTACAGCAATTCCTTTTCAACCTGCAGCACATTGGGATGAGCTTCAAACTCTCAATAAGCAGTGGATGTTCCCCAGCCCTGGCCCTTACACCAACCCTGATCTTAATTCCTACCCTAGTTCCACTATACTGGGATGTGATTCTCATCAGACGCACATGAAACATCATTGATACTTAACTTAGCTCACTGGAGATGGTTGTCTTCCATCAAGTGTTCTGAGCCTCAAAACATTCACTCACGTGCTTTCTCGATACCACCTGTCCGACGCGGTTTATCGACCTCAACGTATTCATCTGCAAAGAAGTGTCATACGCTGTCAGCATACTTTCACCATGAACAAATCGTGTGACCATTGAACTAAAATTGTATTCTTCCACGGCGCGCTTGGCATCGGTGACGCAACGTTTGGCATGTGCACATGTCAAGCCGGGATCTTATTTCCCAGTCAGAGGTGGCGAATTCCTCTCCCTTCCTACACATCTCTTCGTACACTCGAAATTACAAGCAAGGGTCTCTGTATGACAGATGCATTCAAGTGTCCAATATCGCTTCCACTGACTTAATTGAAGGGAGATCTTGTATGGTTTGTGAGGCTACGAATGAAACCCTTCTACTTGTTGCGTAATGGCTGTTCGGGTGCATGCGTCAATTAACCTTCCAAAATAAACATGCTAAGCATTAGCAGCTCCTCTTTAAATGCCTACCAATTAAACTCACTCTCTTTTGGTCTAGATGGTGGTTCGGGTACACTCTTCGGCGTCGTATCTGCATCTATGTTAACACAAGCAAGAATTTTCAAATAATTGTCATCAAAATACCAACAGAATAATGTGAAAGTACTTGTTAAATAAAGTAGTGTAGTGCATTAATATTTACACTTATGCCTACTATCTTCCGCGAATTCCGTTTTTGATAATACTGTCTGTCACCAGCGCCAATTGCTAACATTTGTTAAGCAAGTGCCAGGGTATTGCGTTGGTGACACGTGTAACTGATCAAAACAAATGCCAGCAAATCCTGATTTAATATGCTGACTAACAGGAGGAAGTGGCACAGTTGGTAAGTGCCTGCTGTGGATGAGTGATTCTGCAAAGAATCACATAAAATAAGATGAGATGTGGCGTACTTCTAGCAAGCAGCGGTTTCAAGCAGAGGCACGAATGATCGATCACATTGGCAGATGTTCCAACCATAGCTATGGACATCTGGAATGTACTCGCTCTGTATCATCATCTGATCTATGATATCAACCCTAATGGCATCCAGACAATAACGTTCCTCGTTAGAGGAGACGACATTAGTAAGTAGCGCAACAAAAGCGCTGCCTCGAGGTTGATGCGGCTTGGAGGAAGGCTGCTCTACCAAAATGGAAGAGGCGAAGAGATCATGCGACGTGAAGAGATGGAGACTCAAGAGACGAGTATGACTATGTCACTGACAGACGTAAGTTCGGATGGCTAGTTCACCAAGTAAAGGCAATGTGCACACGCGACCCAGCACAGAGTGTCATGGCACTTCGGTGGTGGTCACGGGATGCAGAGCGACACGGCTTCAGTGTTCCAAGCTATTGGTGTTTTAACGGAGCCGAAGTGCCTAACCTGATCCAACAATTTGCTCCCCCAAGATTGATGGTGGTCATCTACTCGGTTGCTTGCTATCAGCCTTTTGGCATAGTAGCTCACCGTGTTTTGAACGTGTAGGTGGGTAGTACGTTTGCATCCCTGCAGTGTCGGGTATGTCGCTTTGACCTAGGCAAGAGCAAACCACACAATCACATTGCATAACCTAGCACAAAACGAGATATCATAACATGGAAGCGGACTGGATATGATCAGATTTGCAAATAAACACAGCGTGGTCAATGCAAAGGGATTGCCATGAGTGTTAGGAACAAGTCACGCTTGGAAATACCTGAGGAGCAGTGCACACCCCCAGCCGCCTGAGGAGATGGATATGTGGTCTTTTGCTGCAATGGGTCAAATTTGACATCTATCGTCCACGAAATATCAAAGCGTCGTGATCAGCCGAATTGGATGCACGCGCCACGCATGAGACCGCAGAATGATGAAGTGTTGCATTGGAGGGTGTTGAAGGTGTTGTTCGCGATTTCGGTGATGATTGCATAGACGCAGATTGAAATTGAATGAAAGAAGGACCATTAAGTTCGCGTTATTATCAACCGGCTAGCAAAGGACAATTGCCACTCCTCTCTACTGGCGGGGATGAAGGGCAAGGGGTGACGCGTGCGCATGGGCAAGCAGGCGCACGTCAAACCCACACAGCTGTGCGCTGCCTATGACGTGGACAGGCAAGCGACAAGTGGATCGCGAAATAGCGATAAAGTGACACCCTGCATTTGGACAGCGTAGGTGATGATTGATTGAGGTGAGGCTGGGACGGGTGGGACGGCTGGGACAGCTCAATGTGCAGCTCAGATTTGGTCTTACGATTAAAAAGATCACCTTATCATTAACATGAAGACGGGCACATTACTACCCTTGTTCGAGAGCTCAAACTGGGCTGCTTACAGTGGTATTCGAGTGCAATGGCGTCAATGAGAATTGCAAGTGCAATTATTTACGAGGTGTCACAGTTAGATATGGCAGTGTATAGTGCAAAGTGAGAGGACGGGACTGCTCTCACCTCCGTGCCACCTACTGTGGACCATCACTGCTCCTCTCCACACTTTCCTACTCACTCAACACCCGGTGCATTGGTTGTGAAGAGTGGTGGCTAAACAGATAGGTAGAGAAATGCATTTGTGGACTGCGATGAGTAAATGGCTTGTGAGCCAACTTATTCACCTTTCTTCACACCTTCCATAAAACGAGAGGCCGAGACCAGGAGAGTGGTGGCCTTCTTCCAGTTGAATCGTGCTTGAGTTGAACTACGTGGATGTGTCCCAGGTGTGTCTTTGGAGACGCCTTCTGTGGACTTCTTTACCATCGCCTCGTGCTTGTGAGTGTTTCCGTTGAATTGCTTCTCGCCTAAATGCAGGTGTAACGATTCTACTTAGAATCTTTAGCAGTGCCTATCTTATGTGTTACATGCAAATGTACATGCATGATAGTGACGGGTGGATGAGAGAAGAATAGAGATAGTCAAAACAGAAGCAATGGTGGGATCGCTTTAACCGGTTAGCAAATACTGCAGTCATCGCCGGCCATCTCGAATGATCGGCCATGTAGTGCGAGGAATGAGAGCTGCACGTATTTGTGCATGTAGGCACGTGCACTAATCGAGGCATCAATGAGCGGCCTGTGCTGTTGACAGACGAGCGGCAAGAGGATGGCCAACAGGCGACACAAGATTGTGACATGCTTGGAGGCATTGAGAATGGCACCCATATGTAATTAAGCAGCATAAGCGAGGTATTTGGATGCAACGTTGGAAGAAATTTTCCCCAACCTACTAAACAAAGCGGTTGGATTAGAGCACGTGCTTCACAACATTGCAATTGGTAGTCGAAGTGTCCGCCACGAAGCTCATTGTCCAGTTGAAGTCAATTCCCTGTCATGCTTGTCATTTATCTGCGTGCTTCTCACTCCTCGCTTTGTCCCCTCGTATTTTGCGGTTGCTGGTCACCATCCATGAACGTAGCCTTAACCCCCCACCCTGCTCGGACTAATGTAGGCTGCATTTCTTGTCAAACACACACTACCCATTTGTCAGTGTGATCACTGTGTTAGGGCTTGTCATCTTGTGGTAAAATTCTTGCAATGCCGACGCATCCACTTCTCCCCTGCCTCTTTCTTCAATGGCAAGTCATCCACCTGCAAGGAAGTGACTTACCTTCTCAAGTTACATTTACCATGCACATAACATACCAGGATTGAAGCGGGTATGTGAGACAGCTACAGTGTTCCCTCTCATGATGTGCCTGAAATAGGGGTCACAATATTTGGTATGTGCATGTGTCGAGCAAAATCCCAACCTCTACGTCAGAGGTGGTAGATCCTGTTGCCTTACCACACAAGTCCTTGAGATGTTCAAATTGCACAGGTTGGCATCTGCATTGCTACAGCAGCAAAATATCCAAGTTGGGACCTTCCGCCTCACCTTTGCCTAACTGTGCATATTTCTCCACAGCTTGCATACCATTGAACTAAAGGTATGTGAGAACTAAACTTGTATTCTTCCACGGCGCGCTTGGCATCGGTGACGTCACATGCCTGAGTAATGCCTTGTGTAATCTTGATTCAGGCCAGTATTTCACTAAGATGACTCCAGACTGTATTCTTGGGTAAGTGGATCTGCCTTGCTGAAGTTGGTCGTGGTAGATGCGCTACCACATGATTGTTGTTTATAAGTGATTGCTGCAATTTCAGCACTTCATTAGCCAGTATTTACTTCAACATTAGGCAGGTCACACCTCGTTGAAGAGCATCATCCAGTAGTCTACTCACCTCTTTCGTCAATGCTCAGCGTCAATCGATGGCACTGTAAAAACTGAACCAGACCCTACCACAAATGCACTACCTATCAGTGCCAGATATGTCATCAGTTGATGGCATGAGCTTGGATGCTGTCGAGTCCTCTTAACCGGAATGATGAAGACAAGTTGTCTCTACACAGACATTTTGGCAAATTCACGAGTATGATTGAGTGGATAGGGCTCGACGTTTGCATGCATGAGTGCTGCTTGGCTAATGACGGTACAGGACATACCCTATTCCGTCTGTTTACAGACAGTCCCATGATCTCGTCTTTACTGTGATTATGAGAACATTTTCATATCGCAGCCACTTCATATGGGTCAAATGAGCAAACTCGGGAAGGGCGTAAATGAAGCAATACTTCGCAATGTCTAGGCAAACAACTCAAGCAAGATAACCTGTGGAAGAATGGAAACGAAATGTATTTTAGGCGCTGAAGATAACTCTAGGAAAGCAGCACTGCTTGAATAAGTCTGCCTCATTTATGGTGGAAATGCCTGGGTGACTAAGCACACTAATAACAATTGTGTTACTAAATAGTGAGTTACAATGCTGTGCTGCATGGGCGATGTTCAATTTGAGGTGGCAAACAGCATTTGATGGCATTAAATAGGCGAGCTACCGTGATACTCCTGCATGAGTGACAAACGGACTGCCCATCTTGTCACAAACAAATGCTTTTAATGATTAGGCTTGCGATTAGATGGGAAACATGCAAATTCTTCTGATAGAGGCTGCATCATTTCCTTGCCAAGAGATTGCAACCATTCACCATCTACGCATTCAAGACGCATTCATTCATGACAGCCCAACTGACACGCTACTGAATTTGAAGCCTTGCGAATTTGACTTGCATAGGAGACCCACGAGACAAATGAGTGCTGCTAGTGGCATGTAGTGTTCCATTTATTCTCTACGACGCGAAGTAGTGATCTGCTTATTGGCAATTAGTTTCGTGAAATATTTACTCTAGGCATTTTAATTGGCCTACGGAGCAGTGGGTTAAATACCTCGTCAGTCACCAATCAGTTAATCAATCGGTCAAACAAATAATCAGTTACCCACATCCATTTAGTGACGATCATGTATTCCTGAAAATTAAACGTGAGAGCATGAGCCGGATGATGTTGAGTGCTGTAACACGTCGCCAGTGTTGTGTGTTCGTGTGTGACCAGTCCTACAGATAGCGATGACAGATAGGTGACGCCCACCAGTCGGCCACATAGGAATAATATTTGCAGCTCGGTGGTGTTAATTGGATAAAAGCAATGATTTGGTTAGCAGAAGAGCGAACTACTCCTGCTAGCCACTACCACTGCTCTTCATGCATGTAAACTATTTCGATCTGTGGCAAATGAGCAAAGAAGCAAAAGCATTAACAAACTGATAAACTAATTGATGACTAAACTGCAATGGAATACTAGTTCTTGAAGTAAAGTTAATACTTTCATGATGCTATAAAGCTACTGAGCGCTGGAGGGCACCAAGATGATTAGCGTGCAACTCACCTTCTGTCGTGTCATGCTTTGACTTCTCCAAGTCTGAAATCAGGTTTGAATTTAGGCATCCGATAAAAGACCATTGGTAGTGGTGGGTGGACTAAGAGACTTACCTTTGCCAGCAACTTTAGTCGATGGTTTCTGTGGCATTTTTCAATAAAAGACCTGCCTCCTTTTGCTATTGTTCAAATTATCCAAATGATTTTTCCACAGGTACCGCTCTTAAGATGCCTTTCTTAGACTTTGATCTACAACAGCCAATTAGAATACTCGGTCTGTACCAACTCTCCACGCATTGGTAACGGCAACGCAGTTATGCACCCCACACATTGTTGCTACTCAAAAAACTATTTTTAACATCACAACTCATCTACTCTCATCTTTAAGAGCATTCCAAGTTGGCGGATTCCCTCTTCATTATAGTGCAGTTTAATCTCACAAACCAGTGTGATGCAATAGTCGATCAGACCATTATCAGAGCGCTCAGTGTGTAGGCACCTCATGGCTAAAATGCCTTGATAGTTCAATTATTTTCACTCCCGGGCACCTGGTTTCCCTGCTTTGAATCAGTGCTGTTATGAGTACGGTCCAGACTAGGTCAATGGAGTAAGGGCTGATCCGTCTCTGATATCATTGCATTTGCTTGCTGTGTCCATTGAGCGATTTGGATGATGGAGAGGGAATCAACTGAGCTCCTGGTTACTCCTCATTTTCTTGAGCTCATACGAGTCGCATTGTAGCCTCACTGCAATGCGGCTGATAAAAGTGTGGTGCATTCCCTGCAGCATGTCGCATGAACTCAACCCGATGCTCAATTCAATGGGCTTACTCTCGTATTACAGAACCTTAATCTTAACCATTTGAGGGACGCTTCGAACACGGTATGTGAGCGTCTGGGATGCACGGACCACTGCCTTCATTCCCAAGGCCACAGTTCTCATCCTTGCGAGTTTTGCAGAAATTACACCTGTGTCGTCCCACCTGTGACCATGCATACACATAGAGGAATGAAAGAAATCATACTTAAACTGTGGCCTTGGGAATGAAGGCAGTGGTCCGTGCATCCCAGACGCTCACATACCGTGTTCGAAGCGTCCCTCAAATGGTTGAGATAAGGGTTCTGTTCCTCCACTGTCGTGGTTCTAGGCGTCAGAGAATATGTACATGAATTGGCTCAGCAATACATTCCATATCATGAGCACTTCTTTCGTACTTCAAGAGAGATCTTTAGCAAAACCCTCGTGAGTCTCACTATAGGCTTGACCCGTTTCATCTCAAAGTAAGTGGTTGTCTCCACTCCAACTGGTTCGATTTGCGCACATATGTAAGTGACGATCACATCTTCTCCTATGCAGACTAACTGATTATGCAATGAGCGTTGCAGACGCTATAAATAATCGAGATTAGCCAAGGTGAGTTTTACTGTCCAAATGTGAAAATGGAAGTAATTAACATGAGTTGTATGTACACACGCACACACACGAACGCATCAACACACACGAATTAAGTGACTGGATGAATTTCACTTTACTGCATTGTTACCAGAGATCCACCATGATTCCTTTTAAGGCTTGAAACTACGATTGGGTAATGTTTTATCCCTCCGACAAATTTTACCTCAAATACAGCGATTCAGCTGTTATTGACTGTTGCCTGGATCTGTGTATGCAAAATACGAGCCCTCTCGTAAAAAGTACATTTTATTATTGTTTTGTATTTTAGAGAGTTGCCTAGCCTATAGTACTTCCTGTTGGGTGAACTGTTGCTTAAAAGTGGAGGAAAGGTAAAATCGGAGCACTGAAGGCGCACGAAAGCGTACTTCGCACCAATTTGACAGAAGTAATTGTAGTGCAGGTGTGGTACACTAGCTCGCAATCACCGCAGTGTGACAGACCCGACTCTCCCATTGCCACTTATAAAATCCATTGAAATGGGTAAGTGCTGGTGTGTTTTGTCGGAATATGTGCTTAAAAGGCAGAAATAATAGAAGCATTAACTCAATCATTTCTGCCTGTTTACCATTATTAAGTGCAATGCCGTTCATTTTAGGACATGTCGTTATACCTGCTGTGGATAGGGATTACATCTTGACACAGTGGTTAAAGCCAGCTGATGGTTTGGTGTGTTTGCGAGTAAAGTAGGCAGGTAATAACTCTCTCTTCCGTATTGATGCTTCTGAACACGACCGTGAAGAAGGATCTGCATGGCACAAGTCATTGGTCATGTGATTGTTCGAAAACGCCACTCCAATATGCGCAGCAATTTATTACCACTATATTACTTGTGAAGGATGATATTCCCATTTACTCACACAAATTGTGCTACATTCTACTGATAAAGCCTTGGAAAGACCTTTCAACTAGGCGTTGCATAATTAACTGATAGAGAAGGGAAACTGACGAATTAGTGAGATTTATCGGTCACATAGGACAATCACATTGAAATGTATCCCCTTATCGCCCTTCGTGTATCCGAATTTGAGAGGAATATTAGCATTTAGGCCCTAAAATGCGACAGTAATGACAAAATTTGGGCAAGCGAAGATTACTGCAGTTAGTGATTAGGTGGATCAAACAAATTAGTAAGTATTGCATTGTCTTTTCGAATGCCACTTTGTGTTTCTGGGGTGAGACAATCAAGCAGAGTAATTTATCTTACAGAAAATGGGTACTGGCAATAAGTTGAACGTATGACAGCTGCTGTCAATTACAACCTTACTTTAGTTCAAATCGTTGGTTTTACTACTCCAAGGGCATTTTCAACTTTGCGCAGAGTGAGTCGGATGCATGGTAACTTGTAGCTCATCGTAAAGGTACCATTAGCCATGCCTAGCGGTACATATCAAGTCATCCTTATGGCTCTGCAGACATGCTTGTACACGCGACCAACACTGAGTGATTCAGTAGACCCACACTTGACGTGCCTATTATCATTTAAGGGAATGTTGAATTTGTGATGAAATGAGTCATTCTGTTAGAATGTTTCAAGGATTGGCTGTATTCAACCCTTCCTCTTCAACAACATTATTATCATATTCTTCTATTCTCCCCTATTTTAGCTGAATTAAATACATAGTTAGCTGAAATGTCAAACTAGCACGTTATTTATATCCAAAAAATTGGGATGAATGCAGTTGAAGAGGAGCTACTACAAGAAGGATCAGCAAGAGCATTTGGCATTACGACTACGTTCTACTGAAGTGTTACATTTCCTATTATCCTGCTTTATGATGAGCCATCTTGGTACACGCAGTCTTCACCAACCTAAATTGCAAATGCCTGTCTTCAGTTCTGATCTGTTCTGCAAAGCTTTACGTCAGGATGGGTTGAGTTCACTGCCACCATATTTCAGATTGTGATGGACGGTGCACTGCACTGAGCAGGACCGAAATAGACCGAAAGTATATGGCCTACACGATGTATGCATCAACCTCTGGATGCTCCACGTTTGTCTGTAGGAAGGCAGACTTGCTACTTATCACTGCGTAGTAGTAATAATGGTGATAGTGTCAGGGAAGCTGGACCGAATGAGTAGCTTTGCAGCTCGCAACGAATAGGCTCACCTAAGATGTGATGCTTGAGTTTGCATTGATGGCGGTGTAAGGTGGTGGAATGGTATTGAAAGAGGGCACCTTTTACTCTCGTTGGCCACAACGTCCTTCTATGCATGCAGCAGTTTCACTGAAAATGAATTGAATCTTGCTATTACGACACTGGGTTACCTAGCCCAAATAACACCGAAAAAAGCGTTAGAACAAAGTGAGCTATTAAGTTGAGTAGGGTTGCACTTTTAAATGCAAGATTGTAGGCACTTATTCTGGGCTCGAGCGTTCTAGTTGCAGATGGCTGCTTGAGGGTGGGTTAACGTAACGCAAATCCAGGAGCGTAGTCGAAGCTTGCTGCTGATATCATTTAATCTTGAGGAAAATTGGTGTGAGAGGAAGAAGTGTTAGGTTGGTTAGTTAAATCGGAATGAAGTGATTGAGATGACGTCTCTCCATCATGTTAGCTCACCATGTCAGTGCTGCTCTCGCACAACTGCTTCAGCAAAGCAACTGATACAAGGAACATCATCGTTGCATAACATTAATCAGCTGAAATAAAGCTACTGCGTCCACTACCACCCTTGAGTTGGGTGGTAATCCTCCCATTGTGCCAGCTCATCCTGTCACCGTTGGCGCCGTCTCGGAGTTGGGGCAATTCTGGGGAAGACTAGCAAACCGAAGCAGAAGATCGGCCAAATGAAGTGCTGAGATGGGCACTCAAAGTCAAATGAGACTGCACCCTAAACTGAAAGCACCACTAGACTCGACAACTTCCAACTACGTACTATTGAGTTTGAGAATATGGAGGACGTGGCTGGCGAAATGGAATGATTGACGCTTAACGGTTTGGACATCATTATGTCTGCCCTTATCTGCCTTTGGGAAATATGTTAAAGTAATCCACTAAGCTGACCAGTAAAGAGGCAGTTCGACAAGAATTAGATAGAAATGACTTCTGGCATCCAAGTCTTGAGTCACTAATTCCCCTGCACTCGTACCCGGCCACATTGGCAGGCACATCAGAAGACAAATTGTCACGAAGTGACCCAATTGCAGACGATCTAGTAAGCCTATGTAAAGTGCTCTGCATCGTAAATAAAGAAGTATATCAAATCCGTGAGTGTTTATTCTAAAAATTCGAGTTGTTATTTGCTATTTTGGCAGCATATTCAGCAACAAAGCATTGCAAATCTCATCTGAATATTCCAGGCAAAATCTTGCCTGCGTCTTTTTTATGGAGCGAATTTTACCATTAGCTATGAAGTTGTCAATTTCGAGAAAATAATGTATGGGGAATTGGTTTTGGTAGACTATGATAAATTAGACAAAAAGCGCATTTCAATAAGGCGTACACGGCAAATATCACGAAGCTGCCTCCTTTATAATGCGGGTGATCTCTGACCGCATTAACGTTGGATAACAATGACCAGTTGTTTGTACATCGGGTCTTTGTTTTAAATTACGACCATAGAAGAGCTGCTGTCCATGGAAACATGCGTCCTCGTTTCCCATGCTTCCGAATTTGTTTTTAAAATGCAATTGGACTAGTCACTAGTTCTCCATGTCCAGACGGCGCTTATTTTAAATCGTAAAATCTTTACTTGGATTAAAGCATGCCTCAGTCAAATTTCAATTTGACGCCCTTAAGAAATACACCCAGACTCACACTGCAACAAATTATAACCAGAATAATGCAAGTTACGCCTTAGTCAGACTTTATAACACATTTCCATGTGGTTATTATCGCAATCATGGAAAGCCAGCACTTCAAATTCTGCTTATACCAATGGCACTTGATTGGTAGACGTCTTATCAAATAGCATTGCATTAAAGCACATATTCTTTGTCACCAGAATTTTCAAACACAGCGGAAGTGTAAATTGGTTAAAACCGAAAAATGCGAAATCTCCCATCATTCCATAAACGAAGCCTTGGGTAGTAGTGCCATTCGAAAACGAAAAACACCTGAACTAATCCACTCATTTGCCCAATTTGCCATTTTCTTTTATGTTAGCAGCACATTCGATAATAGAATTTTGCCATGAAATGCCACCTCCCATTCACTGTACTCCACATTTCTCAGTAAGTCTGCATCAATAGTGAGGGTGAAAGTTGTCGGAGCCTCCTGAATTCGGATCTGCAAAATGATTCAGAAAGAGTGTATTTCTACATTTGGATTAAATATGTTCAAAAGTTCGGTTTTGCCTCTCAAATCTTATTTTGTGAGCCAAATTGTACAAAAGTATTGGGACAGACTGTCACGGAGTAGATGCATCAGATTACGCTTTTGTCACATGCTTCAGCTTACTAAAATGTAACTTAGGTACAATGCACCCCAATGAATACTAACCCACCATGTTCAAAAATAAATAAGGCCTGCTTCGGGGCATATTCTTCTCCACCATTAACATAGTTCTGCATACAGTGTATTGTTCTAAGGGATATATCAGAATTGGAGTAACAGGATGCGAATCGGTCGACGCAAGTTCTCATTTGTTCCTTTGTCTTCATAATATTGTACCGCACTTTTGTTGACGGACAATGGTGCAAACTAAATCAGGTATGACAATTCGCTGGACACAATCAGCTACTTTTGTGCTTAAATCAAAACAGAGGGGCAGAGTGAAGTGTTCGGCATTGGCAAAAGAGTAGGTGGTTTTGGTTTGTAACAGAGCCGTCGTGGTATGACTTGCATGGCATCCAGCCTCACTGACACTCATGCTTCGTATTTGCCTCTGCGAGGGTAGAGCCCTCATCCCTTTATTCAGTCTTTCAATTTGTGTCTCAAAGGGCGAGTAAGAGTGTAGCTTTTCAGACGACAGAAAAAGTTAGATGATACCATTTTGTTTAAGAAAACATGAATTTTTCGATTTATAAACTAAAACCAATTGGAACGATTTCATTCTCATCATGTTTTTGGGTGAAATACTAGCAGGTGGCCCCTACGATTAATTAAACGCGAATCCCGTCAACAGCAAAGCATTTCAACTGCATCGGTATAATGCAGATAACTGAGTGCATTGGCAACTCCAGTCACAAACACCGAGTCATAGCATTTAGTGCCTGCCTAACTCTGATCTCCATCTCAAAGTCCTTCTGCCTGCAGTCTGACGTGGTGAGGTGGAGCAAAATACAAAAGCTTCTGAGGGCACGGCATACCAAAGTGACCATTTAAATTCACCAAATATTTACTTCAAACTTGATGCTAATCAATGCACAGTTCGAGCATTGGCACAAGCACCTCAGCTTGTGATAGCCAGCATGCCTTGTTCTCATCACCCCACCTCCTGACCGTGGTCATTTCAATAACAACGCCCTTACCTTGACTTGTGCAATAATTATAAGTGAAATTGACAGAATCGAAATTTTATTTTGTATTTACTGCAGTGTATTTTAAACTGCATCAAATGGAAAAGTAGGTTGATTAAGGCTACCATGTCGTCTTCAGTAACCATCAAAACTATTGTCACAACGCCCATAACTCATCCTTAACCAACGGTCATTCTCTCATCACTTCAAATGCGGCCTCGGTTTTTCAAACATCCCTGCTTATTATTTCGACAAAACTGCTTCGACTTGGTAACGGCTCCACCCCTGTGTCCGACAAGGGGACCGAAAAATAGAGCTTGATGAAAAGTGCATCCACGAATTATGCGTCTTCCGTCTGACTATTTGTGGCGGCCCAGCTACACTTCACTGCCACTGCAACAATGCCTGCATCCAGTAACCACTTCCGCTTTACGTTTCCACTGCAGTTTGGACACCTCTTTTGTTAACACATTTCCATGCCCATTCCTAGGCGTAATGAACATGCCGGTGTATTTTACATACACCCTACAGACACAGCTAAAATTGCAATCAACTGAAGGTGGAAATTGATCGTTTGCATCACAAGAGTTTCATCGCTCCATCGCTATGTATTTTGCCTTTTGAAACTGACCTCTGAAATCCTTCAAAAGTAATTCACAGGGCTGGCTAACAGTAGACCTATCACACAAATTGGTCAGCAATTCACTCTAGCTATTGGAGTTTGTTTTATCCGAACCAATAAGACAGCAAAACTCCAGTAAACAAAAGAAACTCACTATGTCATTGTCAAGTCTTCATGTTTTGCCAGACAGAAACGCGCAGATAGCATTCCTTCCGAAGTGCCGGTTCATTCCATTCTAATGGTAGGTTGAGGGTACAACTGCGACGAGGGAAATGTGCAATGGTGCTTTGGAAACAAATTTTTTATGGAATCGCTGCAAAATAAGCTTCATGCTGTGTTTTGGGGTCCATAACTTAAGTCCTTAAGAAAATTTTATTGGCCAAATATATGACGCAGCACTTGTAGCCTTTTGGATATCGTTGTAGGGACCGCAGTTGCCAATCCGACCACCTTGAATAGGCATTTGTCAAAACTTGTTATACAACGTCACCGATTGGACAGGCAGAGTTGGGATGTAGCCTGACCATGGCTCCTCTAGATAAGATGAAGTTGCTGATAAGGTCGTCTGCGAATTCTTTGCCTCCCTTTAGCAATGTCGAGGTCTCTTATCAAGACCTGTTATATTTTTAGTCATGTGTGTCTAGTACGCAAACTTCTGGTGGCTTACTTCAGGCAAATGAAATAAACAAAGTTTTCTCAGATGCTATTTTCTAGGCAAACTTAACCATTGCCAAACATAAGGCAGCCTTCGGTGATGCACAGTGAGTCACGCTGACGGAGCAACAGTTTGGGGTAGCTGTTGGGTAAGCAAAGTGTTCACTTATTCATAACGAGACACTGCCATTGTTAAGGTGGTGGTAAGAACTGTTACTTCCTCAACTTCAGTAGCAGTCATTGCTAGAGTTCTAACAGCATGGACTGTAGGCAGCACTTTTGGCCATTGTCGCCGACAACCCATGGACTACTCTTCTTAAGCTCATCTGGCTGTACGTGAAGTTGGTCGGTACTACTCACCCAGGTGTTGCCATGGGGACTTTACTATTGCATTGAAAATGGCGTTGCTTGCATTTCGTAGTATCAGGCAGAGGGAGTAATTATACTCTGCTGAACTCAGTTTGCAATGTCAAATGCGAAATCCCGATGCTTTGTCCTGCGTAGTGATGCCAACATTGAAAAGACCTCTTGCCGTTTGATGCATGACTCCAACGTGACGTTGTTCTCTGGATCATAACGCTGCTTCACTGTGCCATTTAGCAATGCCATCAATCAATGGTTCCGAAACAACTCATTTGGCAATTATGTAGGTAGCTTTTTAAACAAATGAAAGGCGGAAAATGCAGATTTGCTCCAGAAAGCATGAAGTCTCATGCCTGCAAATAATAAATCGTAGGAATAACTTAATCTTCATTATGCCTCTAATTGAGCCACTATCAAGGCAACACCCATTACATTCCACTAGTGAATATACGGCCAGTTTGACTGATCATATTAAGGCGAATAGCCAATTAGTTATTGATAACGAAAGTCGCCGTTTTTAAGACCTAAATATCCAACATCAAAACATTTGCAAACCTTCCACTCACCATTGCCTACGAAACCTGCAAATACCTCGCATTTTGTGGACTATTCAAGGTTTGCTCGCCCTTAACAAACTAACTGTGGATACTTTCCTGCTAGATAACACTAAATTAACACAATCTTGCCTGCAGTTGCGTAAATAATCGACTTTACAACCTACTGCTAAACCAATCTTCCATTTTTATTCACAACATCCGGCTGTCCTTTCACCGTCGTCTTTATCAAATTGCCTTCTTCAACAACGGTTTAGGCTAAATGAGATCAAGTAGATCTACAAACTAAAACTCATTCATTTGTTGGGCACATATTGGACATTACATATTCCTCTGATGTAGTCAAAAGCTCCTCCCGCCTGATTCTGCAAGGGATGCAAGCCTCTTATCAAGGGACATCGGCTCAGCACCTGTCTTGGTTCCCCAAAGGAAATTATATTGCGACCTCACTTGCCATCAACGCTAATCCTCCATCAAATTACGGAAACTAATTAGAAGCAGATCCGAATGAACCAGTTCCAGCAATATGCACGCTAGTGTTGTAGACTACAAAGAAGGTGGTAATGTGGACTGTCACGTGTACTTTCTCCTTCATGGCGATGACCGGTCAATCATTCAACTTTGCAATTGCTTCAAGCTTGGAATTGCATTTCACACAATGCAACAATGTACGCTTTTTCTTAACTTGTACCGGATTTATGAAATTCCTCTTTGTATTTTTGTTTGTGGCTGTTTGCGAGCTAGTATTGTATGCCTGCATCAAATCGGACACTGGATTTGAAATATTTCGTTATATATTTTAACGGGGTGGAAATAAGGGACTTACTGCGGAGTCCAAATGTTACGTCTGTAGTACATGGTGTATAAGACTTGCCGATAAGTACTTGCACAACATCCTTCCAGTCAACCAATAACACTGAATTGAGAAGGAAAAACAAGGTGGGGGCATTTGTAGAAAATACTTAAATTAGGGGAAGTATTGAATAATGCCTTTGTTGACCGTTAACACTCAAGTTGTGCATTATTTGCCCTGATTTGTTGCATAACTCAACGCTTACTTTGCCTGGAACCAGTCAGTGATGCATCGTGTCCCATGGATTTGAATCACTTAATGACCGGAACCATATCGTTGACCATCAATTAGTTGGTGACATCACTAAAGTTTCATCAATAAATGTAGATCCCATTAATCCAACAGTTATTCATAAAGAACTGGATTTCTTCTATTGAGGAATTTGGGATCGTGGAGAACACTTTTCCCCTGTTTCCAAGCCTATAAACTAACGCCTATTCTACCGTCAGCTTACCATGACTACTTTCTCCATATCTAACTTTCCTGCAGTAGGAAATTAAACGGATCCTTAGATGCATAAAATTCTACTTCGTAACATCAAACAGTCTTCTAAGCATATAGTCTAACGTGATCCACTTGCAGTTTTCCCATTCCCTGACATGAACAATCAAAGTAAAACAGTCAGGACTGCTGTGATGAAGTATTTGTAAGTATGCCACACTCACACTGCAGCTATTTTTGTCATATAGGTGCAAAGTACACTTTCGTAAGCCTCTGCTATTTCGTGTTGTGATTCCGTCGTCTTCCAGGCAGCGGTTTGCCCAACACGAAGTACTTTTGGCTAGACAACCCTCCAATGTTAATCATTTGTGCATAAGATTTTTATTTACAGACAAAGCTGAAATGCTGTGCATTTATTTCAGACACAACCTGGTATGTGCCTTGTATGTGCACAGAGATCCACCTCGGTAATGGAACCTCATTTAATTTTTGCCTCTAACATTGAAAAAAACAATGATTGATCTCGAATGGTGATGCTTTCGAAGTAAACTTGTGTGTGCGTGCATACAGCTCGTATACTTATTTCTTCCACTTCCATAACTGGACGGCAAATTAGCTGTTTAGGCTAGCCTCAATTATTCACGATGTTTGGGGTGCTCACTGCAAAATCAGTTAGCGTAGGCACAATAAGATGTTACCCTCACTTGCCTATGTACGTAAATTGATTCAGTTGGGGTGGAGGCCACCACACTTACGGGGCGACTCGAAGAAGAATAATTTCTCTCAACTGATCAATCATCTGTCCCATCTTGAAGCTAACAAATGTGCTTGTTATTTTAAATGCATCACTAAAATAAGTCTTACGCAGATTTTTTGACAGCTCGATGCACAACAACAAAGTTAGTGAACCTGCAATGCCTTCCTTCCAACTATTTGGGCGACTGTTCAAACACGGTATATGCATTCCTCTGACTGGGTTGTACAGACTACCGCCCTCATCCTTAATACCATCCAGTGTTATTGCGACTTCTTTTATTCCCTCAACCACTTGTGAAATCCCCGACTCATATAATTATTCACTGGTGGGTCAACGGAAGTGTTAGTGGCAGAACAACTTGAGAGGTTTCTCTCCGTCAATTAAAGCAACCAAAATTCCTCCATTTTTCACTGGAGATTGAACCGATTAAACGATGCATGACGTTGGGGTCAAGCAACGTGATCTGGGGAATGCACCACATTTCCATGAACCTAATTGCGATAAGGGTGCAGTGCGACCTATTTGAATACCAGGAAGTAAAAGAAATCAGGTGCTCAGTCAATTCCCTCCCAGCATTTACAATCACTTGGTGAATATGGGAGCAATCCTAGTGGTTTTGTACACATATGATTCCAAATTCATAATGCCGGTACTTTGAGATAGAGGGACCAAGTCTGATGGAGTGAAAATAATGAGATATCAAGGCATTTTTACTATGGGAATTCTGCGCACTGACCATTTGCCGATGGCACCCTGGTTGACGAACCCATTACATAGGTGAAAGCTCATAAACTGCTTTATAACAATGCCAAAACGTGACCTTTGTGAATTCTATCGGGCACGACAATAGCTGAGCTATGAAGATAAGAATAATTTCTTGAGCAGCAACAATGCTTGTCCTTGACAACTGCACTGTTACTGTCAATGTGTGAAGATATGGCATGAACCAAGTCCCCTGCTTGGCTGATGCAAACGAGCAAGTTGGCCTAAAGGGCCTTTCGGTGGCATCAGTGCGATAGTTACCCGACTCAGCTTAAGCAAAGCGCAATCGAAAGAAGCTCTCCGCTCCATTTACCATGACGGAGCGAAAAGGAGGAAGCGGTTTCAGCGGTAAGACTCTGGTACCTCCTGCAATTGTTGATTGATTACAAAGTTGGAATCAAAGAAATCACGACCTGACAAGAAAGAAGGTGAGGTGTCTGTCGATTACTTTAATGCAACGTAATTTATTGTTTTCATGCACTCCTGTAAATTATGAGCATTAACCTTATAAATTAAGCTCTTATTGCAGTTTAGTGATTCACTTGTTTATTTAGTAGTTTACTAAGGCCTACTATGGGGATGAAGAGGACGTTGTTGATGATCAGAAGAACAGCGGTGAGGACTGGGTCCCCTTCTCCACGAGGAACGAGCAGCTCCTGTTGAAGGGTCCACGTGGCACGTCCTGCCCTATACGCAGTTAATACGAGGTCGAGATTGAGGGTCATGTACTCACAGGAAATCCGCCCTCGGAGTTAATTAGGAATGTGCGGAAGGGGGTAAAGTTGTGACTACGGTCACTGATCGCTGTTTTTGAATCACTCTAGATGTGTGGCACAGAGGAGGCGAATCAGCGCAAATGCGTCTCTCTTATCTACCACAAGGACTTGAGGTATTTTGCAGGCTTCAAAGAAATTACACCAGTCGTGAAGGAGGAAGGTGTTGAAACCATCGGAAAGGGTGAATTTGGTGAGGTTACACTAAGACTCCATCCAGAACGGGTGAGTCGCCATCGTTACTTAAGCCCGACTATACTCATCAATATTATGAGTCTAGAATTTCCTTGATGAGCAGGTGATGCATCTGCTCTCTACTACAGGTAAGAAAAGCAACTCGCTTAGAATGAATTGCATAAATTTGGCCAAGGGAATGCCCACAGGCACTCGGGATGCATTGTCTGCTCCCAAATGCAAGTGTGGTCATCGTATACTGGATTGGATAAGCGGGCACTCAGCTGATAGGATTTCGTTCCACATTACAAAATGGTCCATAAATGTCACCCCATTGAAGCAACTGATCATGCTGGTGCAGCAAAAGTGCATCAGGCGGTCAATGGATCAGTTGTTATTACATAATGGCTATGTGCAACAACTTCTCGGAGAATTCGAATTGTCGCGTTCATCCACATATTCGCAGAAACATTCGTATCTTATGCCAGACTGAAAGTTGGTTAGCGCTACAGTCAGGCATAGGCAAGAATTCAATGTTCTGGATGCACATTTGCCATCAGGGTCGTTAATGCACCCAGTCATCTTTAAAACACCGACGCAGTTAAAATACTTTGTTCCTGAATGACTGTACAGCTTCTGAACTGAGTGATCGCGCTGCACAAAGTCTGAGCACTCCGTCACAATAGAAATCCTCCTGTGATGCATCCACCCACGTTCACATCCACGGACTTGGTTTCTATTGCCGCCGATGACAATACACTGACTGCACTCACCCACGACATGTACGTCAAATACCAATGTGCGCTGCAATGAGGCAAATTCCACCGAAAGCCGTATTAGCTAACCTGCATGTTTGTTTAGAAATGCATCACCTTGTGTGGCCTCAACACCCTACATGTTTGACCAACTGAGAGAGGTGGCGAATGTTTACGCGCTGACACAATGTGGGTCAATTTGCAGGCCAATGGTAGAAATCCGTAAATGAAAGTGGCGGTGAAACGAATCAAGCAGAAGTCCGAAAACGCACTCGTGGGTGCCATGGAAGTGGCGGTGATGTGCTCCATCCTCAAAGCCTCCGCCATCAGCAGGCAATATCTTCTGTCTCTTATTGGATGGTACGTGGATGACGAGTACCTCTACGTGGTGACTAGATTCATGCCTGGTGGCACCTTGCTGAATTACCTCCAGCCACTCAACCAAAATAGCGAATTTAAGAGGAACAAGGCAGAGGAGAAGAGAAAGCAGGAGAACAATGCTCGTTATCTCAAATTCCATCGGTTTGTGTCAGAAATCGTCAATGGTATGCGTGCTCTCGAGGTCAAACGGATTCAACATCGTGATCTCGCAGCTCGCAACGTTCTTCACACCAAGCACCAACGAATCAAGGTACGCTGTTGCCACGAGCTCTGAGTTACCAACCGGTAGTCAGATTAAGTGCTTTACTTTGTGATCACATTTCCATTCACACATCTGGGTCCATATGTGATCCAACTTCACATCAAATTAATCTCACTTCCACACACATCTCGACTGTTCACTTTTCGACCTTTGCCAACTCGCCTTCACGAAGCATTGAACCAGTATGCAGTCATGAGCTACCGAATACACTGTGATGCTGCATTGTTGGGAGTGAGGTGTTACGTGTTCCAAGTTCCCACTTCAAGCCAATTCTCGTAGACGTATTGTGTTGGAGTTGAGCGATTCACCTACTCATTTGATATAAGTAAGGGGCGTAATATTGGATTGGAATTTTCTGTGCATCGCTAGATCCGTGGCTACAATAACTATCCTGTCTGCATCCACAGATTGCTAATTTTGAGCTGAGTCAGCCTGACGGCTCGCAGTTCACATTTGGTCGCATTACAACAAGGTGGACAGCACCGGAGGTGTTGCAGAACGAAGCCAACTTCACGCTACGCTCGGATGTATGGTCCTTCGGTGTGGTGATGTGGGAGATTTACAGTCTTGGCAGTCTACCATACAGTGAGGTGCCGAGTCGGGAGCTGTTGAACCACCTCCACAGCGGTCGGCGATTGGACCCACCATATGAAACACCGTCAAGAATAGCCAAACTTATGAATATGTGTTGGAAGATGCCGGCCTCTTCCCAACCCTCATTTGTTGAAATTGACCGCTATCTGCATGGACGGTCCATTCATCCTAATTCTGGTGTCTCTGTCGCGGAACCACCCCCACTGCTTGCCAAAACACGAGTATCATCAACTTCTGCCTTCCTCTACTGTCCTAATAGTGAAATCGTATTTTGAACGGCTGCTTATTAACTCGGAAGCACCTGATATTATCAAACACGGTAAAGGAAACACGTAAGATGCTTCATCAGCAAGATAAAATGACTTTATCAAGTGTTTCTGACTTATTTAAATGTTGGTTTTATAGTCCATTCTGTTTAAGTGATTGCCTCAAATCATTTACTCTCTTACCCTGTTCGGGAGGCGTAAATCACTGACAAGGGGAACCACCACTCGCCACACATTCCCCTATTCTAACTTCTGATAAAATCGATATTCATAGGTGTGAATGTATAATACAAATGCGGTGGGGAGCTAACTGAGGTAGTATTGCAAATTTTGTCGTTGTGTGAGCACAGACTTTACTGAGACCCGGCTAAAATAACCGAGATATCTAGAAATCGGAGGAGTGTGCACAACACTTGTGACTGACTGCTGGTTTAGTGATTCACCCGGATACTGTCACCTACGACCCACATCCCCTTTTGTCAGTAGTGAAAAACACCAACCGTCAAACTTGCCTTCATGTCCTCATCGCATTACTGCACAGGAACTCGCCGCATTTCATTCAGTAAAAGACATGTATTATTGAGCTCACCCAGGAAACGATATTATTAAACCTGCATGTAGGCTTGCTAATCTGATACTACTGCACGCAGTAATAAATTATTGAGGCGTGGATTTAGTGCGAAAAGTCAATCGGCTCGAATTTTTGATGAAAATATCCTTATTCTCAGTCAACTTGATGATTATGAAATAAATCCTTTTTGGGTTTACTTTATTTTCCAGAAAACATAACTTCCAGCACATCGGTACCTAAAAACTCCATCGCTGATTACTTCAGTTAAGCAGCCATTTCTTCCATATTCTCTTGGCTTAAAATGTCCAGTCTATTGAAATTTATTTGGAAACGAATATCACGACAACGCTTTTATGGTCGTGAGCAAGTCATTTTGGCATTCTATGCTTGACATACTGTTTATGTAATTTACACAAAAGCCAAGGTCAATTTTCTGACGTGTGGGTGCAGCGTTGTGGTGATGAACGAACTTTCTTGTCATCGAAGGTAACAAAATTCGATCCTACGGATATTGGTCCGTGCGGAAGAATGCAAGCAGGCTTTCACTCTGGCAGAGCATTTGGATGTTCTGCCACACATTCTTGCACTCGCGCATCCACTCAGGAGCAGAGCATTTTAACCCGATAGGGGTTCCAAAGATGACAGAATGTATCAACCACCTTGATCTCTACTAGTCAGGCATGGCATTGGACGCCCACTTTAAGCTAACCGTAACCATAACGCTACCGCTGATTAATGTCCGGGTGGTGGGGTGGCACGAAACACGAATACTTCCGGGAGCACGGTGAACAAATGGGAGTGTAATTGTATGCAGAAGGTGAGTCAAGGAAGGTTTGAGTTTTAGCATCAAACCAAAATGTCTTGAGGTCATTTTATTTTCAACACCTCCATCTCGACAAATCCTTGCCTTTTGTTGGAAAGTGTATTCTCGCCATAAATTAATAAGTAAAATATATGAAACATAAATTCCCATGCATCATGCATAATGAAGGTTAATTTGCCATAGTGTCTTTATCATCAATCGAAACTAAGTGTCATGGCACACATCCCTCCATCCGTAATAACCGGGTTTTGTTTATCTCCTTAATCAAAACTCTAGTTTGGACATTTGCTTGTAACCGTTTCCTTTATGCTATGCCAATGGTGTGATTTAAACTGCAACAGCTCCTCCGATAAAGCCTGCTGCAGGAGGCCCATTTGTGCACTTTGTGTCTTTTCCTTTTGTCTGTGCTGGTCCAGCCAAGTCTCGTAAACACTGCAACAAATCCGAACCGTAATCGCTGCTTCTGTTCTACATTTTCGCTGAGATGTGTCCGTTTTGTTTATTAACATATTTCTATTTTAAATTATTCTACGTAATAAATATTTCCATGCACCCTGTGGGCACAGTGCGCAGGCGTGTTCGCGAAATAAACACTAGCAAAGTACACATAGGCTCGGATCTGCATTTGCGGCGGTTTAAGTAAATAGACAAAGATGTCTGCTAAATGGTCACTTTCTAATAATCCATCCGCAGATTTACCTTCCGACCCATTCGGATGCCGAAAGTGGGAGTGATTGGTGACGCGGGACTTGAGCACCGATACTCAAGCCATTTTAATTCTCATCAAAATCTGCCTCATTACTGATCAGACCCAGTATTTCGCCACATGTTTCACGTTCCCTAGTTCAAGCTGTCCAGTTGGCTGGGCCTTCTTCAGGCAAAAATGTCGTGTTAACTCATCCATATGAGGAAAAATACTTTTTTAATCTTAAATCTAATGTATGGCTCATGCAATTTTTTTAAGAAGCGGAGACAAACTCCCTGGCGAACCGGATTAATGTTCGAGTAGTAAAACCAGCGGAATCTCGCAACAAATAAACGCGATAGTGTCAAAATACCTATCGCGACATTCACTATTAAGGTTTGAGCTGCCCACGCATGGGATCTCATCTTTGTAATCGTAACCAGTACAAGCCTAAAAGTGGCTGCTCAATTTTGTTGCAGTGCTTTATCAGTATTTGCATTTGTTTTCAAATTGAACTCGGGAATTGTTCCCCAGTAATTCACAGGGGTGGCTATCAGTGGATCTGCCACACAAATTGGGACGGTACTGCTTCAGAACATTTGGATTTTGTTTATTTTAGCTCATGAAACAGTAAAATTGCAGCGGGTGTAAGAAACGCAACATATTGTGGTAAAGGAATATGGAAGTTGCGTTCACCCAAAGAAATTAACATACCTCTTAACGACTTTAGTGGAACCAGATTAGAATGAGCTTAATTCTGTGCCTGTATGTGCATTCTCCCTTTCTCCTTTACCAGCCCATGCTTCAAGTAGCCATCCGGATACTTTATAGATCGTTAAAATTACTGAAATGCGAACAAGCGAGCAAGGTTGAATAAATACTGAGGAACTAGTGTAATAGGTTTAGACTTTATTTCTTCGTTCACGGCCTTCACATCCTTAAAACAAGTAGACGAGCTGGATGAGGACAAATTTTATTGAGTAGCGATTATGAAAGGATACCAATATTTAAACTTTATCGAGCTTGGGGAGTATTTTCTCCACGGGACCCAAAGGTATCCGTCCAGCACGAGGCCCATGTGTGCTGACCTCCTCTTACCTAAAAGATACATCTAAACAAACAGTAATCCTTTGAAATCAAGTTATTTATTTAACTATTTTGAAAGTCATCCTACGGACAATAAATGGCACATAAAACTGCTCTGGAATGTTGATCTCTCTTGAGAGTTTTAGAAGTTTTTAAATTTCACAATGTAGCTCTTTAAGGCGACAAACTCTGGATCAATCGAAATCTCCGACCTTGGAGTGATTGCCGACACAGAACAGAAACCACGGAGAATAATAAAGCCAATTGTCGACAATGGGAAGATGTGTGATATGTAATCAAACGATATTTATTCTATTTATATCCCGGATTAGACGGGATCTTCATCCTGGATTTCGGTCGCTTTCTTGCAACCCCGAGAGTCAAGTCATGGTATTTCTGTTGACAACCCACGAACTTTCTATACAATCATTACTGCCATGAGCTCGCAGACATTTCTGGTGGCATCGAATGATTAATACTTTTCAGTTTCCGATTAGTTAGGCACAGAGCGCCATTAGACTTGATGATTAATACAAATTGAAAGCGGATTTATACATCCTCCTGCTTTTGCGCACTTAGACTGTTTGCCCAACGCGCTTACCGCCTTAATGGATGAACCAATGGCAATGCGTATTGAAGCCTCGACCTTCATGAACATACAATCCGACAATCACCTAGCTAGTATGACAAGTTATTCAAACTTCAGACGAAACTTCGTTGGTCCACAATGCTTTACCCGGCAGTTGTAATATTTGTAGGTGAGACAGTATTCCGTAATTTCACCTCCTTTCATTTGATTACTTGCTAAAATCTAATTAACTTCCTTTAAAATACACTTTTCATTGACCGATTTTGTTGTTGATTAACTTTAGAAATTTCTCTCATTTATCAGGCCCTCGAAGCGAAAGTGATGTAAGTAAACTAAGGATTTTACTTAAGTAGCTGTGCATATTTAAAACTTAACGGTACTAAAAATACAAAATCTTTTGGATGCCAAAAATTGGCTTTTTGCGGATAAAATTCCGTCTTTTTCCCTGGATTAGCAGACCTGAAACTGAGTTCAAAGTGAGTGGCAAAGTGTGAGTTTGTTTGATTTCCTCTAGTGATTAGATAAATAATTTAGAAAAAATTATTCCATTCCTGATGGTTTTGGAGTAGATGCCATCTGTTGGGTAAGCAGGTCCGTGTTTATCAATTACCGGAGAAACCCCAAGTTTAACTGCTGTGTTTACATAAAATTGAATTTTACTTTTAAATTTTACAGCATGTACAGAAGCACCTTCTGTGACAGCCGAAATTCACGCAAGACAATTTGCACTTTCAAAATGGACACCGGTGACTATGTCAACATCACCTACCCTCTTGGTTTTGCCATCGAAGTGAGGATTGATGACATGTGTAAAGCGCAACGATGGTATTTGAGACTTAAGGCGGTTGCATCCTAATGTTTAGATTCTATGTAACCCCATGACCACATATCTTATTTCATTACGCTTTGCTTACCCGAACAACTAAACTTTTGGCGGATGGATTTGTGGTTAATTAAGTCTTCTATGTAAATCAGGCTGGTGAACCGCATTTTAGACTATTGACGACCGGAATTACTTAAAGCGGATGAGGCGATTTCATCACTTGCTTTCTTTACTGCAGCAAATTTCAAGTTATGTATCTATTTGAGTTTAAGACAGGTAAGCACATTCGCAAACGTCTGTGGAGAATTGACCCAACACGGATAAAAAGATACATACCAGTTCCACAAAATACTTTGCTTTATCAAAAATAAACCGAATGGGCGAGATCTTGCGGTTTTTGAAAATTGTGCAAAGTGGTAAAAGCAGGACGTTCATTTTGTTTTCTCCTCATTTTGAGCAAACAATTCCAGAAATGCATTCACGATGTAACACCTCCTGCGAATTGTGCGCGAAGGAAACGGGTAGGTGCCCCTTGTTAAAATTTGTCACTTGTACATGTCTCACAAGGTAATCACTGTTTCATTTTGATTTTGCTGTCGTTTTGAAAAATGGGCGATCACACTTGTTAGTTAAAAATCGTGTCGACGTATTTTATTCTGCGGATGTCATTCGTGTCTACATGATTTGAAGAGAATTTACGAATGGCGCGAATCATGCACAGAGACTGAATCAAGTTTTTGATGTATCAGCAAAATACTAGAAATATCGATAATATTGATGAAAATTTGGGGGCTTCAACTCTCAAATATTCCCAGTTTCCCTAACATTGAATTAGTAGTTTGCGGTGATTGGTTGTTTTAGCTTAGATAACCAGTTTTAAACAAGTTAATAAGTCAGTATGATTGGTTGATGAACCTGGAAGATGACAAAAGACTGAAATGGGTGTTTTTTGTCCCTTTTCTTTTTACTTCAATAAGGCAGTAGTGAGTTCACCATGGAGGGGACCTTCAATGGCGCCGGCATAACTCGAATAGTCTTCTCCGATGGTATCCAGCAGGCGACGCTCTTTATCAAAAACGCCACCGATGGTGTGTTGGAATTTCTTTCTGCACAGATGCAGCTCTTTTCCATACATTCCTGAAAATGGGTCGTCCCTGTGCACCGGCGTTAGCTGTTAAATGTAGTTAATAGACATGGCCCTTCTTGCTAAAAATTCTTTACTGACACGGTGCAAAAGGCACATTAATTTGTGACTGGTTTGCCTCTCTTAGCAAAAAATTGAACCCGTTTCCTTACAATATGCTCATTTGTTAGAATGCTAAGAGCGAATGAAACAGTAACGTGACATTTATGGCTCTACATAACTTTTGTATTATTGATTAAGAACACAGTACCAATAAGCAACATTATTTGCAGATTTCGTTGGAATAAATCTTAAATTTGGCAATCAGATTTCAAAAGTTTGTGAATCACATCATCAACGATGTTGTATATAATACCACCATTTTATTACGGGGGTTAAGTGTTGCATGATACGTTCACAGTAAAGTGACGGGGAATTTGCTAATCTCGCACATATTCAAGCTGTAAATCATTTCGAAAATGGACTTGTAGAATTTAGAAGTGTTTTGATACGGCGCGTTTAACAATAAGTGATGCTGCAATGAACATTTATCATGAATCGTGTAGTGTCAAATTAATGACAGCTTCCTTTTTTATTTACTTGCTTAGTCGTGATTACAGCTACCCGTTTATTTCAAAGCGAAAGTAAAAATTGTTTAATGCGCACTTGCATGATTCCATGCCCCTTTGAATCCACAAAATGCTGTCTTTTCATTTTTAGTTGATCCAGCGATAACACAGGAAGTGAATGTGACAGATCCGGCAATACTGAAAATCACAGATTACGAAATCGAAGCTGCTACAGTTGTCTCTTTGCCGTTCATTACCAAGGTAAGACGGCCTGCATTATTAAAATTAATCACCCAAAGGGGTACTTTGCTGCCAAATGGCAGTTGCCCTTGCTATTCCTTTCAGATGAAAAATGCAAATTAGACACTATTTTTTATTAATTAGTGAGCCATTCCAATTTATTTTAAGTGAAAATTTTATCCAATTTCTCTTTCCTAGAGAAATAAACCCACCCCAATTGTTCAGTTCTATCAAATATTCAGGCAGTTATCAGATATTGTGGGTGTTAATTTGTTTAATCTTTAAAATGCCAACATTCTGCATCATTTGACTAGACAAGAAAGTTTTAGTCTGCCAAATTAAGATGAAGGGGTCGTGTTTCTAGTATCTGTCTAAACAAATTAAAAAGGGCCTTATAGGCTTAAAAATGAGCCATAAAATGCAGTGATACTTCGAAATTAATCCTTTCCTCTGTCTTGAGAAAAATACTCATGCTGTAACTAACGCAAGAGTCACGTTTGTATGAATTGTAGCGGTAGTATTTACTGGCCACGTTCAAGCCAATCAGAAGCCTAGTTAATCAAAGGACACCAATAAATGGTAGCAATGCTCTACTTATTTATCATTTTTACGAGAGGTGGCGCACTACTAAAGTTGTATGTCGCTTTGACTAGATCACTTGACTATTTGAATCGGGTAGCTGGCAACCGTCTCTGGGGTGGGTGGTCATGTTCTGGGTTAGTCTTTTAAAGGAACAAATTCACACATTCCAGCTGCTACGCCTCTACAACGTAGGCCTGAATTTTACAAAAGGGAATTATGTCTGACTATCTTGCACAAACTGTTAACGGTGTTATGATTTGACGATTAGCTTTAATCATTCAATGCGTGGATCAAGGCAAAACCCCATTTATCAACTGCGCGATCATTTATCTGGCGCTTTTGCTTGGAAAACAGCACTTTAACGAAAAAACTATCACTTCAGACCAACCTCTGGTCACCAACATAACATATCTGATTGTCAACCACTCCTGGAGTGAGAGCATCTTTGAGCTTTCGCTAGGCTGCCATTAATAACCAGAAAAGACATTTGGACTGCTATTTTTTGCTGTGACGCACGTTTTCCAAACGACATCACATCCTTCATGTATCTGGGTATCACTGCATCAGAAATAAACAGAAGGTCCTGTACGCTGTTAGCAGAAGTGAAATAAAAATCAAGCTATGGCGCTGAGGTAGTGACTGAGGTTAAGGAGCATGGAAAACCCACTTTGATAAACACGCATGATTGGAAAATGCCGTTCTATTACAGACATTACCCCTACCTTCATTTTGGGAACTTTCTCTCTGTTCTCCGCATTCATCCCTCTGAGTTGGCCATTATAATGTAGTTGGTGCTTGAAAAACTACCCACAAGCTGAGAACTATGAGCAAAGATGTTTTCGCTCTTGAAGTCGAAAACAATTCTTATCCAAACATCATATGTAAATCTAATGTACTTTAGTGTAATCTGCTGCTGGGCGTGTTTCATTTAAGGTGCCTCGATGCTCTAGAACGAGCGTTGTTCACAAGTCCCTCTCTATTCGTAGATGCATCTAAAGGTCAAACATAAGTAGTTGAAAGCTTCAAACCAATCGTTATTGATTCACCTCAATTTGATGTCGACGCGGTGGTTACTAATCCTATTGTGTCGCGCAAGACTCAAGTTAACACCCAAAAGGGGAGGTGGTTTAGTATGCCTTTCTAATTCACCTATCTACAGCATCGGCTTTCCATCACGTTCAGGTATTGACACATGGCCAGTGAAATATAAACTGCCACATTTTTAAATTGTTGCAGTCACCCACAGTAACAAGTCATCAACTGAGTCGCCTTAAGTTCTACAAACTTGACTGAACATGTTCGAAGAGATTGGTAGGCTTTAACAGCAATGCAACTGCGGCAATCTCGAAGACTGAAGAGTCTGGGTGGTAGAATATAATGGTAAAGCCAACATTTTTAGGCTAATTGTGTTTGATAATTGCAGCAGAGTGTAATTTAGAATTCATTAAGAGTGGGTCCTCCCTTTTTATTTCAGAATCCCACAGCAACTGCCTATGAAGTGGACAAAGCCGTACCCAACATATTCGGCCTGCCGACCTATGCGGACTGCAAGTATAGCTACGTGTGCATAACAAAAACAGGTGGTAAGTGTATGTATATAGGTTTGTTTATGTGTATATTTTAAAATACGCTAGCCTTTCTGCAAGTGTGACTATATTTAAGAACTTGTAGTTATTTTCTTCGCTATATTCTAAAAGCTTTTAAAGCTATAACATAAACCATCATTCGGAAAATTATTCAACAGCATTTCGAAAGCGTGAAGACGTTTTAAAGATCTATTAAATTGTTTCTTAGAGAGGGCAGTATACAGGCCAATCGCCAGTTCTTTTCATGTCCATCAAAAGAACTTTCATATCCTCAGAAAAGCACGCGTTAGCCAAGTTGAAGGCAAGATTATCTAACAAGGTTGGCAAAACTTTACAAATAGAAATTGTAATATTGTTTTGTTTAGCTTTTCCATTCAATTTTCACTTAAAATGTCTTGCAGAAACTGCTTATACAGAGTGTTTTAAAACTCTATCAGGAGAATTGGTACATAGCTTTGCTGCTCAAAATCACATATTAGCAGAAATTCAAGCCTTGTTATAAATGAATGTTGTTAAGGTCAACAATGTTTAGAAATATTCCTATTCAGAGTATATTTCCAAGCATACGTAAGATGCATATAGCACGACAATACCATTTTTGCATATTCGCTATCATCATCAAATTAAAAATAGCTGAGAGGCAATACTTTTGACAAATTTATAATTCCTTCAAGGAGAATATGCAATATTGGATAAAGTAAACCGTTTAGACTACATAGTTACAAATCCACATCCTAAAAAAGGGTGTGTGAAATGGTTTTGCAAAGCGAATCAAGAAGCAGGACTATGGAATGTACTGACAATCAACTATGGCAAGAATAGATTCTATGGAAACGCGCAAAACACCTGTTGGGGTTGCAGCCGGTGTCAGCAGAACAAGAAGTGGGAAGAGCGTGGGAAGGCGAAGGAAGAGGGAGAGCAGCGTGAATCATTCCCTTCCCCTTCTACCTCTGCTAACAAACACTTCCCACAAAGGGACTGTGCAAGCAGAGATGGTGAGTGGGGTAATTACACCTCCTTCGAGGATCGGCGACGTCGTATCAATGACAACGTTAGTTGAGTTTGGTCACTTGCTCCCGACGTATTGACAGACGGGCATCCACAACGCCAGTTGCAAATGCATGGTGAACGGAAACTAATTTTGGACTAATTTAAAGGCAATGCCAGCAATAATACTCAAATGTCTTGGTAGAACTGAGGCTTACATGGATTGTGTACCTCAGTTCAATGATGATTTCCATCCCGGCCCGAAGAACTGTGCTGTTTATCGAATCCAGCCTAGGCACGACGGAGGTCGCATTTCTTCAAAGGCAAGATTAGCGTTCCCCCATTCACCGTCCACTTCATGCACCAACAACTTGTGATCAATAACCTCTGCAAAATTGACGTCAAGGATAAGGTGGTTCCCGTTTTTTGCACGGGAAATTCCACCACTCGATATTAGTTTCCGCAGTCCTTGAAATGTAGGACAAACACAACCACCGCATGCAAGGGCGCACTAAACCACCACCACTCCTCAGCGTGTGCTATGCAAACTCCCTCCCGAAACACACATTCGAACCCTTAAACACATTTAAATGTGCATTCAAATCGCCAGTTGCCTAGCCCCTCGAGGAGAAGTACATTGGAACACCGAATGCTGCGCCTCGTGCTGCATTTCTCACCACCAATTGCACCAATTGCAATTGCCTGTCGTGCAAACATGTGCTTGGAGATGCCAGTTCTACATTTCTTCAAAATAATTAACCTGCTTCTCGGATAAAGCGCGCGTTTCCTCTTCATATTATGCCGGAATTCCTCCCACCTACAGGCCGCTACCCGTAGGATCGCGCAAGGCAAGGAATGCGAGCTCGTTTACGAATGGTTGCATTTCCTCCCTCTCAACCACTTCGCATTTCTCCAACACCACTCAGCCTGGTTGGGCCAGTGCCACATACTGCACAGTGAAGGTGGCATTTTGATAGCGCATCTGACAGGCTCGTAGTCAGATTCCAGTCTTTCACCCATTCCTCACCACTCTTACCACAGCACGTGCATTGCAAGCACACCGCAACGCAGACGCCAAGGTGCCTTTTGCTCGAAAGTCCATCAGAAGGGGCGTGCCTCATGTGAATGCGCATTCCCGTAGATGCTCCCACATGGATCCATTTCAAGCGCATTCCTGCGACGCTCAACACTCGACGCAGATGTGTGCACCAATTTGGTCTATGCTCACATTCCTCCCTTTGCAACGCTCTCCCTGAGGTACTCAGAAAGACATTAGTCAAAGTGCTCGGTGGGAATAGACAGCATAATAAGGGCACGTTACATGTGCATATTTTGAATGAAGTGCAAAACAAGTGCTTCTGCATTTCCAATTGCAGTACTTCCACATTTCGATATGATGCTGAACGAGGTGAATGCTGGATGTGAGCGAGGGATCAACGACGCTTAAGGTGGTTGTGATGCACAATCCGAAGCAGTGCAATGATTTATGGGGAGCTCGAAACCAGAACTGGTCGAAGATGCCAGCAGCAGTGCCTGTCCATTGGTGGCGTATTCGGCACAACCAACAATCCAGGCGACCAACGAACGACTGCTGCGATTACTTCTCCTGTACGGTTGACATTAATAGGAAGAAGAGGAGAAATGCAATTTGGACAAATGTGGGAAAGGAGAATTGCCGAAGCAGATTGAGATGGAAAAAGGGAAATCGAAGAAGGTAGTGGAGGTAAATGGAAAGGAGGGAATGGGTGGTGGAAGGAGAAGAAGTGTCGCGTCGACCTAAGACTTTTAAACTACCTTTCGCCAAATGAAGTGAATGTTGGATGTGAGTGAGGGGTTGAACATAATTGAAATACTGCCACGGATCGCGAGCACTGGAAAGGCAGAACTAGTCAAAGGCAGCAGCGGTGGCACCTCACTATTTCGACAACACCAATATCGAGTGACATTTGTCACAACAAGCAATCCACGACAGCAATAGGCTAAAGGAGGACTTGTGGAAGGAGTCGCCCATCTTAGCAGTCGTCACGTTCGCTGTGCTGCAAATAAGAGTGAAAGATTGGCGTCAATGCCCTTCTGAGTCTTTCTAGTTACAGTTCATAGCAGACTTCGTTCGGTAGAAGTTAAGCCACACCACAGGAGCAGAATGTGCAGCAGGCTTCGAAATGCCACATTTACTGCTCGAATCTGAAGAAGAGGTAAAGAGCACATTGCACACATGTCGATCAACACGTCCTCAGTCGACAGAATCGCCATTAGGTGAAGCAGCGATGTTGAAACTCCTTTCTGAGATTAATTCCCTTCGAGGATGTGAGGTCGCCCCTCCTACAATAATTTCATTTTGCCCAGTCCACACGAGGCCTATTGTTCTCCACACCTTAACTACTCTTCAACATTTGCACTGCACTACCTCCGAGTGCAGCATGCACATCAATGCGACATTGCATCATTTTGTACGAGGAAGATGTCCACTCCACAGTCCACCTCTGTTGAGCTGCACTAGGTAAACAATTGATGACAATCCCAAGAATGTGGTCGAGGCTGTCAGCAGCACCACTGTATTGTGGATTTCTGGGAGTTGTCAGTTGATGTCGGCAAATATTGCCATTCACCCATGATCGTTTCCTCTGTGCCACGAATTATTTCGCATAGAGTGTCACTGATGCACCTGGTGCTCCCTCTCGAAGGCAAGTCCTCAGCACTACGTTCGACCCCAAGACAACAGCAGACAGGACATTCAGATGACAGCCAGAGTTGAGAGCAGCCGGTTTGTGGTATTTGATTACATTAGGCGATAAATATGCTTTGTCAGACATCACAAACCATCAAACGCGATGCCTGTTGAGGCAGTTAGGAGTGGAGATTGTGCAAGCACCAAGCCCATGTATCCAAAGGCTTGCCGAATTCACCATCCTTTTCTCATCATCAGCATGTGAGAGGGAGACGCTGACGCGCGAGTCAAGATGGCGCTTCTATTCTCCCGCTGCCAAGGTAGGTGCAGTGTCAAAAAATTCAATACTCATTGTTCCATTGCAGGAGGAGATAATGCGGTTACATCTCCGAGGTGCCAAGGTCATTCACTTGAGGCGACGTGTGTGCACGAGATTTGCAGTCGTCTCATGCGTTCCACTAATCCACAAACAAGTCATTGCCACCTTCAGTCCCCCGGTTGGTATGGCAACTGGTTGACAGTGGGTGCTCATCTCCCATGACCGTGGTCGCACACTCCCACCTCATAACACCTATCAGAAGCAGCAGTGAGAATGCTGAATCAACTTTACAATGCGGTACTGCACAACGAAGGAGTGAGCAGCCTGTGCTAGCACAACATTTCATTGTTGAATCAGTTAAACCGGCGCAGCCCGCCAATTTGCCACCAACACTTAAGAACTGCAGGCGATTCAATTTCAAGGCTTCATAATCTGTGACTAGAGAGCAATGTGCAGCCTTGTCAACAGCTATAGTCCACTGAAGTGAAGCGTCGAGCAACGCATACAAGAGGTCACCCATCTCGCTCTGCCAATGTGGCAATGCCTATCAACAGGTGAGACGTCTACTATCAGGGTTGGTGACCCATTCGGGAGAAAGAGGCGCACAACAGCCTAGGTGGCATGAAGAGTGGAAGTGAATTGCCACGTACCTCCTTGTGGCCCAGAGCAAGTCGTGCTCAAGGAAGGATGGGCGGCGGAATGCGGGCCACTCAAAGCAAGTATTGATTATCAAGACAAGCATTTGATGGAATCTATCAAGTGACGGTAAGGCAAGAAACGCAGAGTATGACTGGCGGATGATGCATCACCGCCTGCTCCATTGTAGCAAAACGTCGTGGCGGAGGGACATCTTGAGGAGGCGGCAATGCGGTAGTAAAAGCAGTTCCGTGCATCCTCCTTGTCACACGTACGAGATGCCACAATGTGCACTGTCGAAGTACGCGCTCGCTGAACGGCTGTGCAACTGAACGGGTGGCTGTCTTTCCACCCGCTGCACCTGCAAATCCACAGCCTTCCAAATGAGTTCTCTCAAGCCCGAGGGACTGACTCTTTGCATCACCTCGAGTAGCACCCACTTTGCCTTCACCTCATCGGGAGCATTGCAGCAGCGTGCAGATATCGCCTTGGTTCGCACAAACGTCAGTAGGAAAGAGGGACAGAAATGTCTCCACCTCACTTGTGCTTCAAACCAATGGTTGTGAAAATGTCACCAATGACCACACGTGGATGCTCACCAAGTGAGGTAGGAGTCACCAGTAAGAGATTGGCAGGAGTCCAATACCCTCTTTCAGTTTTCCAAAAACTCCTCTAGCAGAGGCGTCACAGTGGATCTCATCCACAGCACAATCAAGGCGGATAAGGAAACCGAGAGGGAGAGAGCGACGAGAAGAGCGGGGACAGGGAGGCAGGGAGGGAGGGAGAGAGGGAGAGAGGGCGGACTCACTACTGTCTGTGTCAAGAACGAACACGTGTTTACACAGCGTGCGTCAGACAACTTCACATGATGTGGCTGGAAGTGCAGGAAGCTGTGTTGGAGCGCAGAGCGCATTGTGCTCCAGGCTCCATCACCTGTGGCAGACTGAATGTGGACTGGCATGTCACACATACGCCACTTGGTATTTTGGCATTGACAGATCAGGGGCGATTGTCTGACCTCATCTCCAACTTGCACCTGTCCCACCGTTTCGTGGTATTCAGATCTGCTGTCCGATTGTCTGCTAGTGTGGCTGTTTGCTGAGGCACATCTGATCACACCTTTGAGCTCCCGCTTCTGGCGGCGTTTCAACCTTTTCCAGCTCCCCTTGATGTTATTTTTGTTGTTGTTTTTGCTGTTGCATTCACATGGAATCATCGACAACACTGTCACAGCGACATCCACACCCTCATTCCGCCCACCTTCATTCGGCTCACAGGTTACATTGGGATACAATAACTAGCGACACCTTACGATGCAGATGAAGCACATTGACCTCATCAATCACTCCGCCACGGCTGCTGTGTCTACACTCCACAGGCGTGCTTGCAACCACCTGCCTCAATCCGATTCTCCCATTCCACGCTTCTGCCACCTCCATTCCCTTCTCTCACAAGCATATCAAGCATGGTTCCTTCAACTGTCTCGACACCCACACACACACACTGCACGCAAGTGCGTAGAGTTGCCTTCAGCATTATGCAAGTGAAGCGAAACTGGTGGATGTGCAAGTGCTCTCTCACACACATTTCCCAAGCACCGTAAAGAAGCGAACCATCGGTCTCTCCACCGTTAAACATCCACGAGTAGGGCATCCCATCCCCAAATACCGTGACGTGTCTGCACTTTCTCACGCAGACACATGAGCGAACAGAACCTCGAGTTGGCAAAACGGCAGTCCTACATTTGGAACATCGAAGCGTCACCTGTAAGAGGGACCTGGTACCGCCGGATCAGATTCGCGTTCTGCACAACTGGCGATCCATGACAATAATGAGATTAAACTTTATTTGTAGACAAAATCAGGCATCGTAACATTCATCAAGTCGCCCTCGATACCCCCTCTTTGCACTAACCAACACTCCCACTGCAACCAACGAAACAATCATGACGACCTCCATTTCCAACCTTGTCAATCCTAGCCGTCTGGCACCAACCAATCACTCAAAATACATCTACCTCCCTTCTCAATTCCAATTTGTCCCTGTCACCTTCCGCATTCCACGTCACATAGTCAAGTTTGAGCCGACTTCGTATCAACCGATTTCCTAGTTGATGCGATCTGCCCACAGCTGACACGCTTGACAGTAATACTTCCAACTCCCCACGTGTATCACAGCACAAGTGACATCTTCACAACTAACCATGTTGTATGACTGTGATGCATGGCGGATATGAACCATTTAGTGCCCTCAAACTCAACCACAATTGACTGACTTCCATGTCGCTCAACTGCCGTGCGAATAATGCCATGCATTTGGTTTCCGGCAGAAGTCCGTTCCTCCCCTCATTCCATTAAACATTCATCCTTATTTCCATTACTCCATTATGCTACCCACTATTGCAACATCGGTTGTGTGTGTCCTGTCTCTTCATCGTCGAACAGCAATGCACTTGCCTTCCTTCCGATCCCTTTGAACGTCATTTGAGCCTCCAAATTAGCGTATCACTGTTGAATTGAGAACAATGAATTGCGGTGTTCTTGGGTGGTAACAATGCTGCTGTCATCTGCCCAATTTCTCATGTTACCACAAATTTAGTGATTCGGAATAGTCCAAAATAGGCACTTCAGATGGTTATACCACTAAATTTGCCTGTGCAAATCCTACCACTTAATATTTTTGACTCGGTCAGTATTTGCTTCCTTGGCCATATAATTGAAACAATGATAAGGCATAAATGCGCTTAAGTATGAACTGATAAGACCTCAACGTAGCCTTTTTGGAGCACAGTGCAAATTAATGCTATCTTTCTTAAACACACTAAACTGTGTTACTTCTTTATCACCGCGACATGACAAGTGGCTTGTAAGGTGCCAAGTGAAATCTTGTGCCTGAGGGTACTCTTCATCTGCTTTAGGCGTTTTTCCTTTGATAATTTGATTGTCTATTTTGACTTACGCAGTCTCCGTATTTGATGATGCCTGAAATGTCCCAGGATATGTACACAAGCAGTTAAACACAGTTCCGTAATTGGCAAAGGCCAAGAATTGCGAATAAAATTTGCAGAAGTTAAACCAACTTGCAATGCACTGACCGTGTGACAATTCTTTTAGAAGGAATGCTTTATTAGTTTGTGAAGTATTATATTAATGTTACGCTTGGGTCCATTAGTATTTTCTGTTGATTAAGAAGTGCATATCATCAAAAAATAATTTTGCTCACTTTTGTTTACTTTGCTAGCTGACGAGGCATTATGAAATGAAATTAAATTTGCTGAAACTTTTCAACTTTGGGTGTTATGCAAGTTGCGCATTGTACCTGTTAAAAAATGGTGCATTTGTTCATGCTGAATGCCCGTACTATGTTTTATCCAAAATAACTGTGTTGTGCTTTGAAATGACGCTAGTACTGCCTTCTTCCCAATTTCGCCATATAGTCATTTTTCTAAATTTTCACTTTTATTTTTCAGCATATGGGCGGTTGTATTCACATGGGAATCTATGTTATTCTTTTGAAAGGCAAAATTACTGATTGGATATGCAAGGAATTAGGGACATCCTTGTTCGCGTTGGAATTCATTATTCCCCTATTAACAGTTAAAGGTACTGGGCGCTTTCCATTACCTGATGCCATTTGTTGGATCAGTAACAAATATTTCGCACAAGAAAGTAGTAGCAAAGATTTTGGCGTATTTCCACAGCCTTATACCAGTTCGGCATTATTTATATTGAGATTTAGTCATAGTAAACAATAAAAATAACTCATCCTATGCATAAATTAGTCTCCAATTCACGTTTATAATTGGCAGGTAGTTGTTTTACCTTCCGAATTGACCAGGACCTAAAGTGCTCTCACGATGGATAAAATGAATGAAAATTTACATTTATTCGAGCGATTTTTACCGCGTGTTGTCACGCCATGTAATATCAGTGACATTAAATGGTGTTTAGAAAAATAAATGACATTCAAAATTAATTGCACAAAGTAGCTTGATCTACTGGCTTTACTAAGCCAATATAAGGGAAACAAGAGCCAAAAAAGAGAAAATCAGCTATCATTAAAAACAAGCAGCTGTTGGAGCTAATAGATGTGGGACGAAATTTTTACATTTACGGCTACTTTGCCACAAAAGGGATCATAAGCATTACAAGCTGTTGTCAAACTAGGCCTTACTTTTTGCGATTTTAGTGGCTCTAGCATACTACATACTACATACTACGCACTTACCTCTCCGGTTAAACAGAACCCAGCTTCTATCGGTGAATATTCAGGAAGTTCTTAGCGTGATTTAACAAAAAAATTAATCTAGGTGCTGTGGTTGGTACATTTTCACTTTGTCTTGAGGTTCACTCAGAAATGCTCAGAAATGTGATATGGTCAAGTTATTTTCCACAAAATTTATTCGGAGTTTTCCTCGGATCTACATAGCATTCCAGTGTTGCATTGCTGGAGGCCTTCTTTGAGGCTATAATATTGTACTCTAATGCAGAAGAGCAGTATTTTCAAGCTTTCCATTTTGGTTTGGCGGATACATAAGGCTCTGCCCTTAAAATTGTGCCGGTAGCCATGTCAGTAGCTCTCTCAGTTCTTTTAAATGTCCATGCTACGCATTCTGCCTGCACATTGTATTCCTTCGTCTTCAGGGGAGTCTCATTCAAGCTATTTAGTAGTAAATTAAAATTGACATTTACTCGGGGTTCTTTTGTTAATCGTTTAAATTAAGAATATGTACCTGTACCGATGAAGTTGTAGCTATAAAAAGATTCAGTTTCGTCATCTTTCCAAACCGACAGACACTAACGCATCAGTCAGGATCCAGAAGAAAAGACCTATCTGGTAATTAAGGGAATTCATTCTTTCTTCGAAAGAGCCTTAGTTTATTAAAACTCCTTAGCTAGATCCACATTACTTGCCCATTATTTCGAACCCTCAAAGTGTCAGCTAAAGCAAATGCATTGACTTAGTCTAGTCTACTTGATGAAACGGCCTGCTGCTCCAAAGTTGAGCTTGCTTCAAGACTGGGGCCATGTTTAGCTTTCAGAGGAGATCTAGATGCAGAAGGTACTGTCGAAGAATTGTTTGCGCAATTTAATTCTGGCGATGAAATGCTTAAAGACGCGCAAGTTAATACCATTTTAATTAGAGGTCAGTGTGAACGGTGACTTTTCATTGTATCATTCGCCTAACCAAAAAAATGCATCACTGGTTATCACATCCCAACACTTCCAAAAGATTCACCACTTCACCGCCAAAAAACATCATGCTTATAATTTGTGGGCGCATATGTGCATAAGTGGTGGACCACAGACACACATACGGGTGGGACCTATCTACTCAAAACTCCTCGATGTAATTGGAGCTTGAGCAACCAAAAATTCTAAGAAACAAGTGGTATTATTAAGCTAGTGGGAAGAAAGTCCCCTTTGTATTGGTTAAAGAAATCGTAATGTTAAATAGTGCAAAACCAACCGGTAAGACGATCCCTACCACATCTTTGACATGGGAGGGAAAGAGAGGTATACTACCTAATCCCCATCCCTGATAATCCCACAAGTGATGACGATCACATTTACTTGAAATTAGCCAATAAGATACAAAGTAGAGTAGACAGATAGGAAATTTTAGTGTGACAGAGACTGATGTGAATAGGATCCAGTTTATTACATTTAAAGGCCAAATCTATATTATCAATGAAATTTTTAGCAGGCTTGCGTTTCTGTGGGGAAGAGTCAGAAGTAACAAAATAATTTAAGGAACTTTCTGCTATTACGAACCACATGCATCAAATTTTACCGGGTCTGTCAGCTGTATAGTTGACTTATTTTGCCTAGGACCTTCTAGTTATTTAACGAAGTTTACTTTATGGTAAATTAGTTAAACAATGCAAAAGAGATGGAATGCTTCTTTCCATTTTCGGCAAAATTCCATTTATAGATGCCCTATGAAGGCATAAACTTCCTAAGCGATTCTTGAAAGGCTTATTTTTCCTCAAATGTACTAAATGAAACATTTAAGCATGTTCCACTCTATCGAAGCTGGAAATGACCTTTTAACACTTATCCGAAAAGCTGGCATTGGCAATTTATTTATTAACGAAACCTTACAAACATGAGATCGCATTTAATAAAATAAAGTTCAAAACCTAATACAAGCTCAATTCAAGTACTGAGTTTTAACCAAAAGCTAGTAATAGCTTTCCCAATATTTTTTAAGCTCGCTTTATCATCATAAACTCGACCATTAGTCTCCGTGGTTTTGTAACCTTTTGCTTTTATAGGAGCTCGGTCACTCCCAAAGCCACGTAGCTCTCCTGTTTGTTAAAAGTAAACTTTCCTTTGAAGTCATGGCCTCATTACGTCATTAAAAATGACAGTTGCTAATTACACCTAAAGGACACTGAGGGAGTGCCTCTGCCTTCGTAATTTTCTCCAACGGAGAGGCTGTGGCATTGCTTCAGTTTGTGTCAGGCACTCAGATTTCTGGTTCTGCCGTTAATGCAGCCATGAAGAATTCCCCAATTTGAATTCAAATAAGAAAGCTGTTTAACAGATATCCATATACGGCAGTAGGGATTGATAACCCCATCTGCATGGTATGAATAGCTAAACGTTCCCACCGCTAAAGGATTGCAAAATATTAGAATTTAAACCATTGTATAAATAAATCTTTACTTAATGTTTTAGTTATACAGAGTACGCAGACTATAGCATTTCAATTAGTTGTCCATCAAGCATTCGTTTCAATGGAATAAGCTACATCCACCGCATCATCGACCCTACCTTAACCTTAGAAACTCTGGACAGTCGAGTCTCAAGGGCGACTGCGAAGGGCGGAAGGCATGAAGCTTAAGAAAGATGGAATATGTGTCTTAAAAAGCGCTCTATTTCAACTTCTTTTTTAAAACGTGCTTTTTGGTCACAACTATGGTCATTTCCCACTTTGGTTTGCCTCACTGCGACTTCAAGATGATACTAAGAGCTACAGTTTATATGAGGACCAACTGCTATGGAATCAAATTTGTTTGATTCGACTTGATTGATGCTTTGAATTTAGTGAGAAATCCGAATTAATTTCATTATGCCTAAAAATAAGTAAGATATATTTTTGCTAGTAGTGGTTAAATAATTATCCAACGGAAATTAAATATCTACAACAACCATTCGGGGAAGTCTACTGCATAATAAAAAGAATAAAATCCAAATCTTATTTTAGGGAGAAATTAAAAGAAGCACTTTAAATGTCGGAAAATTCTATGTATTATCATAGCCATTATTAATACAGATCATACGTAATTCTGCACTATTTGGTGGTGGTTTTCTAGGTGATATGCAATTAGCCTCGGCTTAGAATCAAAAAGAATAGGCAATCAACGCATAAAGAGTAGCAGAAGAATTAGCGAAAGAAGAAAATTGAGTGGGACAATTGATGTCATCTTGTTAAAAACAAATAACACGGCCTGACGATTGTTCATGCCAATGGCTTCAAAGGTGGTAGGGAACTTTGCCACAATTCCTTCCAGATGAATCGTACTGTTTCCTTAAAAAGAGATTAGATTAAACTGAAGCATCAAAATTGTAATAATAATGAGCCAAGTTTATTTTTAACTAAAGCTTAAATTGAAAATTGCTGATTTCTTCTAGCAGGTGTGAAGTCGGATCCGGGATTTGGACGTAAAATTGGCTAGCGCTATCTTGGTACTATCACTAACTATCCTGGTAAAAAGTTAAAAACCAGCTCTTAGAGTTCTCTACCTTAATTGTACAAAAGCCGTATCTCCTAAATTTTGAGGATGACATTTAAACACAGGATGCATAAACCGAGACAGTAGAGTAGCCTGTTTTCCTCTCTCTAAAAACTGGAAATAAATTTTTTGTTAAAAACCAACTAGATTTTTAGACAAACATCAGATACCACTGAAATTCCCCTTGAAACTGATTTAGGAAGATTAAATTTATTATGGAGATTTACCTACCCTAGATTGTACCAAAATTTAGGCTTTCCTGCGTGCCTGACAGACCTATTTATCATGTTAAACAGCGTTCTTTAGATAAAGACCAAAATAAATGTGAAAAGACGGTCATTTTTTTTCAAACGTAGTGTTAGAATAATTAACTGCCCCGTGAATCACCAATTCGTTTTAATGCACCCCCAAGGTCTAGAGGCAAAAGTAAACGTAAAATGTCTAGCAAACTCGGAAAAATTCCATGAGAAATCAAAAATTGTTTTGATTTGGATTCAAATGNCATTTGAATCCAAATCAAAACAATTTTTGATTTCTCATGGAATTTTTCCGAGTTTGCTAGACATTTTACGTTTACTTTTGCCTCTAGACCTTGGGGGTGCATTAAAACGAATTGGTGATTCACGGGGCAGTTAATTATTCTAACACTACGTTTGAAAAAAAATGACCGTCTTTTCACATTTATTTTGGTCTTTATCTAAAGAACGCTGTTTAACATGATAAATAGGTCTGTCAGGCACGCAGGAAAGCCTAAATTTTGGTACAATCTAGGGTAGGTAAATCTCCATAATAAATTTAATCTTCCTAAATCAGTTTCAAGGGGAATTTCAGTGGTATCTGATGTTTGTCTAAAAATCTAGTTGGTTTTTAACAAAAAATTTATTTCCAGTTTTTAGAGAGAGGAAAACAGGCTACTCTACTGTCTCGGTTTATGCATCCTGTGTTTAAATGTCATCCTCAAAATTTAGGAGATACGGCTTTTGTACAATTAAGGTAGAGAACTCTAAGAGCTGGTTTTTAACTTTTTACCAGGATAGTTAGTGATAGTACCAAGATAGCGCTAGCCAATTTTACGTCCAAATCCCGGATCCGACTTCACACCTGCTAGAAGAAATCAGCAATTTTCAATTTAAGCTTTAGTTAAAAATAAACTTGGCTCATTATTATTACAATTTTGATGCTTCAGTTTAATCTAATCTCTTTTTAAGGAAACAGTACGATTCATCTGGAAGGAATTGTGGCAAAGTTCCCTACCACCTTTGAAGCCATTGGCATGAACAATCGTCAGGCCGTGTTATTTGTTTTTAACAAGATGACATCAATTGTCCCACTCAATTTTCTTCTTTCGCTAATTCTTCTGCTACTCTTTATGCGTTGATTGCCTATTCTTTTTGATTCTAAGCCGAGGCTAATTGCATATCACCTAGAAAACCACCACCAAATAGTGCAGAATTACGTATGATCTGTATTAATAATGGCTATGATAATACATAGAATTTTCCGACATTTAAAGTGCTTCTTTTAATTTCTCCCTAAAATAAGATTTGGATTTTATTCTTTTTATTATGCAGTAGACTTCCCCGAATGGTTGTTGTAGATATTTAATTTCCGTTGGATAATTATTTAACCACTACTAGCAAAAATATATCTTACTTATTTTTAGGCATAATGAAATTAATTCGGATTTCTCACTAAATTCAAAGCATCAATCAAGTCGAATCAAACAAATTTGATTCCATAGCAGTTGGTCCTCATATAAACTGTAGCTCTTAGTATCATCTTGAAGTCGCAGTGAGGCAAACCAAAGTGGGAAATGACCATAGTTGTGACCAAAAAGCACGTTTTAAAAAAGAAGTTGAAATAGAGCGCTTTTTAAGACACATATTCCATCTTTCTTAAGCTTCATGCCTTCCGCCCTTCGCAGTCGCCCTTGAGACTCGACTGTCCAGAGTTTCTAAGGTTAAGGTAGGGTCGATGATGCGGTGGATGTAGCTTATTCCATTGAAACGAATGCTTGATGGACAACTAATTGAAATGCTATAGTCTGCGTACTCTGTATAACTAAAACATTAAGTAAAGATTTATTTATACAATGGTTTAAATTCTAATATTTTGCAATCCTTTAGCGGTGGGAACGTTTAGCTATTCATACCATGCAGATGGGGTTATCAATCCCTACTGCCGTATATGGATATCTGTTAAACAGCTTTCTTATTTGAATTCAAATTGGGGAATTCTTCATGGCTGCATTAACGGCAGAACCAGAAATCTGAGTGCCTGACACAAACTGAAGCAATGCCACAGCCTCTCCGTTGGAGAAAATTACGAAGGCAGAGGCACTCCCTCAGTGTCCTTTAGGTGTAATTAGCAACTGTCATTTTTAATGACGTAATGAGGCCATGACTTCAAAGGAAAGTTTACTTTTAACAAACAGGAGAGCTACGTGGCTTTGGGAGTGACCGAGCTCCTATAAAAGCAAAAGGTTACAAAACCACGGAGACTAATGGTCGAGTTTATGATGATAAAGCGAGCTTAAAAAATATTGGGAAAGCTATTACTAGCTTTTGGTTAAAACTCAGTACTTGAATTGAGCTTGTATTAGGTTTTGAACTTTATTTTATTAAATGCGATCTCATGTTTGTAAGGTTTCGTTAATAAATAAATTGCCAATGCCAGCTTTTCGGATAAGTGTTAAAAGGTCATTTCCAGCTTCGATAGAGTGGAACATGCTTAAATGTTTCATTTAGTACATTTGAGGAAAAATAAGCCTTTCAAGAATCGCTTAGGAAGTTTATGCCTTCATAGGGCATCTATAAATGGAATTTTGCCGAAAATGGAAAGAAGCATTCCATCTCTTTTGCATTGTTTAACTAATTTACCATAAAGTAAACTTCGTTAAATAACTAGAAGGTCCTAGGCAAAATAAGTCAACTATACAGCTGACAGACCCGGTAAAATTTGATGCATGTGGTTCGTAATAGCAGAAAGTTCCTTAAATTATTTTGTTACTTCTGACTCTTCCCCACAGAAACGCAAGCCTGCTAAAAATTTCATTGATAATATAGATTTGGCCTTTAAATGTAATAAACTGGATCCTATTCACATCAGTCTCTGTCACACTAAAATTTCCTATCTGTCTACTCTACTTTGTATCTTATTGGCTAATTTCAAGTAAATGTGATCGTCATCACTTGTGGGATTATCAGGGATGGGGATTAGGTAGTATACCTCTCTTTCCCTCCCATGTCAAAGATGTGGTAGGGATCGTCTTACCGGTTGGTTTTGCACTATTTAACATTACGATTTCTTTAACCAATACAAAGGGGACTTTCTTCCCACTAGCTTAATAATACCACTTGTTTCTTAGAATTTTTGGTTGCTCAAGCTCCAATTACATCGAGGAGTTTTGAGTAGATAGGTCCCACCCGTATGTGTGTCTGTGGTCCACCACTTATGCACATATGCGCCCACAAATTATAAGCATGATGTTTTTTGGCGGTGAAGTGGTGAATCTTTTGGAAGTGTTGGGATGTGATAACCAGTGATGCATTTTTTTGGTTAGGCGAATGATACAATGAAAAGTCACCGTTCACACTGACCTCTAATTAAAATGGTATTAACTTGCGCGTCTTTAAGCATTTCATCGCCAGAATTAAATTGCGCAAACAATTCTTCGACAGTACCTTCTGCATCTAGATCTCCTCTGAAAGCTAAACATGGCCCCAGTCTTGAAGCAAGCTCAACTTTGGAGCAGCAGGCCGTTTCATCAAGTAGACTAGACTAAGTCAATGCATTTGCTTTAGCTGACACTTTGAGGGTTCGAAATAATGGGCAAGTAATGTGGATCTAGCTAAGGAGTTTTAATAAACTAAGGCTCTTTCGAAGAAAGAATGAATTCCCTTAATTACCAGATAGGTCTTTTCTTCTGGATCCTGACTGATGCGTTAGTGTCTGTCGGTTTGGAAAGATGACGAAACTGAATCTTTTTATAGCTACAACTTCATCGGTACAGGTACATATTCTTAATTTAAACGATTAACAAAAGAACCCCGAGTAAATGTCAATTTTAATTTACTACTAAATAGCTTGAATGAGACTCCCCTGAAGACGAAGGAATACAATGTGCAGGCAGAATGCGTAGCATGGACATTTAAAAGAACTGAGAGAGCTACTGACATGGCTACCGGCACAATTTTAAGGGCAGAGCCTTATGTATCCGCCAAACCAAAATGGAAAGCTTGAAAATACTGCTCTTCTGCATTAGAGTACAATATTATAGCCTCAAAGAAGGCCTCCAGCAATGCAACACTGGAATGCTATGTAGATCCGAGGAAAACTCCGAATAAATTTTGTGGAAAATAACTTGACCATATCACATTTCTGAGCATTTCTGAGTGAACCTCAAGACAAAGTGAAAATGTACCAACCACAGCACCTAGATTAATTTTTTTGTTAAATCACGCTAAGAACTTCCTGAATATTCACCGATAGAAGCTGGGTTCTGTTTAACCGGAGAGGTAAGTGCGTAGTATGTAGTATGTAGTATGCTAGAGCCACTAAAATCGCAAAAAGTAAGGCCTAGTTTGACAACAGCTTGTAATGCTTATGATCCCTTTTGTGGCAAAGTAGCCGTAAATGTAAAAATTTCGTCCCACATCTATTAGCTCCAACAGCTGCTTGTTTTTAATGATAGCTGATTTTCTCTTTTTTGGCTCTTGTTTCCCTTATATTGGCTTAGTAAAGCCAGTAGATCAAGCTACTTTGTGCAATTAATTTTGAATGTCATTTATTTTTCTAAACACCATTTAATGTCACTGATATTACATGGCGTGACAACACGCGGTAAAAATCGCTCGAATAAATGTAAATTTTCATTCATTTTATCCATCGTGAGAGCACTTTAGGTCCTGGTCAATTCGGAAGGTAAAACAACTACCTGCCAATTATAAACGTGAATTGGAGACTAATTTATGCATAGGATGAGTTATTTTTATTGTTTACTATGACTAAATCTCAATATAAATAATGCCGAACTGGTATAAGGCTGTGGAAATACGCCAAAATCTTTGCTACTACTTTCTTGTGCGAAATATTTGTTACTGATCCAACAAATGGCATCAGGTAATGGAAAGCGCCCAGTACCTTTAACTGTTAATAGGGGAATAATGAATTCCAACGCGAACAAGGATGTCCCTAATTCCTTGCATATCCAATCAGTAATTTTGCCTTTCAAAAGAATAACATAGATTCCCATGTGAATACAACCGCCCATATGCTGAAAAATAAAAGTGAAAATTTAGAAAAATGACTATATGGCGAAATTGGGAAGAAGGCAGTACTAGCGTCATTTCAAAGCACAACACAGTTATTTTGGATAAAACATAGTACGGGCATTCAGCATGAACAAATGCACCATTTTTTAACAGGTACAATGCGCAACTTGCATAACACCCAAAGTTGAAAAGTTTCAGCAAATTTAATTTCATTTCATAATGCCTCGTCAGCTAGCAAAGTAAACAAAAGTGAGCAAAATTATTTTTTGATGATATGCACTTCTTAATCAACAGAAAATACTAATGGACCCAAGCGTAACATTAATATAATACTTCACAAACTAATAAAGCATTCCTTCTAAAAGAATTGTCACACGGTCAGTGCATTGCAAGTTGGTTTAACTTCTGCAAATTTTATTCGCAATTCTTGGCCTTTGCCAATTACGGAACTGTGTTTAACTGCTTGTGTACATATCCTGGGACATTTCAGGCATCATCAAATACGGAGACTGCGTAAGTCAAAATAGACAATCAAATTATCAAAGGAAAAACGCCTAAAGCAGATGAAGAGTACCCTCAGGCACAAGATTTCACTTGGCACCTTACAAGCCACTTGTCATGTCGCGGTGATAAAGAAGTAACACAGTTTAGTGTGTTTAAGAAAGATAGCATTAATTTGCACTGTGCTCCAAAAAGGCTACGTTGAGGTCTTATCAGTTCATACTTAAGCGCATTTATGCCTTATCATTGTTTCAATTATATGGCCAAGGAAGCAAATACTGACCGAGTCAAAAATATTAAGTGGTAGGATTTGCACAGGCAAATTTAGTGGTATAACCATCTGAAGTGCCTATTTTGGACTATTCCGAATCACTAAATTTGTNGGTAACATGANGAAATTNGGGNNGATGANCANCAGCANTTGNTTNCCNCCCNAAGAACACCGCNAATTCNATTGTTNTCAANTCNAACAGTGATACNGNTAATTTGGANGGNTCAAATGNNGTTCAAAGGGNTCGGAAGGAAGGCAAGTGCATTGNTGTTNGNNGATGAAGAGNCANGGNCACNCACANCCGATGNTTGCAATAGTGGGTNGCATAATGGNGTAATGGAAATAAGGATGAATGTTTAATGGAATGAGGGGAGGAACGGACTTNTGCCGGAAACCAAATGCATGGCATTATTCNCACGGCAGTTGAGCGACATGGAAGTCAGTCAATTGTGGTTGAGTTTGAGGGCACTAAATGGTTNATATCCGCCATGCATNACAGTCATACAACATGGTTAGTTGTGAAGATGTCACTTGTGCTGTGATACACGTGGGGAGTTGGAAGTATTACTGTCAAGCGTGTCAGCTGTGGGCAGATCGCATCAACTAGGAAATCGGTTGATACGAAGTCGGCTCAAACTTGACTATGTGACGTGGAATGCGGAAGGTGACAGGGACAAATTGGAATTGAGAAGGGAGGTAGATGTATTTTGAGTGATTGGTTGGTGCCAGACGGCTAGGATTGACAAGGTTGGAAATGGAGGTCGTCATGATTGTTTCGTTGGTTGCAGTGGGANNGNNGGTTAGTGCNAAAGAGGGGGTATCGAGGGCGACTTGATGAATGTTACGATGCCTGATTTTGTCTACAAATAAAGTTTAATCTCATTATTGTCATGGATCGCCAGTTGTGCAGAACGCGAATCTGATNCGGCGGTACCANGTCCCTCNTACAGGTGNCGCTTCGATGNTCCAAATGTAGNACTGCCGTTTNGCCAACTCGAGGTTCTGTTCGCTCATGTGTCTGCGTGAGAAAGTGCAGACACGTCACGGTATNTGGGGATGGGATGCCCTACTCGTGGATGTTTAACGGTGGAGAGACCGATGGTTCGCTTCTTTACGGTGCTTGGGAAATGTGTGTGAGAGAGCACTTGCACATCCACCAGTTTCGCTTCACTTGCATAATGCTGAAGGCAACTCTACGCACTTGCGTGCAGTGTGTGTGTGTGGGTGTCGAGACAGTTGAAGGAACCATGCTTGATATGCTTGTGAGAGAAGGGAATGGAGGTGGCAGAAGCGTGGAATGGGAGAATCGGATTGAGGCAGGTGGTTGCAAGCACGCCTGTGGAGTGTAGACACAGCAGCCGTGGCGGAGTGATTGATGAGGTCAATGTGCTTCATCTGCATCGTAAGGTGTCGCTAGTTATTGTATCCCAATGTAACCTGTGAGCCGAATGAAGGTGGGCGGAATGAGGGTGTGGATGTCGCTGTGACAGTGTTGTCGATGATTCCATGTGAATGCAACAGCAAAAACAACAACAAAAATAACATCAAGGGGAGCTGGAAAAGGTTGAAACGCCGCCAGAAGCGGGAGCTCAAAGGTGTGATCAGATGTGCCTCAGCAAACAGCCACACTAGCAGACAATCGGACAGCAGATCTGAATACCACGAAACGGTGGGACAGGTGCAAGTTGGAGATGAGGTCAGACAATCGCCCCTGATCTGTCAATGCCAAAATACCAAGTGGCGTATGTGTGACATGCCAGTCCACATTCAGTCTGCCACAGGTGATGGAGCCTGGAGCACAATGCGCTCTGCGCTCCAACACAGCTTCCTGCACTTCCAGCCACATCATGTGAAGTTGTCTGACGCACGCTGTGTAAACACGTGTTCGTTCTTGACACAGACAGTAGTGAGTCCGCCCTCTCTCCCTCTCTCCCTCCCTCCCTGCCTCCCTGTCCCCGCTCTTCTCGTCGCTCTCTCCCTCTCGGTTTCCTTATCCGCCTTGATTGTGCTGTGGATGAGATCCACTGTGACGCCTCTGCTAGAGGAGTTTTTGGAAAACTGAAAGAGGGTATTGGACTCCTGCCAATCTCTTACTGGTGACTCCTACCTCACTTGGTGAGCATCCACGTGTGGTCATTGGTGACATTTTCACAACCATTGGTTTGAAGCACAAGTGAGGTGGAGACATTTCTGTCCCTCTTTCCTACTGACGTTTGTGCGAACCAAGGCGATATCTGCACGCTGCTGCAATGCTCCCGATGAGGTGAAGGCAAAGTGGGTGCTACTCGAGGTGATGCAAAGAGTCAGTCCCTCGGGCTTGAGAGAACTCATTTGGAAGGCTGTGGATTTGCAGGTGCAGCGGGTGGAAAGACAGCCACCCGTTCAGTTGCACAGCCGTTCAGCGAGCGCGTACTTCGACAGTGCACATTGTGGCATCTCGTACGTGTGACAAGGAGGATGCACGGAACTGCTTTTACTACCGCATTGCCGCCTCCTCAAGATGTCCCTCCGCCACGACGTTTTGCTACAATGGAGCAGGCGGTGATGCATCATCCGCCAGTCATACTCTGCGTTTCTTGCCTTACCGTCACTTGATAGATTCCATCAAATGCTTGTCTTGATAATCAATACTTGCTTTGAGTGGCCCGCATTCCGCCGCCCATCCTTCCTTGAGCACGACTTGCTCTGGGCCACAAGGAGGTACGTGGCAATTCACTTCCACTCTTCATGCCACCTAGGCTGTTGTGCGCCTCTTTCTCCCGAATGGGTCACCAACCCTGATAGTAGACGTCTCACCTGTTGATAGGCATTGCCACATTGGCAGAGCGAGATGGGTGACCTCTTGTATGCGTTGCTCGACGCTTCACTTCAGTGGACTATAGCTGTTGACAAGGCTGCACATTGCTCTCTAGTCACAGATTATGAAGCCTTGAAATTGAATCGCCTGCAGTTCTTAAGTGTTGGTGGCAAATTGGCGGGCTGCGCCGGTTTAACTGATTCAACAATGAAATGTTGTGCTAGCACAGGCTGCTCACTCCTTCGTTGTGCAGTACCGCATTGTAAAGTTGATTCAGCATTCTCACTGCTGCTTCTGATAGGTGTTATGAGGTGGGAGTGTGCGACCACGGTCATGGGAGATGAGCACCCACTGTCAACCAGTTGCCATACCAACCGGGGGACTGAAGGTGGCAATGACTTGTTTGTGGATTAGTGGAACGCATGAGACGACTGCAAATCTCGTGCACACACGTCGCCTCAAGTGAATGACCTTGGCACCTCGGAGATGTAACCGCATTATCTCCTCCTGCAATGGAACAATGAGTATTGAATTTTTTGACACTGCACCTACCTTGGCAGCGGGAGAATAGAAGCGCCATCTTGACTCGCGCGTCAGCGTCTCCCTCTCACATGCTGATGATGAGAAAAGGATGGTGAATTCGGCAAGCCTTTGGATACATGGGCTTGGTGCTTGCACAATCTCCACTCCTAACTGCCTCAACAGGCATCGCGTTTGATGGTTTGTGATGTCTGACAAAGCATATTTATCGCCTAATGTAATCAAATACCACAAACCGGCTGCTCTCAACTCTGGCTGTCATCTGAATGTCCTGTCTGCTGTTGTCTTGGGGTCGAACGTAGTGCTGAGGACTTGCCTTCGAGAGGGAGCACCAGGTGCATCAGTGACACTCTATGCGAAATAATTCGTGGCACAGAGGAAACGATCATGGGTGAATGGCAATATTTGCCGACATCAACTGACAACTCCCAGAAATCCACAATACAGTGGTGCTGCTGACAGCCTCGACCACATTCTTGGGATTGTCATCAATTGTTTACCTAGTGCAGCTCAACAGAGGTGGACTGTGGAGTGGACATCTTCCTCGTACAAAATGATGCAATGTCGCATTGATGTGCATGCTGCACTCGGAGGTAGTGCAGTGCAAATGTTGAAGAGTAGTTAAGGTGTGGAGAACAATAGGCCTCGTGTGGACTGGGCAAAATGAAATTATTGTAGGAGGGGCGACCTCACATCCTCGAAGGGAATTAATCTCAGAAAGGAGTTTCAACATCGCTGCTTCACCTAATGGCGATTCTGTCGACTGAGGACGTGTTGATCGACATGTGTGCAATGTGCTCTTTACCTCTTCTTCAGATTCGAGCAGTAAATGTGGCATTTCGAAGCCTGCTGCACATTCTGCTCCTGTGGTGTGGCTTAACTTCTACCGAACGAAGTCTGCTATGAACTGTAACTAGAAAGACTCAGAAGGGCATTGACGCCAATCTTTCACTCTTATTTGCAGCACAGCGAACGTGACGACTGCTAAGATGGGCGACTCCTTCCACAAGTCCTCCTTTAGCCTATTGCTGTCGTGGATTGCTTGTTGTGACAAATGTCACTCGATATTGGTGTTGTCGAAATAGTGAGGTGCCACCGCTGCTGCCTTTGACTAGTTCTGCCTTTCCAGTGCTCGCGATCCGTGGCAGTATTTCAATTATGTTCAACCCCTCACTCACATCCAACATTCACTTCATTTGGCGAAAGGTAGTTTAAAAGTCTTAGGTCGACGCGACACTTCTTCTCCTTCCACCACCCATTCCCTCCTTTCCATTTACCTCCACTACCTTCTTCGATTTCCCTTTTTCCATCTCAATCTGCTTCGGCAATTCTCCTTTCCCACATTTGTCCAAATTGCATTTCTCCTCTTCTTCCTATTAATGTCAACCGTACAGGAGAAGTAATCGCAGCAGTCGTTCGTTGGTCGCCTGGATTGTTGGTTGTGCCGAATACGCCACCAATGGACAGGCACTGCTGCTGGCATCTTCGACCAGTTCTGGTTTCGAGCTCCCCATAAATCATTGCACTGCTTCGGATTGTGCATCACAACCACCTTAAGCGTCGTTGATCCCTCGCTCACATCCAGCATTCACCTCGTTCAGCATCATATCGAAATGTGGAAGTACTGCAATTGGAAATGCAGAAGCACTTGTTTTGCACTTCATTCAAAATATGCACATGTAACGTGCCCTTATTATGCTGTCTATTCCCACCGAGCACTTTGACTAATGTCTTTCTGAGTACCTCAGGGAGAGCGTTGCAAAGGGAGGAATGTGAGCATAGACCAAATTGGTGCACACATCTGCGTCGAGTGTTGAGCGTCGCAGGAATGCGCTTGAAATGGATCCATGTGGGAGCATCTACGGGAATGCGCATTCACATGAGGCACGCCCCTTCTGATGGACTTTCGAGCAAAAGGCACCTTGGCGTCTGCGTTGCGGTGTGCTTGCAATGCACGTGCTGTGGTAAGAGTGGTGAGGAATGGGTGAAAGACTGGAATCTGACTACGAGCCTGTCAGATGCGCTATCAAAATGCCACCTTCACTGTGCAGTATGTGGCACTGGCCCAACCAGGCTGAGTGGTGTTGGAGAAATGCGAAGTGGTTGAGAGGGAGGAAATGCAACCATTCGTAAACGAGCTCGCATTCCTTGCCTTGCGCGATCCTACGGGTAGCGGCCTGTAGGTGGGAGGAATTCCGGCATAATATGAAGAGGAAACGCGCGCTTTATCCGAGAAGCAGGTTAATTATTTTGAAGAAATGTAGAACTGGCATCTCCAAGCACATGTTTGCACGACAGGCAATTGCAATTGGTGCAATTGGTGGTGAGAAATGCAGCACGAGGCGCAGCATTCGGTGTTCCAATGTACTTCTCCTCGAGGGGCTAGGCAACTGGCGATTTGAATGCACATTTAAATGTGTTTAAGGGTTCGAATGTGTGTTTCGGGAGGGAGTTTGCATAGCACACGCTGAGGAGTGGTGGTGGTTTAGTGCGCCCTTGCATGCGGTGGTTGTGTTTGTCCTACATTTCAAGGACTGCGGAAACTAATATCGAGTGGTGGAATTTCCCGTGCAAAAAACGGGAACCACCTTATCCTTGACGTCAATTTTGCAGAGGTTATTGATCACAAGTTGTTGGTGCATGAAGTGGACGGTGAATGGGGGAACGCTAATCTTGCCTTTGAAGAAATGCGACCTCCGTCGTGCCTAGGCTGGATTCGATAAACAGCACAGTTCTTCGGGCCGGGATGGAAATCATCATTGAACTGAGGTACACAATCCATGTAAGCCTCAGTTCTACCAAGACATTTGAGTATTATTGCTGGCATTGCCTTTAAATTAGTCCAAAATTAGTTTCCGTTCACCATGCATTTGCAACTGGCGTTGTGGATGCCCGTCTGTCAATACGTCGGGAGCAAGTGACCAAACTCAACTAACGTTGTCATTGATACGACGTCGCCGATCCTCGAAGGAGGTGTAATTACCCCACTCACCATCTCTGCTTGCACAGTCCCTTTGTGGGAAGTGTTTGTTAGCAGAGGTAGAAGGGGAAGGGAATGATTCACGCTGCTCTCCCTCTTCCTTCGCCTTCACAGTGGACTAATGCCTTGAGCAGGCCGGAGTCTACTTCTTGTTCTGCTGACATCGGCTGCCATCCCATCTAGTCTTGTCGCCAGTTCTAGTGTTATTTGCTACATTTTATAGATGTATTCTTTCCGCGCTTGACATCGTCAATTTTAATTTATATGAATAATACCCATTTTGATTTATATGGATCCCTTTATAAGAATATATCTGACCTGCAGCGCAAATCCGTACCCGTGTAATCATGGTCTTCCATAATAAAATGCATCTGTAAAAGAGTGGCCCACAGGTGAGATTGAGGAAGAGATTAACGAGGTGAAAAAGTGAAGGAGGAGGAGGAGGAGGAGAAATAGATGCAGCGCCTAAAGGAACAATGTGGCTGTGTAACCCATGACTGCCTGACTATAACGTTCATGTGGCAAGCTCCCGAGTTTGATGATGCTTGTGATTACGCCAGTATTGTCGACTTTCCTAAAACATACATGCCCTACCTTCTTGTCAGAAATCTACTGCTCGCATTGTTAGCATTTTAATACTATATTATATATCCCATAAAACAATCTCCTCAGAGGGTTTCGAACAGGTAATATGCGGAGGTAAATTTACGCAATAAAGTATTAAGGCTAGTATTTTGTGCTATAATGCTCAATTAACTTTTAAAGAGCAAGTAAAGGATTTGTTACTTAAAGTTGAATACGATTATGACCTCACATTTTTAGGGACGTTTATAATTTTACTAAGGATTTTGTATTCAGAAGGTATACAATGAGTGTAAGGTTGATTAATCCGACTCTTTTCTAGCAATTTATTTAGAAGGCATGAAAGATTATGCGAGCAGGAAGTGTTGTGCACCTCAAAAATTTGGAATACTTAAAAGAAAATTAATGCTTCCAGACAAAGCTCACCATTATAATGCCTTAAAAGTAATGGCACAAGAAAGTAATATGTAATACGATGACGGCTTTTTTTTAAGCAAAAGTTATTATATATTTGTTATAAGTTTTCGGAAATCGTCTAACTGACAAATGAAAAGGAGGCACACTTTCGAATCTTGTGTTTATGGTGGTCTAGTTCGTCTTGTTTGTAACAGGCGATTTTATCATTTGGTCTATAAAATTGAATGTTGATCTTGAAATACTTGCAGTTGATGTGCAATAGCTGTTGTGATCCTACTTATTAGAAATGTCTGCTGTTACATTTTGAGGAGGGTTTCCCTTGGTGGGCATATCTGTTATTCCCAATAGACTTTTGTGATTCATAGTTGTAATGGAGTTCTCTAAAGTTCAGCAAAGGTTCTGATAAGATTTGGGGGTTAATTTTACACCAAATAGACTTCTGGTTTTTATGCGTTTGGTCTTGTTTCTTATTTGAACCAGCCATTTCTACCTGACGCTTTGTAAAATACAGCTCATTTTTTCAAAGTATGTTATTCTAGAGATTGTATCTTGTAATCGCACCTCTATTAAGCCATTGTTTAAATCCTATTCACAGGGTTCGAACATTTGTATTCTTTGGATACCTTCTAACTTCATGCTAAAGTGGGTCTTGAAGTCGTCATAAATCTAAGTTATGGATGTGTTTTGTATCCTTATTTTAGGCTATAGGTCCTAATTGCTGTAAATAATGGTAGGCACAAATCCGGGAGAACTAGTTCTTCACTCTCTTCTGAAGCAATTTGCTTCAATCTGTCAGTCCAAAGTCGAAAGTGCTATCGGTGAAAAAGTGGTAAGCTAGTTTGGCACACAATTTTCAACTTTTTCTTTTTAAACACAGATAAAGTGTGCTCATTTATTGCCATGTCAGAGCAATGATCTAATCAAATGTATGCGCCTGCAAGAGGATATGGCCTTCCAGCAGTTGCTGGGCGCTCTCTACACTTGTGCAGAGCATGCGCTGCCCTGCCTTTTGCAGACGATCAACAAGTGGTACGACACACAGCACTCTAGTGGTGGGCTCTATCCCTTCCGCCGCGCGGCCTCCAAGACCTCAGGAACTCGAAGTCACACCCTTTCGGCCGCTACTGGCCAGGCTCCTGCATTAGCTTGCGGCCATGATCTCCTCATCCGTTCCATGCATGTCGAGGGGTCCAGTGCCGTTGTTACTTCTGGTGCCGGTGATGTCTCTGATAATATAGCCTATTCTAGTGGTGGCGCAGCTATAGCTGGGGAGGCGGGAAATGCTGTTCTGCCTCTATCTGGTGCTTCCACTACCCCTGTGGAATCCACCACTTCAACTTCGTGGCTTGCGATGTCCACTTCAGTACGCGAAAACATGGCTGAGAGAAGGGATGTAAGTTGGTTCAGTAAAAAGTTTCTTCAAATATGGCTTAAGGTTATTTCTGAAGTTTTTCCACTGCACTGTCCCCTCGAATGCGTATTGAGCAAGAGATGTTGAAGTCGTGCTCGGCTACTCTGAAAAGCTAACGAAATATAAATTCATTGTAAATTACCCTGGATTTTGATTACCTTGGGGGTGTGAAGTCATCACTTTTTGAATGTGCTTTGATTTTGGGTCGAAGTTTTTTCACTGCTCGGACGATAATCATCAATAATGTCCAGTTTTGCGTGATTTCGAAATTCACCTCGGAGTCAAGTCGCGTTTTAGCTGTACCTTTCAATAGGTAGGATATATTCTTTCTTAGGTCGTCGTTGTTTTTAACGGCGAAAGTTAGTAACATCACGTAAAAAGGTTAGTGTGTTTGAGTGTGGTTTGTCTTGAATCCCCAGCACAGTATTACAATTTAAAATGGCTCAAACTACATGAGCTTGAAGCAAGGTCTGACATGCAGTGTTGTTTTTTCAAGAAAGTTTTTTAACTAGTTTGAAATGTACTGCCTACACTTTTAGCTCTTGAGCCTCTATCCTACAAATCATATTTCAAAATTTACACGTTAAAAATTGGTGTAAAAACTATGCACCTAGATTCATCCTCCGACATGAGTGATAAGAGCGTAAGCTTTGAAGGTGTGGGCTGGAAAAATGGCGCCCATCTCCAAAGAATCAAGACAACTAAAAAAGCCCTCACCAAACATGTTTGAAGGTTGGCGAATGTCGATGCTCCAAATTGGAGGATAGGACAGGCATAATAATAGCTATGTACAGCACACGTCTTATTCTTGACTTTGAAATATTGAACTTAAGCACAATCTGTCGACGAGTCCCTTTTATCCTTTTAACAAATCACTCAATTGCAATAGGTCCTTGTCTTTATCCTTCCTATAGCTATGCATCGACATCCTGTACTGTCAAGCGCTAACCTCTGTGCTGAAACAGCTGCCGTACCATCCTGGTCACGACGAAATAATCAACAAAATTCTCGATCGGGCTTTCAAGCATTTTGAGTACAAGGAGAAGTGAGTCCTTTGCCCATCAACAATCTTCATTTCACCATGAGCCTTCCTTAACTGCGGATACTTTTGACAGTTTGCAGACGAAACCGAACGCGGAAAACATCAATACTGTGGCGGATATGTACGCAAAGGTGGTCGGCGAGTTGTCGCAGACGAGGTCAGCTATGCACACTACTTCTCTCAATTTGCATATCCATCTATTTTCACGCATGCGTGCGGGTGATAGGAGAGGTATTCAGATGAAATCGGAATCGGGTTTACGAAAAAATTGATGAAATTTAAGCCGTATTCGTCATTACCTAGACCCTCTCTATAATTACGCACTTATCTGCAATTGTCCAACTAGTAAATGAAAAGTTTTGACGTAGACTTGCTTTTGAGGTTGTGCTATCTCAGGAGAGTCCGTTTCATCTCGTCATCTGCGCTGAAATTCTGGTGAATTGTCGTGTTTCCATTGCTTTTATGCTCGTTTTAACTTTGAAGTGAAGCCGACCATCCGGATTTGGCCACATGCAGTGCTAGGGCCCAGAAAACGCTCCTACAATTCTATGCATCACTCAACTTATCTGCGCGGATCAAATGTGGAATGCTTTCTTGGTATCCAGCGGTCGTTAACATTTCGGGATCGTAAATGATTGTGTTCGTCGTTGTCGCATCACTATTGTTCTCTTGTGTAGTTGATTCACGTGTCATGCTATGCGTCGATATGGTGTTCCACGCGCCGAATGTTTACTTCGTTGCCGAGGTTTTAATTAAGAGACCTATGAGAGTTTTTGAAGCTTAGACACCATTCCAAAGTCTTATTGCTGAGTGATTGCTGACTTCTGTGCAAATGGATACTCCCGATTCCACTTTTTACTCCTTAGCAAGCAGAAATCTGTATATGAGCTGCTAATGATGCCTCCAACCCTAACAATCAGTGTCCAGACTGGTCCATTACATGCCCTATGTATTATTAATGCTTGGTGGCTAGCCTTCTTATAGCAGTAAAATTAAAAAAAAACTTCCTGATCTGATTTTTTCGTCCCTTTAGATTTAACCTCGTGCGACAACACTTTTCCACACGACTGGAGCATCTGCGTGCAAAGGAGAGTAGTTCGCACACGATGCACAGCATTATCTCCCTCCTTATGGGTATGAAGTTCTTCCGCGTCAAGGCGAGTATGAATAAGCTTGCAGAAGGTTACTGTGTTTTTTTGCGCCCTCTTTTTTATAATTCGGCTGATTGAAGTAGCAGTCATTACCCTGCCATCATTCTTAAAATAAATTAAATCGACATCAATCGGTGTTGGTTTTTGAGTAAGTTTCAACGCCTATAGTTCGTAACAAACCATTATTTGCGTGAACCAAACGGTTTTTTAGCTTGCATGCCACCAACCAATATCTGATCTATTTTCAATCTCCTCTGCTCATTATTTTGTGAAAGATGTTGTCTTATGGTGTTATTAATTTTACCGGTTATATGCGGAATAAACTAAGCCTTTAAAGGCTCTTCTGAAGTCTCTCTTTTTTAACCGTAAATAATATCCTTTGCCTTGTGTGAAGAACTGAACTACTTATTCCCAAAAAAAAAACAAGTTTTTCTAGTAGACTTTGATTTAATGATGCTAGTTGTTTATTCATTCCAAGAGTGGTGAAGTCGCGGTCATTTTGATCATTTTTAGACTGAGAAAGGTTGTTCTCCATTCAAGCTTTAAATGTTGGGCTTCAAGTCGAAAGGAGTCTAATTACCTCCATGACAGATTAAGACCTAGTAATTTTGTTCTGAATCCAATCAATTTCTACAATGACCTTGGGAGAATTCGAACTTTCGCCCTCGTATCAAAGTTAGTTGTTTTATTCCAAAGGGCAAAGGGGCCTTAGTTCACCGCAGACTTTTGCTCATCGTTTATCCTCCTTGTTCTGAGCTTACGCCCCGTAATCCGATCAATTCACTTCCAAAGTTCAAAGTTGGCGTCTAGAAAGGGAGTTAATGCTGGCATACTGTGGGCTTGTTTACTCGTAGACAGCCCTACTCTCATCTTTCCAAACACTGTTCGTCTAATGACTTAACTGAAACCCTGAGAATTTGCTGTAAATAGATTAAACAAACGTGTTGATGATGGAGTTGTTTGAGGCTAGCAGTTTGACTCCTTGCTGGTTTAGCTCGTTTACTTAGTCGAACACTTCATGCTTAATGACCTACAACCACAAGCGTTAATCTAACCGCTAACCGATACCCATGAGTAGATACAATGTACCCAATGTCAAAGCGCTCCTCTCAGTCATTTTAATCATTCTCCCTTTGGTTCGGATGTTTTACCTCCAGTGATATAACGTCGCAAATAACCCTCAGATTGCTAATTGTTGATCATAAGTAGATGGTTTCAGTGTAAAATTAAATTTACTAATTGGCTGTTTTATGCTCATTTGTCAACCCTTCCGTTAGTCCAAACTGTGCTTGCAGTTTTATTTATCATTTCTAGGGTTCATCATCTCTAAACGTGTAGTAGTAATGCATCTATGTAATAACTCAAAGCCATGTCCAGTTGGCGCATCATTGACTCTCCTCACTTTATTGAGGTTTTCACGATTTTGGCCCACAATATCTACCCAAAACAGCGGAACTTTAATTAACCGGAATTCTTTCTCCCCACCAACAGATGCACCCGATCGAGGAATTTGTGAGCTACTTTGCCTTTTTGCACGAGTTGGGTCAATACTTTCTTGAAGTGAAGGAGAAGGAGATCCGTCATGCAATGACATGCCTCTTTGTGGAGATTCTTTTACCCGTTGCTGCTGTGGTGCGTCATGAGGTGAACATCCCGGCGCTGAAGAACTTCGTCGATCTGCTATACAATCCTGCCTTCGAATTGGCAAACAAGAAAAAGCATGCTCTGGTGGGTGGTGTTGGATTTTGGGGGATATTTTTTGTGCTACTGTTATGTTGCATTTCCTTACCATTTCCGTTACTGGCACCACAGATATGTGACACCCCAATTTTCTTACCTGAGGCCCCAGGTCACACGTATATGTAATCAAGAAGGATGTGTTTGGAGCAAAGGAAAAAAGCGAATTACTAAAAACTAATGCTGCACTGGAATACGAAACCTCTGAACTCCGGTGTTTGATTCCCCCTTGATGTTCTGACAGCGAGCGGATTAAGTATCTGTCATGGTTCTTTCCCAAGAATTAACCTCCTGGATTGATGTTTTCATAAGGTGCCAGTTTTGGAAACTGCGGATTGGAGTATTTTGGTCAAAATCGATAGGTGTTTTGGAAGACTTCGATGCTCCTTATATGCTCCTTGCTTTTTCATTATTTATCGGCCTCTATCTGCAATTGACACCTAGATTGCTGCCATTGTATAATTTTGGCATTTAAAGTATTTTTTTGGCATTTTATTGAAGATGACTTGACGTTTTGTAACGTCAACGCGCCATTTATCATTCTCAGGCGATCAAAATACTTTGCATTTACTTTAATTTTATGATTTTTTAAAAAAATGGGCTGATGAGATCCCCTATTCTATCAACAATTGTCTAGTTGTCTTACTATTAGCGTCATCATTGGCGCCTATCTGATGTATAAGACTAAGATTCTTCGGGATTGGGGATTAGGTACCTGAGTGCTTGCACATGCGTTACTATGTCACTTATCCAGACACCAGAGTAGCGAAGAGGATTGTATTTCTAAAACTCACACTATGGTGTTTCTGCAGCATGTTCAGTTGTTGAGCATTCGGTTTTCGTAGTCATGGTTGTGGCCGACTGGGCGTCATGCTTCGCATCCCTTATTCCAGTAGAAAGGTCATTTTCAGACTTGCCGAAACCATTCGACAAGGCGGATTGATTCTCACGCTAAAACATACGAAAGTTATTTTTCGCTCGCACTAAAAGCATAGTATAGAATGCTGCGCTTCGTTCATTACCGTATTTCTGTGGAAAGTTTAGCGCATTCCTTCATTGGTGAATGGCAAACGTTACACCAGACCATGGGGTAATTTAGCTGCATTTGCAACACTGAACTAAAATTCCTGACAAGAAGCTTTCTTAAGTTAAATTTTGAGAAGTGCTTTTATTTGTGCATATATTTGCCTTATTGCACCTTGTAGGCCCTTTTTCCCATGGTCACTTGTCTCCTGTGTGTGAGCACCAAGGTCTTCTTCCTCAACAACTGGCCTCCATTCATGTCGTTGTGTTTGAGCCAACTAAAGAATCGTGACCTGGGCCAAGTCAGTGTGGAGTCATTGTTTCGTCTGCTCTGGTGAGCGCTTTCCTCTTCAACTCTCTTGCCGCCCTGACGTCACCAGTTGTTGACTTTGTAGTTTAGGAATGGCTGGCATTGATGGGTACGGCGGAGCTGAGAAACCTAAATAAATCAGCGTGATTTGGACGATAAGCTGAAAGCACACTGCCATGCAGTATGCGGTTTATCTTCGACGCCTCTCTAACACGTATGAGCCTGAATGTAACTTGACGAAGTACTGGGAAGCCATTGGCGTTGCTCTTTACCACAAGCTTGTTGGTGCGATTCGCAGGACACTGTATGTAATTAAAATAAGCATCATCTTTGTGCCCACCGTTTACCATGTCTTAGTTGTCGATTTTTGGGCTCACTGGTGTTATTCCTTTGCAATCGAGTATCCTAGCAGCACTAGAGCGAATTAAGCAACTTTCAGGTAGAATCGTTTGTCTTCTACAGTGGGAAATTTTTGAAAGACGTGGATCCCGAACCCTCGATTATCAAGTACACTACGATGTTGGAACTTTCAGCTGCTCAGCGGCATGACCTTTGGGTGGTGTCAATTTTTTGAAGATGGTTTTACGTCTGTCAATGTTCATCCTTGCTGTGGTTCCTCTCAGTCCAGTCTCTGATTTCTGCCGCAAAAACTCAATCTGCACATCTAATCGATGTAAAATCTCTAGTTGTGAATTTACACTAGAGACGAACGAACGTTGTTGGAACGGTGAAGATAGTCATGCACGAAGTTAGCGCGGACCGGTCTTTATATTTTTTGTCTGTACTGACCAATCTTTCCATCTCAAAGTTAGTTTAAAAATATCATTTAAAAACCAGAAGTTAAGTTAATGGATGTGGCAGAAGAATATGTCGGAAGAGCTGATTCGATCAGTGCTATCTAAAATTTTCCCCTTTTATAAATGCGCAGTTCCCCCTAGGAATTGAACGATCCCCGTACCACTATCATCAAGTGCGTAGAAGCTGAGATTACTGGCAGTCCACTGCATAGATTTCGACAGAGCTCTCACGTTACAGGAAGACTTCAACGGATTAGACTTAAGTCAATTGATCAGTCAACTTTATCCATTATGTATGCTTCCAGGGTGTACGTGGTGCGAATCAAGTGTGAGAAACACGCGGACACGCAGAACAAGCTGCTGAGCATTGTCAACGGCCTCTTCCCCAAGGGCTCTAAGTCAGTGCTGCCTAAGAATGTCTCCAGTACAGTATTTGTCAAAATTATCCACTTTATTGCACAGGTATGCCGTACTTCTTCAGCCCTTTATTTCTATTTCTGCTACATGATTGTCGAAATCATTCATTCTGTCGCACAAGTAGTTTCGTTGTTATCTAGGTTACAATCGATTATCCTCTTCTTTATGCAGACATTCTTCGTTTTCGAGTCTGCCTTGCCGATGCAGGATGTGACTCGATTTCATTTAAGTGGGCGTAGATTTGGCTCCTGTTTATTGTTTAGGTGTGATCGTGTCCGTCAATGTCTGACGGTTGTTATTGTGTGCCATTTTAAGCTTATTTTGCTATGAGCACTTGTAGCAATAATCGTATATTTCATTATCGTGGAGAATTGTCAAGAGTCGACGTTTATACGCTTGTGGAAATGTTATTTTGACATAAATTCAAACATAGGCAAGTCATTTACTCTTTAGATATGGCTTGTTTTCTACCCGATGTTATCACATATTTTCTGCAATGTATGGAAGAACACTGTTCCTTCCTCTTTGAGCAAGTTACGCATAATTCACACACCATCCTCACTCCAGGACTGTAACTTAAAATGTTATTTACATGGCACAAATAAGCTTAATAACCCCTCTTTTTTCACATCAACCATTTCTAGTGCAGTGGCATGTTTATGAGACTTTTTTGGAGCATGGATAGATCGTATGCGTACAATACGTCTTTTCGACAACCTCTCCAACCACGATGCTCTTATCATTAACTGGTTCTTGAGTTCTCCCTCCGTTTCTACTTTTTAATCATAGTTGATAGGAATTTCGGAGCGCTCTGCTTCTGTCGCAACATGGTAAACTTTTTGGGGGTGCTTAATTTCTTAGGAGATTATATGAGGAATAAATTTATCCCCGTACTGAGCACACATGCTGGCGGGAATGAGTTTGCTGGCGTCACTTATTTTATTCATGAACCTTAGACAAGTGATGCTGTACCTTCCCTAGCTTAGTGACTTATTTGGGTTACCAGATATACTCTGCTTGGCATTAACTGAAACACGGTTAATCGTTTCCGATTCTTTCTCCTTAAATGCCTCCACCGAAAAGGCGGAGCTGTGAAACCTTAGTCTTATTATGTATTTTCTAAATTGCTTATTTCACCGACTATTCTTCAAGTCATTTTAGTGAATTTCACAGTTTCGTAATCTCTGTTTTAGCATGGCTTTTTATCCTTTTAATTCCCGCTTCTTAGGCACCGTGATTGAGTGAACCACAGAGAATAAATTTGTTATCATCTTCCCCCTCACACTTTTAGGAGAAACTCGACTTCGCCATGACTGAGATCATCTTTGATCTGTTGGGCGTAAATCGCTTGCAGAAGCTGGTCCTTACACCTGAGGTGTGTGTCTCTCTTTCCGTACTTGTTTACTTATCCAAAACCTACCTTCCAACTCTTCTCTCCTCTTTTAGCGCATGAATATCGGTCTTCGTGCCTTTCTTCTTATCGCACACGGACTTCAGCAGAAAGATGGGGAGCCACCGATGCCACAGAATCAGCCTCTTGCTGGTTGTGGCGGTGGTGGTCCCTACTCATCGGTGCATCCCCGGGGTTCTGGCAATGTACGTCGCTCCTTCCATGGAACTACATTGGACGATGCGCTGTGCGAACGGCTGGGCATTCGACCCTACCTAGTACCAGTGCGTAAAGCCTTTGAAGCTATTCTGCGGCTGCTGGAGCCGCAAGTTTGTCGTAGTATCATGCCACCGAAACAAGGAGCGCCGATCAAGGACGATGATGCAGCCCCGTAAGTTTATCACTTTTCTCATCCGTATTTTGGAAGTCTGTTGATGGCATCTTTTTTAAATGATATCTCTTGAGTCTGTAGAAGGGGAAATGGATTGTTTGGACAACTCTGGAGCAGCAGTTTAGGAATCAGTCAACTTTTTGTTACAATTTTCTCGGTCCCTTCTTGTTTGCATATTTCTCACACCTGGTTCAAAAAAAGTGAGCTAGAGTCTACAAAACTATTTGAAGTTTCACTTCAGCCTGTTTTAGGGATTTTAGCAGTTTTGTTTACTTAATATTTGCAACCTAGTTACCCTTGAAGTTGTCTTAAGGCTCAAAAGTTTGACGGCAGAAGAAGAGATGATGCAAAGGGAACTTTTTTGTGTAACTGATTCTCATTCTTGTGATGTTTAAGGCGTCATCATCAACTCTTCCAGTTATAAACCCGTAACGCTGAAACAGAAACCGTGACCATTATTGTATTCTCACTCCGTAGAGACATTGGATTGCTATTTGTCCGCTGAGCTTTGATTGAATTTGCTTTTAAACCATCTGTTTGTAAACTGCATCACAAACACTTATTTCGGGTGTTCTACAACAAATAGACTTTCTCTGCTAACTGATTTTCGCTTTTCCATTACAATTCTGTTAGATATCTAAGAGATGCGAAAGACCCACGGCTACATAATTTTATCCCTCTCTCTTCCTCTAGCAATGATCGTAAGCCGAAGATAGATCTGCTGAAGACCTGTGTGAATTGCATTCCTCGTCTGCTGCCCTACGAGATGTCGCGTACCGAATTAATCGAACTGTTAGCCAGGGTCTCGCTCAATGTGGATGAGGAGATTCGTATGATGGCGCAGCAGACCATGGTCAATCTCATCATCGAGTCTCCCGCCTACCGACAACGTACTATTCAGGGTCAGTCCTGCTCCTCTTCTTGCTTTTGCCTCCTCCTCCCTAAGCTTCGCAATTACTGAGCTTTCCTGGACGCTTTCGTGGCTTAGGTTTTCAGCACTTCCTCTCCACCACAGTAAGATGGTTCTGCAATATCTTAGTCACTTTCAGGGACTTCTTCGCCATTGGGATCTGAAAGGGGCTTTGTTATCGATTTATGGAAGAAATAAACCATCAACATAGGCGGAACAAACACAAATCGGATGCCACTGGCATAGGCGCCGAAGTGCGGCCGATTATAAAGGCGCGCCTAATAGACTATCATTATTGTGATGCATGCTACTCTCCTTGTTTTGAACGGCGTTCTCAGTGATTTTTGTCATAAATCTTCTGTTTTGGTCATCACCGGTGTTTGAGTGGATTGAATTTGACTTCGAGACGAAAGCAAAAATGATATGATGAATTCTCCTCACAGCGGAAAGACTATAGCGCTCGGGATAATCGCGAACACTTTGTCAAATATTCGAATTTGAAAGTAGATGGAAAAGTAACAATGTTGGTGATATAAGCAAAGTCCCATGCCATCGATATGGGACCTAAGTTGCGGAGTAAGTTTGCTTTACCGCAACCCTCGCCTTTTGTCTCTGAGGCATTTGAATCCGTAGATCGTTTCATGATTAATGTACAGAAGGGTTGGGAGACTATTGCTGCAGCCCTATGTTATCAGTGTTGCGGTTGAATCAAAGGTAGTTGGAAAGTTCCTCTATATGGTCATCGTAGTTAGTTGGGTTTTATACCCTTGGTCACTTTTGATTTGGCCATTATAGCGCAGTCAATGTTTCGGAAGCTACTCACGATTCAGAAAATAAAATCATTAAATTCGCTATGGGATGGGAAGCTATTTATTCTTGATGTCAGTGATGCATTTCTCCGATTTTATTTGTATCAAAGTTTTATCCTCTTTGTAGACTGAGCCCAGGGAGGGAGATTCACTGGCTTATCACTACTTAAGGCCAGCGTATGTTCTGTAATGCGTATGTATCATTATCCCAATTACCAGTCTTGGAAATGTTTGCCTAAAATATATAGGTATTTAACGAAAGACTTATTTTAAAGTAGCTCCATGGAGCTAATATTTTGGATCTATTCCCTACTGCGTTATTTTCTCTTTAGTGCTCACAATGGTGTATTGGAGTTCCATTTAGCTACGAAAGGCGTGGTTGAGACGTTTCACAGGATTCACATATCTTCATATAATTAACCTTTTTTCAAGTATGGTGTCACTTCACTTTTAGCTACTTTTTTTGAAGAATCGAGTGATTACCAGAAATGGATTTTGCTTCGCTGAACCATCTTTTGTGGGTTTTTAGTTATCCACAGCATGGGCCTTCTATGATGTTTATTTTTGGTATTCTTGTATCGATTCTGGAGTTTTCGTTGAACTAGGCTCGCTTGCCTGTGCCACCGATGTGGCTTCCCCTGTTTTCTGAATGCTTAATAAGTCATACCAGCATGAAAGAAGTGAAAGCTAAAACCTGAGCTTTTGACCATGCTGCTTAAAAGAAGTATAAATGGCGATGACTGAAGATCCCACTTAAGTGAACATAGTTAAACAAACAACAGATTGCTGCAAAACAGTAACTTTTATTTTATTAAACCTCGTCTTGCTACACTGGTGGCTGGTACTTGGAACCTTAGATTGGTGTACCCTCCAAAAATTGAAGTAGATGTATTTATCTTCTAGACTCAATCACTTATGGCGGGTGCCTTTCTTCAGCTGTCTTAACGTACCATTTAACCATTAAGATCGAAACTGCTGATTTTTGTGATTTGGTTCATCAGCGCTACTTTCGATAATATTGTGACAGTGATCTCTGGAGTCATTGTAAAACAACATTATGGCTTTGTGTTTCAGTAGAATAGATGGTCTAAACAAGGCTTTGTGCCACCTACCTGGGGCTTATACTGTAAGACACTGAAAGCCTTACTTAATCATTTTTAAAATAGAGGTACTTCATTTCAACTGATCACATTATTGCGCTCTTCTTGCTTTGCAGCCTTCATCCAATTCATTCAGAAGTACGTCCCGGACACTGCGCCGCATCAATTGGACAGTTGTCTCAAGACCCTCCATACACTACTGGTCAACTGGAAGATCGCTCTTCAAAGAGTCTGTTTTCCTGATTCCTTTTCTACACCGATTCAACTATGCATATTATTTGATTGAATAAGAAGTTTACTAGGCGAAATTGGTGCGGTTTATGCATGGTAATCAAGAGGCTCATTATAGGACCCGTAATAACTTCAGGACTTCAGAAAGCTTCTAGAAATAACCCGTTTTATTTGTAACCTAATGATTTTTCCAACGAGGTAAGGGTATGCTTCAAATTCCCCTTTTACATAACAATCTGTTGCCAGTAGGAATAAACAACCTTAATCGCATTCGTTTGTATTGCGCTTTGATTTTTTTTTAACAGTCCATTCTATTTCGGATATTATCATACGATTGTTTAATGCAAACAAATTGTTTTAGTATTTACGACAAACATTGCTAAAAATTGTTTTGGGTACGTTGGTCTCAAATTGAAGTGTCCGTAACGGACCGTAGTTTTCCATTCTAATAAGAAATAGGGGGTTTCTGAATGTGATTTTTTCACCCTTTAGTGTTTCACCGCCATTAACAAGTTCTTTAAGCCATTTCTGGGTTATGCCTTCCACTATCCCATTCAGCATCCTCTTTGAATGCTGTGCAAGAAGCTACACGAGATGGATCGCCAGGCACAGCTTTGGAACAGAGTTTATCTGAGTCGGTAAAGCCAACATCTCCTGTCCCATCCATCAGATTCAGCTGGCATTATTTAATGTGAAGGTTCAAAATATCAGGAAAATAGTAGAGAGGACAATGGTCATTACTATGCAGATGGACTAACTTCTCTCCATGCTTTATGGTGCATTTTTGCAGCTTATGCACACAAACCATAGCGTGCATTTTACAAGTTGAAAAGTTATTGCAACCAACTGTACCAGGAGCCGCATAAAATTTTGGGTCACCTGATCCCTTTTTGCTATTCTTCATTTCCTTGCTAGAATTGTTTCATGTTCCACTACTGTGTGATGATAAATTGGGAGCAATTCATTACCCTTACAGCTTCGTGTCTGCGTTTTGTGGATTCATTTTTATCGCGTGCCTTCATTTTCTGATTATGGAGTGTAAACTAGGCTAGATTTATTTCATTTATTGTTCAGGTCCCTCTTTAGAGTTATTTATAGATCTACTGTTCTGTGAAATGGATCTGAGGTCTTGATCTTTACATCGAGATCGGGCTTAAATCCAGACGTTTATGCTTCATGTTTATTAGTAGTAACTACTGACGAGCGTTATAACCTTTTCCATCCAAGGGCACTTATACAATCTAATTTTGTGGAGCTCTGCTTACTTGAGGTTCATTTTTGCAACTTTTTCTACTCCTTTTCCCTAACCTTTTAGCTATGTGCTATTTAACCTATTTAGATCTCGTGTTTTTTAGTAATACATATATCGATGCTTTGCTTTATTTTGGCCCTTTATATATGGCTTTCTGGAGGTATCGTCCACTAAATTCATTGAAATTTCTTGTTCGCTGGCTTGTAATTAGCTTCAATTTCCATTTTTTCTACGTTTTATGTCTTCAAAATTTTTGAGTATTCTTTTTTTTGTGAATGTTTTTTTCACAGCGTTTCCACATTTTCGTTCCTTGGTTTTGATCGAATTTTTTTCTTGAACCACTTATGCCCTATGGCGTAATGGTTATTCGTGTCGCCCACCGTTCAAGGTCTGACTTCTCACACGTGTTGGTCAAACTCATCTATTTTAAGCAATGCACTTTATGCTTCTGTTTACGCCAGCGAATTCGGGTTTCCCATTTCTCACCACCAACGTTCATACTTTTTCCTCCCCCATGTTTGAAGAATCTATTGATAAGATTGTGGCAAAGGTGAAAAGAATAAAGTCTCCCATTTTTCTCCAAATATTGTCCTCGGTGTTCTTAATGGTAGTTCACCCACATCGATCGTATTGTGGTTTTGCATCACAACTTAATTCATTTACCACTTACTCTGCTAGTGAACTGTACTAGAGCACTTAATTCATCTAGTGTCACTTTGACGGCATTCTATGACAAGCCTGTCCCTTATGCTAATTGCTTTTTTATTTGCAAATTGATCTAAGTAAGGAAAAGCCTTATGAAATATACGGTTTAAAGTAGTTAGGCCGTGTCTTGTTCTTTTTTTGGCTCTTCTATGAGTCATCCATTCATTCACAGGAGATGCCTTTCTGCTCCAATCAGATGTCAGTGAAGGCCGTAATGTTATTTACATTTATAAGATGAATTTGAAGGGGAGCAAAGCTTTATGCTTCCCTAGAGGGGACAGGGTTTAACACCTAAGGCTGGCTACGCACTAACAATCGTCTTTAATTTCATCACTCAGGATGCAACAGTGACCACCAGTTTGTCGGAGAAGTCGGCTCTCGTAGAGGCAGAGGGATTCGCTTTGGTGATGCTCTGCCAATGTCGTCCCCTTGCTCGCCGGCTCGCCGTCCATATTCTACGCGAATCGCGAGCCGTTTTAAGGCTCATCAATCAGGTCGCAGCAGCAGCAGCACAGCAACACCAAGAACAAGGCCACGAGGACTCGATTCAGAATATCTCCTCTTCTGTTAGTGTTGCCGCTGCATCTAATACCTCGGTAATTGACATTCTGGACAGCCTGGCGCCGACGATTCTGGAACGGATTTTGCCGCTCTTGCCACCCAATGAAAGAGTGAGTCGAGTAGCAAGTATATTACATGAGATTTTTGTTCTGCATTAAGGTTCACCATTGGTGCATATTTCGAACCTTTTCACCTATTCCAGAGATTCTGATCGAAGGTGACTGCAAATAGCTTAACTGGAGCATTGTTTTTGAGTCCATTCATTAATTTCCTAAGAAGCCTGTGTCTCGGAAAATTATCCGGTAGTTCAATATCAAATCTTTCCCTATTTGTGAGCTAAATCTTGCGGATTAGATCTGCCTATTTGCTGCTTAGATTATTCGCTTCATGGGTAAGCATTCAATGTAAACCTGAAAATGGTTCATGGAGATGCAGTAATTTGTCTTTGAGACTTTCTTCATGAATAAGTTCCTTTGAGGTTTAGTTTGCTCAACCATCGCTTGTGTTTTGAGAGCGCATTTAGTGCCAGTGTAAAAAACTGCTGATATCATTACGTATTCGATGTCTGTGTATGCCTTTAACCTCCCGCTGTGATGAATGTAATCGTCTTCAAAGTCTTCCACTAGCTAACCAACACTTAGCTTTCCTTTGACTAAATTATTCACTTCAAGCCCTAATTTTATTCGTGAGGCACCCTGGTTTCAACCACTCTTGTGTAAGTTCCACCTCTTCTGTTGATTAGCGAAAAATGGAGTTAAAGTGCGGATTTATTGCCAATCTGCTAGGGGTTTCAGAAAAGCGGTTTAGGGGTGTTTCAAACCTCTCAGGTAGATAGGAGTAATGCTTTTCTAACTTTATGGTAAGAAGTATTCCTGCAATTAAGTTCCATGATTTGCAAGAATTGAGTCCATTCGTCGACTGCAGTAAGAAATCCCTTCCTTGAATGCGATGATGCAAAGGAATAAGCAAGTGAATGTTCGGATTAACCATTGAACAAGTAAATTGAACGTATTACTTATTAGTAATAAAGAAGTAAATCCATGATGGGGAGTGAGTGAAGTGACCTACTCGTGGATGGACAAGTGAATTAACGAACGAATTGCTGGATGATCGAATTTTACCGCTTTAAAATTTGCCTATATTTTAAGTTGTTTTAATCAAAGCCCAGATCTTTTCTTTCGCCTACAGCATTCACTCTAAATTCTAAAGGAGTTTCATGGAGATGGTTTTAATCCTGTTAATATGAATTCCAAACTGCGAATGGTTTATAAAATGCAGGCACCAGTAAATCGCGCTATCATAGTGGAATTGTGCTTAACTCCCGAAATACCTATCAAGAAGATTGTAGCATTCCAAAGAGATATTGCATCCTCCAGCACGAACTGACAATTCTGTCGACGGTGGACTTTAAGTCACTGGCAGAGCGCGCCACTCCAGTCTGGCTATGCGGTCCACGACAGCCCTCCACTTGGAATCATAAACCGGTTCTCTGCACAACAAGCGTTACTACTTCAACCACACCCTCTTACGTCCAGCGGTTCAGCAGCGGTGGCCTAAGAAGCGCCAAAACTTCAACCGGTGCGTCTGCAATCTTCGTTCAGTTCAGCTTTACTGTCTCTTCTTAAGTGTGGTATTTGATAGTTTTTTATTATAAATGTAGAGAGGGGCACCAGACTCCTGTACCACTAGCGTAGAGATTGAATCGCGCACGATTGAAAAGTCTTGCTTTATACCATACCTAAGGAGGAAATTCGTGCCTCCAGCTAACCCCGAAGCCGTACATTAGAAAGATTTATTACTAGTGCGCAGAAGAGGTAAATATGGAAATGGACCTGAGGTCACACCGGCGGGATGATAGCAAAATCTGCAGGGACCGAAGAGCCTGCGCAGTTAGGTATGCATTCTAGCAAATGTAAGTTTACTACGTAACTGCATTCCTTTGTGGGTTGATCACTTTACTTCTGGTGAATTTTAACAAGATAGGATCAAATATGCTTTAGCTTTTCGTTAGGTGGTCCGTATTGTATCCAGATTCCTTGACTATCCTCCCATGCCACTTTTTATACACGCTAGAATTGATCACCGAAATCTGCTAATAATTTGCCTCTCATCCTAATCACAGTTAAAACTGTGCGATCCAAAGTTTCTTTAAGCTTTAAAAAGATAACAAAAAATAAAGCAATGCATTTAAAATTGACTGAATTAGAATATTATATACTTCCCTAGCCTTTGATTTGCTCTTTGAGGTGTCGAAGGATGTGTCGATTCGATATTAACTTTGTCATTAACGTAGATGACTGGAGAGCCAGTATTATAGCTCCATGCCATTGACATAGATACCGAATCTCATGGATTGAACGGTCTCTCAAGTTCCTCCACTTGTTCCTCATGCGATATATCGATACCTTCAGACCAATCTCCGGGGACCAAGGCGTCTCGCTCCGCCACCGCTGCTACCACATCCGCCGGAAAGTCCAGTTTGGAGACCTCACCCAGCCGAGGTGGGCGCAGATCCCAGATAGTTCCACCACCACCACTGACTGTGACAGGATCAGCTGCTCTGCGCCCTTCCGCCTTCTGCCAGTGTCTCCTCTCCCCTTACCTCCTACAGCCGCAAATGGAGCATATTCAGCTAACCGACGTTTGGGCTACCGCCCTCTCTGTTTCCCTCTCCACCTCTAGTGCGCTCAGCCTTCACCCTGCTATGCTCTATACGTGGAATACTGTCTTCCAGCGGCTAGCACAGGTTTTCTCTCTCATTGATCCCAAGTGAGTATCTGATTTTGTCTGGTTGGTTTTGCTTCTGCTATGTTTTGCTCTGTGATTGGTCTGAAGGACAACACCACTTGTGAAACGCGCATTTTCATGGTCCCTTTTGATACTGTTGATTTATTTCCACTAATTTTGCACCTTCTCGACTTATTTGGTGAAATTTTGTCGAATAAGAATCCAATGTATAAAATTTTCAAACTATCACAGAGACGGAACCTCGTGTTTATTAGTCATTTTTGGTACTTAAGTACATTGTACATTGTTTCCTTAACCTCTTTTGAATTCAGAATTAATTTAACGTTGCGACCAGCGGCCGAAATACACCGATAGAACTTTCTCAAGTGGATATGGTCATCAGATTTGTCTGAGTTACCCGCGAAAGACAGTCCTTCTGAAAGTCTAGGAACAAAGCCACTTTTAGATTTTTATTCCTTACAATGAGTGGCAAGTGGCTCTGGCGCCATTGGTTTGAATTTCAAAGCCCTACTTTGGAGGTTAAATAATTCTGCCGCCCTTGGCGCTTCCTGCGCTCATTTTTCTATTGTGGCCACTGAAAGTTTTCGAAGCAACTTCATGTCAATTGTGCGATTAAGAGGATAAATGTTAAATAAGTATTCATACCCAGGCAAGTTTCAGAATACCCGCCTGCAAACCTTAATGGAATTTACTCCTAAGGTGTTGCTTGAAGCCGAGTGATGTTCTACGGCAAAAGCATTTTCTGTACCAAATATTTTCCATAAAGACACTTTTTAAAAGCAAAACCAGTTTAAAATAGTGCCTTTGAGCTGCACTCTTTTGCTTGTTTACTTTGTTGCCTAGTGATGCGTTTTTTCTTGCCTTTAGCCTTCTGTAGTATACGGATATAGTATATGATTGCTCTTAGCGCATCAATATTGGTGCTACTTCTCTATGGACGATTTCGACACATTGACACCCGGTTTAGCCCCTTTAATGGCCACTACACCAAATTCTATTTTTGTGCATATACTAAGAGTCACCAGAATCTCATTTGCATTTCCCTTGTGAGCCCCATCTATTCGGTCATTTGAGCAGATGCAGTAAGGAAAGGTTAATCAAATCATCATGAATAAAATCCAGTTCACAATTGAAGTGAGGGGTACATTGCCACTTTGAATTTCGATTCACCTAACAATTGTAGCATTTGAGCAAGTCCTTATAATCCACACACTGGGCCTCGAAATAAAATGACTTTCATAAATATCTTCCCGTTAAACTTCAACTACCTGAGTTTCATCATGCGAGCTTCATCATCGGCTCCCATTTATAGTTGACAATAATGAAAAATTTTATTAGCAAATTGAGTTTTGTTTTATTGAGCTAAGTTAGTAATAACGTTTTTAACGAAATGCAATTTAGCAGGCGAAAAAAAACTTTGGTGCATTTTTTTGTATGATTCAATGCAATGACTTGTAAATTGTAGACGCCAGTTAACTACTTGGGGTTCTATATCTCTATATCTCTGCCACTTGAATATTGCTGTACCTTGTCAACATTTGTTACAACGTCGGCTTTTGTATACGTATACAAGAGCCGCCTAGATCATAAAGAGCTTTGAACCAAATAAACAATAGACAAAATTTCAGTGTAGATGCCTTCATTACGGACACAATAAATAAACCGAGTAGGTACAGTCAATGCGCACGCGTCTGGCGGCTGGAGTGGAAACCACCCGAGTGTTAGTCTGTGTGCCGGTGGTTTAAGATACCCGTACTAATAACTATTGATTGACCTCGACCTTAGAAGTCGATGCAGGTCAGTCAGGAGGGGTTGAGCAAAAGCATAACTCTCTAGAATGCTCGACGCTTAGCAATCCATTAAAACTTTTGGAAAATCATGTTGGGACGTTTTTTCTGAGGTCGCAGACATCCCAAGCAAACCTGGTGGCAGTGACTCGGGCTTGTCCATCCCACGAAACGGTTTCAACTCGTTTCGGAAGCTGAGCGCCTGAAACCTTCTCGAATTCCGTCGTCGAGCATCTAGAAAATGTGCCGTAGCAGAATACGTTGCACAACTATGGCTTGGACGACGGCATACACCATCGACCAGAAAAGGCATGAATGCTAAAAGAGTGGGTCTCTCATGGTATGCATTAGTAGACGACAATCAGTGTGCTCTTCACTTCCCCCACCCCGCCTCACCAAAACGTGTCGTTCGTTTTCCTACTGTTGGCTGGTTGCTTGACTTGTAATGGAAAATGGCTTTTGTGACTGCATTGCAGTGTCCACTAACGAGTGGGACGAACTGCATTAGTTACACGTAAATCAACCATCCACTACCCAATTCACACGCCTAGAGCACGCGTCACTTGACCTCCACAAGACTATGCCACTCCAGTGTATATGCGTGTGTTGGTGGTTGTGGTAGACTGCCAATGCAAATGCTCACTACTTTTGGTTTTCCTGCTGACGGCCAATTCGAATGTGTGGAAGAATCACTTCATCGTGACCAACAGGCGGTGCTGTTAAATTAGTGGCAGAAGGACTACTTCCTGTTCCTACAAAGCAAAGCAGCGCCTCCATATCACCTACTTCACGGCGTGAGACCTACCTCACCACGCTCGATGATATTTTCTTCAAGTGGTGATACTTACCTCTCCCTGGCACTAGTCAATCAGATACGAAATAGGGTAGACATTTGAGAAATATACGCATGATGGAAATGGTGGCCAGAACATGGGCCAGGTTACTTCATTCTGGTTCTTGAGGCCAAATGTCTTGTAAGGTTGTCACTTGAGAAAGAATGATAGATGGTAATGCTGGTTATTTCAGCAAATGAAGTAGTTGAAGAAGCTCTCCACAGTCATTTAAATTTTATAACAAAAAGTGAATAAAAACTTATTTGGTTGCCGTATAGCAGCGGTGTCGTGATTGTATTAACGAAACAGGTGCACCAGGATTACTTATGCACTCAGTCAATCCATTGGTTTGACAGTCGCACGAAAATAAGTACACGGAGTGAGGGAAAATGGCGACATAAATCCTTTGAACGAAATTATAAGCAAGCGGAAGGTCGTACTGCTGACGGAAAATGCAACCTATGGACACTAAATGCCTGCATAGTTTAACAGGCATTAAAACAGTATCAATTCATTGCACCAGTACTCGATTTTACTTCTCTATCATAGCGCTCAAGCTGCTGAAAATCGCGCATCCTCGCTTCTACGATCGACAAGCAAGAAGGCACCGCCCTCAGAGCGGGATCAGCTTCTGCCTCTGTGGCACAACTACGTGACCTTGGCCTGCTGTATTGCGCCCTCCTCCACAGGAGTCTGTGTGGTGGACAGAAACCCACCCACCTACGACTCTGAATCCGCTTTCACTGTTATTCGGCGAAGAAATATTTTGAGGCACATCTCAACTCCTTCCACCGGGTAAGCTTTTACATTTTTGGTGTAGTTTGAAAGATCAACATACGTCTGCGTGCCGTGGTGGTTCTGTTCCCGCTCTACAGACTCACCGATCATTCCTATGACCAATCCAAGCCCTCGAGGCATCTTGCCTAGGCACACTTGGTTAAGTATTCGAAGGCCCTCTAATGCCGCGTGATATCTCCTGACTCATAGAGGTACTACCCATTCCAAATTTATCTTGACAGCATACCTGTCTTTAATCAGTTAGACCAATTGTCTCACTTTATTTCCCTTCGGCTTTCCGATTCAGTGTCTGAATGGTCGTGATGGCTCTAACACGATCTTTTGTTCAGAGTAGTAAGGTCGTCATTTTTAAGATCGCAAATTATAAAATCTACACCTACTTATCTCCCTTGAATTCCTGAATTTTGGCCAATATTTCTGTTTATTCACCAGATAAATCGCCGTTTTTTGTTAGTTTGACAAAAAACACCTGTATATACCCCATCAATGCATGCGCTATCAGAATTTCTAAGGTAAATCTGATCACTAAAGCACAGATTTTTTGCTTCTCTTAAATATAATACCAGCTGTCACGATATTTTTTGTCAACTCAATAACTGCTCCAAAACCGAGTGTCGTCAGTCTTGTCATTCTGAAATAAATCTACCCACAGCACAACATGGTCCCAACACTTGTGACACCGGGTATCCTACACATGTGAACATAAATAAGAAAAAAAAATCAAAGCTAGCCCTGGCTGTCTGAAAAAAGTGCTCTGTTTTTGTTACGACCTTGTGTCATGAGTGGTGGGCCTGGCCTCCGTCGCGCTCCCAGCCAGAGTAACCAATGCACAAAGACTTCGACAGCTGTCTTCGTTTGGCGACGTGTTGGTTAAGCAAGGGAATACGGCGTGTGCGTACGCAACACCCGACTGGTCAAGGAGACACCTAGTGGTTTTTCAGTCTCGCGAATCTATAGCATTTCCTTGGCCATGGCCTGCCTTATAGTAAACGCTGGCGCGTTTAAATTACATCCGTGCTAGGTATCGACCACTCGGGAGGGAATGAGCAAGGACACGGCATTTTAGGATGTTCGAGAATTTCCCGTGAAAGTGGCAACCTCTAGAAACCCAAAACAGGGCATTTTTGGAGTTGCAGGCGGTATATATGTAACTCCTTTGAGGCTTGTCTACGTTCCAATAATAGAAACCAGATTCTTAAAATTTCTCAAAGGATGTTCAGGTTTCGGCGATTTTACTGTGGCTGACCGATGGTTAAAAATAAGTCTTCACTTCTCCGTCGTTTGATTAGGGGCGCAGCTAATAATCACCAATAGAACAGGGAGGTAAGTAACCTACTACGTTTTTGCTCACGGGAGTTTAAACTCTCGCGTATTTTTATCCCCCTAAGTGACTTTGACATTAAGGAGGATGTTTCTATAAAAGAGCATCGATAGGTGACCAGAATCAGTTCAACGACATCATGAACTACGAATTTCTCTAGAATGTTTGGCAATAAGAGCAAAGGAATTTTTTAATAGAAATTTCTGGAATGTTGGCATGATAATTCTTCTAGAGTTGTGAACACCTTTGGCACCTTCCACCCACTGATAACTAAATCTCGTTTCTCCTGTGTCGGAGCATCTACCTTTACTTCAAAGTTGTGATTCATAAACCAGCCAGATAGGCCAATGAGGCACACGACGTGTTCCAACTGGATAACTACTTCTTACCCCTGCATCATTTTCGACGCAGCCTCAAGTTGAGTGAATCATTGGGCATCCACGACGGGGTAAAATATCAAAGAATGTGTGATAAATTGTATTCTTTGAAAAGTTCAATTCTGAAACCGTTAGTTGTGTGCGATAGAACTAAAATCATTCCCTTCTATGAAGCCTCAGCACCACTGCCTTGGTATCACGGAATGATTAAAAGGCGGTTTTACTTTATCCCGTGATTGACCTCAAGTCGGATCTTAGTGGACACATAGGTACTAAAGTTGGGAATCTCGGGATTATGCTAACCCTAACTTTCAAAATGCAAATAAAGAAATTTAGCAGGGATAATGGAAGACTGCCTTTTCTAGTTTCCACTTTATGTGCCTCAGATCATTGTAGGAATCATTTTTACTGTTTAGTCTTGGTTTTTATCGAATTCATTTCAGTTTTTACCTATTTATAGTGCTGCAACCCACCAGTAAGCTAAGAAATCCTGCGAGCGCTTTTCACTACTCGATTTTTTAATCGTAACAATCAAGATCGATGTTTGACGTGTCTACAATTTATCTTGACCTTCCGTTATGACTAGGTCATCTAGAAGCATTCGTTCCCTACTATTACTTCTAGTTTTGAAAATTTTGCGACGCAGTAAATTAGGTCTGATGGTGATGGCCTGCGTTTATTTACATCTGAAGGTCAACTACATAAAATAACGCTGTGCATTAGGAAATTCCGTTGGCTTTATGAGATTGAGGGAAACAGAGACTATGGGGTTCATGGGAGTGTTAAATCCTGTCTCTTAAAGTGTTTAACAAGTAGTTCTTGCTAACTCTTATTCGTCTGCAATAACACAATGCTTAGCCTTGATAAGCGTGCCATGTCATAACTTGGGAGTTGTTTGATGTGCTTGAGCTTTCGCTTGATTATTCTTGATGACGTGGCAATCTCGTCTGCCACTTTTTAACAATCTAACGCACCCATATTGTGAACATATTATTTGAAATGAAATTATTGAGGTCCGGTAAGACTACTGTTAAATAGGAAAATCTTCAACAGCAGGACAATGACTGGATCCTTGTTTCATTGTAGAACAATTCATCCTCGAGACTCAATGTTTTATAAAACAGTAGACCTATGAGCATTCTTTATGAAGTGTACTCCGAAAAAATAGATTTTGAATTCTCTTTTCTTAGAACAGCTAACCTTGTATACATATTAATCCGATCGTGTGTGAACCCGATCCTTTTGGTTTTTGGAGCAAATTTTGGACTTCGTGGGATGCGTTTTTCGTAGAAATGCTGCATTGATTCATAAGTTTGGCGATTCCATTATGTTGCAAATAAGATAACAGTTAAATGGGATGTGAATGGTATAGTCACTCACCTGCATATACTACTTACGACTATGTTTGGGTTTGTGGTAGTAACAGGCTCTTCGGATTTCATTTATATATTTCATTGGCTTTCGCTTCATTGCAGAAAATTCCGTCTTCTGGAAACTCGTTGAGGGTATATCCAAAGATACGCTTTGCTCGATTTCTTGCCCCAAAAAGTGTTTCCACCTTCAAAATTGTGAACTTTCATGGAGATATGTAGATTATTGAGGAAGTATATCCTGTGGTATAGATCCCGGGGAAACAAAACTAGCACTCCGGCTAAGGTAGGACACAAAAATGTAGTCTTCGTACTCGGAAATGCATTTATTTAGGTAAATGATCAAAAACAAGAATCTTAGGGGCTAATGTTCCACAAAATGTTATATGCAGCTCCGCCAATATCGCTCTTCTGCCAAGCTGCGAATCCACTGCCCCGATCACGGGATCAGGTGAGCTCGAATTGAACTCTGGGATGAATCCGCGGCAGCAACAGCATCTCGTGAACAGCAAACTCTTTATATCGGCAAAAGAGAAGGCGCGCGATTTGGTGAAAATAATTATCCCCTTGCTGCGCTGCGAGCACCCCGAGCTGCGTGAGTCGGTCATCTGTGGACTGAGTCGCATACAACCTGCCGCCTTTAGAGATGTGCTGGAGGATTTGCATCCGATTCTGCGTGAATCGATTGATTTGAAGCAGAAGAATGTGCAACGTCGACGACGGAGAGATGTGCTGAGGTCGTCACTTATTCGATTGCTGGCTTTGATGGCGCAGAATGCAGTGTTTCAATATGAGTAAGCTGATTTGCTTCGATTAAAACATACTTATGAGTTCTGGGAAGCCCTTTTACGATTAGAAATATGCAAGAGACTCAGCTTTGTTAATTTACTTTCCACTTATTCCATCAGTTTATTTATGTCCTGCTCAGATATGTAGTTACAAAATCCGCCGTTTCTTTGACGTTTGATTTATTTCAGCCGCCAGTTTGACAGATCTTGTGATTCGCAAGAAAATGGCAAGCAAACATTGATTTTAGTAAGCTCCTGTTGCTTGCTTATAATTTCGTTCAAAGGATTTATGTCGCCATTTTCCCTCACTCCGTGTACTTATTTTCGTGCGACTGTCAAACCAATGGATTGACTGAGTGCATAAGTAATCCTGGTGCACCTGTTTCGTTAATACAATCACGACACCGCTGCTATACGGCAACCAAATAAGTTTTTATTCACTTTTTGTTATAAAATTTAAATGACTGTGGAGAGCTTCTTCAACTACTTCATTTGCTGAAATAACCAGCATTACCATCTATCATTCTTTCTCAAGTGACAACCTTACAAGACATTTGGCCTCAAGAACCAGAATGAAGTAACCTGGCCCATGTTCTGGCCACCATTTCCATCATGCGTATATTTCTCAAATGTCTACCCTATTTCGTATCTGATTGACTAGTGCCAGGGAGAGGTAAGTATCACCACTTGAAGAAAATATCATCGAGCGTGGTGAGGTAGGTCTCACGCCGTGAAGTAGGTGATATGGAGGCGCTGCTTTGCTTTGTAGGAACAGGAAGTAGTCCTTCTGCCACTAATTTAACAGCACCGCCTGTTGGTCACGATGAAGTGATTCTTCCACACATTCGAATTGGCCGTCAGCAGGAAAACCAAAAGTAGTGAGCATTTGCATTGGCAGTCTACCACAACCACCAACACACGCATATACACTGGAGTGGCATAGTCTTGTGGAGGTCAAGTGACGCGTGCTCTAGGCGTGTGAATTGGGTAGTGGATGGTTGATTTACGTGTAACTAATGCAGTTCGTCCCACTTCGTTAGTGGACACTGCAATGCAGTCACAAAAGCCATTTTCCATTACAAGTCAAGCAACCAGCCAACAGTAGGAAAACGAACGACACGTTTTGGTGAGGCGGGGTGGGGGAAGTGAAGAGCACACTGATTGTCGTCTACTAATGCATACCATGAGAGACCCACTCTTTTAGCATTCATGCCTTTTCTGGTCGATGGTGTATGCCGTCGTCCAAGCCATAGTTGTGCAACGTATTCTGCTACGGCACATTTTCTAGATGCTCGACGACGGAATTCGAGAAGGTTTCAGGCGCTCAGCTTCCGAAACGAGTTGAAACCGTTTCGTGGGATGGACAAGCCCGAGTCACTGCCACCAGGTTTGCTTGGGATGTCTGCGACCTCAGAAAAAACGTCCCAACATGATTTTCCAAAAGTTTTAATGGATTGCTAAGCGTCGAGCATTCTAGAGAGTTATGCTTTTGCTCAACCCCTCCTGACTGACCTGCATCGACTTCTAAGGTCGAGGTCAATCAATAGTTATTAGTACGGGTATCTTAAACCACCGGCACACAGACTAACACTCGGGTGGTTTCCACTCCAGCCGCCAGACGCGTACCCACCAGTTGCATTTACTTAGGACATTTGCTTTGTCAGTAATGAAGGCAACTTCACCAAGGCCTCTTTCTACCGTTTATTTGTTTTGTGGCTTTTTAAGATCTAGGAGGCTTGTAAGCAGGCAGTTTAATCCCAGGTATAACAATTGGAGATCATTTATATTGATATTCAACCACCATTATCTGATGTAAGGGTTCAAAATGACAGGAAACAGCGAAGGGCACACAAAAGTGATATACAACCCTGAGTAATTTGCAGGCCCCCACAGGTCAAAATGAATGCTTCTGTAAGAGTGTATGGTCTCTACGAGGATGAATAAAAGTGTTGAATTTATTCTAGTCAAAAAGTTGGGAATGGACTTTTCACATTAGTTACAAATTAAACATCTGAAAACAGCATTTTTAACTGCGAAACATAGTGGTTTTAAATTCTAGCCAATCTCATAATTTGTGTTGTTGCTTTTCAAAAGTTGAGAAAAAAATAAAGTGATGAGCTGAATTTTGTTACAGGACGTATCTGCTCATAGATACATTCGGATTTTAAAAAGGCTCGTCGTAAACCGGAATTACCTATAAACAATACTATCGTTGAGCTCCGTTTCCTTCTTTCCATGAACAAAGTTTACGTATTGGAAAACGTTTCTTTGAGCTGTCAGGCGCTTCGGGGTAACAAAGTGAGGAGTCAGATCCCGTTAAAAGTGCTTATTGGATCAGAAGTCAGTCTTGGAGATCTGAAGTGTGCTTTTACGCGCTAATTCTAAGTGATTTCGTCTAGTGCGTTAATCAATAACCCGTTAAGAAATAGAATAATGTGATGTAGTTTAACAGAACTTGCAATTACCATTTCCACTTCAGTGAAGCCGGAATTACTTCAAGCCAGGGTACTCTTTTACCCACTATACTCGACTTCATCGAGGGCACCCGCGTCTACCTGGAGTCGTTGAACGAACCCTCTGCGATGGTAGTGACTATGTTCAGTAGCAACACTGCCTCTGCTACTACCACTGTTGGCTTTGGACTCGGTGGATCCACGACGGTCGTATCCCCCTCTTCCTCTGTTACTGCCGTGACTGCTTCTTCCCTCTCCTCCGCTACCACCACCGCCGTCGCCACATCTATCAACTCCCCCGTTGCCGCAGCTCCTGGTGGCGGAATGGTAGTTGGAACGGTCGCGACTTGCGGTGTGCCCGGCGCACCGACCTCCAATGTTGTCGGTGGTGTTGGTGGAGGTGTTAGTGGTGGTGGTGGTGGTGGTGGAGGAAGTGGTGGCGGAGCTGCGGGGGTGAGCGGAGGTTCCGCGCAGAATCCTTCTGTGGCTGCTGCCACCACCACACCCTCGGCAACTGCTGCTGCTTCTGCAGTCCCCGCACATGCTCCCACTGGTGTGGATCCGATAGTGCTAACGGAAATGCGACTTTACTTTTGTGTTTTTATAAGGGATCTTATTCGTCACTTGCCGCGTAAGTTGTTTTTATTTTTGCAAACTCAGTTGTATCTTATTTTCGTCAACCAACAGTAAATACTTTTTGCATCTAAACAGATTTTGATGGGAAAATTTTTTGCATCTTAGCGGTGGAGATTGTTTTTTTTTCTTATCAAACAACACAATACCTCATACAGCATTGCGCAAAACTCGCCAATGAAGGAAAGGAGAGAGGAAGATGTCATCTTATCCTCCGTGTTCTGTTATTTGTATGTGTGATAATTGTCTCCTTTTTTGGCGTCATCATTAGGCAATGAATTTATAAAGTTTGAAATAGACTATGGGTTGTTTGGAAATAGATTGTGTGATAGAAGACATGAATGGTAGGACATTGACTGGGCTACTTGATCCTGGAGGCAAAATGTTTTATAAAGATGTGATTTGCTTATGATTGTTTCCTTTTGCGAAAGGTTAATGGATCGTTACGTTATTTCAATAAATGAAGTGTTTGCTGGAGCTCTTGGCAGTTACTTAACCTTGATCGCAGAAAATAGTTGATTTTTTAAGCACTTGATGTAATTATACGAACGTAGTTACCTCGTGTTTTTTTCTAAATTGTAATTAAGGGTGATAAAAGATCAAAAAATGCTGTTGGATGGTTACGCCGATGTTAGGGCAAAGGATAAATCGTAGAGTAACAGTTTAATATTACAATTTCTAGGTAAGATTTTGTTGGAATTCTTAAAAGAAAATTTTAAACTTAATTCAAGTGAGAAACTAGCTGCCTTTTGTATAATATGAAAATAGTATTCAAAATCCCTGTTTTCATGTAAAAGCAGCTACTCGATGGTGCACGAAATCGGTAGGAATAGTTTTGGTGATTCCATCGATATTAAAATTCTACAGCAATAAGAAAGTGTTTTTTGCACGATAAAAGTAAACTTATTATATTTATAGATGAGGAACGTTTAGGAGAAATAGATAGGGTAATTTTTTCCACTCGCTTTCGCTGATTCGGGACAGCAAACTCTGTTTTTCGTGGTATAGTGCATTCTTACATTTATAAATCCGATCCACGTGCGAAGAACTTTTAAGAAACCACATTTATGAAAAAAAAGGTAATTGAAGACGGCTAAGTAAAAAACAAAAGCGTGCCTTAATTGATGACCCTAGATTCTGAAATCTCTGGAAATTGGTATTTTATACTAAGTGAGTAGCTTATTCGTGTATTTTCGTATCCTTCGATTGTAGGTGAACGGCGACAGCGACTCTTGCCTCCTGCGATTCGACGCAATCTGGTTCTTCTCATCGCACGCTGGAGTGGGTTCTATGAGCACATGCACAATGCCAGGTGAGCTCTATTTCCCCATTCTATGTATTTTCGGGAATTTTCGGTTTTCCTGCGACTTGATTCAACACTGACTGAATTTTTTTCCACTCAATAGAGTCCTTTGCCTATATTTTCTCACCGGGCATGTCATGATGTAGCATCAGCTGGGTGACAAATGCAAATTGGTTCATAAGAATGCTCTTCGTAGGGATTGGCACGGCCTGCACTAGCTTATTGTTCGGCAGTCGTCATTTTGGCGCCGCAACAACTGGAGTTACTAAGATACATTTCAAATTATTTCATCGTAATTGAGAAGTTGAACAGAAAGAAATCTAAAATGTAAAACAAATCTCGTCCAAGGCCTCCCCTTTAAATAGAATTCAGGCGTGGTGTGCTAACAATGATTAGTGGATTAATTAAATTTGCCTTAAAAATCTGAAAGATTGATAGCTAAAATAGCTACAAATTTGAGGCACCAGTGATTGTTTATTGCAGTTTAGATTTTTTGACAAATCTCCACCACCTCTTTGCTATAAATGGTCAAAAGAAAAAAGTATGATACAGAGTGCAGCACTATTTATGGCCTTTCAAACGCCCTTCTCGCTTATGGTTCATCTAAACTATTATTTACTGTTCTACATTTCGTGGCTAACGTCGTTTTCATTAACGACATTTTGTGAGTCAGTGAATGCGTGAGCCATTCAAGGAGATAGAGAAGGCCTTAACCGATAAGTTTTTCTTTCCTTGAGATAATTATGAAGTACTGGACTTTGGCAATCGCCTAGGCATTCCCAAATTCTACAAGAATTTATTTTAACTTAATTTGACGTTAAAACATGCATTTTGAAGCGTTTAAGCAACCTCTGAAGATGAGCCCGAGTGTTGCATAGGTGGTAACATGCTCCATGTTACTGTCGTGATGATCGACTTGTGTGGGGCTTGAAATGTTCCTTGTAATCAAAATAACCAATTTGCATCCGCAGGGTAACTGTCTCAAGGCTTGCATTTCTCAATGAGTTGTGAAGGCATTTTTACTGGTTCTATCGTTGGGTTTTCTGCTGATGTAGAGAATTTGTGTGCGCACAAATCTGTTAATTGCTGATGTGTATTGGTTTCAGATTTGATAAATACGCCCTCTAAATCAGAATAAAGAAATATCTAATGGCAGGGAAAGCAAATCTACTCAATCTATATTTGGTGTGTTCTAAATCCATGCAGTTAAATTCACTCGGACACTTGAAAACCTCTTCGGCTTTAACAAGGGGTCATCACAATCTACGCAAATCGAAGGCGAAAACTAGGTAACGATTCGCTAAGTTACTTAATATGATGATAACCTTGTGCAGACTACAAATTGACCTCATGATAAAGTTATTTTCTAGTCTGACTATTCTAGCAGGTGCTCGGTACGCCTTTCTAGGAGGTGTCCACTGTAAATGACCTTCCTATTGTATCTGATATCTTTGATTTTCTGTCTCATTAAGGTTTCCTGTTGTTCTCAAATTTCAGAGACATCAAATGGGGTCAGCCACCCTGGGTTGATCATTTGTCTGGCTCCCTAACCGAGAGCAAGCACCCTAATCCTCCGCCTCCCGCGGGTATGGATCAGGTCATCTCCGGTGATCTGGTTCTCTCCATCCCTGGAGTGCATCTGGACTCCACGCCCCAGGATCCCTTTATTGCCGCCTCTTTCCTCTATAACTCCATTTGGCTGGAGTTACTCTGGTACGCTAACCAGTCTATTGCTGCACTGGTCTGCTGCGGCGCCATCTACGACACCTTCGCCCTATTCACCGTTCCCACTGTCACCAATCGGCTTGCCGAGGCTTTTGACCCCAGTCTAAGTGGTTCGGGGGTGGGGCACCAGCTCCACCAAACCTCCACCACAGCTGGCACAGGCGCTGCTACTTCTACCTCATCATCCAACGCCGCCTCTTCCGTCACTGTGGTGGAGGATGAATGCAGTCCACTGACCCTGTCTACAGTAGCCACTACCCCACTTGTCTCTACTTCTACTCAGGCTCTGAGCTCTACTGTTATCACCACACCGCCAGGATCGGGATTTTTGTCATCAGGAGGGCAACCGGCACCAGGGTACATCTTCCATTGGTTGAAGGGGCTGTTGCTGTGTCGGGACGGAAAGCTCAGTATATCGCCGTGGTTATGGGGCCTACCGGTGGTTAATTTCGGGGTCTGTTCAACGGCTCTCAAAGGCCCACATGCCAAGACGGGAGTGTGGAATGTTCGGTTGGAGGATAATTTAAGATCTATTGTAATTGCTGCAGCAGCGGGCCGCCGGTTGGACTCGGTGAGCAGTGCAATTTTGCATTGGCTTCGGATTATTAGGTCATGGATAAGTGTGTTCGTTTAGGCTTCATTGATATTAACTCTGGTCTCAGCTTTGGCATTCTACATGTCTGCCTCAAGGAATGATACGGAGTGAGATTCTGAAATTAGATTCGTTATAGGTAGTTAAGGCGCTACTGAAGTAGTTGGCATGACCTCAGTACACTATCTTGATATTTTAATTTGGTGGTCATTATGCGTCGGAAAAAAAGTCTCGACTCAGCGACATTGCTGCGCTTCTTAGGTATCGATAGTGTTCATTTGTTGTGTCTTCTGTGTACTATTTTAAAGTCCTCACTTCAAGGTAGGGTAGTTTTTTTTTTGCTTTTTAAGCAAATTAAAATAGTGGTTAAATACATTTAATGAAGCCCGTGACAACTTCTTGATATTTATTTTCACCTTCATTCCCACCTTGTTTATGATCATTTTAGTATTTTCCAACTGTCTAACGTGGGTAGTTCTTAGAACTCCATGAATTTTACTTACCAATAACTACTTTCTGGGAAAGCAGTTGAAGCTGTTCTTTCCGCGGGCTGGTTATACATGTTTATTTCCAATCTGGACCTTTTATTGAATCGCTTCAAATTATGTCGTTCACTATTGATGTTTTCGTTATGACCAATCTACGTCTAGGTTTGGATCATCGTGGAAAATATGAAAGCTAACCTTCTTCTAACACTTATGCAAAGATATGTATGGTGCGTATATAGGGTCTGGAAGCATAAGGAAATGGAAGTGGCTTTATTGCTAAGATGGTCTAAGACGCTGGTCCCTGATGGTTAAAATTGTTCGTAATTTACTGAAACAGTTTAACAAAACGTTGATTGAATCTTATGAATGTGATTCAAGTTTGTTTCCTTTACAAATCGATGTGAATTTGATTTTAAAGCTGCATTTGCGTATCATTCTCGTGTAGCCCCTCGTACAGCATTTGAAGAGGCTGCTGCATGCAGTCGTAGAAAGTGCTGCTCAGAAATGGCTTAAATAGCTTGTTGGTAGTGAATTTCAAGGTGGAGGTTGATGTAATTTTGGAAATCAAGGGAAGTGGCTACTATGTATCACGAATAGTTGTTTTTTTTCAGCTCTTTCGTCAACTAGGGGAGGAGACTTTGGTGCTTCTGCTGGATATGAACTCGGACCTCCCAGGCCTTCTGGAGGCCCTCATTAATCAATGCTACACCGGTTCATTGAATGTTATCCAGGCTTTTTTCGTTATCATCACTCAACATTTCATCAAAAAGTAGGCATCCCTTCCTTTTTTCGGCTTACTATTTAGACCTTAACTTTAATTAGTACCTACTCTTCTTTTCCTTGTAGTCCCAAAACGCATTGTAACAAGTTTGTTATGCTTACACTGGCCATGGTGTTCTCCGAACACTCCGTACCTGTGATTCGCGAACACGCTGTATTTCTTCTGCAAACTCTCTACTACCATTTCTTCCTTCTGGTATGTTTCTTTCTATTCTTATCCCAAATTTTTCCTAGCCTGCTCGGGAGCTTCACCAACGCATGCATCCGGAATGTAAACAAATGATCACATCAACCCCGGTAGCGGGTGATTCTGATGAACTGAACGACAGCCAAACAGAATTATGTCTATCTGCGCTAGCGGACGAACTACTATGGCGTGAGATTAGTCACTGGAAGCCCTGCGATGTTCTCAGGCAATTTTGTGCTCAACATCCCACCTGTACACTTCCCATGATATCCGGTAAATATCCCGCAAAGCGAAGTCTTTCTACCTTTTCTCGCTCTAATTTACCTTTGGTTTGGTCCGATGCAGAAATTTGTCGACGTTTAGCAACAGCTTCCAGTGAGGTGCGATGTCGTCTGATCAAGTTGTTGCACTACTGGACCATCAACATTGAACTGGTCGATTTATTCGCTCGAGGCTATAGTGGCAAAAACAATACATCACGTGGTCTTGGCGATGGTTTCATGGAGACTTACTCCGGTTGTCTTGAAGATGCTTCCACAGTCGCGACTCTGGAACCCATATTTCTATCAGGAAAGATTGATGTGGTAACCACCTCGGGACCTAGTTCTGGCTCAGAGGTGGATGAGGAGGATGCTAACAGACAACACTCCTCCTCCGCCTCTTCTGATTCCTCCGCGTCATCATCTTCGGCTTCTTCATCTGTTTCATCCTCGGATTCTTCTTCCTCTTCCCATTCTTCATCAATTTCTACGGGCTCCTCTAATATCAATTCGGGTGAGTGTGGTTCCAATGCGGCAGCGACGTCAAATGTAGCGGTACTGAGAAAGCCTCGACGTGAACACAAGTCTATCCATCAGCCCTATCACAATCATGAAGACACTCGTCGAAATAATCAAAGACGCATTTCGGACCAGTCATCGAAACCCGAAATCGAAGGGGAGAGGCAGAAAGCAAGCGAGCTGTGGGCCAGTGTTCCGCTCACGTTGCGAAGATCTGGATGGGGGTGCTTAAAGGTAACGTTTATTCTTCCTTTCTCCCTGCATGGTCATAAGGTTACATGTTTTCTTTGGTATTGCAGGCAACCAAGATGGTGCTGAACAACTTCTTCTACCTCACCATCCGCTTTGCAAATGAGCCTAGTGAAGCGTCAGTTCTGGAAGATCTCTGGGTTTTTCTCATACGTTACCGACCAGCGAATCTGCGGTTCATTCTACGCTACCTCATTGTCGCCGCTTCTCTAGCTCCGGCCACACTTTGCTCTCACGTAAGACAACGACCACCTATAACTGGGCAAATGGTAGATCCATCCATTCCCAATGTCTTCACTCCTTCCACTGGGAGTGTCAAATCAAAATGAACTTTTGCTTTTACAAACGAAAAAATTTCAATAAGTGGGAACGGTATTATTATTATTATTTCGGATAACAGCTTCGACACAGAATGATTTTTTATTAGAAGTGAGCTAGGAGATGGCTGAAAGTGGGAAACTGTGTTGATGTTTCGCGCCTGAAAACTTACTGGAATCATTAACTATCCCACAGAACTTTCTCTTTTGTATGTTTTTGCCACAGCGTTGAGTGTCCTTTGTAGTGATGGGCTGGGAACCTCACGACCGTGATCATCACTTAAAAGATGTACGTACTCTTGTATTCGAACAATTTGTATCTTTTAAGTGCCTTGCTTCTGGATAACTGAGTGCCCCACTATTTTACCGCATTGCAATTGAAGTGTTCTTTACGAATAGGTATCGGCGAGTTTAGATCGTACGCCTTCATTGACAATTAACTTCGCTCCTCAATGCCTGCTTTTCTGTACCCGTCGTCTCGATGATCGTTGCATGGATTGGTCCACACCATGCGCGTTGACCATAATAGGATAGGCGCGTCGCTTACAATTTGGCATAATCCTGCCACGGCAGCTAGCCTACTTATACTTCAAATTTCCAAATCCCCGTGTGATTTTAACAAACATCGTATACATTTCATGGGTAACGATCGGACTACCCATTTGGACTATAACTTTTGAAAAGTGTTAGAAAGTCCTTCCAATGTTACTCTCGGGGAGGCATTAGTGCATTGAATCTGGAAGTGCCATGAAACCAATTCAGTAGACTGACTGAAGTGGTGTGATTTTAAATGTTAAATATTCTCCCGCTCTTCTAGTCTGCGCTGACGAGGAAATGTGAGTTCGGGTATAATATAGTGAATTTTTGACACTGTATGTATTTGCATTTCTCGTTATTGAATTTGCTCAATCACTTAGCAGTGTGGTGAAACCTTTATCCAGCCTTATCCTTGATTTTTCTTCTACTTTTAGTATTTTTGCAAAATCAAGATGACGGTTTTTGATGGCAATCATCACTACTTTCCGGCCTCAGAATACTATTGTGCAGAGTCAATCATTGCCTTTCCAGCACTACTAACCTAACTAAACACCGTTTTCAGGTGAACCGCGTGGTCTCCTTCCTTACAAATGAGGATCCTTCTAGTGTAGTGGATGTACTGATGACCGAGCTGCAGACTATCGACGGCGCAGGTCTCATGATCGAGCCCTCACCCTTCCCACCCTTTTTCCACATCGCCCTCCTCTCTGACCTCACGGAGCACAGTTCCGCCGCCTCTACCAGTGCTACTAATGCTGCCACTACCACCGCTGCGAGTATATTGACGGTCGCCGGGACAGAGTGCAGACAGCGCCTGACTAATCCCTCCGAAGCCATTACCTTCAGCCAGAGGAACAGTGAAGTTCATGGACTCCTTGCTGATGGTGGCAGTGTGACGACCGTCGATGCGGAGTGAGTTGACTGGCTGATTTGCCAATAAAGTTGAAGCATCATTCGTTTTCTTAGTGGAGGACTGTTACAGGATATTTACGATTTTCAACATAATTTGTAAATTATTCGTGCAGCAGCGCAAACACTTCCAAATGTTAGTAAACTGTGAATTAATAAGTTCTGTTCCAGTGATTCTATTCTTAGTTGCCAACGCTCTGACTTGAAGCCGAATTTGGTGAGCTGGAGCAGATTTATTCGTCCTAGGTGTGGTGTTGTTTCCATCCCCCAAGAAGTTATTTGGCCATTTCAATCAAATCAGTTTAAAACGTTCTCTTTCATCGGTGATCTTAACTTTTTTTCACTAACACCCCAAACTTTTGCCAACGCAGATTAGCTGAAGTTGATTTTCATTTATGGCATGTTTAATATGGTAAATTTTAAAATTATCCTTCCATTTAAGCCTAAAAGTATGCTCTAGGAGTGAAATCATCTACTGGGGGTTAAATTTAATTATTTATAGTGAAATAACCGCCTGGGATTCTGGTTTTACCGTACTTATGCTTGTTTCTTGACGTAAGTTGTTTAACTTGCGTTTAATAACTTATCAGTTGAAGGCTTTCAGCCCTTTCACCTATTTCTACAATTTTCTGTTCACTTTTGAAAATTTTAAATATTATTTCTATTCAAACGTTTGTGAGTCCCATATACCCCTTTGATTTAAAGGAACTTCAAATAATCTTCAATGATTTGCCTTCAATCCATTCGTGTCTTGTGATTGAAATGAATATTCAGGACTTAGACGTTAACTTTATAAGTTTGAATTCACCCTTACAGTCATCAGGCTGCAAGTGTTCGACCAGTGTCCGCCTGCAGTGGTGGCTGGCAGTTGAAGGGAGGCGGCGATGAAAGTACCATTGTCTCATCAAAATCCACCGTTGAGCCCTCTTCGCTCGCTAATACCACCTCAGCCATCTCCCGTCTCACCAATCGCTTTGCAAGCAGCGCCACCGCAATGGGTCGTCGGGCTCTCCGAACTGCCCTCCATCCTGGTGGCCTTCGACAATCCAAGACCTCTATCAATCATGATCAGGAACAGCATCAGGAAATTGACACTGATTCGCTTGATGGGGAGGTGGAGGAGGAATGTGGGATGGTGCGGACAACTGCCGACACCATGCCGACGCCACAGGACCAAATTACTACGACTGCCGAAGCTCTTATCACGGCGAGGAGTCAGACCCTACCCTACACGGCTGCCTCGCGTGAGAGATACAGTAAACAGGCCATTATCGGTTTGGATGGAACTCATTTAAGCCGGCCAAGCCGTCTGCGAAAGATCCTCTCTCGTCGCCGCGCGGGTGGAGGTGACAAGGGTGGCGGACGGAGAAACCCCTTTCGATCTATATTTCGTGGTAGTAGTAGTGGTGGCGGTGGCGGAGGAAGCGGTGGTTGTGATGATGCTATTAAAACTGAAATTGTGACAAAGGTTTCGAATAGTGCTCGCCTCTACACCACCTCTCTGCCTCCGAATCTGGCATCGTTACAGCCTCTTCCGTTACCACTACACTCGCATTCAATCTCCCACATCAACGACTATCGGAGAAAGCATAAAGGTGGTCGACGCAGACGCTCCTCACCGCGTAAGCTACGCCGTCACCATGGAAGCAGTCGCGGTGGTGGTGATGTTGATGTGAATCAACGAGCAGAGGTGCCTTTTTCCAACACGGGCCTACTTTTGCAACAGCCTCTACCAATGCCGAAGGAGGGGAGTGTCTACCATGCACCCTTGCGTGATTGGTTTACAGAGCCCTTTGTGACCAATGGCTCCCTTGTGTTCAGCGGAATGTGGTCTCCTACGGGCGCAAGGTCGCCATTAGTTCTTGTGCTAGTGGGCGAGATACTAAAGTCGCATAATAAGCATCGAGTGGCGTGGCGTAAGCATATGCCTCTTCTTCTGCTCTGTCTGTTTCTTGGTGAGCTAAGTACCTTTTTGTATGTTTGTAACGTAAATCTCTTAGTCTGGGCTTAATTGTTTGTTAATTATAAGTTTTTCCATGTTTAAACAGACGTTTTGCTCGCCTATTACTGTGATTCTGGGTACAAGAGGTGAATGCCGCCTTAGCGTTTTTTGGTGCTTTTTAAGAAGGACTAAACCCCTCCCCTCTCTTAAAAAAAAATAATCAGGAATGGTCTGCTTAAACTTACTATCATGTTTTCCATCTGGAAAGGTCACTCCTTTTGGTCCCGCAGTTACTCCCCCAAGACGTTTTAAACCATCCGGGCCCTTCGGTGGATTTACTATGAACAGACATAGAGGCAACCACCCCACTACATTTATTGCGATAAGATTTGTCTTCCGTTCTAATTTGACAAACTGCATATAAAATAGTTATTTGGACGTTCTATGAGGGGCATACATCATAGGAACGCTTGCCCAAGGGCTAAAAAGTTTTAATAAATTTTCGATGTCTTAGCATCCTGAAGTTTTGTTCTGATAGCATTTCTTTTTCGCATTTTTTATAATTTTAGTAATGCCCCGACATCTATCTCGGTTATTCTCGATTCTTATTGATAAGTCTCGTTCAAATTCTCAACTTTCCGCTTAACATAAATTTAGTTGCAAATCCACTAAAGTGATCTTATCCTTTCCGTTGTGAAGACTTACAGATTCAGTCGTAGACAATGGAGGCTTTTTTCTATGTATAAGCCATATTTAAAGCACTTATTAGTTTGGACAAACTTTTGTCAGGGGATAGAATTGGGTAGAGGCGTATCTCACTGAGCTACCTCTAACATGGGACCTACGTTAACCCCGGAAACGCAAAAGGTGGTAGCTTTATTCTGTGTCCAGGAGGTCCCAAAGACCAGCGTTTTTGTTGGTCGATTTATGGAAGTTTGGAAAAACTAAGTTGTTATTTTACCTCTAACTACTACCGTTGTTCTCCATATGCATAAGGCATTTACACTGGTTATGTCTGTTGCAACCGATAGGATCAGATGTTGAGAGTGAAAGTAGATACGATTGGCCAAAAGTAAACTGAATACTGCTTCTATTTCACTGCAGGATTGGACCACTGCCGACCCTTGGTGCAGGAGGAGAGTAAACAGCTATTGGTGAACATGCTGCGGGTTATATGCCCTCGCATAGACCTTCTGCGTCTCCTTTCTCTCCAGCTGGAAATCGACTCTCAATGGATTGCTCGCGCCATGAACAGTTTCTCCTTGCGTGGCCCTCAGTTCTGTCTCACCCTCGATGATGGTCCATCTGTGGTGAGTAATCTGATTAGGGTTAGGGTTAGAGTGGTCTCATTCTCTGTATCTATGGTATTCTGATCGGTCTCGGCATTGAAATGACCATCGGCCAATCAGGTAGCGCAAATTTTGAGACGTTCTGGGACGTTTGTAAACTAAGCATGAAGCAGGAAATCTTTGGGAAATCGGAACAAGAATGTTGTTTGGTTTGTAGACATACCCGTCAAGAGGGGAAGGATGCAAATTTCTCTTTTTTACCTTCACCACTAGTGAAATTATCCCATTTTGAGCAGAACCTAATTTTAAGAATGCTCTCTTATGATACTTGCCTTGAATTTGCTTAAATCAGAGCCAGAATAAGTAAAGACGTTAATTTCATGATGAATTTCTTGATCTTCTTGATGCCGACACATTTCGCATATTGCTTCCAGCCCTTCTTGAAGCAGTAAACTACAGTGGTGTAGAAGAATTATCACCATGCATTAGGGTTAGAAGGCTGTGTGGACAGCCAGTCGACTGTGGTCCCTGGCAGTAGTATGAATTATAGCGTTCGAGAAGTTAATACACTATCAAGTCAATGTGCTAATATGTAATCTGTATCGCTTTCATTTGGAAATTCAAGGGGTTTGTGCTTATTAAAGCAAATTGTCGGAAAAGTTACTGTCATGAGGATTTGGTCAACTGTCATTAGGAATGACTAATTAGCTTTTCTCAACCAAATGACCAGTCAACTTCAGCTCTGCAATGATGCATTCAACATGAATAACCGGCGAGTAAGATTGTGCCTAAAAGTAGCACTTTAGTTTTCTGATTCCACTTAAGTCAATGTAGGATATGGAGGTGCACTGCAGTTTGCGATTCCAAACCCTGCTTCAGCCATAAAAAATTTTACATTATTACACATCAGTAAGTGCTTCACTTGTAGGTCTTTTGTACTACTTCATACTCTAAATTTTTTATGAAACCGGTGTTATTAACTTCTAATGCGGTAATTTGTAGATAAATTGAACTAATAGCGAATCAAATTTAATTGGACCTCAGGAAATCGTCTTAATTCAGGTTCACTTCACTTTACGGTTTCATGCCTAACTTAGGTTGAGCTGTTCTTTTCAATGCTTCCATTGAATTTACTCAAATCACGGAGTAGCCATTATTACCATTTCACATTCCCAACATAAGACTGCTTTGAATTTTTTTGCGAATGAATGAGGAGGAGAATGAAAGTAAGAATTAGCGCGACCGTCCTTACTTTCATCCTTTCTATTCAAGCCAAAGTTCTACCTGCCTGCACCCACGGACACTCCACTTACCGAGATCTCAACCTGTCCCACGTGGGCCACCTATTGTGTGCCCGCTTCCTCCTCCATTGGTGCGCTCACCGTAGTTGGAACATCTGTAGCCCCACCTGCCTTCGCTTCCTCTGCCACCCCGCCGAGTGGTCTTTCGCCCCTCACCGATGCTCCGCCTCTAACTGTCACTACCGCCACCATTGGTGGTGGCGGAATCATGTCGCGTTCCTCGCTAGTCGCTCAGCAGACTGTCGGGGCGCGACCAAGCTACCTGTTTGGCTCCACCTACAGCCTCATGAGCACCGCTACTCTCATCCCCGCGGGTCTATCAACGGAGCAGGAGTCAAAGCGGCGCTCGATAGTACTGAGTGACCTGCCGCCTCCACCGACTTCATCTCAGCCTCCAACTTCCTCTGCTCAGACGGTAGGGGCGGTAGCGGATAAGGCGTTGGCGGTGTCGGCAAACGAGATGGTGGTAGTCGCGGCGCCGTACGACTGTGAATCGAAACATTTGCAACAGGCGGCGAAAAGGATTGGCCAGCTTCTAGAGGAAGTGTAAGTTTGTTTGAAAGTGTCTGAAATGGCTTCTCTACTTTTAATGCCTTTTAGTTTTCTTTCTAGTCGGAAAGTCGGCTAGTTTATTAATACCAGAGTGGGCTGTAGTTATGCTCATTATTTTAGAGGTATTCTCTTTAGGACTCTTGGCTCGTTCCTTGTCTGGAATCCCAACCATAGTGCATTCCGTTTGGGTTTGGCCAATATATAATAGACTTTTAACTTACACCCTTAACTGGTTTAAAAATGCCTTCGCGGATCTTCCAATCCATTAATCAGTGACTCTATGAAACAAAATTACGGTACATTATTTCCAGTGTTGCTATTCTCTTCTCTTCCTGCAGTCAAGACCGCTCCATCTGGACCTGGGAGGACATCACACCGAGCCGATTTCAGCAAGTCACACTCGTGACTCTCCGCTCTATCCTTCCTCCTTATCCACCAACATCACCACAACAACCATGCAAGTCAATTCTCCTCCTCCGCTCTGCCTGCTTCCTCGATCGCTTCGTTCGATGCGTGGCGGAGGCTTTTGCTGAAGCGGAGGCGGGTTGTCGGTGCGAGGAAGCTGCCTCTTGTCTGCGCTGTCACCATGGCGCTCCTCACCGCCACTCCTATGACGGAGAGGCTGACGAAGTGGACACTGACAACCTTGGCGTCAGTGGAGATCCGAGTGCTGAGGGTTCGGCACTTTTCCTCTTCCTCCGCTCCGGGTGCACGGTCACGCGGTTCTCCCAGGCCGCCTTCAATATGGGCATCACGTGTCCCAATCGTCACTATGCAAGTCGGTCCCTACAAATTTATCGCGCATTAGATGCTCAGTTGGATAAAAAGAGCCTCTCAGAGGTGTTGGTGCGACTGGTTGAGTCGGTGTCAGATGCCAATGAGGAAGTGCAGGTAAGGTGGTGGATGCGATTTATTCCCCTGCGGTCGTTTAAGCTGTATTTCATTTTTAATCGTATTATGAAAGGGCTACATGGTTGAGTTATTTCTCACCCTGGAGGCAGCAGTGGGCCACATTCAGTACCGGGGGACGGTGCTCTCCTCTTCCACCGCCACCAACATTGGTCAGTTTACTACTCGCAGTCGGTCTTCTGCACCCGACTCTCCATTGATCACCTCGAAGCCGCCGCAACCGCCTCAGTCTGCATCGCCACTCTTGTTGGCACCGCAGGCACCATCGTCTACACCCCCTGTGCATGAGCGTCGTCACTCGCGTCGGGGCTCCTCTTCCTCTCTCTCCAGCCTCCTCGGTTATCCTTCTGGCATCGCTGGTACTGCGGCTGTGTCCGCCCCGTCGTTAGTTCCGATGCAACCGACCGTCGGTCTGACTGTACCGCCAATTAAGCGACCGCTAATGCCGCCGCACGCTGAGGCAGTGAGTGAGGAGACAGACGTGACCCCCTTGGCAGCACTGTCGATGTCGACGGTGGGTCCTGTGAAACCCACTCCAAACGCGATTAGATTCTCCAATAGCACTGGAGCAGCAACTGTAGTGACAAACAATTCAAGGTAATACTGGCGTTGTGGCAATGTCAGGGGTGTCTGATCCTGATTGGATAGGAAGTTTAATTATCAAAGTTGTAGAAGGCTGGTTTTTAGATTATTCTTAACGTGCTTACTTCCAGGGTCTCAGTAAAATCGATCAGTTATTTGCATGTTTTTTTTCGTTCTCATTCGCTAAAGATTTTCATCGTTCTTTGATAGGCGAAACTGCTTCTCACGAAACTGAAAAGTTATTAGTCTTATTCATCATTTGAAACTCCTCTAGGCCGTTATTGGAAGGATTCGATGAAATGGTAAATAGAATGTCGCGTATTTGTGACACTTGTGTCGAAGTTGTTGGGGAAGTGACATCACTTTCTCCTGTTTTTGTTTGCTGTTCAGCAACTGTAGTACCATTCAATGGCGATAGCTGCCATGAGGGTCTGAATTTTCACTGGTAAAGATCTCATTGGAGAGTAGATTTAGTTTTCAAGGGCTTGGAGAGCTATTTATTACAGAAAACCCTTAGAAATTCCATTTGATTTTTTTTTTGTAGTAGCCACTACCAGCAGTCCTAATCGTCTGAGATGAGGCCACAGTTTGGATTGTCATGTTTGAGCTTGCGTCTAGGCAGGGACATTCGATTGGATCGCTGCTTATACCATCCCAAAACCATTTGCATTTATAATGGCTGTCAAAAAAAAAAAAAAATATGCCATTTGGTAGATATTAGTTTAATTGGTCAATTTATGCAATTCATGGAGTAAAATCCACGATCCCCTTTTCCCAAGTCCCCTTAAGTTACCCAATTGAACTAAAATGAATAACGTCTATAAATGCGACTGCTATGTTAATTGGGAAACTCTCCACTGTGCGATCAGTGATTTTTCAATTACTTGATGGAAGTTACGAGTCCTTTAAGAATCCAATGTAGGCATTTATTTCAAATTGACGAAAATGAATGGAGCCAAGAAGTAAAGCTGTGAGATTCCAATTAGCTCGTATTATTAGAAGGGATGTCTGAAGTATTCTTTCCTTGAAGCGAAATTTGAATGGTTGTGGAAAGGACTGCAACAATGCAATCATAGGTTGTCTGAGCGATATACTGTACTCGGGTTTTGACGAAGTTTTGCTCATAAAGTATTTGGTTTTTCAAAAATCTCAGTCAGTACTTTCAATCATCTCTGAAAAACTATTTCTACTTTCGCTAGGAATCTTAACTTTACTCCGAAATCCATCAACGACGTGTGATTGGTTCGTCAAAAGGGCGTTTGGGCAACAGTGAACCGTCGTTTCTGTGATTAATCTTGAATTTTTTTGGATCCAATTTTTATAAACTGTAAAACGAGGCTCGTAGATCTCTCCCCTGGCCCTCATACTCTTAGAAGACCCAGGTTGATTTGATTTTGTCATTTCGTAAAGTAAATGGGGAAGTGGGTACAAGTTAGGGAGGGTTCGGACACGGAACTTTTCTCAAAGCTATATTCAAAGGTGCCGTGAGCCAACCATTCATTTGGCATATTCTCTTTTCCTTCCCAGTCCGTTAGAGGGAGGACTGTGCCCCCTTGACAAGCACACATCTTGAAAAAGTAAAATTGAGTCCTCGCCGCAAAGCGCTCTTCCTTCGTTCCTTTTCGATACGGTTTCGCATGAGTTTCGCAGCCACATTTTGGGCTAGAAAGAAGGTCGTGATTGCTAAACAGTCATTATACTTTTAGGTATGATTAATAATTTCTCTAACTTATCCTATAGTGCAGAAAACTTTAAACACTCGCCTTCTCTATTTGCATTTATAAACTTCTCCATGAGAAATGACTATCTTCGCACTGATGCCTTTAATGAAGATGGCTGGTGTCTGCCGTATTGCGTGTCAAAAATGGGGCAAAACAGGAACTCCTTGGTGCTTACCAGTACGACACTTGGATGATGTCATTTTAATGAAGATCGTGGGTTTGTACGCCATTGGAGATCCTGGATGTGGTGGGCCGGCTCCCTGCTCCACAGCCTTGGGAGCCATTTCTATGAGCATTCAGCCATATAACGGAACGTCGCATATTCTGTTGTGCGAGTCCACAAGAGTCGAATCTTTTTGTGGAATTCATGGTCACTCCCATTCACGAATATCTGCAAACTGAGTTGGTGCACCCTGGGTCCTGAGGTAGGCAGGCTGCCCCAGAGTGGTTTGGCCATACAAATATTTACATTCAGAACTTACTGGCCAGATTTAGCAATGTGTAAATGTAGCAGTGGGCTGCATACAGTTTCTACTCCTATGAATGTAGTCTTACATTACTAATGATCCTTCAATTAACAGGCGAAAAAGTTTACACGTGAAAAGGATTCTTTATGTGACTTACGCAAGTTATCCCTTTTTTTAGGTCCATCTACGAGGATCCGGTGACAGATACCTCTACAGTCGGAACTTGTCGCCTGGCTCCCGAAGAGCAAGCCGATTTGTTGGCGGGCATCTTTTGGATTGGCGTATGTCTTCTTGACTCTGATTACGAGTATGAGTATCTCGCGGGTATTCGCCTTCTCTCCCGTCTCCTTCCTTGCGTCTGCTCTCTCTCAAACACCGCTTCCACTGCTACCATCACCACCACAAATTCTTCCAACAATCGCAAGTGGACGCCTCAACAACAACAGCAGAACCTTCCAAGTCTCCACGATCACGTCCTAAAACTATTTCATCGCCTCAAATGGACCACCAACACCGAGGATGGTGACTACCCAGGCCTCCTTGGTCTCCTCCTGAAGGGATGCTTCTCTTCCGCATTGATCGATACCTCCTGTCGCCTCTTAGTCCACCTCATCCTCGCGGTTAAATCACCAATAGTGGATCCCAATGCGGAGACCCGGCAATATCGTCGAGCTGCGATGAGTGGTACTTCTTGTTCTACGGGGAGTAGTACTTCCTATCCTGGAAGCCTACCCAGTCTAGTGATTGCTCTTCTACCCATGCTGTTAACTGCGTGGGATGAGGACCCCGATAGTCCTACTTCAACTATCCCAGAACCTGCAATTCCTGCTGCGGAGGTGTGTGAGGCATGTGCAGAAGGCTCGGGAAGTCCTGCGATGGCTTCACCTTTTTCATCACCGTCCTCATCCTCGCCACCACCCCCTCTGGGCTCGTGGGTACATAGGAGTGTGGTCCTCTCGGAGACCGCAGTGCCCTCGCCTTCAAGTGGACTTCTCTCTCTTATCACTGCTATCCTCGCTTCTGGTGCTGTGGCTAAAAAGGCACCTCAGCTGAGACCACGGAATCCCATTTGCGTTCTGGTGAGCACTACTGATGCTTGTATTGATTTTAGCAGTATTGACGGTTTGACTGAACTTAGAAACCTCATTCGTGTTTTTTTGATGCCGAAATACCCGTTTTCAAAAATGAAACAGCAAGTTGTTTTTTTCGGTCGGTACGCAGCTTGGCCATCTGAGCTACATGTGAATCGTCGATTTGTTGCCTATAGCAGCATTGGTAGTGCCAAAACATTGATAATTAGGTGAAGTTTTGCTGAGTTATTAAAGCTAGCTTTCGTTTCATTTCCGTGCAGCTGGAATCTCCGTTAGAGATATTGAGTCAGTGCTTATGATTCCGATTGGCAAGCGTAATCAGTTGGTGGAAATGGTGAATGAGGTAACTTTCAGCTCATCTTCATCAGTTTTGGCGGTTTCATTGCTTGTTAATGTAGTCCAGTTATACCTAAAGAGATTATACGGCACATTCGTCTAAAAGTCTTAGTAGCGAAAAATTTAGCACCAACGTATCCAGAACAACTTTCAGCAATTTTTAGTGTACGCGATGAAATAATTCATTGGCAACTATATCAGCTAGGAAATTCGTGGAATCGAAGCAAGTAGGTGGCATCCCTGCGTCACAAATAGGTTTCAGTGACTAACAATTAATTTTTCACTTCCTCACTTCGTCTTATGAAACGCACTGTTAGAAAAGCATTGTTTGCTGATTGATTGACTTATGCTGAGAAATGACTTTGGTAGTTTTTCATTGTGAAATTCCTTAACCAAACGAATATACCACTGGTTATCTCCAGACCACCCGCATACTCTTATGGCCCTGAGCTTGTTTATTCAAGTGTGTGGGTTTGCGTGCATGTAGATTATATTGCTGAAAATGAATTATTCACTTGCCAAAAACTAGTCAATTACGCCTGAGATCTATCTGTTGGACACAACGCGGTGAAACTCGAGCTTCTGCGATGCAGGTAGGACTAGTATTAAATTGCTCGAGGCAGAGTTCTGTTCTTATTCCATCATGACAACGCAAGACCGCCTATTCTATAATGTAGGCCTTTCCCATGAGAAGCTCCGCGCTTCGTGGTGGGAGGGGAATACTGCCTAATCCCACTCCTCATCGTCATCCACACCTCTTTCATCCTTCGTTTTTCTCCGGATGGCATTCCTCCATGTGATTATTGTCACTGATTAGCGCCAAGCAAATGCGTGGCCAAAGCCGAAATAGGCAATGAACAGCTAGAATGTATATGGTGAGGACGGAGGTGGGTGGAGCAAGGGCTAGGTTGTTTGCTTCTGGTGAAAAAGCGTGTTATAAAATATTCTTCCCTCACGTCGGACATCTGGACGAAAAGTCTCTTCTTTTGGAGTGGACTCGGTTGCCGTTGCCACCGATGCAGCACCGGAATTATCGCTAAAGAAATTCTTTTAAAACTTTGGATAAGGGCTGGAAGCTAATAGCTTTGGTAGAATGAGCATAGTCATGATTTCAAATGCACAATCGTAAGAAATGCCACCACTTTCATTGATCATTTGATGACAGTCTAGTCTTTTTTGATGTTTTTAGTAGTATTACTGGTACTATGTGTTACAGATTACAACTGTAGTAAGGTTTTAATATAATGCTGCAGTAATAGTTTTAGTAAGAGTGGCGATGGTCCTTATTACTAGTTTGCTTATTTCTTCTTGAAAAGCGAAATCTGCAGAGCATAGTTCTAGTAGCAGTTGTGTTGGTAGTAGTAATCGTTGTTATGGCAGAAATGGTGGCTATCAGATTATAACGCGTATTACCAATAGGAATAGGATTTATTTGTCGTGAAACATTTACTTCTCCATCGATGGAAAAATAAGCACCGAAACAGTTTTCGAGAGCATTTTACTATTAACAGTCGCATTGCCGACCTAAATATGGCCAAAAAAACACAATTTAATAAGTTTACTAGTAGGAATGACAGTAATTATCCTAAACCATCTACTTTTTCTTTTTCCGTAAGAAGATTGAAAGCCGTAAGATAGTCTTTAGTAATACAGCTCTTATTGACATTTTTACGTCCTCGCAACTGCAACACTAATTGAAGTGATGATTGTCGTCGCATAACAAGTTTTACTGGTGCAGATTAGCATAACGACCTACTGATTGCTCTGTTCTCCTCAAAATCAAAAATTAAAGGCGGCGGAGCAGCTGGCAGAGCTGGCGGTACAGACGGACGCCTATCGATTCAACAACCTCGCCATTGTCCTACGCCTTTACTCTAATGGAACCTTCTCGAAGGATGTGAACCAGTGGGCTAAATGCGTCACCCGCTACCTCATGGATGGCTGTGCTGGTCTTGGGCCACGGATTCTCACCTTTCTAACTGCGGTAAGTCGGAGAAACTCGAGGAACATGAGAGGGACGGTTACGAATTATCATTATTGAAGCATATTATACTTGTGACATCGATTTATGTCTTGGCTGTGAGTTGTTTATATCCTCTACTACTCAAGAGTATTGCTATGAGGTTCGTCTTCTGTGGTTCAAAGTCGCCGAGGTCCGATTCAAAACAAATTTCTGCCTTTGCAGATTCCATATTTTCTGCTCGTTTTAGTGTACTAAATTCTTTATTGCCTTTTATTCTAATGGTCGTCGATGTGGAAAGTTATAATCTTTTAATAAAGATCACCGTTTTGGCTTTTATTGTGCGGTGCTGAATTAGTAGTCATCGTGGACATCGTTATGGTGATAACCTAGCATGCACACAATCCAAATTTATCCAAAATTACATTAGTCGCCTATTATCACTCCAGCGGGCTTCTAACAAGAATGCTGTCTATCCACATCGGTAATGGAGAAGTAGGTGGGACTAGAAAATTTCCCTTTTTATGGCTTTGAAAAGCGAGAGTACTTGAATTCCTTCACTAAAACTTCATCCACATCCTTCAAAACGCCGTCTATGTTCTTAGTTGCTTGAATGCACTTCAGCCAGCATTTGAGGTGTGAAATTGTGAACAAATACCTGTTATGTACACCAAATATTTTACGGTTTAGTTTTTTGTGCTGCTGAGTATGAAAAACTAGTTCCGATGGACCACACGGTCAACTTCCGACCTTTAAAAGAAAATTTGTTGCAATTTTCAAACAAGATCAATGCGATGTTTGTTTTTTTTTTTAAAAAATTGGATTACCAGTTCGGTTTGATCTGATCCATTTGTCGTAATGTCTTAAAATCTTGGTAATCGGTGAAGTCTATGGGTTTTCATCATTCTTACTCTTCTAAATTTCACATTTGGAAGTAGGTAACGTGTCGGTCTTCGAGAAAGAATGGAGGGAATAATTACAGAAACTGTGAATTTTATGGAGCAGTATTCAATCCGCCAACCTCTTTTTGTTGCGCCTTCCCCCCCCCTGGCATCCTCCCTGAGGGCTTTTTAAGGTGAACAAGTATGGAATAACCTTACGACAGATGTATATGAGCAGAAATCTATAACGTCACGATGGTAAGTGAAGCTTTGAATGCCGAAGGGTCTGTGTAGATAAACACGCAACCTTAGAAGTGGCTTTTTTCCCATAATTTAGTTACTCAAGCTGAATTGCTCTGTGTCTTCTCCGCTCTTGCAGTTTTTGACTCTGGGACCACCCTGCGTCCAACTCTCACTGTTGCACTTCGGGTATTGGTTTTTGCAAACAGTGGATCTTAATCAATCGGAAATGAGCAGTCGCATCCGGGCCTTCATCACTGCCACCTCCGAGCGTTTTGTCAATGTGAGTCATCACTTCGGTTCTACGACTAGCAAAACTTTGATTCAATTTTTTTGGTTCTTTCAATTTATGGAGACCTGTAGATCGGTAGAGAAATTAGGTTTTTATGCTTCTTGAACTGTTAAATAACTTTTTGCTATCTTTGAAATGTCGATAAAATCCCTTCCTAAACATAATCTCTGATAATGTGTAAATCCTAAGTTGTCAGTATCATAAACTGGCGTTTGTGTGCGTGGGCCTGGATCTTGTCGAGTTTCCAATCCGAATAATCAACAGATAGACCTCACTGCGGATGACCTTTTTGCTGACCGGTATGAGTAAGCTGCGGAGCTTTGTGTGTGACTGGTGATTCCATTCCTGCGCATTTAAAGTGTTTTGGTAGGCTTTGGCGCCTCATAACAATTATCGGGGCATTTAAAGTTTATCAGGAGACGTAAACGGGAGTGCGGGCTTCCAGTTGTTTTAGAATGAGAACTAAGCTTGTGCAAGGAGGCTTCTAGCGAAGTGAAACGAACGCTCTTTACAAGGTTGCAGATTTCTCCACCACCCGTCTCGCCAAGCAGAACTATTTGCATGAGGTGTTTGGATCCGACAAATCCCACTGCTCAACCGTTTTCAAGAACGTTATAAAGGCATGGGATCTTTCTAAGTGTCTCCCTATTGTTCTATCCTCCTTTTTTAGCCATCAAACTATGCAGGTTGGTGTATCCCTCGATTAATACTTGCAATACTTCATGCAGAGGCTTTCAGTTTCAAAACCTTACAAGTCTACGTTTTCATTGGTCAGAATGCTAACTTTTCAGACATTCCTTTCAGGTCACAAATTGAGCTAATTAATTTTTTCTTTCACAGACACCATTATGGCCAGAAGTAACGCTCCTCTACCAAGTTGTGGTCGCTCGCTCCGCAACCCTCACCGCAGCGCCCAGTAATCCCGAGGTCTACACTCTCCCAGGACTTGATCCCTCCGGGAGCGGACGAGTTTTGGACAGTCTTGCTGCAGCTGCTGCCGCTGCCGTTCCTCTACCCGAGGCGGAACCCCAACGCATCGCTCTGGCTGGTCGCGTCCTCGATTTCGATAGCAGTGTCCTTCAATCCGCACCACTCATTGCCGGTGGTCGTGGACAGACCTCGCCTCGCCCTGGTGCCGCTTCTGCCACTGACCAGAGTCAGCATCGGTCGCCTGCACGCACTGCACATCTAGTGGAAGCATGTGGTCTCTCTGCCTTCTCATTTTCTTCTTTCTTCCGCCTTGGCGCCTGGAAGACACCCTGGAATCGACAGGTTGATGAAACTTGTTCTTTGGGAACTGTATTGTTCAAAAATCGGCAGTTTGAGTGACCGCTTTTTTCCCTCTGATAGGCTCGGCTCCGAGGGCTGTTTACGAATCTCCTGAACTGCTACGGATCGGAGTTGGATCATTTAACGGCCCCAAGGAGTCCATCTGTAAGTTTGGCTGACTGGTTAAAGTTTTTTTCCCAAAATAAAAAGGCAGTTGACTTTTTTTCATATTATTTACTATCCACCTGTCTCTTGCCCTCTCAGAATTCTTCAAAACAGAAGGTGAGTTGTTATGCACACAAAACTTTTCCCTCTATATTCATCTTATTTTTTTATCGTAGCTTTCTTTCACCCTGTTTCTGTCATATTCTAGTCGAACTCGAAATGATTGCACTTAACTGAACAGAAACTAAATACTAATTCCTTTCATCCCTTATTTGAGTGCATCCGATTATTTACCTTTTTCCTCATTAATTTATTTCTGATCTTGGTTTTTTCTTCTTTGTTATCACTTTTCTCTTTGGTAATCATGGACTCTGATCTCGCTGTTGTTAACGTTGTTTTTTGGTTGAGCTCTAATTTCTTGAATAATTTCCCGCAATTAACTGGTGTACAAATAAGTTGTTAGTCATCAGTCCATGATCCCAATTCTGGCATCTAGCATAACAAGTGATGTGCAGATCGGTGGTGTATTGCAGATCTCCATGTGTCGATAGATCGGTTGAATCAGTCTTCCTCGAGGACTTTTCTGTGCACCCATTACGCCACACTAGTGGAATAGAGCTAGTCTCGATTAACTATTTCTTTCCTGCTGTTGTTGTTGTCAATATTGGCTGTGGTGTTGTGGTGTATTTGAGTTTCCCTTGCTCTTCTCCAACTCCCTTCATAAGGATCATTTGGTCTGCCTTATTTGGAATTTGAACGCATTTCTGTTCACGTTCTGTGTTTACATGGATTTTAGGTGATATTCAGTCAGTCTACGGAGACTTTAGATCGTCAGCTGAGCATGCATTCGAGCAGTGAAACAAACTCCATTAATGATGCCAGCAATCCTGGTATGTTCTCCGGTGATTTTTTTCGGCTACTGCCGTCTCATAAGTAAATCGAATGTTGCGGTGTCAAAGTTGGGCAAACCTCAATAAACATTGTAATTTTTAGCGAACTGTTAATTTGCCATGGTCTCATAAGTGATGCAAATGCGGCACATTTGAGTTCTAGGGCTAGGTTTGTACAGTATGGTTAATTGAATTTACTAGTTTGTGGTGTGTAGCATTATTAAGGAAATTCGAACTTCAAAATTGTTTCGTTTATGCTCATCTCGCAGATAAGGTTTAGCTAACCAATGCCTTCCCTTTCCATTTTCCCTCCCAGACGATGGTCATTTAGATGACACTAGCAGTGCAGAGCGTGCTGCAGTTTTCCATGACCTGGACACCTACCTGGACGCCCAGTTGATGAACATCAACTTCCTCGATTTGCCTGACGCAGCCTGGGTAGGTGACAACTTCACGTTTACCTCTGAATAAGCGAATAGATGCATCTTGGCATAGCAAAATGGTGGAAGCTAAATGTGTCCCTATGTTATGGTTGTCATAAATTTATACTAGACAATCGGGGTGACCGTATGCTAAATTGACAGTGAAAAGTTGACGCGGAAGTGAGGTGGAAACGGAGTTAGTCAGGGTTAGGACTGGGTTTCTTACTTCCAAAGACTAAACCTGTTATGACTGTGGAATTCGTGACAAGCTTGTGCCTACTTGGGAAAAGATTGGAGAACTTTAGTGGTAAATATTTCAATATATGGATTTTTTGGGGAGCCTCTTGCAGTTATCTATTTTGATTCTAAGAAACGTCATGAGCTTAACTGACTGCTTTATGGTAGTTCCTCTGCGTTTCGTTATGATGTCGCTCTCCTTGTGCCCTTCATTGCCGTTCCAATCCCTTTGGTCATTCGTCATTGTTACTCTTGCGATGCTATGTCGTCACATTTTACTCGCGATTCTCCTGCCTTTGACATCGGCTTTATAAGGAGTTCTCTTTGGGCGACTTAAAACTGCCTTGTGCTAGTTTCACTCCATTACTCGATACGATACCAAACTTAAATTTAAGACAATTTTAACCACCCTTCTGTTAAGAGCTTTTGTAGTTTCAGTCATTTTTAGCACCAAATTATGTTTATGGTGCGACGAAAACCCTAGGCTTTTAGACGTAAGCCTTCCAGCAAGACTGTAGTCTTCGCGGTTAGTGTAAAGCTTTGTACACGTTCCATCGGGATGCCAATAATATAGGTTCTGTAGACTGAGAGCATACAAATTTGGAAGTACCCTTTATCAAAAGATTTGAGAAGTTGTTACCACAGCAGTTACTATGGTACCATCCTGCACTAACAATAACTTCTTGTTTGGTTGAGGAGGACCATTCGCGATGCCCTTGGGGCGTGCGCGGCCATTCCATCACCTCCCATACCGAGTTCCACGAAGAAGGTGATGATCAACAACAGTCAGAACCACAGCTGCAGTCCCAAGGGCAACAGCAACAGACAAACCAGCCTTCTAACCTTTTCAGTGTCGGCGAAGATAGTAGTCTTCCAAACACTACCATCGCCACTGGGGAGCCATTTGTTATCTCTCCACCAGTTCACTTACAACCTCGACGTCAGTTTCCACATGAAGGTGAGGAGCTTGAAGTGGAAGACGTAGAGGAAGAAGAGGAAGACGAGGATGACGATGAGGAGGAAGAAGAGTTAGAGGGAGAAGGAGGCGACTTTCTGGCTGTCGCCTTGCCGACAGTGCCAAGTGCGGTGGCGGAACGACAGTCACAGCTCTCGCTGCAACTTTCCACTTCATCCTCCGCTGCACCCGTTGCAGCCATAGATTCTGCGCCAAATATCGCACTACTAGCTCCCTCAACGCTCCATCGGAGATTTAATTCGCAGCTCCTGGTTGCATGGACCTCGCGGGATGAGAGTCCAGTCAAGTGGCTAACGGATGCGTCTCCTACGGCTGACGTGACTGTTGGCACTGTTTCGACCATCAGTCCGGCCATGCAAAGATATCAGATAGCTCCATCAAGTATGCGTTCATGTTTAATATGGAAGTACCTTTCTTATTGGCATTTGTGGTAGTCGAGTCGTTAAAGTCCAAAACGTCCGTTTAGTTAAGATACCATTTGGCTTTCATTTATCTTAAAATTTCGTAATCTTTTGGGGTAGCTTTACGAAAACTGACTCTCTCGATACAACCGCAAGCGGTATGCTCCCGGCGACGTCGGCGGGCCTTGACAACGTTTGGTGGATCTCTGGACTCCCTACACGGTCAGACCAACGGGCAGCCCACTGCAGTTTTTAAGCGCGGATCCTATGCTGTGCTCAAAAGCTTCCAGCGATCTTCCTCCACATCGTCCTTTCTCAAGATTCCCACCATCACATCCAACGGCGTGTCAGATGTCGTGGAGGCCCCTATGGCACCGCTAAAACCGCCACGCCGACACCGACGCTTCGGACGCAGTCTAGAGTTAGGAACTCAGCAGCCACCAAACCTATCTTCGAGAATGTCCAGAAGCAGCTGCGCTCTCGTCTCTCCTCCTGAAGCTGACAAAGCTTCCTCCACAGCTGGTATCACCCCTGAACAACTACTAACTCCAGTACGAGCTGACTCTTACAGAATTCTCCCTCCTTTCGCCAAGTTTGTTGATCTGGTTCTTTTTTATCAGACACCATCGGAAACTGCCTGGACGACTTGCCAACGTCAGCTTAAGTCTCTTCAGCAGTCATCGATGCGAGTAACAATGACTAGTGCACAGGCTGATCGTCTACGTCTTTTGTTGACCAGTTTAAGGGGCACCTTTTCGGGTATGCTGCGTCGCACAACTCTCCAGGCCGTGGAACTCGCAAATTTGGCCTTCTTTCGATGTCCACCGAGCAGCGATCTTGATTCCGAAATTCGGATCTCTAATTTAAGTAGGCTGCAGATAAATTTCATCATTCTGTTCTTGAGTCATCTACGCAGTAAGATTTGCTATCAGAATGAAATCAGACGGTGATGAAAATTTTGCATTTTTATCATTAGAGGAGATTTGTATGGTTGAGGTTCATTGTAAGCGAAATTCATTTTACATTTGGTCTGGGGGAAAATTGCCTTGGTCTACTGTTGGTTTTTTTCTCCATTGGTTGTCTGGTCTAGTGTTGTTGCTGCTACTACTTTTGATTGTCTGCCTCAGAGGAGAGTTAAGTGGGATCTGTAGATTCGGTAGTTTGTGCAAGATTTTGTTTATTTAAGAAATTGCATTCGAATATTAGGCAGAAGAAATTGAAGAGACAATTATCTGAATGCTTCCTCTTCCAATTTGTCGAAATCGTGTGCAAACATTAGGCGGGAAGGTTTGAGAAAGTAGCGAGTTTGTTCTTCTTCATTTTAGCTTGTTTTTATTATTTTAGACAAAATTTCCGCCATTATGGGCGATGCTCTTCCCGTGCCCTTCTTTGCAATTCATCCCAACAGCGTAAGCTTCATTTTATTAATTCATTAGAAAGCTGGGCTTTTGAGTTGCACATTTGATATGCGAAGCTCCGTTTTGACATTGAGTTCAGAATAACTTTGGACAAACTTTCGTTATTCGCCCTCTTTTGGTAATTTCATGGGTCAATGAATTCTGTTACACCAAAACTGTTTATGCAAAGTGATTTACTGAGCACCAACACTGACTTCAGCTGTACATACACCTATTCGCTCTCTCTTAAATCCGTTTCTTGAGTAAATTCATCTTAATTCGGATATTTGCCACGTTGAGACAGCTCGTCTGCAAAGAAAGCTCACGCGAAATTGGGGCCAGGACTAAGATCATTCTCTAAAAAGAGGCGTCGCCAACCACCCAAATTGGCTGTTTCCTTTTTGTTCCTGCTTTGTTCCATCGTCGTACTTCCGAATCACTAACCTTTAAGCACTCTTAACTGTCTTTTCCTCGAAAACTTAATTAAAGTGCTTTAAGTGTTAAGGCTATTTGTTGTTAATCACCCTAGCTGATTGTCCTTTCTGGAATTGGTTGATATCCCAATGTTTATTTGCTTTCTCAGAAAAGTCGATCGTTGAGTCTTAACGATTGAATTCGAATCCACCCCACCCTCAAATGCTTACCATCATCTACACTTGATAATCAACTGCCCTATGCTCATGAATGAGATTCTAAATCCTAATCAATTTCCATTTTGGTGATAACATTATTTCAAAACATTTTTACGAATAAACGCCTCATATACAATTGCTATTTTAGAGAAGAGGAATTTTCATCTCCTAAACTTGTTTCAAATGATTATAATATTTGGGACGGATAAAGTGAAGATTGCCTTTGAAAGGCAGAAATTGAATGTTGGATATGGAGCTTTTTACTGCGATTGCAATGGCGAATGATGCATTTTACGTGTCAGTGGATAGGTGAAGCATATTGGGTGATCAAAAAGTTCGGAAAATTTTTTATAGAAGTCGCTGCTATGACCTGTTGTAACTTTTGGATACTTCGTAACCAGCATTCACTTTAAAGCACAAATGGGAAGCGCCAGTTCGTCATCAGTACGGTACTCTTTACAATGCCCTTATATCACTAGAAGCCGGTTGAATCTCGTTGCTGAGATTTAAACCTATTTGCTTTACGAGTCCAGTTTCGTTCACTTTCATTGGTGTCAATGCAGAAATTTCTCACATAACCTGTTGTGTGGCGCTCGTAGGTGTGATATGTGATACTGAACGCATTGCCCAGAAATGGTTTAAACAGTGTGATTCTAGCTGTGAATGTGTATCACTCTCAGAAAGAGTCTCCATGCTATTCTAATGAAGAAACACGTGTCTAGAACTTTCATTGCTGTTTGAATCGAATAATGAACTACATCAACCGGGACGGGAAAGAGGACTATCAATTTGTCCTCCACCTCTTAATTTCGCCTTAGAATATGCACCGCTAGGAGACGAATTTTTTTGTCTGGTTTACATACAACGAGAAATGTTCTTTTCATTTCCAAATTTATTAAGCAAGCGAAAACTTCGTTAGCTGTTCCAAAACTATCCACACACTACCCTCCTGACACTTCACCCCTAATAAGCCAAGTGTGCGTTGTTTGTGGCGGACTGTGGACTTAATTGCTCCAAATGAATTATTCACTTGCTGAAGACCACACAATTACACCTAACATCCGGATGGTGTGCAAGAACAACTTCCCCATTTGAAACAGGCGGCACTGGTTGTAAACTTTTCTTTCATGGCAATGCAAGACCTCATTTTGTGTTGTGAAACTTGCCCATGAGAGGCTTTGCATTTTGTGATGGGGGGAGAGCGATGCTGGCTAATTCCAAGCCACATCTTCACTTTTACTCTTATCCTCACCTTTAACCCCACCTTCCCTCCAGTCCCAACCCTCATCCGCCATATAGCTCCCACGCTATCGCTTCGTGTAATGGTTGCTATCGCTTAGCTCTAGACAATCACCTGACCACATGTGAAATAAAAGCTGAAAAGTGAAATGGAAAAGGATGTGATTAGGGCCAAGACTAAAAACTTTGCTTTTAAAGCCAAACCTTGTTGTGATGGTGGCGCTTGCACCAAGCTTGCTTTCCATGGGGAGGATATTACAGGTTTTAGCCTTTGATTATTCTACCTACTGAAATATTTCGGGGAGCTCCCTGTATCTACCTAGTTATTGTCACTTTTAAATCTCACTAAGAATTCGTTTACCTAATGGAATAAATTTTAATTGTTATTCCCACAATTTAAATTCTCTACCCAATAAATTCGGATTACGAACCTAAATCTGGACGATGGAGTTATGCTTTCCTTGGAAATATTTAAAAAATAAGAAAGGAAATTAAGCGCTTAGCAAAAAGAGAAAAAAACTGACCACATTAGTGGATCCTGATGTCTGCCATTTGACGATAGGTCCCTCTTATCGATGAGCATTCTGTGAGTCTGTGTCTGGAACTCGGCACGGCCTATGAGGAATGGGAGGGGGCGATGCAGAAACTCGCCACGGTGTGTCTTCCTGTTGCCTATTTATTTTGAATAAGAGTGGGAGCCATCTCTACCATTTAAACCAAGCATTTCTCGTTCCTGATTTTCTAGACCTGCAAATCCACGGCAGCATCTGACTGGCTACAGGTTAGTTTCACTATAATTGATGCCTCTGAAATAATCACCGCTATCACCAATACCACCGCCACCACTAACGCTAACACGGAAATCACTGATTCCAACTTCATCACTGAGGCCACCACAATTGATATTTTTTTTCTTTTTCTCTAATGTTTTTCGTCCTCTTCATTAGCACGAACGCATCTGCCGCGACCTTCAGGAGGTGCTTCAACGCCTGCTACTCTTCTTCCGTTCTTCTGCTGATCTCCTCACCTCTGCGTACCGTCACCTTGTGGACTCGTCGGTTGGCGTGACCGACTTCTCTGCCTCCGGCGTGGAGCCGCTCTTTGCCCGACTGCGACCCTACATCCTCACACCTCCGCCGTCATTGCCACCTAACTCTCAAGAAGTCGGAGGGATGGAGGCGTGGAGAGCACGGTGTGCGCGACTCTTGCTGTGGCCTCCGTATAATTCTTTGCGCTCTGAAGAGGTGGATGCTAAGCGTGCCCTTGCGATATATGCTGCGGCTATGAAGTCTACAACCCCGTGAGTTTGGAAAACTGGGTATTCAGCTTTAAGATCGAGAGGGATAACAAGAACACCTTATAGGTGTCATCCACAATGTATAGGTCACCAGGCTATTTAAAACGATACGCTGGGCAAAACTGATCGTGGTTCAGTTTGCTTTTATCCTCTCTGTTTTTAATTTGACCAGTTCAGCTGTTATTCAAAAATAAGGAAATTTAATTTTTTTTCCTGAGATTTCCTCACTTGAGCATTGTCTCTTTGAGTTCAATTAATTTGCTTGCATCAAGTTTTGGCGAAACCATTTATCGCATATTTCTGACTGGATGGGAAAGTTGGGGTGGTGCGATAGTGGGGATTGCGTTAACTTATGTTTGTGTTCAATGATTTGTTGATTCATGTTTATTAAACATTCACAAGGGCACCTAACACTCATTTGGCTTTCACACAACACCTCGAATCATCTGGATTATAGTTGCGGTAAATCGGTTCCACGATTGGATGCCTGGTTCCCCGTGACTGCAACAGCAATCGGCTTGACCCCTTGGACGCTCGGCATTTGTCACACCAGGCGTACGATCATTTTCGAACGCCTCCATCCACTTGGTAGATGATTACTCCACGAGACAGATAATTTTGTTCACCCACTTTAGGCCATGTGTGCTGTTGACACGTAAATTTCATGGCAGTGCTATTCGTTCTACTCTAGTGCAATTTACAAATTGGTTTTGAGACTGTATTTACCTCGGATCTGACAACATTATTGTTAAACTACAAATCCGAACGATTAATTAATCCTATTTTCCCATCGTCACAACTACATCTGTTTGCCCTGTCTCCTTGTTTTCCCATTGCAGTATTTCAATGGATGACATTATGACCGTCGTGGAAGCCTGTTGTGAACATCTATGGACTGGGGCGAATTGTAATTCCGGTAGGATTTTTTTCCCTGTTTCCGCGTACCTGGAACCAATTTAACAAGTTATGTTTTGAGATGGGTTGCGTTTTGTTCGAGGTTCTTAAAGGGGCACTGAGTCTGTCTCCCTGTCCAATTTTTCGTCTAATTTTTTCGTTCCTTTCCTTAAATCGCTAATTAATGGCCAAAAGTAGGGGCGAACGTCCAGCACGGTGATCGTGCTCTCACTTGTCAACCCTACCCTGTTTTTATGAGCTCTTTGATGTGTTAGTTCTAATCGGACAATTAATGCCTAATATCCATTTCAACATTTAGATGCTAAACAGTTTGTACTAGAGATTCCATTTTTTTTATAATGCATTTGCTAGCTGCTTTTTTCTTTTAATCTTTGGGAAATGCTTCAGTTCATTCACTTGTTTTTCTTTTCTTTGACCACCAGGCGTGGCGCTGATGTTCGCACAAGGTCGGGCTATCGAATCGCGCCGCTTCGAGGCGTTTGCTGTGGCGTCAAAAAAGTCATCGACGCTCTTTTTCACCACCGACGACTTTCTTGCTTCTGACGGTGAGGCAACATTGCCGCCACTGGAACTTGTTGGTCGACTTCTGCGACTTCTTGAAGCTTAGAGATCAAATTGCTGTCGGCTACATTCCTCGGCACTCGAGAACTGGACTACCTCATTTATTCGCATTGTCTCTGACTGTTTGTCTTAATGTCTGTTATACGAAACCCTGTCTATCCGTCAATCCATCGACCGGAAGTGTTCAATGGAGCTGTAGTTGTTATTAATGATGGCCAAAGGGTAAGTATGCAATGGACAGAGTGTTTTTATTTTTGGCTATAATTGTTGGACGTTAAACTTGAAATGTGAGACTCATTATTTACGGGCCAAGTATTGGAAATATAAGTCTGGAAGTAGTGTCATTGCGAGTGCGTTAGGCGAACTCGGTGCCACCATTGTGGGAACTTGAAAGAGCTTGCATGTGTAAACACCTAAACAGATTGTATTCCATATCTATGTGGAATGCAAATAAATGTAGCCACGGGCGGTCGATTAGGCAAAATTAGGCCTAAGTGTTGAAGCTTCGTGTACATCGACAGCAGAATTACCTGTGGGCCCCTTCTTAAGGTGTAATTCGAGAGTCAAATAGCCTCGTTAGCGTCAATCTTCCCCGCTATTTTAGTTTGTTTTGAAACAGGCCGAGTCTTAATTAGGATGATCGAGGCGAATTTGGATGATTGTTCTCTTATCTATGGTTCGTCATCTAAAAACTAGTTTCGTTTGCCGCACCCAATCTTCGTTAATTTATGAATGGAAGGCAGTCGTATACACTTGAATTGTTTACTTTTTTTGGAAATAAAGAAAATTGAATAGTTATGCAGTGGAATCCATTGGTGAAGTACTTTCCAATGTAGTGGTAAAATCTTCCCTGTTCCTGGAAGCCATGGTCAGTTGAATTTCGAATTCAAGGCCAGAAATTGAGATTCCCCACTTGTTTGCCTCCTTGCATCCAGTAAAAACCAAGTACAACTTCTGCGTGTTTAATAGCGAACGGCCACTCCGCTTCAAGACGTCTATTTCTACTGCATTTCCGAGTAAATTCTAGTATATTAATCAATAGTTTTGCGTATAATAGCTGGTATTTACTGGACAAACGCTCGAATTTTATCGGTTTATCGCCTTCATTGGGCAAAAATTGGGAAATAAAATAGAAATTCGGGAATAACAGTGGGCCAAGGTATTAATTAAACACATAAATCATTAAAGTCAACCACTGCGATGAAGTGAGTCGCGCAGTTTCGCGATCTGATCGTCTAGAGCTGCCAGACCCCTTCGAAATTGCATCATGTCGGCAGTGCGCAGAGAGCTCAGTGAACTCGCCGAGGGACTGCGATTTTTCCCTTCAAAGTTCTGGAAGAAAGGAACATGCAGATGGTTCTAAAAATCCTGGGATTTTGCATTATCAAGGCAAAAGACAGGGCAGACTCACAGTTTGATCACATCGTCGCGACTCCACGGCTGAAACACTGGTAATGTTGTCATTGTCGATGTCTTCGAGACCTTCGAAAGGGACTATCTGTAGGGGGTAGGTTAGGAGATGTCACACATACAGAGATCTTACCTTTGGCGTCAGGGATAGGTCACTGTTTCGAGATGGACACCGCAGAAAGGTGAGATTGGGTGGACTGAAAAACAATAACACCAAATAAATGAAGGGGACTCACGTCAATGTCTTGTGGTTCCGCTTTTATCACGTGTGCAATATTTGAATGGACCAGTTGGCTATGACAAAAAAAGTTCCTAAAAAAGTTTCAATGAACATCTGAACTCACGATGATTCATACGAGAGGGGCTATTAATGCTGTGCCGAATTTTGTGAACTGCCTTGAACTCAGGTTTTGAATTATAGTCAACAAGGAAGACAGACCCGAAATTGTCCTTAAGGCGGCTTCAAATAAAGGCAACAATCGAAGGTGCCGGCAATGTTATGCTACCTTTTGGATTTCAGGGCAACTAAAGCGGATTGAGCACCAATTGTGCTTCGAGTGACGGAAAATGTTAAGCATATTTGGATACGGTTCGGTGCCATGATCATAGCTTGTCAAGTGCAAAGATAAAATGTGCTTTCTAGTGCTTACTTGTACTCATTTTGCAAAATTTCGGTTCGAATTGGTGAAAGTGGATCAAGCTTAATTGCTTAATGGGCCAGAGATGTGATTGACTTGGCTTTTTATAGTAACATTTGGAGGGGATGTGGCATGGAGCGTCAGAGCTTACTGCCCAGAGGTGGCTTAGGTAATTTTAATTTGGTGGGGGAAGATGGAAACATATATGTACATAACGATCTCAAGGCATCCATAACTTGCAAAGTATTTAGGAGCAATGACTATTTACCAGGCCGGCGCCACAATTTTACCCCTTCAAACATTACCTAAACCAATACTCATGAGAAATCAGGCTAAAAATCTGATTGGATAGATCCAAGACCACATAACTATTCAATAGACTTCGATAATTGAAGTTTTATGGAACAGAATCCTTACCTGCCTAGAATGTGATGAGGCAGGGATACGTGGGAGACCGTGCTGCCTGTGGGATTTTCAAGCAGATCTCCTGCATCGGGTGCCCGTGTAGATGAAGCTTGTGACAGTTTTGTGGTGACGTTTTGCACCAGGCGACCCAAAGAAGTCAATTGAGCATCCTTACTGGCTAGCTGATGTCTCAAATTAGCGTTCTCTGTAACCAAATTCCTCAATTGATCCACCATCGCGTCCAAATTACTCTAAAGAAAAGGCGACTTTAATCACAAATCTACTGTTTTAGGTGTAGTGTCATTTGAAGTTGCTGCTTAGCAGCTTATTTTTATTATTGGCATGGCCTTTCACCAAAATAAACAATTCGTACAACTGGCTAGGGAGCATTTTACGCAAAGCAAATTAAAGACGTGAGTGGCTTAGCCCGGTTAACCAATGGGAAAAGCTAAAGAAAATATTGCTACCACCAGTCGAAATGCAATAAACACCGATTGCTATTGTGCGCTATTCCTACGACAGGTAGCGATGTTAAAGAACAGGAGTTTGGAGCATTTGATGTTTACTCTAAAAGCTAATTCCTTTTGGTTCATCTCGAGGCGCTGCTTTTCGTATTCCACCTGTTGCCTGTTCAGTGTTAGACTGAGAGACTTCAGTTGCGAGCTCAGATTCCCTCCCGTTGTAGACTGAGCACTAGTCTAAACAGATGAAAGCGGTGAAAATTAAGGTATACCATGTCAGAATTTTTCACTGTTCTTATTGATTGAATCGTTGTCGACGTGGTGCTGTTCAGGCTGTAGGTTGATCCAGGAAGGGTGCCGTTGTTCTGTTCCAGCTTTTCGAAATTTTCTGCATGACTATGATAGTGGAAAGAAAATTTATGAAAAAATAAACTAAATAAGAAAATAGGTCCATTTTCCGAAGATCTTACACAGGACTGTACTGCACACCAACTTCGACATCGCAAGTCGTTGAGGACTGGACAGATCGCGTTTCTGTAGGGGTTTGGCATGCCCGACTAGATTTCGCGACTTGTGGATGCACTAAATTGGTCTTCAGAATACGCGATGCGGCTTCTTCAGCGTCGTTTGCGAGGAATTCCAAATCTGCATCGCCTTCAAAAGAGCATTACCATAAAAATACATGCAGAAGTATCCTTACGAAGAATTTTCGCTACAGATTTGATGCGTTGAAGAAGATTAGCAAAATCTATTGGCGATTCCAATGCATCAGAAACTGTAGGAAACTCTTTAGACAGTTCCTCATCGATAATTCTTGGAGTGGATTTTTTCGAAGAAGACTTAGTAGTACAATGAAAATAAGAGACTATTAAGCATTCTACCACATTCAAATGTTGGCATATTACTATTAATGGTATAACAGCAAACCTTTGAGGAATTCGGTATACTAACAGAATTTGAGACATTCTTTTGTTTACTTGAGCAGGGTCTGATGATGTTGTCAACAGCAGGCTGACCTTAAGGTGTTTTTTGTTAGATAAAAGGAGGGAGAAAATACTAGAAATGTTTTTGTAGATGCTTTGAATTATATCCTCGCTAACAAGGAGATCGTTTAGTAATCGAGCGCAGTCCTTTTGGGTGCCGGTCGACAGGGCTGGCCTCCTTGCTGGTACTTTGCGCGTCAGTAACTGGCGTGTTGTGTTTTGCCTTTTTAGCTCAGGCTTCATATTCTTGTGTACAGCATCATGAAGAAAATAATGATTGAAATAAATAACAGTAGCAGAAGTGTCTTTATTTTGCATAGTTTGTCTGTTACTGTGCGTCATATTCGCATCATAAATGAAAAAGTCATGGAGCATAATTTCAATTATGACTAGGAAAAAGCACGAACATTGTGAAAGAGAAATAACTGCAGTACCAACAACCTAAAGCGGTTTTGTAAATGCAGTATGGTGTCTTTGGGTGTATATTTTTAGATAAACTAAATGAATATCCAATAGGTTTTGTTGGTAGCACTGAGGTAAAGCATATTTGAATGTGAAAATTCATAACGTACTAGAGATAAGACAATCATATATTAAAGATATGCTAAGGTGATCCGAGTTAGGACTTGGAGCGGGGGTAATTTGAGAAGTTAACCAGATTTAGAAAGATTAATTAAACGAAACGGTGCAAAAACCCACGGTCAAGAGTTGCAACAAGCGCGCCAAGGCATGTTATACAAACCTGACGCATAATAACAGTTGAGACCTTGAATGATTGTTGTAGAAGTTGGTTGAAAGCACTAATTATACAAGCAAACTCTAGTGCAAAGTCGAGTTCAAGCTTGCTAAAAGATTAAAGTTGCATCTAGTCCAAACTTTGCGTTCAGGTAAGTAGTCTGCATAAATGGTAATACTCGTACAGTCCCAACTACAGTGGGTAATTGACTGTTTCAAACTACTTCCTGCTCAAATGATTGCCATCAAAAGGTGCGTTTAAAAGTCAAAAATGAGTCGAATATCTAGAAATGGCCCTCCTCAGTTCCCAACCAAGACATCACTTATCCCCTGGCAGTCAATTTGAAAACCCTATTATCGATATTTACTGTCCCTTTACCATGCAACAGACCCAACGCCTTGACAGGTAGACCCTGCACCATACCATTGCCAAGAAATTGCTCCTGAATTGTTGTGATAAGCACAACTGCATCGTCTCAAGGTTATTTTCAAAGAGGCAACCAGTTCAACGTAGAGGTCAATCGGCGTGGCTAAGTACCAGCTTAAAAAACAACAAAAAAACAGTAGAGAGCAAACACAACACAATCTTGAGTACACCAAATTCAACGCAGATTAACGCTGACAACACTTAACATTGAGAATAACACCCGTCACAACGTTTACTCAGTCTAGTTCACCGATCTAGGGTTCAGTAAGGGGAAGGTTGATATATGCCTTGAACGAGAAAGGCTCGAATAGGTAGCCAGTCCCCGAGTAAAACTTGTTTTGAAATTCCACCCTACAATGAGATTACGTACATGACGCGCATAAGCACAAAGTTGGCACAAATTTTCCAAAATAAAATCGTACCAATGCAGCCGTATTGCGTGAAGGAAAGCGGATAAGCTCTCCATCATAACAAGCACACCAACAGTTAATCCAGCCCATGCGGCAAATATCAGAAATAGGAAAACACTTCCATAGTAGGCATCAATTTTCAATCCGATTTGCATTACCATACTCCAGAGCACTTCAGACAGTTCTGCAAAAAAATATTTGAGTGAATAAATGACCATGAGATTCCGCGTTTTCTTTGCTGATGAGATTGCATTTCTAAATACCAGGCAAATGAGGACTTACGAGCGTGAGCCAGACTCAGAGCCCAAAGTCGAAGGTAGGACGCCGTGTTGGAAATGCATCCCAAACAATACTCAATTGTGTGAATAGCCGAATACACCATGCACTCACCAAAATTAAACTGAAAGTCAAGAATTTAAGAATTCTTTATCGCTAATACCGCCCTGACTGCAACACTAGCTCAGATCACTTCCAGATCTATTAAAATTCATAAACCCAGGTTTTCCATATTTATTTCCATTGTGTTCTGACAGGCTTACATGTTCCAAGCCGCCATCATGATCATCCGTAGTTACCACTTGCACTGCAGAATCAGTATCTGGTCCTTTTGAACCCCCATTGCCTTGATTAGCATCACTGAAGTCTGGTTTTGGTGGCCTTGGTGGTGGTGTTGGTTTGGGTTGTGTGATTTGATTCAAATCAACCTAGAAAACAAAAAGAAATGTAAAGTAGTAAAGGAATCAGTTTTATTAGATATCGCCCCAGGAGGGGTAACCGTTAGAGTGTCCAGCTTTTCCCCCAAGATTTTTAAAAGATTAAAATGAGTTAAACCCACACTGCGCTTGAAACGCCATCGCAGAATGAGTGGTTTTGACAGAAGCATCCACGGTATACAAACCAAGGCAACCAGCATCAGAAGTGATTGAATAACAGCCTGGAGGTGAGAAATGAAGTATCCAACTCTAATCACTCACCTGTCCTCCGTAAAACGGATCACCAGCACCTCCTTTTACATCATAGTTGAACCTGAACATGTTGATAAGCACTAGGAAGGTAAGAATACAAATGTGCCCATTTACTCAATAGGAGACTGGGTGCTGTAGCGGCCTCATCAGCTGTGTAAGCTCCCCATTTGTAAAAAATGATAATCACAAGATAGCCAAAAATGGAAGCCAAAAATAGCAGTTGCGGCAGGGCTTCACACCATATCGATAGCGTGTTGTTGAAGAATCTTTTCAAGACATTCAACAGCAAGGTTAGTTACGACAAAATCCATTTAAATCATTTAAGGCTGTGAATATTATTGTGAAACAACTAACTTGTGGTTGAAGAAGCTCAAAATAACCCCAAACATCATGTGTAGAACAGCTAAGATGATGGATATTTTCATTTTGAGCGAATTCATGAAAGGAATCTTGTTGTTGGAGATCTGCCAGACCGGATCAATGCCGAAGGGATACGGCTGGCCGGCGAACATCTGATCGGTAATGTTCTCCGAGGTGCGCGGTTCAAGTTGGAGGAGGCTCTTTGACGAGATGATGTGTTTGTCGTAGCCGGGGTACCACGAAGACCCGAATAGATTAGCTGACTTTGAGAAAATGTCGTTGTAGATCACCCCGGTATAAATAGAAAAGGCACCCATTAGAAGTATCACATAGCGACCGCCGAAGAAGATGTCAAACACCTCGTCCTTGATCTTCATAGCCTTAAGACCGGAAAATGAATAAATAACGGGTTAAAGGAGAGCGATGAGTGAATGATCAATTAAAGGGAGTGTAAACGCTGCACAGATCTAATGAGGTGATGCATATTTATTATCCTTAGGTCAGAAAGACGATTAGGAAGTGGAAGAAAGGATAGATGGGTGGATACGGGAGAAATAAGAGAGGTCAAGATAAATGGGTGCACGAATTAGTAAGTGGATGAGCAGACAGATAGGGACGGATAATTAACAGTGTTGAGATGAATCAATCCAAAAGTAGACTTACAATCAGACGTCTCTCCCACAAAGCCATCCACAGTCCAAATAGAAACATAACCAACCCATGTCCCGCGTCACCAAACATCACCGCAAAAAGAAAGGGAAATGTGATCAGAGTAAAGAGCGCCGGATTCACCTCCCGATACGTTGCCACTCCGTAAGCATCGACAATCCCCTGAAACGCCTCAGTGAACTTATCCGTCCTGTGGAATGTTGGAGGCGGGTCTTTCGTTGGCATAACATTGAGGATGGGCTGGATGGTGCTACCCGACTTTTGCATGCCCCGACATAGAGCTAGATTGATTTGATCAAGGTCATTGACCGCACACCAACACTCCCCAATCATGCACTTGGTAGTGACGTCCAGGTCGAAGAGGTTGAGGGTATGGTAAATAGCTTTCATTTTGCGCACTCGAATGAACCAATTGTTGAGGTTTTTTGCCGCGGCCTCAAGAATCCTCTGACGGTGTTGTTGCGTTTGAGTAAGAACGGTTTCCAAATCATCGATCTTTTGAACCACATCAATCAGCATTGTCCGACGATCGGCCGCAGACTCGGGGCAAGGGTATATTGTGGCATGAAATCTGGAAAAATATTCAGAACAATGGCAAAATTTGTTTTCATTTTCTGTTATATTAAAGAAACCTTCAAAAAAATTGAGCACATAGTAGCATATGATTTTCTAACAGAATAAATGTAATTACCCTTCACATATTTTGGTCACTCGCGTTTTGAGTTGGTCACCTTGGAAGAATATTATGAACACGGTTTTGTAAACCTTCTCACCCTAAAAGACAATGGAAGTTTCGAAAAATTGGTGTTCAACTATGCGACATCAATCTTAGAAAAAAGGTACTGAGTACCGTGAGTAGGTCCTCTATGGGCAATTCGATATCAGCTTGTTTGAGGAAAACGTTCCCGCTGCAGGCACGCCATAGCATCCGCTCAAAAGCGGGTAAATTTTCGCGCAGGATGACACCAGCAACGGAACTTAAATTTGGGAAATCGATGGGATGAAAATGGTGAGTTTGCAAAAGCCGGAAATGGACAAGTTGACAACACTCATTGACAACAAAATAGCGAAAATAATATAATGTTAACAAAACCATTGGTTAACAAAGAGTCCTACTAACTCTTTTAGGCGGCCACGTTGTCGACATGGTTGAATAGAGACATGGCAAAGCCATTCTGAAGGTTTCACGGCACCAAAGTGAATGAAGTCCCAGAGCGCAAGTATTCAAAATCTAGCGGACATGTGCAGCTCAAACCTTGGGTCTACATCTCAAATCTTATTTGTGTTTCAAGTTTCAACGCCATTAGGAGATTTGTGATATATAATGCATACACAACAACAAAGATATACACATGACATCCATGCACAAAATGGCGAACCCTAAGTGCATTTCAGCACCGCTGTATGTGGTCTGACCACCTTCCTCTCCAAGAAGACCTAAATTCTCGTCAGTAGCAAAAGTTGGCGTTTGATAAGCCTAGAAAATACATCCAATTCAAATCATGATCATATTGGAGGTGTAAGTCTAGGTTGTTATTTGAACTATAACACCAGGCAATAGGCAATAACGTATTTGCAACAAAAAAATGTAGGAACGCGATCATGATAGCTTATCCGAACAGTTAAATTACCTCGTCAAAAAATATTTGCGTTTTCCGCAAAAGATGCTTCATTTCTTGAAGTTCAAAATAAGTTTGACGCAAATTTCCAATGCTTGCATTTACCTCCTTCGTCTCATTTTCCAACTTTTCAAAAGTAGTTTCCATGTCGATCATCTCTCTTGGAGCTGGTGATTCAGGAATTTCCGGGCTATCGTAAAGTTTCAATTTGTTTAATTGTATCTCATTCAGCATAAATCCTAAAGGTATTCATCGGCCAAAGATAAACCATACTTAGTTTGCGCTCCATTTCATCGCATCTGCGAACCTCATTGACAAATTTCCGTTGAAATGCATTCCTTTCAGCATTCGTCTATGGAAGAATGATTTTAATGAACCTCTTACATCGCGGAATTGCACAACACCAAGTTCACCAAGTTCCACAATGCACATGTATGCAGAGTCAATATGCAAAAACAACTGGGATAGCTGCATCTGCTCGCTTCGAAACATCGCACCCATTATACGTCTTCTTAATTCACGCAGACCAAAATGGCCTTCAGCCAAAGTGCCACTAGAAACTTCCTGGAGTATATAAACAAAATCACGTTTTTTGAATTTTGCTCTCTTAGTATACACTAAAACTAATAATTTGATTTCAAATAGGTTTAAACTATTTTACACAAAATAGAGGCTTTAAAATTAAGGCTTTTGTTGGCACATTTAAGCTAAGGGGGAGTAGTGGTTTGGTAGTTTGTTCTACTGTATGTTTAACTTCTTAGACCCTTTGATCTCCCCATGTTACATATTTTTTTGCCTTGATGTATTCGAGCCATATTGACGGACTTCCAACACTTCCGTACGGTATTGTTACCTGTTCCCCTATACCGTTATGAAATAGTAGGAGTTTAGCAAAGGCTTCTTAGAGTTTAACAGAATCGTCTTTTTCATATGAATTATTTTTAGAGGTTATATTGAGCCAAAAATTTTGCTTAGAAAGGCTTTCTGATACTCACAACCAATGCTCCTAAATTATGTTGCAAACACATTGTGGTAATGGGGAGGCACGGGAATAATCTCATTACCAAATGGGTGTATTTAATTGCTCTTTTAAAGCTGTTAAAATAAGCTGAAGACCTTCTTGGTAGTTTTGTTGGGTAAGACATTTATGGACAATACATTTGTGCGAGTCCCTTCCCGTTGCCGTACAAACACAATTCAAATCCACCATGGCCTACGATACCTTGCTTTCGTAATTTTCTTCTTTCCCATTAGTTTATGTTAACATAAGATGCAGAATTTAGTCCATGAAATCCTTATTTGGCTTTTTACCCAGGTTTAATTCTTTGTAACTTTGATCACTTATCCTCGTCGATCAAAATTGTAGGGTACTACAATAGAATCGTTTGTTTATGGGTCTTTATCACTCTATTAATCGTAAATTTGATCCATTATCTCCCTCACTTGCTTAGTGCCGAAAGCAATTATTTGTAGATTGCGCTTCCATCAAATTTACCATTTAACTTGGCGCAACTTCAGTTTATTCCCAACTTGTTATTTTTTTGAACACGCTTTCAAGCCTTTTTAGTGCACCGAGCCTTCCCCGAATTCGCAACGGACTGTGCTAATATTGGAAAAGATTTACTGTCAACCTACAGAAGAGCTGCAGGCTAGAGGAGTGCCTCCCCGGTTATGCAGCCAGGAGGAGGTACGAACCGTCTCGACTGGGTGGTTAGGTGTGTAATTAACACAAATTCCGTTCCGCAACAGTTAAGACAAATCATTCTCTCCAATCTGGGGACAAAAATTCTGGTAGGATTTAAGGACTTTTTAAGGTTTTACCCCCAAAAGTCATAATTTTTTGAAACTAAGTGAATATTTAGGTGGATTCTGTTGTTGACACTGACCATCAAAATTTTATCAAGCTTATTTTGATTCCAATTATTCAGACTATCACGCAAGTCGCATTGGTTATATTAACCCCTCAACGAAAGTGTGAAAAGCAACAATATTTTTAGACAAAACAAGTCTTGCGTCTTAATCATTTGATGCTCGATCTCGAAATATCCAAGGAGAGGTTTCAAGTCACCTGAATTCTTACTTCTTAGGAAGCCTATTTTAAATCTTCAAATTAATGCGTTACTGCACCTTTTTTTAGAAATACTCGGGTGAGTGCACAAACGAAGACCATAAATTCTAACGCCCCCAGTCGATGACCCGGCTAGGCTGGGTGCCAAGATTTGCAGTTTCCGGACAGCTGCACACAGTCGAAACTTGGACTATAAAAACTGCCCCGCGAAGGTGCATTTATTGGCGAGTGGATGGCGAACAAATGGAATTCGCGCCACCCGAATCACGTGATTTGTTCCAAAACAGTGTATTCAGTTAGTCCACACTTCCATAAGAAAATAATACTGACCTAAATGTTGGCGCAAGTAAGTGTTTGCAGGAGGTTGTTGTTCCTTCTTCGATCTCTCATTAAATGGTGGAAAGGGGATTAAATCGCCTTGGAAAATATGGACCGCTCCGAAAGAAGACGTAACACTCGGGCAGAAAATGAATTACCGACCTGTAAAAGAGCTTAGCGGCTCCACTACTGTACCTCCACTGGGCGCCTTGGTCGCCAGGCCACGGCAGTAGCCCTTAAGCTCTCCTTTACCAAAACTGATTATTAAAAAATCAATTAATGTATTGAAATCCATCATTAAACCAATCAAAAATTGATGTTTAGTAGGTGCGTTAACCCAGTCTATTCTGAAGGAAAAGGAGCCACCACATCCCACTTTTATGTTAAGGTGCCCCAGTTTAACGGTGTCGCATCCATTTAAAAATAACCACTTAATAACTTAACTATTCAGAATGTTAATCAGGAAAATAAAAGGAAAAAGGTGTTTTAAGTATCTTGTTTTCCCTTATACTGCCTTGAGCGCTCTTTTTTCATTGTAGGCTGCAATGTAGTTTGCTTCAGACTGATGCTTTCGCTCCATTTTATTCGCATCCATGGGAATTTTGTTGGAGTCATAATTCAGTATTTCGTTCACAGCACTAAACCAGTTTTTTACAATAATTGGCGTGCATTATTTTATCTTTCAAAAGTGATCGTGTTCCTCCTGTCGGCTAACTTTGACTCCCCTTGTCAGGCTTGAGT